>OX421361.1:44108554-45412655 GCA_949126925.1 Cheilosia vernalis | reverse complement strand
CACCATTTTTTTCGGTTTTTTCCGTTTTTTACCCACTTTTTGACAGTTTTCTTGAAAGTTGTTAATTTATTCACTAATCGCATTAATGTACGAATCTATTAAAGTCGGTTTTAAGTCGATTTGAGCAAAAAAATTTTTTTATTTTTTTGACACAATTTTTTTCGGTTTTTTCCGTTTTTTATCCACTTTTTGACAGTTTTCTTGAAAGTTGTTAATTTATTCACTAATCGCATTAATGTACGAATCTATTAAAGTTGGTTTTAAGTCGATTTGAGCAAAAAAAAATTTTTATTTTTTTGCCACCATTTTTTTCGGTTTTTTCCGTTTTTTACCCACTTTTTGACAGTTTTCTTGAAAGTTGTTAATTTATTCACTAATCGCATTAATGTACGAATCTATTAAAGTTGGTTTTAAGTCGATTTGAGCACTAATCGCATTAATGTACGAATCTATTAAAGTTGGTTTTAAGTCGATTTGAACAAAAAAAAAATTTAATTTTTTTGCCACCATTTTTTTCGGCTTTTTCCGTTTTTTAACTACTTTTTGACAGTTTTCTTGAAAGTTGTTAATTTATTCACTAATCGCATTAATGTACGAATCTATTAAAGTTGGTTTTAAGTCGATTTGAACAAAAAAAAAATTTTATTTTTTTGCCACCATTTTTTTCGGCTTTTTCCGTTTTTTAACCACTTTTTGACAGTTTTCTTGAAAGTTGTTAATTTATTCACTAATCGCATTAATGTACGAATCTATTAAAGTTGGTTTTAAGTCGATTTGAACAAAAAAAAAATTTTTTTTTTTTGCCACCATTTTTTTCGGTTTTTTCCGTTTTTTACCCACTTTTTGACAGTTTTCTTAAAAGTTGTTAATTTATTCACTAATCGCATTAATGTACGAATCTATTAAAGTTGGTTTTAAGTCGATTTGAGCAAAAAAAATTTTTATTTTTTTGCCACCATTTTTTTCGGTTTTTTCCGTTTTTTACCCACTTTTTGACAGTTTTCTTGAAAGTAGTTGTTAATTTATTCACTAATCGCATTAATGTACGAATCTATTAAAGTTGGTTTTAAGTCGATTTGAACAAAAAAAAATTTTTTTTTTTGCCACCATATTTTTCGGTTTTTTCCGTTTTTTACCCACTTTTTGACAGTTTTCTTGAAAGTTGTTAATTTATTCACTAATCGCATTAATGTACGAATCTATTAAAGTTGGTTTTAAGTCGATTTGAACAAAAAAAAATTTTAATTTTTTTGCCACCATTTTTTTCGGTTTTTTCCGTTTTTTACCCACTTTTTGACAGTTTTCTTGAAAGTTGTTAATTTATTCACTAATCGCATTAATGTACGAATCGGTTTTTCGGTTTTTTCCGTTTTTTACCCACTTTTTGACAGTTTTCTTGAAAGTTGTTAATTTATTCACTAATCGCATTAATATACGAATCTATTAAAGTTGGTTTTAAGTCGATTTCAACAAAAAAAAAAATTTAAATTTTTTGCCACCATTTTTTTCGGCTTTTTCCGTTTTTTACCCACTTTTTGACAGTTTTCTTAAAAGTTGTGAATTTATTCACTAATCGCATTAATGTACGAATCTATTAAAGTTGGTTTTAAGTCGATTTGAGCAAAAAAAAATTTTTATTTTTTTGCCACCATTTTTTTCGGTTTTTTCCGTTTTTTACCCACTTTTTGACAGTTTTCTTAAAAGTTGTTAATTTATTCACTAATCGCATTAATGTACGAATCTACTAAAGTTGGTTTTAAGTCGATTTGAGCAAAAAAAAATTTTATTTTTTTGCCACCATTTTTTTCGGTTTTTTCCGTTTTTTACCCACTTTTTGACAGTTTTCTTGAAAGTTGTTAATTTATTCACTAATCGCATTAATGTACGAATCTATTAAAGTCGGTTTTAAGTCGATTTGAGCAAAAAAAATTTTTTATTTTTTTGCCACAATTTTTTTCGGTTTTTTCCGTTTTTTATCCACTTTTTGACAGTTTTCTTGAAAGTTGTTAATTTATTCACTAATCGCATTAATGTACGAATCTATTAAAGTTGGTTTTAAGTCGATTTGAGCAAAAAAAAATTTTTATTTTTTTGCCACATTTTTTTCGGTTTTTTCCGTTTTTTACCCACTTTTTGACAGTTTTCTTGAAAGTTGTTAATTTATTCACTAATCGCATTAATGTACGAATCTATTAAAGTTGGTTTTAAGTCGATTTGAGCACTAATCGCATTAATGTACGAATCTATTAAAGTTGGTTTTAAGTCGATTTGAACAAAAAAAATTTTATTTTTTTGCCACCATTTTTTTCGGCTTTTTCCGTTTTTTAACTACTTTTTGACAGTTTTCTTGAAAGTTGTTAATTTATTCACTAATCGCATTAATGTACGAATCTATTAAAGTTGGTTTTAAGTTGATTTGATTTTACCCACTTTTTGACAGTTTTCTTGAAAGTTGTTAATTTATTCACTAATCGCATTAATGTACGAATCTATTAAAGTTGGTTTTAAGTCGATTTGAGCAAAAAAATTTTTTATTTTTTTGCCACAATTTTTTCCGTTTTTTACCCACTTTTTGACAGTTTTCTTGAAAGTTGTTAATTTATTCACTAATCGCATTAATGTACGAATCTATTAAAGTTGGTTTTAAGTCGATTTGAGCAAAAAAAAAATTTTTTTTTGCCACCATTTTTTTTTCGGTTTTTTCCGTTTTTTACCCACTTTTTGACAGTTTTCTTGAAAGTTGTTAATTTATTCACTAATCGCATTAATGTACGAATCTATTAAAGTTGGTTTTAAGTCGATTTGAACAAAAAAAAATTTTAATTTTTTTGCCACCATTTTTTTCGGTTTTTTCCGTTTTTTACCCACTTTTTGACAGTTTTCTTGAAAGTTGTTAATTTATTCACTAATCGCATTAATGTACGAATCTATTAAAGTTGGTTTTAAGTCGATTTGAACAAAAAAAAATTTTAATTTTTTTGCCACCATTTTTTTCGGTTTTTTACGTTTTTTACCCACTTTTTGACAGTTTTCTTAAAAGTTGTTAATTTATTCACTAATCGCATTAATGTACGAATCTATTAAAGTTGGTTTTAAGTCGATTTGAGCAAACAAATTTTTTTATTTTTTTGCCACCATTTTTTTCGGTTTTTTCCGTTTTTTACCCACTTTTTGACAGTTTTCTTGAAAGTTGTTAATTTATTCACTAATCGCATTAATGTACGAATCTATTAAAGTTGGTTTTAAGTCGATTTGAACAAAAAAAAATTTTAATTTTTTTGCCACCATTTTTTTCGGTTTTTTCCGTTTTTTACCCACTTTTTGACAGTTTTCTTGAAAGTTGTTAATTTATTCACTAATCGCATTAATGTACGAATCGGTTTTTCGGTTTTTTCCGTTTTTTACCCACTTTTTGACAGTTTTCTTGAAAGTTGTTAATTTATTCACTAATCGCATTAATATACGAATCTATTAAAGTTGGTTTTAAGTCGATTTCAACAAAAAAAAATTTAAATTTTTTGCCACCATTTTTTTCGGCTTTTTCCGTTTTTTACCCACTTTTTGACAGTTTTCTTAAAAGTTGTTAATTTATTCACTAATCGCATTAATGTACGAATCTATTAAAGTTGGTTTTAAGTCGATTTGAGCAAAAAAAAATTTTTATTTTTTTGCCACCATTTTTTTCGGTTTTTTCCGTTTTTTACCCACTTTTTGACAGTTTTCTTAAAAGTTGTTAATTTATTCACTAATCGCATTAATGTACGAATCTACTAAAGTTGGTTTTAAGTCGATTTGAGCAAAAAAAAATTTTATTTTTTTGCCACCATTTTTTCGGTTTTTTCCGTTTTTTACCCACTTTTTGACAGTTTTCTTGAAAGTTGTTAATTTATTCACTAATCGCATTAATGTACGAATCTATTAAAGTCGGTTTTAAGTCGATTTGAGCAAAAAAATTTTTTTATTTTTTTGCCACAATTTTTTTCGGTTTTTTCCGTTTTTTATCCACTTTTTGACAGTTTTCTTGAAAGTTGTTAATTTATTCACTAATCGCATTAATGTACGAATCTATTAAAGTTGGTTTTAAGTCGATTTGAGCAAAAAAAAATTTTTATTTTTTTGCCACATTTTTTTCGGTTTTTTCCGTTTTTTACCCACTTTTTGACAGTTTTCTTGAAAGTTGTTAATTTATTCACTAATCGCATTAATGTACGAATCTATTAAAGTTGGTTTTAAGTCGATTTGAGCACTAATCGCATTAATGTACGAATCTATTAAAGTTGGTTTTAAGTCGATTTGAACAAAAAAAAAATTTAATTTTTTTGCCTCCATTTTTTTCGGCTTTTTCCGTTTTTTAACTACTTTTTGACAGTTTTCTTGAAAGTTGTTAATTTATTCACTAATCGCATTAATGTACGAATCTATTAAAGTTGGTTTTAAGTTGATTTGATTTTACCCACTTTTTGACAGTTTTCTTGAAAGTTGTTAATTTATTCACTAATCGCATTAATGTACGAATCTATTAAAGTTGGTTTTAAGTCGATTTGAGCAAAAATTTTTTTATTTTTTTGCCACAATTTTTTTCGGTTTTTTCCGTTTTTTACACACTTTTTGACAGTTTTCTTGAAAGTTGTTAATTTATTCACTAATCGCATTAATGTACGAATCTATTAAAGTTGGTTTTAAGTCGATTTGAGCAAAAAAAAAATTTTATTTTTTTGCCACAATTTTTTTCGGTTTTTTCCGTTTTTTACCCACTTTTTGACAGTTTTCTTGAAAGTTGTTAATTTATTCACTAATGGCATTAATGTACGAATCTATTAAAGTTGGTTTTAAGTCGATTTGAGCAAAAAAAAAATTTATTTTTTTGCCACCATTTTTTTTCGGTTTTTTCCGTTTTTTACCCACTTTTTGACAGTTTTCTTGAAAGTTGTTAATTTATTCACTAATCGCATTAATGTACGAATCTATTAAAGTCGGTTTTAAGTCGATTTGAGCAAAAAAAAAATTTTATTTTTTTGCCACAATTTTTTTCGGTTTTTTCCGTTTTTTACCCACTTTTTGACAGTTTTCTTGAAAGTTGTTAATTTATTCACTAATCGCATTAATGTACGAATCTATTAAAGTTGGTTTTAAGTCGATTTGAGCAAAAAAAAATTTTTTTTTTGCCACCATTTTTTTTCGGTTTTTTCCGTTTTTTACCCACTTTTTGACAGTTTTCTTGAAAGTTGTTAATTTATTCACTAATCGCATTAATGTACGAATCTATTAAAGTTGGTTTTAAGTCGATTTGAACAAAAAAAAATTTTAATTTTTTTGCCACCATTTTTTTCGGTTTTTTCCGTTTTTTACCCACTTTTTGACAGTTTTCTTGAAAGTTGTTAATTTATTCACTAATCGCATTAATGTACGAATCTATTAAAGTTGGTTTTAAGTCGATTTGAACAAAAAAAAATTTTAATTTTTTTGCCACCATTTTTTTCGGTTTTTTACGTTTTTTACCCACTTTTTGACAGTTTTCTTAAAAGTTGTTAATTTATTCACTAATCGCATTAATGTACGAATCTATTAAAGTTGGTTTTAAGTCGATTTGAGCAAACAAATTTTTTTATTTTTTTGCCACCATTTTTTTCGGTTTTTTCCGTTTTTTACCCACTTTTTGACAGTTTTCTTGAAAGTTGTTAATTTATTCACTAATCGCATTAATATACGAATCTATTAAAGTTGGTTTTAAGTCGATTTGAACAAAAAAAAAATTTAATTTTTTTGCCACCATTTTTTTCGGTTTTTTCCGTTTTTTACCCACTTTTTGACAGTTTTCTTGAAAGTTGTTAATTTATTCACTAATCGCATTAATGTACGAATCTATTAAAGTTGGTTTTAAGTCGATTTGAGCAAAAAAAAATTTTTTTTTTGCCACCATTTTTTTTCGGTTTTTTCCGTTTTTTACCCACTTTTTGACAGTTTTCTTGAAAGTTGTTAATTTATTCACTAATCGCATTAATGTACGAATCTATTAAAGTTGGTTTTAAGTCGATTTGAACAAAAAAAAATTTTAATTTTTTTGCCACCATTTTTTTCCGTTTTTTACCCACTTTTTGACAGTTTTCTTGAAAGTTGTTAATTTATTCACTAATCGCATTAATGTACGAATCTATTAAAGTTGGTTTTAAGTCGATTTGAACAAAAAAAAATTTTAATTTTTTTGCCACCATTTTTTTCGGTTTTTTCCGTTTTTTACCCACTTTTTGACAGTTTTCTTGAAAGTTGTTAATTTATTCACTAATCGCATTAATGTACGAATCTATTAAAGTTGGTTTTAAGTCGATTTGAACAAAAAAAAATTTTTATTTTTGTGCCACCATTTTTTTGTTAATTTATTCACTAATCGCATTAATGTACGAATCTATTAAAGTTGGTTTTAAGTCGATTTGAACAAAAAAAAATTTAAATTTTTTTGCCACCATTTTTTTCGGTTTTTTCCGTTTTTTACCCACTTTTTGACAGTTTTCTTGAAAGTTGTTAATTTATTCACTAATCGCATTAATGTACGAATCTATTAAAGTTGGTTTTAAGTCGATTTGAACAAAAAAAAAAATTAATTTTTTTGCCACCATTTTTTTCGGCTTTTTCCGTTTTTTACCCACTTTTTGACAGTTTTCTTGAAAGTTGTTAATTTATTCACTAATCGCATTAATGTACGAATCTATTAAAGTTGGTTTTAAGTCGATTTGAACAAAAAAAAAATAATTTTTTGCCACCATTTTTTCGGTTTTTTTCCGTTTTTTACCCACTTTTTGACAGTTTTCTTGAAAGTTGTTAATTTATTCACTAATCGCATTAATGTACGAATCTATTAAAGTTGGTTTTAAGTCGATTTGAACAAAAAAAAATTTTAATTTTTTTGCCACCATTTTTTTCGGTTTTTTCCGTTTTTTACCCACTTTTTGACAGTTTTCTTGAAAGTTGTTAATTTATTCACTAATCGCATTAATATACGAATCTATTAAAGTTGGTTTTAAGTCGATTTGAACAAAAAAAAATTTAATTTTTTTGCCACCATTTTTTTCGGCTTTTTCCGTTTTTTACCCACTTTTTGACAGTTTTCTTGAAAGTTGTTAATTTATTCACTAATCGCATTAATGTACGAATCTATTAAAGTTGGTTTTAAGTCGATTTGAACAAAAAAAAAATAATTTTTTGCCACCATTTTTTCGGTTTTTTTCCGTTTTTTACCCACTTTTTGACAGTTTTCTTGAAAGTTGTTAATTTATTCACTAATCGCATTAATGTACGAATCTATTAAAGTTGGTTTTAAGTCGATTTGAACAAAAAAAAATTTTAATTTTTTTGCCACCATTTTTTTCGGTTTTTTCCGTTTTTTACCCACTTTTTGACAGTTTTCTTGAAAGTTGTTAATTTATTCACTAATCGCATTAATATACGAATCTATTAAAGTTGGTTTTAAGTCGATTTGAACAAAAAAAAAAATTAATTTTTTTGCCACCATTTTTTTCGGCTTTTTCCGTTTTTTACCCACTTTTTGACAGTTTTCTTGAAAGTTGTTAATTTATTCACTAATCGCATTAATGTACGAATCTATTAAAGTTGGTTTTAAGTCGATTTGAACAAAAAAAAAATAATTTTTTGCCACCATTTTTTCGGTTTTTTTCCGTTTTTTACCCACTTTTTGACAGTTTTCTTGAAAGTTGTTAATTTATTCACTAATCGCATTAATGTACGAATCTATTAAAGTTGGTTTTAAGTCGATTTGAACAAAAAAAAATTTTAATTTTTTTGCCACCATTTTTTTCGGTTTTTTCCGTTTTTTACCCACTTTTTGACAGTTTTCTTGAAAGTTGTTAATTTATTCACTAATCGCATTAATGTACGAATCTATTAAAGTTGGTTTTAAGTCGATTTGAACAAAAAAAAAATAATTTTTTGCCACCATTTTTTCGGTTTTTTTCCGTTTTTTACCCACTTTTTGACAGTTTTCTTGAAAGTTGTTAATTTATTCACTAATCGCATTAATGTACGAATCTATTAAAGTTGGTTTTAAGTCGATTTGAACAAAAAAAAAATTTAATTTTTTTGCCACCATTTTTTCGGTTTTTTCCGTTTTTTACCCACTTTTTGACAGTTTTCTTGAAAGTTGTTAATTTATTCACTAATCGCATTAATGTACGAATCTATTAAAGTTGGTTTTAAGTCGATTTGAACAAAAAAAAATTTTTATTTTTTTGCCACCATTTTTTTCGGTTTTTTCCGTTTTTTTACCCACTTTTTGACAGTTTTCTTGAAAGTTGTTAATTTATTCACTAATCGCATTAATGTACGAATCTATTAAAGTTGGTTTTAAGTCGATTTGAACAAAAAAAAATTTAAATTTTTTTGCCACCATTTTTTTCGGGTTTTTCCGTTTTTTACCCACTTTTTGACAGTTTTCTTGAAAGTTGTTAATTTATTCACTAATCGCATTAATGTACGAATCTATTAAAGTTGGTTTTAAGTCGATTTGAACAAAAAAAAATTTTAATTTTTTTGCCACCATTTTTTTCCGTTTTTTACCCACTTTTTGACAGTTTTCTTGAAAGTTGTTAATTTATTCACTAATCGCATTAATGTACGAATCTATTAAAGTTGGTTTTAAGTCGATTTGAACAAAAAAAAATTTTTATTTTTTTGCCACCATTTTTTTCGGTTTTTTCCGTTTTTTTACCCACTTTTTGACAGTTTTCTTGAAAGTTGTTAATTTATTCACTAATCGCATTAATGTACGAATCTATTAAAGTTGGTTTTAAGTCGATTTGAACAAAAAAAAAATAATTTTTTGCCACCATTTTTTCGGTTTTTTCCCGTTTTTTACCCACTTTTTGACAGTTTTCTTGAAAGTTGTTAATTTATTCACTAATCGCATTAATGTACGAATCTATTAAAGTTGGTTTTAAGTCGATTTGAACAAAAAAAAATTTTAATTTTTTTGCCACCATTTTTTTCCGTTTTTTACCCACTTTTTGACAGTTTTCTTGAAAGTTGTTAATTTATTCACTAATCGCATTAATGTACGAATCTATTAAAGTTGGTTTTAAGTCGATTTGAACAAAAAAAAATTTTAATTTTTTTGCCACCATTTTTTTCGGTTTTTTCCGTTTTTTACCCACTTTTTGACAGTTTTCTTGAAAGTTGTTAATTTATTCACTAATCGCATTAATGTACGAATCTATTAAAGTTGGTTTTAAGTCGATTTGAACAAAAAAAAATTTTTATTTTTGTGCCACCATTTTTTTGTTAATTTATTCACTAATCGCATTAATGTACGAATCTATTAAAGTTGGTTTTAAGTCGATTTGAACAAAAAAAAATTTAAATTTTTTTGCCACCATTTTTTTCGGTTTTTTCCGTTTTTTACCCACTTTTTGACAGTTTTCTTGAAAGTTGTTAATTTATTCACTAATCGCATTAATGTACGAATCTATTAAAGTTGGTTTTAAGTCGATTTGAACAAAAAAAAAAATTAATTTTTTTGCCACCATTTTTTTCGGCTTTTTCCGTTTTTTACCCACTTTTTGACAGTTTTCTTGAAAGTTGTTAATTTATTCACTAATCGCATTAATGTACGAATCTATTAAAGTTGGTTTTAAGTCGATTTGAACAAAAAAAAAATAATTTTTTGCCACCATTTTTTCGGTTTTTTTCCGTTTTTTACCCACTTTTTGACAGTTTTCTTGAAAGTTGTTAATTTATTCACTAATCGCATTAATGTACGAATCTATTAAAGTTGGTTTTAAGTCGATTTGAACAAAAAAAAATTTTAATTTTTTTGCCACCATTTTTTTCGGTTTTTTCCGTTTTTTACCCACTTTTTGACAGTTTTCTTGAAAGTTGTTAATTTATTCACTAATCGCATTAATATACGAATCTATTAAAGTTGGTTTTAAGTCGATTTGAACAAAAAAAAATTTAATTTTTTTGCCACCATTTTTTTCGGCTTTTTCCGTTTTTTACCCACTTTTTGACAGTTTTCTTGAAAGTTGTTAATTTATTCACTAATCGCATTAATGTACGAATCTATTAAAGTTGGTTTTAAGTCGATTTGAACAAAAAAAAAATAATTTTTTGCCACCATTTTTTCGGTTTTTTTCCGTTTTTTACCCACTTTTTGACAGTTTTCTTGAAAGTTGTTAATTTATTCACTAATCGCATTAATGTACGAATCTATTAAAGTTGGTTTTAAGTCGATTTGAACAAAAAAAAATTTTAATTTTTTTGCCACCATTTTTTTCGGTTTTTTCCGTTTTTTACCCACTTTTTGACAGTTTTCTTGAAAGTTGTTAATTTATTCACTAATCGCATTAATATACGAATCTATTAAAGTTGGTTTTAAGTCGATTTGAACAAAAAAAAAATTTAATTTTTTTGCCACCATTTTTTTCGGCTTTTTCCGTTTTTTACCCACTTTTTGACAGTTTTCTTGAAAGTTGTTAATTTATTCACTAATCGCATTAATGTACGAATCTATTAAAGTTGGTTTTAAGTCGATTTGAACAAAAAAAAAATAATTTTTTGCCACCATTTTTTCGGTTTTTTTCCGTTTTTTACCCACTTTTTGACAGTTTTCTTGAAAGTTGTTAATTTATTCACTAATCGCATTAATGTACGAATCTATTAAAGTTGGTTTTAAGTCGATTTGAACAAAAAAAAATTTTAATTTTTTTGCCACCATTTTTTTCGGTTTTTTCCGTTTTTTACCCACTTTTTGACAGTTTTCTTGAAAGTTGTTAATTTATTCACTAATCGCATTAATGTACGAATCTATTAAAGTTGGTTTTAAGTCGATTTGAACAAAAAAAAAATAATTTTTTGCCACCATTTTTTCGGTTTTTTTCCGTTTTTTACCCACTTTTTGACAGTTTTCTTGAAAGTTGTTAATTTATTCACTAATCGCATTAATGTACGAATCTATTAAAGTTGGTTTTAAGTCGATTTGAACAAAAAAAAATTTTAATTTTTTTGCCACCATTTTTTTCGGTTTTTTCCGTTTTTTACCCACTTTTTGACAGTTTTCTTGAAAGTTGTTAATTTATTCACTAATCGCATTAATGTACGAATCTATTAAAGTTGGTTTTAAGTCGATTTGAACAAAAAAAAATTTTTATTTTTTTGCCACCATTTTTTTCGGTTTTTTCCGTTTTTTTACCCACTTTTTGACAGTTTTCTTGAAAGTTGTTAATTTATTCACTAATCGCATTAATGTACGAATCTATTAAAGTTGGTTTTAAGTCGATTTGAACAAAAAAAAATTTAAATTTTTTTGCCACCATTTTTTTCGGGTTTTTCCGTTTTTTACCCACTTTTTGACAGTTTTCTTGAAAGTTGTTAATTTATTCACTAATCGCATTAATGTACGAATCTATTAAAGTTGGTTTTAAGTCGATTTGAACAAAAAAAAATTTTAATTTTTTTGCCACCATTTTTTTCGGTTTTTTTTCCGTTTTTTACCCACTTTTTGACAGTTTTCTTGAAAGTTGTTAATTTATTCACTAATCGCATTAATGTACGAATCTATTAAAGTTGGTTTTAAGTCGATTTGAGCAAAAAAAAATTTTTATTTTTTTGCCACCATTTTTTTCGTTTTTTTCCGTTTTTTACCCACTTTTTGACAGTTTTCTTGAATGTTGTTAATTTATTCACTAATCGCATTAATGTACGAATCTATTAAAGTTGGTTTTAAGTCGATTTGAACAAAAAAAAATTTTAATTTTTTTGCCACCATTTTTTTCGGTTTTTTCCGTTTTTTACCCACTTTTTGACAGTTTTCTTGAAAGTTGTTAATTTATTCACTAATCGCATTAATGTACGAATCTATTAAAGTTGGTTTTAAGTCGATTTGAACAAAAAAAAAATTTAATTTTTTTGCCACCATTTTTTTCGGCTTTTTCCGTTTTTTACCCACTTTTTGACAGTTTTCTTGAAAGTTGTTAATTTATTCACTAATCGCATTAATGTACGAATCTATTAAAGTTGGTTTTAAGTCGATTTGAACAAAAAAAAAATAATTTTTTGCCACCATTTTTTCGGTTTTTTCCCGTTTTTTACCCACTTTTTGACAGTTTTCTTGAAAGTTGTTAATTTATTCACTAATCGCATTAATGTACGAATCTATTAAAGTTGGTTTTAAGTCGATTTGAACAAAAAAAAATTTTAATTTTTTTGCCACCATTTTTTTCGGTTTTTTCCGTTTTTTACCCACTTTTTGACAGTTTTCTTGAAAGTTGTTAATTTATTCACTAATCGCATTAATGTACGAATCTATTAAAGTTGGTTTTAAGTCGATTTGAACAAAAAAAAAATTTTAATTTTTTTGCCACCATTTTTTTTTTTCGGTTTTTTCCGTTTTTTACCCACTTTTTGACAGTTTTCTTGAAAGTTGTTAATTTATTCACTAATCGCATTAATGTACGAATCTATTAAAGTTGGTTTTAAGTCGATTTGAGCAAAAAAAATTTTTTATTTTTTTGCCACCATTTTTTTCGGTTTTTTCCGTTTTTTACCCACTTTTTGACAGATTTTTTGAAAGTTGTTAATTTATTCACTAATCGCATTAATGTACGAATCTATTAAAGTTGGTTTTAAGTCGATTTGAGCAAAAAAAAATTTTAATTTTTTTGCCACCATTTTTTTCTTTTTTTTCCGTTTTTTACCCACTTTTTGACAGTTTTCTTGAAAGTTGTTAATTTATTCACTAATCGCATTAATGTACGAATCTATTAAAGTTGGTTTTAAGTCGATTTGAGCAAAAAAAATTTTTTATTTTTTTGCCACCATTTTTTTCGGTTTTTTCCGTTTTTTACCCACTTTTTGACAGATTTCTTTAATGTTGATAATATCGAAGATATCTACCGAATTAAAACCATACTTAATATTGTGGTAAAAATCGAGCCCATGCGCAGAAATTTGAAAACAATTCCACAGTGAAAACGTTGCCAAGAATTCAATCATACGCAAATGTATTGCAAAAAAGAGCCGCGATGTGTACAATGCGCCGGAAGTCATTTCTCCCAAGACTGTGGAGCAAATAAACAATCCTCCGCTACCTGTGCTAATTGCAAGGGAAAGCACCCGGCGAATTATAGAGGCTGTGAAGTAGCTAAGGAGTTCCTCAAAACGCAAAATAGAAAAACAAAGCCGCTTACCAAGACAAAGCGTAGGACCGCCCAGGAGGTTGTAGGCAATATAAAACCCCCGGTTCAAAAGCGTAACATTGTCAGAGAAAGAGAGACAACAGAAAGAGAGACAATATAAAGGCCCTCGACCTATGTTGTCAAAAGAACCGCTACTGAAAAGCTACCATCAGGAAAGCCATCGAATAGTGGCCCTCGAATAGCCAGAATGCAGACCTATGCCCAGGCCGCGGCATTCGAAGGAGCGAAAAACGTTGAAACTTCGCCGGACCCTGTTTCTCATGTTTTCTCAGTTATTCTCGAGAAACTTGAAGAACAATGCAAAATAAACAAAATTATTCTCGATCGCTTGGTTAAACTCGAAAAATAACATGTTTCAAAAATAACATGAATGAAAAACCAATGTTAAAAATATGCACTTGGAATGCAAACGGGCTTTTACAAAAACTCGGCGAATTGGAAATATTCGTACGCGAGAAAGATATTGACATTTGCTTGATTTCTGAAACTCAAGTGAAAAAGGGATCGAATTTAAAAATAAAAGGCTATAGGTAATGATTTCCACGCTTGTCACCCATCGCCCCATCGGGAAACGCCAGAGGTGGATCATCATTGCTTATTAAAGACTGCATTGAACAATACGAAGACCTGAAGATAGAGCTTGAAACTATGCAGCTGTGCACGATTCGAGTTAAAAATAGTCAGCGTACTCTTAGAATTTCATCTATCTACTGTCCACCGCGTTCCGCGCTTGAAAAAAGTGATTATACTAACCTGCTTAAATCGCTCAAACCAAATTTCATTATTGGCGGCGATTTTAATGCGAAGCACACGTTCTGGGGCTCCAGATACATCTCGCGAAAAGGTAGAATGCTCTATGGGGCAGGTATGGAATGCAGTTGCGATTTCCTCTCGACGGGCAAACCGACCTACTGGCCAACTGATACTTCAAAACTACCTGACCTGATAGATTTTTTCGTTGTGAAAGTGTTGTGTATTCAGCGTACCTGTAGGCTTCCAAATGAAACAGATTAAATAATATACTTCAGTGATTTATTCATTAGTTTAAAAAAAGATATAATCTAAGGAGAAAAGAACCCGAGGTTACTCTATGGGTTGACTGCCAGCCAGAAAAGAGGAGGTTAAAAAAGGCACCATGTGTCAATTTGACATGTAGACGGAAGTGTGGATATGTCGGTAACATTCTCGTACAGGTGCGCTGATGTCGCTTAATTCTAGCGTTCAGGAATACACCACAATCCTCCCCACTAAATCAGCGAATACCCTAAGCGTTCCACTGGCTTCCTGATGCGAGTGCTCCTCCGTACTGTCGGTGCGGTTGTGGTATCAACGTCACTAGTGCTCCCTTGTTTGCTAACCGTCGTCTCTGCTACTGCGCCTTCCATTGTTTCCGATACTTGGGACTCCTGCGATGGCTGTGGAGCAATGGGGTTGGTTGTTGAACCTTGGATGACATCTGTTGGTTCCTCCGTCAGGATTTGTGGCGTGATCTCCAGCTCGTGGTCCTTGCTTATGTCCTCTAGGTCGACGCTGCACTTTAAAATCTGCTCAGCATGCCTTCGCCAGAGTTGTCCATTAACACTGATGTAGTAATGTAGTTTTCCATCCCTCCTAACTATTTTTCCGAATTCCCATTTCTTATCCTTGTTGCTATAGTTCCTCACCTGAACCGTGTCTCCCGGATGGTACGTTGTTCCGATTTGGTATGCCCCGCTCAACTTTTCCCCCACGTCGTCTACGATATTCGATCGAACTAAGTCCAGGACTTTGCGAATATCCCGCTGAAGGAATAAAACACAGGGTGCTACTCCCGTGGTTGCATTTGCCGTTTTCCTGTATCGCATCAGATAATTTGAAAGTTTGTATCTTATACTGCCAGGGTCGTTCATCATTTTGCAAAGTCCCACCTTCATGTTCTGCACGAACCGTTCAGCTTGTCCATTCGTGGAGGGATGATATGGAGCGGTGAACTTGTGGTGGATCCCATTTGCTCTGATGAACTTCTTAAACTCCTCAGATGTAAAAGTGGATCCATTATCGCTCACTAATGTCTGAGGTAACCCATAGCGAGCGAAAATGTCGCGCAAGACCTCAATTGTCTTAATTGTTGTCATGGAATTCATCGGTATTATCTCCGGCCATTTTGAGTGAGCGTCGACAACTATAAGAAAATATTTATTTAGAAACGGACCTGCAAAGTCAATATGGATTCTTTGCCACGGGGCAGATGGGTATTCCCATGGATGATGTATTTTGTTCGTAGATGGCTTTGCCACACTTCTACATGCATAGCATTCGCGGGCCAAGCCTTCAATGTCCGCATCAATATTGGGCCACCAAACGTAGCTTCTCGCCAGCGCCTTCATTTTCACAATGCCTATGTGTGCCGCATGCAATTCGGCTAACACAACCTTACGCAGGCTCTCGGGAATCACCACACGACTGTACCTAAGAATAGTTCCATTTGACAAGGAGAATTGCACATCTTTACCTTCGTAGCCTGGTTCAGTCAGCCTTTCCCCCCGCGATAAGCAGTCATAAACCTTCCTTAGAATGGGGTCCTTACTGGTGTCGATTGAAATTTGTTTTGCTGTAACTGGACCCGTGTTGATCTGCTGCATTTGGTAATGTGTAACGTCATCATTATCTTCCAGCTGTGTTGAATGTAGAGGTAGCCGGGACAGAGCGTCTGCATTCCCATGGTCATCTGTTGCTCGATAAATTATTTCATAATTGAAGCCTTGCAGGAACTGGGCGTAATGCAGCATACGAGTTGCAACCATGGTTGGCAAATTCTTATCGGGGCTGAAAATAGCAACCAAAGGTTTGTGGTCAGTAATTAAGGTGAACTTACGTCCATAACAGTGTCTGAAAAACCGTTTCAGCGCCCAGAAAATAGCAGTAGCCTCCTTATCGATTTGGCTGTGGTTCCTTTCTGAAGCTGACAAGGAACGTGAAGCATAAGCGATCGGCCGCTCTTCCCCCCCTGGAAACGTATGGGACAAGACAGCTCCAAGTCCATAAGGACTCGCATCGGTGGCCAGTGACAGTGGTAGTTTTGGATCGTAGGGGCATAGCACTAAATCCGATGTTATTTCACTTTTGATAACGTTGAACGCACTTTCACATCCTTTATTCCAGTCAAAAGCGACGTCCTTCTGCAGCAATTTGTAGAGCGGGTGCAATTTGGCCGACAGATTTTTGAGAAACCTTCCATATGTATTTGAGATATACCTCTGCCAAATAGTTGGCGCTACTTTTGTGCCGAACATAAGTCGATTAACTTGGTAGTCCCCCATTATTGTTGAAATGGCCTGCATTTTCGCACTTACTTCATCCATTGGCATATGTAAATATGCCTCACTCACGTCCAGAGTCGAAAATAACTTCCCTCCTAGCATGGTCGTCGCAAAGATGTCTTCACAGTCAGGAATTGGGTAGTGATCGTCTTTAAGCACCTTATTTAGAGTCACTTTGTAGTCCGCACATAGTCGTATCGATCCATCTTTCTTCACAATCGGCACCACGGGTGTACCCCACTCACTGTATTGCATTTTTGTGATTATACCAGCCCTTTCCAACCGTTCAAGCTCGTTCTTCATCTTCTCGATTAAGGCGTAAGGCACTCTTCGAGCGGCCACATATATTGGTTTAACATTCTCCTCAACAAATAACCTTGCCTCGTAGTCTTTGATTTTCCCCACGCCCGGTTGAAATACGTCGCCGAACTGCGTCTTTAGGTCACGTAATATCTCTTCCTTTTGGATGTGGGAATTGTTTCCATGCAATTGATGCAAGGTAGGTAATTTAACCTCAAACAGTTCAAACCATTCTCTGCCGAAAATTGCATCCACTTTTCCTGGCATAATGTAAATATTGGCCCTCGCCTCCTTTCCACCGTATTTGACATGCATTGTACTGTACCCTACTGGATGAATCACCTCCCCTGTGTACGTCTGAAATGAAATATTTGATTTAAACCAATTTTTCTTTGGCCACGAATTAATAAATTCTTGCTGCGAAATGGATGACACTGCTGCGCCTGTGTCTAGTTCTAGCTGTTTTGTAACCCCGTCTATCATCAGCTCTAACATAAGTTTCTTAGGTTTTCTCCTCTCCTCCGGCAGAACGCATTCGCTAATATTGTTGATGTAGTACATCTCCCCGTTTTCTTCCGGAGGTACTGTGACGGGCTGCAGCTGATTTTGATTATTTGTCTTTCTGTTATTTTGCTTGCTGGTCGAAAGTGCATGTGACCGCAAATTTCCCATACATACACGGGCCAGATGTCCACTCTTCCGACACTTCGAGCACACTGTTCTAATATGCTTGCATGCGTTTGCTAGGTGATCCTTAGTTTAGATTTATGTGGATATGACCTTGATAGCTGATTCTGATGATTTGCTGAAAAAGTTGTTTGCAAGTTCTGAATCTCTTTGGAATCTTTTTGTGCTGATTCCATTGCCAGAGTACTTTTCACGCAATCTGTAAACGTGTTGTTTGGCTCTTTCAGTTGAATTAATTTCTCCAACCAGTGGCCATTTCGAAGGCCACTTATGAATTGTTGTCTCAGGTGTGCATCAGCTGTCGATGCTTGGCAGGCCGCGCATTTGAACTCGCAGTTTTTGCACATTTTCTTGAGATCTGCGACAAAATTTGAAATGCTTTCCCCCTCATGCTGAATACGTTTAGTAAATCGGTTCTGCTCTGCAATTATGCTAGGGGATGGGTGCAAATGATCTTTCACCAACTTAACAAGTTCATCATACGGTTTGGTTTTGGGGTCATCTGGACTTGTTAGATTGCAAAGAAGTTGCGGGTCTTCGGCCCTATTGCATGAATTAACCAATCCCTTTTACTAGCACTATCTTCGTTGCTGGTCCCAGTGATTTTCTTTAAGCTAAAGAAGTTCTCTAGCCTTTTGATGAAAATGTCCCAGCTTTCGTTGTCCTCATTGAAGCTTTCTAGTTGGATTACTTCCTTTTGTGGTTGACCGGCCCTATTGCCCTGAATCGCACTTGTAACCGCTTCTAACAGCGATTGTAATTGATTTGCATCCATTAGATTTATGGGTTTTTATTTATAAGCCTTCAGAAATTTATGTAATTCTCCTCCTCGTCGCCACTGTTGTGTATTCAGCGTACATGTAGGCTTCCAAATGAAACAGATTAAATAATATACTTCAGTGATTTATTCATTAGTTTAAAAAAAGATATAATCTAAGGAGAAAAGAACCCGAGGTTACTCTATGGGTTGACTGCCAGCCAGAAAAGAGGAGGTTAAAAAAGGCACCATGTGTCAATTTGACATGTAGACGGAAGTGTGGATATGTCGGTAACATTCTCGTACAGGTGCGCTGATGTCGCTTAATTCTAGCGTTCAGGAATACACCACAGAAAGGAATACCTACCAACCACATTAAAGTTGAAGATGGCTTTGATCTATCATCTGACCACTCACCGGCTATTTTAACATTGAGTGTAAAACAAGCCAATAACCTAGAGTCAGCGAGATTAACTGGTAGAAACACTAACTGGGGAGTGGGGAGGCTTTAGGAACGAAATAGAAGAGAATGTTGAACTGAGTGTTCCACTTACGATACCCTATGAACTTGACGTTGAAGTTGATCGCTTCGTCGAGATCGTACAGCTCGCCTCCTGGAATAATACGCCTAATCCAAGCAAAACGCCGGCCAAATACGGGCTACGATATCCTCGAGAAATAAAAGAATTGGTCAACGAAAAAAGGAAGGCGCGTAAGAAATGGCAACAGAGTCGAGCTCCGCAACATAAAGCACATTTGAATTATTTGTGCAATTTGTTGAAGACAGTTATTAAGGATTTTAAAAATCGTGCGATAGGTTCTTACCTTGAAAGCTTAACAGTGAAAAAAGATTCCAATTATTCACTTTGGAAAGCTGTAAAGGGCACCATAAGGCCCAAAATCCCCGCGCCGCCAATTAGAATAAATCGAAACGAATGGGCAAAGGAAGATAAGGAAAAAGCGGACGTTTTTGCCACTCATCTAGAAGAAACTTTTAAACCGTACGATGGCCAAGCGATCCACGACAATACTAATAGGGCGGAATCACAATCTGACGATTCGACACTCACTAGTGCAACGCTAAGTGAACTAAAACGTGAAATCGAATCCCTAAAACCTAAGAAAGTTCCTGGTTATGATTTGATCACCGGAGAAGTTCTCAAAGATCTACCAAGGAAAGCATTAATTAAGCTTCTTCATATTATAAATGCTGCGCTCAGACTAAAACACGTGCCGAGTCAATGGAAAGTCGCGGAGGTCATAATGGTTTTAAAACCAGGAAAACCGGCAAATGAAGTAAAATCGTATAGACCGATTTCCCTTCTTCCAGTCATTTCCAAAGTCTTCGAGAGAATATTGCTTAGGCGCCTACAACCGGTTATTGAAGTCAATAATCTTATCCCTGACCACCAGTTTGGGTTCAGAATCAAGCATTCGACGATTGACCAAGTACATAGAACTACTGACGTAATCGAGAAAGCATTTGAAGAAAAAAAGATTTGCTCAAGCGTATTCCTTGACGTCTCACAAGCCTTTGATAAGGTGTGGCACGACGGCTTGAAATTTAAATTACGACAAGTTCTCCCCGCAAGCCTATATGATATTCTAGAATCATATCTCGGGAATAGACTCTTCTGTGTTAGAAATGGAAACGAATACTCGGAGCTAAAAGAAATTTCGGCCGGGGTACCGCAAGGAAGCGTCCTTGGTCCGCTTCTCTATTTGTTATATACTCGCGATATTCCAAGGGAAGATGGCACTACCCTTGCTACGTTCGCCGACGACACAGCTATCCTAGCAGTAGGTAATACAATCGAAGAAGCGACTACAAAACTGCAAACCGCAGTGAATAAGGTAAATGAATGGACAAGGAACTGGCGGATCGCCCTCAACGAAACTAAATCTGTTCACGTGAATTTCACTTATAAGAAAACTAATGACTTGGCAATTTTTCTAAATTTGGCGCGAATACCTATACCCTTTGCAAACGAGGCCAAATACCTGGGAATGACACTCGATGCAAAGCTGAAATGGAGTTCCCACGTGAAAATGAAACGTAAAGAACTCGATATCAAATATAGAGAAATGTACTGGTTACTCGGAAAACATTCCCAGCTCAGTACTGAGAACAAATTGCTTTTATACAAGCAAGTGCTAAAGCCGGTGTGGACCTACGCTATACAACTTTGGGGTTGTACCAAGAAAACAAATGTCAATATTCTACAAACTTTTCAAAATAAAGTTCTTAGAGAAATTGTACAAGCACCATGGTATATTAGAAACGACGATATCCATAGGGATCTCGGAATTCCAACAATCGAAGCTGAAACTAGAACCTTCGCGAGAAAGCATAGAAACCGACTAATCCGACAAATCTTGGACGAGAGCAATTTATTGCGCCGACTACAAAGAACGAAACCGTTCGACTTGGCAAGATAAGATTAACCGCGTCTTATTTGCGGAACACGCAGGATCTTTCACTGGAAAGTAACCTGTCAAAAGTTGTTATTTTATGATAGAAAAATTGCTTGATAAGTTATATCTTAGTTGCAGTAAACAATAAAACCCAAATAAAGTGGTTTGTTGTAGGTAACATGAACACGTCTCATTTCAATAGCAATCATGTTGTCCGTAAATTTGGTAGAACTGTGAAAGTTGGGTTTGGCTGTCAGAGCTCGGGCACCTAACCGTTTTCCACAACTCTCCCAATTTGTTACTATTTTGATATCTTTTCTTTTGTCTACATTTTCCATCGTTTTACCATAAACAGCATTATTCAATTATTTAAAGAAATTCTTCTCAAAATCATTTTTAGCCAATGTACGGTGATGTGTATTCAAATCAATGTATTCTTTTAGCCAACATGATTGCTTAAATCTCAAAATTCTGTGTATTTTTAAAATTTTCAACCCTTGTTTAACGCATTGTTGAAGATTTCTATAGTGTATAACATATTTTGATTTACTTGTTAAATCAGAAATGAGTTTACTAAATTTAACAATTGGACTTTTCTTATTCTCCACGCAAAAGGGAAAATCACTATGATCGTCGTGAAGATGATCTGGATATTCTAAATCAACTTCTAAAATGTAACCGTATTGTGAATCTGATGGTATATTGAATACATCAAATTCATCGATTTCTATCCATTCAATTTCGCCATAGGGTAGACTTTGTGACATTGCCCAACCGTATAAGTTATTAGCATCCAAATACATTAAATACTCAGACGGATTTTGTTTATTTAAATCTTTCATGAATTTATTGTTCGATTTGGAGTGTCTGTAGCAACATTGCACAATACCACCTCGAATGCCTCTTTGAATAAACGTATACATATTTATATCAGTTAAAGACGAAGTGGCTGAGTACTAAGTTTACAGTACCTACGTATATGAGGCTGACGTATGAAAAGTGACTTCCCCCTATACATTCCACCCCCTCCCCGGACAAAATA
The DNA here is from genome assembly GCA_949126925.1 of Cheilosia vernalis. Classification (NCBI taxonomy): domain Eukaryota; kingdom Metazoa; phylum Arthropoda; class Insecta; order Diptera; family Syrphidae; genus Cheilosia; species Cheilosia vernalis. Next base: position 45,390,953 of record OX421361.1, on the reverse strand, counting down.
TTTTTTGTGTTCAGGTTGTCCAGATCAATTTTAGTCAACTCAAGAAAGCTAGATTCAAGGGGGAAAAAATATAAAAAACTTGGCTGCAGTTGGTACATTCCAAACCCTTTTAGTCAACTCAAGAAAGCTAGATTCTAGGGGGAAAAAATATAAAAAACTTGGCTACAGTTGGTACATTCCAAACCCAAGGTTAATGTCACCATAAACAACTATTCTACACATGCTAAACCACAAATCTAAAAATAATTAGCTACTACATGAAACAATGTCAACAAAAGTAAATCATACAAGCAAGTCGACCTCCAATTACTAGAACCCCCAAAATAGCTCCTATATGAAGCGTTATCACTCACCACCCAGAGAAATTAAATCATTACTCAGGTCAATGACTCATAATTAAATATTCTACACATCATGCTAAACCACAAAACTAAAAAATAACAACAACAATAACAGAGAAACCGCAATTGGAGCATTCAGCTGTCAATCAAACTCTTACGTAACAGAATTGCTCCACGCTCCATGTGGCCCAGAATTGGTTAATTTATACTACTGTAATCGCATGAATATACGAATCTATTAATTTGAATTCTGTTGTTGAATTACCGCATCGGCATGTGTGAAATCCACAAAATTCAGTGACGTATTGTTTGCTCACGGAAGCGGTAATTCAACCCCAGAATTCAAATTAGCTAAAAATGATGATAAAGTGATCAAATCTACCCACAAACAAAATTCAAGATACCAAATTACTACACCCAAGATATCCTTATACCACCTTTGCTGTCTGACGTTTACTCCAACCCAATCGCATAATCAAGGCCAGGAGGTTATAGATTTGGATTGTCATGACAGCAAATGATGTACCTACTAGTCATAAGTAGATGAGCCCCTAGTCATAAGTAGATGAGACGCGAAAATATCCAACACACAATCAACTCAATCTGCGGTATCGGAATAGATCTTAGCTAGTGTACGAACCCGAGCGATGGCATTGCAGTTTTTTCTCACGACCAAGCACACACTTGCAGGAGCACTCGGAAACAACACTCATTGGGTCAAATTCACAGAGCTGATGGTTTATTGTGCGAAATTTTTCTTCAGCAGGAACACCAAATTGTAGAACTGAAGCTCTTTGAACGTCAACGTGAGTATCGGCAGGAAACAAATGAAAGAATAGCAGGACGATGCCACTTTGAACGGCGTTTTTATCAGTATGTGGTTGACCATTGAGAGGCATACAGGAATCACGACTCACGAACGACTCAGCAGTTTGAATGAAAAACTTCTTGCGTATAGCTTTGTAGGAGACCTCAGCGGCAGTCGTTTCCAAACTAAGTTTCCCATATGAAAAGCAGTGCAACCAAATCGTTATTTACAGTCCGAGGCTCGCAAACTGTGCCATGACTTTTGCTCCGAATATGAAGCCCATTGGAATTGGAATGTTTAAATCTGAGAGAGGAGTTGAGAAATGTAGCTCTACCTACCCGTCACTCTGATCATACAGACGGGGGTCAGGAAGCACGACTTCCCATTCCAGTAAAACTAATTCGGGATATTTCTCAAAAGACACTCTCGCCGCAGGATAGAATCCGCAGACCTTGTAAATGTTGAAAAATGGATACGCAACGAACCAGATGTGGTCCTCCGTGGCATCGTGTGGCATCCAAGAAGTGTTTGTACAATGTTTTTGTTTGAGGGGCCTCATTTGCACTCACTCATCAACTCTAGTTGGGTTTACCGGTGATTGACATTTTTGGTAACACATTCTTAGGTGAGAAGTTAAATTAGTCTTACAGTCGGGGGTAATGAGTGAGATTAAAGGTTGGCAGTGTGGGAAATGATTTAAACACAAACAAAATCTTTATTTATATTCGTTTCATGTATAGTTTCTTTATTTATAAAAAAAGATAATAAGACTAAGTTCATATGTACAAAAAATTTATTTAAAATTAAATTTTACTTATTCCTTAAATTTAAGCACACTCAATCAAATGTCGCAATTCATTTAGGTAGGTATGTATATAAATATTTTTTTTTTCACTCACAAATTCAACTTTGTATATAACAATTAATACAGCATGGAGAAAAATTAATTTTCCCATTATAATTTACTCATAATTTGGACCATAATAATTATGTTTGTGTGTTTTTCATTTCTTTTTTTTTCTAATTAAATACAAAAATAAAAAAATCATAACAACAATTTAAATAAAAAAATAATAAACTTATGTTTTGTTCAGATAGATGAAGTTTTATGGTACACATTGCATGGCGAATTTCAAATGAGCAGAATACATCAACGAATGTATTTTTGAAAGCAAACGCTTTTTCATTTCAGTCACACTTTTGTCGTCTTTTCCATCATGTTCTCTAAGATACTGGGATCTAAGGTTGAGGCGTGATCGAGGTTTTCCGCACTGGCATTCTCTTCAGCAACATTGACAAATGCACTTGATAGTTCTCCATTCAGTTTGTTGACTGCAGCGGTTGCGATGTCGTACATGAATATTTCTTGTCCTTCATCGGGTGATCTGGGAATTGAAAATGTAATTTTTTTTAACAGTCCGTTGGTATATGATCGAATTATACTTGATTTTTATGAGAGTCTTTCGGAAGCGATTTTTAAAAACCAAGTTCGAAAGGAGAACGACCTGTCAGCCGAAGTCTGAAAGGTAACGTAAAGTAATAACGATCTAAGTCTAACTAAATTTAAAGAAGGACAGACTAAAACCAAGGCTCAATATTATAGATTACTAAACTTCTCTACGCATAACACGCAGACTTTAGGTACCAACCATGAAAAGGTAACTATGCAACTTCGACACTGAACCACTCAAGTGATGGAGTGAGTGTAAGTGTACAGAAAAAACAAGCACTTCCTTCAAAAGGATATGGGATCGAAAGGATATTTGCATAAGAAAACCCTTCGATATGCACAATACCACAATAAAACGAATAAAAAGTAATTTTAAGGTAAACGAGATCAAAAAACTGCATTTAAGCACCTTCGCTTTAAGTTTTAGAAAAAGACTCGAATAAAAGATTGCCAAGAAGATTACAAGTAGAAGCTGATTTTAAGAATTTATTTATTGAGATACCGAAAAGCATTTAAACCATTTCTATCAATGTTCCACTCACAAAGACGCCCAAACACAAACGTTGAAGAAAAACGATTTTGCCGAAAGTAGGTCCTGGGATTTCATTAAGAAGACTTAGGCCCATTTTATTCACTCGAAGTTGAACACAACTTGGGAAGTTTGTCATATAAAAATCCCGAAGTTGTGTTCAACTTCGAGTGAATAAAATGGACCTTAAGACTGGAAAGCCAACACTGAAAGTTATGACCATTTTTGTGCGACTATCAACAAATACAAAAATAGAAAATAAATCCTAAAGTAAAAGTTACCAAATCCTAAACTTTATTGTGCTGCAGTAGTCCCTTCTTTTGTGTACTACTACCAGGAAAGATCTATCGTGCCAAAATAAAGTCAGGCAACTCAGGCAGGTTCGAATCCCGCAAAAACCCAAATTCCAACTCAGGGTTTTTTCACTGCGCCACCTCTCGCGAGCGTCTGACAAACATCCGAGAGTATAACTGTCATGAAAGAGCTTCTCAATTAGCCGTTTGGAATTGGCATAAAATTGTAGATCCCTTCCATTCGTTCCAAAAATGAAAACTCACACAAAACGAATGGTTGTGAGAAGCTAGGCCTAGGGTCCCTACGGACCTGTTGCGCCAAAAATTATTATTTATTATATAACTTTGAACAAGAAAAAATCACTGTCAACCAATTTGATCATCCCGATCGACGAAACCTTTACAAAAGTGATAGCATGTTTGAACTAAAGTAACAGCGAAGCTATACGGTTGCGAATTCAAAGCGATATCGTTGGAATACCATTCTGGGAAATTTCAAAATTGAACGACTGCAATCCACTGCAATAACCTTTTACAATCGAGGGTCCCTACAGCTCTTCAAAAGCAGCTATGTTAGGGATGAGTTATGCTAGATGAAAATCGTCCGATAACTTCGGAGTAAATCACTTTGGAAAAAAAGGCCCGTTTTATTCAATATAGTTCAATATTGAAAGGCTGCAATAATCCCTTGCTGGAGATCTTCAAGGGCAGCTACGTTAGAGTTAGATTAGCTTAGATGGCAATCTAAAAAGGCATGAGCCTGTTAAGCTCCTTTGAACTTTGAAGCTCTTGAGAAATGAGAACTGAGAAGGAGAGAGGAAATTCGTTTAAGTTAAGAATGCAATTCATTGAGAGCTTTAAGACCTTCAGGGGATTAACCTAGGTGGAAGCTTTGGCAAGCAGCTCTTTTTCGCGATTGAAAATAATGTGCAAGGTTTTTACTCCTTGACATCATAAGAAGATGAATGAAAGTTGACATTTTAGGAAGCCGAGGTACAGCTTCTTGATCGATTTTCCCTAAGGCGCCTACGGGTCTTTCTATTAACAATGGGCAAACGGAAAATTTAAAAAAGGTCCCTACTCGACAAAAATATTCGAAGACTCGCCAAATTCAAGCTGGGTGTCCTTAAACCTTTTACCAGACTGCTAACGAAAATCATCTCAAGATCCTCGATGATATAACTAGTGAGCCCTAGTATAAACGAGGAAGCAACGAAAGCTTTAAGCCTCTTCATCCGAACCAACTTACTTTGCGACCAACAGCACCACCGACTGACTGTCAACATCCGTTCGCGACTCCTTTTCGAGCCACTTTTTGAAATTGTCCTTTGTCGGCTTCTTGATGAGCGTCTTGATGATATCCCCTGTGGCAAACTTCACCTCCTTCGAGTCTGTGGTATCCCGTTCGCTGCGGCCATCATCAGACTGTTCACTGTCGAGTGCCTGTAAATTGTCAACTGGAGCCAACACCACTACACTGGCGACTTTCTTTCCTCGCAGCTCCTCGACGTCAGGCACGGGGAACTGAGCACCGTTTATCTTCAGAGGCAGATATCTATTATACTGCCGATCGGCCAAGTCAATTGGCGGCACAACCGTTGAGTCCGTTTTGATGTACTTGTCTGCCAAGGACTTCTCGTTGTTCGCATTGAACTGTACGACTTTAAGCTCGACATTCTGCTTTTGCGGCAGCCTCTTGGTCTCCTTCACCTTGTCGATGGCCTTTTCCGAAAAGTTGACACTATCACCATTCGGTTTGACAACTGTCAGAACTTTGCTCGACTCGGAAATCTGTGCTCCACCACCGGCGCCGTAGAAGTGCTGCAAATGCTCGGCTGGAAGGTTCTCCAGGTTGACATCGCCCACTTTGTCGTAGTCGAGCACACTGATGTCGGCGTTGTCCAGAATTCCAGAACTAAGCAGCTGTTGCCTGAGGTCGTCGGGAACTTCGTCGGGCAGCTCGAGTGATGCCTTGGCGGCGTTTTTGCTAGTCGTCGATGGCGCAGCTGGGGTTGTTGGAGAAGTCGTACTCTTGGGATCTGCTGCGAAGTTTTTGAAGTTGTTCTTGGGTTGGACGTTGACGTTGTCCTTGGGCAGGCTGTTTTTGCGGTACTCGAGCTCCTTGAAGACGTCCGAATGCAGGGTGGACACACTGAACTGAGTGGATTCTGATTGCCGTGGCTGCTGGTACAACGCCTGCTGTTTGGGCTGAGAGTTGGGAATGATTTGGGGCTGAGCTCCGGACGATGTGAACTGCGACTGGGGTTGTTGGTTGTAGAAGGAAGTTGTTGGCATCGGGGTCACAATTTGTATCTGCTGGCCGTCGTTCGTTTTGACGTACTGAGGCGCCTGTGTTGTGGATTGATACTGGATGGGGTTGGGGGAGGTGGCGAAGTTGCTAAACTGTTGTCGATATGCAACGGAGCCGCTGTTGTACTGATTGGGGCTGTAGGTGCTGGACTGCCTTGGCCCAGGAGCTGTTGTCGGTCCCAAGTTCGGAGCGGGGATATCGTGGATCACTTGGTTGCCGCCCGAGTAGGATGAGTAGGTGTTGTAACGATGGCCGTCAACGGTTTCGGTGATGTGCTGTTCGAACTTGGGTATGGCTTTCAGGAGCTCTGTTTCCTTGGAGGGCCTCACATCGAAAAGGTTGTGCAGTTGGGATAGATTTGGCGATGAGTTCTGGCCGAAGGAGGAAATCTGAGACGGGGGCTTGTGGTTGTATGGGAGTTGCTGCGGGTTGTAGTTCTGTTCTGGTCGCAGGTTGGGAGCCTTTTGGACTAGCGGCTTCTGGTAGCGGTTGATTGTGTCGTAGATAGGCCCTTGGGACTGGGATGAGAAGCTCGGTTTTTGGGGGAACGACTGAGGACGGCTGTAGGGCTGAAGTTGCGCTAGCGGAGGATGGTTTGGGCTGTCGAGTTTTTGGATAGTTGGAACAGCGGTAGGACGGAACTTAACCGGTTGGTACGATGAGGGGTTTTGACGTGATGGTACGTCTTTGGTCTTAGACGCCGCTGTTGTGAAGAAAATGTTTTGTTTAAGAGGTTGGGCAGTGGGCCTCTGCTGCTGTTGGTGCTGATATAACTGTGGGTGTGGTTGAGGCTCGGGTTGCAGAATTGGCTGTTGCTGAGATTGGTATTGCTGTTGCTTTGGCGGTAGGATAGGTTGTTGCTGTAGCTGCTGGTTGAACAGGAACTGCGGCTGTGAGTATAGATGTTGCTGATGATAGCTTTGATATTGAGGAGGTGCTGGGGGTGTTGGTGCCGACGTTCGCTGGTATTGCTTTGGAGGCTCATTCTGAGGACTTGAAGGGCCTTGGTTGAAGAAGGGCCTCTGTGATTTCTGTTGATATTGATGTTGTTGTTGTTCTTGTTGTTGTGGTTGATGTTGCTGTTGTTGGTGTTGTTGCAGTTCTTGTTGTTGTGGTTGGTGTTGTTGCTGTTGCTGTTGTTGGTGTTGTTGTTGGTGTTGTTGTTGTTGTTGTTGCTGTGGCAGTTGCTGATGTTGTTGCTGTTGCAGGTGCAGCTGCGGATTCTGGTAATTATGATGAGAATGCTGCTGCTGTTTCTGGGGTTGCTGTTGCTGATGCTGTTGTTGCTGTTGATGCTCCTGATGTTGCTGATGATGTTGTTGCTGCTGTTGATGCTGTTGCTGTTGCTGTTGATGCTCCTGATGTTGCTGATGATGTTGTTGCTGCTGTTGGTGCTGCTGCTGTTGCTGATGTTGCTGCTGTTGCGATTGATGTGCCAACTGGGGCCTAAAAGCTGTCAACGCTAGCGGCTCTGGAAGCTGCTGCTGTAGAATAGCTGGCTTGTAGTCCTGTTGCGTGTTCTGATTTTGGTAGTAGCCGCCTTGGAAACCTTGATATCCATCAACTAATGGACCTCGTGGATCACCGAAATCAGCTCGCACATTGGCAGTTGGCAATGGCTTCGAAGGGAACCCACCACCGCCCTGTGGCAACGCGATGACCGACCTCTGCACACTCTCAGCATTGTGCTCTTGTAACTCATGGCCCGACTGCGATTTATCCTCCGATCCGAATGTGACATGGATCCCACTGTTACTGTGGAATTTCTCCGAATCGGGGTGGATAATGGTACGAAGAGTGGTTGTCTTCAATGGGGGAATGGGTGTCACTATGGTTGGATAATGGACAATTTCTTCCTCTTCGTCGGCTCCGCCATCGCCTTCGTTATTATTAAGCGAAGCAATTGGTTCCTCTAATTGAAGTTTATTGTTTTCGTCCTTCTTGTATTTAACATAGTACACATGGACCTTCTCCTTCTTCTTCTTCTGAATTATAGGTTGCGGTGATTGCGATGGAGTCGTCTCATTGCTGTCCTTGATGATAATCTCAATTATTGGCTCCGGAGCTTCAAGGTATTGGGGGTATTGCGCAAATTGGTTGTAATCCGGCAGATGGTTGGAGGTATCAGGAAATGAATATTGACCTGTAAATGGGGAAATTGAGTATTCAAACAATTAAGTTGAATTTTTTCTACTGACCGATAGCACTTTGTCCATTGTATAGACCATCTTGGGAGTAGATGGACCTTGCATCAGCAAAGCCCTGCCTTCGGTTTGTGAAATCAAGGCTATACGAGAAGCCGGGATATCCAAGGTTGTTTAGCGTTCGTTTACCTCTGTCTTCTCCGGGAGTTTTTGACGATTTCGAAGGTTTGTTTGTAGCAGCCGGTTTTTCTGTGGTTGGCGCTTTTGATGCCGTCGCAATAGATATCGAAATCCCAATCGCCTGTAAGGGAACAAAGACAACACGTAAAATTATTGGATGTTACGAAAATACAATTACAAGTTGATTTATTGAGTTGTTGCCACAACATTTAAATAAAATTACCGAAATGTTCTCAAAAATCTAAGCTTAAAGGCTTCAACTTAATTGGTTTTAGACTAACGTTAATTATTTTGGTATTTTTTTTTTGTAATATTTTTGCAGAAGGAACTGGAGAAGCTTTGCTTAGAGAACGACGCTTAACTTTTTTAGAAAGGTTTATGCAAACCAGGCACATCAGTCGTGCATTCAAAGGCGAGGTATATGTTCCGAACCAAAATTGAAGCAAGCCGATCAAGGTCTATGTGTGACCATGTGGATGAATCTGTGATGATGTACCTATCACTTTTTTTGAATAACTGAACGAGTCATGAAACTTCAAAGGAGATTTTCCACTAGGTAGAAGATAGATGCGTTCTCAGATTAAATTTTTGATATGATTCCTTTACTTTTAAATATTAACACTTTTCGGATCGGAACTAACAACGGCCAAGAATGTTAGGTATCTGGGAGTCTATCTAGATACTAAACTTATTTGGAACTACCACGTTGAGGAGAAGGTCAGAAAGGCAAAAAGGGTATTACAGCAGTGCAAACGTGTATGTGGACAGAGGTGGGGACTCTCGCCTAGGTCAGCATCAGCATACTGGATGTATATGATGATAACTAGGCCCATTCTAACATATGCCTCAGTTGTATGGTGGGCGAAATCTTCCCGGAAAACTGTGAGGAAGCACCTGGATAGGGTTCAACGCTTGGCATGTAATGGAATTACAGGTGCAATACGGACACCAACAAGCGCATTAGAAGTGATCCTTGGGATCTTACCGCTAGACTTATTTATTAAGAAAACAGCGGCCCTAACGGCACTTCGTTTGCAGTGGTGAAATAGTGATTTTCACAAATGCATCCGTGATGGATAGCGGAGCGGATGCCGGTATCTATTCAGAAGAGCTGGAACTAGACCGTCACGTTAGCCTCGGGAAACACACTTCCGTATACCAGGCTGAGATGATTGCATTGCTGCAATCTTGCTTGAGAGTCAGGTGGAGGGAAGAAATATCCTTATAGCACTGGACAATCAAGTGGTGATCAGACGCATGGAACAAACAAATATTACAACATCATTGACACTGGAATGTGTACTCAAGCTCAATAAGTGTTCATCTTAAAATGAAGTAACACTGACTTGGGTACGAGGACACATAGGGATCGAAGGCAACGAAAAGGCGGACTCTCTTGCAAAACAGGGGTCAACTGAAAAGTTGCTGGGACCAGAACCATTCGCTTTAATTGGTAAAGGAATGATTGAACAGCTGATTCACAAATGGATCACGGCAGAACACCTGAATAGGTGGTCAACTGTGGAACAATGTAGACAGGCTAAAATGGCAATAAAGTGGCCAAAGGGTTCTAAGCATGAGTCGAGGAACATTGAAATGGGTGGTGGCTGGTGGCTTTGTCTACAGGACATGGTAATTTCGAGTATCACTTAAGGAAGATGGGCGTTAGAGAGGATGATACCTGCAAACTATGCCTGGAGGAATCTGAGACAGCGGCACATACTGTGTCAATGTCCAGCTTTGGCTGGCAGAAGAATGAAGATCTTGAGACATCATTGGGCGGAGACCCGGTCGATGAAACAGATCTCACATAAACAGATGCTAGCGTTAACACTAGGAATCGAACCCAGGGAAGAACTCTGGAGAAATCCAGAGAGTCTAGCTCGGTAAGATTTACAGTAGTAAAGAGACGTAAAGAGACCCGTCAATGGTGGTCTGTTTCGATTATCTCTCACATATATATATTACTTTTAAATCTTACGAATTTTTACTTATCCTTACGAAATTTTTCCCCCGTTCCCTATCTTAAAAAATTCTTGTGTATCTGTCATTCTTCATAGATAACTACAAAAGAGTTTGCTAACGTTTTCGTAAGTGTCTCACTCTCTCTGAGAGAGAATTTATCCCCACCACAGTCATTTTGACTGTCTTTTATATTCTCAGTCTCACTAAAAAAAATAAAGGAACAAACCTAATGGTAATCATGAAACACGTACCTTAGCATTTTTCAAAATTTTCCCTTGTAAGAAGTTGCGAGATAATTTTCATGGAGATTATTATTATATTATTTTAAACTTCTGGCTCGCCAAGGCGAGAAAAAGGCACGTCGACCTAGAAGGTCTATTGTGCCGGAAATTGCCAGAAAATAGTTTAGGTTAGCAGAGTTTCCACTTCCCTAATGTAGCTGATAATGTTTTCAGCAGAGGACTTTTTCAGTACTTCCGGACTTATTAATTCACGGAGGAAGAATTTCCTTCTAGTACTGGATAGAGCTGGGCATTCGCACAAGACGTGCTCAGCTGTTTCGTCTTCTTCGAGACATAGACGGCACTCCGGGGAGTTGACTATGTGCATTTTGTATAGGTGATACCGCAAACCGTGGTGACCTGTTAGGTAGCCTACAAGGTTTTTGATATCATGCCTTCTGAGGTTTCATGGAGATGAAGGTTGTGAGAAAACAACACGATAACCACTTTTTCAATACCTCTGAATCAATTTACAATAAGAAGACGAGTAGGCTTTTGCCTAAATGTTCATGTGCAATTCCCGCTTAACAATAACAATGCAATGACATGGTCATTAATAACTATTTCGAATATCAACAGCGCTATATTAACGTTTCCTAACAAACATTCGTGATTGAATGTACCCGTTAAAACCCTTATTGTTGTTTGACACACATTTCAATTGGCGACAACCAAGAAATCGTCATAGTTTACATTCAACTATATCATTTACGACACATCAACAAACAAGCCGATGCGTGAATTATTGTATACGAACGCAATGTGCGAATGTCTCCTAAAGAGCAAACATGCTATTATTAACGAATGTAGGTAACCTACTCGCACTCCCAGTCCCAATTACGCCATTGTATGGGGCAAAGTGTGTTACTTATAGGAACAATATTAAATAAATAATAATATATGGACAATGGACATGATGGCCGAAGTAGTCGTCTTGCGGGCATGTTTATCGACTTTGTATTAAAATTCAAGTTATGCATACGAAGATGAAAGTTAAACAAACACTTCCAAAACATTTGGCATAACCTCTGCTACGTTAAATCTGAAGAAAGTTCATATAAACGAAAAGGAAATCGGAAGTCATCGAGGAACGAAAGCGAAAGGTGCAGTAGCACCAGATCGGCAATGGGTGAACTGTCAGTTGAGTAGGCCCCAAAAGTAGAACAAATTGTAGACAATATGGTATGCGGTACGTGTCTGGCATGTAAATCGCGTATATAGTCGTTGGCATTTCACTTTCTTGTCATATTAAAGAACCGCTCCCTATAGCAAAGGCGGAATACTTTTTTTTATGAAATCGTAAAGATAAATACCTATTAGTCAGGTTAGTGGCGGTGACGATGTGAAGTGACATTTAAGAGCATTTCAAATAGTGTCACGCATGAAAGGTAATCGGCTTCAATTAGCTACGCATGTTTTGGGTTTTGGCCATTTTACTACGCAATACTACAGAGTTTGCTTAATAAATTTTTAAAAGAGGGATGAGGTTTATGAGCCAATTAGCAGGATTCTGAGCGACTGGTTTCGTATTGCTCCGTTTGGGACCACTAGTTACTAGATCTGTATCTGGACTGGAATGCGGCAGAAATTAAAAAAAAAATAATTGAAGCTTAAAACCAACCTGATGTAAAAAAGTCAGCAATTTTACAAAATTTTTAGAGACGTCTGGAAGCTCAAAAGATTATTGACCGGTAAAAGCCAATGAAGCAGCGCTGGCGTTTGGCCCATTTAAGCTCAAGACCCTTGGTTCCTACTTTGCACGTACTTTAAAAAGGGTCTTTAGTTTTTTTTCTTGCAAAAAAGTCGCACTAACACAACTTCGTGCTTAACTTAATAAAGTGCACGGCTCGATTAGCCAAAAAATTTTCGTTCATTGTAAATTTTGGCTAAGAATGTACAGCGACCAAGTGTTATCAGATATTGCCGACTGATAAAATTGGTGAAACTTCGCACGCTTTAGTTTTTTATAAAATCTTGTTAAATATTGGATAAGAAAATATTCCTTTGTGGCCTTTAAAATATATCGTGGGTATTTTTATAAAAATTACGATTAATATTTCATTTTCAAATAGAGATTACGATGAATAACAAAAGAAGCAACGCTGCTATCGATGTTTTGGAGGAAGACTGAGGAAAAGGCCTTATATGTCAACCAAAATATCCATCGCAGGGTAACAGTAACTACCCGGAACATTTTTGGAAAATGGCCTTAGATTATACGAAGATCCTAGCAAGTCGATAATTCCATGAAAGAAAATACTTAAACGAAATATTAAAAAAAACAAACAGCTCGCTAGTTTCCAATTGTTGTTGCATCTTAAATAAATTATTTCTTAGACCCAACACGATAAATTACGTTTTTAATATTGAGCTGTCTTATAGAGCGAACAGATCTACCATAGAAAGCAACCCTCTGCGTTGTCCTGATGCTGAGCTGAGATAAAATCATAATTTCTTTATTTCATGCAAAAACTAATACGAAAAGAAAGGCTCATCTTACTTAATTCCAAGTACTGTAGACTATAAAAGTGCATGTTCGTAGAAAGAACTATAAACTCCCACAAAAATACTATAGAGCTAGAGTTCAGTGAAAGTATAAATCTGCAGTCAATCACCCTAAAGTAACTTTCATTTTTCATTATTGGTAACGCCCCGTAATTATTTTTAATTTTCGTTTTTTAACAACGCACTAAATAAAAACATCGGGAAAATATACTCAACATCCAACTGAGGCTATTAAGACACCCAGAAACATCAGCAGCGTTTCACTTCTTTTCCTCCATAGCCCTAGGCTTCGAAGCTCCTTTTGCTAAAACAAAAACTGCAAACTTATGACAATCGTCAAGTCATCACGCCTCATCGACTCCGAACACCTTGCATTCATGGTTCTGACGCAACGCGAGTCTGCAAACAATCTCTCGGCACACTTCCTGCTCAAAAACAAAAACAAAAACAGCCACCTCTCGGTTGCGTAAGACTTAATTTTTGCTAATAAAATATCACCAAGCGAACAAGCCGCAGAGAATAACACAAAAAAAGGACAAACTCATAACACATCGGTTCGGTGTTGCATCTACCAGTTTAACCACTGTGCGCACCCCGTAAAGTGCTCATCTCCACGGCAGCAGGTTGCATCTGCCGCAATGTAAAACAACAAAAAAAAAAAGTGAAAACCAGTCACTTTTCCTCTTTCATCTTTGACTGGGGTTTCCAGTTTCCAGACATCACCGTGTGTTCATTAGCATTCATTTGACTCTTTGCCGCCCTCCGCTTGCATAATAGTGACTCGAGCGCAGAGACGTAAAGCAATCATCCACTTGGCCTGCTGCTGCTGATAGCTCTCCAGTCTCCAGCATACGATGTTGATACGCCTAACTAAAAGGAGTTCAACAAATGCGAGGTAATCCACTCACTTCAACTGGGTGGGGACTGTAATGTGAAACTAGGCTTACCAGCTGCTAAAAGGGACAACTATGAACCCCACGCAGACCTAATTGGGCCACTGTATGCTATGATTAACTGAAATTACAGATTGAATGCACCAACAATGGGTTACATGAAACTCTACTTGGTCTCGGTGTGGGTTACTTTTCATCTGCAAGTACCTATCTGTTGCATGGAAAATTGTAGCAGAGCCAAGCGTGTTAATTGAGAGCCGCTGATCTCAATTAACATCGGCGGCATGCTGTTGCAAGCGAACATTAATTGAAAAGCGAACGTTACGTGATGAGCAACGATTGCCTAATAGATCTCTTAATATTTGTAGAGAGTTTAAGTCGCAAGTCATGCTGATTTTAAGTCAACAACGTTGTCAGAGTCTCTGCGGGACAAATATTGCTACGAACTTCGACATGGGAAGTGAATAACTTCATTTGGTGTTAGGAAAGCCGTTTGGCCTAAACAAAGCTTGGCAGTTGTCGTTAGATCAATGGAAAACAAGCTTCCAGCAATTTAGACTTCCGTATATTCCGAGGCGCTAACATCGACTTGAACTTTTAACAAGTAGGTATTCCAAGTAAACCTCTGAGTAATTATGTCAAAGATGCTTTAGTATGTCGATTCGAGCTAGCGAGAAAACGGCTCTGACGGTAAGCCATCAGATGCACTTGCTCAGATGTATCTATATAGGTCTACGCACGGTACGCAGTCTGACTACTGAAAAACACAATTATTGCTTCCCATTAAGAAAAGATTAGAACCTGAAGCGATAAAAATAAAATAAGCAGTATAAAGTATCTGAGACCGTCTTTCAATAAAAAGCTCTGGCAGCCGATTAGATCTGCATCGGAGGTCCAAGGGTTTTAACGTCACTATGCAGATTAAACGTATAGATCATCATATGTTTTTAATACCGAAGAGCTGTGCTCATCTGAAATTTGGGTTTATGCTCGTCGACAGGAGAAGTTCCGGAAACGGTTGCCAGAAACGTAAAGCTCTTTGTAAACCGAAAGTTTTCGGAACCAACAGTTTTACAGTCACAGGATTAGGTATGATGTAGGTACTAGGTACACCAAGATTCGAGTGAAGACAGCAAAAGAGAAAGCAAAGGCTCACCCGACGGCAATGGTAGGAGGCTTGGAGCTGAGAAAGCAAAACAGACGACAATAAAGCTGATCAGAGATGAGGCTAAATGCACAAAATATATATATATTTCATCGAACGCAGAATCTTTGAGGACTTTCTTCACGAATTCAGAAGAACGAGAATACAAAATCGTCTTTGCCAGCTGCAGGAAGGAAGTGATTGAATTATTAAAAGTCTCTGCAAAAGCGAGTAAGAGAGACACCTCCCGAAGTACATCAAAAAAGCTTCCGAGAAGGTTGTCTAAGATAAGATACAACAGGCAGAGCTGCAGTAGTCGTACGACTTTCAATTGGTCACCCTTTCGGCACAAAAATGTATGCGAACTCCTCTAGTTACTTGTGACGTATCTGCGCAGAGTAATAGAAAGGGAACATCACGTGCGGCGCTTTTATCAATAACAAAAAACGTCAACCACATGTTTTCTCTTTCGACTACTTTTCTTGGTGCGCGCATGCAAAGAGAATGTTAAATAAATTCAAGACGAAAGTAGCGGCCTTATGTTTCATTCATTTATGAGACTGACTCATCAGATATGTGTAACAACATCCTGATGGTTGCGTGACACCTGACACATTCTTCGGCACCAAAACAGGAAAAAGAAGAAATAACCGAGAAAGTATATATGACTCACTGTTGCGATTTTTGTTTTTGCACTTCAATACAGTAACCCACTCGTAAAAACAAATTTAACCTCCTTAAGTTCATCAGACCTGTGATTTTCTTCAACCGACCAAGTGAAAATCTTAAACTCTTACTTTTGCAGAATAAACACACACCTTTCGACCTCACATAATAAGAACCCAGTCCATAAATAAAAAGATTATCATCGCAATACTATTCCCACCGAAAGTGAAATGAGGAATAGCTATTAATTCATTGACCTCTCCATAAAAGCAGAAAAAAAACACCAACACTGTCGTGAATCATGGGCCAGTAATTAGACACCTCGAATGCAGCGATGCCAGATGTGGGGATTTTTCCCCATTTTGGGGAATTTTTCACTCAATGGGGAAAATGAGGAAAAGTGCCCTTAAAAGGGGGAATAATGGAAATCCATGCATGTTAATTAATTTTGCATAATTCAAAAATAAAACTCGTGTAGTTAATCTCAAATATCTCCCGAACATAAAAACATTACCGCGTTTATAGAATCTACGCGAATCTGGTATCACTGCTCGGATGTAAAAATTTACAAAACCCACACGTCCAATCGAAACAATTTTATTCCCAAAGTTGAAAGTGTTGTAGACACAACATGGGAACGAGAAGAATCGACATGTGAACAAAAGAAAGAATCTCGCGTTGTTCGCCGGTGTGTTATTATGTAAATCAGTTTAATACCCAGCAAGAGTTTTTACTTTCATTCAGCCTTGAATGTGCTCTTTCGGTCGGTCCTTAGCTTTCCATTTCGACGTCACCTGGCGCACATCCGAGATCTAATCGCTCAGGTCTCAGCGAGGAGGGGGCCACTCAACTAAAGATGCAGCATATACGAGTAGCTCTTGACTTGAGTGGGTCTGTTTTCGTTTTTTTCTTTTTTGTAAATAAAAGAAGGAGGAAGCGAATCGATAAAGAGCCTCAAGATGGACTTTTACTTTCCTTTAGATGGGTAAGTGGAATGACATAATGAGGTTTGTTGTGTCAGTCAGGAATGATCAATTGGCGGTGTCCGGCCGGACTGTGGGTAATAGCAAGAGCAACATGACCGGTATCAAGAGCAAGTAAATATAAATTGCTTGTTTAGCAAATTACTTCTCGTACAGTGAATCAAGCGAAATTGAAGAACGATTGTAGCAGGTCCGCATGTTAGCCATTATGTATTTCAGGAAGACTGACTCTTGATGTTGGATGGCGGAAAACGGATTAAAACGAAAGAAATTGTGCTGTTCAGTTCATGACTGGGGTAAATTGGTCAAAGACTGCCCTCGATGTTGGAAGTTATCGAGAAATCGAGCGAATGCGCAAACAAATGATATTTTGTTTCCCTGAGTAAGAAATGATTACTGCAGCAATTGCAATGAAATTGACTGCATTTGAAAGAACGCAATTTCAACTTCAATACCGTCGGAGGGGGTTTTTTAAAAAAAAAATGTCCGTTTTATTTTATTTACAGAATTTAAGTTTTATTTTATTTACAGAATTCCCAGAGGTTTTTGCGTTCAAAAGACCAATACCAATACGTTCAACATCAGTCTTAGGTTGGAAAATACTACACGCAGAAAATTCACTTATTTAAAATCAATCAACTTTCGGTTGAAAACAACCAAGTAGATAATACTGTTAATATAGCTCCTACAGAGTTAGTGGATTAAAAATAACCAAGTCAACTTGTTTAACGAAACTCGGTTAAAAATAACAAAAATAACGGATTTATCAATTTCATCTCCAAATTTTCTCGGTCGTAAATAACAAACTAACTAATAACAACAGAGCTACTTTCTTAGTGAACACCTTATACGGGCTACTACGAAGTATTCGGAGCTCAGGTCTATAAGGAGCGGTATGTCCGACTCTCCATCCTTAGAGTCACAATAAGGATCTGGTCCTCCAGGTTGGGGGTTGTGCCGTCGGGGTAACTTCCCGGCCACGTAAAAAAAATACTGTTACGAAGCAACAACAAGCCTCGGATACGGACGGATTTACTGATGACGAACCATGCAAACGAAACAAGGACAACGAGCTTCGGATCTGCACATGGAATGTTAGGTCCCTTAATAGACCACGTGCAGCCGAACAATTAGCGGAGGCCCTAAACCGCTGCAAGGCAGACATTACTGCCATCCAAGAAACGCGGTGGGATGGGTCGAGCAAAAGGAGAATGAAAAACTGCGATATCTACTACGGGGACTGCTACCGACAACAAAAGCAGCGCCTATTTGGATGTGGGTTCGTCGTTGGAGGCAGACTTAGGCAAGAAGTCTTGAGTTTCAAATGTGTGAACGAGCGCCTCACGACGATTCGCATTAAGGCTAAATTCGCCAACATTAGCCTCATATGCGCGCATGCCCCCACAGAGGAGAAAGATGACGACACCAAAGATAAGTTCTACGAGCTCCTGGACAAAACTTATGAGCAGTGCCCTAGCTACGACATTAAGATTGTCCTAGGCGATTTTAATGCTAAGCTAGGAAGAGAGGGCATCTTTGGTGGCACAGTCGGAAAACACAGCCTGCACGACACCACCTCCGATAACGGATTCAGGCTGATCGACTTTGCTGCGGGGCGAAACGTTGTGGTAGCTAGTACACAGTTCCCACATCTCAACATTCACAAAGGGACATGGAGATCTCCCGATCAATCAACCGTCAATCAGATTGATCATATTGCGATCGACGCAAGACACTCATCCGGTATTATGGACGTCCGAACTTTCCGAGGGGCCAACATTGACTCGGATCACTACCTCGTTGTAGCCAAGGTACGGCTGCGGATATCCCGATCAACGCCAAGAGATGGAAATACTGTGAGGAAGTTTGACGTCGGACGGCTACAATCGCAAGAGATCGCCATGTCCTTTTCCAATCGAGTCTCCCAAAACCTCTTACGAAGTCCCTTGCCGCCAGCATCAAGTATCGAAAACCAGTGGCAACATTGCCAAAATGCCATTCGAGATGCCGCCTCTGATGTGCTGGGTTTCACACGGCCACCACAACGAAACCCCTGGTTTGATGACGAATGCCGGCAAGCGCATGCAGCTAAACAGGAAGCATACAAAGCGGCCCTGCACAGAAGGACTAGAGCTGCTCGCGAGCTCTACGAGCAGAAGAGGAGAGAGGAACACCGGCTTCTCAGAAGGAAAAAGAGAGAGCACCAGAAGCGCGCGATTGAAGAGATAGAGAGATGCTACAGCAGGAATGAGGTTCGAAAGTTTTACCAAAGGGTCAAAAGAACCTGCCAAGGGTACAAAGTTCGAGCCGAAGCCTGTAAAGACGACCAAGGGAACATCGTAGTAGAATCGCAGTCAATGCTGAGGATTTGGAAAAATCATTTCTGCAGACTGTATAACGGCCAGTGGCGTAGCTATCATAGGGGCAGGTGGTGCAGTGCACCAGGGCCCCGGAGCTCAGGGGGCCCTCTAGCCTCAGCTTTAAAGAAAAAAAAAAAATGAAAAGTTTAAGAAATTAAAAAATTGAGCCTCAAACCTCGAGCCTGCTCACAAGATTTTCTTTTTTTTTTTCAATTTCTATTTTTTTTATTCAATCAACATCACCAATGATAAAACTCCTTATTTGACATTTTCAACACATGCGCCAAGCGTCCTCGAATTGTTTGTTTGTCTGTTATCGTTATTTCAGTTATATGGTAGTTTGGATTAGTACGCCCGTAGCACATTGGATCAGCTCACGTGCTTGACAGTCGTGAGATCAATTCGTCAATTCCGCCCATCAACTTTTTAAAGAAGTTTTCATTCGCTCTTGCCTTGCATCAATTCTTATTTACTATATTTGTGACGATGTTTTCATATTTCTGGGGTCTGGGACGTACTACAGTAGTTGATGCTAGGTGTGTCGCTGACTGTTGTAATTCGTAATTCCCTACTACCAGCCTTATTTCATCAAGTATCACCACTAATGCTATGATTTCTATTCCGCACATCCATCCATCTGGCACCAAATTCTGGTAAAACTCATTTGCGCAAAAAAAAATTCCGATGACAATATATGTATGATACAGGTTGCAGCACAACGCTAACCGTATAGGTATAATCTATGATAGCTCTCAACCTGATCGGCAATAAAAAATAACCAACGTTTTTCTAAACTACTATAGAAACTATAATATCTTCTTATGAGTTAATATTAATTTTACCGCATCATTACCAAACAAGCTGTTTTATGGTTCTTTTTTGTTGAGCTTCCTGTAATCTATACTAAACATTGACAAGCAATAGGAAAATCTCAGTAAGTACTCCGAATTTCTAAAATTTCAATAGTTGACAATTGAAAATTATGGAAAGAAAAAAGGAATGTAGCGGTGCCGCAAAGCGGAAACAACGTCAAGATAGAGAAGAAAGTACAAAAAAATTGCCCAAGCTAGATAGCTTTTTTACGAAACCACTTTCTGCTACAGTTCCTTCAACAGCCGAAATATCGGTCAAAAGTGAGAAGTGTTCATTTATTGATAGCGCCGACGCAGCTGTGTTAATTAATAAAGTGACTCGAGTAGATCAGGATCCAATAACTACCAATACTACCATCAATGCCCCTGCTGAAAATGACTACCTCGACTCGCTTACGTGCAACCTACAGTAGAGGAATCATCCGTTTCTACATCTTCAAAAGTTATTGAAATTTCAAATGACTTGGGAAAGTACATGAACAAGAAACTGAGTGATAACGAAAGACGCCTGATTCTTGACAAGGGACCTTTGAAACGTTTTACGTTTCTACGTCACAATACGGTGTGTTAATTAATAAATATTCTATATTGTGATGTGCGTCGTTGTTTATTTACTCTCTTTTTCTTCCATTGAACACATGAAGATTTTGATAGAGACGACGTATGGATTTAGGCCCATTTTATTCACTCGAAGTTGAACACAACTTGGGAAGTTTCCCATATAAAAATCCCCAAGTTGTGTTAGCCTACTAGGGACGATTCAACTCACTGTTTCCTGTTCTTATTCCCTGTCAATAATTTTGAAGGCCAATATAAGTTCAAACTACGCGGAAAGAGGGGAGGAGGGCCCGATTCTCTCCCCTGCACCAGGGCCCTTGTCCCCCTAGCTACGCCACTGATAACGGCGACGACGAAACAAATCCCGCTGTCAGGCAGAATGAACCATTCGATTTGGTCGAAGATGACCAACGATTCCGCCCACCCGACCTAGCTGAAGTGAAGGTAGCTGTGTCTAAGCTTAAGTGTAACAAAGCTGCCGGAGCGGACGGCTTAACTGCCGAACTTTTCAAAGCGGCTGGCGATGATTTGGTCAGGAGCATGCACCAACTCATTTGCTACAGAGGCATCAGTCTCCTTAACATCGCATACAAGATCCTTTCTGCTGTACTGTGTGAGCGCCTAAAGCCGTTTGTCAACAACCTGATAGGTCCATATCAGTGTGGCTTTAGGCCAGGAAAGTCCACCATCGATCAAATATTCACACTGCGGCAGATCTTGGAAAAGACTCAGGAATTCCAAATCGATATCCACCACCTTTTCATAGATTTCAAGGCAGCGTATGACAGCATCTACAGAGACGAGCTGTATAGGGCAATGTCTAGTTTTGGTATCCCTGCCAAACTCGTCCGTTTGTGCAGGATGACGATGGAAAACTCACGCTGTTCCATCAAGGTCGGTAAAGACCTCACCGACCCCTTTGATGTCAAAAAAGGATTTAGACAAGGCGACGCGCTGTCATGCGACTTCTTTAACATCATTCTTGAAAGAATCGTGCAGAACTCCCACGCCAACACCAGAGGCACGATCTTTCAAAAGTCCGTACAATTACTCGCATACGCAGACGATATTGACATAATCGGGAGAACACAGCGTGATGTCAGTGAAGCCTTCGTGAGTATTGAGACGGAAGCGGCGAAAATGGGTTTAGCAGTCAATGAGGGCAAAACCAAGTATATGCTGTCATCAAGAAAAGACACTCAACACCGACGTCTTGGACAAAACATCACCATAGACAGCTATAACTTTGAGGTAGTTAAGGACTTTGTCTACCTAGGCTCCGCTATAAATTCAGACAACGACACCAGCGCTGAGATCAAACGAAGAATAACTCTTGCCAATCGCTGTTTCTTTGGGCTAAGAAGGCAATTGAGTAGCAAAGCCCTCTCTCGAGCAACTAAAGTGTCCATTTATAAGACCCTCATCATCCCAGTCCTGCTTTACGGTGCAGAAGCATGGACCTTGTCAAAGGCGGATGAGGACGCTTTAGGCCGCTTCGAGAGGAAAATCCTTCGGGTGATTTTTGGTCCCGTCTGCATAAATGGAGAGTGGAGGAGGAGGTATAACATCGAACTGTACGGGCTGTACAGCGACACCGATCTAGCCAGAAGAGTCAGAATACAACGACTGCGATGGCTGGGTCATCTAGAGCGGACGGACACCAATGCTCCGGCCCGGAAAATCTCTGAATCCACCCCGCAGGGACGGCGCAGTAGAGGAGCACCGAGACTCAGGTGGCGCACGCAAGTGGAAGGGGACCTCAGCCAACTTCGCGTGCAAAACTGGAGACGGCTAGCTACGGACAGAGCTGGCTGGCGAAGCTTGTTGGTTGAGGCCCAGGTCCACCCCGGACTGTAGCGCCACCTAAAGTAAGTAAGTAATAACAACAGTAACATGGTTGATACCAACTGATAAAGTGTGTTATTTTTAGCAGTATGATTTAACCTTTTCAACTCACTAGTTTTCAACAACAAATACTCGTTTATTTTCTACAGAGACTTAGTCAATTTTTAAACTAAGAAAAAATTATACTTGTTAAAAGTTAAAATGTCTGCGTGTTTTTTTTATATTCCAATGACGTCTTCCAGCGAAAGTTTTGCCAATGAAATTTCTCTTTTAAATGTCAGTCAGGAAACTAAGACTTCCCTTTTGCACAACTTACAAAAATATTGGTGCATAACTAAAGAAGCTGATACATGATTTCTTCAGGTGGAAGGACTGCAAATAGTTTTCAAATTTTCGAAAACGCCTAGTTAAGACTGTTTAAAAAATTAGGAAGCCTCTACTTGGTTGAGGCCGTGGTTCAACCCAGACCATAAGCACCACCAAAAGTAAGGAGCTGAGCCTCTAAAATAATATACCCTGTCCTTCTACCTATTTACTAATTTTTAATTGTGATTTTAAATTGTAAATCGTGACCGAAGCTAACAACAAAAAATACACAACGATATGCGATAATTGCGTCAATAAGTATGAATCCATTAACGGGTGACTGTAGCGTACAATTTTTGCTTGGACACAAACATGAAACACATTTCTCAGTCTTGAATTTGATTATCTTCTGAGATGGCATCATTCCATTCTGCGGTTTTAAATCGATCGTGACCTTCGAATTCAAATATGCAATTGGCCTTGTCAATTTTGGCTTCATTTGAAAGTATTTATAATTTATAGCAAAGGTCAGCTTAAAACTTTAATTGGGTTCAACTCGGCTTATATCTTCAGATGTGAGTCAGTAGATATAAGTCGTGCAGGCGAACCATTTCAAATTTAGCCATATAAAATGAAACGCATAGCTATATATTGCAACCCAGTATCCATGCGAGATCATTAAAATTACTTCGGAAAGACTCTCAGTTGTATAGATACCTACGCCACTTCAATAACAGTAATCACTTCAATTTGTGTACCTTCGCCCCATCGACTAAACGAATTATTACAATGACTAAAGTGCGACATCAATCACCTCTCCACCTTCGAACCACAACATACTCGAATACACAAATAAAAGCACGATCACCATTGTATTTAAAAGAGAGGTCTCATTACGATTAACAGCGATAGCACAAAAGATATCCAAATTGACCCTACAGCTGACGATGATCATCAATTCAATAGCCACACGACAAAATTATCCGACGATTTGTCTAAAGTTATCCGAATTTGTCGACGGACGACTTTGAAAAGCTCTCAAACTTGACCCGATCGATATGTGATTTCACCACGATCGTACTTTCCTTTTTTTTATTGTCTTTAATTGGCACACAAACCCAAACGCCAACGACGATAAATGCTTTCTTATCGATTGGGTGAGATACATATTTTTTCGATGACGATCGGAGAGTTTCCGCATTGCGCTGTGGATTTGACTGAAGTTTTATTTGCCTTTAATTTTATGCTGTCATTATGTCATGGGTGTTATAATGCACCGCCCCCAGAGTCAGTTATCGTTTGCGTTGATCAAATATCAATAAAAGTCCGTCACGGCCAGGGAAATAACTCGCCGAACTATAGTAACTTTCACTGAACGGGGGAGACCTGCTGCAAAACCAGTCCCGAGGGACTAGCGAAACAACAAAAAGTCCTACAGTTGGTAAGTGATCTTCACATGATCGTAGACCGACGATCACTTACCAATGCAGATGCATTTGAATGTGCGGTTGGGGAAATATTGCTTAATCCGTACTCACATTCGATAAATGCCTGAGTCTTGCCAATTAAGTCACTTTTGCAGACGCAAATACCGCTCGTATCATGAACAAGCTGTTGAAATCAACCAAAACGATTCACGTCAACATGAAGCATGAAACATGTTTAATGTAGCATCTTCCACAAATTGCACCCGCAATGCTGGCAAATAACAGATGTGTCCAAAAAGTGAAAGGTCTCTTCGGTGGAGCAGCAGCTGATGTTGAAGAGCGGTACGAAGGTGAAGATATTTTGTTTGGTGCCGAAGCCGTGATGCCACTTAGTCGTTACAAATGAAATGAATTTAGTTAAGGAAATACGAGCATTTTCGAAACGGTCTCTTGCTGTGAAGAGTGTTTGTTTTTCTACATAGTTGTGGCATTTGTGGAAATAGTCTGTGCCGTTGGCCTTGTGTCATGATGATGTTCACAGATAATGAAAGCAAATTTGGGTTTGAATAGATATTCAATCATAAGGTCAAGTGTTGTCAATAGAAAAGTGTTTAGCGAGTTGCATAACCCATGTGCATTCGATGGAATGGATTTCAAAATGAATGATGCCCGTACATTTTGTAAATTTTTTAGGCGTTGCTGTTAAACTACCTTTGTAAATCGTGAATGAGTTTGGAGTCAAAAGGAAGCAAATACTACTTAAAAACATTGCAAAGTTTCCGGTTAATTTGGACACACCATGTTCAATGGGAAATTCGCAGAGAGAGTGAAATCATTGCCGCGGTCTTATAAATGCACTTTTGAGTTTCTATTCGAAGCAGACTTTACAACTAACAAACAAATTTCAAGTGCCGAAATTAATTGGAACTAAAAGTAAATCGGATGTACACTCTGCGAAAAGTTTTGCTTCTAAAAAGCAATAGAAACGAAAACGAATTGAGTTTGAATAAAATATTGTCAATGAGAGAAAATTATTCAGTTGGTCCTGTCGTTCCGATTTCTGTCAACTATTTCGACCATTATGGGCTTAAGCCCACCGATAACTGAATATTTGTTTCCAAAACCATCGTAGGGAAAACATTTAGGTAAAATCGTTATAATATAAAGAAAGCTAAATGAAAAAATAAAACTTGGTTTTCGACCTTGATTAAGTAAGGCTTTAAGTATAGAGTTATGTGCACACTTATAGGCTACCTTGATCGTACGTCCTGATATTTTTGTTTTAAACTGACCTTTCTTATGCAGAATATTCTGTCCAAATTTGTTTCCATTTCAGTTCTAATTTCCACAATAAAATGTAGGTAGGTCTTTGAAAATTTGGTTACCAATTTGTAGCTGACTAAAAAACATGGACCTTTAGCTAAAATTGAATAGGTGTAGGTTTTTAAAGGAAATTAACATGTTCGCAAAGGATAGACCGGCCAGGATGTTCCACTTGATTAAAGCCACCTTTTGCTGCCTTTAAGAACAAATTCTTACGAAAAAGGATTTACCATTCGTATGTTATGGTGTTCTTACCGAATGAAATAACGTAAATCGCTTTAATTAATTTTCGTGACGAAACTGCCTTTTTCACTGCAGCTGTTAAAAGTCGAAACAATTTCCTTAACCACGAGACATGACATTCGACAAATATTTATTGCAGGTACACGTACAACTTACCTCAGGTTTCAGAAAGGCCATGTAAAGATACTATCGCAGCAATCCTTTCGAAACCCGATTAGTTATTCATTTAGATGACATATTCCTTGTCAAAGTTAAGTTGATTGCGTCTCAGAATATTTAGTATCACCGTTCATAATGCATTATGAAAAATTAATCCAAATTCTGACAGTATTAAGCGAAGTTTACTAATTAATAAAAATGGAAATAAGCTCACAGCTCACAAAGCGCTTTGTCAAAAGTTGTAGGTATTTATGTATCTCTTTAAATATTTTTAGAACTCGTTAAATGTCAGACAATGCTTTGGAAAGATTAACAGCATTTTCAGAGAAAAATTTTATTTCCAAATACTTTTTAAACATCTAAGTAGCTATTTGGAAAGCTTTGACAGTACAAATTTTAATTTTTATTCAACAGGAATCTAATCTTAATAGGTACTTATAATTCTACTGTACATGTGTATGTCACTGAACTCCTCCTAAACGGCTGGACCGATTTGAATGATTTTTTATATGCGTTTGGGTGGCGCCCTGGATGGTTTAGATTCACAAATCAGCCAGGCAGATGGCGCTGCAGTGGGTTCGCTAGTGTCGTATATATAAAAACTGGCTTCATTTATAAAACGAGAATTGTTTCCATTCCTGCTGCTATTCAATTTACTACTGTCACTTACAAAATTGATCTTTGAAAAACAAAGCAGCTGCCCGTCAGTTTTAGCCAATGAAATTACAGCGAGCTGATGTCTTCTTATTCATTTAACTCACCAGATTGCTGCGATGTGCTCTTGCACATAAATTTTCTATTTATTTCACTGAGAGACGATTAGTTATTGTTCTTTTTTTTGTAGATCTCAACGATCAAATGTCCAACTTTTACAAACCGTTTCGGAGTTTGATCAAATATTGCTCCAATGTGTAATTGTCTGTAATAAGTAGGCATTTGCAAATTGTGGTCTCCTTCTGATATTGCAATATCGACAGTTGTATAGTTCACAGATGTGAAAAACTCGACAAAAGACAATGAAAGGATGTGTTCGAGTTCTTGAAATGCTCTTCCATGGAAATTAAATGAAATGTCAATGTTTTACCAAAGGGAAACTCATGTAATTTATTTATTCAACAACAGCCTCAAGTTGGCCATCACCCATCTATACATATACTAGAGTTCGCCAGTGGTAGAAATTCTACCATAATAAAAACGTGGCTTATACGCAATATATTGAAAAACAAATTATAGACGGTCTTGCATCTCTGCTTAATCTTTAAAAAAAAAAATTGGCGAATATGTTGTGTTTAAGGCAGTGAGAGTCGTTATTAACTATTCGCCTTCGCCTACTTATATATAAGATAATATAGAACTATAGCGTCTGTTTGTTAGCGGTCGACGTGTAAAATACTTAACGATGTTAAGGGCACAGAGAGTTCCATATATTTAAAGACTGAAAAAAATCCTTACGCCATAGCTATTAGAAGACCGAATAATTAAATTACGAAATATACCTACTCCTTTATGATTTGACTTGCACAATGCACATGTCAGAGGGATATGGAGATAACTGTCCATTGCTATCTAAACATTTTCGAATTACAAATGAACGATTAACAAGTTAAAGACTATTTTCATTCCGATTTGCATTACTGATCATAATTATAGGTACCTCGCATCTACAGATGACTGATATACGTTTCTCCTTTACGAGGTTTTAATTAAAGTGTTTATGAATGTCTCCAGGCATCGTTATTTACAGAATCTGCAATAGGGTCTACTTCTTTACACGTCATTTACTAAACATGTCAAAATTGTAAACATACTCAAGGCAATAAAGCCCAATAAAACCTTAGGGCTTTCAGCGGCCTATGGATGCATTAAACTACCGAATTTCAATTAAATCCTCGCAACATCAAATCCATTATAAATAAATAAGCCATAAATCGGCGAATTTACATCCAAAATTCAAAACTGCCGATTGCATATTTTTATTAGAAACGCCCTGTCAAACTTTCTTCGAACGCAAATCTGTTCATTCTACCTTAATGTAGTCAGTAGTTTGCTAATTAGCCCGACTTTATTCCGCAAAAGTAAAAGTTTCATCGGACTTTTCTAAATTCAAATCGACACATCAACATTTTCTACACACCCAACTGCGAATGTGGAGACATTCACACCGCAGATGATGGCTGACAAAATTCACGATTGCCACTAGAATATAAATCAAAGAAGTTTTCACTGGGGGGAATTTGTCGAACACCATCAACATCAATGAAAATTAGTGAGACTTACCACCAGGATAGGTATTATCCGCATCTTGCACTTGTATCCAAAAATAATCCTTCGAGACGCAAAACCAAAAACAAAATCACTTGTTCCTTCACGAAAATATATCACAATCACAATAATTATCTAAAATTATGTTAGATACTTTTCCTTATCCATTCAGAGAGTATGCGAGCCTTTAGCAATAAATTATATTTTTTTATCTTTTCACTTCATTTGCACATATTTTGCACACGCGCTAAGTTCGAAGAATATTATCCTTTCACTCATCAAACCAACAAATACCGACCGGTCGACGGTGTAGCTTGTGGTATACTGATTAGTCGAACCGAAAATATCCAACAAGCTAAATTGACAAAAATATGCAACGACCGACCTAGCCAGCAACTGAGCGACGAAGAAGAAGATCCAATCCGAAAGAGTGGCTTAACCAATTCCAGCGAACAGTAAAGAAACAGATACACATACAACGTAAAGTGAAAAGTTAGATGGGTATGGTAAACAACAGTGGGGCTTGATCAAGCGACGGCGAAGAGCAAGAAGTCGCAACGGAAGCTTTGCGCCAGTTGCCCATATCAGCCAAGTTGATGTGCAGTACATTACCTTACTCACAGTCGCTGATTTTACTTTCTTTCCACGAAACGCAAGCGCTAAGCATTCCATGGTCGCTTCGGAGCCCATATCCGACTTGAGAGCGGGTCCTAAAGCAGACAAATGATAAACAAAACAAGAAAACGAAAAGAAATGTTAAATGTGTTTCTGTGTGAGTGTCGGAGAAAGGTATTGAAACGAACGCGAAAAAAAACGCGTCTGGGACTCTGGGTATTCCAATCCCAACCTAAGATGTGTATCTTTCTATGGCTCCAACTACAGTGTCTTACAAACCGGCAAGCTGTCGCCCACATCTCATGTGCTGTAGGTGAGCAGCTATTTTTTGAGGCAAACTCGTTCACCCTTAATTGGGGCGGCTGAAATAGTATAAATGGTGCCCACATTTAACAGCAGCGTATCCCGCCAGGCTTTCTCGTATAATTACAGAGACGAACGATCGCGTAAGCCGTGAGTTCATTCTCCAAGCCAGATTCGAAATTCAGCTGTCAAAGCTATGCACATGCGCTTATGTGGGGGGGAGACAAAGAAGAGCAGGGACTTTTGCTGGTTGCTGCACACTTCGTGCAACAACTTTCGCTGCTGTTACATAGCGATCCAGTTTTTTTTACGCCATATTCGGAAGTGTTAAAAATTCCGATGCACATATCGCAGCTGATGGTCAAGTACAGTGCATCGGAGTTGGCCGACTGCATCGGCGCTTCAGTGACTGCTGACTGGATGGAAAGCGGGATGGATTTGTCGACTTTAATTGGCCGGAGAAAATCATGAGCGTGTCAAAAATGTGTCGCGTGAAATATGTGGGAAATATTATTTTGTATCCGTATGCCGTTGCCGTATCCGACTGACTGTAAAATTTATACATTAGGAGTGTGCTCACGAAGCGCGCGAGTAGAGAGAGTTGCGCTGTAAAAGGGCATTTTGTTGGGCTGCTTATGGTTGGCAGTTGGCACTGTTCCGGGGGTCAGTATTAACATAGAGGCGAGGCGAATTCGAACATTTGTCTAAATCGAAACTTGTTAAAGCAACGAACCATGAACGTGAAGATCAGATGATCGATTGATCGACAGTCCGAATATGGGCAGCAATAGTTTTGGAGGAAAATGGGATCGCCCATCATTAATTTGGGATTTTCAATAGTATAGGATGCGCGATGAAAATCTAATTTCCGTTGGTGCACTGGATCATTAAAGTCGTAAATCTTCCGCAAAACATGGGCGGTTATACTATAGGAAGTGAAAACCACATGTTGCTGCAGGTTCAACGCCAAGTTTATCAGCCTCGAAGCTCGAGCCCCGAAAAAATACCAACTTTGCGCCATTTCTTGGGAACGTCTTCCATCGACAATTATTCGAGAGTATAGAGGTAGCTGTAATTTTTCAGACGTTTGGATAAGATTGAAGATCATTTCAAATCGTTTCCAAAAAAAAAAGGAAACTCATTTAAACGACTGCGAGTATATGCAGTTGGAAAAAGCATGGCTTAGGAGTATAGTTTTAAAATGAATTTGTTGCGTTAACTAATATATAAAAAGAACTGCCAAACGAGGCTCAATACTGTTTCGCTCATCTGCCAAAAAAACCATGGTTTTCTATAGGCTTGTTTGACATGGACCCTAGTGGGTTAACCCTGGGCGATAGTTCATAATTGCAACATTGTTGCACATGCCACCCAAAAAATATTGATTCAATGCAATTATGAACAGAAACACTGCTGCAAGTTTGCAGTAGTTTTGCGTTTCCAAAAAAGCGTTCATTATGCAGTACCTATAGACAGTAAAAAAAATTACATGACAAATGAATGAATTTTAATTTATCTTACTTCTTTCAGTGACAGATGGTTGTTATTTATAAAAACTTTAATTATTTCAATTAGAAGAATCATTTAAGATCTGATTCTTAATCACTTAAATGGATCTAATTTTAAAAGTGTTCAGGCAAAAATTTCTGGAAGCAAAATTCAAAAAAAAGGAAAATTCTTTTGATAAAAATGAACAGAGTTTCAAGAAAAATTCCAAAAACTAAGAGTTTTCCTAAAACCATAGCACAATTTCCAGATGATGTTTTCAGAAACCATTTTCGTATGAAAAAGAACAGATTTTTTTTCGGCGTGCTATAAATTCGGACTCGATGCCTAAACGAATCGAAATCAGTAGTTTAGTGTCAGCATCCGACCACAATTTTTGTTCAATTTCATTTTTATAAAACACAAATAATATATTTTAACTCTTTATTAAAAAAAAACCTTCATTTATTTTGGATATATGTATCTATATCTATCTAATTTTCATTTATTTTCCTTACATGACACTTCTCAGAGCGCACTAGTGGGCCCAAGTGCTAACCATGTCAAAAAAAACCTTAAAGAGTTTGGTCACAATGTCCACCAATGGCAGATGCATACAATTTTACCTTTGATTATGTTTATTGTGCTGCACGCTGTGCATTTACAATTTTAATGTCAGAAACAATTTAAACAAAATGGCGCTACATGTCATACTGCACCATGCGCCTATGACCGTCAAAATTTTGATAGAAATTAAGAAATGGCCTGATGCCATTTAACGACCTTTGAGTATTTATTTCTTTCTGATAAAATTGCAACAATTGATTCCTTGGGGCTCATTCATTCATTCATATAAATCGTACAATTTGTCAGCAGGGAGCTAAAATTCAACTCCAAATTGAATATCCGAATATCCGAACTCATTTTTGGAATGCTAACTTCGCATATATTTTATTCCTTCGAATAAGGGCAGTGTTTGTTCAAATCGCATTTTTGTCCATTCTTTTTTTAACAATTTTACGCTCAACGAAATCACACTATTCATCATGCGCCATGCTAATATCAAATTTATGTCTCGTCAGTAATTTTACGGAAGCTCACAGTTGCAAAATTTGTATGGAAAATATATAGCCACTGTGAACTATTCAAATTAAGAGTTGTAACTAAAAATGTGTGGTGGTAAGGCCCCATTATGCAAAAGTTTTTTTAACTTCTCTGTTTTTTAACTTTCTTTTTTTTAGAACTGAGAAACATTTCAATAATGATTGGAAAATGACTTAATTCCGCGTATAATATGCTGATCCACATCCCTTCACCAAAGTCATGGATAAATGGACCACAGTCTCTTTTACATGAAATGATCTTCTTTCAATCATTATTATTTGCCACTATTGTTACATCTCTCATAAACACGTAATAAAACAACTACTAATGATGAAGACAAACTGCTATCTTCTGTAATTACTGGGTCAATCATATAATTAGTTGACCGCAAGATTACAATGAGTAGCACCACCGGGGAAAGGAGTAGATTATAAAAACATAAGAAGAAATGACTATCTTTACTTTCATTTTTATTTCATCACTCAAACAATTACCCACATTATTAAGCGTTAATCATTATTTTGTTATTTGTTTGAATAAATTCCAAACAAGTTTGCGTTTCAAAGTTATTTCCTTTTGAGAAGAGTCAATTTATAAATGACACCCTTTGACTTTCTATTTTCTTAAATAATTGATAGCCATTTATGTTTCGTTTTTATAAGTAAATATTTATAATCAAAACCAAAGATGCAATTTAAATATTAATTCGTATGCAATCAGTGTCGCTTCTCGAATGCGATACCATAGAGCGTGAGGTTATTCATAAATATATGGCAATAGCTTTGGATTGACTTAATTGAATAGAGATTAGCATATAAGCAATGACTGTCCAAACAAGGGGCGTAAAATTATTAGCTGTATTTATTGAGATCTATTTTTAATTTATTTTTTTCAAAATTGTTTGTTTGCCTATAGATTTCATGTTGTGCCTTGTAGAGGTTTAAAATCAAACATGCTCCATAAATCCAAGGGAACGGATTATCACTTCCACTAGTCGACCATGACCCTGAGAACTCGAAAAGAACAATTTTGAAAAACTGATCAGGGATCAAACTATTTTTTTATTAACACACAAAGCGTATCGTTGTTAGATGGGGAAATCATTTGGTTGTTCTGTCATCTTCTTTCTTTATCCTATTTTCCGAAAAATCTCTTGAAAATAATCCTAAATTTTTGAGATCGGCCAACTTTTTCTATTAAGCGTTTTTATGAATACATGTCAGAATTGGGGTCGCTCGGATACCTAATTTATGTAAAACGTCAGCTAGATTTATCTGGGCTAGGTTAACGAACGTTTTTTCTGGTCAACTTGAATTGTTCTTCATAAACGTGAACCGCAAAAAACTACCAAGGTGACCAATCTGCGCCAAAAAAAAAACTTAAAAACATCGATTCAGTCAGCTGTCAGACTTACTAAAGTAGAAATCCGACAAAATTCTCTGACTCTGAGCTGAGGTTTTTAGGACTAACTCGTTACTCGTTACTTTGTTTTGTTTTTTTCTTCTTCTGTTATTTAATGAGGTTTATTAACGCCTTTTCATCAACAAACTTTAGTGTGGTACCTAAAGCAAAGGCTTGACACTTTCCAAAATGTCTGTACCGTTGACATAGTAAATATGGACAAAACTTGAAACTACCTAAGTAACCTTCAGTGACGTCGGAGTCAAGTGGTCCGAAAAAGATCGGAAATGATAACTTCTGCGGAAAAAGCATGTCCTCCAACTACTTTTTTGACAGATCGACTGATATTTTATACGTATTCAACTAACTGAAATATAGAATAATTACACGCCAGCTCATGGATGGTCATTCATACACAACGCCGGATAAAAACTACTCAGGCTGTACTTTTGACACTTTTCGCAAACTGATAAGAAGTGTGTAGGTACATTCATTTGAAGGAACATTGATAGATAAAGAAAGACATGGATTTGAATGAATTGAGTTTGTCCCGTAGTGTTTAAATAAAAATAATTATGCTTCAGCTGTCAGATTTTTTGATTCTCTTGCAAAAAGCATTTTATCTGTCACCTGTCACTTGCTTTTCATCTGACATTCATGTTGTCGGAATCTATTCTATTGTTCTGGATAAATATATTGGGTAATTGATTTGTGATGGAATATTTGGGGCTGTCCCTGTTCGGTTGATTATGTTGAAAGCGTTTCAATAATGCTAAACATTTCCATTTAAATTGATACGCAACGAGCTGTCGACATTAAATGTTTGAGATTTTTATTAGTAAAGGGCTATTCTAATGATATCTAGATTGAGGTTATCATTATTATAATCAGTGATAACCAACATTGTTTGTTGAGCTTTTTTTTCACTTCGATCATCAAACCACAGCTTTGCAAACAATTGTTCCATTTTTCATGTTTATTTGTCAGTTTAGTGATTGACCGAATCCATGTTTTGTTTTTTTTTTTCCTCCTTTTGTTTTTGCTAAGTTATTTGATTAGGTAGATTTTTTATGATTATTTTTATCTTACTTAACACAAACAAGAATGTCAAAACGAACAATACAGGAATTTTTAAAGAACTGAAGAATGGAACTTGGGTTTTTTGCGACAATAGGCAATTTTTTTAAACCAAAATCAATAACCAATTAAATTTTGTAAAATATTTCTTGTAATGCGTGTGCTTTATCTCAATTTGTGAGAGCTGTCATCGGCTTAAATGTTGAAAATAATACTTACTCATTCATTATTTTATAAGAAACCTACACCCTCACCTTCAGTTGACTGGCGTGTAGTGTATTCCATATATGTTTCAGTTGAAAATGTCAATGAATCCAACGTAAAAGATTTTATTGGTTCACTCCATCTTGCGTTAATATTCGTTCCTTCTATTTTTTTTTTCTTTTTGTTCGCACTATATTACATTGTACAAATAATTTTGTGTGAAATAACAGAAAATCGGTCGTTACATCTCATTAACCGGCCAAAATCGGCTGGCTATCGATTTCTCTGGTTAACTAACCAAACCACTGATTCTCTGGTTAATAATTTGCTGAACAAACGCATTCGCTGGTTAGCAGCTGGAATAACCAATGATTAAAGATTTTTTCACTGCACCACCTCTCGCGAACGTCTGACAAACATCCGAGAGTATAACTGTCTTGAAAGAGCTTCTCAATTAGCCGTTTGGAATCGGCATAAAATTGTAGATCCCTTCCATTTGTTCCAAAAATTAAATCTCACACAAAACGAATGGTTGTGAGAAGCTAGGCCTAGGACCTGTTGCGCCAAAAATTATATTATTATTATAAAGATAACCAAGATTGAACAAACCGGACCTAAAAATGATATTAAAGCCCATCATTTTATTCACAGTATTAGTTTGCACTTATTTATCATCAGCATCACTATACCGCTTACTATTTCGAACTTTAAAAATAATCAATTTTAATCTTCACACTTAATATTTTGTGGGTAACTATATGCAAAAGCCTGGGGACTAAAAATGATTATTACTATCGCGGTTTCGTAATTTCGTTATTTAACCTCTACCTCTCTATAAGCTTGTATCGATAAATTTTGATGGATTAATTAAGATTTTGATGGTAAAATGTGAAATTTTCTGATTGAAAATCCATCAAAAGTCATTTGTTCACGTTTTATAAAATCCGGCAGCTCGCTCTCATGTGAAAAGGCCTTAAGGTCGATTCAAATACTAATGTTGCATTGTTCCGCTCCTTTTGTTTGCATTGACACTTACCGACTTAACATAAAGGTCTTTGTAAAATTGTGATGCTTCTTTTGACATCACAACCGCAACGCCATTAACATAACAATTAAAAAATCGCATTGTTGAGCAAAGGTCGGCGCGTCTTCATAACCTGCCCATAAAAAACGGTGACAGTAAATGCAATTTCGCAGTGCAATTAGCAGCGTAAATCACAACGACCTTAGTATGAAGTGCGAAATCGAATGCAAACAAACAGCACTTTCGTTATCGTCCAGATATCGATACCAAACTACGCACGGTTTCCATTGCCAGGTAGTTATCAAACAGATTGCACACACATGGGTAGGGTATAGGTATCACATATATTTTCGCTACGCTGCTCTTTAGTACTATTACGTGAGTGTAAAGAAATAATTACGGCCGAGTGCGGCTCTTCATGAGTTTTGACCTGAATTCCGGTGTTTATTAATATATCCCCCCGCCTTCAGTTCCTGCAACTGCACATAGTGAGTGTGGTTCAACGGTTGGGAAACTTCCAAAATTGTTCAGCGCATGGCTTTTGCGGTCAATTTGCAAAACGATTTCCATCTCGCACTTAATAGAGTTGTGTATAATTACGCAACCATAACTCCATCGCTGCGGTGGAGTTTTTAGTTTCTGTTTCGCAATCGGAAAGTATAGCATCCTGGTCAGAACGCAGTTAGGCAGCATTTATAGCAACTAAGTGTGATTAATGTTGTTAAGATGAGCATGCGCTATTAATTGCAGTACACTTCTATTGCGCAACTGCGATTTTGCTTTCCGATCTTCAGCCGAATCGCCTCATTGGATGAATTATCCAGTTTTACGCAACTAACCACTTGGCAGGCAGACTACTCTAACTAAACCATCACCGTCGCGTCGCCAATGGGATCTTCTTCGCCATGATCTGAGCGCTGATGGTACAGAGTGTTGCCTTTCGAATTTCATTGCAGCCAGTTACCCTGCACTGGCTGTTCCGAAATCCGCACTATGCATCATGTAATAACCTTGCTGCAAGTGAAATAGACATTCTCCGTCTTTGGGTAAAGTGCAGCATCGCTTCAATTCAATGTGAATCGCTGGCGGCGCAGTAGCAGCAACTTAATTTGAAACCCGATGCTCTTTGCTTATGCGGCGAGCCTGGTTGGAGATTGAAGTTGAAATCGAAAAGAAATGCACTGACGACCAAGGTGATGTACGCGAGCATCTGGAATTATTGACCGAGCTAAATCGTCACTCTCGCGGGTCTCACACAGACTGGATCGATGATGAAGATGGATATACGAGTACTTATAATGGCTGCAACCTAAGAAAGTTAAACGGTTATCGACATTATGCAAGGAAAGCATTGAAATCAATTTATGGAGAAACGGTATTTCCAATAACTTGACTCAATCACAAGTTGAATGCTGGTTTTAATTATATAAATACCCAGAGGTGGTCAAATATTGGAATCGTATATGTCAATAATTTAATTTACCTGACCGCGTTAGTAGATAGTAACGCAGGTAGTTTTGGAAGGCCAACAACTAGTGGCTTGCAGTCTTAGTGGATATTCAATTAAGCTAAGAGTAGACACCCCGTAAGCGCAGTGGCTCAGTGGTTACTATGTTGGACTACTAAGCGAGGTTCGAATCCCGCAAAAACCCAAATTCCAACTCATAACTCGAGAATGGATCGTTCGTTTTTTACGATTTTGGGTTTGGTGGATTCGTATTGTAAGGACATAATGCTACTTTCTTCGTGAAAATAAAAGTTTAAGGGAACTTAGTATGGGAACCGCACTTTGAAAAAAAAATTAGACTGGATGGAATAACGGGTAGCCCACTTCCGAATTCCGATACAACAAAACTTATTTCAATTGTTAATTTTTAAAATCCTTCGATTTTCCGGGCTCACCGCTATACAATTTGAAATCGAAAGTCAGTTAAGTTATAATTTTGTTGAGCGACCCCAATCAACCGAAACTTTTTTTTGCGGATCGCGTTTGATTTGACTGTGAAGAATCTCAAATCCAATGTCATGGAAGCGAAGATTTTGACTTAAAAAATCATGGGCGGAACGAAGTTCGCCGGGTCCGCTAGTTCAAAAATTATTTCAAAGAATCGCTAGATAATAACTGCTACATATTTATAGCTTCCTAAGATAGACAACAAAAAACGACCAATCAAACAACCAATCATCATCATCAAAGTGTTTGCAGGTATTGGTTGAGTTCCACTTTGAACAACGTTATACAGCTTATCAACCTTATATATGTCGGGGAAGGGAATTCCATAGCCGGATCGCATGAATAAAGAACTGTCGTTCAAAGACCAAGAATTTGTAGCGCATTGGTATGAGGTCAAACGTTCTACTTGAACGCATAAAATGGATCTTGCTAAAAAGGTGAGGTGATTTGCGCGTCTGTAGTATACTGTAAAGCAAGATCAACGTTCTCATCTTAAAAAGGTCGTCAAGAGTGATGCGATGAATCGATCTATAGAAAAAGAGGAAATGTGGTCATATCTTCTGAGTCCATAAATATATCTTGCGATACTATTATAGACCACATTGAGTTTCCGCTTGTGCTCATAGTCACAGTTGTCAAAAAGCTCACAACCAAACGTCAGAATCGGAATTAGGAGCGTTGTGGCAAGGATTTTTCTTGTCCTCAGAGGTGTGACTCTTTGTGTAGCCCAAAGCATGCGAAGACCCCCATAAACACAGCTTATAGCCAGTCTAATATGGTTGTTCCAAGCGATCGATTGAATGTAATGCCAAGATTTTTGGCGGATTCAACAAAGTCAATAGGGCTACCATTGAGATATATTCTTGGGAAACATAGAGTAAGGGATGCCAGACGTCCCCCTTTTTCATACAAAAATGCTGTTTGTCCCCCCTAATACAAACCACTGTCCCCCTTATTAAGTTAAAATTCAATAAAATAAAACATTTAATTGAAAATACTTTCTTCTATTATTTTTAACACATCCATTTGAAGTGCAAAAAAACTTTCAAAGCTCAATGCATCCACTTACGAACTACATCTCACCTCACGTTCACGTGCTTGTTGCTCTCCTACACGTTTTTGTTTTGTACTGTCATCTGTCTCTCTTTCAGTTTTTGTTTTTAAACTTAGATGGGTTTAAATAGAGGTGATTAGCACATGACCAGGATAAAATCCGTTCCAGATCACCTTTTACTTAACACGCAGCATTTTCTACAAAACCCAACGGGAAGCTTTTTCGCACCTGGACATCATCTGCATACATATCAATTGAGGAGTTTATACTATATTTAGGATGGTAATTTACGTACATGGAGAAGAATAACGGACCTAAAATTGAGCCCTGTGGAACACCTGAACTATGTGGAAGAAAATCTGATATTGAGTTATTAACCACTACTGCCTGGAATCTTAGACTTAAGTAAGAGGCTACTAAATTTGTGGATGCAAACGAAAAGTTAAATTGATTTCGTAGCTTATTGCAAAGTACGTTGTGATTTACCATAGCAAATGCTTTAGAGAAATCGAACAAGATAAGAAAATATTTATTTCATCATTATCTATGGCTTGCCTGATTTCTTCCGTTACGTTTATCAATGCAGTAGTGCAACTATGCTTAGGTCGAAAGCCAGACTGATTATCGCATAGGTAATTATTACTTTGTAGAAATCTTCGTATCTGAACACCGTTTTGGAAATTTTCAATTCCATTAATATCTGGGGGATCACCGATTAATATCTTTTTTTTTTTTCAATTTTCTCCAGAAGATTTCGTTCCAACTACTGACTTGACATCTTCTTTCAAACTGAGTCCTAATAAACAAACCCCTTCAGTTACACACTTAAAACTAGTTGAGTTCCTTTCCTTCAAAAAGGCATGAGCTCTTTCTCTATAATACATTGACAATCTATTTGAAATTGAAGACTCTGTAAACCAGGGAGTAAGTAGCCTACCAGTCTCCGCCGTTCACGGCAGAGACCGAATCGTCTCAACGGTAATGGGGCAATAAGTGGGTGATTTTCGTATCACGGATGTGCTGGTGATTCGACCCAGAATTATACAGAGTCTCATTAGTTGTCAGTCTTTGAGGTTACACTATACGCCACTGAGAAAGAAAGGTGAATTTTAAGGGGCAACCTCAACTTCTTTGAAGCTTTAGGTGAATGTATCCTTTTTTTTTGTTATGTAAGAATACAAATTTTTCATCCCTATTAAAAGTTGGCAAATCTTCAGTGCTTAGCACAAAAGGTCCTCCTTTATGTCTTCCTTGCTGGCTTTCTCAGAGTTTATGGTTACTGCTGCCTATCTGTCACTCTGAACAAACTCCACTGTAATAGCCCTATCAATTGAAGGTGTTGGCTGCACAATTGTTCGCTAATCTACAGGGAAATCGCGTTGCACCACATTTAATTTTCCATCAAACTCAAACTCAACACCAGCAATCAATAAACAACCATGCTCTACATTGCGACAAGACTTGCAAATAACTTAATTACTATGAAATCGGCAACTGCTTCGCCCAGGAACAGTGTGGCTACGGTAACGTACCTGAATACACCTGTACTCTCATTTCCTTCCGCCATCTATAATATCTTTGCTGCACACACGCCAACATTGTCCACACTTTGTCACGCAGTGCCCAGCAAGACTCGACTCATTCGCGTCAATTGCCACAGTTTAATGAAAAGCACGTCATGCAGTTTCATCCATTAATCATCCACATGAAGGTTGAACACTGTTTACCAAATATCTTCTACAATATACCACTTCGGCTGATTGGTGGAGGATGGTTGCAGCACACGAGAAAAGAAAACAATTAATGTCATAACGGGCAATTCTATATTTTTCAGGCATTATGTGGACGGGTATCGAGATTCGTGTTGAGTGTTGCTGTTGTGGGTCTCGCTGTTTAAATGTCGATTAAAAGCAATGAAATAGAAAGCGCTTCCGGTTGGGCAAAAGGCACAGTTTTCACTCGAAAGCAGTTGCTAAAATACACAGTTGGATTGGGGTAAACTAGATTTTGTCGGGCATCTTCTAAAGCTCAGGTGGATATTAAAAAAATGTCTCCTCAAATCCAATTGCGTATATTGCCCTCTTCAGTTGACAACATATCTGTTACGGTCAAAATCGAATCAAGATATTGACTTCCGGGCGAGTAACACTTTCCATTTAATTACATAGAAGACGTGAGCTGCTGTAACCTGCGGCAATGTTTGGATTGCCTCATCGATCAACCGGAAAAATTACGAGTGGCTCGATCGCTTTCATTCCAACCACAAATTACTTAAATTCGTAAATCTTGCAGGTAATTGATAGTCTACGCTAGTGATGTTTGACTTATCACAATTGAATTGCCCAAGTGGCGAAAGAAATAGTCCAAGCCGTAGGCTTAAGCAGCTGCCTTGTCCCAACATAGACATTTCATTGTGAGTTAATTACTCGGTGACTATCCCCACTCGCGTATAGCCACCGAGCCAGTTGTTGAGAAGGATTAGCGATTGGGGACTGCCCCTAAAACATCGACGACTGTTGCCTTATATAATAAAAAAAAAAAAATACCACCAATGACCCACATGCCAGTTGCGCAGTCTCGACTGCTCTAATTGACGCGACCATCTTGCCATCTTGTACACGAAGTCAAATTAGAGATTCATTCATGTCCAATTCAAAAGCGAAAGTGAAGCCAATTTCGCACTGCGCAAACAAACATACCTGACAGTTGTTGTTCATCATTGGTCCGAGATAAGAGGAGCATCTTGAAGGCTTAATGCGACTTGCGGTGCACTCGAAATATTAATAAATACTGTCACGCTGAAGAGTCGGCAGTCGGCACTCGCATCTCCAAAGTTGGACAACAAAAGAAGCGCAACGTGTACCTACCTGCCTACACCAACTAACTGGGTATAACCTATAAGTATATTCTCAAATTAAACGGGGTCGGACAGTCGACATAATCGGTGATGTAACACCAGTCATGGGAAATAATCGCAGCCCCGCAATCTTTTCCATAAAAATCTTCAGCTAATTGTGAGTCTAATCTTTGTGAGCAGTTTGAAAGTAGCTATATTTAATCCGGCTATCTGATGGAGCTTTCAATTTAGAGTTTCGATGTTTTATTTGGGAAAATTAAACTGA
The DNA here is from genome assembly GCA_949126925.1 of Cheilosia vernalis. Lineage (NCBI taxonomy): Eukaryota > Metazoa > Arthropoda > Insecta > Diptera > Syrphidae > Cheilosia > Cheilosia vernalis. The sequence goes on along the minus strand of OX421361.1, from coordinate 45,349,762 downwards.
TTACAGTTTGAAAGGTAAGATTAGTGTTGCTAATGCAATTTTAATAGAACGCTAGGTGTGTTGATTGGTCCATAACAGCGGGAGCCGTTTTAAAGTGATGCGTCTTTTAATTGGTCAAAAGCCCAGGCAAAAAGAAAAGTTTGTGGTTTGGTTTAATAGCATTGAGTTCCTGTCGACGTTTTGTTCGGAAGTGACACAACGAAATCATGAAGGAAATATTTCACTCTCCTTTTCGTTTTGCAGTACGCTGCTGCTGCGAAGTGATTACGAAAAGTGGGTTAGATATTGTAGTAGATTACTTGGTACAGTTCTCCAATTCATTTTTACACGCTTTTTCTTGTGAAGCTTAGTACGCTGCTCGAGCTAAATTTTCGCTTCCTTACAAAGTTCTCTTCAATATTTAGCTGAGCTAAATTTAAGCGAACCCATTTAGCTCTAGGTAAATGTTCGGTGCAGGGAAATAAGTCCACGGGAACTAAGTCCACCGAGGGACTAGGTTCCCACCTAATGGGAAATAAAACCACTTTCGTGAAGTGGACTAAGTTCCCATGTAGGGTGGGAACTATGTCCACTTTCTGATGGGAACTTAGTACACACTCAAAAATAAGAAGGGGGAACTTACGTCCAAACTAAATTGGACAACAAACTCACGATCTTTTATTGGAGTAACTCCGACAAAGCGTAATAACGCCAACAAAATTTGAGTAATAAGACCAACCTTGCACACACCCCGTAATCCAACAGTAAATCCAAGCAGGGGGGTTGCAGGGGGGCAACATGCCCCCCCATACAGATTTCATAGTTTGAGAGCGCAATAACACCAACTTGACGTTAAAAGGGAAATAAAACCACTCTGAGTTTTCGGAATTTATTTCCCACCTTATATGGGAACTAAGTCCACTTCACGAAAATGGTTTTATTTCCCCCTTGGTGGGTACTAAGTCCCTCAGTGGACTTAGTTCCCGTGGACTTATTTCCCTGCACCTAAATGTTCGAGCTAAAAAAATCAAACTTTTGTTTCAGAATGTACACCGTGTATCTGTCAAAATTTATCGTGCCCATTTCATGGGGCGGCACATTTTCTCAAGCTAAATATTGACAGATTGTTGTATTCTATATTTTGTTGCGTTTTTGTATTGCGGAGAACAGTGGAAGTAAGTAATTATGAGTTCTTTTAAATAAATTCCTCGACGAGGAGTATAGGTAGGTAGGTACCTACAATCGGAAGTGGTTTAAATTAGAAAGAGTTGAATTTTTTAAGTAAGTAATTTTTAAAGGACAGCTGCTTTTTGTGACATTTATCCACAACGATCCCTATGTCAAAATTTAGCCATAACTTTAGCTGATGTTTGGAGAGAAAAGTTGGAGACCAGATAAAATTTAGTTTAGCTCGAGCAGCGTACTAAACTCGAAGCAACTGAAGGAGCTCTCGACAAATTATTTCCTCTGACTATTCGCAGTTGTTTCGCTGTCAATTTGGAGACCAGCAGCAGCCGCAGCGTACTAGGCTTAAATTATGGAAAAAATATAATAGGTATAGGATATAATTCCCTGGCTTAAATATTTCGTTCACTTTTTGTACAGTGGAAAACCAATTTAGCTCGAATTGTGGACGTGCAGCTTAACCGCTTTTAAAAGTTTTATCTTTGGATGAATTTTTTATGGACGTACCTACCAGGTTTTTTTTTATTATCATATCATATCATTGATTACTTAACTTGTATAACTGCTATGGTTTTAGGGGACAATTTTCACAACTTTCATAAAACCAGTCGATTTTAAAATTGCAAACGACAACCAACGATTGCTTGTCTATAATAATGTTGATCGAAACTCGCAGTTCCAGCATTAAAAATCGAGTATCGGTTGTCGACAATCACTAAAACGGCTAGTACATTTTTACGTCTATGTACTTTTCGGATGGCTATTTATTAATAATGCCATAGGAGACAAAAAAGAACTCGTCGTTGTATTTTTCCGACATTAAACTACCAAAATACTAGTCACGCATTTTTGACGTGTTGATGTTGCTGTTGCTTAAAACCAGTCGAGTTTTTATTGGTTTATATATTCAAGGATGCTATTAAAAAGGGACAATTAAAAGACGTCGACTTGGTTTGACTTCGGATTTAATAGAGAGGGTTAAGATTGACAAATAGTTTAAATAGGTTATGAAACAAAAAGTAAGTAGCATAAAAGTAGTAGATTACAAGTTCAGACAATTAGATTTAAGCTTTAACCACAAATTAGTAAGTTAAATTTAAATAAATGCTGTTAATTTAAACAATTATTGGACATCTCTTTCGTCTTACATGATGAGTTTGGATGACATTCTAATTGTTGTTTTATTGAACTATATTGATATTTAGAATAAGAACAGTTTTTGTTGAAGTAAAATCTTAAAACCGTCGATGTTCTTAAACATTAGGTACATTTACTCATTCCTCTACTTGTGTGTTATACAACTTTCAGAATTAAGGTCGATTGCAAAAGTCCATTTTAAACATGGAATTTAGTTCCAATAGCTAGTACTGCAAAGAGTCGACGAGGTGCACCACTGTTCAAAAACTTAGATCCATCCGATTAGAAAAAAAAATATGTAGCTGACACTGTTGTGTAAAACAGATTTTATATTGGGTAACCCCCAGTGTAAAGTACCTACATGTAATTGGTTTTTTTTTACAATTTCATAACCTTCCGTCAAACTGCATTTATATAGGTCTCTTTTTTTCTGGCAGATTACAGTCCATCAATTTAAATTGAAGCATTTTTACACAAACACAAACTTGTGTATCAATGAAACTTTGAGGGCATTGTGTGCATCGGATTCACCGTTTATCGTGGATTTCAAATACTGACATTCTTTTTTCAATTTTTTTTTGAAAGGTGTGGATCAATTGTTAACATTTTTATCGAAACACTTTCCTGAAACTATTAATCTTATGGTTTCATCACATTATTTATCAAACTTTTAATTGTTCCGGGTATTAAAGCCCGCTCAAGGTGTTGGCCTCTCAATTTCCAATTACCGTCGTTTGGACTTCAAAATCTCACATAATTTAGGGAAAGACGAGTGCTTATGTATACAAAATAACGAGAAGTGATTCCACCTTAAGATTTCAACAAATTTATCATCCATTGAAGTACTTGAGTCTCTAAATAAAACACAGGCCAACAATGAAAACAGCTCATTTTATTTTCCATCTAAAACAGAGGAGTCTGTAATTTTATTGATTAACTTCAAATACTTGATGGTTGAATGAAAAGGTCATCACTGCATTATCCACCGATTGGATAAAGCAATTAAAGAAATGTAAACAATTTAATAAGATGAAAAGTGACTGCTCATTTCGGTAAACAAAACAACAAAGCGTTGACATTGAAAATATGTAATTCGGCTAAATGAAATGCTTCAGTTAATCAATTCAAATGTTTCGCAATTTAATGCATGGTCATCGTGAAAAGATACTCGTAAATTAGTCAACAACAAAAAAAAATGTCGACATAGCCACACATCCCGGAGCTAAGCACTTATAAGATCTCATTAACGATGTGCGATTGACAGTTATTACACTTTTTAATACTGCTTTGCATAAAAGTAAGTTCATTTGTTGCTGTGATAATAATAATTAATCACCGAAAATTAATCAATACAATGCTACTTACTGACATTTATAATTGCAATTTGCTAATTAATTTTGCAGTAAAACTACGCAACGAAGAAAAATGATTGCAATACGTCAAACTTGACATAAACATTTGTTACGGCAGCTTTGCAAAATAGAAATAACAATCCATGTTTAATGTTGAGTTCGATTATTTTTTCAAAGCTGTAATATGCAAATTATATAAATCTTTCTGCCGTACCGGATTATGTAGACATGACACATCATTTTTATTCGATGCCGAGGTCTCCATTTTGAATGTTATTATTAGACTGTATGCCAAGTGGTCATAAAATGCCAATTTCTGACAGTTCTCCTGTCAAAATATGGTCATACAATGTAATGGGCATATCTACCACATATGACCAGGCTGATTTCGACAGATAAAAATGCTCAAATACCATATAGCGTAATGGGACAATAAGCACGGATGCCAACATAAAGCGTATCTAAGCATTGCTGGCATTTTTGATGGAACAAGTATTATTTTGTTGTCATCGGTGTTTGATGAGTTCGTAGAATTTTGATTGATTTGTCTTTTTCCAGTAAAATTGGTTGTGTATATATAGGTACTTTTTTCCCGTTGTTTGTTTGTTTGTGTAGAAATTGTTTTGCTATCTATTTGTTTTGTGCTAGGTATTTCTACAATAAAATGACCACAATCAATTTCGTGCAGTGAACACCATAAATAAATAAGGTAAATAAATTATTTTACTACCAGAAAATTTCAAACTTCAACATTTTTGATTTGTTTTTCTTTACAGCATTACCCTTCTACAATAGGGTTTATAATAAATAACAAATGCCTTAAATGACTCGAGACAAATATGGCATATTGGTAATTTTGGTCATAATTATAGTCTAATATACGGTTTTGATAATTTTGTAATTTTATTCATTTGACAGCTAATCTGGTCATTTGCCTTTTGACATTCATATGCATAATTGGCATACAGTCTAATCTTAGCTTAAATCTTTTTGTTTTGTCAGTAAAAAGAACGTAACAGCAAATTTCCTGGAAGCCTTTGGCTCAACATTCTCCATTGCTTTCATTAAATCATCCACCACATCTTTCATGGTCTTTTTATTATTCCACAAGCACTGGAGCTTGGAAATGTCGTTTGTCTTATGTTACAGACTTTTGGCAGCGTTGCCAGATAAAATAATTCAACATTTGTGTTTCGAACTTGAAAGTTCGTGACTAAAATTGGATATATTTCATAAAATGCTGTCGCCTAGTGATAAAATGATAAATGACTTTCAACTAGGCTCACCAACGCCAATCACTTACGTTTGATGGTTTCCCTTCTATTTAGTCCCTTTCTGGCGGAAAGAAAATCTTCCAAGCTCTTTCCGAATTTAGCTGAGATATCAGCGGAACTAATGAAGTGTCAAACGGCATAAATGGCTCGACAATCTGATTACACATTTAGCCCGCAAATTTGCAGCGCTCTCTACTAAAATGGTAGGTCAAATTAATTACTTTCCACTGAATTTTACCAACGCTATATTTTCACAGTTTAAGATCATATAATCGATTCTACCAAAGATCTAAACGCAAAACGAATTATTGGCCGACGTTACAAACCATCATCTGACCGGCCACTTCACATTTTACTAATACGCAATGAAAATGTTTCCCGCACCTAAAATTCGCTACGGTGACGTAGAGTGGTCGCAGTGGCTTAGTGGTTAGTGTGTTGGACTACTAAGCGAGGGGTCCAGGTTTGAATCCCGCAAATTCCAACTCAGGGTTTTTTTCACTGCGCCACCTCTCGCGAACGTCTGACAAACATCCGAGAGTATAACTGTCATGAAAGAGCTTCTCAATCAGCCCGTTTGGAACCGGCATAAAATTGTAGATCCCTTCCATTTGTTCCAAAAATTAAAAACTCACACAAAACGAATGGTTGCGAGAAGCTAGGCCCTGGGTGCCTACAGAACTGTTGCGCCAACTATTTATTTATTTATTTGACGTTTATTAGATTCAAAGTGACCATTAAAAGTAATTACCCACCAGTAAGACCCCGTATAAATTTTATAAATACTCTCTGCCATTTGCCGTTTTCAAAAAACTAATTTAAAATCTAATCTTATTTAAAACACATTTGCAGGTGAAAGTATAAAAATCCCCATTGGACAACCAGCCAAAAAATCTCGTTAGGTGCTTAAGATTCGTCGCATGGTATATCTTCTCTTAAGAAGTTGCATTCCGATCTTCATTATGATATTCAAATATTATGTAACTAGCTGCACGAGTCTTTCGTGTTCAAATTCATAAATCTGTCAAAAGGTGATAAACTCTGGCTCTCTTCCTCGTTTCTCGTGTAGGTACCTACAACTTACTTATACATCGTACAACTTATTTCCATGTCTCGTTAATTACAGCACAATTAGTGGGAGTTTTTTCGTCTAATAAATTGCCCAAACATTAGGGCAATTAAGACATAAACCAAACTTGACAGGCCACGTTTTAAGTGCGACATAAATGAAATACAAATGTCCAACACAAAGGGCGTGTTTCTGAAAATCACCACAGTTTTATTACAAAAGTCCGGCTATTGTCTTAAGCCATCGAGTCACACACTAATTGGACTCTTTTGTAGTGGTATTCTCCCACATCGCGTAAGAATTATATTTATATTACCACTCTCCTGGCGGTCTCCGAAAATGTATGCGTATGTGTCTTTACGCCGTCGCACGGTTCAAGGCAGTAATAGAAAGTGAGAAGTGAAAAACACTTAACGCCGAAGTGTCATCTATGCAAATAACATTGATTAGCATAAAGTATTCAAATAGGTACCGACTAATCTGATGGTTTTCTAATTTTATTCCGTAAATATATTCCTGCCTCTAATTGGACTGATTAGAAGCTGACAGTTTATGCCTTTGGGGCTGAATCAATATGGATCACTATTGCGCCAACCCAACAGAAGAGAAAATGGAATGTGAGCATTATGGTGTCTACGCACTTGCACGGTTAATTCTACACGGACTATTCTGTAAGGTATTTGCACAGTGGAGAGCTTTCCAGGGGCTTACAGTCGACTGTTGCGACTCTGGGCAAACCGTCAAGCCTTTGACTTTTCCATTGTAGGTAGTCCCCGAGCAAAATTTGACGTCACTTAATAGTCTAATATAATTTGTTGACATTTTTATCCGCATTCTAATGCACGTAAGTTTTCCCTCCATATCGTTAATACTAAATGCGATTGCATAAAGTTCCAATAGGAAGCGGCTGTCAGCTGTCACTCCTGTCCCTTCTGGACAGTCGCCTCTAGTGATAATTGTATAAGACACCAAGTGCTTTCTTTCATTTCTCCATTGTTGTAAGTCAAACGATTATTTGTATGAGACAACAAATGAAAAATATTAAACTGACAGTCAAGATGCATATTTATTTGATTTTTTATCATTAAGCCAGACGTCAGAAATAGGATATGAAGCATGTATTAATTCAGTTTTTACTGTGACCTTTCAGCAGTGAAATTTTTGAATAGCTGCCGGGCATGTTAATTAGCCAGCGAACACTGAAAAATAGAAATTGTTAAATATTGCATTATACCGTACTGATACCCGTGAGAGGGCTTTGAACCAAAAACATAGCCTAGTTATTAAAGTGAGTACCTATACCTACTCTCAAGTGGCAATAACGTGTACAGAATAACTCCAAAGACTACTTCGTTGGAGAAGTCTGTTCACAAAGTTTATACCGCAGAGCAATATTTGCATTAAAACTGTAATTCTGGTGGAATAAATTCATGGCACGCAGCCAACACTCACCTCACAGATCGTCTGTTACTGTTGGCAGTTATTGTGCTTTGTCGGTTAGTTTTGGTTTCGTTTGCAGATTAACATTTTTATAATGTGCTTTGTACATACCTACAATCAAAACTTGTGCAATACCTTTGTCTGTGGGCCTGCCACAATTGGACTAGCAATATAATTTTTCAACAAGTTTGACGCGTGGAGCGTATAGCAAGGTTCTCACATCCGACCATCACGTTTTATGAGCTGTTGTCTTGTAGAATGTAAGTAAATGCATTACTTAAGTGTTCAAGCATTTAACCATAAATTAACGAACCTCTTTACGTTAACGCAAACAATTATCCATTAGTAGTTTTTTGACATTCTGTGAGCTGTAAAAATGATACCAAACTTAAATTTTGGTATTATCATCCATCACAACTTTCTTTACTTCTACGCCCTTGTAATCAAAAAAAACATTCCTTCTAAACACTACTGGCGTTTTCGACAATTTCCCAGAAGTGTAAGAAAACGTCAAAAGTTTATTACAGCAGATGATGTCAGATAATAAGTAAAAATGAACTGACGTTACTTTTGCCGGATAGCCAGTTTAAAAATCTAACGCAGTTCTTATTAGTACCTGCGTGGGTTGTTTTTGAAATGGTTAAACATTAAAACGTAGGTATGTCGACGAAAAAACAAACTGTTGCTAGTGTTGAAGGAAAGTTTGTTTTTTTGTTTGAAAATGCAGGTGTTTATTTTCAATGCTCGATTTATTAGTTTATATCTATTTTATGTCTTTTTAGTAAAGTTTTTATCTGAATACTTAATTTTTTTTTTTATCTGAGGGTAGGTGAAAATCTTCCAAAGAAGGTCCGTTCGTGTACCTACTTTCAACATAGAAAAATGAAAAAATGTCAAATCTCTTATATCGAGAGAGAATTCTCAAGATCGGTTTTCTTACAAAAAGTTTAAGAGTTTATTTTGCCATAATCTTAAAATGCAGCACCCACGAAATAAGTTGGAATTGAATTTTTTACGAGCTAAATACCTATTAAACTTTCCATTTGAATGCGCTGATATGTTCTAGGAGAACATCCAGTTATACCTTGTTCCTTTGACGTCGTTGAAGACGAAAATAAATAGTTTTACTTGTCAAACTTTTGAGCTGTCACTAAGTTGGCAGTTTTCATTTTTCAGTAAGTCGAAATTCGGTGAGTAGAAAATTACGAAAAAATTAAAAGAGGGGAAATGGATTTCTCTCTCATTTTTTTAAATTTTCTCTTGCACAGTTTCTTAGCAAATTTTAAATTAATTTACGTTTGCAAAAAAGTACCCGAACGAACCTACTATAATAGCAAGCGCGTTCTCATAGTAGTGTCAGTCAGATGTTTACTGACTAAAAACACCATCCTTCTAAAGATTGTTAGATACTGCAACAAAGATATAACTTATTTTTCTATCATTAAATAACAAATTTTGTCAGGTTACTTTCCAGTGAAAGATCCTGCGTGTTCCGCAAATTAGACGCGGTTAATCTTATCTTGTCAAGTCGAACGGTTTCGTTCTTTGTACCTAGTCGGCGCAATAAATTGCTCTCGTCCAAGATTTGTCGGACTATATTGTTGATATGTCCGATTAGTCGGTTTCTGTGCTTTCTCACGAAGCTTCTAGTTTCAGCTTCGATTGTTGGAATTCCGAGATCCCTATGGATATCGTCGTTTCTAATATACCATGGTGCTTGTACAATTTCTCTAAGAACTTTATTTTGAAAAGTTGGTAGAATATTGACATTTGTTTTCTTGGTACAACCCCAAAGTTGTTGGTTAAAGTTTACATCCGGATTTAAATGAGTTTAACCCAAAAAATAAACCCAAGTCCATAATATTCAGTCGTTAAACCCGAACATTAACCCAGTTTTTTAAACTTGACAGCGTTTAATCCGATTAAATTTAAACCGCACTCCGGAGACCAGTTTAAGTACTTTAACCCGGGTTAAAACTCAATATCATAATATTCACTGTTTTGGTTTAGGTTACACTTTTGACATTTCTTTGCTCGTAGGAGGCAAGAAATAAAAAAGTCAAATAAAATAAAAAGCAACATGCTCTTTTGTTGGTCACGCGTATTCACAAACGGGGGCTGAAATTACAAAAAAAAATATGTAAACAAATGGGTTTTGGGGGGATAGACGTACGAAAGATATCCATTCCATCTCTTTTAATCATTCATCTCTGTCTTTCTCCTTTTATTTTACATAAAGTTAAAAGGAAATGAAAAAACAACTATTGACACAAACCAAATCAAAAAAAAATTTAATAAAATATGACAAAAAACAAATGCCAAATGAGAATTTTGACACTACGCAGGTTTAAAACGGATTAAAAACGGTTTAAACTGTTTTAAATCCGCATTTAAATCCATCTTTAATCCAGCGGGTTTAATGGATGTTTTTCAGTGAATAATATGGACATAGGTTTAAATTGTCGGGTTTAATAAATGCGGATTAATGGTCGGGTGTAAAATTAGATTAAACTTGCGCTACACCCGGAGTGAATAATATGGCCGTTAGGTTAAATGAAATATACAATTAGAGCATCCGCTACTGGTGCACGAGGTTACGAGACTGCCGCAAGAGTTCACTTTACAATGCCTCATAACTTCGTACATAAGCAGGTATATAATAGAATCGGATGACAACTTAGGTACTAGGTATAGTTAACAGTTTTAATTTAGCAATGTCTCCGAATATCTGAATCTATACTATACGTAAAGCCAGAGTCGTCGTAACTAAAGAAAGCATTCGAAAATGGTTCCGTGATTTGGAAACTTTATAAATGAAACGAATGCCAATAGGATATGTTCGACGATCCTTCACGGATTTTTAATGGGTACGAAACATCCTTCAATTTAGGCCCCAAAACTGAAAAGTTATTGGTCCTAAACGTTTTCAAAATTTGTATGAAGTCAAATTATCAAATGAAAAAGCAAACTTAACGGTACTTTTGGTATTCAAATGGGGTATTACCCCCTGAAATTGTATTTCCTTAGGTACTTACAAAACCCACCATCAAAACTTGACGAAAAAATGCCGAAAGATTGGATAATTGGTCGTTCTGAAACGGGAAACCTTTTACAAATATCCTGTCAATGATTTCAATGGATGGCTTGATTGAATATGATTTAACGCTCCAACAATCAGATACTCACTACCCCCTATAACACCACACACATCATGCAGTCTGCAGATGTTACCCCCACATCACTACACAAATTACCGATAGGAGTGAGCCTTATTAATGTGGATAGGTATGTTAAAAAAATGCATTGAAAATGTATTCAATTTACATTTTTTTAAGCTGACAGCTTTTTTTTAACTTTTCCACATTTGCCTCCAGCAGTGATCCCAGATTGGAGGGAAAGTCGGCAGTTTTGTCGATTTTTTCTAACAAAAGGTTTTTTTTTGGGGGAAAACAATATTCTATCATTATTTCTATTTTTTGCTTAGTTTTAAGATATTTAAATAAAACTTAAATAAATGTTGTTGTTTTTTTTTTGGGAAAAAAAAAGAATTTGTATTTTTGAAAAAGGGGAAATAGGCCCTATTGTTTTTAAATTCTCTAAATTCATTTTGTTTGTTAATTAATACGATCGAAATTTGTGACCATGTAGCTTGCACCGAAGCTTAACAACTAGACTAGAATAAGTGTCTCACAGCTGATTCGAACATCAAACGAAAATGAATTGATTGTAAAAACATCTTCTTTATGATTCTCTTCTCAAAAATGATTCCTCAATGCCTCGACGCTCGACCTCAAGGCTCAAGCATCGTAATAATGCCTTAAAAGCATAATTTTGGAAGTTGTCATTAGTACTGGATCGATTATTTATTACAAATCATATATTTTTTTAATAGTTTTTGCTTTTTTTGTTTGATTCTCGAAATAATGTTTCATTGAAACAACATTATCATTATTTAAGGTCCATTATTTATACAAAATACATTCCAATTAGTAATCCAATTACTCTCTGCAAAACAAATTAAAAAATAAACTCAATAAGAATTCAATGTAAATTGTGTGTATAATTGTGTTTTGTGTATCATTTTAAATGGTACAGCACCCGGGCAAGAGTTTTTTTCTGCAGTTTGTAAATAAAGAATTGCTTCCACGAGTGTTTTTCCGTATTTTCAAGTAATTTATATTAACCGTGTTTTATTGGACATCTCAGCAAAGTAAAGTAGAATCTTCAATGCAACTACAACATTTATTTATAGTTGTGTAGTTAGTTTTACCACACTCGTGTAGTTTTACCACACTACACTTTTACTACTACACTACACTTTTCCACCACGTAAAGGTTGCATTCACCAGTAAACCCGAATATTTGTCCCAGAACCGGGCCCTTGGACACGATTTCACGAGAAATCTCCCCAAATTGAGATTAAAGCAAAACAGAGAAAAAACAACTTGATCAATGCCATAATGTCAGACTGACTCGGAGGAGGTTGTTGACATACGTTGCCACACCTTTCGCTGATTGGAGTTTGTTTTTAAGTCCTTTATACCCAAAAACAAACAAAAATGGACCATTATTCAGAATTTTATATTTCTGTCGGTTTAGCGGTTGGGATCTTTATTTTTGCATAAGTGGAACAAACCGGGGCCTCCAATAAAAATAAAAAATAAAAAAAGAATAAAAAACTCCGGATTAACTAACGTAAGTTTTCAAAAATTCACCAGGAAAATGGTGAAATCGCCCTTAAATGAGGACTGCGCGAAAACGATGGCAATACCTTTGCCTCACCACTTCTGCCACCATTCACATATTCGAATTCGAAATTGTCCACACAGCGAACACACAGTTGGTAGCTCTGAACAGAATTCGATTGACTCAGCTAAGCGGACAGACCACGGCAAAGGAAAAAAGTTTTGCGAACTTGCTCCGGGCATCACGTTTATACCAGCGAAAAGTAATTTTTTAAGTGGATTTTCACTCCAATTTCATCAATAAATCATCTCACAATAATGGCCGACTCTAAAAAGTAAGTAAACTACAACTTTTCACCACTGGGTTGTGTTAACTTCAGAGAAAATCCACTTTGCGACAAAGCCGACACAGAACCACCTTCAATTTTGCTTGTCATCTTGCAGCCAACTTGCACAAAGGGAAATGTAAACGTACCTTTCTTCAATGGACTTGCATATAAAAATTTAATTAATCTCATATAAAAGAAACTTTTAGTGTTAATTGACGAAAAATACATATTAAACAAGTTCACACGCGTCCATTTCGTTTTGGGTACCAAATCTTTTAATCAACTATTGTGTCATGGACTAGAAGTTTCCGTGTTCTTTGTGTTTCGTAAACACTTTTCATGTGAAATCCTGGCAAATTTATTTCCACTATGCGCTACAAAATCAGTTTATCAAATTACCCATCCGAGTGGTCCTTGACTATTTGTGAAATTTTATGATTTGTGAAATTTATTTGTCTTATCGTTTTTTACCGCTGTGTGCCTTTTTGCTATACGTCCGCTCGGTGAGAATTAAAATGGCGTTCAAAGAAAACGAATTACATCAAACAAATAGATGTTGGTATGTTTCGGCAGATATTCGCATCGAAAAAACATGAATTCAGATTGATTTCTTTTCGAATTGAATTAATTTTTCTTCTTTTTTATCTTGCAGCGACGATTTAGCAACTGCAATCCTTAAGAGGAAGGATCGCCCAAACCGCTTGATTGTCGAGGAAGCCATCAACGATGACAATTCGGTTGTCTCACTATCTCAGGTAAATAATTAGATGTGTTTCTTGCTAACTTGGTTAATGTTGCTCAACTCGAACTCATACATGAATAATTATTTTTGATTGCTTTGTATATTCGTTGTCAGCGAATAATGTCTTGCGATTAAAATTAGGTCATGAACCTTCGTGCAGAGTGTTTGGCTCTCTCGTGGTGTTTTAGCCAAATATATATACTAAAATAAATACTCTTTGTGTCTGGCTTGATTTTCGTAATGAAAGGATTCAAAATTAGCATTGGGCGTAAATAATTTTATTTGGAACATTCTCGAACAAAAGTGTCGTCATTAACAAAGTAGTATGCGCTCAGTTATTAGCAAAACCAAGTGTGTACCATTACTTTGTCTGTTTAATATGCTAAAATAAAGAAAAGAACTCAAAGCAAAGTCTTAAGTCTGTTGGCTCTCCTTCGTGTTGACTAAACAACGAGATTATGTTCACTACAAAAGATTTGTTAGTAGAACATGCTAAAAACTTTATAGATCTGGTTAGCTTTGTACTTTTTTCTTCACACGTTTCATTTAAATGATTATTATCAATTAATGGCAGAGAATTGCGCTTGGATATGTTACTGCGTGGCTACCTAGCCAACTAAATGTGTTTGAACTAGAAACATTCATCAGTTATCGCAGCTACTCTTGCTACTAAATTTGCAATCTCCTTTGTAGCAACTTGAATTAACGAAGTATCGATAACTATATTAGAAAGAAGATACGTCTTGATATACTTGCAGAAATTATGTAGTTTTGCATAAGTAAGTTCATAAATATGTAGGTCGTTTAATTTTTAAACCACACGCAAAAATCTCCACTTGAAATCACATGTGACAGTTTAAAAAAATAAATAAATAAGTAGTTGGCGCAACAGCTCTGTAGGGACCCTGGGCCTAGCTTCCCGCAACCATTCGTTTTGTGTGAGTTTTTAATTTTTGGAACGAATGGGAGGGATCTACAATTTTATGCCGATTCCAAACGGCCGATTGAGAAGCTCTTTCAAGACAATTATATTCTCGGATTTTTTGTCAGACGCTCGCGAGAGGTGGCGCAGTGAAAAAACCCTCAGTTGGAATTAAATCGCTGAGTAGTATCATCAAACCGTCCTTAAGTTCAGATATTTGGATTCAACAGTATTTAGGAGTAGGTAAGGTTGACTTCCGGGGTCTCCGAAAAACCTTTACTACGTATAAACAAGGTAATCAAAAGACGCTTTACATTTGTCACAATCGAATGAACTTCAAACGACAGTAAAAGCTTAAGAAAGTCTTACGCAGCCAAGGAAGGAGCGGAGCTCCCACCTAACACCATGATTGAGGGCATAAGACCACCAATGGTCGTGGCTAGAAGGGTTGCTTTCGGAAAAAAACTTGCCATTTAGCAGCCACAAGATGGTCACAGGGTCTCAAAGGCACTGTGGCCCATTTTAAACTGGAAAAAGTCTGAAGAATTAATCAACTTCCGTAGAACCAAACTAAGATTAACGGTAGGAATACTCTCTGGACACTGCCTTCTAAGGAAGCATGCCATGAGACTAGGACTAGCTAACTCAGACATATGCAGGTATTGTGAGGACCTACAAGTCACGGAAGACATCTTCCACATTCTATGTGAGTGTCAAGCAATCGCTCGGAGTAGAGGGAAGCACCTTGGCAGGTACTTCTTTAATCACTTAGAGGAGGTTGGTTCCTCAAACAATATTGAGACCATTATAAAATTCTGCGGGGAAATTGATTGTTTGGGCGGTTTGGTTTAGTTTTTTAGCCGTAACGGTTCCTTGGGGATAGCGATGGGCCCGCTATGGTACCTGGTCTTTTGTGAAGATCTCACAACCCCACTCAACCTAACCTAACCTAACCTACAAAGCGAAGCAGGTAAATTTTAAGTGATAAGGGAAGAATTCACCGAAAATCCGCCTCCAAAACAATCACTCTCGCGTGAGCATGAAGTTTAGTTTCGAGAGAGTAACGACAAAACAACAACCTTGTTTGCACAACACACCTGATTGACAATCTCAGAGCAATCGTTTCAGTTCTGCGCAAGTTGCATCTATTGCGATTCTATTTCAAATTGGTATTCTCTCTCATTCTTCGCTTTGTTATTCATTTTCACCAACTGGCGCATCTGCACTGCACTTGTTTATTACCAGTGCCGGTCTCGCGTAATTTTGGCAGCTCTCAATTCTAAGTTTCTCCATTCACATGTTTGCTCGTTATACTTTTAACGCGCCAAAATATGCCGTAGAAAATTAATTTCAATTGAACCCGTGTTGTCTACGAAGTTGTGGCTAGAGCTACCTTTTTTAAATGTCAGTAACAGTTAGCTAGATCAGACTCCTTGGACTCTTTTTCCCTTTTAGTAAAATCCTTCCGAAAAATCCGATCTATCATCTACTTGGCTGTACTTCCCTTGACGTTTCTTCCATTGAAATAACATTCATATTTGTAAACAATTTTTGCGGACGAAGATTTGTTTGCCAAATCGTTTGGTAATGCTTCATGTTTTCTTCGATTGTCGGAGATATTTTTTTTCCTTGGAGCTTGTTGGAGAATTTGAAACAGACACCAATTCGTTAAAGAAACGGTGTGATAAATATTAGCAAACATTGCGAATGACAATCGGCTTAATAATTTTCGATTGTGTCAATTGATGTCAATTGATTCTTTGTTATTTTATAACTTGCTCTTCTAGTCGACAGAAACGTCAGTATCATTGCTTTGGCCGCCATCTGTATCCACGCCCCATTTTACCAGTAATTTCGGTCTCAAAATTCCTTTGAACTTTATGTAGGATTGTGAGATCGTTGCAAAGACCAGGCACCATACGAATTTTCAGTTGAAAATGTTTTCCCTCACGAAAATGGAATTGCTCTTAGCCTTAGGGGGCAAGTCCATCGCTTTCCTCACGGAATTATTACGGTCAAACCAAAAACCAATTTGCACTTAATTTTCCGTACAGGATTTAAGTATAGCCTCAATTTAGTTTGCGAAGCTTAGGTTAGGTTAGGTTAGGTAAATGGGTAGGTAGAGCAGGATGAGCCCTGCAATACCTCACTTAGGTCCTCGTGGACCCATTGTGATGCACTTCCTTCTTTAGGGGTTAACCGTTGGTGTACCATCGGTGGTCTCCATCATCCTCCTTTCTGGTTATATGACGCTGTCCTCAGAAACCTGCAAAGATCAGACAGAAAGTTCATGTACGTCATGGAAGTAGTAACTTCCAAGTGTTCTGTTCCTCAAGTGACAGAGAGACGGGCAATGACAAAGGAAGTGAGGTGTGTCCTCGTGGACCTCCTCGTCTTCGCAGCCTCTACATATGTCGTCATCTTTGAGATTTAGTTTCATTAAGTGGTTTCTTATGTAGTTGTGGCCAGTCAGAGCTCCCACTAACTTAGATAGCGATGACCTATCAAATTGTAGAAGTTTGTTGGTCCGACCTCTGTTGTATTCTGGCCAAAGCTTGCTTGATATTTCAGAGGTAGTGAGTTCTTTCCACCTGTTGTTGGTTTTCATTCGAATTTTGTTCTCCACTCGCTCTCTAAGATTGCAAAGTGGTAGCTTGATCGATTTAAGTGCTCTGTCAGGATCCATTTTGGATCCCTCTCTCGCCAGTTCATCCGCCCTCTCATTGCCAGTTTTGTCACTGTGTCCAGGGACCCAGCAGAGATTGGTGGTGTGCTGCGAGCAAAGAACTTTGAGCTCCTCGCGGCAGCGGTGGACTAATTTGGATTTTATTTCATTGGCAGAAACTGCTTTTATTGCCGCCTGGCTGTCAATGAAGATGGTAATATCGCTGCCTGATATTGCCAATATCGACGCCCTACGGGCCGCTTCTGCGATTGCCAGAACCTCCGCTTGGAAGACACAACTACTATCAAGGAGTCTGATGGAGCAATGTATATTTAGTTCCTCAGAGAATATGCCGGCACCAGTTCCACAGTCCATCTTTGACCCATCTGTGTAGGTGGATATTGATTTTCTTTTTGTGGGTTCATTTGTGTTCCATTCTTCCCTACGCGGAAAGGAGCAGGTGAATGGTCTGTCAAAGTCTAGACGGGGAGTCATATAGTCGGATGTGACGACGCTCCCTACGTATTTGCCTAATATCTTTGCATGCCCAAAATTGCAAGGGTTCCAAGTGTTTATTTGGCACAACCTTAAGGCACTTTTGGCAGCAGATTCTTCCATGTATAGGTCTAGAGGTGTCAGATTAAGGATTGCCTCTAATCCAGCAGTAGGTGTCGTTCTCATGGCGCTGGTTGTCCCTATGCATGCTATTCTTTGTATTTTGGTCATCAACTTAAGATTTGGTCGATTTGCTGGCGGCTTGCCACCAGACTATACTACCATATGTCAGTATTGGGCGCACGATTGCTTTGTACATCCAGAGGATAATGCTGGGGTTTGGTCCCCAACTTCTTGCGAAGATGCGGTTACATGCGTAGAAGGCATTCGCTGCCTTCGTTGCTTTTGGTCGGTAAAAACTTCCATTTGGTAAGTATAACTACATCATCTGCATATGCAGTTACCTTGACTCCCAAGTTGTCAAATTTTATAAGTATTTCATTGATGACAAGGACCCAGAGTAAAGGGGAGATGACTCCTCCTTGTGGAGTGCCTCTCGAAGCTGTTACTCTTAGGTTTGCGAAGCTTACTTCCTCTTCACCTCTTACGCGATTTGTCCCCACAGTACCTAAATAGATCCGTATCGGCTAAGCCCAGTCGCATCAGTCATCACAATGAGTCAATGTTGACCTGAGTGTGGCAAGGAGTACTCCACGCCAGCCCACATACCTAACCAAACCTAAGCCCAGTCTCATGGCATGCTTCCTCAGAAGGCAATGTCGAGATTGATTCGTTTTCCAGACTTATTTCCGATTGAGCGTTTGGACTTTTCATATATTTATTGCTATTCAAAGCAACAGGGGCATTCTCCCACAGCCTAAACACTTATTTTTTACTTAGTTCCACTAAAAAAGGGCAGGGTTTTAATATGTACCATAGGTTAGTACCGGATCTTCTTTCTTAAACGAATTTGTGTACAAAATATTTAACAAATCCATACTCTGAATCAGCAAACTTGGCATTTTGACCGCCAATGCCAATAGGTTCGTTTGGTTTCTTTTTTAAACGTTAAATTATTTAAAATTTTGGTACGAAACGGTGCGAATGCGACCACGTACTGAGGAAAAAGATGAGTGAGAGATCCATTTCCCCTCTTTAATTTGTTTCTTTATTTAAAAGTACACGAACGAACCTAATGACATGTTTCCTTGATACTGATTTGAGTTAAAGGTCGGTGGCGCCGCTTTTAGAACATTGGTAGGCTCCTGTGGTCTGCACCGAGATTCAGATTCTCATTTATTCGCTCTTGCTCAACTTTAAGTATTACCTAGCAACAGCAGGAAGACTGCCATAAATAGAGAGCCTTGCAATCATTCCCCTCTTCCACTCCAACTCAGATGATG
Source organism: Cheilosia vernalis (assembly GCA_949126925.1). Classification (NCBI taxonomy): domain Eukaryota; kingdom Metazoa; phylum Arthropoda; class Insecta; order Diptera; family Syrphidae; genus Cheilosia; species Cheilosia vernalis. The sequence continues at coordinate 45,331,085 of OX421361.1, read as the reverse complement.
CTATAGGCGCCGGAGAGGGTGATCTCACAAAAATACACAATAAATACGTTCACCATTTGAACTGATCCTCATCCGAAACAAAAAAGGAACCATATACGCCTTTTGCCACGTGTTGGCTTAGTCGATGGCTTCCTTGAGCTCAGTGGGTGATTGGGGAATTGGTTCTTCTGGCACACATGCTTACTGTAGACATTTTCTTTTGAAAATTGTGTCGTTCAAAGGGCTATATCTTAATCCATTAAACGTTTCTCATGGAACGACTTTTTTGTAGCTAGGGACGAGCGCCGCAGGTGTTTTTCTCTCTCCTGATTCTCTTCACCAAAGGAGCTTCTTTTTGTTTTCGTGTTCCTCAAATTATTTCGACTTAGTCCAAAAACATCCACAAGCAACTCCATTTGTGTCTGTTCTACTCTCTTTGAGTGGCACTTTAGTCAAATGTGAACGCAAATGTGTTTCCCAGTCGACCTGGCATCCAAAGAAAGTTCCTGACGGTCTCAGTTCCTCATGGTTGTCTAGTCAGAAGTAGTTGATAGAAGCTTCCATCTCACACACTCTCACTGTAAAGTTACTACTGTCCTATACAATGTTATTCAATGCTACCAACATTCTGAATACTTTCTCTTAGGCGAAGATGGACGAGTTGCAATTGTTCCGTGGTGATACTGTTCTACTGAAGGGCAAACGTCGCAAGGAGACTGTTTGCATCGTCTTGTCCGATGATAGCTGTCCCAATGAGAAGATCCGCATGAATCGTGTTGTGCGAAACAATCTGTGTGTTCATTTATCTGATGTTGTATCGATTCAGTCGTGTCCCGATGTCAAGTATGGCAAGCGTGTCCGGATTCTGCCCTTCGATGATACAACTGAAGGCGTTACTGGGTAAGCTAGACTAACAACCAACGAAAAACAATCACAAATACTAATTGCACTTGCTTGTTGCAGAAATTTGTTTGAAGTGTACTTGAAGCCCTACTTCTTGGAGGCTTATAGACCCATCCACATGGGCGATAACTTCATTGTGCGCACTGCTATGCGTCCAATTGAGTTCAAAGTGGTCCTAACCGACCCCGAGCCCTATTGTATTGTAGCACCGGAGACCGTCATCTTCTCCGATGGTGATCCAATTAAGCGAGAGGTAAGCTAAACATGAGTTGTAGCTCGCAAAAAGTATACTCCAAATAACATGTACTTGTAGGAAGAAGAGGAGTCTCTCAACGCTGTGGGTTACGACGATATTGGAGGTTGCCGTAAGCAACTTGCCCAAATCAAGGAGATGGTGGAGCTGCCACTGCGTCATCCGTCGCTGTTCAAGGCGATCGGTGTGAAGCCACCACGAGGTATTCTTATGTACGGCCCACCTGGTACAGGTAAGACGCTGATAGCTCGCGCAGTAGCCAATGAAACTGGAGCGTTCTTCTTCCTAATCAACGGTCCCGAGATCATGTCCAAACTGGCTGGTGAATCCGAGTCGAATCTGCGCAAGGCGTTCGAAGAGGCTGAGAAGAATTCGCCGGCAATCATCTTCATCGATGAGATTGACGCTATCGCGCCAAAGCGTGACAAGACTCACGGTGAGGTTGAGCGTCGTATCGTCTCGCAGCTCTTGACGCTGATGGACGGCATGAAGAAGAGCTCCCACTTGATTGTGATGGCTGCCACCAACCGGCCCAACTCAATTGATCCCGCATTGCGTCGTTTCGGGCGCTTCGATCGTGAAATCGACATCGGCATTCCTGACGCAACCGGACGTCTAGAGGTATTGCGAATTCACACCAAGAACATGCGCCTGGCCGATGATGTTGATTTGGAACAAATTGCCGCCGAAACACACGGTCACGTCGGTGCCGATTTGGCCTCGTTGTGTTCGGAAGCAGCCTTGCAACAAATCCGCGAGAAGATGGATCTGATCGATCTCGAAGATGATAAAATTGACGCCGAAGTGCTGGCTTCTTTGGCTGTCACCATGGATAATTTCCGCTACGCGATGACAAAGTCGAGTCCCTCGGCCCTCAGGGAGACTGTTGTCGAGGTTCCAAATACCACTTGGACCGATATCGGTGGTCTGGAGAACGTGAAGAAGGAGCTGCAAGAACTTGTTCAATATCCAGTCGAGCATCCGGACAAGTTCCTAAAGTTTGGCATGCAACCGAGTCGCGGTGTGTTGTTCTATGGGCCACCTGGTTGCGGTAAGACTTTGCTTGCTAAGGCTATCGCTAACGAATGTCAGGCTAACTTCATTTCGGTGAAGGGTCCTGAGCTGTTGACCATGTGGTTCGGTGAGTCCGAGGCAAATGTGCGCGACATCTTCGATAAGGCACGTTCCGCTGCTCCTTGTGTACTGTTCTTCGACGAATTGGACTCTATTGCCAAGGCTCGTGGTGGAAATGTGGGCGACGCTGGCGGTGCCGCAGATCGTGTTATCAATCAGATTCTAACCGAAATGGACGGCATGGGTGCAAAGAAGAACGTTTTCATCATTGGCGCCACCAACAGGCCCGATATCATTGATCCAGCAATCTTGCGTCCCGGACGCTTGGATCAGCTCATCTATATTCCACTTCCGGACGACAAGTCTCGTGAAGCCATTCTCAAGGCCAACTTGAGGAAGTCGCCTCTGGCCAAGGAGGTCGATCTCAACTACATTGCTAAGGTAACACAGGGTTTCTCTGGCGCCGATTTGACAGAGATTTGCCAACGCGCGTGCAAGCTGGCCATCCGACAGGCAATCGAAGCCGAAATCCGGCGGGAAAAGGACAGAGCCGAGAACCAGAGCTCAGCCATGGATGTAAGACAATAGGTTTGCTTGGCAACTAGTACTATTTTTTAATTTTCCTCTCATGTTAAGCAGATGGATGAGGATGACCCAGTTCCAGAGATCACTCGCGGTCACTTCGAGGAGGCAATGAAATTCGCGCGAAGGTCTGTCTCCGACAACGACATCAGGAAGTATGAGATGTTTGCACAGACACTTCAACAGTCTCGTGGCTTTGGATCGAACTTCAGGTAGGTTCACTCTCACCCCCCTCACTCAATTGTTCACGACTATAATTTGTGTGTGATTTTTTGGTTTAGATTCCCATCGAGCTCAGGGCCATCGTCTCAAGGAACCGGTCCAAATGCTCCAGTGAATCCGCCAGGAGACAATGGCGACGACGACCTCTACAGTTAGATCTTTTTCATAGTTTATATATTTTTTAATGAAAACCAAGTAAAAGTAATCCCAATTGAATAATAAAAATAAAAGAGCATTTGTATGTGGAAGGAAGGAGGCGGCCATTAAGGAACACAATATTTATTGTTACTTGTATAAGAACGAACAACAAACATTCTACCAACACCATTGCAAGAAAGAACCAACAACATTTTACCTAAGCGCATATTTATCCAAACTGAATCGCATTCAATTGTCTCTACGTATATGCAAATGAGAAGCATTATTATATATAATATTACAAAACAACAAAAAACACACATTTGGTAAAATAAATTATTTCATTTGAAACAACAAAACATGGTGTAATGAGATTGTTTTGAAGGCGTCTGTCAACTGTCACTGTTTACCGTTTCCCATAGTCTAGACTCTAGAGTTCTGTTTATTTGACATTTATTAATTATTTTAATTTAAGTTTTGTGAAATAAATAAAAATGATGGCTGATGTGTGCTTCATGGGACCGCTTCTGTTTTTTTTTTTTTTAAATTAATACCGAGCACTGGCTCCAGGCGTATATGACTGTGGTAAGATGTTTTCTAGTTGGCCGGTGTAAAACGAAAGGTTTTTTACTGTTGTGTATGCCGATTGAAAGCTGACGACATGAGCAAAATTCGCGAAATCGCTGTGACGGAGTTGGTGCTCATTTTGCGATTTCTCCCTATATTTAAATGAAAGCTTTTTTGTTCCGATACGGATACATCCAACGCAATCAGAGTTCCGAGCAGATTTGACATTCGTTACGGTATTTTTTGCGAACATTAAGGCCCATTTTATTCACTCGAAGTTGAACACAACTTGGGTATTTTTATATGGGAAACTTCCCAAGTTGTGTTCAACTTCGAGTGAATAAAATGGGCCTAATAGGTCTGTTCTTTTACTTCTGTAGTAAAAATGGAAAAAGACTATCAAAATGGAAGTGGTGGGGATAAAATCTCATAAGAGAAAGAGAGAAACTTTCGAAAGGGGGAACGCTTTTGTAATAGGTAATCTATGAAAAATGACAGATACCTAATTCAAATATTCAAATAAGTGGTACGAAAAGTCGTTAAAATGTCTGATATAAACTCGAGGACTATCCAAATTTACTAAGAAAATTAGTTACATCATCTTAGTAGTGATAAAAAAGTGATCTGAAATTTATCGACTTCTTCTTGATGAATCCGAGTATGTGGAAGAGTTTGACTGATTGAACTACAAGCATTCGAGAACAGGAAAAAGCGACACTAAAGCAGCCCATAGACACCACACTTGTGTGTACACCGGTGTACTGACAACGGTGTGGCATTCCGCCCAGTGTGACCAATTTAATTTTTGAAATCATGCTAAATTCAGCAGTATTTCAAATCAAAACCTGCTAAAAACCCAAAAAATTAACAAAAAAGCTGTTTTTCAGAAAAAAAGGAGATATATTTAAAAAAAAATTACTGTAAATTAATTTTGCGCTATGTCATTCGAAAATATACAATTAGGTGTGCAAAATGTAAGCATCAATTGATATATATTGATTTGTCCTATTAAAACATTCATATTTACCGTAGAAAACAAAAAAAAAAGTAACAACAGAATACCCAATCTCACATATGGTGTCTATCACTATTACGAAAGTGCCCCAACGAATTTCACTGGAAAGAGAAATTCTGGATTTCGAGGCAATTCTCTCGGATTTTCAATGAAAAACGCCATAAGGATCGTCTGCTTTGATTTTATTTTATTATTTTAATTCATAATTTGGCTAAATCAAAATCCTGCTAATTTTTCCTGCTAGAGCATAAAATAATGCTAAAAAAAATGCTGGCATTATTTGAAAAAAAAAGATGCTAAAAATAAAATAATCCTGCTAAATTTAGCAGGAAATATGCTAAATTGGTCACACTGATTCCGCCACACCAAATCGTACACAATCGAGACACCAAAAATCAAAAACTTTTGATTTTTACCCGCTCCGTGTCTCACACCAAAATCGGTGTGCACACCAGACCACACACAAATACAAATACACACAGCACACATTTCCGCACACCTACACCGGTGTTGCAGACAAGTGTGCTGTCTATGGGCCGCTTAAGAATTACATGGTGGAGATTACTCCTTCCTACAGCCAGGAAGAATTTCGTTGCCACTTTCGAAAAGTATCTTGAGGAGAACATTATATTTTATTTTCCCGTCTGTTGATACCATTTTAATACGCAACAAAATCAAAACAAATGCACGCATATTCTAAATTGGATAACAAACCTCAAATCAGCTGTTAATTGTATTGCAAGGTGACTGACAGCTTTACCACTTCTTAGATTTTACACCAAGAAATTTGTTGGTTAAAAATTCGTAAGATGCTCAGTTCTCTCGACGACACGGCATTGAGTAAAAATTCGTAAGAATTAGTAAAACTTCGTAAGATTTAATATTAAAGGAACATTTCTAATAAAATATATGGTAAGCAACAATTTTATGCCGAGTCCAAACTCCTAATTTAAAAGGTCTTGCATGACAGTTTAACTCTCGGATGTTTGTCATCCGTTTGCTAGAGGTGGAGCAGTGGAACAAAATATCGAGATCTGCGAAAATTGCTCCGAATCGAAAAAAAGATTGATTTTTGGTGCCAATGGAAAACGACATTAGAAAGCAATGTTAAAGTTCGCAGTACAGCTCTCAAGCGGCATATTGAGAAGACGAGTAGAAAAACTCGACAATCTATCACATCTACGGAGTCCAAAAATATAACGAATAGTGCTAATAAAAACGACATTGAGCTTTCTTTTGCAAACGTAACTGCAACTACTAAAAATTGTACAGCCGTAGGTCAAAATCGGCGAAATTAAGGACTTTACGAGCACGCGTTTTTAAAGGGGTATACCGCTGGGAAACGCAAAGAGTGCGTATTACTCCATATGCCGTACCTACAGTAACGGTTAAGTGCTGGTCCCATGTGAGGTTACGGTTGAAAACAACTCTGATGTTCCTAGCCGACTCGACGTATTCAATATACATATATGCATTATTTAATATGATACACTATCACCTAGTTTTACAGCTTGCATTTTGTTAGAAAGATAGGATACTTTAAGCTTTACAGCTTAACCTTGAGATGTAATCTGTGTTTTTTCGGTACCTAATCTAACCTGCGACCCCTCGTTTAGTAATCGAACGCACTAACCACTAAGCCTGCAGGGCGCCTTTAACAACGTCCACACTGAATCGATCCAGGAATCTCTCTTAGAATTAGGTGTAGAGGATTTCGTCACTTCATGGATCATCTCCATGCTCAAAACAAGGATCATTCAAGCAAAACTTGGTAACACCCTTCTAACCAAATCAGTAAGCAGAGGAACACCTCAAGGTGGGGTGATCTCGCCTCTCTTATGGATTATGGTACTTAATAAAATCCTTTCAAACCTAGACAGGGAAGGTATCAAAGTCGTTGCGTATGCGGATGACGTGGTCGTTCTAGTATCAGGAATGTTTCCGAACGTGATAAGTGAAATCATGGAAAGGGCTCTGGGTAAGATTAGCGGTTGGGCTACAAGTTGTGGTCTTAGCGTTAACCCAAGTAAAACTGAACTGATGCTTTTCACCACCAAAACCAAAATACCAACATTCTCACTTCCCCGCTTAAACAACCAAAGTCTTCCTTTATCCACCAGCGCTAAATACCTTGGAGTCATGCTTGACCCCAAACTTAACTGGAAGCATAATATCGAACACCGAGTGCGGAAGGCAAGCATAGCTTTCTACACTTGTAGTAAAACCTTCGGCAAGAAGTGGGGGCTTCAACCAAAGATGGTTCGCTGGATGTACACAGCAGTGGTACGTCCCATCCTCACCTACGGATCACTGGTATGGTGGCCCGCATTAAGCAAAGCATATAACGTCCTTAAATTAAGTAGAGTCCAAAGAACAGCTGGAATAGGAATCACAGGAGCCCTGCGATCAAGTCCGACCGCTGCCCTCAATGTCATTCTTAATTTCCTGCCAGTGGATCTGCATATAAAAAACATTGCAGCGTGTAGCGCTGTTAGATTGAAGGAATCTAAGTGTTGGTCCGAAAGGCCTTATGGCCATACCAGCATCCTTCTTTCCCTTCCTGACGGCTTAGGCCGTATGTCTACAGACTACATAGTACCCAAATACGACTTCCATAAAAACTTCTCTGTTAGAGTCCCCTCTAGATCAGAATGGGAGGAGAATGCGGTCGTTAATGAATTCGACATACCTATCTTCACAGATGGTTCCAAGATGGAATGTGGAGTAGGAGCAGGCATTTTCTCAACAGAATTAAACATCGCTAAAAGTCTTCGCCTACCCAACGTAGCCAGTGTATTTCAAGCAGAAGTACTCGCAATTAAGGAGGCGTGTATACTGCTCCACAATAGTGCGACTCCCAAAAGAAAAATAGGCATCTTCGTCGACAGTCAGGCCGCGATCAAGGCTGTCGGTTCAACTAGGTCAACGTCCAAACTTGTTGTGGAATGTAGGGAGATACTGACCAGGGCTTGTCATCGGTTTGATATCACTCTCGTCTGGGTTCCCGGCCATAGGAACATCGAAGGGAATGAGAAGGCCGATGAACTTGCCAGATCTGGCTCAGCTCTGTGCATGTCTCATGCGGAGGAAGTTTTCCCTCCGCTGGGATATGTTAAGAGAGAAATCCTCCTGCACTTCACCTCATGGGCTGAGACTAGATGGTTGAACCTGACGAACTGTGTCATTTCAAGGAAGATCTGGCCAACCTACGATGATACCAGAACAAATAGTCTTTTAGCCAGAACACGTATAGATGTTGCCAGACTAACGGCAATCAGTACGGGTCATTGGCCTTTAGGAACTCACGCAGCCAAGCTTGGCATCCCCCACAATACCCATTGCCGTAGCTGTGCTGACACAAACAAGAGTGAAACAGTGTTCCATCTTCTTTGTGAGTGTCCGGCCCTAGCCAAAACCAGACGCAGTACACTAGGTCATCTCTTTTTTGATGACCTTTCGGCCATTCAAAGCATCCATTTTCACAAGATTATCAAATTTCTCAACTCCACAGGCTGGTTTTGAGCTCTCTTAACTCCCTTCACCCCCTTCCATTTCAGGTTCCGTCAGTTGTGGTTTCAAAACGGCGCTCAATGCGCTACTTGTGTCTTTCCCTCGTCGGGAAATACAGCCACCTAAACCAACCAACCAACCAAGCCTGCAGATCAAACTGTATACAACTCTAGCAGAGAGTTGCTAGCTCTGAACGCTTTGGTATGAAAACAGCCGTTCAATGTTTTATTGTAGATCTCCTGATACTGTTATGCATACATATGGGTTTCTGTTTTCTTCCATATAAATCTATAATCTATAGAGATAAACATTTGGGAATAATTTTGCGTGCACTTGCATTTCTTTTCTTTTTTAATAAGGTACGAAGCCTAGTGCTTTAGTTATCTAAATTTCTCTATTAGCAGATAATTTTGCGATAGATTAACAAAAATATTTCTCAAGGCAAATTTATTCAATGGCCCTATTTTTGTAAATAGAGTTCGTTGTGCTGCTAATCATTCTATTTTATACATTGCTACATCGCGCATCATGCGATTTGGTGCCGTAGTTCTGCCGATGACCTTTTTTATTTCTATTGTGAATAAATTACGACGAAAAATGTTCCCTTGCTAGAAATGTAAATCAGATTACGGGTTCTGGACGAAATATTGTTCCCTACAGTGGTGCATGTCAGTCTTAGATTGCACCGAACATGTCTTTTGTCAGAAGATGGGTCACTCCACTTGGACCTATTAAGGACCATTCACATGAGAGCGAATTGCGAACCACGAACTGGCGAATATTCGTAGATTCTCACACTTCATTTACATGAAAACTTTTTTTAGTTGTAGGTACCCGCGAATCATTTGTATTGTTGAAGGTTAAGTTCGAGCGAATTTTTCATTCGCAGGTTTGTGGATCGCGACTGTTTTATGTGGATTGTGAATAAAGTGTGACAGTACGTGGCAAGAATTTTCAATTCTCGGGAGAATTGCTGAAATTGTAAATTTCGTTATTTTAATCAATCAAGTCTGGTTTTTTTAGATAAGGTGTTATATTAATTGAATATAATGCTTTTGTGGTAAAACAAATAACAATTTTCAATTCATAAATACAGATAAATTGATTTGTTCGCAGTTCGTCTATTCTCAGTTCGCGCTCATGTGAATGGTCCTTTCCGTCCGTACTTCCATCCACGTTCCACGCATTTAGAGGTCCACGAGGCGAAAGCAAAAGACAAGTTCCATTAAATTAATATAAATAATATTTATTGCGATTGGAAAATAGGTCATTCATTAAGTGTTGAAGATGAAAGTGCATTGAATTTGCTTCTTGGCAGTAAGGTAATATTATTTACGTATGGATGCATTTATATAATAATTCCGCACCTCATGTATGTAGTTTTCTTTTACTTTTATTCATACTTCATTACACTAATAGTAAACAATTGATAACTTTTTTGTTTTCTTTTTATTTGTATAATATGCATGAAAATGAATTTTGATTTTATTTATTACTAAATGGCAAGATGGACATGATATCATCATAACATGTGTACATGTACATCTAATACACACACACTCTCTAAAATAATGCTCAATGAAATTATACAAACAAGTCTTTGATGATGATGTTGTGGTAATTTTTGATCTCCAATAAGATGTTGTGTTTATGACATTTTCTTGTTTTCTTGGTTTTTTTTTCCTTTTTTTGATAAGAAACATTTAGCATCTACATCTGAATTGTTTATGATTAAATTTACTTATTGTATAACACAACACAACAATACAGAGTTATTTTTTTTATTTATTCTTCAGTTTTAATTTTGTTTTTTCTTCTTACAAAATAAATTTAATAATTTATACCAATACATTTTCAACATATTTGCTTATCTGTTTGTTTTTCTTCTTTTTTTTTTTTAATTTAATTATAGTTATTATGGTTGGATTTTGGAGAAAAATGTCCAGCACTTTCCAAAATCCTTAAATTGGTATAATATTTGTTTAGTTTTGTTTTGTTTATTTTTTATTTAAAGTCCCACACACAGACTAGACACCAAAGAATTATTTTATATTTTATATTTTGTTATTTCTTTGAAATTCAAATAAAACTGTGTTTATACATCATTATTGAACAAAATTTTAACACTTGCACCAATAAATATATAATAGTTACATATAGACGACGTTTTTTTGTTTTTATTTGTTTATTTAACGATTAAGCTCTTTTTGTTAAGGGTGGAGAAGTTTACATAAATTTGTATTCCTAACATTACACATACACATACGCATACCGTAAAGCTAAACAAATTTACGTTTATTAGTGAGTTTTTGTTTTTTCTTTGTTTCTTGATTTATTGCTAATAAATATACAAGAATCAATACAATACAAAATAAATAATTCAATAGGGAATAATATATGTAACAACGTACTTATGAATATTGCTTTAGTTTGCTGCAATTGTTTATTAGTTTCTTATTTACTTTGCTTTAATTTACACAATGGAAAACAAACGCTGGATTCCACCCTATTTGAAATAATGAAAGACAAGCATTTAGAAATGTATGTAACGAAATAAATAAAATACATTATACTTAAGACGGGGCGGGGTGTTAACAAATATCTATAATAAATAGAAAACAATACAAACGTGTGTATTGTACTGTTTTTATGGCAAATTCATATCTACACTACAAAAAATTGGTACAGCAAAATTTGAGCCATGATTGTTCTCTGTTTCCTTGTTTTTGGTTAGTTTTATTCTTTTTTGTTTTCTTTTTCATAAAATTTATCAAGAAAACTATACTAAAGGCGAATTGTTGTTGAAAATGAAAACGAACGAAAAAAGAACGCAAGGGGCGTAGTGTTTTTAAGGGCAGATGGTTATTCACATCGTTCCTAATTTCAGTTAAATGGCGGCGACTAACAAGTGCGAAGCACAAATCTCACTACAGGAGAGTAGCCGACCTATGAAGGTTTTGAACTGACAATAGAAAATCAAGCATTTGCAATGAGAGAAATTTGCAATGAGAGAAACTGTCTATGATGTCCGCAGTAAGGGAAGGGACTCTTAGATATCCCTCAAAAGATGCCTAGCTCAAAGTCAAGCATCGTCAGTAACTAACCGAGCAATGAAATTATACGAAAACTACAACCAAAGTCGTCACAGTTTACATACCAACCGATTTCCTAAAGTAGATGATAACATGCCGACACAACGCAACGCCATCTTAGGCAAACCAAAATGGAGTAGTTTCCGTCGTTTCCGGGTTTCCGAATGCGAATTTAGCCTAGTTACTTTTAAGTAAGGCCCATTAAGAAAATGCGCTCTGAAGTGAATCAGTCAATTTTTTTTTGGAAGACCGAACAGAATGTCCAAAACGTGCAAACTCCTAATAGAAGTGCACATGAATAGACGATTTGTGGCGAAAACTTGTATTGGGAATGAACGCACTTAACCCGACTCGAAAACCTTTAACTTCAACGCAGTAATAGGAAGAAAAATTCTTGATGTTTCGCAGAAGCACACCAAGTAACCTTCAAAAGGTCAATAAAATTTGCATAAATGTACAAATGTGAGACTAATTTAGTTGCCCGGCTCACAAACATTCGTTTGCAGGTTATCTTATTTCTTTGAAGTAGTAGCAAATACACATTTTTAAGCCGAATAAAAGCGGCTAAATGGAGAAGCTTTTTCACTATATTATCGGCAAGAAGTGTGGCATTGGCAAACAGGAGTAGGTAATTTATTGGTTTCCCTACAAACGACCTGCTTGCAAATTGGTGGCTCTCCATGTTGGGTCGAACAGTCCGCTTTGTGAGACTAGCAACAATTTAAAAACAAACACTTTGGTTGGAAATTGGAATTTTATGATACGATTCATTTAGAATCTACTTGGATGAACTCTGTACTGTACGAATGAAAGGGTGAAGGCAAGTAACAATAAGAAAAGTATAAACTTACACATAAAAACAAAATAGGACGCATAACAATATTTTTTATACCGCAGATGGCACTTCCTGCAAATATGTATGCAGCAATTCTGCCTAACCTCGAGGGCATTATTTATAACAATAGGACTACTATTTTCTTTTAAATTCTTTCAGTTTTGAAAATGATATACACTTCTATTTATAAAACAAATTATGCAAAACTAAACACAAAACTGCTCATAAATATATTATATTCAGGTAAAATGAATGCTAAAACTAAATAATTATTTTTTTATATATATAAAAAATGTTTTCTTCATCAATTAGTTTATGTTAATATGTATATTCATTTGTTTACTCTACTTTAAGTTCACATTTATTAAATAAATTAGTCAATTTGTTTTTGTTTTTAGTATTAGAAAAAAAAAATGTTCAACATTATTATTATCTATTTTTGTTTATGATTTCCTTTCCTGCAATCATAAACAATTACCATTCTGTGCACCTTGTTGCACTACGAATATTATTAGTTGTGGTATTTGTTTTTCTATTATTATTTTTTTTAACAGTGATATACATCCTCAAAATGGAACTTATAGCACTGCATGATGTAAGTGACCTCTATCTACTTGTAGGTTTCTGTTCTACACTGTATATATACTCAATCCCGCCTGTAATCTATTAATTGTTCCCTTTTCGATCAAGTGTATTGAACAATTGCATTTTTCATTCTATAATCATTATAATTATAATGATCTTTAATAATTACTGGTAATTGAATCTGTACCTTATTTTTGTTTTGATTGGAAATAACTAAAAAGCGTTGTAAATTTACTTAATTCCTTATCTAAAGTTACTGACATGCGATGAGTTGATCCTTTGTGGTGTTGGTGTGTGTGTCAAAAATTCTATTTTATGCGTAAAGTAGTGATTTTGTTTAGACTTTGGAACGGTTCCCAATTATTGGTTTAATATTTGCGCGTTTTACAATAAATATTTTCTGTTTTGTTTATTTTGTTTAGCTTATAGACTTGATGATAAAACTATAAATTATGAAGAATGTTCTTATTTTTTGTTGGTTTTCCTTTTTTTTTTTCTAGAAACATGTTTTGTAGGTGTTTGTTTGTTTTCACTATATGATTTTTGTTTTTGTTTTTTCTTCAGACTTTTCATCGAATGTGATTATTGGGTGTTTATCGTGTGTCAGTGATATTAGTTTTACTGCCGAAGATTTTAATCAGCTGTGTTTCATAGTCATCAATGCTGCGCTTCATGATTTCCATGCATGGTCCTAACAGACGCTCAAATGCATCCACATCCAAGACTGAAATTATTTAGAATTTTATTAATTTAAATTGAAAATATGCTGTAAATTAAGAGAGCAATATAAAATAGTAGTAAACATATTTAAAGGTATGAAATGTTGTAATCTTTAAATAAAATTTTGCGTGCTAACATATCTATCATTTTTACAACAACATGCTATATTTACAGTCAATCACGCATAGGATTATTAGTTTTAATTCAGAAAACAGAAGGCATGTAAAAATAATATGTACGTGAAGAATTTTAAAGAGGGCACATTGCGAAATATTTTAGTATTTATTATTTACCTCTATAAGCTTAAAACTGTGTGTCCAGTTTTATCAATAAGCTTAAATATTTCAAAGTATTTTAAAACTCGATGCACATCACATAATTTGATTCAGTTTTTAATGGAGAATGGTTCACCAGTTAAAATATTTATTTTCACGAACCCATTCACGAATGAATAATATAATATTGCATTGTAATTTTCAGGAGCGCTGAGTGTAGGTACCCATAAAATTAAAAGCAATCGTATCTGAAGTTCTTCGAACTCAATAAATAAAAGTAGAGCACACACTGTCACATTCGACATAAACAAATATGAATGCGCTTTGACATTTGACATTATTGATTTTAACTTAAGTTCATTTATATTTTTGTTGCCAATAATAATTTCAGAACTTAGGCACCTCAGATTTTATTCGCTGACATAAAGTCAGACGGCTGTCAGGCTCACTAAGCTGCAGTCCCCATTGGGTGGTGAAGACCCCGTCAGGATTTAAAACTATTAGATTCATAAACTTAAGAGAAGTTTAATGTTCGCTTCTAAAAACCAAAGCGAGCTTATCCCAGCCTGCACAAAATAAAGAAGCATTAAATGATGGAAGTCATTTGCTTTTACATTAGGTAAAAAAAAGTTTGTGAAGCTGACCTAATTTAAGAAGTATTATAAATTTTAAATCACTTTTAGAACATTTAGAATGTCGCCTCCAAGTGTTCCGGCTGATTTTTTTTTAATTAGGTAATGGCCATAGGAAAAAGAAGCAGTCTTTCCACCACAAGGAAGACACTCAATAAAGTGCAAAGACTGGCGTGCCTGTGTATTACAGGGGCTATGAGAACTTGCCCAACCGCAGCTATGGAAGTGCTATTGGAATTAACTCCATTGCACCTTATGGTTGAGGAATGTGCAAGTAAAACGATCCTAAGAATGGCCAAAGAAGGAATAGGAAGAGGAAAGTGCATCACACTGAGACAGTTTGACGTACTACTCAAAAAACAACCACTATTGGCCTTTCCTAGAGACGATATCATCAAAAGATTTGATTTTCAAAAGAACTTTGGTACTAAGCTCAGCAATAAAAAGAACTGGAGCAATGAATCCACAATTCACAGACTGAGCAATCACACAACAAAGTGGTACACAGATGGGTCGAGAACTGATGAGGGAACTGGAGCGGGAGTATTTGGGCCTGGAACCAAATATTCTGAACCAATGGGCAAAAGTACCAGCATCTTTCAGGCTGAAATCTATGCCATAGACAGGTGTGTCCAAATTAACCTCGACAGAAACAGAGTCAACTGTGACATAGCTATAATGTCAGACAGCCAAGCTGCTATTATGGCACTTAACTCCTACATCATTAAATCCAAACTTGTATAGGAATGCCTACAAAAACTTAATGAACTTGGTATGAGAAACAAAACAACTCTCTGCTGGGTGAATGGCCATGTAGGAATAGAGGGGAATGAAATGGCCGACTCCCTAGCAAGAAAGGGAGCATCAGAAACTTTCATAGGTCCTGAACCATTCTGCGGAATAGGGGATCACACCCTCAAAGAAGAATTTAGGAAACTAGAGAAAGAAAACAGGGCAAGAACCTGGCATAACACTCAGGGCATGAGGCAGGCCAATAAACTTCTGGGACAATACAACCGGAAAAGATTCCAAGCTTGCATTGGCATGAGCAAAAATAACCTTCGTATCCTAACGGGCTTCCTAACGGGGCACTGTAGACTCAAGGAACACCTCAGGAAACTGGGTATATCTGAAGAAGGTCTCTGCAGATTCTGCGATGAGTCCAGTGAAATCCCAGAACACTTGCTGGGATCATGTGGGGCACTGACCCACAAAAGACTGAAATACTTGGGCAAGTACCAACTATCTGATGAGGAAATACAGTCACTAGAGCCAGCTCTCATCCTTAGATTCTTAAAGGAAACTGGACTGGAGAGAGTGCTATAGGACGAATTTCTTCCGCCAAGGAGAAAGAAGAGTACTAAAACCTCTAAAATGATTTCGAAGGGAATTATACTATGAGGGGAACTCTTTTGAGGGAATAAACCACTCTGATGCGTAAGCAGGGGGCACAATAGACCAAAAGGTCGCAGTACAATAACCCCTCTCAAATAATAATAATAATAATGGCCATAGGAAGGGAATGCCATTCGTTCATTCATTTATCTAAGAAGCTTTACAGCTAACTGTTAAACTAGCCTACAGAAATGACCAAGTGCAACGTAAAACTATTTAAAATTTGATAAGAAACTGAGCTCTTTAATTTTTGTTGGTAATTTTCTGCTCGTCGAATTTCGGCTTGCTGAAAAATTAAAAATGAAAACTGACAACTTAGTGACAGCTCAAACGTTTGACAAGTAAAACTCTACTTATTTTCGTCTTCAGCGATGTCGGATAAAGAAGTTGTAATTGAATGTTGTCCTAGAACATATCAGCGCATCTACTTATTTTGTAGATGGTGCATTTAAAGAGAACCTTGTCAAATGTCAAAAGGACATTTCTTAAACTTTTTGTAAAAAAAACCCGGTCAGGTACTTCTCTTTAAATTGAGAGATTTCCCCTCGATTTTTGAGATTTGAAAATTTTAATTTTTCTATCCTTAAATTATACTAACGAACCTTTTGCCTAGCTGGCAATTTTATGGAGCGCACATTTTCTGCACACCTTTATAATTATGTCAATGCGGCAGCGAGAACTGTGAGAAATGATTAATATTAAACCACTTGAAGTATAATCTCAGAACGCGCTATTATAAAAAAAAATACTAATTCACCACCCAAATCACTCAGATAAAATGACAGAGACACCTTTATATCACCGATTTCAGCGAGATTACAACATTTGTATAATATATAAAATGATATATAAAATAATGTACAAACCTAAAAAAAGAACAAATTTTAACGGCGTCGAAATCAAAAACATCACCAGAGAGGTTCACACACACGTTAGTAGAAAATTGTTTTTTGTTTTGTCAATATACAAATTATAGATATGTACACACAACTCATGCTTATTTAACAAAATAAAGATTAGCTAAAAGAAAAGTTAGTTAGTAGGTACTCAGTTTTAGAATGCGGTGTGCGGCAGTGTATTTTGTGCAAAAAAAAACGTGCTTCAAAGTGCAGTATTTTGTGTACCAAGTGTAAATTGTGGAATTTGTTTGTGCAGTGTCAAAGCAAATAAATTAGGAAATTTGTGGATATTAACAAAAAAAAAAAAATCCCTTACTCCTTCCGATTGTTAGGAACTGTGTTGCATCTGCTGAAGCATAACTTTGAGTCATACCAGTGCCATTCCCATACACATTTACATGCGATTCTGTTTTTTTTTTTGTTTATTCTTTTAAAAAGATTTTGCGAAATCTTACCATGAGTATAATTTTGGATTTTAATCATTTGGCCAGATCAAAGAAAATTTTGTAAGATAAGACTCCTCGATATGAGATTGTTCGGTGCGAGTGTTTGTGTTTTCTCTTTTGAGGACCTAACCCAATTTTTTTTTTTGAAATTGAAGAATTCATGACCCCATAAAAAATGTTGACACTCCATTTTGTCGAATTTATTAAGTTTAATTTAAAATAAAGAAAGAAATGTTTAAACATCTAAACAAAATGAAATATAAATATGTTAACTAACAGCATGTATTCTTCATCATTAAATTTTCCAATGTTTCTTCGTATACGTCAATATTTCGTTTCATAACATCCACAAGGAATCCAAGCAAACGTTTAAAAGAAAATTTATCTAAAACTAGAATAAAATGTGTGAGAGCTAGAATGGTTGTGCGTATACCTATGTATACATGAAAGCAGTCGATGAAGCGAACACAACTTAGTATAAATAAATTAAATAACAGAACTTCAATAATCCACTATCCGATTATAGTTTCAGCAGTAAACTCGTACAGCCGTATAAATAAATGAGTTTGCACAAGTTAACGTAAGCATATTTTGAAGGAGCTGCTGTGTAACTACTTAACAAGTTTATAAGCTTTGTAGAGGACTGACGGTGCTCGACCTGATAAAAGGCAAGAGTAGTCAAACTCTCGCCGTCAAGCAGCCCGATAGTATCAACATTGAGGTGGACCAATAAATAAAAGCAACATATCGAAACAAAGTTGAAGCAACCATAGCGGGGTTTATGCCATTCAAGGTGCAGTATCAT
This sequence comes from Cheilosia vernalis, assembly GCA_949126925.1. NCBI lineage: Eukaryota > Metazoa > Arthropoda > Insecta > Diptera > Syrphidae > Cheilosia > Cheilosia vernalis. The sequence continues at coordinate 45,313,158 of OX421361.1, read as the reverse complement.
AGCAGTTGAGCTGTGTAAGGATCACCGAATTGGGTAATATTGATTCGCTCCGTAAAGGCCAAAAGGCACTATTACTTTAGAACACCAAAACGTCTCCATAGGGCGATATACTCGAAAGGAGATCATTAAACTTTGGAGAAAGTAGTGCGAAATAGACAGGTTAATATATCAGGCACTGTTTACGAACCTTGAGAGACAAATCGTCGGCAAGAACTTTAAGTATACGAAGGCTCTGCTTTTAAGTCTGCCAACGACGTCAAACCTTCAAATATTTGGAGACAACTATTAAGCAACTCTTTACAAGACTCTCACCATCTCCGTTCTGCTGTAGTGCTTTATGGTGTAAAAGCGTGGACTTTGCCAAAGGGGGATGGTGCCGCACTTTAAATATAATAGAAAAAGTTCTAGGTTCCAATTTGCGTTAAAGTACCTATATAATGAAGAAGACGATTTAACGACGTCTATTATATGAGTCGAAAAGCGACTTTGATCTATTATATGAGTCGAAAAGCAACTTTGATCTGCTCAAAGAGATCCGTGCTCATCGCTTAGTTGGTTGGTTTATTTGAAATAGGCCACAAAGCGGTTGTTGTCTTTCTTAACTAAGAATTAGAGTTATTACGAGCAACTATCAGATTCATATGCCCAAACAGTCATTAACTGCAGCAGAAGTACTAGACACAAACTGATCATAATTATGAACATACTCATAGCAACTTCGTATATATGAACAAAGTACATACATAATTAAACAACTTTATGAATAATTAAAATAAATAAAACACTAAAATATAGACAAAAGCGGATACATAAATAATGCAGGTAGATTATGGCTGAATGCGTAAGTACAATACCTTAAGAACAATTTTATCTCAAATCTAGACTAAAGCACTCTTATTCTTTTATCCTATATTATTTTTTTAAATTCGTTAGCTTGAATTCCTTACAGGTTTGGTATACGTTCTTGTTTGTATATTAATGATTTATTGGAGTGTAAGACTTAAATGTTAAATGAAATGTTTTAAAATCTGTTATTTGCTATGTCCAAGCGTAAGTCATCGTCTAAGTAGCGGTAATCGCGAATACCACGCTTTATTAAGTTAATACATTTGCCCAAAAGTCGCTCAAAGCATCCAGTCTCTAAAACTACAGGGCGTGTAAATAAAAATCAAAAGAATGGGGAGGAAAAAAAAACAAAATAAAACGATAAATAAAAATCAAATCAAAATATTGTTAATAATATTGTATAAGCGTGAATAATATTAATAAAAAAAAAAAAAACCCAATAGGTGTGAAAGCATTGGGAATGTCTGGGGGTAGGTTCGGGGTATAATCTACGCATTTGGGTGTGGAATTAAGTGCTGGATTAAGGAAACTATATTTGAATTACTTAAGTTCTATTACAAAAAAAAATCGAGAAACGACATAACGAATTCTACGTTTTCTTTTTTTTTTTTACAACAGCAAACAGTAACCAAATGTCACGTTACAGTTGGATGATTGATGTTCGACTTACATGCAACCTTAATGTCATCGATAGCATAGACAGATGCTGCCCTGGGTCGATGTGTAACCAAAGCCAATTCTCCAAAGTATTGACCTTTGCTTAGTTGTGATACCTCAACTTCGCCGCCATCCTGTTCTATTCGAACGGACACCTTGCCCAATTCGATGAAGTACATGCCGTCAGCAACGTCCCCTAGAAGAAAGTGATTTTTAATAAATTTGATATAATGTTTCTGAAGATTTGTATTTTAAAAAAATATATATTAAGAACCTTTCAAACGATAGGAAAAGTCACGTTCGAGTGGTTTGTACGAACGAATGTATGACACAACGACTTTTTCGACTGTTTACGAGACGCTTTTGTCGAATTTCAATTGGATTACATTTTTTTAATATTCAAATTGATGTTCCACATGTATGCAGTGACCGTGAAGATTTTTATTTCCTGGAAAATGTTGCTGTCATTTCACCTGTCTTATGGTATATTGGGAGGCGAATATTTGGCTCTGCTCTGTTTGTTCACTGGTTGGCGTAAGAGGTGGGGCAGGATTTATATTATATTTTTTTGTGTGTTTTCTTGGGTGTCAAAAGCTGTCAAATAAAGGGAAACTGATGTGCGAAACCTGTCGTATAATGGTTCCTTGGGCTCAGTTGTACACGATTGACTGTGAAGAATGAACCTGTTATTGCCGGTGATGAATGTTACTTGTTGGATGAAGAGAACGTGAATGACAAGACCGACAAAATAAATTATTATAGCGAACATCGTACACTGAACCTATGCAAGTCAAAGCCGACTTTACCCAACTTGGAGTTAGCAACTGGTGGTAGTTAGTAAAAGACTGTGCTAAATGGAGGGGCTTAGTGGTTGAGCCCCAGGCCAACCTTGGACCTTAGCGCCATTAGTTGGTTGGTTGGCTTAGGTGACTTTTTATGATGTTTTCCTGACAAGTGAAAGTAGCGCCTGAGCGCCGTTTTGTGCCCACAACATAATGTGACCTGTACATATTGGAGGAAAGGTATGTGGACGGTGTTGGTGATAGTGTCTTCTCCGACAGACTAAATCTTAGTCTCTCCTTCCGTCTTCCCGATCACTGTAGCGTTTTTCAGGTGGAAATAACGGTGATAAAAGAAGTCTTACCTTGGCTGAAAGAAAACGAGATATCTGTATCTTCTCGGATAGTCAACTACACTACCTATGCTTTAATTTACGGATTCCATAGGTATTCCGATCGCTACTTGTAAACTCATAATAAAGCTGGATGGTATCAATAGAACAAATCTTAGGTGGACAACCGGCTCGACATGTATAGCGACAAAACAGATCTGGCCAAAGCTGGATCTAAAACGTTCTAGATACTTGGGAGGCATATCAGTGCTACAATAGGTGTCATCACAGGACACTGTCTCATAGGCAGGCATGCAACAAGGCTTGGCGTATTTTCAAACGATTTTTGCAGAAGCTGTATTAAAGAGGAGGAGGAGGAAGAAATCATACTCCATCTCCTCTGTACCTGTCCGGCTCTCTCACAAAGACGAAAACTCCATTTGGAAACGTTCTACTATAATGATCTGAACGATCTAAAAAAACATAGACATTGGTAATCTCCTTCGCTTCATCAGATGCTTCAATTGGTTCAACGAGTAGGAAGAATTGAATTTTATATTCACGTGGTATCACAAGGGACCTTATAATGGCTTGCCGACAGCCACTTCAACCTAACCTAACCTAACCATGTTATAGAAACTCAAAACTATTGTCAGGAGTTCAGAATCTTGATGAGCGCCTCTTCGAGAAGATTTAAAAAGGAAGCCTTCATGTTTCACTCATTTCATTTATTATCAACTTCGCTTCGACACGTTCCACTTAAAATAACATTTTAACAGTGAACGAATAGACAGCTTCGCAGGCAGTTTTGCACCATCTCAAGCCAACCAAAAGCGATTCCATAAATACACTCTTAATGCGGACCGTTTATCTGTTACATTTGTTATTCACACAATAATAAACACAAACAACTCACCCTGCTTAATTACTCGTTCGTCCTTCTTATAGTGCTTTGTGATTAGAGCGTCGGCTAGGTTCATCCGTTCGTAGCTCTAAAACAAGAAATAGATATAGAAATTAAGCTCACACACCTAATGGAGATCCACAAAGGAAAAAATTATTTATATGCGAGTGCACACAGGTATACTATCACCCAGCAGCACCACCAACATCATCACAAGCACCATCTGTCCAATCCCGACACATTATTTACCTGTAGAGCCTTTAACATCGGTACACTGTCCAGCAGTGTTTCATACATTTTTCGTTTTTTAAATGCGGATTTCAGCAGGATACGACGGAAGGTTTGTCGGTCCATTGCCCATAGTTGCCCTTCTGTTTCTGCTTGTATAGAGGCAGCTCTATTTTTAGTACGACGTGGATGTTGGCCGGGGTGCAAAAAAGTCAAAAGCAAAAAAGAAAACAAGAAGAAAGTTATTAAATCCCAGTGATATAAACTGTGGCAGGCATACGTGGCCTGGGAAATTGTAACATTAAAGGAGATGTGTACCGTTGGATACGCGCGCAAAAAAAAAACACTCACACCAACCAATGTGTATATGGTACATATATTCAGAGATTGTGTTAGGCAGGATACATAAAGGATTTGGAGTGCTGTTTTCCACGTGAATTCACAGCACACAATCTCCTTCTTTTTATGGGGATGGGATGGTTCTGCTCTCTTACCTGGGCATATTGTACAAGAGGGCCAATTCACCAAAGCTTCCGTTGCCGTTGTAGCTGTGGATATGTTTGTCGTTGACGAAAACGTTATATATCCCACTGCAAATGAAAATCGAAACAGAAAAAAAAATTATTGATTTTAATTAAGTTCTTTGTGTTGTTGTTGTTATTGTTGTTGTTGTTGTTGTTGTTTTTGTTGTTAGCGACTGCTATGGCTACACGTTAAAGAGGTAAACATAAATGACTCGAGACCAATCAACTTGAACCCCACTACTGTGGTATTTGGGGTGCTATAAGTAGCCGACCGCCTATATATAGCAACAGGAAAGGCGTTCGGGAAAAGGATAGCAAATTGTAGTCAATTATTTATTTTAGGGCAACCCGGACTAGGTCCATACCAGCTACAGGCATGTGGGGTGTAATGATTAAGGTTGTTCACCTTCTAATTATGACGATTTGTTGAGGAATTTGTAAATTTACTCATTCATGGCCCCAATTTGGGAGCGATCAATTTCATTATCTAACTTGAGGTGATTAGCAAGAGAAATTGGGTTCCCAAATTCGCTTCATTGTTTTTCAATTGTGAATTGTACTTGCAGCCAAGGTGGTGTTTTAATGGAATGTAATCTCTGTGATATTATAGCAGAGAAACTGACTTTATAAATCAGCAGGACGTTCCTTGCGATGATAAGGCATTAGCAGGTCTGAGTCTCCTTAAGTATGACGTATGCGGTAGGTGTCTTTGACAAAGTTCCATGGGGTAAATCATAATATTCTGCGGTAACATTTATTCGAATTCACCCTTTTACTTGGGTATAATTCTCCCAGGAAGTTTATTTGTACCAGATTCCTTTCTGAGCAGATTTAAGTTCAATTAGCTTTAGAAGCTGCAATTTCGAGCAACGACAAAGCTAAAGTAGTGTTAAAGGAAAGACTTTCGATCGCTATTTTTCGTTTACTACAGTGGCGGGACTATGCAACTGCATTTTTCGATGATGTACACAAGTGAGGGAATATAACGGATAATAACTATTGACAACCATCAACCAATATTGGTGGAAGGGGTCGAATCGCCATGAACGAGTTGGATTCTCAAAATTCAATTCGATTTTATATGTATTGCTCGTTGCTTCAAAAACGTCAAGTCTCTATCTGAGATATTGCACTCTTCTGTGTTCGTGGATCACGGTCTAGGGTAAGTTGCGCTTCCACTTGCCTAGACAAATCTTACTGGCTACCACAATAGCTTGATCTTTGAAAATAAGGTTCGTTCTTTCTCGTCCACCGGACCATGGCATTGGCGTCGATACCGAAAAGCTATCAGAAATGCCGAAACTATAAAACCGAAACCTTTGCTTTAGTGTTAAGTGCCGGAGCTAACAAAGTGGCGTGCAAAAAAGGACAAGAAAGCCTGGTGAGCTCGACGATCAAGAGATGGTGAAAGAGCATCAGTTTCTTTGAGGGGGAAAAGATAGAGTTTAAGAAGAGCGCGATCGAGAAAAAGATAGGTGTCACTTCAGAAACGGCGCAACGAAGATTTATAAAAGAGAAGTTGTCGGGGCTACAACCTACAAGACCCGAACTTCGGGTTAACTTCTGAAGGTAACTTTACAATACCTATTCAAGATCTATGACGTATACGCTTGACTCCCAAATTGGGAGATTTCTGCGTATGATTCTTGGATGGAACACTTTCGGAGGCGTTTTAACGATTAGAACCAAGTCTTGGAAAAAGAAACGTCTACCAAAAAATGTGGAGCAGTTCTACTACTAATCCAATCTAAGGGACTCTTCGAAGTGCTTTTCTTCAGCGGCATAGAACTTTTCGTTAAAAGAGGACTGTGTGATCATCAAACGGCTCAATTATTTAAGTCAACGGGTGAAGACTTTATGAAGAAGTAACACCGACTCATCTCCAAGGTTTAGTTGGAAGAAAATGATGTTTTATGAATGAAACTTCTGCATCAGGAGAGCCTCCAAACTGCTTTATAAATAAAGACATCATTCACCTTAAATTTTCATACAAGATTCTCTCTGCAACAATCTGTGATCGACCATTTTTAGATTAAGTAATTGGCCCGTAACCATGCGGTTTCAGTCCTGACCAAATAGTAACACTACACGACAGATTCTTGACGAGACGGATTCTATGAGTTGGCCGAATACGACAGCATTGAAAATGAGAATGTAGATGGTGAAGGCGGGCTTACATCATTAAGGTCGAAAACAATTTCACAAAACGTTTAACCTTTAATTGGTTCAGATAGGTCGTGAAAATGGTAAAACTGAGTACATGACGCCAACAAGAATGGACACAGAGCTTTGACCGTAGTAAACTGCTATTATGGAGGTAGTTTCGGACCTTGTTTATACCTTGGCCCCGATAAAAACTTCGAAAATGACAACGAATCAAAAATCAAGCAACGAATAGCGCTTTCCAATCGCTGTTTCTTTGGCAGAGTATATACGAGTATTAAGGCTGCCTTAGAAATGCCAAGGAGACTAAATAGAAGATCCTTATCATCCAATCTTTGCTCCACTATGGTGCATAGGAATCGCCACTACCGAAGGCGGCTAAAGATATCGCTTTGGCGCTGTTTTGATGGCAAAAATCTTGAGTTATTTTCGGTGCCGTTTCGCTTGACAGGTCTTGGAAAAACTGATTTAACAGCTAACTATTCGAGCTGTACAACGACATTTGCCCGTCATAGAAGTGAGCCTGAGTCAACTGAGAAGACGACAGATGTACACCGAAGGCTCTTTGGTGACAATTCGTAGGGGAAACTCAGATATTTGTACGTATACAAGTAATAGAAAGGAATATATTTTATTTATTAAGGTGCAGCAAACTATAGGTCCAACATTCACTGTAACATTTTTAAAACCACTTACGATTCAATCACATAAAAGTTATCGCCATCATTTCCCTGGCGAATAATATATTCTTGAGGTTGCACTCTCTTCTCAAACATAGCGTCCAGCACTTGATTCATCTGAAAACAAACAGAATCAATAATTAAGATTAAACAAATATTTAAATAGACAGTAGACACATGGATTATAATTCATACGAAAGAAAACTTAGGCCCATTTGCTGATAATACTCATTGCGATTTAAGGTCCACTTAAATACCTTATGGGCTACTTTTTCTAAGTCATAAACTTTCGCATAAGATTTTAAGTGGAACTTAATTCGCTATGAGTAGTATCAGCAAGCGGGCCTTAGTCCACAAAGTGGCTTCAAAGTGCCCGCAAAAATATGCAACAATTTTGATGCCTACAATACTCCAGAAGTGCTATCCGTTTCATTTATAATATAATGGCGTTGGGCGATTCTTCGTTCAATGTGTGTAACAAAGCATACCAATTGCGTTCAGCGCCAAGCTATTTGTTTCCGAATCTCAAGTTTCATTTCATTTGTAATGGGCAAACGAGAGTCATTTGCCTTAACATTTACCTATACCCACCAATCAATTGACCAGTGTTTTGCTAAACCCGCCCGCAAACATAAATACCTCGTTTATAATGGATCAAAAGAGAGAAAACGTGTCCAACCCACGTCATTAATGCCCCAAAGGAATATCGAAAAAAAAAATATTATTCCACCAGGTTCGAGGTCTAATTAATTTCATTTCCTTAATCTTCATCAGTGTATTTAGTACATGCTTCCATGTTGTATCGTTTAATTGTAAACATCATTACAGCTAACTGAATTCAAAAGGGATGTACCATGTACGGATGTACGCATGTCGTAATTGACTTTTCGGAATTTTAATGGTAACTTTGATGCCAACTGGGGAAGCATCAGTTCCCCCGTCCTATTCCAGGCATCCCGGATATTAGTTTTCGCAAATAAGTGGGTAAAATTGACGGCGATAGGTACATATCCCTTTTGAAAGCTCTAAACTCGTTCCCTTCTGCCTCTGTACCTAATTGCGTATACTCTCGCCCAAGGCAAGTGTTGGTGGCGTAGTGCAATATACATTTTACTAAATTTACACTGTGTGACGGCAAACAAATTTCTAACCTTTGATCTTTTTCTGCTTTAGTGGAGTATCTACGAGTATGTGGTGTAGTGGCTAATTTGTGTTACTCAGTGACGCAAGAAACAAATGGAAAGCAGAATTATATTTAGTTTTTCAATGTTTACAATGGCCCTTAGCAATAAAACATTTCAGATACGAATTTTGGCAAAAGGTTACCTCTTAGTCTATATTAGAAGAAATAAAGCATAATATTTGACTTTATGCTAGGACATAGTTAGATTGACACCGCTGACTAAGTCGCATTTTCCAAATAAGAAAAATAACATGCGGTTTTACTTTTCCAATTTCCCCTTGCTGTATCTTGTTGAAATGCGTACACGCCTTTAGTATAATGATACGCGCCATCTGCTGTTTTGTCTGAACTGTGCTTGACATCTAAATGTCAGTTCGATTCCTTTTTTCCTTTCCTTTTAATTCATTCGGTCTTTGCCTACGGCTAAATAAACACGTTTATATTTTTTCTAACAAAAAATAAAACTGCGTTTCATTTCATATCTGTCAAAACATAAAATTTTTGTTTACGACACTTGAAACTCTGGTAAAACAACAAAATTGAGGCACAGCAATTAGCAGAAGTTGACTTTTCAAGCTAATTTGGAACCAATAAAATTTTCCGATCATCGTTCGGTAGCGCCCTCATTGGCGGAAACTCTTCATGGTACAGTCACATTTGTGATATGAATAACAGTCAAAAATGTCATTAACGCATTATATACGAGCGTCGCTAAAAAACGATACATTTCCAGCCGATTTAGCATTCGAGAATCTGGTGAGATGGTGGTGTAAATGACTATTGTTTGCAGCGCCATGGTTGCCCAGTTATACCCATCAGAAAAGTACACACGAAAAAAAATATAAACTATGAATAATAAAACATTTTAAACAAAGCCGTTAAAAAAAACCAATCCCCGCCCTGCAACAAAAACAATGCAGGAGTGAAAAAACTGTGAAACATTTCAGCGGACTAATTTTTGACTGATAACTTGATGCGTTTGATTTGAAGGTTTTAAGTACGGAAAAATAAATAAGTTTATTTCTAAGCCACATTTTATGTTTAATTTATTGAGAACATTGTTTTATTATTTAAAAACTATTTTCTAAGCTTAAGATTGGGAAAAACTGCTCAGTTTAAGGGGTCCAAGAAAGCCAAACAAATTTGAAGTGTAATTTTAAACTTTTTCGCAATTTGTAGGCATTGAATATTTTTTTTAAAATATATTAAAATTGTCTTATATTAAAACGCCTTAAAAAATCAATTCTATCATATATCATCATATACTTGTTTTATTATTTCTATAGTCACCGTAAAATTTGATGAATAGCTTTTCTGTCAGTTATTTATGTTTTGGAATTATTTGAAATACAACAATTACAAATCTGCAAAATCAGTTCTTTCCAAATAATATTTCGATTCAGTCGTCATGAAATGCAAGTGCTGAGTTAAATAATCACCGATTCGATCTGACAATACAGCTTCACTTAATAAGTTGCGCAATATTCCATTAAATAAATGCCAATTAAAAACAATGTTCCTTATTGGGTCTCGTCTATATGTCTGCTGTGTATTTTTGTCTCTAAACGATAAAGCTACCGGGACTTAAAAAAAATACCCCTGTTGCAATTGCAATACCTCATGAAAATTAATACGAGTTAGTTAAAAAATTTAAGAATCTGTAAACAAAGTTGAATAAACGAAGGGGCAAACAGTTTTATAATCACGAGAATTCTAAGATTGGGTCGAATTGAAAATCCCTCGAATTTAAAACACTCACTCGAATTACTATTCTCAATTTCGAGAGAGCATTTTAGGAATCTGTAAACAAAGTTGACCAAACGAATTGAAAATTCCTCGAATTGAAAACACTCACTCGAATTAACGCCGTCATTTCCAATTTCGAGGGAAAATTTTAAGAATCTGTAAACAGTGTTGACCAAGCGAATTGAAAATTCCTTGAATTCAAAACACTCTTTCAATTTCGAGTGAAAACTTTTAGAATCTGTAAACAATGTTGACCAAACGAAGGGCAAACATTTTTGTAATCACGAGAATTCATCGATCGAATTTAAAATTCTTCGAATTGAAAACACTCACTCGAATTAACGCCTACATTCTCAATTTCGAGGAAAAATTTACCTACGGACGGAGTTCAGTTTTCGTAATCCTCTATACAGTCTTAATAAAAAGAACTGTCACAAACAAACTACTTTTAGTTGTTTTTTATTGAATTATGTACGTATGTTATATGTAGTTTTGCTGGGAGAACTATGTCTGACTTCAACCCTTAATTCAATTCGATCGAGTCTTGGAATACGAGAAGAAGTCCCCTTAAATTGAGGTTTTTTAGTCGTTGTTTTTCCTCAAAAATAAACATTTTTCTAATATTATTTATTTTTTGTCATTTGTTAACTTTTTCCAGTAGAAAGACATACATTTTTCATATCTCTGTATTTAAATTATGAAAATTGTGCTATAACAAATTGTAAATTCTAAACGAAAATAAATTGATTGAATACGAGAAGAAATGAATAAATATGAATATGTATAGTAAGAAATCAAATGGACGAACATCGATTAAATGAAATCGAATAATTTTTGGTTCAAATCTAAGAATAAAAGTATAACCATATTTCTTTAGGCAATTGCAACTGTTCAGGTTTAGTTGTTAAAAAATGAAACAAACACCATTCACTTACTTGTTCTTTATCTAATGAACGGAATAATAGAATGTTTTTAACAGCATCGATCAAACGTGATCGCTGTTCATCTGTTTTTGGGAATATGGCGGTGGCACCTTCATCTTCATCTGCATCGTTTTCAGGATCATATGCCTCGGCGAATACAGATTTGCGTCGTCCCGAAAATCTTTGTACAACAGGTTCTGCAAGTAAAAAATAAATAAATTAATTTAATAGATAATTGCGATAAATTGTTACATGTACTTAAATTAATAGCGAACCAAAAAAATTTGTGAACTTTTAGTTCAGATTTCAACATTTCACAAAAATTACTTTTGAATCATGTAAATTCAAGAAATGAATATATTAAGTAAAGTTAAAGTATGTTTGTACTACAGAATAGACGTGACTAGATTTTGTTTTTAAAAAAAAAAACCTTTTGGTTATTTATAGGGTGCTTTTTTGAAATGTTTGTTTTTGTAATCGGCAACACTTTACCAACTTTTGACAGCTGATCGATTTGTGATCACTTTGGTTGGCATTTCAACTTGAGTAGACCTATCTTTACCATTTTACTAGAAGTAGACTAATAATATCCAACAGAAATGAGCTAACACAGTTAAAAATATATAAAGACATTTTGCAACTTGGACCTGTTTTTTTTTAAATTTTTTAAAAGAAAATGTGCTTTTCTTTTTAATTAAATTTGTCTGTAGTCTAAATGTTTTTAATTTTCGAACTTGACATGAACAACTGTACAGATTTCGATGAATTTTTTTAAATGTATGTTAATACTTCAAAAAGGCTCAGCGTTGCCAGACGGACAAAATATTAAAAAAAAAAAACAGGCAGATTTGGTTATTTCTTCCAAAAGAACTCCCAACTTTTTATCATTACTTTTTTAACATATTTCATGCACGACTTAAAAGTAGGAATTTAAAATTTGAAACGCGAACATGTTGGTTTTCCGAACGCAAAAGTGTGAGGCAAATAAATACTTCAAACCAATTCCGAACGCATTTTGAAACCATTTTGAAGGAATTTACCCACCCCTTACGCAACTTTGATTAAGTTGTTGTTTATAAAATTTACACATAAGATTGGTGCTTATTTCCGGAAAAATATTTAAGGAACTATTACAAGAGACTATAACTTTTCCCTAATGAAACTGGTATTAGCTTTTTATGAAAGACATGTTTTGTAAACAAAAATAGTTAATTTTCTTTGAACAAGCAACAAATTTTTACTGCAAATATAGCTGTGGCAACAAGGAAAAACCCCATAAGTCGACTTATGTCAAAATTGAGTTAAGCTCCGTACCCTGCTCTATATAATATAATTTTTTTTTTATAGGTCAGGAAAAAACCCAAAAGTCGTCTTCCCACATCTGCAGGCAAGCATTTATCTTGATCCTGAAAAGTGGCTAAAAATGACTTATTCTGTTTTTGATTGTTGCCACAGGGTTTGGAGGATCGGTAGATTATTTAACAGGATTTGGAAAAACACGCAAATTTATTTTATCATCGATTGTCACGCTCATTTTGAATCATTTGGTTGTGGACAGAACAGAACGACGAATCTCTACGCTCAATCTTAAGTTTGAGGTACCTACTCAGCGTTGCATACGTTCGGAGGAAAAAAAAAAACCTAAATCTGGAGAGGGAAAACCCCCAAAATCGCAGCCCTGCGAAGGTTATAGGTTTCGCCGTTAATTGACACGCGTTCATTTCGGCAGCGTTTTAGCCCAAGATGTATATTTTTCTGAACTCATTATTTTTAACTTTATATTACTCAACTCAATTACTCAATTATTATTAACAGTCGAAAAATAATAATTTACACCCGTATTAATAACAAACCCGCAACTGCTCTCTAATTCGTATGTTACCAAGCACCTAGCTAAGTAAATAACATATTAGTTAAATATTTATATTAATAAATGAAAATAACTCATATAACAACTAGCTGATGTTTGCTCTAAAATACGTATCTACATAAAGCTGGCATCACCTAACCAAATTGTACTGAAAGCTGCTGAAAACTATTACATATTGGCTATCACGGCTGGCTATAGTAAATTTCAGTTGTGACAAATGTAAAAGAAAAAAAAACAGATAATAAAGCAAAACAACAGAAAATTTTTATTCATTTTTCAATAGGGTTTTTTTCTTTTTTTCTACACTTTTCTTCGAGATGGTAACAAATATTTACACTAGGTATTTAAAAACACTGAAAAACGGCCAGCCATTTTGTTCCACAATTTTTAAAATTTAAATTTAATTTATTTGTCATTTTGACGGGAACGATGCTTTTTGAGAGTTATTGACTCGCTAACAGACCTCCTATCGTTAGTTAGTTATATGAAAATTATGAAGCGTTAGTTATCTTATAAATATGTTTATTAATAGCAATTTGAGCTTAACTTATGTGTTTGCCAAGATTTAGGCTTAACATGCAACTACGCGACAATTACTAATACGGCTGTTAGGCTTTAGAGAGCCAAAAGTGCTTTAAACATTTGAAGCTTTCAATCCGATTTCCCTTTAATTTCTACCGCTCAAAATCTACAAGTAGCTCGATCAAATTAAATTGATTTCATAAAATATCTACTTTACTGCGATTGGTATTTATTGTTGTTGAAGTTTGGGGTGGTGGACACGCATCGAAAGAAATGTTAAAGCGAAACATCATTGTAATCAACAGAGCCAAAAATTTTCTGGATAAATGCGCAAATGGCCCCTTGAGACTTCTGGAAGGAAGCCTCGATTTAATGCGAGTAAAAATATCTTTCTTCAAGTTAAACCAAAGCCCGCTACTCATACTCACTCTCTCGTAACTTTGAAATTCAATAGTTTTCTCTTCATTTTGATGTTTCCAGTTTAGTTACTAACATCCTAGATAGGATAAGGTAAATAAAGTTTGCATGTATAACCTAAATTTCAAACCGTGAACAAAGTTGCGGGCACAGCTATACAATTACCCCCATACCATCTTGCCATTTGAATGCAAACACCAGTGGGATGATTTATGTGCAGTCGACTAGAGGTAGTTGTAGACCCATGTCATTGATATATGTATCACCATTTAGGTAGCTGCATTGAGGCTAACTAGGCACTCGGGCCATTCTTGTAACTCTTTACATTGATTTTCCAAAAGTGCTATACGTGACTGAAAGTAATTAATTACACGTATACAATCACTCGTATACATATCGCACACTCATGGCATGCGGGGTTTCACATTCGACCCCATTCACTCACAAGGTGACACAAAAGTAAATGGCATTGTTTTCGACAGACCCCCAGGTAATATCTAAAAATTGCACTCCCAGTGTGAATAAATGTATAGATACATATTCCCCCCTCCCCAATACTTTGGCAAAAGCATAATTGTATTGCTTACAATATCAAGTGCATTGGGATCACGGCCAAACGCATCTAAATTTAATTGTTATCCGCATCGGGTGACGTACGTTTAGTTCTCGATCTCGATTCTGCTGCTGGTTGAGTGCTTACACCGGTCCCACAGAAATCTAATTCCATACTCGAGCGATGAGAGGAACCCGTTTGCGAAATCTCCGATGATATTATTTTATGCATTACTATACTTGAACACTGGTTTGTTTTTGCTCCGCACGACGCGATGCGACGCAACGACAGTGTGGAGGAGCACGTGAGGCGGGCGCGGAGGACCAATTCAATTTAATTCTGTGTTACTTCGTTCGGGTATAATCGAATTAATGATGATTGAATGCTAAAATTGGAATATTACCAGTCATGCGATGCGATGCGATACACATTAGGTATACGGCGAGAAGTACCTACCTAATTTGAATTTGTTAAAAATAGACCGTTTTGTGTGCTGTAAACAGCCAACGGAAACATGGCTAAGGTTATGTACAAGTCCATTCCAATCTATTTCCATGGATATTTCTGCGCAATTCAGTGCACACTTTGTCGTCATTAATAATTTTGCAAATTGAAAATAAATTTATAGATGTATTCTGTATCTAGATCCGGGGGGAATTTCCAGTTGTTTCATCCACGACGTTTTCACTTTGATGGCAGTCGGCGGAGTTTATTTATCTTTGCTTGGACATGCTGCACATTCACAACATGTCACTTGATGAAAGGGATTCCGCCGCCGCAGGACCTGCTCATGTAATATAATTTCCAGCTTTCCTTCCGTTTGTCGAGGTATGTTTTTTTTTTTTTTTTTGTTTGTTTGATTTTCGTTTTGGCTTCCCAACGGATATGGGTCAGCTATCCGAATCTGGTTATGGTAAATCTGGGTACGTATATGTGTGGAGCGCAACTGATAATCAAATGACCATAGCCGCCCCACAGCTGCCGGAGCTGGGGAGAATAAATTAATGAGTCAGTGTCAAAATGGGGATTACGTGGGAGAAGCTTCCATCCTCAAAGGGTCATGGTCAACGATTTCGATCCGGTCAGAGGGGACGACTTGCATGTTTGGCATGTGGGATTATCGAGGTATCAACATGGGATTGAGAAGTCACAGCATAAGCAGTTGGATGAAACTGATTCGATTCGATGGAGGGAAATGTTATTCGAACGCGGAGATAAATCGTCGGAAGTATACATGAAGATAAATGTTGTCCAACAACTATTGCACATGTTGTAACGTAGTGAGCCGCATTTGGGGTGGTTGTGGAAGGAAGAAGAGCGATGCGGGAAATTTTTCTTTATGGCGCTGTCAGCTGGGTTGTAAGGCTTTGTTAACCAGCTAATGCAAAACCAACCGTCCAATCATTCATTGTAAGAATCAAATTACTTAGACTTAGGGGAAAGCTGAAACTTATCTAATGGTGTCGCTCACTTTCCCAAAGCTATAGCTGTCCATCAAGGCAATCTTTGGGACAAGTATTATTGGTCTTCTCTTTTTCCTGACAGAATGCACCTGGTTTTGTACTCGTTAAGCACTAAACGCAGTACACAGTGTAGTGCGTACTGTATACCCACTTGTGACGCCACTGCCCAAAAATATAAACAAAAATAAATGTGTTTCCATTATTTCTCTAAGTGGAAGACTTGTTTTCTATAGGTTTTAATGTGACAAAGTGATCTTAGAAGAAGTTCTACGTGCAGATCATAAACGATAAAAGAAAAAAGACGAGCTATGGACATCAGACAAAAAGAAGAAGGAAAAATGTCAAGGTCGGGCTATTTCAAACAACGACTTATCAGATGGTTTCTTTAATTCTCTGGTCTATGCCCATTTGTGATCCGGAAATCCCTCGTCCGCCGAACCCACTTTATGTGGACAAGTCACCCAAAGTTCAATCTTTCGGACCCACGATAACTTTGAAGTTAAGTCCCGCATTGCATGATTCACTACTGATGGAGAAGATGGCAGGAGATCGGGAAAATGCCACTGCGCCATTTACAACATCCAAAAGTTTAGTGCCATTCATAAAAAACTTGCCATTACATAAATTTCGGATACAAAGAGTTTAATTCTCATATACGAGGGTGCCATCACTGTCAAACCAACGCCAACGTCTTGTAGACGGATGGAGATCGTTACTCACAAGTTGATCAACTAGTTGCACGACTTTTTTTTAACAATTAAATTAGTTGATCATTTAGGTGGAGGAGGCTGTTCAACCTTTCAGTTGTTCAGCCAGGTCCATGAGACCCTAAATTGGTTCATCAAATAGATGTTAGAGGCTTCAATAATTGAATCAGTTGATCAACTGATCAACCAGACCCACGCGATTCTGAATGGAAGCGACAACTACATGTTCGAGGCTGTTCAACAATTGAATGAACTGATCCACTAGATGTAAGAGGTTTGTCAATATTTGACTCAGTTGATCAACTGAGGCACGATGCTATTTAACAATTGAAACAACTGATCAACCAGACCCACGAGATTCTGAATGGAAGCGACAACTACATGTTCGAGGCTGTTCAACAATTGAATGAATTGATCAACTAGATGTAAGAGGTTTGCCAATATTTGACTCAGTTGATCAACAAATCGACTAGACCCACGAGAGATAATTGGCATCATCAACAAGATGTTCGAGGTTTTTTAACAATCGGATGAGTTGATTATCTATATGCACGAGATTATTTAAAAATTCAATCAGTTGATCAACTAAGTGCACAAGTCTTGCACAATGCAACGCGTTCAACTCGTCAAATTTATCAACCAAATCACGTAGCATGGAAATTAATGCACTACAGTGCACAAGGGTAGATATTTGTTTAATCGTCTTGAGTGTCGTACCTCGTACGACTATAGTGGGACCCCCATGACTCTCCTGAGTAAGCTTTCAATTCAGTTGAAGATCTATTTAGTCCGCCAACAAAATTAAACCCACAAAACCGAAGCCTTGTAAGAGGCTGGCGCTATGTGAGTCAGTTTCGGATGAAAGTTGCTATCTCCGAATCATTTCAATGACAGACAGGAATGAGAATATCGCTTGAGCCATTCTCACATCTCACCATCGCCGACATCGAGAAGTCGACAAAGAATCACATCAAATCAGGAGAAAATACCAGAGTGCCACGCCCACTTTGATGAAGAATAATCAATTTAACTTTAGTATCATACTTTGACTACCCCTATTATGGGAAATTTTAACTTTTTTGTTTACTCAACGAGTGTGGTATTTGTAATAGAAACACAAGCATAACAATTTTATTGTTTTTCTTACAATCAATAACTTACCGATCAATAAGGCAATCGCCGACTGTGAAGTCATTGTATCCACTTAAAATTCAACGACGGTACACGTTTATATTATCCAATAACGACTGGAAAGCAATTTACTTGGAGCCAACAAAACACTTTTAATAATGATCTCAGTGCAGTGTACCCAAGTCTTTAAGGAGCCTGAAAGCGACCGCACACAAATGAACCAAATGAACTTCTTAACTCTAGACACACATCGTCACAACTTGTGACCCAGTCGGTGAGAACAGTAACTCGGTGCTGTTGTCTTACAAATGTGCCAAGTGCCAACAATGCCTACGCTACAACTGCCAAAAGAGCACAATGAAAACAGAAAACATTATTATGCATGTAACAACATCAAGTTGCACTCAGGGAGGACTCGATCTCATCCCCCCACAATGGAGTTCTAATTCCAGCTACTGCCGTAACTCGTGCGCACACATGAACATGATGCTTAATTATGATTAAATTGTGTTAAAAGGTTAAAATTAAAATGAGATGATTTATAATGCAAGTGCTCAAAATTATTCAGTGGGCTGAGTTGGCATTGTTTCGCACAACGCACGGGGACGGGGTTGCCAATGGGAACGAGCAACTTATTCCTGTGGAAATGTACTGCACCAATTTATAACTTTTATCCAGTCGTGAAGCCCCTTTGGCAATAAAGTTTTATGGGTGGTGACTTGCATAATGTGGAATTGAAAATTGTGTAGGTCGACGAAGGGCTATTGAGTAATTGCGTCGACTGAAGCCATCGCACGTACAGTCCATTCGGAAGGGAATGGTATATATATGCAAGGGCGTTGTTTACATCAAGACCGATTGCACTGATTTGGAAAATTTTACATTCATGCGGCAGAGGGATTGAAGCCTAGAATGTACTGTACGTGATGAACAAATCGATTGATGGACGTGGAATAGACAGAATTCAGTATATAGGAGATGAGCTCTACTCTGTATAGGCATTGGATGCCATTCATTGACATTCAAGTTGTAAAACCAAAATTGATTTCAAAGCGGACGAGTATGTAGTAGAAAGTTCAATAACGCAAAAAAGCGGTGGTATCTATTCAACATACGCATGTACAAATGAATCTGTGTGGTTGTTGAAAAGAGATTAACTTTCCCTCCCTCAAATGGCTGCATCGCTGGTGGATAGTGAAAGGAGCGGTGAGTGCAGCCAGTCAGGTTGGTCAGCTTTGTATACAGGTTTTTGTACCTTCATGATGATGGGATCAAAAGAAGCCAGATTTGTTCAAAAGATAAACAAACAAAAATGAAACTCCTCCTCAATACAGCTTGTGCAGCCGAAGAAATAACACAGGTCCTAAGCTGACATACAAAGACTTACTAAAGGGTTTTCCAATAAGAGGTGATATTTTGGTATTCAAATAAAAATGCCATATTTTGAGATAAATGATCGGATGTTTTTTTTAATAATAAAGAGGAAGGTATGCCGTTAATAATGAAAAACAACATCAGCCAAATGGCCACCACGAGCACGCATACAGGACCATATCCTTTTCATGAAATTTTCCATAACCAAATCGCAAAGTGGCTGCCCTATGTTCTCGATAGCCTCACGAATTGTATCTTTGAGGTCTTCAATCGACGCTGGGTTGTTGGCGTAGACCTTATCTTTCACGTGGCCCCAAAGGAAGAAGTCGCAAGGTGTTAAATTACAAGATCTCGGTGGCCAATTGTGATCACCTCTTCGAGAGATAACACGGTCCGGAAACTTTTCCCGTAAAAGATCAATAGTTTCATTGCTTGTGTGGCACGTAGCGCCGTCTTGTTGAAAGTAATCGTTGTTCAGATCAATACCATCCAACTCCGACCATAAAAAATCATTAATCAATTCCATTCACCGTAACTGTTGATCCAACCTCATTTTCGAAAAAGTAAGGTCCAATGACCCCGCCGGACCATTAACCGCACCAAACAGTCACACTTTGAGGATGGAGAGGCTTCTCAACAATAACTCTTGGGTTTTCCGAGCCCCAGATGTGACAATTTTGCTTGTTGACGTAGCCACCGAGGTGGAAATGGGTCTCATTAGTCAAGATGATTTTTGAATGGAATTCCGGAACATTTTCATGCATTTCAAGGACCCAATCAGCAAAGACACGACGTTGTTAATGATCATTACATTTTTAGTAATGGCGTAGTTTCCACTTGTCAAATGTCAAAGAATAAAAGCTTCAAAAGTGACAGCTACCAAAATAGCGGGTCATTCACAATAAAACCATTTATTGGAAAGCCCTTTACAATCCAGAATGTGCTATGGCATGGACCATCCAAAAAAGGATGAAAAACTTACGAGTCGAGGCTTAATTTCCCAATTTAAGCCATAAGCTTTGTATGCTCTAATGCCCAAGCGATGACAAGGAGACGCCACCAAAGAATGATTTTTTATGAATTCCTCGAAAATTTTACAAGCAATGCAACAAGCAATTATATCGTTTAAATCGTTTTTGGTGACTTTTTCGCAGAGGTTGGAGATGAAGACATTTTTTGGAAGTATACAACGCTAGGTTTCAATAGCAAGACCCGGAACCGGAGAGCCACAGACAAAAAGCTCATCACAAACAAAACCTAGAGATGTGCCACAAGGCTTGCGATATGAATCAGAGATATGCAGAAATCTTAATACAGAAGATGCAGAAGTTAAAGCCTTCAGTGTTGCTTTTTAAGACGGGATAGAACCGTTTCATTGAAGCCAGTCTTTCTGGGCTAGACCCACAGTAAGACAAATTTTACACACGAAACAGTCAATGAGGGGCAACTTTAATTTGTATTTTTATTTATTAATTTAATCTACAAGTCAAGCTTATAGATTAAATATGACTATAAAAAATAATATTTTCCAAAAAAAAGGTTTTAGAATCAAAACAATTGCCTTCAAAAAAATACTGAACAGCCATTAAAAATATTTTCAAAAATGCCCCAAACAAAAATAAACTCGAATTTGAGCAGAGGATTTATTGACCGACTTTTTTAGCTGATCAGCTGCAATTATGGATAATGTATGAAACAAGACTGGAAACGCGTGACGGTTGCTATTTTCCAGAGCAAGAAACAGGTGCTTTTGAAGCACCGTCATGTTTGAATAATTACATGCCCAGGTCGTTTTATCGGCAATTTTAAATATCGAAAGCCTTGCAATCCCGACATACTCTCAATGAAAGAGCAAGTGAGCAACAACAGATACGAATGCGACAACAATTTTCCAACGAAAATTGCCATACGAAGGGATTGAAGGAATGTGTGAGAGCCTCAGGTTTTTTTTTTAACTTTCTTTGAAGAAGAGGCGACTTTATTGTGCCCGAATGTTGAGGGACCTAGTGTGGAATGCATTTTTGTATGGCAAACATGAATAGATGGTTACTTACGTTGGTAACCGAACTTCTGTAACATAGGGGAGCTGCCTTCAAGGCACTATTAATGTAAATATTTTACAATTCGTTACTTAGTCTCTACAGCCACAGCAAAAAAAACAAAAGATGCCCGCCCATCATCAAACTCTATCGCCAATAATAGATACCGCACAGTATGGGCAAGACAACAACACTGTTACAAGCTTGTTACAAGATTGTGATTATATTCCACCAACTGAGATCACTATGGTCACTTCCACTTTGAGCCCACTTACTGATTAAGCCCAACTACAAGACTGACTACCGGATCGGACGGTTTTTCGCCGACAGGCCGACTTTAGCACTTTTTCGTATTTAACTGCGAAAAGTTCAATTCACTTCACACAGATGTGTGTGTGTGTGTGTGTGTGTCTGAAATTAATTAACAAAAATTGTCCCATATAAGTAGGTACACCGCCCGCACTGGAAACTGATGAAAACTGAGCCGCATTGTCGCCGCGGTGTTGCTGCTTTGCTGATGTTGCCGCCACCGCAAAAGGAGCGTCAATTATGCAAAAGAATAGCTTAAGCCCAAATTTGAAATTAATTACCACGAAGGAGTGCGCGGCGGCTTGTACTCGTATCTAGCACCCGATGTGTGCGTGTATGAAATTCATTCATATTCCGGATGTGAATTTGAATAAAACCGAAAGTTCAAGACACTGAAATGACAAACACACGTCAAAAGCACTTTGTGTCGGCAGTACTCCTCAAATACTAATTGTATTGCCTAAAACTAACTATGGAGAAAGGTTGACGACGACCGACGAAGAATATTCCATAAAACACCGGCGCGACGGAAGACACACGACACCAAAATCTATCCGAGGGAGGAACTATGTCTTGACTGAGTGACGCTCCCCGTTTGTCTGCCTTTAATTACTAAAGCCTGACAGCAATCACTTATAGTCCTGTTCGCTGCCAACATCATCATCATCATCTCCATCATCATCATCATCATAGTCATCATCACCATCATCCTCATCAGCGTGTCCCAGCTACATTTCGCATCCACAAGGGTATAGTGATTGTGGTGGTGAAACACATAACAAGGACGACACCGACAAAGATATGGTCGACCACTTTCTTTCTCTCATCGTTAAGCATCTAATACATTGTAACCACCCACAGTCCCCCATTCCATCTGTTTACACGCCTGCCACCGCCACCACACACCGAATGACTTGATTATTGGACCTTAATAATCTCCAATATACAGGAAGACTGCCAACACGACGAGCACACAAATATAAAATCGAGGCTGGGGCCTGTAGTCTGTACAAGTGAAGTAAAAATTCCGATATAAGCGATTATATAAGAACAAAGGGTATACACGGATTTCTGCCGCACACTCCGCTCCAATATGACGAGCTGAAACAGAAGGACCTTCTCCATCGTTTTGGGTGGTTCAACAGAACATCTGCGCTACGACCTGTTGGAATGCTATTATTAGCAAAAAAGGGTTTTAAATGCAGTTTACGGGTTATCTCGTGGGAGGATCCTGCCCGAAAGTGCCTTCTGTTTAATAACTTGTCCATGTGTTGAGCTACTCGAGGGAGCGGCAAGCGTCTGACGACAGTTATTGGAATATAGTGACGGTTTGGCAGGGGAAACGATTTTCCATCAAACTAGAGTGCCTGTGCAGATGTAGGTATAAGCATAAGTCCTTGGTCAAGTTTTGTTATATTTTACTCTCCTGCATGCAGAGTAATTTACATATTTCCTGCACAGTGGGTGAGTTTGGAATCCAAACATCTTGTTGAGGTCGATCAGAAAGTGCTTTTCAACGGAAAGCCAGGACAAAGTTCTATAACTCTGTGTGTTAGTGAGTAATCGCTCAAAACTATTTCCCACTACTCAGTTGGAGAAAACTTGGCAAAACGTTTTCAAATAGATCTCAGTTGCACAATTTTAACCACAATATGTGAGGGGTACTTGATATGTCGGTAGGTAGTTTTTTGACTGCGAACATTTTCTAGGGTTGAGACCTATCGGAAGATAGCTCTAAAAAATAAAAAGGAGCAAATGAGTGTTTATATAACTACTTCAACGAGCGCTTAAAATGCGTAGTTCAATAAAGTAATTAACCATAGCAACAATGTGAGGAGAAAAACGGATCGCCTCCTATAATGTCCTAAGAATTGGCCTTTCAACACTCAGCCGAAACAATCCGTTCTTTAAAGCTAAAAGATAGTCCGTTAATAGCATCATTTACGAGGTAACAACGAGTGGCCTCAAAAATGGGTGTTTTTTTTTTTTAGAGGTGACCGCAATGATTACTGACTTTTTCGTTCATCAATTGAAAAACCATGATGTGCAGGAGCTTTGTTTTCAACAAGACGGCGCAACATGTCACACAGTTCATACCACACTTGATTGATTGAAGGAAACGTTTGGTAATCGCATAGTTTCACGTTGCGGACCCGTAAATTGGCCTCGAAAATCGTATGATTTAACGCCGCTTGACTGTTTTCTGTGGGGATATGTGAAGTCGCTAGTCTACACCGATAAGCCCGAAACGATTGACCACTTGGAGGACAGCATTCGCCGCGTTATTGCCGATATACGGCAACAAATGTTGGAAAAAGTCATCGAAAATTGGATCTCCAGATTGGACTACGTCCGAGCCAGCCGAGGCCGCTCATATGCCAGAAATCATATTTAAATTATAATGTCAGGAGATTATCTTTCGAATAAAGTAAATTTCATGTCAATTTTAAAAATTCATCTTTGTTTTATTCCATTTCAAAGTTCTATATCTCTAAGAAAAAAACACCCTTATAAGAGAAAATCGATAGGACCCGTTTCGAAGATAGGCAACCTGTGATTAAAAATAACTACACCCCTTTTGGAACAAGTTTCGAAATATTGACGCATATAGAAAAAATGGTTGTTTCAACCTCAAAAGGTCTGTTAAAAAAAAATGACTAAACAACCTAGTGCGAACTGCGAACGGGATGAGATGAGAAAAACTCGCTGGAAGAACATACTGAACTCTCGGAACATGGCCGACTAAACTATAGCGCGGCAGTAATTCTGAATGAAAAAAACTTACAAGTATAATAGTGAAAACGTAGGTAGTCAAATGAACAAATGAATAAATGATATTGAATTGGAGTCACTAAAAGAAGTACTTATAGCGCAGTATCCGTTAAAAATGACTCGCGGAGTAGTCGGACTCCACAGTCCACACTCTCCAAAATTCCTTTACCAATAAGCAAATATATAATTGATATTTTGTAGTTGCCAGAATTAACCTGCAAGGTTAAATGTGAATTTTGGAAAAGCCATGTTTATCTCGAGAATTAGCTAAATAAATCCTACCTTATTGTCATTTTGAGGAGGAGTGTTGGCCAACCATCCAAAATAACGGTATATTGAATTTCGTAATGGGATCGAATTTAAATACCCTGTTGTTCAGGCTGAGACTTTAAGATTATAAATTAATTTTAGTAAATTATGTATAAATGTTTTCTGATTTTATTCGGTGAAATACAGCAATGCAAGTTAATAATAAATAATAGTTTGCGCAACAGGTCTGTAGGGACCCTGGACTTAGCTTCTCACAACCATTCGTTTTGTGTGAGTTTTTCATTTTTGCAACGAATGGAAGGGATCTACAATTTTATGCCGATTCCAAACGGCTAATTGAGAAGTTCTTTCAAGACAGTTATACTCTCGGATGTTTGTCAGACGTTCGCGAGAGGTGACGCAGTGAAAAAAACCCTGAGTTGCGCAATGCAAGTTAGTCAGTTGAAAAATATTACATTTTTGTTTTATGTCTCAACAAATAAAAACATTATAATAGTCTCGACGACTCATTTCGAACGTGGGCTCTAATCGCGCAAGCACAAACAGATCGAACGACATCATGCTTCTACATCGTGTAACAACCAAAAAACGATAATCATCGAAACGATTTTTTGTTGCTTCACGTTGCTATCAAACGTCAAATACCCTCGTCGAAACGATTCGATTTAACAATGGCTATTTAACAGACGTTTCAACTTTTTTGGTGCATTTTTTCAGTTACTTAAAGGAAGACCCATTCTTTGGGGGCGACTCAATCTTTTCCGATTGCTAAAAGAATGCATTCTTTGCAAAATAGAAATGGTTATTGCATTTGAGTTTCATTTTTGTTTTATGTATTTTCTTACAACTAAGCAATAACAATTCTCAGCTGTTCCACGAAATCTAAGATCTTTATTTTAATTGCTCTAAGAAATACCTACATATATATTTCGAAACTAACCAAATCTTCTCCTTTCCTACATCTGCGTACAGTTTAACATATTGTGTCGTTCGTCGACAGCTCCTTATCCAATAGGATTTTGACAATGTGGTCTTTAGTATAGAGTCCACACCAAACTATGCGATGACGGAACAAGAAAATCTTACACTGATCGGACTATCAATAGTGCAACCTTTGACAGCCTACTGATGCGGTGATGTGATATTTACAATTTTGTTTCCCAGTAATATGGAGGCAGGTCAGAAAATTCTACTATCCTAGAACAAATTTCATCTAAACAATTTATTTAAAAACACTGGCAAAGAAAGTAAGTACTTTCTTCAATGCATTTTGTTAAGTCGACCACCAGTGAAGAGGTATTTCTTTTCCCACAGTTAGCTGTAGCATCTGCTTTTTGTAGTTCACGGGAACATCTTTTTCGCAGCTCACTATTTCTGGTATTCTGCGGCGAATATTTTGCTGCGCCCAAATAACACGTAGCGACACAGACTCAGACAAGCCTCTATTTTATTTCTGTAGTAAAATTAAAAGATAAAATAAAATTAAAGCATTGGAAAAGGTAATAACAGCTTTGGGGTTTGCCATCATAATTGCTACCTCTGGAGTAGCAGATGTCACTGCCACGACAACAGCTTAAAAAAAGCAGGGAGCACATATTAAATTCCATATTTCAAAAGGTATCCCTGGTCTTTAGGTGAGTAAGGAGGAGACATTTAAATGACGAGAAATACACACAAGAAATCTTTTTCAGATATAGCTAGGACATATAAAGCGAATAGACATTAAAGTTCCGTAGTTTTCTATCAAGGTAAATCCATATGAGGAAGATCTAGACTTATAGGTGGCGCGGACAAGTGGGAAATAGCTTCAATGTAAAAAAGCTGTGCTAACTAGTTGAACTTGATGATTGAAGCCCAGGGGCTAGAGTCTGTAAACGTTAAAACGTTTTCGTGCTGACGAATGATTTGCTCTATGTTGCAGAAGCAGTTTGAACGTTTCGCCTTACCGAATCTGGCCATAGCCCATGGGTCACCTGCTAACTGTAGCGCAGAGTACTTGTATGTGTTCACCAACAAGCATTTTTTTGGAAGTCTTACAAAAGTCTCAAATCTCAAAAAAAAAAAAAACCTTTCTACACCTTATATATAAAAATGAAGGTACTTTTGAAGGTTATGTAAAAACGTAGTCTCACTTCCTTTTGTGTAAATTGATTCCTTACAATACATTATCATACATTGTTTCTTTCAATAGATACTGATTTAGAGGTGTCAAAATATTCAGTACAGTTAACAGTTTTAAAGTTCGTCGACCGTTCAGATTTTATAGAAAATGTTTACCAAAGTTGAGCTTATTTACGACGGAATTGGTTGATCAAAAATGGGAGTGGTATCGGTTGCGTAGGTGTGAGCGGAGCAGTGGTGGACATTTTCTGACCAATGTGTTATTTTTATCTAAAATTAATTATTGTCGAAGCTTTAACATAAAGCCAAAACTACGTCAAACTGTTTTTTTTTTTTCTCAAATATCGCTTTAAATATGAAAGCCCTTATGTAACCTGTAGTATCGACAAAATCTGTACTGCATTATTATAAAAATGGGTATGATCAATATGTCGAATACAAATAATATGTTTGACATATTGCTAGAATAAACTGACGAGACTGTGAACAAGCGAATAATAAAGACGTGTCCCATTAGAAATCTACATAACCCATTTTTGAATACTGTATTAATGCACACAGCTGTTCTGTGCTCCCTGACCAGCCCTCGAAACAAACATTCTTGACTCCTCAGTCCTCAACTGGATCCAATTTAATTATATTGAGCTGGCTGTAGTACATACGTCCTCTCATCTCTATCTGCATACTTCAAACGACACGTCCATAATTTTTGCACAAGCATAAAACAACTTTAGGGCTAGCTTAATGCATTTTTTTTTCTGAAACCCTTGGAAATAAACTAAAACATAATTCTTACACGGTGGCAACACAAATTACATTTGTTTCCATCTCAGCACTAATATCCTGTCGTTCTTTGTTGACTGCTTGGATGTCCTTGTGCGTTAGAAACTTGGGCGCACTTAAGGCGCATCCAGCGGTGTAAAAGGTTTTTTTTTTTTTGTTAATTAAGTTGTCCGAGCAGTGTGATGCAGATTTTTTCTTATTTTATTTTTTTTTTATATTCAAGACTAGCACTTGTCGTCATCCTGCTACAGCACACTAGGTGGGCTCTATTTTTATGAATGCAATCTTCCCTCCAATTAGATTTTTGCATCAGCAATAATACGGTCTTGTGCGGTTGTGTGCACTGCGCTGGTCGCTTTATTAATTAGAATTAGACGTCAGTTGATTATGACCCTTGCTTGAGCGGTATATGAACTAAGTGCATGCACTCCATGCCCGGGGCACCGTTTAAATGTCATTACTGAGAGTGGGTTGAAGTGGAAGATGTATATTGTGGTTATATTCAACTTTGAGTCTATTATTAAATCAAATTGATGAATACCGCGAAATTTTGTTGAGGGGAAATTAACGGATCAAAATTGTCGCAGGCGAAAATGCCGCGGTAGTTTTTCGGGCTACAACTAGGTGTGAAATCAGATGAGAAGTTTAATCCCTCTGGGCGCTAAGGCTGCTGTGAGGTGTCCAATGTTCATATGAGCATAAAGGTGACGTGAAGTAAAGCCAAAAGAAATGAGACCGAATTCCCAAAATTTTGTTATATTTCGCATATTTTCCAAAGCGAAATTAAACACACATTTTTAATTTGACTTTATTTCCTTGCTCAAAACGGAACAAGACGAACTTGGCGTTATGTCGTTATCATTTTTAAATAAGTATATACCCCCTCGCTTGAGGCAACAAATCGAAAGCCATTAGCAGCGGATATCTGCACAAATGAGTCCTCAAATCACTCCATTACATTCATGTCCAGTATACCAAACATTCACCAATTAATTACTGGACAACTTGGGTCAATCCATTCAGTGTTCAAGTATACGTATGGACTTGCACACCTTCTCGTATGAACGTTTCCCATTATCTATCTATTTATTATGATCGATATTTAATTGATTCGGTCTTGTCCCAAATGTTTAGAATTCCTCACAATTGGAATGTCTTTGTGTATATACTCGTAACGACAACGCAGCCGGCCAAGGGAGTCTATCGTCTCTGTATACCTACTAAATATTTATCTCGGTTTAAAATAAGAGATATCCCAAGTCCACGTACACACACGCACATATCGATTCATCAGAGCACATGCAAGGAGGAATTTTTCGATTAAGGGTACGCATTACCAATCGTATGATAGAAGATGAAACGAAATTCTAATGGAAATACCATAAACATCAATATGCGACGCAAAACATTAATTTTCAGATCAAATTGTTTTTCTTCTCACACGTTGTGGGAGGACCTGCCGCAGGGTGAGGGTTAAGCGAGAATGTGCAGAATCACAGCTATAACAATCTTCTCGATATAAAGTAAAACTATATTATTGCACATGTCGGTTTGAATAGGAATAGAATGAAGAAGGACCTCCGCTCCTAAGCACAAAGGC
Organism: Cheilosia vernalis; assembly: GCA_949126925.1. NCBI lineage: Eukaryota > Metazoa > Arthropoda > Insecta > Diptera > Syrphidae > Cheilosia > Cheilosia vernalis. The sequence goes on along the minus strand of OX421361.1, from coordinate 45,284,262 downwards.
AAAGACACCTCGGCAACACATTCGTACACAGTGATCTCCTTATAGACACCTACATACGGAGGCTAAGGCAATTATAAACGGTCGGTATGGTTGGCTCAATGTTGCAAAGGTGACGGCACTGTCCTTAACCCGTTTTGTTTTCCTTTCGCTGCGCGTATTTGTGTTGGCTTGAAATATAGATTACGATATGTGTTGCGGTGCGCCAAGCGTGCATGCATATACCGAGGGTAAGCGTAATTTATGCAAACCACTTGCATTGTGGACGAGACAATATAACCGCACATACTCGTATACAATGTACTTTATATTCAAAAGGAATTCTCTAATAAGTTGGTGGCTGGCTTCTAACGTGGGTATATAGCTGCTTTTGTATACGTGCACAGGGTGTACAACTAGCGCGGTGATTGATGAGCTTGCTTGAGACATTCAGGTGACGACTTTTCATTCACAGCTATTCGGTGATGCGATTTTATAGTGGATTCGGCCCCCGAGGTTCAGGTTAGATTGGTTGGGTTTTTTTTTTTTTAATATCATTGTTCTGGCACGTACAGCCGAAAAGAGTGAGGTCGGCAAGAAATTTCTACTGATGTCAAACTTGATATATTTTTATACGACGATGAAATAGCATTTGTTTATAGGCGCAACCGAAGCTGGAGGTAGGCAGGCTAAGGTTGGCGACCGTCGTCTTTAGTACTGATGCGGCAAAGTGTAGCATTGATTCAATAGGTTTTGTTGTCGGGTGGCAGTCATCGTAGCATAAACTATGAAAAGAAAGTGCTCAGGTGGATGGGGACAGCGTATGACGGGAGATAAATGGCCAAGAGCGTGCCAAGTCCGTGGTATGCCAAATGCTTTGAATTACATGCCAATTTTGGTTTAAAGTAGGCTTCCGAAAATCTGTAATTGTAATTGGTGGCTGTTTTCGTTGGAGACCAAAACGTGTTGAAAACATTTTAAAATCTCTAAAGCCAGTACCTCCCATATTGCATCGAATTTTGGGGTAGGGTTGTGGAGCAATCAGTTGGTCAAACAATGTGAAAGTCTGTTGAGCTATCAATGGTTGTTATTCCTTCATATCGAGAGAAGGTCCGAAAAAAAACAGAAATTGTACCTTTTTTTCACTGCAGAACCTGTCGGGATCATCTGAGAAACATCTGAGATTACAATTGTCCTTATTAAAAGGCTTCTCAGTCAAAAAAAAAAACAAACAAACAATCATACATGGTTCATAGTTTGTAAGGAGTTTTTTACAACTAACAGGAATCTACTCACATGTTTTATAGCAGAGCAACAAACGTCTTTTTCAAGACAAAAAGTCCAACTTAAGCAAAAAGTGCTATAGTTGGCCCGTATAAATGTTGCATATTTCTAAGGAAGTTCGTATATATATATAATGCTCCGAACTTTGGGTGTTAATGTTTATGGTATCAGAATCAGTGTCTTTATTAAAAGAGAAAGCAACTTTGCCACTATAAAACTGTTTCAAAATATGACATATTTTTCGAAATGAAATCGGGGGAAGTTAATACCAAATGCAGTTTTAAAGAATCAGCATCCACTTTTAAGCAAAACATTGGCGGGAACAGCGTTGCCATCTGTCCTGATTTTAGCGGGCTTCAGCTCGTTTTGTTCTGTGCGGAGCATGTAGAGAAAAATGTTTATAAATTTTTTGCAAGCTTTCATTATCCTTAAAGGACCCTATTTGGGTAGTTATTATGTACTTTTTCCCGAATTTTAAAGAAAATAAAATACAGTTAAAGAAAAAACCGAACTGATAATTGAGTGGAATAAATTCAAAACTAAAAGAGCTTTTAAACTGTCAAGCGTCAAATTATTATTATAGATTTTGTGATTGACAATTATTTAAAGTGATTTAAAGTTTCAACAATTTGTTGCTACGTAAATGTACTGTACTTCAGTTGTTTTAAAGTGATTTAAATAAAAAATAAGAGTTGCATAGCATGACAGGTATAATGTCTGATGGTTTTCAGACGCTTGCAAAAGGTAAAGCAGTAGAAAAAAAACCTTAAGATGTAATTTGTGTTTTACCGAGAGTTGAATCTGGGACCCCCTGGCTTACTAGTCCAACACACTAACCATTAAGCCACTGCGTCTACAAAATTATTTAACTAATATTGTTAATAATTAGGGTTACCAGGCGTCCTCTTTTTATTGAAAAAAAAAAATGTTCGGCATCTTTTTGAACACGACCTTAAATATATTTGTACCCGAACTCACTTCACTTCTGAACACAACCCCGTCTTTTGTTTTTTTTTTAACAATCGTCTGAACACACCCATTTGACAGGTCAATTTATTTGGCAATTTTATTGAATTTGTTAAAATTGATGTTTGTTTGTTTTAATGAATTACAAGAAATTTATATAAATTTTGTTATTTTGGTTGTGGTTTTTTTCATTGTTTTATTAAAGATTCTTGAAGGTGTCCTCTTTTTGATGAGCGTGGATTTGGTCACCCTATTAATGGCGATATGCGTGTTGTTTGGTTATAGAAACAAATAATGAGTTTACAAGTTTACCTTTGTAACAACAATTTGGGTCAAAAACCGCCTCCAAAAAGTGTACGTGTCAAACTGTTGTGGTATTGTTTTTTAAAGAATTCATGGTTAAAACAACAATTTGTTGAAACAACAACTCAAAATGTAGGTAGACGTCTCAAAATGTTGGCATCTTCAAGATTTGAGGACATTTAAAGATTTTTTTTTTTTTTTTTTTTTTTTTCTCCGAGGGTAGGTGAAAATCTTCCAAAGACACTATGAGAATAGCAAGCGCGTTCTCATAGTAGTGTCAGATTTTTACTGACTAAAAACACCACCCTTCTAAAGATTGTTAGATACTGCAACTAAGATATAACTTATCAAGCAATTTTTCTATCATTAAATAAAAACTTTTGACAGGTTACTTTCCAATGAAAGATCCTGCGTGTTCCGCAAATTAAACGCGGTTAATCTTATCTTGCCAAGTCGAACGGTTTCGTTCTTTGTAGTCGGCGCAATAAATTGCTCTCGTCCAAGATTTGTCGGACTGTATTGTTGATATGTCCGATTAGTCGGTTTCTATGCTTTCTCGCGAAGCTTCTAGATTCAGCTTCGATTGTTGGAATTCCGAGATCCCTATGGATATCGTCGTTTCTAATATACCATGGTGCTTGTACAATTTCTCTAAGGACTTTATTTTGAAAAGTTTGTAGAATATTGACATTTGTTTTCTTGGTACAACCCCAAAGTTGTATACCGTAGGTCCACACCGGCTTTAGCACTTGCTTGTATAAAAGCAGTTTGTTCTCAGTACTGAGCTGGGAATGTTTTCCGAGTAACCAGTACATTTCTCTATATTTGATATCGAGTTCTTTACGTTTCATTTTCACGTGCGAACTCCATTTCAGCTTTGCGTCGAGTGTCATTCCCAGATATTTGGCCTCGTTTGCAAAGGGTATTCGGGCCAAGTTTAGAAAAATTGGCAAGTCATTAGTTTTCTTATAAGTGAAATTCACGTGAACAGATTTAGTTTCGTTGAGGGCGATCCGCCAGTTCCTTGTCCATTCATTTACCTTATTCACTGCGACTTGCAGTTTTGTAGTCGCTTCTTCGATTGTATTACCTACAGCTAGGATAGCTGTGTCGTCGGCGAACGTAGCAAGGGTAGTGCCATCTTCCCTTGGTATATCGCGAGTATATAATACATAGAGAAGCGGACCAAGGACGCTTCCTTGCGGTACCCCGGCCGAAATTTCTTTTAGCTCCGAGTATTCATTTCCATTTCTAACCCGGAAGAGTCTATTCCCGAGATATGATTCTAGAATATCATATAGGCTTGCGGGTAGAACTTGTCGTAATTTAAATTTCAAGCCGTCGTGCCACACCTTATCAAAGGCTTGTGAGACGTCAAGGAATACGCTTGAGCAAATCTTTTTTTCTTCAAATGCTTTCTCGATTACGTCGGTAGTTCTATGTACTTGGTCAATCGTCGAATGCTTGGTTCTGAACCCAAACTGGTGGTCAGGGATAAGATTATTGTCTTCAATAACCGGCTGTAGGCGCCTAAGCAATATTCTTTCGAAGACTTTGGAAATGACCGGAAGAAGGGAAATCGGTCTATACGATTTTACTTCATTTGGCGGTTTTCCTGGTTTTAAAACCATTATGACCTCCGCGACTTTCCATTGACTCGGCACGTGTTTTAGTCTGAGCGCGGCATTTATAATATGAAGAAGCTTAATTAATGCTTTCCTTGGTAGAACTTTCAGAACTTCTCCGGTGATCAAATCATAACCAGGAGCTTTCTTAGGTTTTAGGGATTCGATTTCACGTTTTAGTTCACTTAGCGTTGCACTAGTGAGTGTTGAATCGTCAGATTGTGATTCCGCCCTATTAGTATTGTCGTGGATCGCTTGGCCATCGTACGGTTTAAAAGTTTCTTCTAGATGAGCGGCAAAAACGTCCGCTTTTTCCTTATCTTCCCTTGCCCATTCATTTTGATTAATTCTAATTGGCGGCGCGGGGATTTTGGGCCTTTTGGTGCCTTTTACAGCTTTCCAAAGTGAATAATTGGAATCTTTTTTCGCTGTTAAACTTTCAAGGTAAGAACCTATCGCACGATTTTTAAAATCCTTAATAACTGTCTTCAACAAATTGCACAAATAATTCAAATGTGCTTTATGTTGCGGAGCGCGACTCTGTTGCCATTTCTTACGCGCCTTCCTTTTTTCGTTGACCAATTCTTTTATTTCGGGAGGATATCGTAGCCCGTATTTGGCCGGCGTTTTCCTTGGATTAGGCGTATTATTCCAGGAGGCGAGCTGTACGATCTCGACGAAGCGATCAACTTCAACTTCAAGTTCATAGGGTGTCGTAAGTGGAACACTCAGTTCAACATTCTCTTCTATTTCGTTCCTAAAGCCTTCCCAGTTAGTGTTTCTACCAGTTAATCTCGCTGGCTCTAGGTTATTGGCTAATTTTACACTCAATGTTAGAATAACCGGTGAGTGGTCAGATGATAGATCAAAGCTCTCTTCAACTTTAATGTGGTTGGTAGGTATTCCTTTCACGACGAAGAAATCTATCAGATCAGGTAGTTTTGAAGTATCAGTTGGCCAGTAGGTCGGTTTGCCCGTCGAGAGGAAATCGCAACTGTATTCCATACCTGCCCCATAGAGCATTCTACCTTTTCGCGAGATGTATCTGGAGCCCCAGAACGTGTGCTTCGCATTAAAATCGCCGCCAATAATGAAATTTGGTTTGAGCGATTTAAGCAGGTTAGTAAAATCACTTTTTTCAAGCGCGGAACGCGGTGGACAGTAGATAGATGAAATTCTAAGAGTACGCTGACTATTTTTAACTCGAATCGTGCACAGTTGCATAGTTTCGAGCTCTATCTTCAGGTCTTCGTATTGTTCAATGCAGTCTTTAATAAGCAATGATGATCCACCTCTGGCGTTCCCCGATGGGTGACAAGCGTGGAAATCATTATATCCTTTTATTTTTAAATTCGATCCCTTTTTCACGTGAGTTTCAGAAATTAAGCAAATGTCAATATCTTTCTCGCGTATGAATATTTCCAATTCGCCGAGTTTTTGTAAAAGCCCGTTTGCATTCCAAGTGCATATTTTTAACATTGGTTTTTCATTCATGTTATTTTTGAAGCACGCGTTTTCCGTGAATTATTTTCGAGCTTAACCAAGCGATCGAGAATAATTTTATTTATTTTGCTTTGTTCTTCAAGTTTCTCGAGAATAATGGAGAAAACATGAGAAACAGGGTCCGGCGAAGTTTCAACGTTTTTCGCTACTTCGAATGCCGCGGCCTGAGCGTAGGTCTGCACTCTGGCTGTCCGAGGGCCACTATTCGATGGCTTTCCTGATAATAACTTTTCAGTAGCGTTTCTTTTGACAACAGAGGTCGAGGGCCTTTCTATTGTCTCTCTTTCTCTGACAATGCTACGCTTTTGAACCGGAGGTTTTATATTGCCTACTACCTCCTGGGTGGTCCTACGCTTTGCCTTGGTAAGCGGCTTTGTTTTTTTATTTTGGCTTTTGAGTAGCGCATCTCTCCGTTTTTGCAACTCCTTAGCTACTTCACAGCCTCTATAATTCGCCGGGTGCTTTCCCTTACAATTAGCACAGGTAGCGGAGGATTGTTTATTTGCTCCACAGTCTTGGGAGAAGTGACTTCCGGCGCATTTGACACATCGCGGCTCTTTTTTGCAATACATTTGCGTATGATTGAATTCTTGGCAACGTTTGCACTGTGGAATTGTTTTCAAATTTCTGCGCATGGGCTCGATTTTTACCACAATATTAAGTATGGTTTTAATTCGGTAGATATCTTCGATATTATTAGACCTATCGAAGGTAAGCATAAAGAGCGGAAGACCACGCCTTACCAGGATGTCCTTATCTTCTTCCGTTTTTTGCTTCTCTTTCTTGATGATATTTACGGCATCAAGAATTTTAAACCCTTTGGAACGGAGGTCATTTATAACCTCATCTTTGGTGCATGAGGGGTGGAGTCCCCTCGCTACAACACGATGTGGCCTTTCTGACTTTATTTCAAAAGTATACCACTGGATCTTCTCGGTGTTTAGCTTTTGGGACACTACCCGGTAGTCTTCGTGGTTAACGACGTTAATTTTCCACGCATTATTCCTCAAAGATGTTACCTTAAATTCCGATGTTATCGTTCCTTTAAGGAGGCTGTATAACTTATTATAATCCGTTACCCCAACGACGTTTATTGGAGGTGGTGGACGAATTTGGCCTCGGAGTTGTTTTTCTTGCGGTACTTTACGCGTTTGTTCTCTTAGAGGCTCGACTTCAGGCGAAGAACCGGCTCTCCTTTTCTTACTAGGTCTTTTCTTAGGGACCCGATTCGTTTCGCGTGCTAGCTCTTCTTCGTCAGTGTGGTATTCCTGACTAGGCAAGCGTGGTGGAGTACATTCGCGTTCTTTCTGAGAATTAGTGTTCCTTAGAACATTATTTTCTTCTTTTAACAGTTCTATCTCTTTCTTCAGAGTTTGATAGAGTAGATCCATTTCCTTAAGCTTGATTCGGAGTGTTTTAATTTCTTCCTCAGAGCTTATATCTTTCACTGAGTCCCGTTTTTCACGCGCTGGCGCTCCCGGCGGACTTCTTTTCCCGGGGTTGTTCGATCGTGATGGAGGCGATCGAGATACCCTTGAACTTTTAATAAAAGGGTTAATGGACTGCAATAAGCGGCTCTCCCCAGAATCCGTAGAGCCGACCTCCGAAGAGGGTGGATTTTCCAGTAAAGCTGGACTGCCACCTGGGGTAATTAATCTTTTCGTTTTGTTCATTGCATTTTTTGTATACACTACACGCTCGGTATACGGAGGTTGGATTTTAGTCGCCTCTTACGACAGGCATGCCTACCTCGGGTAAATTCTAACCCCTACCCGAAGGGGTAAAGATGGATCGATGTTTCAGAAATGTGAGCTTCTTTCGGGACTTTGCCTTTTCGATGCATGTAGGTAGTTACATTTTTTTTGTGATTTCAGAAAAAAATTACCCTTTCTCACTAAAAGTACTTTTGGGATAATGTATTTCCAAAAAATTCAGTGCTTCGGCGGCACTTTAACAAACACTGCACTCAACTTAGAATATGAAAACACACTATCGGAGAATACTGAGATTTTGTAAGCTGCATTTAGATAGAAGATCAAACGTCCTAAAGTTAATAATAGCCACGACGAAGAGTTGCGAGCTGGACTTTATCAAGTTGTTGATGACTTTTAAACCTTAATTGTAAATATAAAGATGGACATGCCCTTAGTACCTACAAAAGAATACAATTGGCTGTGGCAAAGTTCTACTTTAGCACCCGCAAGTAAACAAGTCCCTAGCCTTCATAAAATATGGCAAATGAAGCCAAAATTGTTGACGTTCTAATAAGATGTTTACCGAAAGCCTTTTATTCGATTGGCAGATCAATACATATTGCGAGGCTGAACTGGATTCTGCTCTCAAATTTACACTTTTATAGCACGAAGTTGTTTTAGTCCGAGGTCGAAAGTCTAGAATCTTTTGAATGATAATTCTTGGAAATGTACCTAATGCGTTGAGTACTGTCCCAAAGCGAACGATTCCTCTGAACAACAAAAGGTTGGTTAAGAAGAGGATTTTTTTTTTAAAGAGCTTCTTTTCGCGAGGCTTAGTTAAAGAAGTATTCCACTAAAAATGCAATAGTAACTTTCGCGAAACAGGCAATCCGCCTTGAAGACCGCTGTACCGTATAGACAAGGGTTATATTTACTTATAAAGAAATAAAGATAAAATACTTAACTCGCGATTACGAAATCATAGTGGCGAGATTTTCCAAATAAAATTATCCATTGTGACCTACAAAATAATTAGTGTGAAGGTTAAAAATACATATTGTAAGGCCCAATGAAAATAGTTTGCAGGTACCAGCGAAAAAAAAATATTAAATAAATAAGTTCAAACCCATCTCTAAACTTAAGATTCGACGACTTAGATTCCTTTTTAGAAGCGTAGTCTGTTTACTAAATCCACCAAAAGTGAACTCCGACCATTTTAATAACTTAAAACTTAATTTATGTAAATTAGCTTAGACTTACCTTCATCTTGGGACATAATGCTTTCATCGGGCGACGGAAGATCAGATTGTTTCAATAGAGCAGCCCCTGAATTTCGACTCTCTTGCAGTTTGGTGAAATACTCGACAGCATAGTTGACCACGTCGCCCGGCTGTTCTATTAAGTATGCTATAGAGAACTCCAATAGGACCTCCCTAAGAGCGTCGGGAACTTGAATTCTTTGCTTTTGTGTCGTTGACATTTTGTGTACAATTCTGAAAAAAATAAATAAATAAATTAAATTTTAAAGTGAAAGGCAATGAATATTCGAAAAGAATATTGGAGCGCACTCTCATTTCATATGGTTTCTTCATATTCAGCAACTGTCAAGAGCTTGGCACATTTAATTTAGACAATGCATGTGTGCACATCAACCTCTCAAACTGTGATGCGTTTGTTCTCCTCTTGTGGAAGTATGATTGCTTCTATTAAACAAATGGAACTACGTTGTAATACGGAAACCCTACCTCCGTACGTTTCAAATTGATTGCCACTTTGGACATTGTATATAAACATTCTCTATATACCATATTTATATACAATGCATTGGATTTGTACTAGGCTCGAGAAATGCCCCCTAAACTGTTCCATTAACAGGGGCTAAACTGAATCATACCTTTGCGGATGGACAAAGATCATATGTGTGTATCTGACAGATTTCGACCGTCAACCTTTTGTCCGATGCAATGCGGCAGAGAAATTCTATTGGCATCGTGACGCCACCAAACACATGTTTCCTTAGAAATTTGTTTTATATTGCTAAACGTGTGCCATTTGGTTTTATTTGCGTTGAGTCGTAAAAATCAAGCTGGCTCGTAAAACAAGGACGATTTGTAAGACCTTGTGCGTTTAATCCTCATGGAACATTTGTTTCCCTAGCAATCCGCAGTACGGTACGCGCACATTTATGCAGAGGAATTCAAAAATTGTTTGGGTTTTATTGAAAGCCTTTTCGGTTCCTGCTTACTCACCTTAGGCAAGTGCTTTGCAACTTATCTGCGGTTGCTTATCAAATGGTCAGTTCTAGATAAAGCACGTTTTCAACGTTGAAACCGTAAAAAATAAATATTATCGTTGGCATTTCACATTGCAATCACAATCAGAGTATAATGATTGATTGACCTGCTGATTAGCGAATAAATCAGAAAGAAATTTCCACTAAGGGTGTATGGGTTGGCATGGTACTTTAAATATCTGTAATAAGTGTTTGCCGTTCGGAATAAAAGTTCTCAGAATTTTCTTCTTGGAAGGAACGAAAACCACAGCCATACAAGTTTATCCATTTATGCCGGTCTCGAGAGGAGAAATTACAAATTATAATTGGAAGGCATTTCGTATTCATAAACATATTTCAGTAATAATGACTAGCAAATGTCATAACAAAGATGTGGCTGAGTATTTCTTAACAAGGCTTTGCTCTTTAATTATTTTTTTAGGGCAGATGAACGGCGATTGACTGGTGAAACTGTACGCTGTATATATATTTGATTTAATGTCATTGTTCAGAGTTTTTGTAAACCCGAGGAAGATAAGGTCCCTGAAACTTCTGCGGAATCTATTGATGAATAAGCCAATTTACATTAGATGGAACAACTCTAGGTCAACGAAGGTTGAGGGTACACTATTCTATAGGAGAAGAACCAATTAGGTCAATTTTGAATAATAGACTAGCAAGAGAGAGAAAAAGTAAGATTAAATTAAGGCCCTGAAAATTTAGTTGGTCCGCTCACAAACTCCATGGGAAAAAAATTCTAAAAATATGTACATACTAGCGGACCAAGCGAACTTCGTCTCGCTTCAATTTAACGCTTTCAGATAAAGTGCAGAGTGATAAAAAAGCAAAGATAGCTCAAACTTCAATGTGATTTATTTAAATGGAATCGAAATAAAAGAGCGATAAACAATGATTTTTTTTCCGCAAAAACAAACAACGAAGACGGTTTTCCAACACGCGAACAGGCAAAGTAGAGCTGACGGTGCGACAGAACTATATTAATCCCAGAGACTTCCAACAATTGACCTTGCGATTTGTTGATTGTCATCGCAAAAGCCAATCGAACATTGAACTGAATCCGCTTGAATTAGAATGGAAGATCAGTTGGAATAAATCATGGGATAAGGACTTCTTCTTCTTTGAAGTTGCCCTTGATGATCGTCGCTTGAACCACATTGTTCATTCGTTTCTTGACGGACAACCGCGTACCGTTGCACAATTTCGGATGATTCCGATTCCGCAACATATGATTATGATCGATTCCACCTTCAGCTGTAAACTATGATTCGGAGTTATTGACACATCAGGCGAGCTAAGGAATTCTCGGATAATTGGTCTCATCATCCTCGTCGGTCACGCTGTCAACGGATTTGTACGAATGTAGTTCTCTAGCGATTTGACTTAGAGTAATGAAATTCAAGCTACCGACGCACGTCCTTATCTCCGCTGCTATAGTATTGCCCGTTCACTAAGCCAGTCGAGATTTTTATAATTTTGTGCAGTGCCAGGGAAAACTATGGTGATGAGTTCCTCCTTCGACGATGTGAACTCTCAAAAATTTGCCGGGAACGATATCAATCCAGTCGAAACATCAACAGGAATTTAGTTATTGCCAAGCGCCAGCAGTTGTCTCGAGAATTCAGCAGAGAGTGGGTCGTCCTGCAATGCTACTCTCATGTTCGTGGCCGATTTCAACTTCTTGATATGCTGCCACAAAGGCGACACGATTTCAGGCACGCATTTAGTTCATCGGTAGCAGCAGATTTTGGGATGACGGGAAGCTTTTGACGAAAATCATCATCATATCATAGCCGTACCAAATCGTCTCGAATCGCCTCGTAAATCCTTCATCGTTAAGTCAACCGCCTCCAAAGCTCGTTATGCGCCATCGTGAACTCATCCCAAATAATGATTTAGCATTCTCGCATCAATTTCAATGTCGTCGAATTACTGGTCATTGCGCACGTTGGCTTGTCAACTGTGAGAAGATTCATCGGCAGCTTCAAAGCTGAATGTGCAGTTCGAACAATGTGGCAGCAATGCCAGGTAATGCAACAGCCAACGCGTTAGAGACCTTAAGCGAATTCTTCCCCGAATCAACGAAATGAGGGATGTCTTGCCTGTCCTACCAGAAGCATCGAGAAAGTAAATGTCACCCATTCCATCGTCAACAACCTTCACTAGCGAATCGTTTCTTCTGCTTTTGGCATTCAACAGCGGCATTATTTATTTCGTTTACTTCTACACCCAAAACGTCACAATTGTCCGAAATTTTCCAAGCTTCACAACGGACTTTCCACCTTTATATCGTCCAAAATTAAAAAAAATATATTTTTCGCATTTTTCCAATATTTTCCGAGTGTTTCACTAAGAGTTTTTTATTTTTCCATTAGAAAAGCCATACAACAAAAACAATTTTTGATTTTTCTAATTTCCCAAATTTTCCGGAAGGTTTTTCCAAAATGTTCTTCCGTAAGAACCTTCGTTCCGTCGTCCTGCCGTTCTCAATCGATGAATTACTATACATTTTTCACACATTTTTATATATATAATAATAGGAAGAAGATAACAACAATATATTAGAAATATATTTAGCATTAGTAAAATTTAATTTTGGATAAGACGAAAGTCCATGTGCCCAACCAAAAACAGACAAAAATGCCCAAAACATAAGTGCAGAATTCACTGCGTAGCAAGATTAAAATACAACACATATGTTTATATGGATATAGACACACGTAAGTTCTGCACTCACTGTATCACTGCAACATAGGTATCTCTATTTCTTAATTTACTGCAAACGTCATGAGTACCACAACACAAAAGAAAATAATGCGATTTCAAGTATTTGGCATCACCTCCTTTTGACATTTGTTGACCGTGATTGTTTTTGTTTTGGTTGCAAACACATCAACTGATAAGTCGGCAATTGACAGTAGCCCTATTAGCCGATGCAATGTCAAAAAATGTTTTGCATATCTGTTTTACTTGCAGCAGTGCACTCTGCGCTGCGTCAATAACTTCTACACATGTGTTTTGGGCTCAAAACAGCAAAATTGCATAGGAAACACCAAAAATCCAATCAAGCCTTCCATTATTATCGAAACCACCACCCGACTAATCATCTTCAAATGACATCGAAACAGCTTAACAGCTGTTCCTTGCATTAATTTCATCTTTTCACAATATCCCATCTATTCGGTTTGAGAACACCAATTAAGCGTCACAAGCAAACTTGACTATCCACCAAATGAATCACGCTCTCCAAAACTTTTCAACAAATTGCCCAAGTTATTGCAACTTTTATTACCCGAAATAGGTCGCCGCCGCCATCGTGCCCGAGGCGATAATAAGCATCTGGCGATATTGATTTTTTTGTGTTATGTTCTATTTTATTTATTTTTATAAGGATAATACTTATTCAGTGAAAGTGTATGAGAACATAGTCTGGTGCTCATAAACCACGAAGCAGACAACAGAAAATCCACTCCGACAGAGTTTGTACGCGAGATTTTGAAAAGTACTTTTGAACTTACACACAAACGGTGATTTTTTTAAATGGTAGAGTGAGACGAATTAAGAATTTTGTTGAAGCGTATATTTTAACAACTGCTGCAGTGGTTGGAGTTCGTTTCGTGCACAGTGGGAAATTTTATTTGTACGAATCGTTACCTTTATGATGGTTAGAAGAAATAGGTAGCGCGCAGTTTTATGGGGTTGCAATAAAACGTTTGAACGACTTGGGGTGCATAACTGAAAGAAAAAGTAGGTGGGGTCTTTTTATAGTGAATTTGGAGCCACAATCAATACTGGAACCAGAATCAAAGTTGGCCAACCCTGAATCTAAGAAAAAGTTTCAATATTTTGTATACCTACGTCTTATCCACAGAACGGATTTGATGGCTTCCTTTGCAAAATAGTCAACAACTTTGAATATGATAAGATATGAGATACGACATTAATCTAAGAAAGATTTTCTAAACAAGAAGAACTGAGTCCTTTTTTGAGAAGCTGTTTTCTATCAAATGCCAAGCAAAAAGCGTGCCGTCTCCAGGTAGCAAACTTTGGGCGGAAAAAGACCATCAAGACTTCAAAGGAAGTTCCGCTAACTATTCTTTGTAAATATAAAAGAAAAAAAGTTGGCGCTGCAGACCCATAAAGGAAGAGGAAACTAGTCCTAGCTTTTCACAACAAATCACAAGTCACCTGCAGTTTTTATTATTGATTTGAAGAAAAGTGGAGCGAACATTTGAGGACGAATTTGAACGGCATCATTGACAACTTACTGCTACGACAAGACTTCAGAAACTTTATGGAGCAATGCATGAATCAATATACTAGTACTTAGACAAATTTATATAATTACTACCGTATAAAAGAAGGTTACGTCCATCAAAAAAGACAGGTCTAAACTGACATATTATTTCACCCTCCAGCTTCTAGCACCTATACTCTCAATGGAAGCTAGGCCTAGGGTTCTACGGACCTGTCGCGCCAACTATTTATTTTTTTTTATCAAGCCCCTACTCTCAAAGCACGCTGCGTCTTAAAAATTTAAATGTAGGTACGTATACGAGAAATATTGTAAACCGTGGTGAAAAAATAAAAATAGCGAAACGGGACAGGTAGGTCAATTTACGAATAATAGGTACTGCACAAAATTCTATGCTAGTCTTAACTCAAAGTGGATGCTAGAAAAGCTTTGTCAGTTAACCCAACCAAACTGGTTTTTATGGTCTCGGTTTAAAACGCTTTGTTCAGAAAACGTTCTTCATTACAGCTCTGTTGTTGACCAAATTTATCAGATTTGTCCACCTATTACCACACCTTTGAGGCCCACAGAAAGAGCGGAGCCACGACTGGACAATTCCACGGCTTTCTATATGTTCCTAACTCAGGTGGATATACTAGATCGGGGCAGTTTATCCCCGCAGTGTTCAACATGCTCCTGGTTAGTTTAGTTCAAGAGTATTAGCCGCGACGGTAACAATTTTTTCAATGTAAGAAAGAAGAATATAAATAATTGGCGCAACAGGTCCGTACCGAACTTGGGCCTATAGCTTCTCACAATCATTCGTTTTGTTTGGGTTTTTAATTTTTGGCCCAAAAGAAGGGGATCTACAATTTCACGCCGAGTCCAAACCGCTCTTGACTAGATCTTTCATTACAGGTATACTCTCGGATGTTTGCAGACGTTCGAGGTAATGTATGGACGTCTATTTAGGAGCGTCTGTCGAGTTGTACAATTTGCCAGGAAGACGCTGAATAGGATGGGGATACTGAAGGGCGGTCCTCACTCAATAGCTAGTTTTAGAACCGTCTGTAAAGGTGGGAACTGTTTCGCAACGGAGAACTTCTTTTGCTACTTTAGTCTTGTGTGGTCAGCGAAGATGGGTCGTATAGGTATCACTGGGTAGGGAATACAAAGTCTGGAAACAAAGTTTTGTAAAATTTTAAGCCGTTGTTCAAGCGCAAAACTCTCAAATGTGTTACTGAGTTTCTGCAACAGATGGCTACGCTTTACAAACCAACTTTCTTTTGAATCACAATTTCAAACAAAATATATACTTTTTTTTTATATACATAAGATATAGGTAGGCCATAGACGAGTATCGTCTTTTTTAAGAGCTATAGAAATTAAGTTAGAATGAATAACTGAAGGATTAGTGTTTTCATTAAAACGTTATTCATAATGAAGAATGACAAATGGTTCACAGCACTATATTTTGGACAATGTGAATGTACCCTATGTATACAATTCTTGGGTTTATGCGATTTCATATATTTCTAGAAATATCAATTTTGCTTGCTCAAAAACCCAACACTACAAACGAGCTTCGTCACTAGATTTTTCGGAAAAAGAGTGATTTTCTGTAGATCAACTGTCAAAACTGACAGCACTTTTAAAAATGTATATATATCTTTCAAGAAGCCAAACACTGTCGAATAATGGAATTAGCAGTTAGCACTCTAATACGTGCCTTGCCTGGTGTCCTGTGTCAAACTTACAAACGTCAAAGATTCGCCTTATTTAAATATTTTGTTTTTGACGTGAGAAAGGCGTAGCTTTCCTTTGCTGATTTATTCGCTCAATATTTGGCTCGCCAAGGTGTCAGTGCACATTGTTGCCACATCTTTGACAGGAGTGTACATTTCAATTAGCTCTATACAAACGTCTACCTAAACGTTGATAATTCGCCATTAATCTCCGGTTGGCAAGTCTAATAAGTAAACGTGGAGCTGTAAAAAATAAAGGCACAAAGTAATTCGCACCATTTGAACGGTCGGTTGTTGTTTTTTTTTTTCTCTTTCTTTTGCATTCTCGTTAAGGAAAATTGTGCTCTAAAAGGCATGGAAAGACTTGGAGCTGTTAATTAGGCAGTCCGTCTGTGTTTTGGTCGATGGCGACTGCTTTTGTATGCAGGCGGACGCAGTGCGTTTCTGTGTCGTCGTCGTCGTCGTCGTCGTCGTTGGTCGGTGCAATTTGTATTGCCCATGGGCAGAGTGAGATTTGTTGTTGCCGTTAATGAGAGCGAAACAAATCCAACGAATCGCTGTAAGTGTGCGCTTATGGCGCTTATGGCAAATGGCTGGCTGACTTGTTGCATTTAACGAGTCCGTCGAATGAGATTGGCTTTTTGTGCAACAGCCACAGGTACAGTGTATATATAGTATATGCACATATAGTGAGGTTGGGATGTAAGTCTGTATACTGCGCCGTTGGACTGCTAGGAATTCGATGCAATTTTGTGGAATGACTTAATAAATTGTCATTTGGGATATGAATAGTTGCGAGATAAATTTTTTTTATTTGGTTGAATTGTCTCCACTGACCACATCTGTCACTCGACTAATTGTTGATTGTCATTGAGAACGAAAATAAGTGGGCATTCTGAGATTATGGCGATTCTTGTCATAGCTAGTGTGAACATCCACAGAAGCGGGGTATAGCTCGAAGTTAGTGATGCGAATCATAAGCTGTAGCCCAGTTTCAATGAAAACGATTAGACCAGTGCCACCTTATATAAGAAACAAGCTAATACGTTGTTAATTTGTGTGCTGTGATCTATTTGGAACATAAAAACAACCGAGGTCCACTGCGACAAGATGGTTATGGTGACTTTTCTCCATAGTTTGGGACTGTGGCACCAAAGCCTCCTAGGATTGATGAAGGTCTCATGCAACTTAATTTAACTTGTCTACTCCTTTCGCCTTGTTACCAAAATTTAGTCAGTAACAAAAGCCCCCAACCCTGTTACTGAACTTAGGAAAACGTAGAAGACCAGCGAGACCGATATAAAGGAGCTTTTGACTGTATAAACAAATAAAAATGTCGGTTTTATGGCTCAATATATATTTTACGTCGACCTTTTCTTCATCGTTTTGGTGAGTAGGAAGCTTTTAAGGATTGCCCCTGAGAGAGAGCACCAACAAACTTAGCTTGACTGATTTGAAAAGGATGGCCAGCATGTTTCTGACAAAAGCCGTTTCTTCCGTCTCCGTTTAAATGATCGCACTTAGTTCCATCAAATACCTACTCAGCTGTAAGTTCTGGACTTTTTCGACAATTTAGGATATTTTTTTCTGTTTTATGTTGGGATCTCGCTGGAAGTAAAAAATCATCAAAAGACAGAGCTAGTACGCGAGAGATGCTTCCGCAATAGTGAGTGACTTTAACTGATCAAAAAAAAACTCCCGGGATATGATAAAAGGACCAAAAGCAGGGTTTCGCTAGCGCTATGCTTTTATTTTTATACATAATTGCAGCTGTAAACACCTAAGCTGAAGGTTCTGGAATCTGGCTAGAGTTGAATACGGCTAAAAAGAGGCAAGTGCACGAGACATTGCAGCTTCATTAGCTGCCTCTTGGGGATGGGAGCTGTCGGTCAACATCCAGCCGCGCTATGGTAAAATATGGTCCAGCAGTCCAGGTCCCGGATTCCGCTGACCAAGGATTGATTGTCGCCTCAGAATTTCTGACCAACCAAGTTTCTAATAGCAACTTGAGCTCAATGCCCCTGCGGTTAGTAGACTACTGAGTAAAAGGTTAAAACACCAGAAAAGCTGAAACCATCTTTTAACTACGCACAGTTCACGATACGAGACTATTACTGTCCTTCAAGCTGCTTGATCCACTCGACAGAAAATTATTGCGATTGTAGCTCGGCTAGGGTCCTGTATGGTCTAGTTTGTTCTTTAAAGTTGTCAGTTATCATATCAGTTTTGGTTGGGTTGCCAGACTCGCTTACATGTTAAGCGCGATTTTCATAAGCTCACAAAGAGCTTTGAAGTCACTACTTCTGACAATGATATAAATGAACTTATAATGCTGTATCAGAGTACCTACCTAATAGCAGTGTTCTACCTTAATAAGCTTTTTAAGGCATCTACGAGGAATGGACAAAAAAAATCCCACCAAAGCGCCTAGCTGAGCTTGGACGTAACTTATTTTCTCTTGATACACTCTTCCTAAACCACATTATATCGGATGCATTTCGACATCAAGACAGAATAAATTCTGCAAATAGTTGTCAATATCAATGAAGAAAACAAATTTATAGAACTGGACCGACAACTTTCGACAAGAAAATTTAAAATGCCTTTGAAAAAAGCTCTTAAGTAAGTGCTATAGTTGTTAAAGAATTTTTAAGTCGCAATTTCTGGTTTGGGAATGACAACATAAGCCTCCTCCTCTTATGTTCACAGCAGTCGCACCTCTATAAAGCTTAGCTAACCGTCCTTCTCTTGTATAGTTCTAGCTCGCGCTGCAAATATTCGACAATGGACAGGAAAGTGTGATAAAACGAATGCTCTCTTATTTCCGTCATGAAAAATCTATTTGTAAAAGTCTAAATTGCAAAGTTCCATTTGGGGTCAATCTCCTGTGCCTTGTAACCGTATTTAAGAAATTCGACTGGGACTATGCAGTCCACGTTGCCTCTCTTGTTGACTATTTAGTTAAGCAACTCCAGAGTTGTTCTAGTTAATTCTGAGATTGTTGGAGTCGGTGACAGCTTATTTATTCCGGAAGATATCAACAGGAAGATGTTGCACCTTGGCATCTAAGGCGGTCGTGGTGTATACCTAAGTCTGTCGCGTTTAGCACGTCTAGATGCTGAGCTTTGGATGCTCTTAACAGAATTACTATTGATTCCTTCCCTGGCCACCAGACCACGATTAAATACAACAGAGCGAAACTGCTCTGATCAAGCAAATTTGTTTTTAGTTGAAGGCGTCAACTCGGGACTGAAGCTTTCTAATGGTAATAGGACCTCTTTTAAACTTTACTGAATATTTAGTCACCTTTTAAAACGCTGTTTGTTTTGTAAAATTAGTTTCATGTCTATGTGGAGCTTTTACTGCGGAACTAATCCTAATCGAACTAATCGAAAATATAGCATTCCCAATATAGTCCGCATAATTTATAGCCTTGCACCCCTCATTGCAGAGAATTGGGACAAATTAGGTCGCTACTAAGACCCAAAGCAATGGTGATTCAGCTCGTCGCTGGGGTGTACACTGAAGTTTTAGTTGGGCAACTTTTCAGCTTCACTAGAACCTGTCGTCTGCTTAGCACATTCTCGCTCCATTCGCACAGACTGCTGTCAACTTCAAGCTTATAAAGACTCCATTAGAGTAAGCTCTGTTGAAGGCGCTTCTTTCAATATATGCACCTTGTACTTCGAGGTATCTTTGCACGAATCCTCCTTATACTATATAGGCACAGTATAGTAAATTATTGAAGAAACCTATTCCCCTGGCCATATAATTTTAGATTTTAAATTTCATGTAGCCAGCAGGTGCTTAGTACAATTCCTTTTATTCGTTGCTCACGTTCGTTCGCTCACTGCACGTCTACACAATACAAATTTTCCAGTTTGTTAAACATTCTTTTGTAATACCTGCGCCTGGTTCCGCTAAAATAAACCGTCCTTCCCCAAAAAAGGAACCGTCCGGGTCACCACCAAACAGCCACATTTTAAATTGCAGGCACATAAACAACCATCAACCGCCGCATTGTACTAAATTGCCTCGTCGCGCCTCGGCTTCGTGTAGTTGATCTTCTCGTAGCGGTATGAGTAACCGAATTACCGAATACACAATGCCGGAACTTAAAATAAGCAGGAACACCATTCACACACACACACGGTGGAAGAAGAGAAAACTCAATTATACCCCTTACTTTTGGGGTTATGTTGGAAAACGAAATTTAGCCCAAAAAGTGAGTTTCTTCTGTTCGTGCTCCAGGTTTATTTGCGAAAGGACATCAACTTTTCATTGAAAAGATTTTTCTTCTTTTTGTTAGATTTGCGGTTCTTGCTGTGCTGCTTTTGTTATGTTTTTTTTCCGGAGAAGTAAACGTCCAATGCATGGAAGGATAAACCATACAAAAAGGGCAGTGTCCTTTAGTCCATTTTGGTATTTGGGTATGCCTGGCTACGCTTCCCTCACATCAACATTAAATATTTGCGTTGAAGTCTAAATAAAAGTGTGCTTGCTGTGTTTGCCACTGATGGAGTGACAACGATGACACTAAAGACACCTTTAATGGCCGAAATAAATAGTTTTATCGGGCCAACGTGTTCCAGCACACATGATTGAGATGAGGCTGACGTTTAAATACCTCGTCGAGATGAAAGCCAACACAATAGAGACGTACAAATCGATGCGATGACGTAAACGTTGCAAATGTCATGTGTCACATGAGAAAAGCTAGAGAGGTCAAGTGTTTTGGAAGTCCTTGTGCTTGGATGTATGTATGCATCCGTACTGTCGTCATTATAGAGGAAATATGCGAAATCACTTGAGTGACTGAAAAGTTCATGAATGTTATGACTTATGAGTTTCCATCAAATGGTTAACCTAGAGCTTCAAATTAGCTAACTAGGATAGAAAATGTAACTCGACACCATCAGGCGATCAAACATGCAACCCGATTCGATGCGCATCGTTTGTGGCCAAAGGGGGACGGGCGATGACGTCGGACATCATTCATCTTGTTTGCACTTGATGTTCATTTAAACTTGCAGTTCCTCGAGGGTCTGGATGGAGTTAATCCACCTCCACAGACGAAGGATAGCAGAATGGCTTTTTGATGACCAAGAAATGTGGTTATGTCATTTGCCTTTGAGTTATTATTCAAAGAAGTACCGCGTAATAGACGTGAAGGGGTGCAGCGTCCCTGTTCAAATAAAACGACTTTCTTTGCGCGGGGTCTGTCTTTTGAATGCACATGATTAGGCGTTTGTAAATAGAGAATATTGACGCCCAGTCAACATGGCAAAGGCATGAAGCTAAATGCACATCAAGGTAACTTAGCGTGAACGTTGTGTACATTTGGAGATGACAGTTTGTGCATTATTGCAGTTGGTCTGCTCTTGGCTAAGAGAGCTGAAAGTATACGTTCGGTAGTAAGAGATAACGTAGATGTCGAAATTTATTGTGGGCTTGATGAAGTCGTCTAGAATGAGCAAAAGAAGGCGGTCGTAGTTCCTTTAAGGAGAACAACAGGGGACCACGTCAAGCAGGCAGAAACTACTGCCATGTCCATATTTTTATAAGTTGTTACCCTGCCCCAAGCATCACCCAAAGGAAATTTGAAAGCAAGGGCCTTACAAGTACTATTGATAAAACCTGCCATCATTGTCGGTGACTTTAACGAGTGGGCATTAGGACTCGTGCAACCACAAACACCAGAGCAAATACCACCTGGTAGAACCACAGTATCAGAAATTCTGAAATCGAGCAAAAACCTTGAGCGGGAACGATAGCGGATCAGTTACTGACATCATCTTTGAACGCCCTATGGTTCGCCCTATAAATGTTACGAGCAAAGTGAGTGCAAAGCCTTCACCAAGCGTTGGGAAGAAATCAGAAGAGCCTCATAAGGCTGAAAACAAACCCTGCGGGCAGACGACTTCGTCTGGACGATATCGTTTTGAAATTTTGATGGCCACATTCACCATAAACTGTTTTAAGACCGTTTATTTTGTTTAACAGAGTTTTGAACTCATTTGTGGAGAATGAACTAGATGAAGCGCTTAAGCTCGTAATTTTGCACTCAGTTGTCAGTTTTTGAGGTCTGTCGTTTGGGCGATAGTCGTCTCAAAAGTTACGTGGTTAGGGAACTGGAAGTTAGTTCAATTCAATTTCAGAGCGCCATTCAAGAAAGCACAAGCCTCGTCGAGCTGTGCCACAGGACTCGAAGATTAGGTTTGTCTGCATTCCAAATATGCACCCAGGACAGCCATTAAACGACGACGGAATGATTTTAGGACGTTTACTAAGCATGCTTGAAGGAAGGAGTAGTTCCAGGCCAGTCGAAGAAGAACTACCCGAGCTTCCATCTCTCCGACGTGCTTGTTGAAATACCGGAGTGCATTATCAGCGACAGATTGGAGAAAAAAGCAGAAGGGTTTACAGAATTTGAAAAAAAAAACTGTGTCATCTTTATGCTTACGTCAAAAACAATTATATGGCTGCAAGAAGGGAAAAGTTCCTGAAGGGCACACTGCAAAAATATCACTCATTTAAAATCAACCAACTTTCTGTTTAAAAACTACTAATATAATACTTTTAATATAGCTCCTGCAGAGTTAGTTAACCCAATCTATGTTGCCACTATTTTTAAAAATAATTCTCCCAGACTTTCCCTGACCAGTAATGAAGTTTTTCCTGACCAACAAAAAAAAACAACGCATTTAAACACTAGATCTTGAGATCAACAAGTTACCTATATAAAGTTAATTTTTTTGTTTAAAACAAATCACAATCAATGAAATAGTACGATGCTGGTTCAAGCTCTTAAATTCTTTTAAATATTTTGCGTGTGGGTAGAATGTAGATATTAAAACAAATTCAGAGTGAATTTTATTGCTGGGACAAAATTCCACGAGACATTGATCCATTGTAGACTTATGTCGCACTAAAATATTCGATTTCTGGGTAGAGGCCTCTTAAGCATCCAGTGGCCCCACTGTAGTTTGGCCGATGGTTCATTATTTTTGCACTATGTTCTGAATTTTAAATTTGAGCTATTTCTAATAGAAAGCTAAATATGTATTACATTGGGCGATCTTTTATTTTCTCAAATTTCAAAAAAGTTGCTTATCAAATAAATTGAATTAAACAGCCCGATTCTGGCAAACCTCACTGATACCTCACAAGTCACAAAATCCTCACAAGTTGAGGTGAACTAGATTTTGCGAGGTTTTCGATTTCTGTCAGCACACTCACAACTTGTGAGGCTCACAAAAACAATCGAGTGTGTGATCTCCTATGGAGCAGGTCACAAAATTCAAAACCAGTCATAACGGCAATCATTATTGCATTTGATGGTCCTGGTTTCAATTTCCACGCACTTTATGATCTGGATATGACCAAAATTTTGTTCCCTGGCAGTGGCAACCATGTAGTCAATATTTTTTCAGGAAACTCGGTTTAAAATAACTGATTTATCAATTTCCTCTTCAAATTTTGAAATGAAACTTTTTGGTTGATATTTATCCATAATGGTTGATAAAAACTGAGAAGTGAGTTTTTTTAACAGTAGTGCATTTAAACTTTTTATTTCGGTAGTTTTCGAAAACAAACACTCGTCTTTTTCAACAGAGACTTAGGCTGATAACACACTGGATCAAACGAAACATGTTCGATTCGGAAGTTAAAAACAGGTGTTTTTATTTGACGTTATTATTAATCGTTTTGTTTTATTGATTTGGTGGAATTTTACATTAGCCTTATTTTTAAAGGGGCCTCATTAAGGACTTGAAAACTTTTTTTTTAAATAAAATGCACACTAATTGAGATATCTCAAAAGAAATGTATTGGCTTAAATGACTGATCACTGATGTCAAGCTTATGCAATTGTCCAATGTAGCGAATACCATTTACCATTTTTATCGACGAAAAAAAACGGTCTAATGACGCCACCGGCAAGAAAACCGCACCAAACATTGAAGTAATGTTTCAGGAAACACATGACGATTCTCACCTGTTCAGTAACACATATTTTGCCCATTGACGAAGCCGTTTAACCAAAAGTGAGCCTCATCGCTGAAAGTTGGCTTTAACGCTCTTAGAGTTGCGAGCGACCATCGACTCGGCATTTTGGGAGTAAATTTTAATTATTTTTTAACGAAGGAACACTTCGTGTACTTCACCACGATGAAAATGTTGATTTTATTGAATATTTGGACACTGATAGTTCGGTAATCGATTTAAGGATGCGTTCACATTGAAAGTTGCTAATGAAAGACCCTTCACAAAGTGCATAGTTCAACATTGGAAATCATAGTCCCGATCAATTTTATCTCAACCTATAGCTTGCTATTTGAACCCACTACAGAATGCATGTTGAAATGGTCGTGGTTTAAAATCAAAATACATTTCAGCCCAATATGAAAGTGCGTTGGAATATGGTCCCACCTCACACTTATCAACGCACTGCCCAGCGTCTGCATCATTACGAGTCTTCGGCTAATATAGGTCACCATCAGATTTCACTTCGCATACATTTTGCATTTCCCGGCTTCAATTTTCTTCACTGAAAATGCGGTAATTGCGTGATTGCAAATAAGTACCTGAGGGGTGTTATTTTCATACTCGAAATCCGATGCACATTTGCATCGCATTCGCACATTAAATCACATATAAATGTATTACCAGTTTAATTGTGCTTAAAGCTCATGTACCACTTGCACAGAGTGCAGTATTTGCACTCTGAATTCCAGTTTGAACAACTCTAATTTCATCGTAAAAAGTGATTGGCTACTAATTAGTATTAATACGTGAATAAATTATACAGCGCTTTTTAATCCAAACCATTTTACGGATGAATCGACGTGCTGATTAAATGATTCGGGCTTTGTTTAAACATATATACCGAATGTTGGTATTTATTAAATCATAATTTAATTAGAAACATTGCCGAGGTTGATTTATTGGTTATATTAATATATCTGCTGGATTAACAATACAATATTAGAAGGAGATCAATAATATATGTTATTACTGCGAAGAGTTTATTTTTATATATTCAACTTTAATACTTTAAAAAGGATTAGCAAGACCGTTCATTCCACAATTGGATGACAAGTTTATTTTCGCTCAACTGGCCATCTGTCATCCCTATATAAGTATACGAGTTTATAAATAGAATAATTTTGAATAATGCGCGTTTTTAAAACTCAATTTATGACACAGTTGTTGTTAGTTTTATAACGCCCATTAATCATATGAAAAATTAAGCTTCAAAGCTTCACAAACTGATACTATCTGCGAATCACAATTTGTCGAGAAAGTGTCATGCGACTTTAAAGGTTCTCTTGACAACTGGCTATTTGGTTAGATATTGCTCGAACTTTGTTTTTATTTTTTCTCTGTCTCTGGGAAAGTTGTCGAATGTATATCTATATAAATGATGGATTAAATTAGAATAGTCACAATTTGTACTAGGGATACGTACGTACTTATCATCTGGCCATGCAAATTACACATCCAAACGTTTCTCTATTTGTGTTTGCTTTTTCGTTTGTCAGGCTTCGATTTGGGAACTACTTTATATAAAATTTCTTTATAGGTCTGTCTGGGGGCATCTTTGGGTAAAAATATTTTAAAGGTATTGTACAAGTCAGACTGCTAATCACAACAACATACACTTAAAAACGGGTTAAGACTGATTCAAAGATCTCTTCAAAATATTCATCAAATGCACATCCAAAAAATGCTTCAAAGGCAAACGTAAAAACGCATCAAAGGCATTTCAAAAACCGCCTCAAAAAATGTGACAAAGGCCACATCAAAAACGCATAAAACGCTAAGTCTTCAAAACACTTCAAAAATAGCGTTTGAAAACGCATTACTAACCCTTCAAAATACTAGTTGAAAATATATGCTTCAAAACACACATTACAGACATAAATAAAAAAACACATCAAAGGCAAGTCGAAAAATGCGTCGAAAATACTTCAAGAAAACACAATATATACACCGAAAATGAAAGTCTTAAAATTCATTTAAAAAAAACAAATAAAACTCTATAAAAACGAGTCGAGTTAAGCTTCAAATGGCGCCTATTAAAACACTTCAAAAACATGGGTCGAAAACACAATAAAAACGAATTAAAAAATATGTCAAAAACGCATAGGAAACTCTTTAAAAACAGGTTCAACAAAAGCAATAAAAAAGGAATCAAATGGCGCCTGTTAAAACACTTCCAAAACATGGGTCGAGAACACAATAAAAACGAATTAGAAAATAATGTCAAAAACGCGTCAGAAACTCTTTAAAAAAAAGGTTCAACAAACGCAATAAAAAAGGCATCAAAAACATGTCAAAAGTATTTTAAAAGTAGCATCAAGACACATGTCAAGCACCCACCGCACAATCCGTCAAAAACGAGTCAAAAACAATTTTTCCGATTAAATAGCACTCGTAACATGGGAATATCTTTTTTGCAGGCCTTGGTTTCAATACCACACGAGTCGTGGTAACAAAAAGGCACATCAAAGTGCTACTTGGGTTCAAAGCTGGACCGCCACTTCTACCTATCTACCTACTTGGTTTTAATACAGCAGAGTCGATTGATTCCATAGCCGCTTTGCTGTCAGAGTTTACGGTCATGTTTTTCGACAAAGCCTTGTCTCTTCATCTTCTCAAGGCCTTTTGAGAAACTCTCCCAATCATCGTTGAATCGGTATGATCGGCTTAGACTCAAAGTTCCACAGAAGATGGCTGCATCTATACCAATGTCAATCCTTTTAAAAGTGAAGTTGGAGATGAGGTAGTTTGAGGCCGTGTTGACGGCTCTTTAAGGCAACTTTCAATCACTTCATTGTAGATAAACAGAGGCATCCCTAAGAGTTGAGGGAAGGTCAAAACGAGCATCCCATCCTTCTATACAAACTAGGTCCCAGCTCACGAGACAACCTCGTATAAACGTAGGTATCTGCTAATGCGAGATTTAAGAAGGTTTCTGTTTAAGATAAAACCATGTATCGGCAATATATCTCTCGTCATCATCAAGTCACGCATTAGATAGAACTTTGTCAAGGCAATTTAAGTGGTACGTATAAAGGTTCTAATAGGTTCTCCAAAGTCTATTTATTTTTTTTTTTTTTTTTTTTTTTTTTTTGAGGGAAAAGCTGAATCCACTCACCACCTCAGTTGGTGACTAAAGAGCTATAGAACAGTCGACCAAACTGGCTATTGATGAAATGGAAGATTTACCACACATGCGTCAAACATCACACTGACTCTGACCCACGGGTATAACTTTACCAGCAGGACGATATTTGAGAAAGGTGCTACCGAAGTAGTACTTTATTCAAGGAATTCAACCACAACACCAACTTTCTTCTATTCCCTTTTTTATTGCATTTCTAACTCCTGCCGGAGGGAATCTGATACTCCTTGTGAACTTGGATTTGTCAAAAAATGTTTAGAGCTCCTATTATAGTCGCTATTCGATACATTCTTCACTTTTCACATGCGAGCGAAAAAAAATTAAAAATAAAATACAACTCGGGGCACACAAATACACTGCGTGCATGGATATCTAATACTTAACGTACGGTATCCTGTTTTCTGATTTTCGACCTAGTTCCACCCAACCGTATGTATACATCTCACAACAACAACAGGTGGTCCACGTGCTGTACATTATTCTTCAATAAAACAATACTTGTGATGTCCTATGATATAATATACCTTTTACAGAACAACACGGCTCGCCTTCTGTTCCGGCTATTCAAAGGACCATCGACGAAAAAATGCCAAAGCAAATACACGAAACAGCTTCGATCATTATTATCATCAACTGCTGTATGGTGTTCAAGGTTGCCCATATACAAGTAGGTACAAGGTTTAAGGTATAAGCTATACCGTGTATACTCGTGTTTAAGTCACGAATAAATGTAAGGGTTATTTCAGTTATGTGTGAGGATAACTACACTTCATACAAAGGGCATATCCGTATATATACGAGTTGGCGAGTTGGTATAGCACGCAACAAGCTGTGAAGTCATTATACTGGGAATTCGAGGGTAAATTACGTATATCAAAAGGGACGAATTAAATTTGCATTTTACGCCCCCAAAATAAAAGGCTTTATGGAAATATTCCCAGAAACAGCCATAAGGTATGTAAATGACGCAAAGCCCACTTAACTAGGTGTGTATCTGCGATGTGTATGTCCCCGGTGAGCTTTGTATATGTTGAGTATAGTTTTCATTTATGGGAGGGGTGTTTTTATATTAGGTCGGTTGATTTTTGTCTCACTGCATTACTTTGGTCTGCCTACACACTGGCGGGGTTTAGGTGACATTTAGGACCAGCGGTAAAGTGTAGCCCAGGGTGGATTTATAACTCCTTTCGATCTGGTACATAGGGACGCCTTTCTGTGTTTTCTCAATGAAATGTTGCAATTACTCGTAGTTCTGTGATACACTAACAGGACATGGTGGGTGGGTAAGCAAATTGGAAAAACCACCATTTAGTTTAAAAAAAAAAAACTTGCAAGCTCCGCCCAACAACAATGGAATAAAAAGTTCCCCAAATCTACGCTGGATTTGACAGCACACGCTTTAATTTGTTTTAAAATCCAATCGCGCACGTGCTGGTCCTTAAAACATTTTA
Organism: Cheilosia vernalis; assembly: GCA_949126925.1. Classification (NCBI taxonomy): domain Eukaryota; kingdom Metazoa; phylum Arthropoda; class Insecta; order Diptera; family Syrphidae; genus Cheilosia; species Cheilosia vernalis. Next base: position 45,256,003 of record OX421361.1, on the reverse strand, counting down.
CTGACCAATGAACAAGTGGTACAGGGCATCCAGTCGTGAATGATTCGGTGCAATGGTTAAGCCAACCCTAGTTTGATGCCGTCGGGATGTGTTTTGTTTGATGTTATGCGAAACATAAATCTGCAAATCTGAAATGGTTTCTGCGAAAAATAAATAAAATAGAAATATCTGCTCTGGTTGTGGCCTTTTTTTACGTTTGAAATAAAATAAATAACAAATTGAGAAGGGAAAAAGTAAAAATTTGCACCTTCACAGAAGTTCCGTGACTTGAATCTACAAAAGTAAAAAAGACGCTAGATATCAATCGATGGGGGAACCTGGAATCGATTTTGTTCTTTTTTTATTAGAAAGAAAATCAAATCAATTGGTATATGTGATAGAAGAATCACATCAGTCAGCTTTTAGACTTACAAAAGGCAGTCAACGTAGTAGTAGTATAGTGGAATGTTTTTAATTTCAACTTAATATTCATAAAAAAAAAATACATTATTATTTCTCCACATGCTTTAAGAATCACATCTTCGGAGACTATAAAACTCTTGGGTATGTATAATTAGAAACAATACGTATTCCTTCTCCATTTACCATCCAGTGTTCTAGGCAAGAAAGCCTCCCACCATTTCTAAACACCATAATCTCTGGCTTAGATATGTCAGTGGGAAAAAATACTTCTAGGCCCCTTTTTTGGCTGTAAGCTTCAAGTCGCGTTATCATCTGCTGTAACACCTTTACATCATCCGCAAGAATTACCATATCGTCTGCGTAGAGCAGCAATCTTATGTTGAGCCAATCGATGTAGACACCTCCCCCTAGAACTTTATGCAAATCATTTATATAGGTAGTGCGAAAAGCAGCGGCGAAGGCAAGCATACCTGCTTAGCTCCAAAACGTGTCTCGAAGTATTCGGTGAGCTCTTTACCTGTCCAAACCGCAGATTTGGTATTGGCATAAATAGCTTCGATCAGGTTGACGAATTTGGACGAGACTCCCATTGCGTGTTTTTTGTAGGTAAGCTGTTTTCTTAGAATTTTATCAAATGCAGCTTTCAAGTCAACAAAAAATGCGTACACTTTCTTTTTTTCTGTCAGGTCCAGATGAACGATTGAAGCCAGATTGTAGATGTTATTCATAGTCGAATATCGTTGTCTAAAGCCCGCCTGAAATTCTGTCAAGATACCATTCTTTTCCACCCATGCGAACAGCCTCTCGTTAAGTACTTCCATTACAATTTTCACAACAGTTCATAAAAGCGATGCCTCTGTAAATAGGATTTTCGATTTAGTTATAGGGTTAAGGAGTGTCAAAGTATTTCAATTGCTTTTGAGCCAATACCGAGACTTGATTATCCGTTTCAGAGTTCTATCCATCGCATGGTGATTGACATTGAATGAACACTTGGTAGCCGTAAAATTGATCCCCTGTGGTCCCTGGTTACTGTCTAGTTCCATTTCCATTCAACTGCCATTATTCACCATCGGAAATGAAAATTGAAACCACCTGCTAATCGGCTCAATCGGCCTCCCTTTGTCTACAGGCGACGCTCATTTGTTTAAGCCAATAAACAACATCAACAAAATGATGTGTGAAAAGATTTCGAAAAACGGCAAACGCTGCCAGACGCGCCAGACGCGCCAGACACGCCATTGTATAGATAAATTTGTAATGAAGCTGCTAATCGTTGTCCATTATTCACAGCAATCGATGCCTAAATGGAGCAAACCAACCGGGGGGATATTAATTATTAATTGATCCACGAAGCCCGGAGAAATTAGCAAAACAAACAAAGTGTTCGTTACACAGCGAACTGTGGTTTTTTTTATTCGAACGAGACGATAGTAAATTACTTGTAACTATTACGTACGAGTGTCGTTTCAATATTAATGATTGCACAAGAAATATTCAAGTGAGTAGGTGCTCGACGTTTAAGATTTTATTTACCTATATTTGTGTTTATTTGTTCCTATCAGTCATAAGGTGTTCGAGTTTGAAATACGCGTTTAAAATTGGTGGAGATACTTGAGCGGAGAGGATGGGTCATTACTCATTACTTCAGAAGCAGTTTGGAATACTTGTCGAGTGTTTGTAATGTGTCAGTGGAATGGAGGTTTATTGTTTGTTTTATCTAAATTTACAGTTTGTTACGTGTAATACATTTTTCTTTCAATTTCGATAGTACTTTGGGATACCTTAAGAACCATAGAAGGGTTATAGTTCTTTCTGTCGGTAGTGAGGCAGTGCACCGGGAGGAAAAGCGCGGGCTCAATCTTAGGCAATGTCGGATGGGCAGTACAATATTTGACACCTTTCGATTGCTAATAGTGTCATAATTTTCCCTGTCAAACATGGTGCCAAAATGTTAAGCTGAATTTGTAACGAATGTATTTGCCCTCCAAATAGTTTATTCTATTACATTTTTATTTATGACATCTGTCAACTATTTAACTATGAATTATGAATAATAAAACTCTCTCTGAATTTCACCATCAAACCATTTGGACGTCTTTTCAATACATACTTCATTTTTAAACTGCGTCTGGGTGAATCCGATAATATCATTGGCCAGCTGCCTTTAGCTGAGGACTCCAAGTTGGTTAAACCGCCCTTCGATTTGTGTGCGCCATTAAATACGAGGACTTTCCCTACTGCGTTGTTTTTAATTTTCTCTATTACGTAGTAAGAGAAAGATATTGTTTTCGTACAAAATTTCGAACTCGAGATATTAATCAATTCTAATACTACGATGATAGAGGAACTCAAAAAAGTGGGTAGCAAAATTCTGTCCGGTCTGTCCATCTGCCCGTCCATCCACATGCCTACAGCCTAAACGGCTTCCCGGATTAAGCTCAAACCTCGGATTTGGATTTGGTAACCTCAATATTAATGGTACTTCCCATATAAAATGTTCATACCAGTTTTAATTTGATCGAAAACGGCTCTAACGATTTCAACCAAAATTGATATTTAAGCTTAAGTAGGTGAGGTTACCATGACGGCGTACCCAGTTTTTGGCTAAAAATTCGAAAAGCGGTACTTTTGAAAATTTGACATATCTCGAAAACGGTCTATACGATTGTAACAAAAATTTATTTCTAAGGTAATGTGGTGTTTTATAACTTAATAGCAAACTCAGTTTTTCGCTTTATTATCGTACAATGGATTTTTGAAAAAGTAACGGTGCAAACTATTTTGACCAAAATGCAAACTTAGAGTCAAATGGATGTTTTCAAAACTATTGTGTCCCCAATTTTCGATTTGCTGAACACTCTGAAAGTCAGTCAGACTCGCACTAAGCGAGAAAGTTTCGGGTCACACTTTATTTTGTTGGTTTCCGAGTCGAATACTCTTGAGACCGGAGCGTTCATTTGCTCTCCAATTAATTTAATTTCATCTTCTCTGACACAAAGTCAATGGTGATATACAGCTCGCAAAGTTCGGTATTAAACCTCAATAAAGTGCAGCAACGCAAATTCTACTCGAAGACTTTTTTATTCAAAAGTGCTATCGTTATCTACCTTTGACCCTGCTTCTGCGTAGGGCTGATGGACTCAGATTAAGGTTTTTTCCCACTGCGCCACCTGTCGGGGCACTGCCCCAATTTTGTTTTGCCTTTATTGGGGCTTCACCAAATTAAACAGTGCCAAATGAAATAGGCGTGAGTTATCTTGCTTTTGCTAGTAATATGGAAGTTAAGACCTGACATTGAGGTCCACCTTTCCTCGGATTGGATTATGGAAGTCCAAATTGGTAGTGACCTTCGGGTTGCGAAAGCTCGACGGGGTCAGCCCCTGCACCAAATTTGGTGCAGCCCCATCATTGCGGTTGGATTCGTGGGGGCTGTGGTTTATTCCGAATGCAGAGGCGAATTGCGTTCTTTAAGAACGAAGAGGTGTCTGGATGGGCCTCGCTCATACCAATTGAGTTTGACTGTTACCTAACCGATCAGCCAAAGAATTGCACCAGAGTCAGTACCTACTTGCACTGTCGTATTGTCAACGTATTTCTCATGACTCTAATGTGGGTATGCCCACCGTGAAATTAAGCCGTCAAGGCAGGTGTTCACGTAAAGCATTACTTTAATTTCTGCGCCACCTGTTACGTACGTCTAACAAACATCCCAGACAAAAACTGTCACGAAAGAGCTTCTCAATTAGCCTTTTGGAGTATGCATCAAATTGTTGATCCCTTCCATTCATATACTAGAAATGAAAAACTAAAAAAAAAAAGGTAGGCCTACGGTCCCTTACGGACCTGTTTATGAATTGATCACTCACTACTTACTTACAACTGAAACTGAACTACATATTCATTTCAGAGCTTGTAGCCGAAGTAAAAAAAAAAATCCCCAACTGCAACCAAGTTAGCGATGTCTTTTCTGACGATCAGAAAGATTCCTTGATGTTCTGTTGCTTCTTATTGACAGCATTTGGATTTCCAATCATTCACAACTTAGGCCATTCTCGCGTCTTCTGTCAATATTTGGAAACGCGGCTGAGACAGCTAGAGTCAATCTCATCAGCGAGTGCAAGTAACACTATACAAATTGTGGTGGCTACTCAGTATCGCAAAATGTTCTTCAGAAATGTTGTTAAAGGAGTCATATGACAATACATAACCTGGTCTAAACCTCTTTTCGACATCAAAGGTCTCGGTGAGACCGTGCTTAAAGGATCAGCTAGAGCATTCTATCAAATCTATGGACATGACTCTAAACTCATCTCTTATGCGGCCTCAAAATCTGTAAACAGAAGGTAGATATATTTCTGTATTATGTACACTCTTGAAGTATTTTTTTGGAGGCCCCTTTTTCCGGATCGGGCGCTTTTAAGTGACATTTTTGAAATTTTTCAGCTGCAACGCTGGACTGCTCCATAAGTAGCTTAAGCCAGGGGCAGTTCATGGCCTAGATATCAATTCTTTTGGTTTATTAAGGTAAGGTTTCAAATTTCAAAATTAAAATTTAATTTTGTTTAATTCACAATAGTTAGATTAGCATTTTGTTCTGTTCTGACGAAACAACATTTGTGGAGAATGTATTAGATGAAGCTCTTAAATTTTTAATTTTTCCACACATCCAGTTCGAAACTCGTTCCCCATAAACAACGGTTCTCCAAAACGTTATCACGGTTAACTTTATAGGCTCTTACTATTAATGTCCTTTTATGCATATGAGCTTTTTTGATACCAAAAGGCGTCATTATAGCCAATTTAATTTCGATTTAAATATATGTCATCATTACCCAGTTTATTACAAGAGGGGGGTATACCCTCCTTGGATATAGCGTGATTTTATTACACTAATGGTAATGGAAAAAAGGTTGGATTCCATTAAATTGTTTTCCTTATTTCGCTCGATTAAACATGCAACCGAACTGCTACAGATGTCAATATTTCGAGTGGGAATTTAAAATCAATTCATTACAATATGAAATGTTGCAGACATTACATAGGTATATTCCAATTTTTATGTATTCCTTATGCTTATTTCCAAGGAACCGAGTATTAAGTAAATTGAAACGTGTGAGTTGTTGCCAGTGGATTTGATGTCACAAGTTCTTGACAACATAATCATTTCACATAAAAACAACAAATTCTTTTGATTCACACCCAACGAGTCGATTTGAATTGATTTACCGAAGCCGATTGACTTTGGTATAAAGTTTGGGAATGACCCTTCACGCTGTCAGTGTTTTATCTGTGCACAAAGGTATTTCCCCTTGGAGCCATCACGATCAGGGTCACTCTCAGCTTACTTGGAGATATCAGTATATTATTGTTCCATCTTCTATAAATCATATATCATCGTTCGTTATCTTATCATTTTTGATTTCGGTATTACTCAAATAAATACTTGCAATTAAAGTGTGTTTGTGTTTTATTAAGATAAAGTTGTTGAATCGATGACCCTCACCGTGAAGTACTAGAACGTACATATTAAGCAGCACCTATAGCAGGGATAGGCAAATGTTACTAGTTGTATCTGTCATTTGACAGCGTTTAGTGTCATGTTGAAAATGTGCGCTCTTATTTCTCAATAAGTTACAAGCTTCAACGTATAAAATTATTTTTGAACATCTGAAACGCACAATTTAATAACTGAAATATTTGCAAAATACGACCACCTCCCTGCACCATAAGATCCAATTAGTTCCCTGATAAGCTTCTTAAATTCACCACTGAACTAAAATCCCTTCTGTTCGGCCATAAAGTTGGAACGGGAAGGTAACTTAGAAATAACAAAGTTGTGGCAACAGGTTGAATATGAACGAATGTTCATTAACCATTACAGGGGTGTGTGCTTTAACGAATGTTAATCTCATAAAATGTCGACAGCTTTGTAAAATGAGCTTAGCCCAATAGAGTAGAATTTAATGCTTAAAAGGCACTATGGGTGGGGTGTTTTAAATGAAGCCCTAAGCTACTATCCATGAATGGTAAATGCATGAATGAAACTGAAAGAGATTCCGTTTTCCGCACCCAAGAGGTAAGAAGGTATACGTACAATTTACAAGGCGTTGTCTGACCCAGACTTGAGTACAATTCTCATCCGTTTAAAGTAATCCCTAATGCAAACTTAATGATTTTGTCTGAAAGGTAAATTCAGGTGTCTCCGATATGAAATTTTGTAGAGATTTTCGGAACCAAGAGTGTTCGTCTCCACCTGTTGGTATTTTAGTGACGTGCTGTGTTGTCAAAGATCGTCTCTAGAGTGGAACATCCAATAAAATCACGGTTTCTTAACAACTGTGAGAGAAAAATGAGCCCAGCTGTTGCAAAAGTTATAAAAGACTTTAAACCGCATTTGCTTGGACGCCACATTAATTTGCGAATAGAACATTCATCCTTGTATTGGCTGATAAATTACAAGGACAAACCATGGGAACGTCTACGATCTGTCTTTAACAACCATTTCGCCCATAATAAAGTCCGTGAAACTCCAACTTAGTCTTCTCTAGGACTTCATTCGTTGACATTTTCCAACCATCAATGCGGTTGACGGTTGGGATCTTGTTAGAACTTCAAAGCGGTCATAACCCCAAATCATTATACCTATGAGGAGAAAAATAATTGTCGTCTCTTTTAAAGGACGAGCGTAATTGATTCGTAAAACATATGTATGTATACAGCCGTCAGTTTTTCGGTATAGAGGCCAACAACTTTTGAACTTGTTGGAAGTTTCTTAAAAAAAACAAAACTAGCCACCCGGTTGCAAAAAGGTTTCCTCAAAGCCTTTTAGTTTTTATGAGGTATCGGAGGGATTTTAAAAGAAATGTTAAATTTTGTGCAAAGTTAGGCCTAGGGCCTAGGTACATATTTTACACAGGAATAGGGCTGTAAGGAGTTTTCCATATCTGGCAAAGTAACCAACTTGTACATACCAAACCAAATTGTTTTCTCTCAAAGAAACCCTAACTTGCAGCCTACGCAATAACATACGGAAGTACAATCCCCGCCTACATGCTTTTCTCAAGAAACGGCATTCTAATAAAATTATTGTTCCCATCAAAAGTTCTGTCATGCGAAATGTGTTTTATTTTTTGGCCACATCCTCAACAGTTGTATTCAGAAAAGGTAACTAACCACGCCAAGACCTTTCCAACTATAGACAAATGTTACAGGCTAAAAGTTCAACAACATCCTTCAACGTCAGCCTTCCAGAGAAAAAAAATAAAAACATTAGCTACGGTTGGGATGGTTTTCGAATCGATGATTTTATGCCTATACTTGTACAAATATAGTAATTCTCCGAGCCAATGATTATGAATACTACTTAGATTCAGAATCCAATTGCAATAGCTTGTTGTTTCCGATACAACGCACAGTTCTTTCAGGGACATACAAACCCAACAAAAGAATCTTTATATATCTTGTTTGACTCATTTTATGAAAGAGAAACACGCCTCACACTCATCCGCAATGAGACGACCCAATTTCTGGTCGTTTTGGATGATATCCAACTTCTTGGCTGGCTGCCGTTTGTCAGCAACACCTTCTGCTTGTGACAATATAAATCGTTCGTTTATTTTCCACACGCTCAAAATCTATTGTATACGTTTAATAGAGGACGTCTCTTGATATTTAGAAAAAATGATGCCGCCGGCTTTTTTTTATCTTATTTTATGCTTCTCAACTAATTTTAGTTGGTGGGGTATTGTGATGTTTTGTCTAACACTGTTGTGTCATTTCTTAAGAAGAAGTGGAATGTGATTTCGTATTTATTTTTAATATTTATAATAGTTTACTGCTTGATTTTTGAAAAACAAAATCATTTTGATGGCTTGATGGAATTTTTTGTAAAGAAATTGAATCAACTGATTCGGTTGTAGATAGAGTGAGGTTATGAGCAGGCATTTACATTTATTAGTTGTCATTGTAAGCTCAAAGGTGTATGTATAGTGTTGTTGAGGCTTATGGTGAAAGTTCGAAATATACTTAGTTGCCTAAATATACCCGGTGTTGACGCAAAGATGGTTTTCCGTTTTCTGAACTTTATTATTGTTATAAAAAACCTATAATGATGAACAATTATAATTTTTTTACTTCAATTTATGTAATATAATAATTAATTCATGTAATATAATAATGTTTTCTTCAACCCACGTTTTTTTCTCCTCCTTGTCGTCTTACTGAATTCGAATAATGACAGGTCGATTATGTTGAGTCGTTGCCAGATGTTCTAAGTTATGACACGGCACTGCCAGGTTGGCAGTTTTCTCAACACTCCCCCCCGTAAACCGACTACCGGGTTACCCTTTTATTTTTTCTTAGGCCTCCTAGTTAACATCGAGAACCGCTAGCTTGGAGGCTGGTCGGGTGTACACTCCCCTGCTCGTCTGTACGACCGCCGAACGTACTTGTCCGTCTTTGCTGGTTGACACCTGTATGACTCTTCCTTTAGGCCATAACCCCCTGGGATGTTCCGGATCGACAATTACCACGATATCATCGACCTTTATGGGCTTAACGGACTTAAACCATTTTGTTCTACGACACAAACTCGGTAGATACTCCTTAAGCCATCGTTTCCAAAACACATTACCAAATTGTTCACATATTAGCCAATTTTTTTTCAATAACCTTCCATCACCATCCAATTCACCAAATACCTTTGCCCCATTAGATGACCCCAATAAAAAGTGATTGGGAGTCAACGCTTCCTCGCTTTCTCCATCTACCGGAACGTAAGTGAGAGGTCTTGCATTAATTATGTTCTCCACTTCTGCCATCATGCTCAATAATACTTCGTCCTTTGGATTACGGCTGGGGCTGCTTCTCGCTAACGCCTGCTTTACCGCTCGGATAAGTCTCTCCCAGCTCCCCCCCATATGCGGTGCAGCTGGTGGTATGAACCTCCAATCTATGTTTTTGTTCACGCACTCCTCTGTCATCTTGTTGGTGTCTATGGCAGCTATGGCGCTTTTTAATTCCTCGCTGGCTCCCCGGAAGTTGGTGCCATTATCGCTCCATATCTGTAGCGGTGTACCCCTCCTCGAGCAGAATCGTTTAAGTGCTAGGATGCACGAATCGGCCGACAGATTGTGTGCAACCTCAATGTGTATAGCCCTTACTGACAGGCAAGTAAACAGGACACCCCAGCGCTTCTCTGAATGTCTGCCAACCGTAACTAACATAGGCCCGAAATAGTCCACCCCTACAAATGAGAAGGCTCTTGTGAACGATTGCATACGAGCCGCCGGCAATTCACCCATTAATGGTGGGAACGGTGTAGCTTTGTAAATTTTGCAACTCGGGCAATCTCGAATGGCCCTTTTCAACGAATTTCGCAATCCAGCTATGTAGTACTTTTGGCGTATCTCATTTACGACGGTCTCGTGAAACTGATGCCGAAATTTTTCGTGAAAATACTTAATAAGAAGCAATGTAATGTTGTGATTTTTCGGCATGATAATCGGCGTTTTGCAGTTTGTTCGTGCATCCTTGCAAGCATCAATGCGTCCTCCTATCCGAATGACCTTATTTTCGTCCATGAATGGACTCAGTTTATATAAAGGACTAGTTTTTTCTAGTGGGAGTTCCTTTGCTTTCTCTATTCTGCATCTATTCAGAATTTGCCATTCATCAGCAAAGGCTTCGCGTTGACACAGTTCGTACAGGTAATTTTCAGCTCGATTAAGATCCCGGACCTGAATGTGGTTCCCCTTCTCCTTACGTCTCCTCCTATGAAGACATATGTCAATGAAGGCGAAGGCGAATGCTAATGACCTTCTCAACTTGTTCCACGATGAGAATCGAGAATATTCTATTAGAGGTTCTGATCTCTCGGCGGCGCATACTAGCAAAACTACTTCCTCCTGTGTATCGGTATCGAGATCGATTGATTGTTGTGGCCACTCTTCCTTTGGTTGCCGCAGGAAACTGGGTCCGGTAAACCATCGACTTGCTGATGAAAGATCCGCATTTGTGTTCCATCTGGTCGCATCGTCAGCCACGTTCTCCGCACTTGGAACCCACTTCCATTCGGATGGGCTCGACTCTTCCAAAATTTCTCCGATTCTGAATGCTACGTATTGTCTTAGTCTTTTGTTGCCGTTCTTTATCCAGCATAAAACTGTTTGGAAGTCAGTCCAAAATATGCGGTTGTTGACCGTGATCGAGTGACCTTTGAGTACCATCCTTGCTATTCGCACGCCTAGAACAGCCGCTTCCAATTCCATCCGAGGTATAGAAATAGGCCTGAGGGGTGCTACCTTCGTCTTCGCACAGACTAAAGAGCATTCTATTCGTGTTTCTTTGATGACTCTAAAATATGCTGCCGCAGCGTACGCGGATGCGCTGGCGTCAACGAATACATGGAGCTCGACATGGTGGTCGCTATTAAAACGCAGCTTCTCCAAATAGGGTCTCTTTATTTTGACTGCTCTTATTTTTGGCAGTAGTTCCGACCACTTGTACCACAGGTCAGAATGTTCTTTGTGTATTTGCTCATCCCAATCTATGGCAGTACGCCATATCTCCTGCAATAGAATTTTTAATGATACAAGGAAATGAGCTATAAGTCCAAGTGGATCGAAAATGCTCATGAGTGTTTTTAGTACCTGTCTTTTTGTTGGTGCGAGCTGCTCTTTCTCGGCTTCCAAGGGAAATATCCCCTTATTGCAGAGAAATGAGAAGTGGTCTTCGGATGGCGACCACCATATTCCAAGAACCTTTTCAGAGTGGCCAAAGAATTTGTTCTCTAACGGTCGCAAGTATGCAATGGAGCCTACTTCCTGCTGGAGTGCTTTTAGAACCTCGGACGAGTTGCTCATGAAGTTCCTGAGCTCGAAACCCGCCTGTCGATGGATATTCGTGACGTTCTTGGTTACCTTTATGGTTTCTTCTTCGGAATCGAAGCTGTCGAGATAGTCATCCACGTAATGGTTCTCTAATATAGCTTTAGTTGCTCGAGGATACCTGGACATGAACTCCAATGCATTTTTGTTTTTTGCATACTGGGCACAATATGGAGAGCACGTGGAGCCGAATGTCATCACTCGCATCACGTAATCCTCTATTTTGTTGGAGGTCCTGTTCCTCCACAGGAACCGTTGCGCATGTTGGTCAGCTTCTCGTACGAGGATCTGGTGGAACATCTCTTTTATATCTCCACAGACGGCGAACTTTCTTTGGCGGAATTGAAACAACACTGCTGGTAGTGGTGGGAGATTGTCTGGACCGGTGAAAAGAAGGGTGTTTAGGGATACACCTTCGACCTTTGATGCGGCATCCCAGACCATACGTATCTTAGATGGTTTGTTAGGGTTGGTGACCGGAAATATAGGCAGATACCATACTTTATTTTGTCCAGGGCTTTGTAATTCCTCCTTGGTAAGTTTTCGAGCGTACCCTTTAGCTACGTACTCCTCAATCTGGCTATGCATGCTCTCACATAGCACGGTGTCTTTATTTAATTTCCGTTCTAGACACAATAACCTTTGCACAGCTGCTGGTCTGCTATCAGGCAAATTGATCTGGTCGCTCTTCCAAAGCAACGGAACTGAGAATCTGTGTCCGACTCGCGTAGTGCCCTCTTCTAGAAGGCGTTCGGCCATCCGGTCGTCACTACTCATCATGCGTTTGATAGCCTTTGCGCCAATATTTTCGGTGGCGTGAAAGCCTTTCACCAACTCTTCAAGCTGGGCGTTGGCTATGGCCTCGCACTCGCACACGTGATAGCTGAAGTCGTCTGAGCCATTATTCCCAGAGTTACCGATTGACCCGAAGACTGTCCACCCCAGCCTCGTCTTTACTGCAACAGGTTGATTCCCCTTGGCTTCGCGAGCCCTTTGAGCATTTGTTAAGCTGCAGTTGTCTAATCCTATTAGGATCTGTGGGCGCGCGTTGCTGTAGGATTCCACTGGAAGGCCTTGAAGGTGGGGAAAGCGGTTTTGCAACTGTCCAAAGTCCATCGTCTGACTTGGGAGACTGAGTGATTTAACCGTGCGTGCCCGGTGTAAGATAAACCTTTTACTACCTTGGGAGGCAGACACCCGGATGTTGACCTCCCTAGACTTTTCTTCCAGTCGATGCTTGTTAGAGGTCCATTTCAGACAGAGCGGTTTCTCTTCGCCCTTCAAATTTAGATCTTGAGCCAGCTTCTCGTCTATTAATGTAACGTTGGATCCATCATCGAGGAGTGCGTACGTATTGATTCTTATGTCTTCGTTATAGACCGTAATGGGTATAATTTTGAATAGGAGCTTTCCGCTCTGTTGGTGAAGATTCAGGCTACTGCTTCGCGTATTTGTTGTCTCCGCTTGGTTTGGTGTTGTGTATTTATGCAGTAGCGGATGGTGCCTGTACGGGCAACCGAGAATGTTGCACCTGGTGTCCACCTTGCATCGGCGGTTATGGTGGGTGCCTAAACAGATTCGACAAATTAAATTGCGCTTTATTGTGTCCCACTTGGCATTTAGATCCATAGCTCTGAACTCATCACATTGTTCCAACGTCCTGCAACTTCCTCCGCAACTCAAACATGTCCCTTTGTTGTTTTCAGGTTGCGCCGAGGCCTCTTGATGAAAATTGAATTGTGCGTTTCCCGTGCGCCTTCTGTCTACCTTCGTTCCAGTTGACGCATACATGCTGGATACGGACACCTCGCATGCAGCTTGTGCAACTTGTAGTAACCAGTCGCTAAAGGTGGACAAATTTACTCCATGCGTGCTTAGTTTATAAAGGCCCCAGTTCAAACGGGTTTGAGCCGGGAGTTTATCTACCAACTCCTGCAGCAGGCAAGGATTGTCTAAATGGTAGCGCAAACCATTGGCCTCCATGGTGGCAGCGATGTTCTGTACAGAGAGAGCAAATGGTATTAACGAGTCAATTTTATCCGCCTTGGGTGATGGTTCGCATCGAATTTTCGAAATCATGGAGTTAACTATAGCCTCGGGTCTGCCGTAGAGCATTCTTAGTGTTTCTATTACCTTTGGGACCTGAGCAGGGTACAGCAGCCTCGCTCTTACCGCTTCCAGGGCGTTACCCCTTAGGCATCTTTGAAGACGGAGGAGATTCTCCTCATTGGTAAATCCACATGTCCTCGTAGAATTTTCGAAGCTATTGATGAATAAAGGCCACTCCTCTACGTGACCGGAAAAGCACGGTAAATCCTTTTGCAACACTAATCTCGTGGCTAGCTGTTGGTTGCTTAGAACGTTCTGCTCATTGGAAAAGGTATCGTGCGCATTGCGGAAGGCAGAATTGGAAGACGTGCCAGCTGGCTGAGGGTTGTGCCTAACATCTTGGTATTGGGAGTGAGCAGCCTTGGGTAGCGAACTGATATAAGTACTGGGCCAATGATTATTGTAACTGGAGCTTGTTGCTACCTGAGGGTTGTCAACTATGTCCGGCTCACCCAGATGGGGTAATAATTTCCGTACTGTTGGCCTTGAAATTTCGGTGGACTGGAGTCTTAGGCCAGAAGCGGAATAAATGGATGCTGGCTTAGCAGGCAGTATGGCATCAGGCTCTATACAACCGGCTTGTAGGGAATTCTGCAGGGGGATTGCCTTGGAAGTTGAAGCCCAAAACGTATAATTCGGGGGGCTCTGTTTATTTGGCTGACTGGCGTTAAGCTCGGTACTGCCTGCTTGGCGAGATGTTGCCGGCAATTTTCCTGCGGATGTCGGATTTGAGATTTTATCGTCAGATAGTACACTACGTGTAGCCGGGGCGTGGGTGGTTACATTCGTGTGATCTATTGTGGCTCTTTCGGTTTCACTCTGCTGCGACATAATCTCTAGTAATTTGTATTTCTTCTTAAGATACTCCATATCTCGTTGCTCTTTTAAAAGCCTTTCTTCTTCAAGTAATTGAAGCTGAATGGCGAGGATGCTCGAAGCGTGAACAGTGGCCTCCCGTGAGGATGCCGAGGGTGCTTGAGCCTCTGGGTTCGAATGAGCGTGAGCAGTGGCCTCCCGTGAGGATGCCGAGGGTGCTTGAGTCTCTGGGTTCGCATGAGCGTGAACAGTGGCCTCCCGTGAGGATGCCGAGGGTGCTTGAGTCTCTAGGTTCGCATAAGTTTTACCGGATGCGGGTGTAGGGTTGCGAGAAGGTGAATTCGCATCTGCATTGGTGCGGCGTATGGGCGACGGAACTCGAGATGGTAGAACATGGTGCTCTGCAGTGGTTTCGGGGTCGCAGTTTGAGCATATCCAACTGCAATTTTCTATTCCGTCGGTAACGTCAACGCACTGGTAGTGGTGCCATTCGTTACAGCGATCACATTGAACCATGCTACCGGTATCAGGGAGTTCGCATGATTGGCAATTGAATTCTGCTGTTTGGGGTGGTGATATTGGCGGTGGGTTACGTTTTGCACGTGGCATAATATTAGAGTTATTGGATTAGTGTTATTGGAAGTGGCTTACCTTTGTATCAGTCGAGACTTCAGATCTGGAGCGGCTATATTTCGTTTGGGGCAAGTGCTGAGTCAAACTATTTTCTGCCAAGAGAAGCTAGCACTCGGTGAGTTGCCGTTAAGCTTCGTACGATCCTTGTTGAGTCGAACTTCCTTCTAGCTAAGAGAAGATAGCACTCTGTGAATTGCCGCTGAGCTTCGTATGATCCTTGTTGAGTCGAACTTCCTTCTAGCTAGGAGAAGATAGCACTCTGTGAATTGCCGCTGAGCTTCGTGCGATCCTTGTTGAGTCGAACTTCCTTCTAGCTAGGAGAAGATAGCACTCGGTGAACCTTGGACAGCGTATACAATTTTCTCGCTAATGGAGATAACCATGCGGTCCTTGCAGGTTAGAATTCCGAAGAAACTTTGACGTGTGTGTTTGTTAACAAAACGTTTTTTATAATTTTGTTGACGCAAAGATGGTTTTCCGTTTTCTGAACTTTATTATTGTTATAAAAAACCTATAATGATGAACAATTATAATTTTTTTACTTCAATTTATGTAATATAATAATTAATTCATGTAATATAATAATGTTTTCTTCAACCCACGTTTTTTTCTCCTCCTTGTCGTCTTACTGAATTCGAATAATGACAGGTCGATTATGTTGAGTCGTTGCCAGATGTTCTAAGTTATGACACGGCACTGCCAGGTTGGCAGTTTTCTCAACACCCGGTTTTATTTTGAACTTTAGGTAGTGCCACCGCTGCTCATGGATTTAATATAAGAATTCTGTCCACTTCAACACTGACTGTTTCTCAAAAAAAAAAAATATAAAATGGATTTATAAGACTTCTAAGGACTCAAAAGAGGTGTCTTTCGAGAAATAAATATAAATTATCTGTACAGACTTAAGAAATCAAAGTTTCGAGTGGAGTACCGCAAGGCTGCATTCTACGGCCATTATTGATTTTCTTTGTGATTTGGTTATTGATATACTTAGAACCAATTTGTTGATTGAAAAATGTAAGAATTCTATGAACGAATGAACTTTCGCGTTTATTCAAGTACCTCAATATATAAAGACGAAATAATCGACTTGGATAATTCACAATTGCAGAAGAGTGGATCGTCGTAAAAAAACAAGAAATGGACGGAGCATAAATGCATCATTAGTGATGAATGATGAAAGCAGACACCCAATTTATTTAATTTAATGCATAGAAGATAACACTGCAGAGCCCCTTTGCGTATATGGTCACACTGTGTGGCTCGATGATATTTAGAACAATTCCCGAAATGATTTCCTATGGCCTAAAGTGCAACCCATTCTTGGATTGAATATTGAGTCAATATCGGAGAAGGTATAAGGCTTAAACTAAGAGCTGTAAGAGCTATAATATCGGAAAAGGTGAAAGGCTTTAACTTTAAGACCGGAGCACGCACAGCAAAGCACTGGGGCGAATGCATTCTCCTAGAGGAATATTATTGACGACTCCTTAACATTTATTTTGAAAGTCGAAAGAAATAAAAATGTATCGTTCAACCAGTTTTCCGAAATAAGTGAGATATCAAGAAAGACGACTAGCGCCAGTAAATTTGTATTAAATCGAGTTTCAATTCGCATTAAATTCTTCCGAATGTTCGCATTTTGGTCTTTGGCGTGGATTTTCGCGAATCGCCGGCGGTTCTTCCATCGACTTCCGTCACAACGTCAACTATTTTACACAACATATCGCCAGAGATTCTCAGATGAACTTGCCTGCGAACAAAATATTATAATATATAATCTTTCAAGCGAAGGCGTCATGCTTAGCCTTACAAAATTTAAGGAAGCTCCAGGTAATAACTCTTAATAAACGAATTATATTTTTGGGTGCGGACGAATGCCAAATCGGAGGCAAATGTTTTTTTATATTTCGCAAAACTAAATGTGCCCTAAATTTATCCAACTTGTGTGAAAAATTAATTTGACAGAATAAACGAAGAATAAGAGAATTTATTAGGGGGCAAATCGTATTTTTTTTTTCAGCTGCCAGGGTTTTTCCAAAAAAGAAACAAGAACAAGACTTCATATACACATAACTCTTACTCCGCCATCATCCATGCAAAGACGACACTCAGTTATCTGAAGACATTTTTTTTATAAAAATCTTATATCGATAATTTGCGCTCAGTATATGGACCTGCAGTATTTTTTTTAAATGGAAGATCTGTAAAGTCCACCCCTGAGGGACAACGCAGCAGAGGAAGACCTGCACAACTTGGTGTGCGTAACTGGAGGCAGCTAGCGAGGGACCGAGCTGGATGGAGGGGCTTGTTAGTTGAGGCCGTAGTCCACCCCGAACTGTAAGCGCCACCAAAAGTAAAAAGTAAAGTAAGGTCTGTAAAGTTCTCTTAGTTCTAGAGCTAAGAATGTTCTCCTTTATGTGTATTGAATGCTTTTAAATAGCTCATGCTTCTCGCCTTAAAATGGCATTGCTGTACTGAACCTCCTGTGGAAGCATAATGCTTTTTGGCCTGCCGTAAGATTAGTAAAAGCTTCTGGTGTAACAGCAGGAACGTTTCGACACTACCAACCAGTTCATTCTGATTGTTGTAAGAATTCTAATTCGCGTGTTGTCTCACGATGATTAGCCAACTTAAAGGGTTCATAAAGCTTAAGATACCGCGCACGATCCTAAGCTCAATAGAAATTAAGTGAGTTTTCGTCAAAATTTCGTACAAGCTTAAGCCCTCATAATGCAATCGTGGTTGGACTCGGCCTATGGTTTTAACAGTAGGTCATCAATGAAAAGTTGACATAAAAGGCGAGTCTTGAGAACAGTCTTTAGTGGGTTAAAATTCGACACTCATTGTCCCTTCTAGTTAGAGTACAAGAAATATTACTGAGACGTCAATATTAAAATAAATAAATAGTTGGCGCAAAGGTCCGTAGGGACCCTAGGAACATTTTCTCACAACCATTCGTTTTGTGGGAGTTTTTCATTTTTGGAACGAATGGAAGGAATCTACAATTTTCGGGCGAATCCAAGCGGCTAATTAAGAAGCTCTTCCAAGACAGTTATGATGTTTGTTAGACGTTTACGTGGTGCAGTGAAAAAAAACTTAGTTGGGGTTTTTTCGGGGTTCGAACCAGGACCCCTCCAACACACTTGTACACCACTGCGCCCACAGAGAAGTCGATATTGGAATAAAAAAATAAACGAAATTATTTACAGGATACGTCAAGAGGGTGAAGAATAAACAAAAAAATATTCGTCTCTTCTTAAGAACTAAGCAAAACTTTGTGCTCTTTGTTCGAATTCGATTCGATTTGGCTTGTTAGTCACAAACTACTCCCCTTCCCCTCTGCAAACGGATCACGATACGCTTGATTCTCTGACTTGATTACGCTATTAACACGTTCGTGTCACAATCGACTTCTCTCGCACTACCGTACACGCATCATTAACCCCCGTTTTCATTTCTAAAGAACATACAAAAAGCTGCCCTGTTGAATGGATACATATAGGTACTTTTGTTTGTTATCGCAAAAACAGCACACACAATGTCAACGACTTAATAACATGTGTCAATTTATTTTCAATTTATTTCGCCGGCTCTTAATGAACACAAAAATGTACCTACAGCCAACTGCAACCAGCCATCCAGAAGAAGAAGGTTCAAAACGATTAAGGATATCGATCAAGCGCATGAAGGTGGTGTTGTTTTAACATAAAGCATGACACGCGCGTTCCCATTGGCATCCAGCAGTAGCAAGCTCGTGCAAACATTTAGCCAGTTCCGCGGCTGCATACAGACTTGGCGACGGTTTACCACTCTACGTTTACTCAGGCCTCAGCATGCAAATGCCAGAACGAAAGATAAATATAAACTGGTGGCGGCGGGGAATCATAAATTTTGTCAACGTACGCTGAACGGGCAAAAGTGTGCCCTGCCGTATGCGGAACTCCAGCTGCCGCCAGTTATAGCATACGATTATGTGTGTCGTCCTTGTCACAAGTACTTACATACGTAACATATACGTAAGTGAAATCCAGTTTTGCCTTTTCACTTCTTCGTCCGTGTGCGCGCTCAGTGCTCGCTCGGTGGTGTTCCATGCTCGAGGACGTATACAAAAGCGCACAAAGGACAAAGTCTTTCTTACTATCGCCGAGAAACGGAACAGCGTCTAACGAAGTATATCATAAGTGCCTCTTGCTATATGCACCACAAATTGAACCAACAACACGTTTTACGTACCTACATGTGGTTTACTCAAAGTGGAATATCTTATACGGATACGGGTACACGAGCAGAGGTAGGACCTGGTTACATGTAATTGCATTTCTAATGAATGACAACCCACATTGTCTAAAGTCTGGCACAAAACGAAAAAGGAAGAGACGCGAAACAATAATGGCGAACGGTGTAACCTACTTGGCTGTTTAATTTTATGCAAACTTTTGTCGATTCATATCGGTCCGTTTTGTTGCGCGTACCTATGGTTATTTTGGGTGCCTGCGAAGGTGCTGTTATCGGGCCAAAACACATGAACATTGACCTATTGGCTACGTGCTCGTTGCAAAATATGCTAATCTATTTTTTTTTATTTTTTATTTTGTTTACCAAAATGCGTCATCGTACTCGGTTTAGTAGAACTTTGCACCGCTCACATTCAAATGACAAATGTTTGACATCCGCACGTTGCATGCTGGTGATCCTTCCTCGAGAGCTATGCCGTAATTCTTGTTATCTGGCGAGCAAATCAATTGACCGTATAATCACTGTCGAAGAATGTTTATATATACTCGTACATCGTGATATTTGGCGGAATGATAATGCTGCAATCATTAATAACAATTAAGGTGAGCCCACGTGTGTGCGCCTTGGTTGGATGATCTATTTCCTTTGGCCAGTGTGCGTCTGTGTGAACTGTTGACTGTATCCATTAGCGAGATGATAAAGCTGTTTGCATTTCAATGGTTTAAATAAAAGGTACTGCTTACTCACGGAGATTATCTTTTGCATGGTAATTTGTATGCGAGATATTTGGGGTTGATGTAAACGGTTTTCGTTTCGAGCAGAGTGTGACCTTTATTTTGCATTTGAAAAATTTAGATTGCCATGATTGGGGATACGGGTATAGGTATATTATCTCGTTTAGCATTCTTTCGTGTCTTAAAATGTCAGAATGTTGGAAATTAGAAAGAATAAAAGGGCCATCGTAAAGGCAATTTACTGGCCATAAATATTAAAAGTCGTTATGCCTATCAGCATGCTTTGTGCTTTATGTTAAATGGTTTGCTATTAATCAGGGAACGAGATAAGAGTATGGCTTCTCTTTTTCAAAAGACGTTCTTCCGCTGGGAAGCAAAGATTGATTTATGCGGAAGTTATATTGAATTAATTTTATAGACTTCATCGGATTGACAAGAGGGGCATATATCAGACCATTGTCAGACGCTGTAGAATGCCGATGGCGTTCAGTGCTGTAGTTGTCGGTCTTGGGAAATAATTATGTAAGTTTTGGCGTAGGTACTGCCTGCACTACATTTGTGTCGAATGAAAATGCGTCATTATTTCTAATGGAATGCCGAAAATGGAGTGAAGTACGAAATGCACACTCATAGCAAAAAACCAATCCATTGACAAGTTTTGAGTTCAAATCTCAAGCGAGTTCCTTTGAAGCTTGTCATCAACTTGGTTGGTTGGTTTATGTGGCTGTATTTCCCGTTGCCTGAAGGAGGAAGAGAAAAACACAAAAAACGTATTGAGTGCCGTTTCGAGAGCACAGCACAGAGGATGTTAGGAGCTCAAAACCAGCCTATGGAGTTGAGAAATTTTATGATCTTAAAATGTCATCAACTTAGTCACTTGTTTTCTTGTAGCAGCTATAATGCTGACTTAAAGCAGAGCATGTGTCAACAGTCTTTTCATGTGGTTCAAGCAAAAATGTTGTAATTTTTTCAAACCCATTTCTAAGCGTCAATTTCTGCATTACCAACAATGTCCTTAACGTCAAAAATTCAAAGAATTCGACATAAATTTTATAAAAATGTTTGTCAGACAATTGCAAAAGATGGCGCTGTAGGAAAAAATATCTTAAGCTTGAACTTTTACAAATATAAGTCCAAAGGCGGTGTCAAATTGCAGCTCCGTGACAGTACGGCGAAGTTTCAAAAATTACGGAGTAAACCATTGGTTTACAATTGGTTGTTGTTGGCAAAAGATGATTTGTTGCTCAGAATGATCGCGTGACCTTTAGCAATATCCTGCTGGAAAAAGAACTCGTAAAGTTCCATCTGGCCAACCGTTCATTTCTCTATAAAGCGATGTAGATTACACCTTAATTTTGGAAGAACAATGGACCAGCAAAGCCGCCCATTCAAAAACCAAACCAAGCATTCACGCACCACATTTGCTGAGTGAGTACGAGTAGTAATCCTGCGGAGCGTACGAATGAGTAGGAGTAGTAATGCTTTCCACCACACTAAGGCAATTACGAGTATCACCACACCTTACATCAAGGGGTCCCATACATCGATGTTTTTAAATGAATGAATACGTTAGGTTCCCCCGCACTAAACTCTCTCAATTTAGGGTTTCGAAATCATACTAAAATCGCTCTTTCCGCAACATTAATGTGATGCTTTTTGATAGTTCGGTTAAAAACGGCGTCTTATAGGTCCTGTCAGCTATCTCTCTGGAGAATTTATCTTCAACGAAGGGTTGAGGGTATTTTTGCGTCTTATTCTCTACATTTTGCTAGGAGGAGGCACCATCTCGATAAAAGACAACATTTTGTTCCACTTGTCGGTGCTGGAGATCGTCTTGCTCTCCGAGTTTTGTTTTGAGAAGTTGCCTGCTCTAACTATAACTATAGATTAGCTGTGCTGTCCATCTACCACACAAGAAAAATGTGTGATATGGATCGTCCCCCTGAAAGTAGCCATATTTGGAGACTGTGTTCCCTACTTTAACCCATTTTGCAGATCTACCAGTTAAGAACTAAGAGCTTCACTTCGTCGTTTTCTTCATACGCCGAGGTTCCTGATCAGTCGCGCAGTTTATCTACATTTTGTTTCGCAGCTCCAGCGTCTTTACCACTTTTGTTTGATAAGCTGATTTGTGTCGGGAGATGCCGTTTGCATTCCTATGGGGGAATGGATGTCACTATCGCGATACAAGGGCGTCTGATTCCGACACTCTTCGGTATAGGAGCTTGTAAGTCGGAGGGCCGCTAATCTCTGTATTGTTATAAACCCCTTCAAGCTCTATGTTGAATTTGGTCCTTCACACTGCATCGATACAAAATGGACCGAATTTCACCCGAAGAATCTTTTCCGAAAGTGCCCCAAGAGGTTTTCGTTTGTTATTGATAAGGTAAATACTTCACACGACTTTCTTATAAAACAATTCGACTTCAACACTCAGAAAAAAAAAAAGATTGTTGAGCGAAGAATTTCGGGATTTTTACAAAAAATTGTGAGCAAAAGAGTTCTTGATTTAACAATAATTATTGTTGGCATTAGAAATTTTTTTCTGAGTGAAGACGGTCGCCGCTGTGAATGAGGGCTAAACCAAGTCTAAGTATATAATATGCTGTCAACAAGAAGAGACAAATAACACTGCCTAATCGGACAAAAAAGTCACAAAAATATTGCTGTAACTTGAAGGATAGTTAGGCAGGTAGACCCGTCTTAGTTATAAAGTTTTAAAATTAAATCAGAAATCGAGGAAGGAGGAAGTTTTCCACCTGGGAATCGGTGTTTGTTAGCCTCATTAAAAATATTAAGAGAACTCTATATAAGATGATCCCATCCCATCAGCTCCATGGGGCAAAAGAATGCACTTTAGCCAAAGCGGATTGTGTTATCCTTGGCCATTTTAACCACAAAACTCTTAAAGTGATTTCGGTCTAGTTTTCCTTAAGGGAGCCGAATACCTTACAGTGAACTCAATGAGCTAAGCAGCGACATCGACATTGTCCGAAAAGAGCTGAGAAATTGTTGTAATCGATGATCCGACTCGGAGAGTCTTTAAATCCATCAACAGACAGAAGATAGAAAGCAGTATACAGAAGACAGTAGGCAGTAGGCAGAAGAAGAAGACTTCGCCACAAATGATAGAGGGCCTCAACTGATTTGGAGTGGAGGCAGTTAGAAAAATTGGAGAATTGGTTTTGTTAAAAAGCTAGAATAATCTCCCACTACTTACAAACGTTCAACCATGCGATTTATCCACTCAAACGTTGTAAAATACCTCAGACCATCTACTCCCTAAAATAAATCCGAGTATCCATGGTTCAAAAGCTATCAAATTACTCACTGTCCACAACTTTACAGAAGCCTGTAAGAAAAAAAAAATAACCTCGTCAGTGGTGTGCACTGAACACAACCATACGACATGGTCTGGAAACGAAACAAGCAAAATTGCAACCTTCCGCTGTAAACATTGATTTTCTTTGACAACTACGTACATGCCACATATTCCATCCTGCACTTGATAACCACTGCCGCCAACAAGCTATTTGTATTTGTATTTGCATTTCGCTTGCAATTCAATTACACTGCAATAGTGCAACCTAAAAAAAACTCACCGAGGTGAGTCACTTCCATCAATAATATTATCCTCTGGTGCTTAATTATGCCACTATCATAGCGCCAGTCGAGTTGTCAATCTGAAACTCGGTCAACCATCAAAAGAGCATCGCCGCAACAACAACTTATATATGTATCCGCCGCCACAACCTATACAACCTAAACAAATCCCATCCACAAGACATAGTGCATCAATTGTATTTTGTATATATGCCTATACATACCTACATCACCTCCCTGAAAGTCTCTCAAAACTAAGTGCGCCAAGTTTTCTGTTTGTCGTTGTCGCTTATTCATTGAATCGAATTGTGTTCCATTTAGATAGACATACCGACGACGACGACGACAACCACCGGCATCGCTTTTATCATTTTCAAACATCTTAGCCCAAGAGAGAGGAGCGGCAGACAAAATCGGATCGGTTTTAAAAGATGGAACAGCCGAAGCCAAGTCGTTGACAGCGAATGTGAATCTTGATGTATGCCGCGGCAGTGGGTTTATTTTTTTTTTTTTGTTTCATGTCGCATACAAGTTAAACAACACCGAGGACAAATCGGAGCCGTAAATAAATTAAACTTGAAAGAGAAAAGAAGAAAAAAAAAACCATGATGCCTTTTCAATTTTGATGTGAAGTTCGGCTGATATTATATTCCACGTGGATTGTACTAACTAATGGCCAGATGGAGCAATGGCATTTCAAAAAATTCCTTGGCTTTGTCAAATTGTCGGGCCGCATGATATGCCCAGCATTGACGTCAGAAGAAGACAAGGACAACACTAACATTGCTCCCCATGTACGACTATATACGACAACATGCGAACCCAATTCCAACTTTAGTTAATTGCGTACGTCATGATACCGTGAGTTATATCGGTCGTTGGACAAAGCAGCAGCAGATGGCCGTGGCGTGCATCACACCCATATACCTTCATTTCGACGTGCAAACACAGAAGTCGTGGGTTCGTTCGAAGTAATCCGCTTAAAACGGATCATTTCAATACATTTGGCATGTGAATTGCAAATTCGATAGACACGTTCAATTAACCGTTTAATTCAGCCGCATTAAAACTTCGAATTTCGAAATTAAGTCGAACAACTTAATCCCAGATTGTTTTCGATTGATGTGACGTTAATTATTTCCAATTAAGTGCGCGCCGAGTGCTCGCACACAGCCATCGCAAAGTTATGAAAATTCTGCTCCGCCATTGTTGGCTGAGCATACAAAATCTATTTTTTTATGGTAATTAAACAGTGAAAAATTAAATTTTTTTCTTATTTAAACTTTTCCAATCGCAGCACGGAACAACTCAAAATCAATAAAAGCGTCAAAAGTTTTCGCATACATTCATATCAACTTGATGCGGATGATAATGGCTCTTTATTGAGTGACAGTAGGATGTGCGCATTTTGCTGACGTGTAACTGCGTGGGTTGCTGTGGCGTCAGCGGACACATTTTGAAAGGTTGAGGAGTGCATTTGGAGTGTGTAGCACTTGGAGGATTTGTCGCATCTGTGAACGATCACACCGTCACGGATTTATGATGATAATACACACGAAAAAAGTGCGATTGTGAGACCAGCGCCGGTATTCTGTAAGACGAAAACGTTTAAACGTTTTCGTGCACACGAACAGTTTGTTTCATGTAACTTCAAAAACGAAAGAAATTCTCGTGGGCGCGAAAAAAAACCAACGAACACATTTTCTTTGACGCTTTCACTTTTCTTGCTTCATGTTACCTTTAAAACGAACAGATTTTATTGTCTCCACGAAAGAAAACAAACGACAGCTATTTTGTTGACGTTTATCATTTTCCTATTTATTTTTTTGTTGACCAGCGAAAGCGACGAAAGTGAAGTGGAACATGAACACATAAACTTAAGAAAAATTAGAAAATATCTGCGGGATTGTTCGAATCCTCTCACATTACCTGACAAAAGGTTGGTTTATTTAAATTTGGTTCTTAGTTAAAAAACGTTTTAGGTTAAACAAAGCTGCCTTTAAGTATGTGCTGGACAATATTCATTTGCATACAGATACACGAAATACATACGTGCCTCCTATTTTAAAACTTTCCTGAACGTCAAAACAACTTAACGAAAATAAAGCTAAATACTGAGACTGCCAAACTATAATTTTGTTGTCACACAGTTTCTCAAACCTAAACGAATGTGAACAAAAAAACCTTAGAAGTTACATGAAGCAGATTTTCGCTTTCGCGTGATTTATTTCGTTTTTTTGAAACGCGAAAGTGGTTTTCGTTTCGTTTTTTACAGAATCCCACCCCAGGCTCACACCAGACTGTAGCGCCATCTATATTTAAAAAATATAAAAAAATAAATATCGGCTAGACGATACGATCTCAAGTTTTTCGGACCTTCCTCCCTGAAGTTGTAGATTTTGTAAAACAACTGACAGCGTGCTGTCATTAGAATGCTGGCGAAGGTTCTGTCGTTTATTTTACTTAAAAATAAGTCACAACTCACAACACTATCATTTTCAATGCATTGAAAAGGCCGTGAGTAGGCGATACTCAAGCCAAATGGTTTTCTTTTCATGAAAGCAAAATGATTTAACGTACAATCGCCATCTCATAATGTTGAGCATAGCTATCGGCACACTCACAATAATCTAAAAAAGAAAGAACCTTTGACAAACTCAAATTAGAGAGAAAACATAATATCCTTGTGTACTTTTACGTTGAGTTCTTAATTTACTTTCTTTGATTTATCTATTTAATTTGACGCTTCATTTCTTGTGCTTTCTTTATTTCCTTCTTTCGTGACTTCAAATGAGAAAATTATATAAATATTTGTTATGTACCTTATATATAATTATTTTTATATTCTCTCATTTTTTCCCTCTTGCATTTTGCACAGAAATCGAGCAATCAAAAGTTGGTCTGTACCTAGGAGTTTTAACCTGATGTCACAAGCCATATTGGACCAGAAGAAAAAAAAACGGATTTTAAATTTGTTCCAGCTATTCGCCGTGGTAAGTTTACGACAATATGGTTAGTAAAAAAATGTCATCTATAGTTTATTTATGGCGTAGTTTTAATACCTACTAAACTAAAGTTTTGGAATATAGTTTAGCGGTTACATAATTTGTAACTACTTGATTTATGATAACCATAAAATAAAACTTACACGCTGAAAACGTATATTGCCTTTATTTAAACAGAGAGACAGAGCGAGTTCTCTGTCAAATGTGGTGAGGTGACTTTTATTCAATGGACTTACCTGAAAGGAAAAACAACAGATAAAAGTTAGTAACAGTTCGTTCAACAGTAGTAGGTAGATTTGAAAGTTTAATTGTTTGGGATATAGCTATGTATAAATTAAATACAGTTTATTTTCTATTTAAATAAAAGGAAATGTCTGAAAGGGTATGACTGAATATGAAACAGTTTCTTCCTATTGACGAATGGAGGCTAACCCCTGGCGCAAATTTTCGCATCGGTAGGTTGCTATAGATTTTGACAGCTGGTATGTATTTCTATGAAAAACCAAGAAGTTTTTGTTAGAAATTGTAGGTATACTTAATTTAAACAAGCAAAAACCTCCTTTTATAACAGAATAATAATATCTTAAAAGTGAGTGCGATAAGTGTTGATATAAAAGTGAATACTAAGCTCTTTCTTATAGAAATTTGGCAACCGAATTCACGGGATGGGTTTCATTATAGAATCAAACTTGTGGAAGAAGCCTTTTAAATAATTCGAAGAAACGAGGCAGATACAGAAGAACCATCCAACAACTGTACTGCGAGTTCTCGTATCATAGGGGTGCAGGCCTGCTTAAGCCCATTCACCAGCTTCACTGCATTATGGAATACTAACCAGCCAGCTTTCAATATTTCTTCGCCAGAGAGACCTTTCAACACCACTGAAATAGTCAATTATTTCACAGAGCGATATTGTGACAATCTTAGAAAATTCTAAGCTGGCTGGATCCTCCACCATCAAAGCAAGCAAATCTGTAACAATCATAATTAGCATTAACAAGATAAAAATCAACCTAAATAGGTATATAAACAAAAGCAAATTTATTACTTGTTTACATTATATTCCACACTACTTTGAACAGACTTTTGTGTTAGTTTTACCAGATGAATTGACTCACACAATACAAATTTCAGACAAGTAGTACTTAGACTTGCAAATAAAGTTTTTTTTTCAATTAGGTGCTTAACTTTTTAATAGATAAATAATTAATTTTCTTACACGAAAACACACGTATTCCTTATCCAATTCCTTTGCAAAACAAACAGACGTCAAAATTCCATAGGTCTCGACATATTCCTTTTTTATCCACCAGGTGTCGCAGGAAAACTTTTCCATTCGTCAATTAGTGCCGGCAGTGTTTCTAGAAAGTGGTTTAAATACAATCCAATAGATGGCGCTGTTGTTTCTACAGCGTTTACCTTTCACTGCATCTATCTGTATGGCGGCGTAACTCTTAACCCTTACAAGATTTTTGATTGGTTATGCTGTGATTAGGTGGATGTGGGTGGAAGAAGGGCTCTTAATATGCAGATCTTTACGTAAATAACAAATACAGGATGTGTTTCAAGTTTGAAGCTTCTAGAGTATTTTCCAAGTAGATTTCGTAGGAAATTATGGCAGGGCGCCCTTTATAGTTCAGGGATTCGTACGAATTTTCATTTTCATTTATCAACTGTAACTATATAAGGATGGAGATATGCGTGAGCGTAAGGCATGTTTGTTAAAGGATAGGCACCCGGTGGATATGCTGTGGGTGTATTTCTCATAGAACATTTTTTAGTGGTTGGTATTGGATTGGCATTGGAACTCGACTGTTGCGGTTTACAAAATATTCTGAGTGTGAATACCGTAGAGATTTTGTACATGACAACGTTCATTTACTTTGCATTATTTTTTAATTAGTACTATTGTTGTATGCTAAGTTTGAGGTTTTTTCTAGAATTCTTTTCAAAATTATATTAAAAATGAACTCAGACCGAAAAATATTCACACAAATACGAACGTTTGGCTCGGATGCTCATGCGATTTGTACTTTTTTGCCTTCATACATAAAATTCGGATAAAACCATAAACTTACGGAATGAGTTGAGATCCAATGAAATATTGTGGCGGTCGAACACTACGTGTGCATTGCATCAATTTCAAATTGGACCCATTCAGCTATAATGCACGAGGTCTCAATTATGCTCAACCAAGGTTTTAGAAGCCGTGCTTAAGAAACATACAGGTGGTATGTAGAAGCTTGTGGGACATTTGGAGCATCGCGGTCAAAATCAATTTGAAATAATGTGTTCCACATTTAATTTCCAACGAGTTCTTCGACTTTTTGAATTTTTCGTTGGTTTCGCTGACTACGACGAAATATGAATTCGCGCACAATTTAAGTAAACGAAGTGATCAGCTCAGATCCTTGCTGATGTTGTCGTTGATCCCCTCGATATTTTCAAAGGGTCCGCAGCGATGTGCGTTCAATGCTCAATGTCCAATGGTTAGTCTTGCCTACAAGGGTATCACCGCATGCATAAGCTCATTGCGCAAGCCCAACTTTAACTAACTCAAGAAACAGATTTGATTGTCTAAATCACACAGTTGACCGGCTCGGTACATATATTAGGCCATTTGCGGCAAACGCTCACTTTCCTTTTTCGCCGCACGAATAACTTTCAATGAAAAGGCGTTGTTCTTGCTAGATATCATGTGCATTGTGCACTCGTTCATCTTATCACTTTACGCGACTGAATAGAAGTCAAATTAAAAAAATGCACAAAACACTAATCAAGAACTATTAAATCACATTTAAAACTCTTAAAACACATCAAAAACTGTCAAAACGCATCTAAAAATGTCAGTAAAGGGATCAAAATCACATCAATAGACGAATACGTACCAAAAAATCGTCGAAAACACGTACGATACACATCAAAAGCGCTTCAAAAAAAGGATAAAAAGCTTGCAGCAAAAACGGGTCAAAAATACGGCTAAAAATCTTGTATGCTTTAACAAAAAGAATAAAATAAATAATTAAATCCAGTTGGTTTATAAAGGAGGCAGAAAACGCCTGCTTCTTCGATTTGACAAAATAGATGGGTTCAAAACAACTGACTTGACAAATAGCTGGATTCGCCGTGAACTAGATCGTGGAGAATCGAAGGCTTCAGAATTTTGGCCAGTTACTATTCTAGGTCCCGAACTCTCTCTGTGTGGCTTCCGTAAAGAGAGCGCTTAATTTTGTGGAACTTGAAGTTGACTTCATACACTTACCGATAAATTTGGAACATAGGTGGCAGAAATAGTTTCGGAAGAGTAGTATGACCTATTTAGAAGCTACAAAACTCTTTCGACAACGAATTTAAATTTAGAATATTATTATACCATAGACAGTAAGGGTTTCGTACCAACAGTCTTTTTATTCAGTAGTAAAGCCGCCCACTACTTCGAAAGTAAACCCCTTGGCATTGAAAAATCCATCGCTACAGAAGCCACCGAAACACATCCCTCCGGCAAACATCACATTAGAGCAACACCTCTTTGCTTACAGTAGCCCGCACAACACTTTGCGACACTAAAACAACTCGTCGGACTTCATTAAGTCTTCTAATCTACCCCCGATTTCACAGCAACATAAAATTAAATAAACCGAAATAATGTAAATATTGTCAGTAGTTGCTCCAATCTACCAGATAGCATTTGCCTATCACAAATGCGGCTATCACTTATCACTCCGGCCCGAGGTTTATGTGGATCATAAACGCAACATATTGAATTTCACCACCACCACCAAACTAATGAACATTTTTACTCCCAAGCCAGCCCATAGACGATTCGCTATCAAAAATAGAAACTTTTAAAGCGTTTGGGTTAAATAGAATTTTTCCATCTTCCTAATTGGCTACGCAAATGCCACTTTAGTGAACAGAAAAAAAAAGATAAAATATTACGAAATATATATACATTTTCCCTGAAAACAAAAAAGCAAACAGAACAAGAAAGAAAATTTAAAATTCCCGCTAAAAACGCGTGCGGGGGAAAAAAAATTCGAAAACTCTCACAAAGTATTGGGTAACACAAAAATTCCAGCGCTTCCTTTCTTTTGCAACGAACCGAATACGCTGCTCCTACATCTTGATACATAAATATACTCCATGCGCTATATGTATGTATATTGCTGAGCGTAATTAATTAAAAATCAAAAGAAACATATTCACTGTGTGCACACATCTAAAGTTGTTGTTTACTTAATATTCGGGTCTATTTATAACGGTCGTAGCCATTGGAAACGCTTTTATCAGCATCTCTCACCAATCGAGCGATAACTTACTGATAAGTTGGTAATTTCTAACCAAGGCAATTGGATAAGAAATTCGTTCAAGTTGGTTGAGGGTTTTCGGAAATTCAATGAACAACTCTCTCGAACCAACTCAAGTGGGGGATTGTACTCCACACGCCAATCCATACGCCATACATTTGAATGACGTATGGCGTATGTGGAACTTTTTTTTTTGTTTTTTTCCTTTTCCAACGAACGTGCCACTGGAATTGAATTTCGGCGGTGTTGGTGAGAAGGCCGTCCGGGGGTTAAAGTTTAATTTGGTGTGTTTTCGCAAACAATTGGCCATTTTAATTCTCAGGAATAGCGACTGACTTGTGCGGGGATTATTCCTGTACTTATGGAATTGTAACAAAACGGCGGCGCTTTAAATGCACGCGTTTTCTGTTTACCTTTGGTTTGCAATCTGTTTAAGTATAGCTGAAAGTTTTTTTGTCCTCTGGTTGTGGTCTTGTGTTAGGTGGTGATGGGTGACCGATTCATCTTTTCGATTTCGACTGCTTTATGTTGTACAGCATGAAGAAGTGGTCGGAAAGTTTCATAACACGGACTAAAGTTGTATTCCCACCAAACAGGTGTGTGTGCGTGTGTTTTTTTTTACGAGACCCATGAAAGGCATTAATCCACTTTAATTTTAAATTCATGATGCATTTCTGTGGGTATTTTTTTTATGGGACACAAGTGGGGGGCTTGTGGAAAAACTGACAGAAAAACACCCTGGGAGTTGCTTTGGAATTAATAGCTTTGTACTGTAAAGTTGTGGATGTTTCACAACCGTAAATATGGTAGAGGTTTTTTATGGAATGGTAAAGCGTCCGTATGAGCGAACATTTCTAATGGTTTCGGGTGGTAGAGAGTGAAGAAGGAGCTCAAATCCTACAGAAAACACCTAGGGTCGAATCGTCTCTTCCGTGAACGAATACGTGACGGAATTTATTGTTGATTCGTGTCTAAAACCGACATAATTCTTACCACGGCGATTGGAGCCATGAACTTCAGGCTAACTAAACTTTAAGAAATTTCCCTCAACAGCGCACTTTCGTTGCGGGTTGATCGACAGGGGAATGGAACTTATTTTCCGGGCATCATCCGACATAATTGAAGCCTAAGTTTGCCTGGCAAGTGTATTCAACAATTCAAGATGGATGAGATGTCCGTGGATGAGTTGGTTCGGGTATAGATTACCTTCGAGCAAGCTATATACATGGAGAACTCCGACTCGCACAACTACGAATTGACTCAGCTCATCTAGCAAACATTTGGACAACAATCATGTCCGGAGAGAGTGGCAAAGGGCTTTAAACCTTGTACATCATCATCGGGTATGGTCGCAGTGGCTTAGTGGTTAGTGTGTTAGACTACTAAGCGAGGGGTCCAGGTTCGAAACCCGCAAAAAACCCAAATTCCAAATCAGGTTTTTTTTCACTGCGCCACCTCTCGCGAACGTCTGACAAACACCCGAGAGTATAACTGTCATGAAAGAGCTTCTCAATCGGCCCGTTTGGAACCTGCATAAAATTGTAGATCCCTTTCATTCGTTCCAAAAATGAAAAACTCACACCAAATGAATGGTTGCGAGAAGCTAGGCCCTGGGTCCCTACAGACCTGTTGCGCCAACTATTATTATTATTTATTTTTATTACATCATCATCAGGTATAATAAAAATTCCACTTTGTCCTTTCAAACCTACCCCGGTTAATTCAATTATTAGATGGGAATGAAATGGGTAGACCTGTTGTTACTTAGGTGTTGCGTAGTTGAGTTGTATAGGTATGAAATGGAGATGAGTTGCGATGATCCCTTGTCTACATTCAAGGCGGTTAAAATGTCCTTGGATGTGTTGACTGGCATTGGGAAAAGCATTCATACAACTCCTCCAAGTCCAACTCATACCTGTACAACTCATCTACAAAACAACTGACCTGGCAAAAGTCATTTATGAGCCCTTTATACTTAATGCAAGTAGGCGCAGTAGTAGTGGTTAGTATGTTGGACTACTAAGCGAGGGGTCCCAGGTTCGAGTTCCGAAAAAAAAAAAAAAATTCCAACTCAGGGTTTTTGCACTGCGCCACCTCTCGCGAACGTCTGACAAACATCCGAGAGTATAACTGTCTTGAAAAGACCTCTTATTCCGCCGTTTGGAATCGGCATAAAATTGTAGATCCCTTCCATTCGTTCCAAAAATTAAAAACTCACACAAAACGAAGGGTTGCGAGAAGATAGGCCCAGGGTCCCTACAGACCTGTTGCGCCAACTATTATTGTTATTATTATACTTAATGTAAACATCTACTGAATGAATGGAATGAATATAAATGGTGATGAATGAATGAACTTAATGAATTAACATCATTGGAACCTCGTTCGTATTAAGTCCGAAAATGAAAATTTTGCCTAGTCGTTTGATAAAACAAACAAGTTTGGCCTCCCCAACAAGCATTTTCCCTGCTCACAAAATGTCAGTAACGACTTCATTGAGACCTTGAATTCAAAAAATAGTCGAAGCCAAGATGACACGCTTACTTTTTCACACATCATAAATTTAGGAAAAACTGACAGGCCAACGACGGTATCTCTACAGAGGTGTCGCACACGTGCGCTAGTATGTATCTTAATAGAAGTGTTCGTAAAATTTGACAGTTCCAGAACCTTTGCATACCTAAATTCAGTTCTGACATTCTGCTAAATGCAAATGACAGTTTGTCGATTCAAATTGCATTTGAAAAGTGGAATGACTTTCCGATTTTAATAATTGACAGACGCAGCTGGCGTTTGATTAAATTTGATGTCATCACCATCACATCAATTTCAATCACCGATGGTGCTAAAGCGAGAGGATTTGAATACATTGAACACTAATGTCCAGTCATTTTCAATGTTGCTACTAACCATCGGAAGGGATGAACGGATAGTCCTTTCGCGTTGTTGAACAGCAATAATGATGATAAGGGTCTACTTAAGTATTCAGTGGTTGTTACGATAGCATCTCTGACAAGTGAATAAAAGCCATATGGCCGTTTTGTTTCAGGAAAAGGTAGCTTAATAGCATGCGATAAATGGGGAAATATCTATCTCTCGAGGACATCAAGGGTCCTATAAACAGCTCTCTGGGAAGATCAAAAATTAGTTCAGCATTTGGGTATATGGTTGACAGACGTCAACGCACTGTTGAGCTACTTCTTTTTGTCAACGACACATACAACCAATATCGACCAACTGTTGCCGTCTGATATTATATAGGATTTACGTCAATATAAGGACTATTTTTGCAGCGAACTTTGTATTTCTTACAGTCAACGCTTTTGTAAAAACGACTTTATTGGGCCCCATGTCGTGAGTGAAGGTGAGTTCTGATGATGCACATGGACAAACAAACATAAATTACGCACCCATTTGCGATAGCTGCACTCTTCTTTCGAAATTCACTCACATATTTATCTGAATCCCAAGTACTAGTGACTTGTCAGCAGTATAGTTTATTTTACATCTAGTGATTTGTTAATGACATTGCTAGTGTACTTCTTTCACCGCCATTCGCTTTCGGCGAGATGAACTGAGGGAGTCTAACTAAAAGCCAATACACGAACCAAATATACGAGTTTATACCTCTTTAGCGCAAATTTTATTTTGAACCGCATTCGTTTTCTTTTTTAGTCCATAGAACATCCCTACAGCCACGCATGCGCGACAAATTCGCAAATAACTTGCAAATGATTACAAAAAGATACCAACAGATGGCGCGCTCTTTTTAGGAAGTTAAACGAACCTTTTAGTTTTACTGAAAAATTTTTGCGGTTCACACATATTCGAACACTCACATCTGTAACTAGCAATATCAGTGCAAACTATTCAGTGAAAACCAACTTCCAGAACTTGTATGTTGTGCCTGCTCAAGTGCTCACCCACATTTATGACTGTGTTTCGAAATTTGCCAATAACTTATCTTTTTGTGATCCAAGCAATGTAACTTCCTTACGGACAACAATCCCAAATCCCACTGACAGAATGTATTCTTTCAAAGGATATGCATAGGTTTTGTTTTCATTTCCTAATTAAAGTGGAGAGCAAGATTTTCTTTTCAGTACATGTACCCGTACCCATAATCAAAAGCTACATCAAGCGTGAGATATACGGTATACCGCACTCATCTAATAAAAAGGAAATGTTCTTCAATTCGCATACAAGAAAACTTCCGTTTCTACACTTGATTGTGTAGCGAAACGTTCAAGGACCACCTTCCACCTCCCGAGCGCTGTGTGCGGTAAATGCGGAAAAGGTATCTCCTCGCTTTCATGTACAAAAATTACAAACGCATACACGAAGGTACCCAACACCATCGTTACATGATGCGTATAGGGGATGGACAGAGCAAAAGGAAAAAAAAAATAGAACAAAGGGGGAAGCGGAAAACGACGACGACGACGACGACGACGTTACGAACTCTGAATGAAAGCAAATAAAATACGTAAATCTTCAAAATCTCAATCTAACTATAGAACGATTGCGACGATTGAATTAGTAGTCGTGATAAATTATAAATGGGAGTGGTGCGTGTCTGTATACAGGCACCGACGGTGTTTGTGTGCGAAGGTTGTATCAAAGTGAAATAAAAATTGTGTAAGATGGCAGCAGGCAGCAACACCAACCAACCCCGAGCACGACGAGCACACGCAACGAGCTGAAGCTTTGATTCATTTTGTGGCAAAGTGATTACGAGACAGCAACATCAAGTACACATCAATATCGGGCCTTCATCATTTTTCATTTGCGTCTATAAGCTGCGAGGAGAATCCCATCATCGTCCTGGTGTGCTCTTGCAAAGAGGGTGACGAAAAACCCTGTTGAATTTCATTTCAGGGATGTAGAGAAAATTCTAAAAATGAGAGAACCAACGAAGATGACGTGCACACCGGGAGTCAGGGATAGATGCGAGCAAAAGCAAATGC
The DNA here is from genome assembly GCA_949126925.1 of Cheilosia vernalis. NCBI lineage: Eukaryota > Metazoa > Arthropoda > Insecta > Diptera > Syrphidae > Cheilosia > Cheilosia vernalis. Next base: position 45,220,299 of record OX421361.1, on the reverse strand, counting down.
TGGCAAGGGAAATAAAATACCGAGTCATGTGCTTATACATATATATATACGGCAGGGTGTACTCGCCAAGCGTGTGTTGAGCAACAGGGAATTCGGATATCATTAGAATTGGAAAAGAGTCGCTTTTGCAAAGTCACTCTGGGGAAGCTTACCTTTGTTGAGGCAACGCAACTGCAACTGTATTGAGGAGTTTGCAGCGAACTGCTTACCTTTCAAGTAGGCTGATAGAAGGCTTTTGCAAAGCCACTCTGGGCAAGCTTACCTTTGTTGAGGAACGCAACTGCAACTTTATTGAGGAGTTTGCAGCAAACGGCTTACCTTTCAAGTATACTGATAGAAGCTTTTTGTCAATGCTCCGACGTAAATGATTTTTAGCCAGTTCTAACGTCTTTAAGGGAGTAAATTTATTTTAGACTTAAATGAGAACATTTGCCAGCCCTGGGTATGAAAAAACCTTTTACTTCTCTCAATATTAGGGAAATGCGGGCCAGATCTAGAGAGAGAGGATGATATTCGAAACTATTTCCGGTTTGCAGCTATTCAGCACTGTAAGAAGTTTGCCTCTAGTAATCAGACCTAGAGGATGCCTATTTACACACCTTTGTCTTAACTGGCGACAAGTGGGTCGTAGTCGTTTGAGAAATTGGTTTGGAGCAGCTACAAGTACCGTATAAGAGCTATCCGTCTCCTTCAAACACCTTTTCACTTCGGGGTGTGTTAAGAGGATCTTCCTTTGCCCTGAAGTTTCAGACAAGTCTCACATTATGCCACGAAAGAGTTTCCAAAATAAACACTTTTCTTTCCTAACTTCTTTGTTACAGTTTAAGGGGTTCACAGTCCTTTTGGATTAGGTTGAATCAATGAATAGCTTATCAAACTACTGAGTTTTTAGAGCGGAGTGGCAACACGTTCCTTTGACACTGAAAGCTTATTTCCGCACAGAACATTTAAAAACGTTTCAAAATCAGTTCCAAAATGCACGATGATTCGCCCAAACTGTGCGGAAATAAATTTCGGTCGATCCAACCTGATTTCCAAGGAAATTTCTTAAGAGAGACGTGGAGAAGACATTCATTTACACGGCATTACCCGCATGTCCAACAGGCAAAAACTCTGTCCATTAATTCACATGTTTGACAGCAGCCAGAGTGATTCCAGATTGAGCGAAAATATATATATATTTGAGAGATATTCGAATCAGACCACCATTGACGGGTCTCTTTTCGTCTCTCTGCCACTATAAATCTTAGCCAGACAGACTCTCTGGATTTCTCCAGAGTTCTTCCCTGGGTTCGATTCCTAGGGTTAACGCTAGCATCTGTTTATGTGAGATCTGTTTCATCGACTGGGTCTCCACCCAGTGATGCCCCAAAATCTTCATTCTTCTGCCAGCCAATGCCGGACATTGACACAGTATATGTGCCGCTGTCTCGGATTCCTCCAGGCATAGTTTGCAGGTATCGTCCTCTCTAAGGCCCATCTTCCTTAAGTGATACCCGAAGTTACCATGTCCTGTTGATAAAGCCACCACCTATTTCAGTGTTCCTCGACTCATGTTTAGAACCCTTCTTTGAGTGGAGCAGGTTGGCCATTTAATTGCCATTTTAGACTGTCTACATTGTTCCATGGTTGACCATCTTCTCAGATGTTCTGCCGTGATCCAGTTGTAAATCAGTTGTTCAACCATTCCTCTGCCAATTGAAGAGAATGGTTCTGGTCCCAGCAACTTTTCAGCTGACCCCTGTTTTGCAAGGGAGTCCGCCTTTTCGTTGCCTTCGATCCCTATGTGTCCTCGTACCCAAGTCAGTGTTACTTCATTTTTAGATGAACACTTATTGAGCTTGAGTACACATTCCAGTGCCAACGATGTTGTAATGTTTGCTTGCTCCATGCATCTGATCACCGCCTGATTGTCCAGTGCTATAAGGATATTTCTTCCCTCCACCTGACCCTCAAGCAAGTAGTCCAACGCATGCAGCAATGCAATCATCTCAGCCTGGTATACAGAAGTGTGTTTCCCGAGGCTAACGTGACGGGCTAGTTCCAGCTCTTCTGAAAAGATACCGGCACCCGCTCTGCCATCCATCATGGATCCATCTGTGAAAATCACTATTTCACCACTTCTTTTTTCTGGAAGTAATCCGTTCTCAATACGAGTTTTGTGATTCCTTTCCATAACACGCACCCTTGTAATCCCATCCATAGGCATGTTCAGCTCCCTAATCTCGTTTTTGACAAGTTCCAGGATCTTCCTATGTCCATAGATGGTACCACGATTGTGCCATTTCGCATCTCGATGCAAACGAAGTGCCGTTAGGGCCGCTGTTTTCTTAATAAATAAGTCCAGCGGTAAGATCCCCAGGATCACTTCCATTGCGCATGTTGGTGTTGTCCGTATTGCACCTGTAACTCCTATACATGCTAAGCGTTGGACCCTATCCAGGTGCTTCCTCACTGTTTTCTGGGAAGCTTTCGCCCACCATACAACCGAGGCATAGGTGATAATGGGTCTAGTTATCATCGTGTACATCCAGTATGCTGACCTAGGCGAGAGTCCCCACCTCTGTCCACATACACGTTTGCACTGATGTAATACCCTTTTTGCCTTCTTGACCTTCTCCTCAACATGGTAGTTCCACGAAAGTTTAGTATCTAGATAGACTCCCAGATACTTGACCTTCGTGGTCGTTGTTAGTTCCGATCCGAAGAGCGTTAAGGGTCGAAATTCCAGATTTTTCCTCTTCTTAGTGAAGACTATTAGATCTGTTTTCCCGCATTAATGGAGAGCCCTTCTTCCAGACACCACCGCTCAACCACTCTGAGCGCATTCCTCATGATATCTGCGGTGACGTCTATAAATTTGCCTCTGGCCATTATTGCTATGTCGTCGGCATATCCCACTGTGTGAGTGCCAGTCGCCTCAAGTCTGTCGAGAAGAGAGTCCACAGTGATATTCCACAGTGTAGGAGAGAGAACACCTCCCTGTGGGCAGCCTCTGCTAACCCTTCCTCTAAGTTTTGAGGTTCCCGTCTGAATATTTATTGCCCTTGTGTTCAACATATTGTCCACCCATCTTACCACCAGTGGGTTAACCCTACGTTTTTCCAAGGCTTGTTTCAGACTTTCAAAGCATATCTTATCGAAGGCACCTTCAATGTCCATTATGGTGGTCATCGCAATGCCCCCGGTATTTAGCTCTTCCTCCGCAACGCGTACTACTTGATGTAGCGCTGTTTCTGTAGACATGCCTGCCCTATAAGCATGCTGCCTACTGTTTAAAGGATACATCTTAAGCGCAGTACTCTCCATGTAGTCCACCACCACCCTTTCCATTGTTTTTAACAGAAAGGATGTTAGGCTAACTGGTCTGAAGGACTTTGCCTCGGTGTAATCCTTTTTCCCCGGCTTTGGAAGAAAGACCACATTTGTCTCCCTCCATGTAATCGGGATGTAGCCTATTGCTAGGCATGCAACGTATATATTCCTGAGCCTTGGTGCAATTACGTCTACTCCCCATTGCATTAGGCCTGGAAATATACCATCCGGCCCCGCGGTTTTGAAGGGTGCAAATGTTGCTATTGCACCCTTGAGCGCCTCTGGTGTTACGATCCGATGTTGAGCGAAAAAGTAATTTTGGCGTTTATAGAGCTAAACACTAACAATCTGTCAAACATACACAAATTGAGGGATACTCTCTCAGAGACCTGAGAAAATTCCCCAAAGTAGGTACGTGGATAGACTTCGAGCTACTTTGAGCCACTTTCATCTTTAGCATCTAATCCATATCACAAGTAAATATATATAACATACCTTTTGCAACATATAAAACGTTCTAGAAGAACATTCGACCAACACCGTTTTTTTTTAATTTTCACAGATTTTTTTTCTTTGCAATTGAATTTTAAGACAGATGATTTTAAATTTGCTTCTTGTCAACTGTTTGCATTTGACACATTTATCAGTACTTGCCCATTGAAATTCTCTGAGCTGTTTCGAGCCAAGAGAGGAACTACTCGTTACTCGTTATTTTGCTAATTTGCTCTTTTTCTGTCATTTTTGATGAGAACGTGTATAGGCTTTGTTGGATTGCGTTCGATTTAAACCGCGTACGCGAATGAACCTATAATGAAAAAGGCGAAAACGAAGGACTAGTAAAAAAAAAAAAGGGGGAACAAATAAAAAATCTCCGAGAAAATTTAATTGTGTAAAAGTTAAATTAAAAATAAGTTTCAGTTCAAACAAAATTCAACGTGAAGTAGTCATTCTAAATAGGAAAGAAAAAAAAACCATCGAACTTCTACGAACGATTTTCTGTATATCTGAATGCGTCCACTCGTTTTGACATTTTTTCCAATAAAAAGGAAATCATTTCACATTCAAACTTTTATGTAATTCAGTTAGCTGATCTTTTCATAATATTTTAATGTTTTCTGTTTATTTTAAGACTGTTAATAAAAAAGGGGAACTTTTTTCAATTTTGTGTGAAACTTGCTGACACAAAAAAAAAAAAGGGGGAGAACACTCTTCAAAGTCTGGGAACACTGGACAGCACCGTTCTACGCCTCTTTCTGCCCACAAAGCCAATTATGTATATACTCTCCCGTTCCATAACTGGTGTCCATGCACTCAATGTAACCATAACCAGTCTACCCAAATCTATTGATTTTATTATCGAATCAGTGTTGACTTAATGGTCTATTTGAGTTGAAAGCGGAATCGTTTTTGAGTGGCAAATGTGTTTACAATGCAAATCCATAGAACAAAAGCAACTTCATATTATCTATACAGCTTGTCCGGAGACTGGTGTTGATGTAATGAGAACAGCATTAGTCTGACGGCCTAATCTACATTTTGCGTGACAAAATGGATGTACACGCCAAGCGGTCAGCCAGTTCAATATAATTTATTTTGTTTATAGGAACGAGTATACTCATTTTTTGTTATCACCTACAACGGTGACAATATGTATGAATGTACGTATACCTACAGGCCGACACAGGGCTCTGTGTGGTGTACAACGTTTGGGGTTAATTGGAGCCGATTAACCCTTGCATCCATAATTAAGTATTGAATTCATTTAGTTGCTCACCTCTGTGAATAGTTAATGATAACTATGACTATGAGTATGCAGGGCTTTGCTCGAATTGAATAAAACTGAGAATTCCTCTCACTCATTGGACTGCGGGACAGGTAGGTATATGGGCACCGAGTGAGTATTTAATCAGACAGATGTATGTCTAATTTTATGGATAGGTGAGTAAGTGGTCTGTCGTACAACGTCTGGCAAAGATTCCAAAGTACATAATAATTGTTCCATGGAAAAATCTCCTAATACTCAAGGGAATATCTATATCAATTGTAATGAGGGGCCAGTGGGATTTGCTTAGGCAGCCGGTCTCATGTATGTGTCGAACACAGACAAAAAATTTAAATTTTGGGTTGTTTTAATATTTTTTAAGTTATAGGTACAAATTCAAGGGAGAGGCTTTTGGGACTAAGAAATGTACAGAAAGCAGGGCGAACCAGAAAATTGTTCCCTCAAAATCGACACGAAAGCGGTCGACAAATATTTTTCAAGACTCTGAAGTTCAATACTCTGCGGTGCTGAGACTCTTCTAAGTCAAGATACTGCGATTCGTCGCTACAATGCAGAACTAGACTAAGTGACACTTTTACAAAATATCAGTAGAGCGATTTTTAAGTTGAAAAATAATGCATTTACTCCCAAACTATTTTATGAAACACCTTGGCGTAGAAAAAAACCTAAGTCCTAAGTCCGTGCAGTAGACATAGGTTAGTTCTGCACTAAAAAGAAAATTAAAGGACATAGGATTTTTTGACTAAAACTGTGTACGTTCTATTGCGCGTAGCAATACAGTCTGCACGCGCAGAATGCAACTGGCTATTTTCCTATGTAAAATTTGTAAATTTCGATATTTTGGACTTAGACTAGTTCTGCATTGTAGCTACATTCTTTGATAGGATATGCATAGGTTTGTTTTCATTTCCTAATTAAACTGGATAACAAAATGTTCTTTTCAGTACATGTACCCATAATCGAACGCTACATCAAGTGTGAATTACCGTACCGCACTCATCTGTGAAGACACTGCGATTTGGCAAATATAAACATTTTCAAACTTAATCTGAATTGTGCTATCGGAACTCACAAAGCACTGTGAAGTTCAGAGGATCGGCCTGTGATCGACTGCGTTGCTTATATTTAAATACTTTTTGGGGTAGTAGCAAATGGCATGAACGCAACCATCTGATGGATTTCATAACCTTCAAACTTCCTAGTTTTAATTTTTGAAGACATCGATTTAATAATTACTTAAGACCCAGGTCCAGTGTAGATTCTCAAATCCATTCGTTAACACAACTGTATTTAACTGTACACAACTGTTTTTAAATAATTCTTCCTTGTCTGGCATTTGTCAGACCCAGAAAAAAATACTTCAATATCTTATAAAAACCTCGGATGGCTCTATTTTTTTTTTTTTTAACTACATAGTTCTAAAAACTTAAATGAGTTTCATTGACGATAAGGGAAGTCAGGAGTGGTATCGGCTAAGGTGATAGTTGATAGCTGATAATCAAAATTTATGTTTTAGCTCCACGTACGGTGATTATCAATTTGACTATCGCATTTTTGCCACCGCTTGCTTGTGACAGCTATTTAGGTGTCGTTTTCGTGAGCAATGTAGGTTGGCTCAGCTTCAACTCTACCAAAAATTTAAAGTTTTGTGAAACACGTGTTCCAAAGTTATAAAAATAAAAATTGTGGAAATGTTTACTTCAAATGCCGCGGCGAGAAATGAAAAACGTAACCTACAAAGAAGTCCGATTTTAGTGATCGCTTTACACAGAGTAAAGAATAGTTGATAATCAAAAACGACAGTCAAAAAAGCTACAGTCAGCTATCACCTTAGCCGATACCACCCCAGGACATTTACATTTTCATTATCTTTTGGTATTACTTTTTGGTGATGCCATAACCATATTCCCTCCTCCTTTTCTAGTATGGATGTCAAATGTATGTAGACTTTCACCTGTAGCGAATCCTTTCATGCGTATTGTGGAATAAGCTGTAAAGCAATTTAATCATTGTTGGTTGTTTAAAACTCAAAAGATGAAAGAAATGCTTTCCCTTGCACGCCTTGGTTTACTGTATGCTTAAATGAACCTTCATTTCCTCGATACTTTCACTACAGCTCCATCTCAATTATGTCTTCGTTGCGTACTAAAGCCTTATAAAAAAAAGCTATTGGTTCTAGCTATTGTAAAGTTACATCACAGCGGACCAGCTGTGATTGAAGAACACGCCATTGGAGACCACTGTAAAACAACCGCTCTTGGCACAACAGAAAGAACAGTTCGTCTGTTAGTTTGTGAAAAATCCGCGGCATTTTTGTTATTACAGCAACAAATCAGCAATATTGAGCGAAAAATCAAATTTCTTTTATTTACAGATCAAGTGTTTTCAACTTGTAAATATTTCTCTTCAAAAAAGAAGCTATAAGGATCAACACTCAACACTTATCCCCACAACATTTGTGTATCTATTTCTCTGATTGTTGCAAACTGCGCGGAGTTGTTAAGTGTGTGCGGTCCGCGACTTAAAACCGTGTTTTAATATGAAAAACTTTTTAAAATAAACCCCATCAATCACACTGCAGGTATTTAGAAAAAGGAAAAGTAAAATACATTTCGATTAGATAAACGATTAAGTGACGCAAATCGTGTTTTATCGTGCGTCAATCGTCGTTGTCGGCGCAGACCGGAAACTTAACATATTTTTACAGGAAACAATCCAAAGTCGTTTAGTCGCATAATCCTGTGTGGCCAATTTTGGAAAGGTCAATGTCAGGCAAATTTAGATTCTGCGAGCTTCAGATTAATTTTTGTTACAGGAGCGTTAGTCTTTCCGACAGCCTGCCAGAAAGTTGCAGAAATTATTTAACCTTTTCTCCTCTGTGACCCGTGTATGGTATGACCGGGCGGTATTGCATCATGTTTACTGTGTCACTACTTTCTGCGCAAATGTTAAACGAGCTTATAAAAATAAATCGTACCGCCTTTTCAAATTGAATTCACAACACTAGCCTGAGACAACTGGCCAAGGGTTAACTTGAAAATAGACTTTTGTTATGGCGATAAACTGCTCATTAAATTCCAATCCGTCCACTCGTATCGTACGGCAAAAGTCCATTGTTTTGACTGTTCATGTTACCAACTGTTACGAAACGACAAAGAAACTCGTTTGGATATCACTTAAACATGTCCAATTAAGTGGTCATTCAGGTACACGTACCATCGCGAGACAGCTTTGCTATATCCGAATAGCTTTTTTTTTTTAAATAGTTTGCACGCGATCAATTTAAATGTGTACAGCCAATGAAATCTCAAACGGTTTAGTTTTCCGATCGTCCAGCTGCATACAATGAATTTTATTGACCATTTCTGGAGTGATGACCTCAATTGGATGCCTACGTAGCTCGGCATCCACCAGGCATACTCTCAAGCCTAACAGGCGTCTCCTCAACACTGCCTTTAACATTTATCTGATCTGTGAGCTGTCATTTCAATTCTAGTTATCGAAGCAACTTTATGTACCTACGCCAAATCCTTTGGCCAAGAATATCAACACTTGCTTCATTCATCAACTGCGCATGACGTGATAAAACGAATGATCTTTGTGTATCCCCTAGAAACTGAAAATGACTACCTAAGCGGTCTGCCAGGCGACTTTTCCCACTCAAAACCTTAAAAACTGCCAAATCGATTACACTGGTCAAATTTAAGTGGATCCACAAGCTCGTTTTGTGAATTGATGCAGCCTCCAAATGTGCGATGATAAAAAAAAAAGAAAAACTTAACTCACATTCGCTCCTAGTGCAGATAGGTACACGACTGAGAATTTCGATGTCAATGATGATTTCTGAGAACTCACCCCAAATGAGAACTTTCTCTACAAACATAACAAGAGATGCATGTAACCCACATAGACGGTTAGCCTCAGCACTAGCCGTAGTGTGCAGCCCCCTTTTAAAAAGTCCCGTGCCCACTCTCATTCCCCCATGCCGTCGCGCAGTAGGTAGCATCAAGTCAGGTGACTGCCGAGCAGCAATATGAAACGATAAACCAGCGAAAAGCCCCCAGGGGGTGGTATGGAATTTATGTACATTTTGGGTACACATTCAACAACTCAGCGGATATACAACTTATAACGACTGGCTATAGATAGACTTACGTTTTTGTAGCTCCCAAGGATGTTTTGATTGTATTTTACTCCGAACTTTCTATAAAATGCAGTAGCAGCAGCACAAATTCACCTGACAATCACTCTCGAAACCGAACCGAAAACTAGGGAACTTGTTTTTCACGCGCACTTCTTTTGCACAAAATAGCTGTGTCTTATAGAGATGCAATTATTTATGTGACACTGATATGGTGTGGAGGCAGTACTGGGACGCCTCTGCGTTTTACGAGCGGTTCTGTCTACACGGATAGGTAGGAAAATGGCAATTTTACGACGACCACGGTTGGTTGTAGAAGACACCTCCAGCAGACACTATTCTCGGCACAGCACACACTTCACTTTTCACTTGTTCCTACGCCGATGATGGTTACTGGAAAATTCATGTATCGATTGAGCCAGAAGAGGAATATGAAAAGCCTCGATCCGGGGAATCACGAGGAGACAGGGCAGCAGTTTGGGGGGTTGGGCGATTTTGTTTTTTTTTTTTTTCTTCACTTTGGACTGTGATATAACTTTTATCGATTTGCGGAGCGATCTGGTGGCGATTTGATTTGATTTTTTGACTTGGGTCCGCGTGACGGATGCCTGCTTAAATTGGTATTTGGTTGAATCTGTATCCAGGCGTTGGAAATCGATGGATTTTTTTAATGATTTCTTGAGGTTTCACTGAAAATTTGTTCACTTTCACACGACAGACGTACGAATACGGCCGCTCTCTCGCTCGGTATCTCTACAATAAAACAATATGGCGCCCTGCTGACAATTTTTACATCATATGTGGTGGCTGGTGGGATGTCAAAATTTCTTATTGAATGGGATTATTTTGGATGAAAAATATCCTCCGTGGTTGAGACGACTGATTGGATGACAGTTGGTTTAGTTTGAGGGGCATTGGTGTCGAAATTGGGTTGTGTACTCGATAGAGTTGCAAAAAAATTGTTAATACACAGTGGTGTACAAACGGTTGAGTACTTTTTTTTTATTTTTGTTAAAAATAAAATCTTTAACCTTGTTGATTTACCGAAAGTCGTTTTCGATTTGGCTTCTCTCATTTTGATCAGAATTTAAGTGGTTCTTGTGTGTATTGAGTTGGCCGCAAAAAGAAAACAATTTTTCCACTTGCCCTGAAAATACATTTCAATTGATTGTCACGAATTTATAATAACGCAATTCGAAATAATTTAAAAATATATAAACTTGTCACGCATAAGGTGAATAATTCAATTAAAAAAACAATGCTTCCAACGATTAACAATTCGTCCGCCAGCTATGTGTCATACACATTCGTACATGTGAAAGTATGTGTTAAAATGAGACAAAAAATCCTGATTTCTCAAAAGTACCTCAAATCAAACATAAGATTAGTTTGTTCTACAGATCTATTTGCCAAATCGAAAATGACATGATAATGGCCGCGTTCCACTGCCCGCTAGATGAGCAGCGGCATTGTCAAACTCCATATAAAAAAAATTGACATTTTACCATGACAATCTAGCGCAAAACTACCCGCTGCCGCTGCTTTGAGAGAAAAAAAAAACAGCTGTCAAAGGAAATCTTTCAAACGTCTACAAAATAAAAACCAAAATACGAAGCCGAGCTGCAATTGTGATAAAATTGGTAATGTAAGTAAAATAGCAATTCCGATTTTATTATGGAAGGGCTCCGCGTCTCTGTACTGCTGCCGAGACGCGGAGCCCTTCGCATCGCAAGCTCTTACCGCACTGTATCGGAACCAGCCGCGCTAGTCGTTGCAGGAGTGACACCCATTGACCTCTTAGCCACAGAGAGAAGGCTTGTATATGAGAAGAGAGCCGAAGTAGGAGCAGAAGCGGTAACGACTGAAGCAAAACAGACCACCAAGCTTTTATGGCAGCAAAGGTGGAACTCCGAAACAAGAGGTAGATGGACCGCCAGGCTGATCAGAGACGTCGCTGAATGGACAACGCGAAAACACGGAGAAATAAACTATTATACAACGCAGTTTCTAACCGGTCATGGAAATTTTAATGCATACCTGCACAGGGTGCGGAAAATTGAACATCCGAGATGCCAGTACGGCGACTCACTGGTAGATGACGCTTTTCATACCTTCTTCACGTGAAGCATTTGGACCGTGGAAAAACAGGGCTCTAATCGCGTAAGCACAAAACGATCGAACGACATCGTCTCGACGATACTTCAACTTCGTGTAACAACCAAGCAACGATAATCGTCCTAACGATTGGACGATCATCGTTTTTTGTTGCTTCACGTTACTAATTCAAGCGTCAAATACCCTCGTCGAAACGATTCGATTGAACGACAGCTATTTTGCAATCGCTTCATCGTTTTTGGTCCATATTTTCAGTTTTGAATAGGGAATTTCAGTTTTGGAGAAAAGTATAGCAAAATATTTAAAGGAAAACACACTTATGTTCTCTTTGGAGGTGACTCGCTCTTATCCGAGTTGTGAAAGAATGAAATCCTTGCAAAAAAAAGAAATGGGTTGAGTTTTGTTTTGTATTTTTTGTCTTGCAACTGGATCCTAAGCAATAAAAATTCTCATCTGTTCCAAAAAATGCAAGAAATTTATTGGCGTTTTGATTGATTTAATAAATACAAATCTATATTTCGAAAAACAATAATTCTTCTGGCCTACCACACCTGTGCACACTTTAGCATATTCCATTGGGCTATGGTTGGTTCCTACACACTTTTGGCTATCTGCGTATACGCGTACACTTTCACTTCACATTTCACTTGCCTTATTCCTTACTACCTCTCCATCTGCATTAAATGCCTTATTCACTCGAAGTGAATAAAATGGGATAAAATCAATGACAATCAATAAAAAAACACAGAAAAATAAACAAATTCAAGAAAAAAAACTATTTCCATACATTTTTTTGATTTTTTAGCTGTCAGAGTTTGTTTACAGTCATGTTCAAACTGTTCAAAATGAAAACGATGAACGATTCGATTGAACGATCCGACGATGATGTTATATGAAGCAAACTAAAAACGATATCCCTGGGCTCTCATCGCGTAACTTTTGAAACGATAGTCGTCGAAACGATTGAACACAACGATATCGTTTTTAGTTTGCTTCATATAACATCATCGTCGGATCGTTCAATCGAATCGTTCATCGTTTTCATTTTGAACAGTTTGAACATGACTGTAAACAAACTCTGACAGCTAAAAAATCAAAAAAATGTATGGAAATAGTTTTTTTTCTTGAATTTGTTTATTTTTCTGTGTTTTTTTATTGATTGACATTGATTTTGGCCCATTTTATTCACTTCGAGTGAATAAGGCATTTAATGCAGATGGAGAGGTAGTAAGGAATAAGGCAAGTGAAATGTGAAGTGAAAGTGTACGCGTATACGCAGATAGCCAAAAGTGTGTAGGAACCAACCATAGCCCAATGGAATATGCTAAAGTGTGCACAGGTGTGGTAGGCCAGAAGAATTATTGTTTTTCGAAATATAGATTTGTATTTATTAAATCAATCAAAACGCCAATAAATTTCTTGCATTTTTTGGAACAGATGAGAATTTTTATTGCTTAGGATCCAGTTGCAAGACAAAAAATACAAAACAAAACTCAACCCATTTCTTTTTTTTGCAAGGATTTCATTCTTTCACAACTCGGATCTTATCCGAGTCACCTCCAAAGAGAACATAAGTGTGTTTTCCTTTAAATATTTTGCTATACTTTTCTCCAAAACTGAAAATATGGACCAAAAACGATGAAGCGATTGCAAAATAGCTGTCGTTCAATCGAATCGTTTCGACGAGGGTATTTGACGCTTGAATTAGTAACGTGAAGCAACAAAAAACGATGATCGTCCAATCGTTAGGACGATTATCGTTGTTTGGTTGTTACACGAAGTTGAAGTATCGTCGAGACGATGTCGTTCGATCGTTTTGTGCTTACGCGATTAGAGCCCTGGCTTTGGAATCGGAGATAGGTTACATTTCCCCCTAAAACATCATTGGGAAGATGATCGCAAGCGAACGTAGCTGGAAACGGGTATCAGCGTTAATCGAAACCGTGCTCAAAACCAAGAAGTGAGAAGAAAGCCAGAGCACACCCTCATAGAAGAACAGGACTCTCATCGCGTAACTTTTGAAACGATAGTCGTCGAAACGATTGAACACAACGATATCGTTTTTAGTTTGCTTCATATAACATCATCGTCGGATCGTTCAATCGAATCGTTCATCGTTTTCATTTTGAACAGTTTGAACATGACTGTAAACAAACTCTGACAGCTAAAAAATCAAAAAAATGTATGGAAATATTTTTTTTTCTTGAATTTGTTTATTTTTCTGTGTTTTTTTATTGATTGACATTGATTTTGGCCCATTTTATTCACTTCGAGTGAATAAGGCATTTAATGCAGATGGAGAGGTAGTAAGGAATAAGGCAAGTGAAATGTGAAGTGAAAGTGTACGCGTATACGCAGATAGCCAAAAGTGTGTAGGAACCAACCATAGCTACGGTGACCATATTTTCAAGAGCGAAACCCGGGACAAACAAAAATATATAACAGCACACAAATGGCCAAAAATAACAAGCAAAATCGTATGGATGTATTATTTTTGTAGTAGATTCCCTTATAATTATTAAGGGGCTATTTGATGCACTTTATTAGTGATCATGAAATGGTTAATTTTTTTTAAAAAGATAATAAAATATTACAAAAAAAATATATGAAAGAAAATACGGGACAAATACGGGACTAAAATAGGAATACGGGACATTTGTATGCCCCGTATTTCTAATAAAAAAAACAGGGACAGGCTATTGAAATACGGGACTGTCCCGGGAAATACGGGACGTATGGTCACCGTAACCATAGCCCAATGGAATATGCTAAAGTGTGCACATGGTGTGGTAGGCCAGAAGAATTATTGTTTTTCGAAATATAGATTTGTATTTATTAAATCAATTGTAGCGAGGCTAGAAAAAGGATATAGAAGGATTGTGGATGCGAAAAAGGACTCGGAACAGGAAGTGGACAAGGATCAATGGATGGGAACGGAACTTGAAAGGGATAGGAGTGTCGAGAGCGAAGAGCTTGGCATGCTTGCTCAGCACGGCTCAGCTCGCCGGAATGGTGTGGTTCTTGCTCCCCACCGCTCGACCTAACCAACTACAACACATAAAACATGCCGATCACACTGGAAAATACTTTACCTTCACCAAAACGGACGGACCTTCACCGCACTGAGGGGCGCTGCAGATTTTGTTCAGCGCTGGCCATTCCCACCCCTCCTGGAAATTCGTTGGCCGATGTTGGAATTTCCCCTTTGTTGGAGATGCTGCCGTCGGATCACACCGTCTGCGCCGAAAGGGATTTAACTTACCCCATTACACCCCTGAAAATTTCCACCTCACCAAAACATCCTCACTTTTCGGTGAGCAATATTATAATAATTAAATAGACGACCAATTGGCGTGGCTCATAGAGCATGCTTAATTAGGCTCAAATTTATTTATTTGGGATAACATTATGAGTTTATACTATTGGAATTTATCATAATCTGAATCAAATTTCAAAATCTAACTAAGTTAGGCTTGGCCCCACAAACAACAACAAAAAATTCACGGGAAAAAATGTCCTCCCCTTACGCTACACCGCGAATCGTTTCCTACCTAAACAGAGCTCTATGTAGGTATCCTCTATTTATTTCACAGGCCGCGACTACGTAATATGAACGGGGGTCAAACTGCACTTATCACACAAAACGAAACTCCTTTACGTTATCAAAAAAAAACTATCACGCCAAAAAAAATTCTTTTCAACACAAAACACTTATAACTACCTTAATACCTATCGCGTATAACGCATAGACTTACAACTAAAACTCTTATATGCTATTAGTGATATAAAGTGTAGTTTGCTACACGCAATGCTGGCTAAGTAGTAGGCCGCATAAATATTATCTAGTTCTACTGTATGTCTTTTTATGCGTAAGACAAAAAAAAAACACATACGACGGGTGCCTCTTCGCTTCGATTTTTCGCCTGGTTTCTTGTGCACTGCATTAAAATTTTCGCACATGCAAATAATTATTGGAAGGCTCTGTCACGGGGGCTTAAAATAGTATCCCCTCGCTTCAGACGCCTTTTTGGCGATGTTGCTGTGCTGACGAAGGTCACGGCAGTCATCCGACACGTCACTGACACTCTGCACTCCGTGGTCATAAAATTGGGCGGCCACGACCTTCAAGGTTGTCTATGACCGCCTCATGCAAATAATACCTAATTTAAAGCACTATAGTTACTTTTCATCCTAACTAAGTCTGAACACTTCAACTCACCCCTCTTTGTGGTAATAAGATTTTTTATTATGGTATCCTATCCGGCAATTTTATAGGGCGATCGTTGGGTACCCTGGTCACTCTTTACAAGAATCGGCGCGCTCTAGTACCTGTTTGAACTTTAAATTTCAAATTTTATTTGACTTTTTTTTTCAAGCACGCGCACTGCCTCGCTGTGAGGACTTACCCGAAAATTCGACACGGTTGGCCTGGACGTACTGTGTCCCGAATGACCTCGTTCGTTGTTAGCACAAGAATGGTACGAGCCAAATATCGAACCACCATCGGAGGCTGTTACTTTTTTTCTTTTGCTTTATCCCATTCGGATACCCGTTTCTTTGGATTTTCTAATTGGACTCGCCCTGTCCCACTCTTTTTGCTGGATAGATTTGAAAATCGCTGATGTAATTTCGGTGGCAGCAGATCCCACAACCCCCAATCGGATACATCACCCCCCCGAGATATTCACCCCAGATGCGTACGAGCGCTCCCTCTACTGGTGAAACCCATCACACTCTCAATTTCCTCTTTAGCCTAGAGCTATTGTGACTGATTTTCTGTGCGACATGACAAACGTCAGAATAAAAACAAATGTTTTAACTCGCAGTCGCTGCCGCATGCCACACGCGTTTCGGGTAGTATATTTAACTTCTTTTTGTGTTAATTGTAAAATTAAGTGTTTATGACCGATCGAGGCTGCAAAACAATGTTGGCTAAATGGTTCCCGATATATTTCCCCCTATAGAGATACATATGCCCTTCTCATACGTTGCAGGTAGCCGCAACAAAACACCCCCGCTGGCGGAATGCAGATTATGCCAGAGGTGGTGGGAACGGTTACCTGAGGAGCTGGAGTCGTTTGCAACGTGGGGAAGAATCCCACTCACAGCCGGGCTTTATTCTCCGAGGTTTGTTTACCGGTTGGTTACCGGGTTCTATAGGTGTTGGCGATAGTGTTCTCTAATCACATTTTGCATTGCAGGGTACACCCGGAAAGCTGTCCGGACGTTCACCAGTATCTTCTTGACTGGGATTGGGTGAGTGAATGGCACGTTAAGATAGCTCAATGTAATCTACTCTAGGCATTGTTACCTAGAGATGCGTTTAGAACTTACGATACAGGAAAATAAGTAATAACCCTAATTACATACTCTACACGATGGGCCTTACTAATAATCATTTTTAACCTTCACACTAAATATTTCCTAGGTCACAATATGCAATTTTGTATGGAAAATTTCGCCATTGTGAGTTCGAAAAATTTAGCGTGGACACTAAAAATGATTATTAGTACCGCGGGATGTCTTTAATCGAGTCGTATTGTTGTGCACACGTTCAGTTCCTCTCGCTAAGTAAATGGTCATGTAATACTTAATAACGATGGACTTGAATACACAACGTATAGCCAAATAAATAACATGGATAAATAAATAATATGATAAATAAATAATCTGAATAACTAAATGATACGGGTGAATAAATACCAGATACATACATAACATCGATAAATAAATATTAGTGATAGATAACTAAACGATACGGATGAATAAATAACAGAGATAAATAAATAACATAGATGAATAAATACTATAAATATCTACGCGCTACAGATAAATAACTACCAGAGATAACTAAATAACATAGATAAATAAATACTATCGATAAATCAATGATATAGGAGATAACTAATTGACACAGATAAATAAATAACAGAAATAAATACCTAACAACAAACTACTTTAGATAAATTAATAACAGAGATAAATAGATACATACATAACTAACTAACCTAGATAAATAAAGAACGTCTGGGTACAAGCGAGAATAACTACACACTTAGTATTTAATGACTACATGGATAAATAAATAAGTACGTAACATCTAACTAAACGAAAGGTGAATAAATAAATCCATAAATAAACAAATAAGTAAACGGCTAGAATAAATAAATAAATAACACATACTAACTTTACCGAATATGCATATGACCTAAGCAATGACTAATCTAAAGGAATAGATAACATAAATAAGAACGATTAAATTGCATGACTAATACATACGACGGCAATAGAGGGTTTTATCACAGATTGTGTTGCAGGAAAACTTGCGCCGGCCAAGAGTCATCCAGTGCGTAGGGATGCGGTATTTGTATCTGGACTTGTTCGTCTATTGTTTCAAGTCTTTCGCGTGGAAAACTCCTATCTTCTTTCCCGTAAGGTTTTCCAATTCGAACATATTTTTACCGATCGCTCTTACTATCCGACATTTACTATATTTGGGACATAACTTTGCCGAGAGATTTTTAGATGCGTCGCTGAGAACAAAGTTACGTCTATAAATCTCTTGTCCGGGTAGGAAGCGTATTTTTCTGGCTCGCACATTATATGTTTTCGCACTTCGTTCGTTGGCTCTTAGGATATTCTCCTTTATTTTGTTGCGCACACATTCCAACCGGTGGCGCCGGGAGAGTGTTAACATCTCGCTGTCCTCTACAGCGTTTAGCCTCTGCGCTAGTTCATACCCCGACCCGTGCGTCATCATATTGGTACCAAACAGCGCGAAGTACGGTGACACACCGGTCGAAGTATGAACCGAACTCCTCAAAGCACACGCGATGTTGCTGAGGTGCAAGTCCCAATCACGTTGATCTTCCTTCAGATAGGAACGTATCGCGGCTAACAGCGTTCTGTTTACCCTCTCCGACGCGTTGGATTGCGGGGCGTAGTTTGCCGTTCGAAAATGACGAACGCCATATTTTGCTAAGAAGCTTTGGAACTCTTTGGCCGCGAACTGTTTGCCGTTGTCGGAGTGCAGGATTTGTGGTACCCCAAACATGTCAAAGATGTCGTTCTGCAGGAATTTTATAACGCTCAATGTGTTCGCGTTTCTAAGGGGTTTCAGTAACACAAACTTCGACAAATGGTCTAAGACAATAAAGACGTACGCGTTTCCAGACTTTGACCTCGGGTATGGTCCTAAGAAGTCGACATAAATTTTTTGAAAGGGACGATCGGTACAAAAACTATTACATATCGGAGGACGGGTGACTTGATTGGACGATTTACATTGTTTGCACGTTTGACACTTAGCAATAAAGTTTCTTATTTGTACTGTCATGTTTGGCCAGTAGAAATACTGCCGTATCCGATGCAGAGTTTTCGCCACACCTCCGTGTGCTGCCTGCGGAGGCTCGTGAGCTCCGGCGATTATGGACTCGGTCAACCCGGAAGGAATCCAAAGTCGCCAAGTGTGTTCGACCAGGGGCTCGGCTCCTTCGGGCGCTAATGTCCGTTTGTAGACGAAGTTGTCTTCTACCTTCAAATCAGGCAACTCGTCTTGGTGCTCGACGACGGTAGCCATCAAGTTTAGGTATTCCTCTGAGTCGAATTCCTCAGAACATAGGTCTACTAAAGGAGCCACTCTTTCTATTTCAAGGCTATCTGCGTGTACTCGGGAAAGGGTGTCTGGAACCACGTTCAGCGTACCTTTTCTATGCTCTATGTTGAAGGTGAAGGATTGGAGTTTAAGACTCCATCTAGCCAGTCTGCCGCTCAAGTCTTTCAGACCCATCAACCAGCGCAAACTGGAGTGGTCTGTAATGATGGTAAAATCCATCCCTTCAACATAGGGCCTGAATTTCTGAACTGCTTTGACTGCAGCCAGACACTCCTTCTCCGTAACGCTATAATTTTTTTGACACTGGTTCAGCTTTTGTGAGAAATAAGAAATAGGCGATTCCTCACCGTCGTCGTTCTTTTGGAACAGCACTGCCCCGATTCCGGAGTCTGATGCATCGCATTGAATATAGAAGCGCCGAGAGAAATCAGGGTGCGTAAGCACTGGAGCTGTGGTCAAGGCCTGTTTCATCTTCTCGAACGCTTCCAATGCCTCCTCCGTCATCTGAAACTTGTCCTGCTTCTTTTTAAGCGTGTCCGTGATAGGGGCGGTCAAGCTGGAAAAATCCCGGATGAACCTCCGATACCACCCTGCCAGACCGAGTAGTCTGCGAACTTGCTTCGGGTTTTTGGGAATCGGGAAGTTCACAATGGCCTCCACCTTGGCCGGATCGGTTTTGAGCTTCCCACCGCCAACTATGAACCCCAAATACTTCAATTCCTTGAAGCAGAAATTGGATTTGTTCAAGTTGATGGTGAGGTTCGCGGCGCGCAGGCACTGAGCGACTTCGTCCAACAGGGTGATAAGGGTTGGGAAGTCCGGACCTATGATGAGCAGGTCATCTAAGTACACAAAAACGCGGTCTCTCAATCGTGCGGGGATCACCTTGTCCATTAAACGGCATACCCTTTGGGCCGCGTTACACAGCCCAAAGGGCATGACCGTAAACTGCATCAAGGGTCTCCCCGGGACGGTAAACGCGGTTTTTTCTCTACTCCGCTTCTCCAGCGGTATTTGCCAAAAGGCATCTTTTAAGTCTACACTGGCCATCCAGTACGTGTCGGGTAGACGACTGACAATCCCGTCGATCTGGTTGAGAGGGTAAGCGTCCTTTTTCGTTACGGCATTCACCCCGCGGAAGTCAAGACAGAAGCGATTCTTTCCTGGCTTTCGTATCAGGACTACGGGTGAATTCCAAGGACTCTCACTCTCCTCCACCACGCCGAGACTGATCATTCGGTCTAACTCCTCGTATAAAAGGGCTTGTATCGCTGGAGAAACGGGGTAGTGGCGCTGCTTTATCGGGGCCGCATCCCCGGTATCGATGATATGCTCTTCCAGGTGCGTCTTTCCCAACCCATGCTGCGTGTAGCAGAGAAACTTCCGCTTGACCGCCTCCAACTCAGACTGTTGTTCGTATGTCAGTTGGTGCTTGTTTGGGTCGGCCAACTCAGAGGACGTCGAGAGAGCACTTATGAGGTGCGGAGCGATTTGGAACACCTTCCAGAACTCGACACCGAGGTATAGTTCCTGGTTAAGGCTCGGAACTAGATAGAAGCTGATGACATGTTTCAGGTTTCGGTACTCGACTGGAGCCTGCACTTTCCCTACTATGGACTGGTTCGCCCCGTCAGCTGTTTTCACGTGGGCGAAGCAAGGCATCTGTGGTATCCCTAAGGTTTTTATAATTTCTAAGCAACCTTTGCCGAGAATATTAATGCTTGCGCCGCTGTCCAGAAGGCCTAGCATCGGTTTTCCGGCAATTTTCACTTGCGCGTAGGGCCTGGGGTCTACGGCGGCGTCTATTACGCTGGCCGCTAACAACTTCCTGCTCTCTTTTCGTCGCCTGTATCTTTCTCTAGTTTTAATTATTCTCTTGGAGGGGCCTGAATGTCCTCCCTTGAAAATCCTATCTCTAACTGTATTGTAATTCTTAATCCTAATGTGCAATGGCTTAATCTCTACTCTATTTAACTTATTTTCTAATTTTACGCCTGGATCGCGTTGCAGTATTTTAACTTGTGAGCTTCCAGGATGACTGATTATTTCATCAGTTTGGCTTTCCCTGTCTATTGTCACTGTTGACTGGGGGTCTGCGTCGAACGCGATTCCCCCGTCGACATCGCGCTCTGCAGTCGGTTTCCCGGATTGCAGCGTACACACCGGGGTGTTATAACGCCCTCCTGGCCACACTTGTAACAAAAGATGTTACGTATCGTTGAAGGACAATCAACGAATGAATGGCCTTCGGCCCTGCAATTCCAGCACATCATTCGTCCGCTGGCGTATCTGCGAGGAACATTTGGGGGTGCGCTACCGTACTGCAGCGCTGAAACTTGTTCCTCGGAATCATACGGCACTTCGTCGTGGTAGGACACTTCATTCGCCGCGTATCGTGCGGGTGGTCTGTGAGGTCTGGGACCATCTCGGTTGGGGAATGCCGTTTCCGCGTCCTTACACGCATATCTCAACTGGTCTAGCGTAAATATCGTCATTGGATACACCAATCGACCTATTTTCTCGTTGAGGTTCCGTTTTAGTATGGTCACCATTTCGCTTTCCGGTATCGGCACTCTGAGTTGGGATCGCAATTTCGAGATGGCGGCAAAGAAGTCATCGCTAGACTCCCAGGTACCTTGCCGTCGATCCATGATGTCGCGCATAATTTCGAAGTCTGCCTTCGAATTACGAAATTGTCGCATTAGGGCATCGCGCAATGTCAACCAGTCGGGACGGTAATTGGTACGCTGGAATTGCCAGTACCACTCGTAAGCGGTACCCGACAGAAGCAGATGGAAATCCCGCAAGATTTCGGCCCAAGTGCAGTCGTACTGACTCTGCAACGTTTCGAGACGAAACACGAAATCTTCTACGGTAAGCGTTTCGGGCTTGCCCTCGAAATTGATTCCCCATTTATCGATTTTAATTGGGCCTCTAGGGCCGGATTGATAATATGGATCGGGAGGTCGTGGTGGAAAAAAGGTGGGAGGAGGCTGCATCATCTGTTGGGACGGAGCCTGCCCTGGATGGTACGTTGGATACCCACGACCATTTCCGGACCTTCGGGAGCCATGATTTCGGGTGGCCGATTGATTTGGAGGTGGATTGGCCGGATGGAACGTATCGGCGATCACTGGAGGTATTGCTGGCGGACCCGTTGTCTGACTACCAGGAATCGGCGCTTGATTCAGCTGAGATTGCGCCATGGGTACCGTCGATTGTGTGGTCGTTGGCCAAGGGATGCTGGTTGCCTGGGCTGACGCAACTGTTGCTTCGACTGGCGGATTCGGACGGGTAACACAATTTATATCTCGCATAAAATTCAGAAAATTCATCTTCATCTCTTCCCTCAGGCTTTTGGAAATGTCCTCTTTCAAAGAATTTTGATACGACGCAAAGGCGCTTCCTACAGCCATGTTAATGCAAGCCTTCAGATCAGCTGGGATGTTTAAAGTAGCCTGATCGGCCTGAACGGACGTTGTCGCTGTCACATTATGGAGGTCCTGATGACTCTCCGCCGCTTTTAGGGTTCTGAAACTCGAATCCGTGTAATCTAACGCGGTGGCACCTTGGTCACTAAGGCTGCTATACGACGGAGCAGCTATAGACTCAGAGGAGCTGGTGTTGCGACTGATCGCACCTGTAGTGGATGGAAGTTGCACCTGTGGTGGTGGTAGCTCGGGTTGTTGGGGACCTACTGGAGAGGGACAGTGCGCCTGACTCGGTGGTAATGCTGGGGGCGGATAATGCAGTTGCCCTGCATGAATTGATGGGTGAGAAGAAATGGGAGGCGGGCCGCTATCGGCCGTGCTTTTGGCTGGGGGAGTGCGTTGAACCGACATTTCGTTCAACTCTTGTGCTACGCGTGAACTGTGAGACCGGGTAAGTACTCGATTGCTATCAACTATAGATTCTCTCCTAATCCTTCTATTTATAGAATCTTTTTCCTGCGATTTCATCCTACTCAACCAAACAAATTAACGCCAAAAAAATGAGACGATAACTTAACACGCTATGTGAACGATGAACCTACAGTATGAGAGAAAACCAACAAAAAAAAACACCTAAACCCAAAAAAAAAACAAAGGTAAATAAACGAAACGATATATATATAAATAGGTAGAAGTAATGTTAAATAATAATAAATATACACAAAACCACACCCAAAAATTTAACACCTTAGTAACTAATAACTCAAAAACGAAAATATATTTATGACTATCACTAATCCTATAAGATGTATTCGTATATTTAATATACAAAATTCTTATATTTAATAAACGCGATATACAAACGACAATTACGACTTTTGCGTTTTCTTTCTAACGACCTCAATTTCGGGGATTATGTATCGTAATCCAAAAAAATGCTATATTTGTTGGAGTTGTATCTATCATCGGGGTAGGGGTGCGTTGGGGAAGTTGTCTTCGGCGGCGTTGTTGGCGAATCTATGACGGCGAGATCCTTCAACAGCATCTGGACTTTGTAGACTGCGGACGGACGATGTATTATCTCCCTCAGTTTGGTGAAATAGTAACATAAATGAACATGGACTTACAATTGGTATCTCTTCCCGTTTCAGCAATACCAGACAACCAAAGGGCTTCGCTGGCAGACTTGAAACGTTCCGATCACCACACTAAAGAAAGCTACGGACGAGACAGTGCAACATGCTACGACAGAATCATGACAGGGTCACTGTACTCGTAATTGTTATATATACTGACAATAATACTATAGGGATTGAAATTTTAAACGTTTAGATAGAAAAGAAAAATGCACATTTAACAGCAGGAGTAGGTAATTACACAGACTTAACAGGTTCCAATTGGTTCGGCTGTCAGCATCAACGTCATTCGTCGCGATTCAATTAGGTACGTTCACGAACCTTCCCATTCGAAGACTTACGCGTGCGCTGATGCTGCCAACTGAGTCAACTGTGGACTAAAGACTACATAAAGGACATAAGACGTGCAAATACGTTGGGCGCCATTTGTAGCGAGGCTAGAAAAAGGATATAGAAGGATTGTGGATGCGAAAAAGGACTCGGAACAGGAAGTGGACAAGGATCAATGGATGGGAACGGAACTTGAAAGGGATAGGAGTGTCGAGAGCGAAGAGCTTGGCATGCTTGCTCAGCACGGCTCAGCTCGCCGGAATGGTGTGGTTCTTGCTCCCCACCGCTCGACCTAACCAACTACAACACATAAAACATGCCGATCACACTGGAAAATACTTTACCTTCACCAAAACGGACGGACCTTCACCGCACTGAGGGGCGCTGCAGATTTTGTTCAGCGCTGGCCATTCCCACCCCTCCTGGAAATTCGTTGGCCGATGTTGGAATTTCCCCTTTGTTGGAGATGCTGCCGTCGGATCACACCGTCTGCGCCGAAAGGGATTTAACTTACCCCATTACACCCCTGAAAATTTCCACCTCACCAAAACATCCTCACTTTTCGGTGAGCAATATTATAATAATTAAATAGACGACCAATTGGCGTGGCTCATAGAGCATGCTTAATTAGGCTCAAATTTATTTATTTGGGATAACATTATGAGTTTATACTATTGGAATTTATCATAATCTGAATCAAATTTCAAAATCTAACTAAGTTAGGCTTGGCCCCACAAACAACAACAAAAAATTCACGGGAAAAAATGTCCTCCCCTTACGCTACACCGCGAATCGTTTCCTACCTAAACAGAGCTCTATGTAGGTATCCTCTATTTATTTCACAGGCCGCGACTACGTAATATGAACGGGGGTCAAACTGCACTTATCACACAAAACGAAACTCCTTTACGTTATCAAAAAAAAACTATCACGCCAAAAAAAATTCTTTTCAACACAAAACACTTATAACTACCTTAATACCTATCGCGTATAACGCATAGACTTACAACTAAAACTCTTATATGCTATTAGTGATATAAAGTGTAGTTTGCTACACGCAATGCTGGCTAAGTAGTAGGCCGCATAAATATTATCTAGTTCTACTGTATGTCTTTTTATGCGTAAGACAAAAAAAAAACACATACGACGGGTGCCTCTTCGCTTCGATTTTTCGCCTGGTTTCTTGTGCACTGCATTAAAATTTTCGCACATGCAAATAATTATTGGAAGGCTCTGTCACGGGGGCTTAAAATAGTATCCCCTCGCTTCAGACGCCTTTTTGGCGATGTTGCTGTGCTGACGAAGGTCACGGCAGTCATCCGACACGTCACTGACACTCTGCACTCCGTGGTCATAAAATTGGGCGGCCACGACCTTCAAGGTTGTCTATGACCGCCTCATGCAAATAATACCTAATTTAAAGCACTATAGTTACTTTTCATCCTAACTAAGTCTGAACACTTCAACTCACCCCTCTTTGTGGTAATAAGATTTTTTATTATGGTATCCTATCCGGCAATTTTATAGGGCGATCGTTGGGTACCCTGGTCACTCTTTACAAGAATCGGCGCGCTCTAGTACCTGTTTGAACTTTAAATTTCAAATTTTATTTGACTTTTTTTTTCAAGCACGCGCACTGCCTCGCTGTGAGGACTTACCCGAAAATTCGACACGGTTGGCCTGGACGTACTGTGTCCCGAATGACCTCGTTCGTTGTTAGCACAAGAATGGTACGAGCCAAATATCGAACCACCATCGGAGGCTGTTACTTTTTTTCTTTTGCTTTATCCCATTCGGATACCCGTTTCTTTGGATTTTCTAATTGGACTCGCCCTGTCCCACTCTTTTTGCTGGATAGATTTGAAAATCGCTGATGTAATTTCGGTGGCAGCAGATCCCACAACCCCCAATCGGATACATCACCCCCCCGAGATATTCACCCCAGATGCGTACGAGCGCTCCCTCTACTGGTGAAACCCATCACACTCTCAATTTCCTCTTTAGCCTAGAGCTATTGTGACTGATTTTCTGTGCGACATGACAAACGTCAGAATAAAAACAAATGTTTTAACTCGCAGTCGCTGCCGCATGCCACACGCGTTTCGGGTAGTATATTTAACTTCTTTTTGTGTTAATTGTAAAATTAAGTGTTTATGACCGATCGAGGCTGCAAAACAATGTTGGCTAAATGGTTCCCGATATATTTCCCCCTATAGAGATACATATGCCCTTCTCATACGTTGCAGGTAGCCGCAACACAATCAAAACGCCAATAAATTTCTTGCATTTTTTGGAACAGATGCAAGACAAAAAATACAAAACAAAACTCAACCCATTTCTTTTTTTGCAAGGATTTCATTCTTTCACAACTCGGATAAGAGCGAGTCACCTCCAAAGAGAGCATAAGTGTGTTTTCCTTTAAATATTTTGCTATACTTTTCTCCAAAACTGAAATTCCCTATTCAAAACTGAAAATATGGACCAAAAACGATGAAGCGATTGCAAAATAGCTGTCGTTCAATCGAATCGTTTCGACGAGGGTATTTGACGCTTGAATTAGTAACGTGAAGCAACAAAAAACGATGATCGTCCAATCGTTAGGACGATTATCGTTGTTTGGTTGTTACACGAAGTTGAAGTATCGTCGAGACGATGTCGTTCGATCGTTTTGTGCTTACGCGATTAGAGCCCAGGACGTTTATGAGGTAGAAGGAAAATAATAATAAAGCCAAAGGGAGAGGGGGAGAAAAAAAAATGGTTTCTATAACATGTACCATTTCTTTTTAAATGTAGTTTGGAAATAATTATGCGACACGAAAATGATTAGACAAGTTTCAAATGTCACTTTGCCGCTGCCGCTGCGCGAGCGTTCCTTCATCTGAGATTTTGTGCTAGAAAACTAGCGGGCAGTGGAACGCGGCCAATATTTCTGGAAAAGAAAGAAGAATGCGTTTGGTTTTTAGATCGCGACTGTTTTATATGGATTGTGAATAAAGTGACAGTTCGCGGCAAAAGAATTTCAATTCGCGGGAGAATTGGTGTAATTGTAAATTTCAGTATTTTAATCAATCAAGTCTCGGTTTTTTTTAGATTAGGTGTTATATTAATTGAATATATAGCTTTTGTGGTAAAACAAATAGAAATTTTCAATTCATAAATAAAGATAAATTGATTTGTTCGCAGTTCGCGCTCATGTGAATGGTCCTTTGGTGCGCTGTTAGTCATGGTGAAATGAAAATACGCATAAAATTATTAATAGATTGAATGCTCTTTTGCCAGATAGGTATATAAAAGAAATTCAAACGTATTCCTCACATATTTTTGTGTTTTTCGTTTTTGATGGACTTCTTTTCGTACATCGAAATCCAACAAAAAAAAAAAAAAAAAAAAAATCCCACGATCTAGAACACTTCTTGGGAACACTAATAGCTGACTACAATTTATTCAGCAAATCGCCCACAACATTCGAAGCTGTCACCTGTCAAACTTCTGTCAATTGCTGCCTTTCAGCAGTATCAATTTCCAAGGAAAAAATTAGCCTTTGTCACTTTCACTACGTCCTCAAGAAGTAAATATGAAAAAGCATCGATATTTTTTTAATTAATTAAGTGCACAAATATATTCAATAAGTCCTTTAATAAAAACCAATAATCACATATCCCGAAAAATTGCAATGGGCAACCACGACCGAAAGAAGAGCACTCCCTGCACTGATTGCATGCGTGCACTCAAGTGGATTCCAGTTGTATTCATAGTGGCGATCATCGTCTGGTCATACTACGCCTATGTTGTTCAGCTTTGCATACGTACGTAATGTGTGGATTTCCCTTCCAAATAAAACCCAATTGTACAGATTCTAACCAACATACGTTTCTTAACTTTCAGTTTCAATCGATAGCGTGGTGCAGAAGACATTTTTTATCATTTTCTATCACATAGTGTGTTTGCTCTTCTTCTGGTCCTACTGGAATACGATTTTCACTCCTGTCGGCACAGTTCCTCATAAGGTAAGTACGTACATACCGACATGAATGCTGAATCGACTGGTTATCAATTAGCGGGGGTGAGTCAGTCACTTCTGCTAACCCAATGAATGAACGAACTGTGATAAGATTAAGCGTCGTCAACACGAGCACTCAATTTCCAATTCCCAATTGAATTTAGCAAGTGAAACACTTGCCATTGTTTATAGCTCGTTGCGTTGTTGTTGGTTATTGCGACCAATGGCAGTGATATAATACAAAGAATTTGCCTGATGCAAGTAAAGACCAAAAATATCTAGCTATAAACACAGAATGTTGTTTCATAGCGGTTTTATTTGAAAATGATAGTCGATACGTTCAAGGTA
Source organism: Cheilosia vernalis (assembly GCA_949126925.1). Lineage (NCBI taxonomy): Eukaryota > Metazoa > Arthropoda > Insecta > Diptera > Syrphidae > Cheilosia > Cheilosia vernalis. The sequence continues at coordinate 45,192,085 of OX421361.1, read as the reverse complement.
ATGCTATAAATGAGTGCGTTATGCTGCGGTACGAGAGTACTTTAGTGAATTGGACTCTGGAGTGCTTGGCTTATGTAGTTGGTAATGCAACTTGTAGAATGATTTAGCGTTACAAATGGATACCAGTCTGCACGTATCGATACACTGCGATTTTGGAGTAGTAATTGTATTAGCTAACCATGCGATGATGTCAGTCGATGGAGAAATTGCTTTACTACCTCAACATCGCTTTCACAAAAAAAAAGCTGAATATCTTGGTAAATCAGTCAAAATATATTGCGATTGGTGTCTGTCGTTTTTGAGAGTATGTCAATATGTTTAAAAAAAAATGAAAACGTGATTATACAGCCAGCGATCATAGTAAAGGACTCCTACTATTATTTTCTTTGTGAATGTCTGAAGGCATCGAAAATTCTTGAGATCGTGGGATTAATGCATTATTTAATATATCCTTGTCGTAGCCAATCGAAAATTCAGAAACATTGATCTTATGGTTCTTACTTTACTTATAGTGGCGCATTCCGGAAAGCGAAATCGAGCGATTGTTTCGCGCCGAAAACCAAGAACAACAGAAGAGAATACTAGAGATCTTCGCTAAAGACCTGCCTATATCAAATCGGTATGTATATATTCCCCCTTTCCCCTTAATCAAATCTAATGTCATTTGCTTTTCGAAGGACAATCCATGGTGCCGTGCGATTCTGTGAGAAATGTCAAATTATAAAACCAGACAGAGCACATCACTGCAGCGTTTGCGGTTCGTGTGTTCTCAAAATGGATCACCACTGTCCCTGGGTTAACAATTGCGTGAACTTTAAGAACTACAAATTCTTTGTACTGTTTCTGGGATATGCCTTACTCTACTGTTTATATGTAGCGCTTACATCCCTAGAGTACTTTATTAAGTTCTGGCGGGTAAGCACCGGTGTATGAAAATGTTGATTCTTTCCAAAAGCTCTATATACTCACTGATTTTCTTGGTCCACAGGGTGAGCTTAACAATGGCGGAATGGGACGATTCCATATACTATTCCTATTTTTCGTATCTCTGATGTTTGCGATAAGTTTAGTCAGTCTATTCGGGTATCATATATACTTGGTTCTAGTAAACAGGACAACACTAGGTGAGCGGTTCCTTCTGTTTGTGTGAATCACCGATTAAATGTCAATCTCCCTTCCTTTCTTCAGAGGCATTTAGGGCACCGATTTTCCGCATCGGTGGACCTGACAAGAACGGATATAATCTGGGAAAGTATGCGAATTTCCAAGAGGTCTTTGGAGATAACTGGAAATTGTGGCTGATTCCAGTATACACAAGGTGAGGCTTTTAAGTTTACCATTTTGTTTTATGTATTTTTGTTTTTATTTATCCGATTAACACATTTGTTTGTACGCCTGGTTAAAGATAGCGCATTATGCCTTAACCCGATTAATGGCAAATTTGGCAAATTAAAAACATTCAGATCTGTGTCAAAGCTTAAAGTTACTAACACCTTGTATGTAGAATAAAAAAAAATTGAGCTCTAGGTTGATGCAAATGTTGGCGGGCAACTTGTTGAACTCATTAGTATGGATTTGTACATATTCTTGGAAGTAACTGGGAGGACGGGCTTATTATGCAAATGGATGTGCCGCTTATAGCTATTTTAATAAACTGTTCCAAAGGCAGGAGGATCAGTAAGGGAAAGCTCAATTATGTTGTTTTAAAGCGAACTTCCAGCATCAACACCAAACTGACGCAACAGGTCCCATCGGTTCAGTGTTTTGTGAGTTTTTGTTGTGAACATGCGTCCAAAAATGAGAAACGCTCTCTAGTGTTGGTTGAGTTATACGCACCGATTTTGTTTTAATACGCCTGCATGTTAATTTGAACCTTTTCACAACAGGGTTAAGGTTACTATCAAGATGATGAAGAAACTCAGTGATGGCAGACTCCATTTTTCAGGCTCTCTGCTGCGATGCTGAATGTAATCAGAACTTGCCGCATCAGCACCGATAGTCGCGTCAACTAAAGCAATCCAAGGGGGAGTGCTTCTCGTTTTGTCTAGGTCTTTACGAAAGTAACTTACCGTGCGAAATAAAGTGATTGGGTAAACTCAGACTTCTTTCCTGCTAAGCGACGACCGGACTGTCGGAAATTGTCGATGCGGTTTCTGTGTGCCAGCAATGATTTGGGTTCGGAGAAACTAATCATATAAATGAAAGACGTCAGCAAGTAAACAGGCAGAATGTGGGGTCAGATGAGAAGTCGTTCTCTGAGCTTGTTTTAGCAAGTTCGTTTGACATCTGTACGAAATATCAACCCTAATCTAAGAAAAAACCGCAGACAAAACGTAGCATTGACCATTATCATTGAGTTATTGTTTTAATATATCTTGCATTTATCAATTCTTTGTGTTTTGGTGACAACTCTCCGTTCGCTGTCTTGAAGGTCCCTTTTCCATCGCTGGCGTCGATTTTCATTTCAATCTAAGTATGGCTGACAAAAGTTTGCCATGGTTTTGAGATTGATGGTTGTTGGCGTTAGTGGTAGCACGGTGGGGAATTGATAACTCGCCTGAGTCTTTTGATGACTGTGAGCGGTAGAAATGGCGCTGATTTACTGGTGTTATGTTAACCTTCCATTGTGTGCAGGTTTCTTAAACTACTGCGTCGTACGAGCAAATATCGGTTAATATTCTTAACCTATCTAGTGCATAACCGGAACGCATTAGAATGTGTGGATATGCACTTGTTTAAAGCTAGGCATGTGTTGTACTTAACTCCAATGTTAGAACTTTGAATTCAGTTTATAAAATGTAAATCGAAACGCTTTTGTACTTTTGTCTATCCCCGCAAATCACAGTTAATGCTTTTAAAAATACATTCTATATGTATATTATACCAGGCCCACCCACAGCCACCTGTAAATGTATGTTGCTATTAATGAGTTCAACTAATTTGTGCTCCCATTTGCATTTATTGTCGTTTACGAATATTTTTCTTTAATTAATCTTAAACTGAATACAACAGTCATGTTCCTTTAATTTTAACTAACAAAAACAAAAAACGAATTACATACAATGAAAACCATATCAACCATCGAATTTTGCTTCTAGTTTGGGTGATGGTATAATCTACCCGACACAAGCCCATCATCAGAGTGCCTCGTACGAATCAATGGGAGACACCCAGACAAGGTTAGACCAACCAACTGATACATTTTTAAATCAACCGATTGACAGTTTGCCATTAAACAATTTGTATGGCAATGCCAATGCTAGTTTACCAACAAATGCTGCCACTATTGCTAATGGTAATGTTATCATAGATATGAAGTGTAGCAATAGCAATCACACTGATCCCCATGTTTTTGTTGTGAATGGAATTGATGATGCTAGCGTACAAAATAAGAATATAGTATTGACAAATTTGGACGAGAAATTTGCGCCGCCGACGACGACTACGGGCCAGATCAGTCGACCGACGACGACGGCGCTGCCGGATGAACAAAATTCTGCTAGCATTGTTAATATTTGATTGTGAACCGAATTTGAAACGCAATTGGTTTGTGATCGTTTTCATAGATGTCGTTGCTCGAATTAGTTACAATCACAAATACATACTATTTCCTTTTTTACATATTGTTTTATATATTTTTTTAGTTATTTTAAAATATATTTTGAGTATTTTTTTTGTATTATGAAGTTTTCTTTTCATTATTATTATTTGAATGTTGATCTACACCTTTAAATTTGTTTGATTGTAGTGACAGTTCGCTTTACACAAAACCATTTCTTCAGCTTTGTAAGTTTTGCAATTCATTCACGTAGTGTGCAGTTGTTAATCCTTTGGCAAAATAGCTATTACTCAAGTGCCTTTATCTTATCAATGAGAAACCGTCTGTTTATCTAATAAATTTGCAGTTTATTTTGAGTTCTTCCAAGGGGTTATGAATTTCCTTGTCCACGCATAAGTATTTTGACAAAATAAAAATAGTGAATTTTTACGTTTGACTTTCAAACGGCTTTGTAAAAAATTCTTCCCAATTTTTTCCTTTTATAACTAATTCAAACTTAAAAATAAAAAAAAAACAAGATTTTTTCATAGAAGCGTAAAAAGATATAAATTAATTTGGAATTTCATGTTATGTCAACACAGGCATAAGTATTTTGACAAGAATATAAAACTGAGAAAACATTGTTTAAACTTAACAAAAGTAAAGAAATTAAGACAAAGTTAGTAAAATGTATATCGTCCTTTGGCTTCAATTACTTTTTGAAGGCACCTTGGTACCGAATCCACTACATTTTGGAGAATCTCTGGAGATATCTCTTCCCAAAGAGAAGTGATCTCAGAAATTGTCTCCTCCCTTGTTTTATTTAACGAAACTGTTCTTTTGAGTTTCAAGAAAGACCAGACGTTTTCTATAATATATAAAGCCGGACTTTGAGGTGGCCAGTCCAAAGTGTTAACCCCAACATCTTTCGCGCTTCGTGGCACGGGGCGTTATCGTGTTGCAGGATAAATCATTCCCCAATAAGCCTTTCTCCAGAAGTAAAGGCGTTATCATTTAGGATCATTAAATATTGGTTTTGGTTCATCGAGCCGGTGATAGGAACCAAGTCAACCAGTCCATTATACGCGACACATCCCCAGAATATGACAGAGCCTCCGCCATGGCTCACTTTCTTTTGCCCAACTACCTTTGGCAATCTTACAAAAAAGTTATTTTTTGAAGTGTTATACTCAAAGGATCTTTCATCTGTCCATAAAACGCTTCTCCAAAACTCCTTTGGCTTGTGCAGATGTTCCTTTGCGAAGGCCAGTCTTTAAAGCTTGTTTGCCTTCGATATAAATATGGCACTTCTTAGCTTTAATTGTCTTAAAATCTCCTTTCTTCAAACGTCGTCGGACAGTGCACTCACTGATTGGGTTCTTGGCCGTCAATTTCCATTGATCTGCAGCAGATTGCGGCTTCAGAAAAATGTTTCTTAAATTCCCGTAGAAGAACTCGGTCTTGAGTGGGCGTTGTTTTGCGCTAAGCTCCTGATCTCGTTAAGTTACTTATGTCGTTATGTTTTTTAAACTTATTAATTTGATAGTGCACAGTTTGACGCGACACATTAAACTTTTTTGCAATGTCTTTTACTGCCGTTCCAGCGTTAAACTTTGCTACCATCGAAGATCTGGTACCCAAACTCAACTCTGCCTTTTTACCCATGGTTTAAACACCTTTTAATCAATACGTGTTTTTTTTTTATCAGCGTTTATGATCAGTTAAAGTTAAATACAAAAGTTGTTTGGCTTTAACGTGCTCAAAAGTGCGAACATATTTACTCAAAGATTCCGTCAAAATACTTATGCCGCGCAAAAATTTGTTGTCTCCATGAATTCTTATCAGCAGAAAGAGAATTCTAAAGGTAAACGGTTCAAAATTGGGCATGCATAGAGCTAAAAATAGATTCCTTCTTTTGCGCATCATTTTCGCCCCGTTCTTCTTCTTATGCAAGTCCAAACATACGGAACCTTGCTTTTTTACTTGGCATATTGACACAGTGCAGGGGTAATTTTTTCTCTTGTGGAATGATGTTCAATCAATATACTTAGCGTTTCCCCTTCAAGTGCAGTGAATGGTTCCAAATCAAGAAACTCTGATGCTGATCGCTGGTTTGCAAAGGTATCGGCACATATCCTTTAATCTCTTTATGTGCTTTTACTTAAGTCAATGTCAGATCATTCTGGAAAGCACACTTGATTAGTTTTTGTGCACATACTGAACTGGTAAACTGATGGTTTCATTTCATGCATCAGTCTGCTCTACCAAACATCAAAGATTTTTATGACTGTAACGTGTCTCTTTTTTAAGCTTCGCTTCAGTTCGGACTTCGGAGTTCACCAGAAGCTTAGCTAAGGAGACTCCAGTTAGCCTGTTCCCTTGCCAACTGGCTCCAGTTGCACACTTCAAGTCGGGCAGGTTCTTTTATCCGCGCCACCTTAGGCGAGTTCCTTCCAAGACTTTGCCGGTACAATGTTCCATCTTCATGTCCTAACTATCTCTAATACTCAACGGGCAATTTTTTGACTAGATCGAAGTGGCAGTCGCAGAACGTCTCTTGCAGTTTGTTGTTGAATCGACTTCTCAGCTCTCACCTTCTCACAGTAGTTAGTTATTTTAAAAATACGCCTACCAACTCACTGGCTGCGAATACTCGAATTTTACGTTTTCTTTTAAAACAATTAACAGACAACCATTAGACTTTTAAAATATTGTCAAAGGGTTAAACAACAACAACAGAAAAAAAAGCCATTCCGATCGTCTTCTTGTCACCATTTTTCATAGAAGTTTAATAGCTCACAAGTCACACTTGTCGCATGCATTATCTCGTCAAAACATTTGTTTATATTTTAGACGTTCCATTTGTGTTTTAGTAAATTCCATTAATTTATTAAACTAAGCGTATAGTTCAAATCTGCTAAATGTAACACTATTTTCTTAAATGTAACTTTAAATAAAAAAAAATAAAGAAACCTGATAATAAAATTGGATTATATTATATTTTAGCATGATGTTTGTATTTTCCTATATTTTTTCATTTAGATGCGATTTTATTTTTTTAGTTTGCTCAGTTGAAACTATAGATGTGGAATATAAAATTTTCAAGTGAGACGTTTAGATTCCTTGGAATAAGTAAAGATAAATGTTTTTAATTTGCCAAATGATATTTGTACTATATGTATAAACATATGTAGTGAATTTGCATATTTAATAACAATGTGGGTTTTTTATATTATGTCTATATTTGAAATGGTAGCAGTGGGTAGGTTTAAATATACAGTCCAAGACGGATATAGGAAAAACTCGGATAAGAACACTTCGCTTATAAGAAACGCATGTGGAAACACCTTAGAGTTAGTTTTTTGTACAAGTCTTCGCATATAAGAACACCTCGGATGTAAGAAACAATTTTTTGGTATTTTAGAGGTTTCTTATATCCGTCGTGGACTGTATATGTCCTGAATCACTTTATTTAAAGGCACATAAACTTAACCGCGGTACTCTATCTCTAAACTTAAGCACCGAAATTGTACATACTAATTAGTAATAACTCACCGGTGTGATGTGGCTCCGGTGTTTATGCAAGCGAATGATGATGCTGGGCTGAAATAGGCTAATAGTTGATTGTCGCTTTTTTGATTACCAACTCTTGTTTGCTCTGCGTAAAGCGACCACAGAGGATGGGTGGAACATGCGTTGACCTTATTCCTGTGGGTAAATCAAGCAGTCCCAAAACAAACATATTAGGTCCGTTCGTGTACTTTAAGCATAGAAAAATGAAAAATGTCAAATCTCTAAAATCGAGAGAGAATTCTCTCAATTTCAAGAGAAGTACCTGATCGGTTTTCTTACAAAAAGTTTAAGAAATGTCATGTTTGGCATAATTGTAAAATGCAGCATCTACAAAATAAGTTGGAATTGATTTTTTTTTTCAAACTAAATACCTATTAAACTTTCCATTTGAATGCGATGATATATTCTAGGAGAACATTCAGTTATAACTTGTACCTCTGACGTCGTTGAAAACGAAAATAACTAGTTTTACATGTCAAACTTTTGAGCTTTCACTTAGTTGGCAGTTTTCATTTTTCAGTAGGTCTGTTCCTTTACTTTTATATCTTACGAATTCTTACGAATTTTTACTCAATGCCGTTCCTTAACTCGAAAAATTCGTAAAAGAGAGCGTCGTCGAGAGAGCAAGATATTACCCCTCCACTGAGAATATTTCTTGGTGTAAGAAATTTGAAGGGCTGTCAGTCACCAAACAATTAAAAGTTGATTTAAAATTTCTTGTAATATTTGACAATCGATTGAATTTGTTTTGATTTCTTGCGTTCTATTAAAATAGTATCAACAGGTGGCAAAATAAATATTGAATGTTCTCCCCGAACATGCCATCGTATTTAAAATATTCTTTACCACTGCAATTTATGGAATTATTTATCTGTCATATCTGCCATTTTTCATAGTTTACTACAAAAGCGTTCCCTAACTTTTTCGTAAGTGTCTCTCTTCGTGAGAGAATTTATCCCCACCACTGCCATTTTAATTGCCTTTTCCATTCTTACTACAAAAGTAAGGGAACAGACCTAGTAAGTCGAAATTCGGCGAGTAGAAAATTACGAAAAAATAAAAAGAGGGGAAATGGATTTCTCTCTCATTTTTTTAAATTTTCTCAGTACGTGATCGCATTTGCACAGTTTCTTAGCAAATTTTAAATAATTTTACGTTCGCAAAAAAGTACCCGAACGAACCTATTCTTTTTCCACGAAAGTGTTTAATTTATTTGGAGAGTCGAAGCCGAGGTGCATTCCTATGAAAATGACACAAAAGCGACACCTAAATAGCTGTAACATGAAATTGATCGCAAAACAGCGATTGTCAATTTACGTGGACGTAAAGCTTTGATTTTGATTGTGAACTATCAACTATCACCTTAGCCGAATCCACCCCTGTATGTTGGTATGTTGTGTACTTCGGCATATTAATGTATATGATTGTCCTTTGAGTACGGCAAACAAAATCTCCTCGATTGGCAAGAGCAAATCGATATTCGAAGGTTTTTGTAAAACATTCAGTAACACAAAGTTGTGTCATCAGTCCCTTATGCTTGTGACACACTTTTGGTTTCGATACCATGGTATCGAGATGAACCACATGTCTGTCAGGGTATACTACGCTAATACCAGACGAGCAATGTGGTTTGAGCGTAGTATCGATACTAGGGTTTTTTGCGTAGTATAGCCATCTCCCTATCGAAAACAGCGCCACCCTCATAAAGTGGAGCATAGTTTTACTTAAACTACCTGCCACCTTCATAGAAAATGCTATAGTATTCTTGCCATGGAGTCTATACTAGGTGTGTGTCACGGGTTTTATTGTAACGAGCATGGTAACGATGGTAACTGCCAAACTATACTACGTTGAACAGTGTGTCACCTAGCATAGTATTGACGATGGCATAGTATTGAAACCATGGTTTCGAAACCATATGTGTGTCACAGGCATTACTGTCTCACCATATTTGATCATTGGAGTCCAAATTGATCGAGTTTCGTTGCCGTACTCAAGAATCTTTTACTGTCTGAAAGATGCCAACTTTAAACTTTGTTCTTGCATTATAGCTCAAAAATGTTTGTTGTAGCTGGTTATAACTAACAGATGAGGTCTGTTTCTTTACTTTTAAATCTTACGAATTTTAACTCAAAAAATTCGTAAAAAAGGGCGTCGTCGAGAGAGCAAGATTTAACCCGGCACTGTGAATCTTACGAATTTTTACTCAACAAATTTCTTGGTGTAAGAATTGGAAATTAACAATTAAAATCTGTTGCCCTACTTGGCATAAATGCGTGCATTTGGTTTGATTTTTTGCGCATTAAAATGGTATCAACAGAAGGGAAAATAAAATTGGATGTTCTCCGCAAGATTGTTCTGGAAAGTGGCAACGAAATTCTTCCTCGCTGTAGCAATGTGCTTCTTAATGTAGTGTCGCTTTTTCTTCTTCTCGAATGCTTGTAGTTCAAACAGTCAAAATCTTCCACATACTCGGATTCATCAAGAAGAAGTTCGATTATCACTTCCATCATTAGTTAGATGATGTAACTACATAATTTTCTTACTAAATTAGCAAAGTCCTCGAGATTATCAGACATTTTTACGACTTTTCGTACCACTTTTTTTAAATATTTGGATTATGTATCTGTCATAGATTACTACAAAGGCGTTCCCTAACTTTTTCGTAAGTGTCTCTCTCTGTGAGAGAATTTATCCCCACCACTTCCATTTTGACAGTCTTTTCCATTTTTACTACAAAAGTAAAGGAACAGACCTATGGTGGTCAAACTGTTGAAATGTGATTTTGAAACTGACTATTTGATTCCATTAACCAGTATTTGTGCAGGAAGGGTGACATTTATGTCGTTTTCCATTGGTTTCACTAGGGGATCCACTCATTCTGTAGTCAAGTGGAACAAGAAACTGCTTCTGATTGAATCCACAAGAGTATTGGTGAAATGCCAAAAAATAATCTACGGCAGCTGTCAGTTGCCTTGTATAAAATACACAAACTACACTTGTGTGAGTGCTTCTTGAGTGGATTCTGACTTAAAATCCAGAAGCGAAATTCTCTCCTCAGAATCACCAGAAGAGTATTTTTTGTGCCAATGGAACGGTTTCAGAAGTTATTTTGTTTGGATTCCGGACGCTCCCTGACGCTTCTTTTTGCCCAATGGAAAACGACATAGAGAACATTTTCACAAAAAATGTGGGGACAGGCCTTTTGTCTGTATATCTATGAATTATTCCAGTCGATTTTCCGTATTTATATTCTCATTTTTTTTTTCGACAGTTAAGCCCCTTCCTTCATAGCCGGTAAAGGCAATCTGGGCCAAAACCCGTAACAAACCGTTTGAAGTTCAAATCAATTGTGCTGCCTTTGTTGTTGTTGCGTTGCGTACACATATTTCTGTCCCAATATATTTGCAAACATACCAGGGCCAATTATGTCGTATGCAAACAGTTGCACAGTTGCTTTCTGTTGTTGAGAAAGAGAGAGAGAGAGGAGAAACAAAAATTACACCTTGCTTAACCTTAAGGTATGTTCCACTGCCCCAACTCCCCCAAAAGTCTGACAAATATATGAGATTGGGCTTCTTCAGATTTGCTCTCAGATTTCTGATTTCGTGTGGCTCGAACATAAAAACGTCACTTGTGTTGATAATCGTGCGATTTGAATATGTGTAGTCTTCGACACTTTTCTAAGCGATTTCCATTCACTGATTAAATTATGTATTAAAACTGAATATTTACCTAAACCTACATAGAAATAATTTACAAAAATTTCTCTGCTGTAGAAAAAATTCACAAAAACGTAAACAAGCTCCACCAGTTGTCAAACTCAAACGCATATGGATTGGTAAATCTGAAGCAAATATGAGAAAATATAGATTCGCAAAAGTGCTCTGAAATCTGAAAAAGGTTGTGTTTTTTTTGTACCAAATGTGTTGTGTGCACTCTACTTGAATAGGTCCGCAGTTACAACTTTGTTACGCGCCTAAAAGAAGGTACTTAAAGTAGTATCACAATAAAGTGTTCTATTGTTCTAAGTAAGCTTATCATCATTATCAAATGTTCCGTCTATCCTTAAGAAGCTGATCATTTCAAATGCTTATTAGGAAGGCCCACTGAATATGCAAATCATCACTCAATTTAGTACAAATATATCCAAAGCAAATATTTACAAATAAATGTGTGTCTTTTTTTGTTGTTCCAACTCATTTCTCAAAAAAAAAATCCACAAAACATACCTATTCATTTCGAACTATATAGCTTTGGCGATGGACTTAGTTTTCCAATCCGACATTTGGACGAAGACGCCGAATCGCTACTGGGAAGTGACACCCGAATTGATATCGAAGGAGACATCTACAATGATACCAATTTTTTAGACACGACCATCCAATAGAACTTACTAGCTTTTCCAAAGATTGTCGCAGCAATAATTGAAACACCAACTAGATGGAGTTAATTTAACAAACATAGAATTCAACTCTTGCATATAAGGCAAAGTTCCAACGACAAGACAGTTTTAGCTCTAAGGCCCGTTGTACTTATACCACTCATAGCAATTTAAGTTCCACTTAAATCTTATGTGACTGCTTATGACTTAGATAAAGTAGCCCATAAGGTATTTAAAGTAGAACTTAAATAGCTACGAGTAGTATCAGCAAACGCGCCTAAGTAATTATAAGTATAGTATATTTACAATGAAAATTAATATACAAAAATTGTTAAGAGTGTGTGGGACACAATTTGCGTGACTGATTTTTTTTTTGTTTTCCACTGAAGGCGATTTTTTATTTCAATGATTTCACATTTGATTTGAGGTTAGTATTATTTAAAGGAACAAAGAAAAATTATCAAGAGTTTTAAAATTATATATTTAGCAAATCACAATTAATAGTATTGTATATACGAGAAATACGTTTATTTATGTTTAATGGAAACAAAAACAGTCTATTACAAAAACAGAGTAGAAAACTTACATATTTTGTATAAAAGGGGCATTGACTTAAGTAGTATGCCGTATTATTAGTGTATAAACTAGAGTAAGTAGCCCACAATTTTGTTTAAACTGTAAAAACAAAAATGCAATAAATTTTGACTGGTCTATTCAAGCGGCGTTAACGTTGTTTTACTGGTTAATTGTGTGTAATACCTCTGGGAAGCGGTTTACTAAAATTGTAATCAAGTCTATCACAGAATCCGTCGTATTCGGAATTTTGCTACGAACACCGAAAGGGAATATATTTGCTACGAATTTGGAAATTTCCCTTTTCCGGAATACGACAGATTCTGTGATAGACGGACGTGAGTAGCTCACAAGTGGCCTAGCATGTTGATATACCTTCTTTTTACAAGGCAAACCTTGTTGAAGTAAGAAAATGACAGACTAGATATACCATACTGCCTGCTGAATATTGTCACCAACTAGTTTACCCACAGTTGATGTGCCAGACTGACGATGTTCCACACGGATATGCGTTTAAATCTATCTTGAAAAATGTAATGAATGAAAAAGGTGATCGGCCTCACTGACGTGGTTATCGAAGTAGTCTGCCAAAAGCGTGAGGATATAATTTGTCCGTTCCTAACGATAATACATTCGAGCATTAGTAGACAAATTTAGTCAAACTTCGTTCACTTCTTCCAACCTTATGTGAAGTGAACATAGGGAACAGGTTTACTATGTGTACGGTTTACAATTGACGCACGATGGTTGCATTTCTTTTTTGAAAAAAAAAAGATTATGTTGTGAACCTAAACAAAAACAAAACAGCGCTTACATGAATATAAAAGGCAATTTATTTTTTACAATCTAACGTTCTTCTAGATGGAAATTATACCCGATGCTATATAAAATCCGTTTTCTCCGGTCGTATGCATTTGTGACAAATGAATTTCGTTTACTCGAAACTGCCCAAATTCATAATCAGCATACTTTTTCAATATATTTCGTGCATCGAACGTTCTTGAGCTTGATGGATCATTTTGTACACGATTTGAACTATTCATAATGGTCAAGTGTAGCTTAACATTTCCACGTCTGTCATCTTTATTGAGGTGAGCATTTTCGAACTTATGGAACACTTTATCGGCAAGTTCTTGCAGATCTGGAGAGTCGATGCAAGCGTATAGCACACGAACTGAACTCGGATCGTCATTCATTATTTCTAGTCCACGCACAACGACATTAATTGGCGGCTTATTTGCTAGAAATTCTCTAAAAGTGAAACAAGGTAAGGCAAAGTTTACTAAGATAAATATTTTAAATACAAACTTGCAGTCCATAAATATTTGTGCTGCTAGTACTCGTTCTTCGTCATCCAGAAGCGTACAAGCTGCAAAAGTTATGTGAATTTTTTCGAAAGAAGTGAAGAGTTGTTCATCAATGCCGTGGCTTTCTTCAGAGAGGATAAGTTGCTAGAAATTTAAGGAAACAATAACCACTGTAGAAACTAAGAGCAGATCCAATTTAGTTTATCGAATATTAGCGCACGTCTAAGCTTGAAGTCGATTAATGCGAATGCAACTCACCTTAAACTTATTGTATGATTTCATCATCTCTTCTGTGCATGCCGGAACACAAATAAAATGTGTTGGTTTTGTTTTCTTTCGTAACGATTCTATCACCACTTCAAGTCGTCTACGTCCACTGCACACATCTTTTCTAGATTTACCTAATTAGCAAAACGTTCCTAGTTAGTACTAATCAAAATGTGTTTATATGAAATTTGTGTCACCTTTTACAGTGACCATTGAGTCGCCAGTAGCTCTAACACTAGGAATGGTTATTTCGGTTTTGGATTCTGATTCAATTCGCTTTTTTGTCATACCCTTTTGCCCAATCAAACCGCCATAAAAAGCTCTACAAAAATATTTTCGTTTAATGAATAAGCAGCCGGTTAATTTAATTGTACCTGGGAACATGGAAGGAAGATCGAAACGTGGAATTGGGAAGTTCTTCAACTTCATATGTTTCCTCGTCATCGTCGCCAAAAAGATCTAATGATTGTAATATTGTTACGATGCAACTTTATTACAATGGCATGTTTCTTTACCATCCTCTTGATAACCCTTCTTAAAAGAATTTGAACCAGCTCCACCATAGTCATCATGAACCACATTGACCCGGTAGCACCTCTTGCCCATTACCAGTGTAGGTGGTGATAGGATGTCCCGACTCATTTCTAATTGCTTTTTGTGTAATTGTTGGTGAGGGAGTTTTATGATGTGGATGGAAATGTATTATTTATTATATGCTTTTATAACCAGAATAACCTTATTTAGAAAAAAAAAAAAACACGGCTAATAAAAAACGAAGTGGCTTGTGGCTATTAACAGTTTCGCACTTAGATTTTGTACTGACTGACGTTTGTCTGGTTTCGTTCGGGTTGCGGCTACTTATTTGACGTTACGTTATGGTATTTTCATAAAAAATAGTATTTGAAGCATAGCTGCATAGTACTAGGTACTTTACTTAACGGGCTCCCGACCCGTGGAGAGTCTCTGCCTGAGACACTGCAGCCTTCCATCCTCTACGATCCAGGGCACGCTGCTTCCAGTTGTCCAGACCAAGCGCTCTGGCATCCGCGTTGGCTTGGTCTTTGAACCGGAGGTTCGGTCTTCCTTGTCTTCTCGAACCTGGGGGCTGGGATTCGAAGATCCTCTTAGCTGGAGCATTATTGTCCATTCGCTCGATGTGGCCGAGCCAATGTAGTCGACGTATTTTGGCTTTTTGGACTACATCCACATCTTGATACAGCTCATAGAGTTCGCGGTTAAATCTTCTCCTCCATTCGCCCTCCTCGCACACAGGACCAAAAATCCGCCGAAGAATTTTTCTTTCGAAGGAACCCAGTATTAGCTCTCCCTTCCTGCTTATCGTCCAGCACTCGGCGCCGTAGAGCAGAACTGGCAGTATAAGGGTTTTGTAAAGAATACATTTCGTCCCTCGAGTTAGGAGTTTTGAACCCAATTGTTTTGCCAAGCCGAAGTAGCAGCGGTTTCCTAGGGTAATTCTCCGCCGGATATCCACTAGGATGTCATTCGTGGAGTTCATGTTTACTCCGAGGTAGATGAACTCCTTAACTACCTCGAAATTGTTGCTATCAATAGTGACGTTTTGTCCTAGGCGGTGGACAGATGTTTGTTTGTTTGTTGATAGCATGTACTTAGTCTTGTCCTCGTTTACTTCAAGACCAAGAGATTTCGCCAGTTCTTCAATCGCCGTGAAAGCTTCTATCACGGAGCGCTGTGACCGACCGATGATGTCAATATCGTCCGCATACCCCAGCAGCTGGACGGATCTGTTGAAGATAGTGCCTTCCGTGTTGACACCTGCCCTACGCACTATCTGCTCCAGTACGAGATTGAAGAAGTCGCATGATAGCGCGTCCCCTTGCCGAAATCCGGTGCATGTTTGGAATAGTTCGGAGGAGCTGTTTCCAAATTGCACGTTGCAACGCGTGTTTTCGAGTGTCACGCGACACAACTGAATCAATTTTGACGGGATTCCGAATTCGGCCATCGCCATATACAGCTCCTGACGATGTATACTATCATACGCGGCCTTGAAGTCGATGAATAGATGGTGTGTCTCGACTTGAAATTCATTGGTCTTTTCCAGGATTTGCCTCAGTGTGAAAATTTGGTCTATAGTCGATCTGCCGGGCCGGAAGCCACACTGGTACGTGCCGATTAGTGTGTTGCAGAACGGTTTAAGACGTTCACACAGTACGTTGGAAAGGATCTTATACGCGACATTTAGGAGGGATATGCCTCGATAGTTCTTGCAAGACATATAGGATCGCCTTTTTTGTAGATGGGGCATATGGAGCTGATAGTCCAGTCATCGGGCATGTTTTCTTCCATCCATACTTGGTTGATGATTTGATGCATGCGCCCCGCTGGTAAGCCATCCGAGCCTGCGGCTTTGTTGTTCTTAAGCTTTTTTATAGCTACGCCAACCTCTTCTATACTGGGTGGTGGAACAGGTTTGTCACTACTTTTTGTGACCAAAGAATTTTAAAAGAAACAGATTTTAAGCTTTATTTTATTATTTTATTTAAACCAAGTTTTTGGTGCTTAAAATTACAGTAACATTTATCGTCTGACCAAGGTTTTTCTTTTCTACCCTTCTCGTCGTTTTTTCGACTTTCCAGTAACGGTAAACAGTCGAAATAAATATATAAAAAATGGTTTCGAAATAAAATGGCAGCAGCCAGACTGAGAAGTTGAGCTTGTTGTTATAATTCAAAGTATTTATGACATTCTCCCCCTCGGTACATTGATCTTGTGCTTCGCTTAAATGTACCTCTTAATTGACATCCAGCTTAGCTAGTTTAACAGCAGGTCTCTCATAAATACCATCCATAGTTTTAACCGTGGCGCTTCTGACTTGACCATATCCTTTGACATGTTTACTTGCACTATCTTTCCCTTCGGCCAGCGATTCCGTGGACATCTCTCGTCGATGATCAAAACTATATCGCCGTTCTTTAAGGGTTTAACTAATTGGTTCCATTTTTCCCTCCTCGTCAGCGTCGGCAAATACTCCCTTATCCATCGTTTCCAGTAGTGTTTAGCATACAGCTGGGACATTAATGAATTTGTTTTGTAAAGTTTGACGTCCGCATCAACATCTTCGATGGGTGTTGGTTGAGATTCTCCTGCTAGTTGGCGCAAAAAATGGTTAGGTGTTAATGCTTCGGATTCCTCGCTGTCCAATGGCAGATATGTTAAAGGTCTCGAGTTGATCATATCCTCGACTTCCATCAAATAACTTCGAAATAGCTCATCATTCGGTTTGTAGGTGGTAATGTCACTTACAGCATACAAAGCAATCTTTACAGATTTAACTAAACGTTCGACGCACCCGTTCATATGAGGCGACCCAGGCGGATGAAAATACCACTCGAAGTTTGATCTTACAAATTTAGCAGCTATAGAACGCGAATCAATTTGTTTTAAATCTTCTTTTAAGATCTTTTCTGCCCCAACAAAATTTGTACCTCGATCGCTAAACATTTTCTGTACAGGTCCTCTACGGCTTATGAAATTTCGATAGCATAAAATAAAGGAATCGGTGCTGCAACTGTAGGTACGCAATCTCTATGTGAACGGCTCGTACTACTAGGCATGTGAATAAACAAATCCATCTTTTCTCTCTCTTACGTCCATTAACTACTTCGAATGGGCCCCCATAATCCACTGCCGTATATGTAAAGGGGGGTGTGTACGGCGTGATACGTACAGCTGGTAGTTCAGCCATTTCTGGGTTTGCTGCTTTAGCTCTTAGTATCTTGCAGCGGTTGCAGTTATTGCGGATGCGCTTTAAGAGTTGTCGAAGTCTAGGAATATAAAACTTTTTTCTAACTTCATTGACCACCGTTTCATGGTTTATATGACGAAACCGTTCATGATAGTCGCGCACCAATAACATTGTCCCGTGATGATGTTGTGACAGAATTATAGGTCTTCTTGTTGCTATGCTAACGCAATTCGTTTTGTCGATCCTGCTCTTTGATCTGAGTACTCCATCTGCATCCATATAAGGTTTTAATGAATAAATATCATTTTTACCTTGCGATGGTACACCAGTGGCAGATAAATTGTCATATGGTTTGTTTAAAAACTTGATTTCGTTTTCAAATTCATCACTCTGGATTAATTTAAATAAGCAAATCTCAGCAGCCTTGTACTCATGTGACAGAAGGAAATTCGTTTGTTTAAGTTTATTCGGTTTTTTTCTTGTCGTAATCATGTTGATAAATCTAAACACGAACGCTATCACTCGTACCAGCTTGAACCAACTGGAAAAATTTTGGAATAAGATCACCGTTTCCCGAATTTGATGAACTGCCTCAATGACCTCAGGATCCTGGTTCCTTTGCAGTGAAATGTCTTCCGGCCAGTCTACTTCATCAGCATAGAGGAAATTTGGTGCTGTAAACCAACGATCGTCCATTTTGAGTGAAGGCCCCTTCTTCCATTTAGTAGCATCGTCAGCTGCATTCAGGTCTGAAGGCACATATCTCCAATTGCTAATCTTGCTAGTTTCTTGTATTTCAGCAATTCTGAAGGCGACAAACTGTCCTTTGGTTGACTTATGTGGTTTTCCATTGGGACCAAAAATCAATCTTTTTTTTGATCTAAATCACTTTTCAAGTTCCATTGGGACCAAAAATCAATCTTTTTCTCGATTCAGAGCACTTTTTGCAGATCTCGATATTTTTTCAGATCTACACACACTCTCACAATACCAATATACTTTGCACAGCTGTTTGACGTCATTTTAAGAAGTTTGCTTTGAAGACAAATGGGGGTAGTTTCGTGAAAACCAAAATAACAAAATACATTAATAGCCATGGATATAATTCAGGAGGAAATATTATCTTCATAGTTTTCCTCGTCATCTGAAGACTACGAATCACCAAAAATACTCCATTTGTACGTGCAATAGGCGAAACATTTTTCAAGGCGATATCCATTTGTATCCCTTTGTGATTTTTGCAAAAACAAATGCAATTTGAACAGCTGATATTGTTGTCAAATAACGCACTAATCCATTTACAAAAGCAGATCAATTTCGTTGCATGTTCCATTCGCCACGTAAAATCTGAGATCTGTGCCTTGATTTTGTGCGGTTTTTTTCCGCAATGGCGGTGTCGGAAAGGGTTCACGTATGGGCGGATTCTATAAATGTGTGAGTGATGTCGCGAACTGACAACTTCCAATATTTCCTGTTCTTATATCGCTTTGTTCCTGAATATTCCAGGCGAGCTTTCCCACACGCAACCTTTTTCGGTAGCGAGAAGGATGTCGGATGAGAACAGCGTGACCGTTGTGCGACAATTTGGTACCTTTTTCGAGGACACTAATACAATTTGCTATTCCTTTGTTCCTTTTTATTAGTTGGAAAATTCACATTTAAGGACTATGCACATGAGAGCCAATTGCGAACGAACAGCGAACAAGCGAATATTTTTGACACTTCAATCATTTCAATCATTGTTCAACGTTAACTTCGATAGAATTTTTTCATTCGTGGGTTTGTGGATCCGCGAATTTTTTATGTGGATTGTGAATAAAGTGGGACAGTTCGCTGCAAGAATTTTCAATTGCTGTAATAATTGTAAATTGAGCTAGTAGGTATAAAAATCAATTTTCAATTCATTAATACATTTAAATTCATTTGTTCGCAACTCGCGCTCATGTGAATAGTACTTAAATTTTTTTTTCAAAAACTGTGATTTCAAAATGAATACGTTCAAAATATATCGCGGTTCCCCATCATAGCGTAAAGCCGGCTAATACTTACTAAATATTGGGAGAAAATACTAAATTTACGTAGTAGCATCAGAAAAAGGCACATTTTTCTTTCATCGCCCCTTTTTTAGGGACTTTTTAAAACTAAATTGAACGCGATCTTAAAAGTATGTAGATATAAAAATGAGTTGATATGTATAATTTATGAATAATATTCAATTAAATTTTATATATTTATAAATAAAAATCAAAGCTAAAAGGTTTTCATATCAAAATTTATTTGAAAACGTGCATCTAACGTTTCATAGAAGTAGTGTCTAGCTCACAAGCGGAACAATCTTAACGACATCTAATGGTAAAGTGATTTGGTTCAATTTATAAAAGAAAAGTTGTGTGGGAATGATCTACGAGTATTTACGGTCTATATTGTATTGTAAAACTAAAACTAAAATTTATAACCTTTCTCTAACAATCCGGGAGATTGTTGCAAAATTCTGAAAAGTAGCAAAAAAAAGAGCGGTGTAAGAAAAAAGTTTCATTTGTAAAGATTCTCTGAAATTTAAGAATTTTCGCACAATATTTAACAATTGTTGGCTCTCGTAACACTATAATCGTGTTCTGATAAACAGCAGCGTTATATTTTACTAAAATTCATTTGAAAATCACAGTGTTTCTAAAAATTGCAAAGTTCCTTTTCAAACTAAAAAAAGGGATACAGTAGCAACAAATTGTATCAGGATCCTCGAAAAAAGTGCCAAATTATTGCACAACGGTCACGTTGGTCACAGCGCGCGGCTCACTCACACATTCAAATCCGATTCGGGCCGTTCCCTAGCGACATCGCCTCAAAAACCGCACAAAATCAAGGCACTGAAAAAGATTTCTGGTGGTCCCAATGGAAAACGACATTAGCATCTGTGCCTTGATTTTGTGCGGTTTTTTCCGCAATGGCGGTGTCGGAAAGGGTTCACGTATAGGCGGATTCTATAAATGTGTGAGTGATGTCGCGAACTGACAACTTCCAATTTTTCTTGTTCTTATATCGCTTTGTTCCTGCAAATTCCAGGCGAGCTTTCCCACACGCGACCTTTTTAGGTAGCGAGAAGGATGTCGGATGAGAAGAAATGACAACAGCGTGACCGTTGTGCGACAATTTGGTACCTTTTTTGAGGACACTAATACAATTTGTTGTTCCTTTGTTCCTTTTTATTATTTGGAAAATTCACATTTTATTACCATTCGCATGAGAGCCAATGGCGAACGAACTACGAACAAGCGAATTTTTTACACTTCAATCACTTCAATCATTGTTTAATGTTAAATGCGATAGAATTTTTTCATTCGTGTGTTTGTGGATCCGCGAATGTTTTATGTGGATTGTGAATAAAGTGTGACAATTCGCTGTAATAATTGTAAATTGAGCTATTTAAATCGATTGAGAGTCCGATTTTTTTTTAGATTAGACTTAAGAATAATTTAATATAAGGCTTTGGTGGTAAATAGTATACAAATCAATTTTCAATTCATAAGTACAATTAAATTAATTTGTTCGCAATTCGCGCTCATGTGAATAGTACTTAAAAAAGTTTTCAAAAACTGTGATTTTAAAATGAATATGTTTAAAAAAATAACGCGTAAATAGTGTAAAGCCGGCTATAATATACTTGTTAAATATTGGGAGAAAATACTGAATTTATGTAACAGCGTCAGAAAAAGGCACACAAAACTAAATTGAAAGAGATCTTAAAAGTAGATATAAAAATGAGTTGATATAATTTATAAACAAAATTCAATTAATTTTTTATATATTTAGGTATAAATAAAAATCAAAGCTAAAAGGTTTTCATTTTAAAATTGGTCATTTGAAAACGAATTGCATCTAAAGTACTGTCTAGCTTACCCGCAGAACAACCTTAAAGACATATAATTCTAATGTTATTTGGTTGTTTTGTTTATTTATAAAAGAAACGTTGTGAGAGAGTGATCTTTTTACAGTCTATATTGTATTGTGAAACTAAAACCAAAATGTATAACCTTTCTCTAACAATCCGGGAGATCGTTGCGAAATTGTGAAAAGCAACAAAAAAAAAAAAGAGCGGTGAAAGAAAAAAGTGTCATTTCTAAAGCTACTCTGCAATTTAAGAATTTTCGCACAATATTTAACAATTGTTGGCTCTCCTAACACTATAATCGTGTTCTGATAGACAGCACCGTTATATTTTATAGAAATTCATTTGGAAATCACAGCGTTTCTAAAATTCCCAAAGTGAATTTTCATACTAAAAAAAGGGAAAAAGTAGCAACAAATAGTATGAGGGTCCTCGAAAAAGTGCCAAATTATTGCACTACGGTCACGTTGGTCACAGCGCGCGGCTCACTCACACACTCAAATCCGATTCGGAACGTTCCCTAGCGACATCGCCTCAAAAACCGCACAAAATCAAGGCACTGATCTCAACCATCTGAGAACAGTTACGGAATCGGACCAATAGAAAATGTTGGTTACGGGATTGGTCAACGATCGCTGAATAGTTTGTGCAAGTCTGGCTCCAATCAACGCTGCTATAAGCTCCAATCTCGGAATCGATGTAAGTTTAATAGGAGCCACCTTTGTTTTGGATCCTAACAGCGAACATGATATGATTTCTTCAGACTGCATTCTCAGATATGCGACTGCTGCACTACTGTCTTTACTCGCATCCACAAAAATATGAAGCTGTACTTCGCACTCTTTCCATATTGACAATTTCGTTGAGTAGCATCTGGGAATATGTATGTTTTTTACTTCATAAAGTTCTTTGAGCCATATCAACCACTGCTTATGTTGCTCATCCTCAATCTCTTCGTCCCAGTTTACTTTTGAACGCCATATCTCCTGCATCAGGACTTTTAAATAACTCGTAAAATGACCAATTAAACCGAGCGGATCGAATATGGACATAAGAATTCTTAAAACTTCCCGTTTTGTTGGTTTACTTTGACCATTTAAGACACCTGTGCTGCCCTTATTAAATTTGAGTGAAAATGTGAGTGAATCTGATTCTGTATTCCACCACATACCTAAAACCTTTTCAGTATTCAGATCAACCTCCTTATTTAAATCGACAAGCTCAGTTGCATCTCCATGTGAACTTTCTAGTGCCAACAACACTTCACGAGAATTAGATTTCCATTTATGTATATGAAACCCTCCAGCTGAATGAATGTGCTTAATCTGTTTAGCTAGTGTGATTGCTTCTTCAACCGTGCCTGCGCTGTCAAGTAAATCATCGACGTAGTGATTTTCCAAAATCGCCTTTACTGCCGTCGGATATTCACTTACAAAACGTTTAGCGTTCAGATTTTTTACGTATTGTGCACTACTCGGCGAACAAGTTGCACCAAATGTCATGACCTGGGTAACATATACGCTTGGCTCCTCATGTTCTCGATCGTTCCATAGAAATCGACAAGCTTGTTGATCTTCCTTTATTAATTTGACTTGATGGAACATCTCGGAAATATCTCCACTTATGGCTACCGCATTTTCTCTGAACCGAAGAAGAACACCAAGCAACGATGAAAGCTGATCTGGTCCTTTTAGCAGAAATGAATTCAAGGAGACACCATTAACCTTTGCTGCTGCGTCCCAAACGATCCTCACTTTGCCCGGTTTATTTGGGTTCGTAACGGGAAACAAAGGAAGATACCAAACGCGTTGATGATTCTCTTGTGTCTCCTTCACGGACAATTTTCGAATGTACCCTTTGCTAAGGTAAGAAGCTATTTGTTTCCGCATTTCTGTTCTTAGTTGTGGATTTTTTTCCAATCTTCGATTCAACGTCTTAAGTCTGTGTTTTGCCATGAATAGACTATCCGGTAGATCCACCTCATCATAACGCCATAACAAACCTGTTTCAAAATGCTGACCTACGAACTTGGTTGTATTTTCCATTATCGATTTTGCCCTTCGTTCTTCCTGGGAAGTCAAATCATCCTTTGGAATTTTGACTCCCAGGCTTTCGATGGAGAAAAACTGCTTCATCATTTCATGTAGGTCGTCATCACCGGGTTCGCGATATTCTTCGATGTGGTAGTTGATACTCTCATAACTAGATGATCGTTTTGACCCAAAAACTGACCATCCCAATTTACACTTTGTCGCTACGGGTTCATTGCGACCGGCTAATCGCGTCCTGCTGGGAACTGCTAAGTGCCAGTCGCTGAGTCCTATCATTATTTTTGGTTGTATTGATGAGTATGAACGCACTGGTAAGCCTCGAAGGTGATCGTATTTTTTCGCCAACTCTTCATAATTCAATGTTTGCTTAGGCAAACTGAGTTCTTTTATCGTGTGAGCTTCAGGAATGTCATACTCTTTAGCACCATCGTGTATACCAGAGATTAGCACTGATACCTTTGAAGACTCTTCTTGGCGCCGCACGTTTGATGTCCATTTTATATTTAGAGTTACCTTGGGACCTGTTAAACCCAAGTGCTCAGCAACATCCTCTTCAATACGTGTACCGCTAGATCCACCATCAAGAAAAGCCATGACTTCTAATCTCTTGCTTCCGTTTCGCAATATTACTGGCATGTATTGAAACTGGAATTCATCGTCCAATCTAACATGACTGTTCTGTAAAGTCTCTGCTACTGGTAAATTGATTTGTGAAATTTCATCCGGATGCATAAGTGGGTGGTGCTTACGACTACAACCGCTAACATTACATTTCACTGCCTTCTTACATACAAACGGGTATTTCATCCGATGGGCAGTCAAACACTGGCGGCATAGCCTTAGTTCTTTCATTTTATCCCACTTATTGTTAGGAGACAACTCTTGAAAAACTTCACAAGACTCTACAGATTTACATTTACCTTTACATACTACACATACAGTAGATTGCTTATTTTCAAAATGTACATTGATACGACTTTCCTTGCGAGAGGTCTTATCGAATCTATCGAACGATGTAGAAGGCAAAACCGAATATACTTTTCTGGCTTCTAATTTTAACCAAGCACCAAACGCAAGAACTCCTGATACATTATTTTCATACGCGTATGAGGCCCATTTCATTTTCATATCGTTGCTTAATTTCTTTAATAACTCTTTCAGTAGCAAAGGATTATCATACTGACTTTCCAATCCCGATGCCTTCATTACTGCATTCATGTTTGTCACTGCTGTCGAAAATTGAATAACTGATTCCAGCTTATATCTCCCCTCAACGGAGGAAGTTTACTTATCTTGTCAATCTGTGTGTTCAGAATTATTGTTGGCTGTCCAAATGCCATTTTTAAACATTCAATAATATCGGGCACACATGAGGGTTCAAATAGTTGACAAGATAGGTACTTCAGCCTTTGCTTTCCCTTTGAGAGATTGCTGGAGTCGCATCAAATTCTCTTCGTTTGAAAAACCGCATTCTTGCGTCGATTGTTCAAACATTCTTTTAAATAACGGCCATTCCTCTGCTTCGCCACTAAATACTGGAAGAGTGCTGAAGATTTTTCGTGCAACTATTTGTCTTTGGTTGTATGCTGGTAAGCACTCGACTATAGCTGGCCCTTGCATAGTTAAATTTGGTTTTGCTGCATTCACTTTCGGAGTAAATTCACGCGCTTGAGGATCCAAAGTGATGCTGTTAACTTTTTTTTGCGATTTCGTCTACGTCATCGCTTTCCTCATCATACTCTGATATTTCGTCAACTAACTCTTGTTGTTTTTCCAGAAGTTCCTGCTCCTTTTGCATATTTATTCGCTGTTCCTT
Source organism: Cheilosia vernalis (assembly GCA_949126925.1). Lineage (NCBI taxonomy): Eukaryota > Metazoa > Arthropoda > Insecta > Diptera > Syrphidae > Cheilosia > Cheilosia vernalis. The sequence continues at coordinate 45,166,963 of OX421361.1, read as the reverse complement.
TAATAATTGACGCTGCTGATCCAATAACCGCAATTTTAAATGCTGTTGAGAAGTAGAACTGCACCTTGATGTGCATGACCTTTGTCCGACTCGTCATCGGGTATATTTGGACCTGCTGCGTTCACCTCCATTAAATCTGGAACTGGAAGCGGAACTCCCGCAACATCGACGAAACCCCCAGTCAACGCGATATACTTTTGCTTTATCAAGTCCCATTTAGTAAATGCAGCATTAATTACTGTCTTTCTTTTGTTTGACCCTACATATCTTTGGACGACTGCGTATTGCGTCATTAATTCTTTGTGAAGAGAGTCAACCTTTCTCGCGTGCCCAAGTGAACAATCGTCACAAAACCATTTACTCAACTCCCCAGCCCGACTACTACTTAAATTAACGCATATATAATGAAACCATCTTCTACATACCCCGTCACAATAAACCATGTGCTCGTTGTATGGTTCTTTACATATGCTGCACTTCGCTGGACTTCGTCTTCCTGGTCGTTGTTCCTCTTCCGGATGAGATTGTTGCTGCTGGCTTTGCGATGGTTGTTGGAACTGCGCATGTAGACCTTGTGGTGCGTCTTGAATCTGGTCGCCATTTTGAGACATGTCTCTTTCTTCGCCTCTATCAACCGGAGAACGTATTATCGGCATATATATGCTTATTTATCAATTTTAACTTCAGTCAAATGTAATTTTAAGAAATGTCACTACTTTTTGTGACCAAAGAATTTTAAAAGAAACAGATTTTAAGCTTTATTTTATTATTTTATTTAAACCAAGTTTTTGGTGCTTAAAATTACAGTAACATTTATCGTCTGACCAAGGTTTTTCTTTTCTACCCTTCTCGTCGTTTTTTCGACTTTCCAGTAACGGTAAACAGTCGAAATAAATATATAAAAAATGGTTTCGAAATAAAATGGCAGCAGCCAGACTGAGAAGTTGAGCTTGTTGTTATAATTCAAAGTATTTATGACAAGGTTCTTCATTGGCTGGACGCGGGTTATCTTCTTGCCCTACCACTCTCTCAACATGATGCCCATTAAGCAACTGCTGGAAATGCTGCTTAAATACATCTACTATTCCCTGCGCTTCGGTAACTAGGTTTCCTTCGCTGTCTCGAAGAGCCTGTGTTCCGGTTTTGAAGCCAGCAGCCAGTTGCTTGGCTTTCTTATAGAACCTCCGGATATTGTTGCGATCACGAGACTCTTCGATCTCCTTGAGCTGGGATACTGCGTAGGCTCTCTTCTTTCTACGCAGGATCTTTTTCTCCTCCCTTATCCTGGCTCGATACTCTCCCTAGCTGCCCTTGTTTTGCGCTGCAGCATTTTCTTGTGTGCATCTTCTGTCACCTTTTTCCTGTACACGCATTCATCATCATACCACGGGCTCTTTCTCTGGGGTGGCTGGTACCCTACAGTAGTTTCGGCTACCTCCTTGATGATGTCGCGATACTGGGACCACTGGTTGTTGGCGTCTGTGGTAGGTGAATGCACAGTGGGGAGTTTCTCACTCAGGCGCTCTCTGTAGACACTGGCTACTCCAGGTGTGCTTAGGCGTCCAACGTCGAATTTCTTCTTTTGAGCGGTTCGCAGCTTCTTCACGTTGGACAGTCGAGCTCTGAATCTAGCTGCAACAAGGAAATGGTCAGAGTCGACGTTTGCCCCTCGGAATGTGTGCACGTCGAGGATGTTGGATGCGTGCCTCGCATCGATTAGCACATGGTCGATTTGGTTGGCGGTTCGACCGTCTGGAGAGCGCCAGGTTGCTGTGTGGATCCTTAGCCTTGGAAACCTAGTGCTACATATCACCGTATTACGAGCTGCTGCAAAGTCAATTAGTCGGTAGCCGTTGTCTGTTGTCGTTTCGGGGATTCTGTGCTTACCGACTAACCCGCCAAAGTTGTTTTCCTGATCGATTTTGGCATTGAAGTCCCCGAGCACAACTTTAACGTCATACTTCGGACAGGCTCCGTAGGCTCCATCCAGGAGGTCATAAAACTCCTCTTTTATGGGGTCTTCAGCCTCGTCGGTAGGGGCGTGTGCACATATTAGGCTTATGTTTTGGAAGGTAGCTTTGATGCGGATCACAGCTAGGCGATCACTTATCGGCCTAAAGTCAATAACTTTTGTCCTTAGCCGATTTCCCACGACGAATCCGCATCCTAATACATGCAATCTCTTATGGCAGCTGTAATAAATGTTGCAATTTTTTCTTTTCATCATGCCTGATCCTATCCATCGTATCTCCTGGATCGCGGTAATCGGCCCTAGCGAGGTATCCGTCGGAACGGAAAATTCTCCGATTTTATACGATTCGGAGGATTTTTGCTGCGAGGTATTCTTCGGAACAACTGTTCGGAGAATTGTTCCGACATTTTGCAACGCATATCGGCGAATTACGCTGAAGTGCGATGAAGTGCATTTTCTTGTTTAATTTTTGACAGCTAGGCTCCGATATCCTCCGAGAGAAATTGGTTGCGGAATTTGTTTACGATATCCTCCGAGTACAATGAGTCGCGGAATTTATTCACGATTTGCGGTAAAGTGTTAAATAAATTGATAATAAACAATATAGCAACGAATTCATTTGTATTTATTTACTAAATTTGTGTTTCCAGTGCAAAATCTAGCGAAAAACCAAGCACCAAACAATACGAGGATGTGAAGTCAATGCGTCATCGCATTTCAATTATATTTTCCGAGAACGGATACCTCGAATGCGATTTACTGTTCCGACAGAGTATGCGCTGCGGAGAATTTTCCGTTCCGACGGATACCTCGCTAGGGCCGAATATCTGCCTTGTACCGCGTGAGGACAGACTCAAGTTTTTGAGTAGCACCTGGGGTGTAGAGCGTTCGTACATTCCAGGTACATACTCTCATATCGTAGTCCATTGACGTTCCGGATCTTGTTGCCATTTGACAGCGGGCCGGATAATCCGATGTCAGAAGCCCATTCTGGGATACGAGCGCTGCCGTTGACCCATAAAGGGCTCATCCGCCACCAACTCTTTCCAACACCCTGGCTCAGTATTGGAAGTCCCTATAGACCTGGTATCCAAGTAAGTTGAAGCAGCTCATATAAGGATAACACTTAGTAGTTCGGCCTAAGTAAGCATAGATAAATGATTAAAAGAGATATAAATGTATATGTATATTAGGGGTATTCACCATCACGATTCGATGTACCTAGGTAAAAGGCCTAGTAAAATTGAAAAATTGTATTTTTTTTTTTATCAGATCGTAAACACACTTTTTCTAATGTCTAGCAAAACTAATGTCGTTTTCCATTGGGACCACCAGAAATCTTTTTCAGATCTCAGATTTTACGTGGCGAATGGAACATGCAACGAAATTGATCTGCTTTTGTAAATGGATTAGTGTGTTATATGACAGCAATAGCCGTGTTTTTTTGAGCTCCAATCTCAGCAAAGCAAAGTAAAGTAGGATTTTCAGCACGCAATTACAACAACTATTGCGATTCTCGAAGTGTCAAGTACAACGTAGTTGTTGTAATTAGCGTACTGAAAATCCTACTTTACTTTGCTTTGCTGAGATAGAAGCTCAAAAAACACAGCTAATATCAGCTGTTCAAATTGCATTTGTTTTTGCAAAAATCACAAAATATGGATTATACATTCGAACATTAGTAGACAAATTTAGTCAAACTTCGTTCACTTCTTCCAACCTTATGTGAATTGAACATAGGGAACAGGTTTACTATGTGTACGGTTTACAATTGACGCACGATGGTTGCATTTCTTTTTTGAAAAAAAAAAAGATTATGTTGTGAACCTAAACAAAAACAAAACAGCGCTTACATGAATATAAAAGGCAATTTATTTTTTACAATCTAACGTTCTTCTACATGAAAATTATACCCGATGCTTTATAAAATCCGTTTTCTCCGGTCGTATGCAATTGTGACAAATGAATTTCGTTGACTCGAAACTGTCCAAATTCATAATCAGCATACTTTTTCAATATATTTCGTGCATCGAACGTTCTTGAGCTTGATGGATCTTTTTGTAGACGATATCGACTATTCATAATGGTCACGTGTAGCTTAACATTTTCACGCCTGTTATCCTTATTGAGGTGAGCATTTTCCAACCTGTGGAACACATTATCGGCAAGTTCTTGCAGATCTGGAGAGTCGATGCAAGCGTATAGCACACGTACTGAACTCGGATCGTCATTCATTATTTCTAGTCCACGCAAAACGACATTAATTGGCGGCTTATTTTCTAGAAATTCTCTAAAAGTGAAACAAGGTAAGGCAAAGTTTACTAAGATAAATATTTTAAATACAAACATGCAGTCCATAAATATTTGTCCTGCTAGTACTCGTTCTTCGTCATCCAGAAGCGTACAAACTGCAAAAGTTATGTGAATTTTCTCGGAATAAGTGAAGAGTTGTTCATCAATGCCGTGGCTTTCTTCAGAGAGGATAAGTTGCTAGAAATTTAAGGAAACAATAACCACTGTAAAAACCAAGAGCAGATCCAATTTAGTATATCGAATATTAGCGCACGTCTAAGCTTGAAGTCGATTAATGTGAATGCAACTCACCTTAAACTTATTGTATGATTTCATCATCTCTTCTGTGCATGCCGGAACACAAATAAAATGTGTTGGTTTTGTTTTCTTTCGTAACGATTCTATCACCACTTCAAGTCGTCTACGTCCAATGCACACATCTTTTCTAGATTTACCTAATTAGCAAAACGTTCCTAGTTAGTACTAATCAAAATGTGTTTATATGAAATTTGTGTCACCTTTTACAGTGACCATTGAGTCGCCAGTAGCTCTAACACTAGGAATGGTTATTTCGGTTTTGGATTCTGATTCAATTCGCTTTTTTGTCATACCCTTTTGCCCAATCAAACCGCCATAAAAAGCACTACAAAAATTACATAAATTTCGTTTGATGAATAAGCAGCCGGTTAATTTAATTGTACCTGGGAACATGGAAGGAAGATCGAAACGTGGAATTGGGAAGTTCTTCAACTTCATATGTTTCCTCGTCATCGTCGCCAAAAAGATCTAATGATGTTTGGCATGTTTCTTTACCATCCTTGTCCATTACCAGTGTAGGTGGTGATAGGATGTCCCGACTCATTTCTAATTGCTTTTTGTGTAATTGTTAGTTAGGGAGTTTTATGATTTGGATGGAAATGTATTATATGCTTTAATAACCAGAATAAACTTATTATAATAATATAAAAAAATAAACACGGCTAATAAAAAACGAAGTGGCTTGTGGCTATTAACAGTTTCGCACTAGATTTTGTACTGACTGACGTTTGTCTGGTTTCGTTCGGGATGCGGCTACGTTTTGACGTTACGTTGGTATTTTCATTAAAAATAGTAGGGGTATTCACGATTCGATGCAACTGGTCTTGTAACATTGCGAAAATGCGAAAGTGCAACTTTTTTTCGCACTACAACAACAAAGTATACAGAATAAAATTTCGCAACACTTTTGCACTTTATCTACACCCTGACCCTATTGCAACCGAAAAATACAACGGGTAGCCTTATGAAGTTGACAGTTCATTTAAATTCTTGATTCCTGTGTGTAGCTATCAGAAAAAAATAAAGAGAATGGAAAACATAGTAAACAATTAAAAGCAAATTTTCCCCTATCAAAAAAATGTAAAAGTTTTTTTTCAAAACAAATGTCAATTGTCCAACTGGAACTGTCATTTGTTTCAGTTTTTCTAGACATGAGAAAAAGTGTGTTCACGATCTGATAAAAAAAAATAAAATTTGGCAATTTTACTAGGCCTGTTACATCGAATCGTGAATACCCCTAGTGTTTTAAGCAGGTTTTAAGCATAGATGAATGATTAAAAGTCTGATTAAAAGAGATATGATTGGGGACGTTCGAATTTGTAGTTTAGTAAGTCTGACAGCTGTCTGACTAGATGCGTCTCAGTTTTTATTGGCCCAGAGTGTTCATGTGTATAGTTTTTGCAGTTGACGTTTATGGAGTGGAAGCCGACCAATCTAGTCAGGAAAATCATGCCTGTTGACATTTCGTTTTTGTAATTTCAACCCCCGTCTGCTTAATTGTTTTGTGTCTCGTATTGAATTTTTTGGTTTTTGTGGAGGTTTCGATTTAATTAATAGAAGTAATGAAATCCAATTCCTTAAGGCTGGTACGCAGTTCAAGTGAAATCCAATTTTTCATACAAATTTTTCACTGCGAAATGTCAAAATGAATTTTCCAAATGAAAATTTCACTAGGCGGTACGCAGTTCGAGTGGAAAATATCGCTTCCAAAACTGAGTCGTAGGTGGCGATACTAAAATCTCTCCGCAGCTATTTCACTTGGTTTTTATTGTCCGTCGCATTAATTTTTTGACATTTCAGCGTGAAAAATGATTTGTAGGATGCGGTTTAGAAATTTATTGGAATTTCAGATGTTTCCTTAAGAGAATAATAAGTTTGTCGCACTTATAAAATTGTGTTTTCATTGAATATAGTGTGATAATGTTAGGTGTACAAATAGTTCGTGGCACGGATGACCTTTTCCATAAGCAGGGTGCCTCAAGAATATTTTTTTACCCAGTTTTGTTCAAGCAATACCAGCAGATGATCTTTAAAAATGTGTATAATTTACATGCACTGTTAATTGTTTAAATTTGACGACTGTCCTTTTTATTTTACAAATCAGACATTATTTGCCAAATTGAAAACTGTTAAAATTGTCATGAACAAAATACGAAACATTTTTTTTTGTGTGTTTTTGGAGGTTCGTTGGAAGGGAAAGTCATCGAAAGTCATTCGAGAGCTAGAAGAGGTATGCGAGAGATGCTTCGACAATAGGGAGGACCTTTCAGCCGACCTAAAACACCTTCCGAGGGCACTGACTTTTGACAACCGACAGTGATTGCGCCTAGCCGTTCGACTAATCGAAAGATCAATCGTTTGTAGAATATCCGAACTTGTTTGTTAAAAAATATATAGACTTAGCTAGTTTTTATAGATCAACATGTTTTATCCGCCTTAATCTCCTGATTACACTGCCTTTAATAATTCGGTTGTTTCTAAAGGCTGGTACGCTGATCGAGCGAAGTGAAATTTTCACTCCTTTCCAAAAAGTGCTGTGAAATAGAGAGTGAAATATTTTGTTGGAGATTTTAGTTGGAGAAATTTATGCAGGGTGACTAGAGCTCAAAAGTTTTTGTTTTTGCGGCAGTTCAAGAAGATCTTAGGTTAGGTAACTATAAAATAAAGAATACTCCAATATTCAACTCTGGCACTTTTATTTTACTAGACAAGAAGAAACAAATTGGAATCTTCACTTTTTGTGAATCATGTGATACTGTAAAATGTATTGACTTATGGGAAGATATTCATCCGTGTTCAACCACAATAACAATAAGTAAAAAAATAAAACCAAACCAAATTCTGAAACCAGTATATGGACCTACGGGCACCAGTTGTGCGTATGATCGCGCCAAACGTATTTCTAAAAAATTAAGGTATTTCAAAAATATTACAAAGGAACATAGTCATAGTCAATGCACTTTGGTACACGCACAACGCTGATCTACATACGGATCTAGATATTGAAACAGTGAAGAAAGAAGTGGAATAAGTTGCTTAAATGCGCAGAGCTTCTCAACCACGTTAGCTTATGTCGTTTTCCATTGGGCAAAAAAAAGCGTCCGGGAGAGTCCGGAATCGAAAAAATCACTTCTGAAACCGTTCCATTGGCACAAAAAATACTCTTCTGGTGATTCTGAGGAGAGAATTTCGCTTCTGGATTTGAAGTCAGAATCCACTCAAGAATCACTCACACAAGTGTAGTTTGTGTATTTTATACAAGTCAACTGACGGCTGCCGTAGATTATTTTTTGGCATTTCACCAATACGCTTGTGGATTCAATCAGAAGCAGTTTTCTTGTTCCATTGGACTACAGAATGAGTGGATCCCCGAGTGAAACCAATGGAAAACGACATTAGAAACCAAAGAGGAACTACAACAAGAGGGCCAACTGAGAGCAGAAACGGTACATTTGACTACAAGCTGCTGTTTTGCTGCTGTCCTGCATAGGAATTCCTAAGTATTAGTGCCTGTACAAATCAAAGGAGCGCCATTGCTGCCGCACGCATACTTAGGAAATCCTATGCAGGCACCTTATGTCAATCGGGCGGCCATTATTATGGTGTGGGCGACTGTGTTCGGCATTTTTGGTGCCCATTAGTTACACGGCGTTCACATCTCAGTTCAGTTTAATGTGGTATTCGATTGGGTTTCTTCAGATTTGCTCTCAAATTACAGGTTACGTGTGGCTAATCGAACATAAAAACGTCACTTGCTCTTTTTTGTGTTGATATTCGTGCGATTTGAATATGTGTAGTCTTCGACACTTTTCTAAGCGATTTCCATTCACTGGTTAAATTTTGTATTAATGATTTCTAAATATATAAATATTTAGACATAAATAATTTACAAATGTAGATTCACCAGATGCAATGCCTTTCTTTTCTAGAAAAAACAATTCACTAAAAATGTAAACAAACTCCATCAGTTGTCAAACTCAAACGCACTTGCATTGGTAAATCTGAGATAATATCTAGATTCGCAAAAGTAAAAGGTTTTTAAGTTTTATGAAATTGTTTTTACCAAATTGTAATTTCTGATATAATTTTGTCACAATGGCAAATACCTCAAAAAAATCATGTTTTTTTTAATGTCTGGCAGAAATCGATCTAATGATATTAATCAGAGAAAAATCAACTTAAACGATTTTTGCACTCTTGTTATAAGAGATTTATTTGTAACTTCAAGCACCTATTTTTCGTCGATTTTAATGCTTTTCATTTTGAAGTCATGTTGAAACCAAATAGGTATTTTAACACATTTTGGGGAAAGCGTTTGTCTTATATGTTTCGGGGAAAAAACATTTTAGTTTCAGCATCGATTTTAATCTGTAAATGGTAAATAAAATGGATAAACAATTCTTGTTTTTATCCGTTTATAATACCACCTTACCTGATTTTAACTACATGCGCATTTAATATTTTCGGGTAAATTCCATAATATCCTATGTAGATCGCCTTTTATTTATAATATGAAGTAAGGCGTGTTTTTTTTAGCTTCGAAACTCAAAAAAACACGAATATACTTAGAACAACATCGCCTTTTGTATTTCAAAAACACATAAAGTGTACTTGTTTTTGTTAATTAATAATTTAGGGAGGCTTACAAAAATATCAGTGGACATTTTAAAATACAACGTTATAAAATTTGCAAAAGAATATCCATAAAAATTAACAAAACAATTTGGATTCTTACATTCGATTGAATACGCGAAATCTGAAATCGGATCGAATCGCAGAATCCATTTAAATACCAAATTATTTTGTCTTTTTGGAGTATAATCTTTAATCATTATTATATCCGAGTATAATATTTTTTTTTTAAATTAGAATTTTTAGTGCTCCTCAGTAACAACAACACATTTCAGTGTTCACTCTAATTAAACCACAGAATTCCTATTCATACTTTGATTTTGTACAAAAATGGTGCTAAAAAAAGAAGATGAAAATACCCACCAAGTAGCTAATAGATATTTATGCAATGTTTACGAACAATTAAAATCAAATCACTTTTGCCCTAGTGAAAACTCGGGCTTAGCTTGCATGGTAATAACCTATTTTTGGAACAACTCCCAATGGTATCTGCATGAATTTTGCTGTCAAAAATATTTTTCATGTAAAGAAAACTAAAAAAAAACTGAAATGTGAATGGATGAACATTTATTGGCACCTAAAATGGATAGAGCACAAGTAAATCTATCTAAAAAACCATACTCAACATGTATTCCTTTTACATTTATTGTTATAAATTCATTTACAAATTGTTTGTTATTGAAAAAGTGCCACCCGAGGGCCATTAATAACACGTATTCACAGACAGGAAAAATAAGAGCGCGCGAGAGAGCGCTGTCATTCAAAAATTGAGGGGATAATCGGTTAGGGGCAAGTAGAGTTGGCCCTCTTGTTGTAGATCCTCTTTGTTAGAAACAACCGAATTATTAAATACAGGCAGTGTAATCAGGAGATTAAGGCGGAGAAAACATGTTGATCTATAAAAATTAGCTATAAGTCAATATATTTTCTAGCAAAAAAGTTCAGAAATTCTACAAACGAGGGATCTTTCGATTAGTCGAATGGCTAGGCGCAATCACATTCGGTTGGCAAAAGTCAGTGCCCACGGGAGGTGTTTTAGATCGGCTGAAAGGCCCTCCCCTCCCTATTGTCGAAGCATCTTTCGCGTAGGTACCTACTAGTTCTCGAATGACTTTCCCTTCCAACGAACCTCCAAAAACACAAAAAAAAAATGGTTCGTATTTTGTTCATGACAATTTTAATAGTTTTCAATTTGGCAAATAATGCCTGATTTGTAAAATAGACAGGACAGTCATCAAATTTAAATAATTAACAGTGCATGAAAATTACACATATTTTCAAAGATCATCTGCTGGTATTGCTTGAACAAAACTGGGTAGAAACATTTTCTTGAGGCACCCTGCTTATGGAAAAGGTCATCCATGCCACCAAATATTTGTACACCTAACATTATTGCACTATATTCAATGAAAAAACAATTTTGCAAGTGCGAAAAACTTATTATCCTCTTAAAGAAACATCTGAAATTCCAATAAATTTCTAAACCACTTCCTACAAATCATTTTTCACGCTGAAATGTCAAAAAATTAATGCGACGGACAATAAAAACCAAATGAAATAGCTGCGGAGAGATTTTAGTATCGCCACCTACGGCTCAGTTTTGGAAGCGATATTTTCCACTCGAACTGCGTACCGCCTAGTGAAATTTTCATTTGGAAAATTCATTTTGACATTTCGCAGTGAAAAATTTGTATGAAAAATTGGATTTCACTTGAACTGCGTACCAGCCTTAACGTGGTTGAGAAGCGTTGTGCATTTAAGGAACTTGTTCGACTTCTTTCTATACTGATTCAATATCTAGATCAGCGCGTTGTGCATTGAATATGACTTTGTTCCTTTGTAATATTTTTGAAAGATCTTAATTTTTTAGAAATACGTTTGGAGCAGCCATACCCACAACTGGTGCCCGTAAGTCCATACTGGTTGTAGAATTTGGTTTTATGGCAATAACTTTTTGTTATTGTGGTCGATCACGGATGAATGTCTTCCAATGGGTCAATACATTTTACTGTAGGTATCACATGATTCACAAAAAGTGAAGTTTCCAATTTGTTTCTTCGTTTTCTTGAACTGCGACAAAACAATTTTTTTTTTGAGCGAAGTCACCCTGCATAAATTTCTCCAACTAAAATCTCCAACAAAATATTTCACTCTCTATTTCACAGCACTTTTTGGAGAGGAGTGAAAATTTCACTTCACTCGATCAGCGTACCAGCCTTTAGTTCACTCATTTTTAACAATGAACAGAAAAAAAAAGTGTTAACATCTTCATACTTTGTTCACCAAAAGGTACGTATTTTTCAGTTTTAAAAACTGACAGACTTCAGGGCAGCATATTTTGCGTTCGATATGATAACCGAATTTTCAGGGCTGTGCAGGGTTTTTGACAGGTTAGATGACACCTCTCAGTTCTCAGTGCGCCACATTAAACAAACCTTATACTTCATACACTTTTTTATTGTTGTCAAATTTCTACTGAACACGCCCAGAGCTACCAAGCACATGTTCGTACTGTCATAACAAACAATTATTAAAATTATTTTTCTATCGTTCGCATAATTGCTTTTACTTAAATTAGCAATGGCTTCTAAACCAGATAAAGGCAAATCATGGAAAAAAACCAATGAAGATCGCAAAGCCCTCAAGAAACAACGAAAACAAGAGAGTGCCATTAAGAAACTGGAAAAGGTCAACAAGCTAGAGGAGTTGGCAAAGTCTGTCGAATCTGACACTCTCACTGAAGTAAAGAAGTCACCATCTACCATAAGCATTGCAGTTCCTGGGTCAATCCTTGAGAATGCGCAGTCTATGGAACTACGATCCTATCTTGCCGGACAAATAGCTAGAGCCGCTTGCATTTTCCGCGTAAACGAAGTGATAGTGTTCGACGATGTTGGCATCGCTACGGCACGAGAAACAAAGCGAACAACCGATGAAGATGGTCAGGATCATTCAGTTCGTGGAAGTTCGCTGCAGTTGGCTCGTATCTTACAGTATCTGGAGTGCCCACAGTATCTTAGAAAATTCTTCTTTCCTCTGCATAATGATCTGAAATTCTCGGGCTTGTTGAATCCGCTGGACGCACCACATCATCTAAGACAGCAAAACGTGTTTCCCTATCGCGAAGGAGTTGTCTCCGATAAGAAAGGAAAGGAAGGTCAGTGCTATGTGAACATAGGGCTTCTTAGCGACATTATGGTAAATAAATCACTTGCGCCTGGCGTTCGAGTGACTGTGCGAATGGATTCGTTGAATGGTGAGTTAGCATAGCACTATGACCAATTTCAATATTTTTTTTTTTTATTTATTATATAGAACAAAAGGCGAAAAAAATGAAGGGAAAGGTTGTTAGTCCGGATGAGCCGCGTCGAGAAACTGGTGTTTACTGGGGGTACAACGTGCGAATAGCTCATTCGTTTTCAGAGATTTTTACCAAATCTCCATATGAAGGAGGGTATGATATGACTGTGGGAACATCTGACAGAGGTACCAGCGTGACCGATGTAAGGGCAAAGTCACTGCGTTACAACCATATGCTAATAGTTTTCGGCGGCCTGAAAGGCTTAGAGGCGGCGCTGGCCAATGATGACAAGTTAAATGTGGACGATCCGCAGCTATTGTTTGATCTTTATGTGAACGTATTACCTTCGCAAGGGTCAAGAACTATTCGAACAGAAGAAGCCATCCTCATATCGATGGCTGCATTACACGAAAAACTGGACCCTTTAGTTGTTGATATTGACAAGGACTTCAGGGAGTTTATTCCACAAAGTGAAGAAACGGGTGTCCAACAGCAGCACAAAATAAACGGCGTATCATGTGGACATGTAGATTTAAGTAAATTTGATTAAATGACGTTAAAGCAGTTTATCTTCAATAATAAAGTAGAATAAGACAAAAGAGCTCTTTCGTATATTGAATAAGCGTATGCGTATGGATTATCTAGCTACAAACTAGAAGTGTTAGCTTTTTTTGTGTATCAAGTTCCAAAGACACTCTTGAGTTTCGGCATAAGATTAAATTAAAGCAGGGTTGATCGGACATCTCGCAATACTGAGGAACTGGAATCGAAATAAGTTTTCTGAAATTGTTCCATTGAGACGAATAATACTTTATCTGGTGATTTGAGATCATCATTTTGGATCCACTAGTAAAACAAATGAAAACGCATAAAGCTAGGATCTGAAACTTTCGCCTTTGTTCAAAATTCGCAGCCTTACAGCAATAATTACAAAATAGAAACATTTTATTGAAACTGAAGGTCTTTGGCAATACAATGTCATTCAAATAGTTTATTTGTAATGCAAGTTTAATTAAAAAGTTTAGTTAAATATTTCCAATATTTCTCTGTGTTGGTTTGTGGCTGTTTATAGAAATAATTCCATTTGAATGATTGCACGTAGCTCGTGGCTATTCGCCAAAAGTCCGAAGGAATTTCCACGTCTAAGATGATCGATGTGAGCCAGAATATTAAAATTATCATTATCAAAAAAGAAGTAAGCATCCTAATGTTTTCTGAAATAAAAAAAAGGTTAAGTTAATAGGTGTAAACAATTTTCATTGCTATCAAGATTTATATAAGTGGTTTATATATTTCTGAGTCTTTCCCATTAACTTTAACACTTTCATGAGCTTTGGATAAAGTCACCTTCGAACGTAGCACCACCAAACGCTTTGTCTTTGAACTCATTTGTTTTGTTGCAACAATTTTTTGCAACTAAAAATTACGAAATCTTTCAAAACTAAGTTTACACATGTTAACACTCTCTACTCCCCAACTTTACTGAAATAGGCTTTATGAATGAAATAGTAGGATTTGCAGGTGCATCTTGAAGAAATGACAAAAGGATACTACTAACGAACTTGCCCTACAAAATTTACCTGGAATAAATTGCAAAAGCTTTGTATCAAGGCTTTCTAACTTCTTATCGACCAACGTCAGACTACGCCGCTCAACTCTTGAAGACAAGGAAACTTCTTGGCAACATCTATCCACGGATTTTCTTTTATCTCCGATGTCCTCGACTAGACGATTTACAGCAGCTTTTGGCGATTCAGTTTGAACAGAGGCATCTTTCTGACTTGATTTAGATCTTTGATTATTAAATTGCTTGAGAGATACAATTGCCGACAATCGTTTTTCTCTCGTTCTAGTCCACCGTTTGGTTTTTTGTCCCCGTGCCGTCTTTTTTTTGGTAGATTTTAAAAGAGTTTCCTCCTCTGATTTATACGGAATGTCATGTTCATTGCAAATGCTTGCAAATGGATTAGTACTGTCACTTGCTTTTGATCTGGAGTTAGTACTAATATATGATGAAGTAGCAGTATCGATGGGATGTATTGTTCGTTCTCCGCTGGGTGAAACATTCACTACCACTGGCGAAATGTGAAGCCCATTCGATATTGGCCCTGAAAACTGACCTCTCCGAGGTGTAACATGCACAGGAGCCGGCGGGCTTTTCTTTGGTGACGACACAAACTGGTTTGAGTGCTCGCTATCATAACCAGAACTGTGAATGCGAAGTAGGATTAAATGCAACGTATTTGCAAAATCATGTGCAGTGCTTTTGTCTTACCGATTGCGCGTCATTGAATTCATCCAATATGCTGCTTTGTAAGTATGTTTAAAAAAAATAAAGACAAAAATGATTTTATATCAAAAAATAGTAATTACAATGACATTGTGAGCAAGGTATCCTTGATAGTAGCAAAATAGGTTGTATAGTTTAATTCTGGTACACTTCAAGGAGCAAATGTGAGATGATGATGAGCAGATGTTTCATGTTATAATTGGATTCTCGGGACTCTCGAATTCGCTCTTAGTTTTCAGATTTATCGCGTCCGATATAGAGATATCGAAGAAAGTAGAATGTTATAATAGGTGCCAATCCCTTCAAAATATTGATTCGCAAAATTTCCGAAACCGAGCTGCAAAAACTTGCAATCACCCGTCGCTTAAGTGAAGTCCCAATTCGTGAATTTTCAAATACGAAAGGTAATAAAATTTCTATTTCCTGGTCAGAAAAAATAATCCAAGCACGCAAATGATGCATCCATTTCCCTTCCACGAGCAGCATCCGGGGTGTTAAGTTCGCACTCATAATCGGGCGACCGAGAGAACACGTCTTTGAACGTGTGGATCTTATTATAGAATCTCTTCGATGTTGTCTGGAACCTCGGTGATACGCGGCAGGAAATTGCCATAAAAAATGACAAACAAATACAATAAGGCACGCGGGTGAGGAAACTCGTAAAATCGAATTCCAAATAGCAACAACAAAAATATAAATACGAATAAAAAATAGAGGCCATACTAAAATTGTTTATTTGCATAAACTGTAAGAGATGCTTTCAGAAATAAAGCACCGCCACTTAATTAATTATACACTAGAGACTAGAGTAATGCCTTTTTGGATGGAATTGGGGAAGCGTGATATCGCGATATGTACTGATAAGCTCTATAGATATTGTGCATGTTGTGTTAATACAAATATAATTTTGAATTTTCTGTTTGGATTTCAACGCGAATCTGTGCCTTGTCCCATCTTTGTTGGTAATTATCTGTTTATCTGTAAAATTGTATGGAAGGTACTCTGGTAATTGTTTAAAATGAGTTTCTTTGGGTAGCTGTCAATAGTTATGTATACAGATACAGATAGGTGCGTAATATTGAAAATAAAGAGAAACGAATTAATGCGTTGGAATCGTTATTTAACGACTTTTTTGACGTCAAGTTTCGCAAGTCTTTGATGCTTTTTTCAGAGCGTTTTCTGATGTTTTTTTGTTTAAACTCATTTTTTTGTAGTTTTTCAAAGACGCTCATATTTTATTGTAGCTTTTAAACGCGTTATTAATACGTTTTCTAACTGATTTAAAGCGTTTTGTTGCAGTGCTTTTCGACAGATTTTTTTTTATGCATTTCTTATGCATTTACTGAAATGTGTTTGACAGTTTTTTATGTGTTTTCTTTAATTCATTTTGGACTAGTAGTTTTTATTGCATAGTTGGCGCATTTTTGACTGTTTTTTACATGTTTATATCAAGAGTTTTACTACCACCTTTTAAAGCATTTATTTATGGATTTTTGTTTCTTCTTGTTCTTAGAGCATTTTTTCGTCAAGTTTTAACTTTCTCCATTACGTAGAAAGAGAAAGATATTGGTTTCGTACAAAATTTCAAACTCGAGATTGTAATCAATTCTGATTTTACGATGATAGAGGAACTCAAAAAAGTGGGTCGCAAAATTCTGTCCGGTCTGTCCGTCCTTCCACAGGCCTACAACCTACACGGCTTTCCGGATTACGTTCAAACCTTGGATTTGGAGTTTTTGAGCTTACAGTTCGGGAGGTGTTTTTTTAGCAAGGTACCTACCAGTTTGATTTGATCGAAAACGGCTCTAACGATTTCAACCAAAATTGATATTTAAGCTTAAGTAGGTGAGGTTACCAGGACTGCGTACCCAGTTTTTGGCTAAAAATTCCTATAACGGTACATATGTACTTTTGAAATTTCGACATATCTCGAAAACGCTCTACCTATACGATTGTAACAAAAATTAATTTCTAGGGTAATGTGGTCATTTATAACAATAGCAAACTCAGTTTTTCTCTACATATATTATCGTACAATGTATTTTTGAAAAGAGGAATTTTTAAAAAAAAATTTGTCAGTTTACCAGAAAACTGCGATAACGATTTTGACCAAAATGCAAACTTAGAGTCAAATGGATGTTTTCAAAACTATTGTGTCCATAATTTTCGATTTGCTGAACACTCAGAAAGTCAGTCAGACTCGCACTAAACGAGAAAGTTTCGTGCGACCCAGTCGTGCACTTTATTTAAATCATTTTCCGTTACATTTTCGCTGTAGTTTCTAAATGCGTTTTTGGTGAGCTTATTTTACATGTTCAGGTATCGATGTTTTGATTATACGTCTTTTCGATCTGCTGACGCATTTTTTTTGCTGAGTTTTCAAGGGGTTTAAATCTTTTCAATGTAGGTTTGTCTCTTTTAAGCGTTTATGATGGGATTTTGAGTGCGTTATTGACGCTCTTCTATTGTGGTTCATATAAGCAATGATACAAAAAATCTGCCTCCCGTAATGTATACAATTTTAATTGATGTTTAACGAAACCTATACTTTTACCCTTCCGTCGTTTTTGTGTGTTTCATGAGCGACGTTTCGACAAAACTGGCTGTCTGAGAGTAATTGGGTTATTGCATACTTTTGGGACACCGTTTTTAGGGTGCAAACTGAAAGCCTTTTTCACCTATCTGTCGTTAGATCTACCGTGCTTAAAGTTTCACGTTTCTAGCCCTACACGCTCCAATTTATCTTTCACCTGACCTAAATTCCTACAGAGAACATCTTTGGTATTATTTGTGGCGGATAATTATTGTACCAGAAGCAGTAAGAAATACATTACATTCATTGTTTATAATTTTTCATAAGGCGTCCGTCAGTTGGTAGTCTTTACGTTACACATTCAATTTCACAGCTAGACATGAAATTTCATAGCCAACAGATTGTAAATATTCAAATATTTAAGTAGCTCCAAGACAGGCGGGTGATATTTATCGAACGCGCCGCAATAACGATTCTGATGGACAATACATTTTGCTTAAATTGTTCCAGAGTGCTGTCTGGGGCTGACCATGAAATAACAAATTTTCTTGTCTTCATACATACCTATGCGTTTAGAACGTCAAGCGTGTTGGAAATTTATAAATTATGAGTGCTAACTTTGAAATATTTACTTAAAATTTTCTCTTGCTATCAATGTAGGTACACAAATTAGCAGACAAAATGTTTATTGCATTTAATAGTGCATCGATATCTAAGGATGAATCTATAACTGCTAGAAATTCGTTTTAGGTATACGTTTTCTGTGTGTAGGTACATTAAAATTGCTGTATTAATATGATTTGATGCATTTAAATGAATTGTAAACAGTTGACAATAGGTTCGTTCGGTACCTTTTTTGCCGAATTATTAAAAATTCGCTAAGAAACTGTGCGAATGCGACCCGTACTGAGAAAATTGAAAAATAAAATGAGGAAGTAATCAATTACCCTTCTTTGTACTTTTCTAATTTTCTTCTCTTGAAATTGAGAGATTTCTCTCTCCATTTTTGAGATTTGATATTTTTCATTTTTCGTTTCTGAAAGTACACGAACGAACCTATTTCCTATCATTTCCTTCCTCCGTCAAAGATTTTTTCTTTCGAAGGAGGCCCAGCTCCTCTTCCTGTCTTTCGTCCAGCACTTGATGATGAAAAGGTGGCGAATCACGACTTGAAATTTAATGGACTTTTTCAGGATCATCAGGTCCATCCGCCGCGCCGGGAGCCACATACTAGCGCTAATCGATTAGTAAGGTAAATGCCAAAGATGTCGAAATTACCAAACATGTCTTCGAATTCGAACATTTGATCAATTTTGTCGTTGGAAGCTACATTGTTAAGTAAATTTGAATCAATCAATTATCAAAGTGTATCAAAATAACTCCACAATGCGACACAGGGCAACATCATTGCCAAATGTAAATATGCCATATGTAAATATAACATACATTGTCCCTGTAATTTAAAGTTATATAGATTCAGCAATCTACTACAATGTCAACATCCAGATCGAATTGGGCTTAGATAACGTTTCTTTTATTGTTCATCTTCCATCGCCTTCTTATGCGTGTTGCTGGCTGCTGCCCGATCCGGCGCATTTCATTTATCTCTCAATTTAATTTTATTTAATTTGTTGCGTGGCGAATATAAACACAGACCGCACAAACATGTATAAATCACTATTTTATGGTGACGTCGGCGCTGAAAGCCGTATTTAGCGCATAATAAGCGCACTTACCAAACCGAAAGGCAACCCCATCCGGGCGGACCGATTGCTTCATCACAGCATCGCTGCTCTGCGGCAATCTATACCATATGGATTATATTTGTATTAAAGGGGTACCCTAGAGTCACCCAAGAAAATTGACTGGAACAGTGCAATGTCTCCAAAGAAGAAGCAAACATTAAGCGTAACGTATCCGCGGTGTATATGAATAGATACATCTTTCAGCTGTATAGCTATTTCGGGTTTTATTGTCTGCTCTTCGAAAATGGATTTACCAGAGACTTGCGCGCTAATTGCGTATGGTTGGTGCTGGTGCTGGTGCCTGAGAAGGCCATAAATAGAGTAGGGCCAGACTTGACTTTTTTATTTTTTTTTTGTTGTCGAACAGATCAGAATAAATCTGCGACGGACCATCGTCGTCATTTCTGAAATAACTCGATCTTGAGGCATGGGAAATCCATATTAAGTTTGCTATATTTTGGAAGCCATTCCATATCGAAAATACCTCCATTAAACAGGGAAGATAAACAAAGCCAAGACAATATGACTTGAGATTGAAACAATGGAGACATTAAATTTTCTTTCAGGCAATTTAGATAATTGGTGGATTGCACGAGATCGTGCTATAGGCTTGGCAGGGTACATTTGAGTCGCTTTCAAATACTTATTTGTCACAACAAATGCGAGCGAGATGGTATAAGAGCTGAAAGTTAAATCTGCAAGCCTCGGCACCCGGTGGGAATACTATATAAAGATTGCGTGCGATTTTCTTTCCTTTCCACCATGCCTGGTGTCTGCCTATTTTCCGGTTGAAGGTTATTTCAATTATGTGACAGTCATTGACATTGGACAAATCTAACGACGGCACTCGGCTGGTATACTTTGCGAAGCTCAGCGTAACCTGCACAACTATACTAGAGTAGTTGCTAATTATCTATAGAGACGCAGAGAAATGGAGAACGTTAGTTAAATTATAGCTAGGCAAGCTCAGCTAGTTGATTGTAATTATTTTAGATTTGATTCAAGCGTGCATACAGTATGTGCTTGAAACTGAGCAAGTGGGTACCTACGTGGAAGAAGTGGTATTATTAAAATAATTCTTCTGAGAACATTAGTCACGTGATACGAAAGTTTCCTTTTACATGTAGACTTGACTTCCGTATGGAGGGTAGCTTTGGTATACGGTTGGGTGCTAGTTAAATAGCTACACCCCATATAAAAAGAATTGACTTCTAAGAATTTATGCAAGAGTTCTAGAAAATTGTACCTACAAGTACCTACCTACATAAAATTCAAAATAAAGTGATATGATTATTTACAAGGGCAAGGAAACCAAACTGACTGTGTGTGTAGCGCTACATTATTGACTGTGAAATTTGTGCAAACAAAGCCAGATTCATTTCAACAAGAAGTGATGTAGCTAATGAAAATAATAATGTAGTAGTGCAGTTAAAACATTGCACAATTTTAAATTGCCAACTACACTTTATCACATTAAAGCGTAGGACGCTGCTCGAGCTAAACTCTCAGCAAAATTTAGCTGAGCTTAATTTTAGCGAATCCCTTTAGGTACCTATCCGAGTCGTACGCAGCTCGAGTTAAAAAATTAAAATTTTGTTTCAGAATGTACTTCATATAGGTATCTGTCAAAATGGGTTTTAGCACATTTTCTCAAGCTAAATTTTGAGAAATCGTTGTGTTCCTGTTTTGCTGTTCTGTTGCGTTTTGTGTTGCGGAAAAGTTAGCAAGGATAAGTTTTTTTTTTAATCTAAGATGGTTGAAATAAGAGAATTGCATTTTTGAAGTAAGTTTTCCCAAAAAACAGTTGTTTTCTGTGACACTTACAACCACACATGTCTATGTCAAAATTTAGCAGGGATTAAAGTTAAAGTTTAGAGAGAAAATTTGGAGTTAGCAGCTAAAATTTAGTTTAGCTTGAACAGCGTTCTAAGCGTCCACCCTCTTACCTCGTCTAGGTTAGTGCTCGAACTCAAGGTATCTCTGTCTGCATCTGCGGTTAGGTCATCCGTGATACTTGGGTTAGGTCATCCATTGATACTTGGGTTTCTCGTGAACACGAGCGTCATGGGGTGACTGTTACCAAACGACTGCGTTCCGACATCTGTAAAAAGTCCGCGTCTTTCCTTCTGTCTCTCAGGAGAATCGACTGCATACTACTTGTGGGCGTCCTTTCGGGCCACCAAGCTTTTGCCAAACATTTGAATGTGTTGGGCTTGAGCGACACTTTATCTGTAGCTGTCCTGCCTTTGCTCGCATCAGGTGGCGGATCTTTGGGGTTGATGTGGTGAGTGCTGAACATTTAAGCTCTTCATGACTGAAGCTCTTTCTCATCTTTCTTCGAAATACTAAGTACAGTAATGTATGGTGTCTGTTTGTCAGTGCAATGGATGTAAGGTGTCTGTTTGGCAGTACAATGGACCAGTAGTTATGTCTGAGCTGAGTGCTCCATCGGATAGTAACAACCTCCGACAAAAAAAAACGTCCATTTTCTATGCGCACAGTAAGAGTAAAATATCACTAACCCAAAAGGCAATCTATACGAATTTGGTGAAAGAACCATTTCTGAAGGTTTTGCCTGAAATCTACAATTAGCAATTTGGGACCTGCGTCACTGGGCCCAGCATTAACCTTCAGCATTACTATTCCAAGCCTAGACAGCATATATGTATGTATATCAGTCTTCCGGAAGCTTCCGTAGCTTACAGCTAATTTAAAAAGTGCATACTTCAACCCAGCAATTATAGGTATTCCTTTCAAAGCAGGAAGGTCATACCTACCAGAACGCACAACTCCAACAACCTTGACATAGTACACGTCAATCAAAAACTCACCAAACGACATAAAGAAAATTCTGTACCCAAACGTCAACTACATGCGAGCACCTTTCAGTATCAAGTTTCGATTTCGACCCCACGCTTGCTCGAGCAATGCGCGCATATTCCGCTCACCGATTAATTGCTCCGACTCTGGCATACCCACAGTTAATCGCTCCACTCCGGACAATATCCATCAAACAAAAATTGTTTTTAAAATATATCAGTAAACTGTATGCATCCGCCGGTGAGCAATTACGATATTACGAATACGATTATCGGTGCGGTAGCGCGGTTTGTCGTCCCCGCGCGCTTTCCCCATATCCGCTTGAAATCGAAGCCGGATATTCTACTTTACATTCCCATTTTTCTACGTAAATTTTTCGTTTCGTTTTCTGTGTAGGTAGGTATGTGCAACAAAACAAAACAGAAAATCCGCTAAACCAAAAAAAAATAAAAAAATACGAAAACGACGGCTTTCCTCTGTTTTGTTCTCTAATTCCTCGGGGTCGCCGCCGGCAGACTGTACGCATAGAGTGTACTCCGGAGTAGAGTACTCACCGCAAACAGACAATAATAATGAATTCCGGTTTAATTGTGTCAATTGTCAATAGCGACGGACGAGCTGCTGCTATTTTGTGTGTGATTTCCTTCCGTTTATGGAGAATTGTTTTTCTATGTGTAAACAAAACGCGGTCTCTCATCCGGGCGCCGCTGCCGCCGCTGCCACACGATCTGTTCACCACCCCACAGAGCTCATTCGCATTGCTAAATGGTATCGCTGAGCTTCAAGGTTAAAGAAGGCTGTGTATTTAAGGAAGTCCCCGCCCCGTTTACCGTAGCCCAATCACGTTAAATGTTTCGCAATGACACATCCGGAAGTTCACCTGAAATTATGATGAATCAATGTTTCCTGTCCTCGCTGTTTTTTTGTGAAGAAATTTTGGCGTTGGTACGAGTATTTTGATTAGCGCGCACTTTATCCGATTATAGGTCACACTCACCGTACAATACACTAGCGGTGTAGAGTAAGCGAATCAGAATTTAAGCACTAGGGCAAATCCGGAAATATGTATACTACAATCAAGCCGATCTGAGCTGTAGTGTGGCTATTGAACCTGCAATGTCAGGTGGAAATGTAAGCTCTGTGAGTAATCACGAGGTGTACATGATTATAGGTGCTTTGATTATGATGATATGTGTGCACTGGTGCAATTGATTATACCTATAACGTAACACGGCTGAAGAATGCATTTTTGGAATAGGTATTAGGGTAATAAATACACCAGAGGTGGAATTCGAATTAAGACGACTTGGGGCCGAATTACCGCATCCGTAAGCGAGCCATACGTCACTGAATTTTGTGGATTTTATAAGCGATATAAAATTTCAAAGAATAACAAATTCTGTCACTCGATCGATTACTCGATCACGAATGCGGTAACCCAACCCCTGTTTTAGATTTTGTTAAAACACGACTTAACCCAAGATAGTTTTAAATGTATTTAGGACATTAAGAACAAATTTTGGAGACGCAACCGATAGTGAACAAAGTGAACTTTGAAGGTCACTTGTTCTTTCATTACGCGGCACATTCAAAATCCTAGTTACAGTAGACTTGGTCTGGACTAGATGTACCTAAACGTCACTTTTCCGAGTCACATATGTGAACTGTCTATAAAGTATGTTCTTAGTCATGGTTTGCTTGACTAGATTCGTCGGCTACCCCTCCATAAACGTCAACTGAACTAAGCCAATCATCAAAACTGCACAACTAAAGGTCCGTTCGTGTACTTTCAGCATAGAAGAATGAAAAATGTCAAATCTCTGAAATCTAGAGAGAAGCATTTCAATTTCAAGAGAAGTGCCTGATCGGTTTTCTTACAAAAAGTTTAAGAAGTGTCATTTTCACATAATAGTAAAATGCAGCATCTACAAAATAAGTTGGAATTGAATTTTTTACAAGCTAAATACCTATAACACTTTCGATTTGAATGCGCTGATATGTCCTAGGAGAGCATTCAGTTACAACTTGTTCCTCTGACGTCGTTGAAGATGAAAATAAATAATGTAAAACTTTTGAGCTGTCACTTAGTTGGCAGTTTTCATTTTTCAGTAAGTCGAAAATCGGCGAGAAGAAAATTACGAAAAAATGAAAAGAGGGGAAATGGATTTCTCTGTCATTGCACAGTTTCTTAGCAAATTTTAAATAATTTTACCTTTGCAAAAAAGTACCCGAACGAACCTTTAAGATACATCAAGTCAGCGAGCTCTCAGACGTAGGTACCTACCAACCTTGATACTTAAGTTCCTTATTGCTTCTACTACACCTAACACGTCTAGGAGTATATCCAAGTGAGGAACAAACTACAAAAAACGGCCTCCTACAGCGACAAAAAAACTGACGAAAGTTGGTCGAAAATTTTTAAAATTCGAACACCCCCAAATTTCTCTGGTAAGACGAGACGGGACGAGCCCGCCTTCCTTAAAGGCTTTTCAAACCAAGCCCAAAACCGCGTTTTCCTCGAAAACTAGTCGATGTATTCACACCGACCACCAACTCGTTTTCGTTTGACGTTTCAATCAGCTGTGAGACACTAGTCGTCAAACTTCGGTGCCAACTTTTGTGGTAACAAATTTCGATCGCATTAATTAACGAACAAAATGAATTTAGTGCATTTTAAAATAATATTAGCCCATCAATTAATTGTTGAAAATGATTTTAATTTGTGACTTGTGACATTTGTTCTGTCAGCCATTTTGGTGGATATTGCAAAAGGTGTGTTTGTTCCAACATCCCAACAATTGGAAGTCGTTTTTGTGTTGTTTTCGTGGAAAACGAGTGGACTCGTTTTCTGTAAAACTTCTGTTTTCGTTGAAGTTTTCGTGTGTTTTGGCGAAATCCCGTTTTTAGGCTTGGTTACGGAGAATTGCTCAGAAAATAGAGGAATGGACAAAAGAGATAGAACCTTTCCTAACCTTCAAGATCGGAGAGAGGGTAGGAAACCAAACGCTTCTCGCTGTCATTGCACATACTTTTACTTCCCGGTTCATGTTACAAATCAGGTACAAATCCGCCCCCAATATCGACACCAAATGAAACTTCAACACAATATTCTGATTACACTCTGGAAATTCCATTTTTCTTCTTGATTAGCATATTCGACTTGCATAGTAATAAAAACATTATCTGCTCCAAACGTCAGTATAGGATGTGCGCGAATTCACAACTAATTTCCGGCGCTGCACTGCAATATTAGCTTGGCTTATCGCTTGCTTATAATTGGAAGCGAAATTAATATTTTTTTCGGTAGGTACCTAATCACTTTGTCATGTGAAAAAAAAAAAAACGAAATTTGTTTTCGTATAATAAATCATCATATTATGTCAACAGTGCGCGACCACTTTGCATTGACTGCTTCTAGCCGTAAACAAAAAATCCATTTAGTAAATCAATGTTTATCTATTTATAAGTACAGGAAATGACGTATGATTTTTTTTGTTGTTCGATTTTAATTCGAATAGCTAATAGGTACAAAAGGAAAATGTCTTTGAACTGTATGGCTGGCGAATTTGAAATGGAAATCAAGTTAGCCCATAAGTAAAAGTGAAAACACTGTCGGTAATTTGTGTTTTTTTTTTTATTGCTTTTGCCAATGTCGACATGACTTGCATAGGGATTACCCACTAGATGGCAGTGGTCACTTCGCTCATAATCTCCCAGATCAACAATAGGGTCAAGTGAAAATTTCTTAATTGCTCTTGGCCGCACGTATCCACAATCCACATCCACGGACCCACTGCCGCTACAACAATGTGTATCCATTGCAATAATATTTTTCTATGTTTTAATTTTCTTACAACACCTCGACCTTTGCCAGTTAATTCAGCCAAGTAAGTCATTCATATCCGGTTTGGATATACCGCCTAAATGTACGTGTACTCGTAAGTCGCTTTCAAAATAACTTACTCGCACATACAGACGGTTGACATTACATCGGTTGCGGCAATCATTGTTCAATGCCTTTTCTGTTTAGTTGTCAGGGTGTCGATAATTTGAATAATTATTTATTGCAATTATATTGATTGCATTTTATACAAAATGTTTAGGAGTTGCCAACAGCATCTTTGAATCTGCTTTGAATCTCCCCAGAGATCGACCGCAGTGAAACTTGATCGGCAGCATTCCGTTTTATTGGCCTTTTAGAACCCTTTTATGTAAACGCATTTGATTGCGTAATAAAACTATAAATATCAACGTCACTTGAGTTCTCGTTGGGTGTGCTATATGTTTGAGTGTGGGTTAATGGCTGAATGCGGATGGTTCTCGAAAGAAATAATACATAACTCACTTGTGGATGGGGGGGGGGGAGAGTCTACAGTCTACGCAACTGGAGGAACATACAGTATCTTTGTGTCGTTCATCTTGGAGGGGGACTGCATTTTTCAATTAAGCGGGAAAACCGAACCATGGTGCTTTATCTGAATTTAATTAACCCTTTGTGACTTGAGAGTTGAACGTCTTCTCATTGCATGGACTATAAAACCGTGGGAGATTTCCCAGACACGTAATTGACAAGTTTCTTAGTCGTCTTTCTTCATCTTTCCCCTAAGCAGGAGATCTGGTTACTATACATACTTGTACTTTATATCGAAGCATGAAGAAGTGTTGGGTTTACGGCTTCAGGCTGAGGAAATTCTTTATCGAAATGAGATTGAATCAATCGAGGAGATAATAGTGAATTAGGTTCGAATGGTTCACACCCTTTTTTTTATAGCATAATCGTAGGTGCTTCGATCAGATTTCACATATCTACGCACTTAAAACCTATAAGGAATAGATTTCATAAGTTCGGTAAGAACTTTGATAGACGATCCACTATTGTGACTTATTCATCGACCGCAAAAAAGCAATTAGATTGTGGATGTTTTAGGTGCATTCGCGTACTTTCCCGAGCCAAACACTAACAATCTGTCAAACATAAAAAATTGACCGATACTCTCTCAGAGACCTCAAAAAATATCCCAAAGTAGGTACGTGGATAGACTTAGATTTTTTTTTATTTTCACAGATTTTTTTTCTTTGCAATTGAATTTTAAGACAGATTTTGAATTTGCTTCTTGTCAACTTTTGGCATTTGACATATTTATCATTACTTGCCCGTTGAAATTCTCTGAGCTGTTTCGAGCCGTGAGAGGAACTACTCGTTACTAGTTATTTTGCTAATTTTCTCCTTTTCTCTGTCATTTTTGATGAGACCGTGTATAGATTTTTGTGCGATTGCTTTCAATTTATATCGATTTAAATCGCGTACGCGAATGAACCCTTTATTTATGCACTGCGAGACTCGATATAAAGATGGACATTATTTCTTTTTAAAAACAATAGATAAATGTATATGTATAACGGCCAAAGGCTGAGATTAAGGGACGAAAACTACTGCTGTAATTGAGTGTGGATACAGTATAATATCAAACGAGGGCCTCTGACGTAAGTACCTATACCTAATTTAAATACCTACATACCTGCAACACAAGTGGGACTCTTTAAACTGCTTTCAGCGCCATTCCCTTTCAGCAAGCGGAGACTAGGAAAACCCTGAATGAGAGACATGTTGCAAATATAAACTAATTTTTAATTGTGGGCTCCAAAGTGTTCGTTTGGGGGGGCTCGTCCATTTTCCGAAAATATGGGCCTATATCTAAAAAAAACGTTGGCAATTTGTAAGAGGTAGCCGAGGAGTGCATCTACAAACCTACATTACTTAGGCAGTCGACTTGACGTTATTCTTTCGGTTAATGTCTTCAATTTCGAATTCCAATTTGACTGAGTTGTCCCTCCTCTAAGGCGAGGTCTTCGTCTGTGGATTCAAGGTCGAGTTTCAAGCCGGAGACTGTTCCGAACGAAGCGTAACTGTTAATGCGTTCTGCATAATCTTAGACACAGCGCACAGGCATATAAGACGACTCTGCGCATGTTTTTAATTAGGTCAAAATTGCTGTACAGCTCTTGCTGTTCACTGCCAAGAACGTCAAAATCCCTCAAAGATATGGATATTCATATCCACCTTTTGTTTCCGCGTCATGCAACCGAGTCCATCCAATAAGGACAAGTAGCCCTCAAGCTGAGTATAGAACAAAACTGTATCTTAACAAGGCCCCAAGGTTTGCAGTCCGCTAGTACTTTCTCAGTCAAATTACAGAGTTTCAATGTCTCTGAACCCTTATTTCGGGCATTAAAGAGTACATAGCGAGACCTGGAGGCGGCAAACAATTTTCATCGACTTTCTGCACAAAATGACGAGCTTACCCAGGGACGTAGAAACTATAGATCTTCCTCTGTAAGGCTGAGTGGGATTCTGTAAGATAAAAACTTACAATCGTGTTAGTTTTCGCGAACGTTTTGTTTTACGTAACTTCAAAATTGGAAAACGTTTTTGTTTCACCTAAAAAGTTAACAACAATAGCCGTGTTTATTTCTGCCAGTTTCTTAGCCAATCGTTCTTAACAATGAAGGTGGTAAAAGAAAGGAGTAATAATTTGCATATTGAGCTGCCCGATGAGTCCATTCAGCTCACGGCTACTGAACCTAAGAACAAGAGGAAAGCTTTCTATCGTTTTTGGAAATGCGAACGTGCATTTCGCTTTGTTCTTTTTTACAGTTATTGGCTTAGGCCACTCAGTCCTACCTCTATAATAAGCCGATTTTCCTTGCAAGTTGCAGTATAATATCTGAAATAAACCGCCCCGCAAAATAAAAGGCTAAGCAAATCATTTAAAAAAATTATTTACACATTTATTTTCAGCTTTTTTTCTTTTCCATCTCTTTCAGATTTATTTTTTTTTCTCCTTTCTTTAATTCATATAAATAACAAAAAAAAATTATGTAATTAAATAATTAGTACTTAAAAACTAATAGGAAAATATATTTAAGCAAAACAAATAAAAAAATAATAATAAATCATATTTATATATAAAACACCACTCACATACATTTCCACATATATTAATACACATTTAGATTTCTGTTTTTTTTTTTTTTCTTTTACAATATATTTATCACTATAAAACTAATTACATTATACAATAGTACATACACATACAATTATAATTACAGTTTTAAAAGAAAATATTTTTATTTTCTGTTTCTCTATCTAACTATATTTATGTAGGTAGGCATATGAACCATCAAGTTACGACAGCACAGCCATCGCTCGTGCCAATCGCACTCGGAAATCACGGTATAGCATTTTACCACCGACAGGAACTCGACTCAAATACATGTCCAGACTCATTAGGCACAATGCCTTGCCATTCATGGGGAATTTTTGTGCCAACTCAGGGGTTACTTCGAGACCTTCGGACACAGCCATATTGATAAGCCATTTCCAGACATCCGCTCGCGACCAATCCCTCGGATCGATGGGCAAACCATCGGTGCCAAATTGAACTTCTTGTCGGCTATTGTGATGGTGATGGTGCTGATGATGGTTGTGTAGTGAGGAGATTTTCTTTCCCACGACATTTCCCCCGCCTGTTGTTTTGTTCCACAGGTGAAGGTCGTTCTCATTGCGACAGCCATTGACATTGGACAAATCAAGCGGTGGCACTCGGCCGGCATACTTAGTAAAGCTCGACTCAACCTGCATCTTGTTGACTATCTGCAAGTGGAGAAAGAGAGAGAAACGTCAGTTTGTTGTATAAAGCTAATCTAACAAGTATAGTTCCAACAGCCGTTGCTATATACTAATATATAAGTACTAACATATAAGAGACAGTTGCCTTTGGAACTATACTGAGGGAACAACGGATCACTTGTAAATGAACGTTGAAGCAAGATAGTTCAATTGGAGAAATAAAGTTAGTTTAAACATTAAAACGTGGTTTACCTAACAAAACATGGCGCAGCCGTAATTAAAATAAAATAGTGATGGTAAAAACAAGATCACAAACCAAAAAGAAAGTTGGTGAACACTCACGAGAACATTCAGTAGTGGAAATTAGTTCGGATGATTCAGAGGAATTAAGTGATATAGAAATTGAACCAGTGCAGATCGTGCTAAATAACACCATTGTGCAGTTATCTAGATCAAACTTTGATACTGAAAATATTAGCATAAGCAAAAAAAGTTCCAAAATGGATTTCAAAGTGCCGGGTCACCTAGTCATGGAGGGTAACCTATCAGAGAATTTTAAGAAATTTCAACAAAAGTTTGATATATATATGCGGGCATCAGAAAGTGATAAAAAAGATGAAACAGTCAAAGTGGCTATACTACTTAACATAATAGGAGATGATGCTATTGACGTTTATAATACCATGGAGATCAGCAAAAAGAAAAGCACTACATTGAAGGCAATATTGGAGGAGTTTGAAACTTACTGTAATCCTAAAAAAGATGAGGTGTATGAGCGGTTCAAACTGTATAGCCGAACACAAAAAGAGGAAGAGACGTTCGATCACTTTTTGACAGATGTGAAACAGTTGGCAAGCACGTGCGAATTTCATCAAGATGAACTGGGAAAGGCTATTCGAGATAGGGTGATATTTGGAATCCGATCAAGGTCATGTCAGGAGAAGTTGCTTGCTGTTGGGAATATTTCTTTAGAGGACACCATTAAGAAATGTCGACTGTTTGAATTGGAAAAATCGAGGCTCGAGGACGTGCAGAACACAAGTGGATATGACCTAATGCAACACGCGGGAAGATCATCGATCGATATAGTAAAAAAATTGAATACTAACAGTAGTTATAACAAATATACTAATAATCTTAATCATAAATTTGCAACAAATAATGTCAAACAAAATCAAAACTCTAATAATAATTTTTCTTCGAAACAGGTTCAATATACCAAAGGGTACGAGTGTTGTGAACGTTGCCATAGACAACATCCGCCGAATAAATGTCCAGCTTTTGGAAAATTTTGTTCTAAATGCAATTTAAAAAATCATTTTGCCGTGGCATGCAAAACAAAACAGGTAATGGACATATCTATTCAAAATAAGAACGACGAAAATGATCACAATGACAGCTTACGAATTTGCGATCCAGATGAAACGAATTATTTTATTTATGATGTTTGTGCAAAAAATCGTAATTGTTGGATGCAAACTATCAACGTTGAATCTGTTGCGATTCCATTTAAATTAGATACAGGCGCAGAAGTAAATGTTTTGCCAATTTCATACTTTAATCTTATAAAAACGAATAAGAAGGTAAAACCGTGCATGAAAACTTTAGAAGCTTTCGGTGGAGAACTTATTCATCCAAACTGTACTATCGTTTTAAAATGTACTATCGGCAACAAAAGTTTAGATCAAGAGTTTTTTATAGTAGATAAAGATACAGTTCCAATTTTAGGCATTGTGGCATGTGAACAACTAGGCTTAATCAGCCGAGTTAATACACTGCAATCTCCAAAAAATATCATTATTAATCGAAATATCGTCATTTTTAGAGGAATAGGGAAATTTCCAATACCATGCAAATTGCAAATTGATAACACAATTACACCGTCAGTAAAACCACCACGACGTTTACCATCAACTATAATAGAACCAGTTAAAACAGCTCTCAGCGAATTAGAAGCAAAAGGTATAATAGAAAAAGTTCACAGTCCAAAGGGATGGGTTAGTAATTTAATTATAGTTGAGAAACCAAACAAACAAATAAGAGTCTGTTTAGATCCAAGAGATTTAAATAAAGCACTTAAGCCTGAAAAATTTTTAATTCCAAAATTCGAAGAAATCAAAGATAAACTTAGCGGCATGAAATTCTTTTCGGTATTGGACTTAAAACACGGATTTTGGCAAGTCGAATTAGATTCCAGTTCAAGCGAATATTGCACATTTAGTTCACCTTTTGGATTTTTTAAATTCTGTAGGCTGCCTTTCGGGATAAGTGTAGCCCCTGAAATATTTCAGAAGTACACCTATCAATATTTTAGCACGTTGCCAGGAACATTTGTCTATATCGACGATTTGATTATTTGCGGTAAAAATGAAAACGAACATGACAGAAATTTGAATTTAGTTTTTGAAAGAGCTCGAAATATAGGAGTTAAGTTCAATGAACAAAAATTTCAATATAAAATGAGAAGTGTTAAATACATAGGTCATATATTTTCGGATAACGGAGTAGCTCCAGATCCAGAGAGGGTCAAAGCTATATTAAATTTGGAAAAACCAACAAATAAAAAAGAGTTACAAAGGGTTTTGGGTATGATCAATTATGTCCGCAGTTTCATACCGAACTTGGCTCAGGTTTCTAATTGCTTACGTGAACTTTTAAAAAATCAGAATGAATTTATCTGGTGCGATGCGCACACAAAGACTCTAAACAAAATAAAAGGGTTAATCGCAAATGCTCCTGTATTAAAAATCTTTGACGAATCGAAGCCTACTATTCTGCAGTGCGATGCATCAAAGGATGGCATAGGCTGTTGCTTAATGCAATCAGGGGCCCCTTTAAGCTTTGCATCCCGATCTTTGAGCCAAGCAGAAATCGGATACGCTAAGATCGAAAAAGAACTACTGGCTATTACTTTTGCGTGTACCAAGTTCCATTATTATATATACGGGAGACCAGTTACCGTTCAGACCGACCACAAGCCTTTAGTCAGTATTTGTAAAAAGGATTTAGACAAAATATATTGCACTAGATTACAACGCATGAAATTAAAATTAATGAAATACAATTTAAATGTAGTTTACGTCCCAGGCAAATATCTGCATATTGCAGACCTACTATCGCGATCGTATTTAAAAAACGAAATAAATGTAGAAGAAGACAATTTTAATGAAGTTATACACTCTTTAAATATAAGCGAACATCGAAAGGAACAATTACGAAGAGAAACAGAGAACGATGTAGTTTTAACAAAACTCAAAGTAATTTTGAAAACAAAATGGCCTAGCAGCCTAAATAAAGTAGATAACGATTTGAAAATGTTTTATAAATTGAAAAACGATTTGTTTTTAGAGGAGGGTATCATTTTTAACAATAATAAAATAGTTATTCCCTTATCACTACAGCAAGAATACCTTAATATTTTGCATGAAGACCACTTAGGTATAAATAAAACAAAGAAAAGAGCACATACTCTTCTATTCTGGCAAACAATGAATAAAGACATTGAAAATTTAATAACTAATTGCCAAATTTGTCAAAAGAGTAGAAGTTCGCAAAATAATGAACCTATTATCCAGCACTATATACCGAAATTACCATTTTTAAAGCTTGGTATTGATATTTTAGATTTTTCCAATCACCCTTATCTTATTCTAGTTGATTATTATTCCAAGTGGCTAGAAATAATTGAACTTAAAAATAAGTCTAGTGTTGAAATAGTCAAACATTTAAAACAGACGTTTTCTACCCATGGAATACCACAAGAGATAATCGCAGATAATTCACCATTTAATTGTGCTACGTGTTTATCATTTGCTAAAGAATATGGGATAAAATTTACATTTAGTAGTCCATACTACCCTAAGTCAAATGGACTTGCCGAAAAGTATGTCGGAATAGCCAAGCATTTGTTAACAAAAAGTCAGGCCTCTAAGCAAGATGTTACAAATGCTTTACTTGAATATCGAAACACTCCATTAACTGGAATGGAATACTCTCCAGCTGAACTTTTGTTTAACAGACGCCTCCGCACTAAAGTACCCATGCATGACAACCTTCTTATTCCGAAAATACCAATTAAAGTTCATGATTCTATAAACAAATCAAAAAACAAAATTAAAAAACTATACAACAAGACATCACATTTGAAAAAAGATTTTTTATTAGATGAATTCGTTTGGATGCAAAAACCTGATAGAAAATGGTACGCTGGGAAAATTATCTATAAATGCCCGGAACCAAGATCATACATCGTCGAATTAAGCGAGGGGGGGAGGTATAGGCGTAACAAAAAGCATATTAGAAAAAGGTTTAATGATAATGTAATACCAGCAAACAATAAAACGCATTCCTATGATCGCAAGGTTCACAACACCCGTAGCCAGGTAAAACATTTGAATTAGCATATAAATCGAAATTTTTAT
Organism: Cheilosia vernalis; assembly: GCA_949126925.1. NCBI lineage: Eukaryota > Metazoa > Arthropoda > Insecta > Diptera > Syrphidae > Cheilosia > Cheilosia vernalis. The sequence continues at coordinate 45,133,009 of OX421361.1, read as the reverse complement.
TGTAGTCGTACATATGTGTATGCATGTAGATATATAATTTAATGAATTATTGAATTTTGTTTTCTTTATATCGCAAGAAATTGTATTTGCATTGAACCAAAATTACATTATGTTACATATTCAAACAATTATATAGACAAGTATAATATTTTAAACTTGAAATTGTATCGAAGAGTATCTATAACTTTATTTCGAAAATTGTAAAGGGAGGTGTTGTATAAAGCTAATCTAACAAGTATAGTTCCAACAGCCGTTGCTATATACTAATATATAAGTACTAACATATAAGAGACAGTTGCCTGTGGAACTATACTGAGGGAACAACGGATCACTTGTAAATGAACGTTGAAGCAAGATAGTTCAATTGGAGAAATAAAGTTAGTTTAAACATTAAAACGTGGTTTACCTAACAAGCTGCGGAAGTTGATTGCATAAATCTATGATAAATATAATTATATGCGTTGTTGCTGAGTCAATTTTTAATTTGCTATTGGTATACTTTGTGGAATCGTCAGTTGACAATTTACTTTGTACGTCACATTCCTGTCAGTCTAATTTAGAAAGAAAACGTTCAAACCTTCTCGTTGTTGCTTCATCGTTAAGATCACTTTAGAAAGCAATCAGCGGGTGATGAAAAATGATGATGTCACACGCACACCATTCCGACTCCAGAGCCGCGCCGTCATCCTCGAGTACGCAACCCATGTGCCCCGACCAATTAAAACCCCATCCAAAGAAAGGCTTAATAAACGATTGATTTATGGCAATCAATTTTGTTTCATTAAAGAAAATCAAATTCAATTGAGAAACGAGCGCCCTCCTGTGGTACATAGGCTTTGTATACATCCCAGTCTGTGTAACAATAACAGAAACTAAAACCGAAAAGCCTCAACTATAGAATTGATCACCAGAATCAAGTTTTTCCTAGCGAGGAAAGATACAAAAAATTTATATAAGCTACGCACCCATCGCTGTCTCTTTCGCTCGGGCCGATCTGTTAGTTTCATTTAATTTCGATGGCGATAAAAATTGACAGCCATATGGTTTACATGTTGTACTTTTTCAAATAATTTATAACCAACCGCGGCGAAGAAGAAATTAAAACGCACAACTCTCGTGCCCGAAAAGAATTTCCTTCACCAAATATCGCTTTGTTGTTGGCGGAATTTCGTTGGCTGCTCGCTGTTGTCTAGGTATAATGTTCTAGTATGGTGCGCGACCAAAAAAAGCGTGGGGCCACAGCATCCAACCCATCACTCACAAAAGCGATCACAACGACCACCCGAGCTAAATCTTTTTCCTATAGCACAGCGTCTCTCTGATGCTCTTCTGTAGAATGTGTGTTTGTTGGCCGCCACCGCCGCGCCAAGACGAAAACAGATACAGATACGTAGATGCATAGATACAAAATGTAGACGTAAAGGAAAAAAAAAACATACCAAGATGAATATGCCTCGTGTTTTATATTGATGGCTTATGGTATCCGGTCACTTATGGGTTGACGCAACTACAATGTTATCGATGTTAGAATTGGTGGATACAATTGGTTGGATTGTTAAATTTATACAACTCCAGTCTTGGTTAATGCCTCGAATACATTTCTTGAATTCCTTCTCGGCCAAGAACCCTCTGCTCGGGATTAGTTCCTGTTCTTTGTCGGTTGACTATGGATCGATATCGAATTCATATGCAAATTAGAGCATTTAGAAGATTTTAGGGTTAAGCCTTTGACATGGACCTTGCATTAGATGTATAATCGTCTATAATCCGCCTTGTTGCACAGGGATGGGAAATAGATTGGTTTGTGGTAGAGATTTGAAAGAGAACACGGATATCTATAGGAGGACTTAATTCATGTTACACTCAAAAGGATGAAGGGGGGAAAACAACTTTTAAGTACCCGTCGGTCGTTTGACTTAGCTACACAAAGCTAATGGGGGTGGGAAGTTGATGATGTTTTTTCTTATATCGACACGAATCTAAAACCCAAACATATGTGGCATCCCATAAGTGCGTGGGAAAGGCATTTCTATAAAAGACTTCGTATACGTATAAAGATAATCCTAAAATGTACAAGATGATGTTTCATTGGGATCCACGAGTGGGATGATGTGGTTTTGGTGTCGATCGGTGGTGACATATGAGAAATAATTATACCACAGATGATTCAACCCATTATTGCAGTCATTTTATAGAGGAAGTTGACATAAAAAAATGGAAATGCGTATATGGCCTACAGAGTGTACCTACCATATAAAGGGTCTTCTATACATTTGTGTATACATAAAGTTGAGTAAATCAAAATGAGAGTGTGCGTTTGATTGGACAGCAAAGTGTAAGACATTTTAAGTCCCGGTGAGATGGGGTATTGGCAACTTTGTGAAATTTTGACAGTTGTTGGCTGCAGTTGAATCCGCGACTTGGACTTAAATCGGATGATTGTGTGCAGAGAACTTGACCCAACAATTTAATGGCCTTTTTTTTCCGGACATTTAAATAGGTACATATTGCGAAAATTTGTTTGGTGGAAACTTTAAGGCGTGGAGTCGCAGTACTGCTTCGAACAGAGATTCACTGATGGGTAGCACTTTTTTCGAACGTGAAACCATGGAAAGAAAACTTACAGTACGACCGCGATAAGATTGGCAGTGGAGCGCAGAGTCCGAAACTCATTTATGCTCTCGCTATTGACGGATTTTGTGTTTTTTTGATCTTGACAGCGCAACACTAGGTGTGTTTTATTGAATATCTCATTAAAAATTAAATTAACGTAGGGCAAAATCTTCATCACGCATGTATATGCACACACATTCATTTTCGAGAGTAACTCCATATGTATTCCTCGCAAGTAGAAGTGACAGCAGTAGTTCATATTGAGTGACGCCATTCTGATGATGTGTTCATAGAACAGCAATAGTAAACTGCTTTCAGCGGTATTTATTTTTAGCGAACGGCAACTTGCAGAACGTTCAATCAAACTAAAAGTGGAGCCAGCAACGAAATATACCAGTTTATTGGCACAAATGCCACTCGGATCTCAGCTGTTTTAAAGAGCGCATTAATCTACTGTAGTAAAAACACTAGTTTGACAGCTGTCTTATGCGATTTATCTGAACTTTTATTGGCCTGTATTGATCACATTAGCAGTGTGTTAGGTTACAAATGAAGTCAAGTAGGGCTTGCTTAAAATTCGAAATAATTAAAAAAAAAATTACATTAGATTTGAACTTGAAAGCCATACCTAGTTCTTGAAAAGAAAAATGCAGCTTATTTGGCAAGTAATCCCTTTTCGTTTATTGAAGAAAACAGAGTGACGCTAGAAATCGCCAACATATAGGTATGTCACATGTCAACCTCGTCCAGACAGTTCTATTCTATTTTAGACAATTATAGACAACAGGTGTGTAAACATTTTTAGCAGTTGTGAATATGCAAATGTCAACTAACTGAGATGACATTTCTGCTGTCGTTTTTGTCATTTATGGCGCTGCAATAAGGAAGTCTAGGCTAATTTTTAAATTTCCTTGATGTGCAAAAGATATGTTTGAAGCATACTTATATAGCTACATGATATTATGACGTTTGCCCCTTTTTGGCTGATGACATCCCACTGTGCGTCTTTCAAAACAATAACAAAACCATCATCATAAACACGACTACGATGCACGGTGCGATCATTATGACGATGACGAAGTCGAGATTATGTGCCAAGCACTATTTCATGTTGCTTTCCTTGCACTGGTGCCGTGTCGAACCGGCCGCCTGATCATGTTTCCACCTCCGGATGCAATATGATGCTGCAGTGGTTCGTTCGCATTCAAAAATACCTATACCTATATATGCGGATTGGTCTTGTTGTCGGCGGGTCGGGTCGGTGACTCAGCAAAGAAAATTTCCATTTTGCTCCTATATCTGACGCAGCCGTCACTCGTCACTTCGCCATACAGTCTTTGCATCCATATACTCCCGGGCAGGGTGTCGTATGCGCCATTACAATGATTAACACCACAGTGCACAGCTATACAGCACACAGAGTGTCTGCATTGTGTGCTGGTGGTTAAGTACTTTTTTCCAGTCCATCGTACTAATTCCTTCCCTGGGCCTGTCTATCTCACTGTACCTATCTGCTATCTGTCTGTCTGGCTGTCTCCCTGCCGGCTTGGAAAAATAATATAAAATCACACACACCATACATCAAACATTTGAATATGCGTATGCAAGTATACCCTTTGGTGGGTTCACGTCTCCTCTACAGTCTACAACCGTCTGTTTTGTTCGTTTAGTGTGAAATGTATTTTTATGATTGGCGCCAACAAGTTGGGCGTTTTTATCAGGAGCAGCGGTCGCATAAAGTAAATTCGCTTTGATTGATGTTTATCCTTCGTGTCGCCAGTCGGAGTAACGCTAATGCTGGAACTGCCTTTAATTAGCTCCTCATATACACTGCGCGTTCGTATAAACATTCGCCGCTGGCAGACTAGGAAGTCGGAACAAGCAAACAAATTCACCCGCCTCCCCATTAAGCGCGTGTAAGGTGACTTGACTTGACACGTGATTAATTTAAAGTCTTCCTCGATGGAAACTTCACAAAAAATTCATATTTTCCGGCCGACTTTTTCACGAAAGTAGGTGCAAAGAAAAAAAAAAAAAAACAAATCACACAGGATGTACGTAGTGGTTGTGCCGCCGACGACGATGACAGCCGACAGCGACACCGACCATCATCATGTCTCACTTGACTTTTCAGTTCGAAAAGCAATTGGAAATTCCAAAATTAACATGACAAGGCGCATCTCCTTTGTGGGAGTGCAAACATTTTGCGCCAAAAAAAAAGCAAGCAGCAACAACCTGAAAATACATTGCAAAACATTTTTGAGTAGCGCAGCATCCGGTGGATTAAATATTTGAGATACATATAGGTATGTATATATATTTTTTTTTGATCCACAAGTCTGTCCCACCGCGTCGCATCGTCCACTTATTTTCTATTTCAGTTCAGAGATACTTAGCTGAACTGAGAGCAAAAGCTAATGTTTATCTCTGCCGCTATGTGGCATTTATTTTTAGAACACGGAAAAGAATTTGGCTCCTTCGGCGCGTTTATTGTTTCAGAGCGATTCTAAACAAAAAGAACACCGATAGAAGGAGAGCCATCTAGGGGGAACAAGACGAGTAAACAAAAAGGAAAAGAAAATAATTTACAACAGTGCAAAATGCTTTCGAAAATTATAAACAATACGTGTATATGCGCGGCCACCTCCGTCTGTTTATTTGTTTAGTCGTTGGAAAACAAAAGCGTTGCGAAGGTGTCGGAATGCTGGTCGAATTCGGGTTTTGCTTTTGTTGTTCGAGGCTGATATAAATAGCCTGCTGTAGAACGACAGGAAAAGCTTATTTTGTTCTCTCGTATACACAAACCAGTGGACAGGTTTTTGTTTGAAAATAAAGAACGCATTATCAGCGTAATAGATTGCGTGAAAAAGGCTTAGATAATATTATTTTGTTTGAACGAGTTCAAAGCTTTAGTTGTCGGCGAGGTAAGAAACAAAAAGTATAATATAGAACAAGTATTAATTTCTAGACGCGATAGTCATCTACTTACCTATGTATGCTTTGAAGTCTGTTCGTTTTTAATCGGGTCATGCTCAGTATTTTGGTTTATCTTTGAGTCGAACAGAAGTTAGATATCCTCGGTTGTCAATTTGGTGTTTGACATTTGGGTGACATGTGCCACTTACGGTTACACGTTACACAAGCAAGCATTGCATAGGCTTCACAAATTGGATACAATTTCAAAGTGGATGTGGCTCTGTTTGAGATAAAAATCAAGAGCGTGGGTGTGTGACAGATCGAGGTTTTATTCTACAAGAAAGTGGTCAATGTCACTGCTCATTTATGTTCTTGATTTTCGCATAAACTGAACACCTTTAACAGAAAACGGGAAAGGTATGTCTTATCGCGAAACAGGCCTTTGGTTGCGCATTTTTTCTTAATTCGTTTGTTAACTGTCAAATACACAGTTCTTCCGCCAAAAGTGTTTTTCGCCACAATATACGACTTAAATATTACGCAGTAAAATGGTGAAGGTTCCCAAAATGTAGGTAAACCAATTCGTAATCGAGATTGCAGCAAATGTCATTGCAGTCAGTTGCAAATCGAACAACTTGCCACTTTTCCATTCGGCCGGTGCCACTGTTACATCTCGTCGTGGCCATTACGACGTCGCCGACTGCGACTCTGTACGCTGATTGCTCTTTTGTTAGTCGGTTTCCTGACTTCAATATGGTTTATGAAGAATGTGAAATTATGTACGTTCGCTGCTGTTGACTTGCAACATGATACGTGAACGCGATTTCTTTATATACAATTTGTTTTTTTCTTTGCGAAATCAGCACAAACAAGCGCAGCAGCCAGCAAGCCAATCAGCACTCTCCGCAAAAGCAGGAACTACAAGCAAGTAGGTACAGCACACTGGTTTATGGAACCGCGCCGCGCAGAGTTAACCTAAAACGCTTTTGCAAGGCGCATTCGAAAAACAAAAAGAACCCGTTTCGGCGACAGAAATATTGTTTCATCTCGCTATACAGAGGAAAGCGCGCAGCGCCATAAATTACACGACCAAGACCAAGTCACCGAGTGCAATGTTGTTGCTGATGATGATGATGGTGGTGTTGCTGCCGCTGCACCGTATACTTCGGGTTGTTGTTCTTCATTATTCTTTGGAACCGGCCAACTGCGGAGTATCTACACAATTACTCCGCTTAAGCGAACCGAGCCAAGTTTGGAAAAGGTACTTCAACGGCGCGCGCAGCAACAGTGGCGGGTAATGACCTCCGAGCGAGCAACTTAAAAGTTGTTCAAGTTGTTGGCCCCTGCGCGCGAAGAGAATAGGCTGCCAGCGACTAAGTTTGCTTTTTGTTTTGGTCTTCTTTTTTTTGGGAGCAAGCAAATATTTGCCTTTGTCTCATGGTGGGTTCCAAAAGTGGAAGTGCCCACAGATATATAGTATATGTATATCTGAACAAACAGTACATGTACGGTGTGTGATGGCGAATGCTGCTGCTATATGTGGTGCAACTGAGTCAACAAGTTTTGCGTTTTTACCTCGAACCGAACGGGCCAGGACCAGGAATTTGTATTTCCAATTAACATTCCAATGAAAATCGAAGGCGACGACGACGCGACGACGACGACAACGATGACTCTTTGGCATTTTAAAATACCTTTCTTAACTCACTGTAGCCAATGGATTCTGTTCGGCGTTTGCGCATATATACGAGTATGTGTTCGTGTTTGAGTTTGAGTTTGAATTGAAACAGCTCGAAGATGTTTGACAAGATTAGGAAAGAGGTGTGGGCAATAAGTGGGTTATGTGTGAAATATCTTATGGTTTTCGGTAGAAATCAACTTCATTGAATGTTAATTGCCTTTGGATGGGAGATCGTCACAAGAACAGGATGAATCATCAGAATGTGGCCGCTGGATAGGGATTGGAATATTGGATTATTGATCGGTATAGTGTTGGCTTAGTCCGTCAGAAATTCATGGTGGTGCCGTGAAATAACGCCGAGAGAAATAACGCCGAATTGGAAAACTCGGTGTTATTGCGCTTTCACAAAGTGAAATAATGCCGAATTTCAGAATTCGGCATTATTTCACATTAACAAAGTGAAATAACGACGAACATTGTTTGTGAAATAAAGCCGAAGCAAATGGGGATCATGACGTAATCTCGAATGACAAAAATCTCGAAGGCTAAAAATATCAATTTGAAAATTCAACAAAAAATATAAGTAGAAAACCTCGCACCCACCCCGTAATCCAACAGTAAACCCAAGCAGGGGGGTTGCAGGGGGGCAGCATGCCCCCCCATACACATTTCATAGTTTGCGCAAATTACCATTGTCTCGCAAATTAATATTAATTTAAGAATGTATTTATAAATGCAAAGTGAAATAAGGCCGACTCGGCTTTATTTCACTTTAGCAAAGTGAAATAAGACCGAACATTTAAATTCGGTGTTATTTCGCTTTCACAAAGTGAAATAACGCCGAATTTTAGAATTCGGCGTTATTTCGCTCGGCGTTATTTCACGGCACCATTCATGGTTTTCCACGTATGTATTCATTTTAGACTTATCTTTTACGTATATTAGGAGAAGGTAATCATCCGAGTACGTGGGAAAAATATAATGTGATCTGTTGCACTTTTGCTGAAGTGGACTGACATTTTGTTTTCCAAAAATAATGTTGGGTTCCAGGATTAATCGGGGGAAAATGACATATGTCACTTTCCCGTGAAAGCCTTCGCAATTCAGCCCTTTTTATAAGAAGCGCTGAAATATACTGAACGTGTATGGATACGACTTCTTCGACGCTTTTGCAGCTATGTCAACTGACAATAATCACCCCTATCGGGAATAATATTTCCCCGGGAATGTTCCCTTTTCAGCTATGTAAATTAGATTGCTGACAAGGGAACATTCCCGGGGAAATATTATTCCCGATAGGGGTGAATGAAGCAACAATAATTCATACGAAAGTTGTTTCGAGGTTCAATCTTTTCCTGTATTTAACCAAGGGGTGAATACGTTAAGCTCAATTCAACTGTCAAATAAAATGAAAATCAATATGTACCTACATATTTGGAAAGATCTTATTATTTGTCAAATAGAAGAAATAAACTGAAGTTCTCAGCGAAACTTTGGAAACAGTTTCCGTAGATACGTTGCAATATTTGCCTTTTGCGTCGACTGTTATCCACAAAAAATTAAAATTTGACATTAACGAGTTTCACTGCGGGGAAAGGGAACAGAACCAAGTCAGTTTTTTGTTCAAGTCGACTTTGACAAGGTAATCAAGCACATGTCGGCAGAAATTCTCTGAGCTTCTTTAAAGTAGAGTAACGAATATCTCTCCGATTCATTCTTATGTGAATTGTTTTTTTTTTCTGACAGTTTTACTGAATAATACCATGTTCCCACCAAACGAAACCCCGAGGTTTCGTAAAATCTTTCCAAATCTCCGAGATTTCGCCATATATTTTTGAGATACCGAAATCTCGCGATTTCAGCGAAATCTATTTGAAATCCCTCAGAGTTCATCCATCCGTGAGAGGTTATCAAATCGAACAAGCCTTTATAGTGAACTTTGGTTTATTTTGTGTTCATTTGCAGATGTCAAAATATGAAACGCCACAACAATCAAAAAAAATATAAAAGAAGAATCGAAATTGTAAGAGTCTAAGAACTTGTACATTAAGCATTGTCCGGAGTTGATTTCTTTGTACTGCGAAATCGCCTATAAATGCTGCAATTATTTCCTTAATTTGTTCAGAACTCATTTTTGGTATTATTATTTTGCGTCAACAAACAGCTGTTTTGACAGCCACTTTAAATTTGACAGTTTTTGACTTATGAAATCACTTCAACTCGGTGGGAACGACTTACAAGGTTTCGGTAAAAGTTCATCGAAATCTCGCGATTTCAGTTTGGTGGGAACATGGTATAAGAAAGATGTAAAGATGTTTGTATTGAGCGGAATCTGAAAAGTCTGTTATATATCTACGTTCTCTTTTTACTCGAGTGGACCCAATTTGAGATCAAAACTGCGCCGAAGAGCATGACAAGCTTTTATCTTTGACAGCTGTCTATGTTCGACGAATAGCCATTTGTCATTTGCCACAACAGCAATACAGAAAGTTGTTGGTGATATGGAATTGTGGGCACGAATTGTTTAAACAGAAGTTTAAAAGACTTGTGAAGTGTAAGTCAGTATTCTGATAAATTGCTGAAAATGTATGCACACAACAGAAGATCTTTCTGATGAGTAATATTATACTAAAATCAAAAGTAAGGAACATATTAAATGGAAGCCATAAGTCGTAAAAAGCCATTCGAGTTGATATTCATTTCACGAACACCAACTTCGATGTAAACAGTACCAAGCTACATATCTTGCCAACAAATAAAGAGATTTCAACAAACGATTAGAAGATGCAACGTTTTATAGCCCCTTGGCTAAGAATACAAAGGCGGCACTTACGACGCAATCCCGGATTAACCTTTCAGTGGGCCATAAGCAGTGGCGGTTTCTATGGTGGTCATTAAAAATGCGATCGCGTATATAAAAATGTCAACCATGAGTGTCAAGTAGTCATATTCAAAAAAAAAAAAACTAACCAATCATTTGCATATTTCTCGTTCCCAAAACGAATAAGGTCACACAAGAGACACCGAGTCTACGACAAATGGAAATACCCACCTCTCAAATGTTTAAAAATGTATCTGAGATAGGTATGAAGAAAAAAAAATAATAATTACATACGTACGAGTATATTTGAAACTCGTTACAGAACCCGTTGCTCTTCACGTAATTCATTACCAGTTGTTGTTGTCGTCGCCGGTCCTCGGACTTCTTGTAAGACTTGGTTGGTAGATATATATTTCTGAGACCATGAACACGCTGGAAAGGTCTTACGAGTTGGCTAAGTTCAATTAACATTCCGATCTTGCCCGTTTGTGAGTGTGTCCCGTTTTTGAGTTTATTTTTTGGTTATTTCTCTTTTCATTTCGCCATAAAGATAATTGAAAGAAACACCATTTAACGACGTCAAGTGAAAACAGACACATCACATTTCACATGTCGTCTCCTATAATGTGTGGTGGAAGTGGTATCTGCTGCTTCGATTTTCTCCGCGTCGCGTCTGCCTCTGTGTACTGTGTGTTGCCGCGCGAGCGCGATCCGAAACCGATCTTCGCAGACATGACCAATAAAAAAAAGGCAGCACTCCGATCGAAAAGAGGGGGAGCCATAAGACGTGAGGATTGCGGTGGTGTTTGAGTGGTTGGCTTGGCTGCCTTGGGGCAACGTCAAGGTGAAATTCTTTAGAAATGTGAAACGTTGCATAAAATAAGCTCCACAGTGAAGACAGTACGTATAGGTATCTCTTTCAACAAAAACCATTGCCATGGACTTCTTTCTTTCTTTCCTTCTTTCGGATTGCCCGTCGGCTTCGATCGAATCGCACTCTTTTTTTCCCCACCAGCATGTTGCTTATGAATTTATTCATTACCAACATACACATCACACACTCGGCGGTGTAGCCGAGTCGACTCCGGGAGAAAGAGGGACAGAAAGAATGCAGACATTGGCATTCCTGACAATTAATTACCCAAGTGTGCAAACTAACAGTCCGCAGTCAACGATTTCCATTCTTTGCGCTGTATAAAGGCCGAAGCAAAACAAGTGCACTGTATACAGTGACTACTAACTTAGCGGAATGTGATCATGATCGCAAATCCAAATCGAAGCTCAGAAAATGTGTATATTCTGTGCGACAGATGAGATGACTTTGCGAATATAATATACCTAATAATAAATGACGATCATGTTGCAGGCCCGAGAAAATGCACATTTTCAGAGTTTTCTGCGACAATAACGAATGCCAGAGGATGACGATGATTTTGTAGAAACCTATATTTTAAAAAAATGAACAAAACCGTACCTTCTTACTATTGAAGAAGCCCAAGAAGTGATTAGTCATCTCTATCATGAGAAGAATTTAAAACCACAGAGTGCCTGCAGAGTGTATATACCGCTGTATGCTGTAACCCCATTTTTAATTGCGAAAGATATTTAATGGCAAAGTTCAATTTGGATAATTTCAGAGGAGAACTAATTGTACACCAAGAGGGTGCCGACTTAGACTACACTATAGCCAACTATTACAACGCTAATGGTCTTCAATTAATTACATATTTTCATGGAAGAAATTTTAATTGAAATTTCTTTCAATTGAATCGAGGTTGAGAGTCTTTGTGGAGAAAGCCTTGAACAGTGTCGGATCAGAAAAGTTCATATAAATTCATACTTCCAACTTTGGAAAAACAACATTTTTCAGAGCAAAAACTGTTCGGGAAAAGTAAATTGAACTCGTCTGACGCAATATCTGTGGTAACTTACATAGTGGCGATTGCGATCGTCGGTAAAATGACAGTTGCAGAGACCTTATATAGTATTTAATTGTTTCGTTTTCATTTATTTGCCTAAAAATGCCGACGTTTGCAAGGAATTTCCTTTTCGAAAACACTTTTGCATGACGCAACTAAGGAAATGCCAACATAAACGGTAGAAAGACGCTTTTGACTTTATATGAAAATATTTATATACGGGTTCTTAAACCATTTAGTACATCATAGAATTTTCTACTTTCGATGTAATATATTTTCCCTTTTTGAGAATGGCCGCGTTCCATTGTCTATAATTGTCGCTAGTCACCTAGCGATCAGTTAAACGGAGAATAAATGCCTTCGCTACATGATTTGTACATTTTGACAGCTAATCTGTCATATGAGTTATTAAGAAACAAAAAATCAAAGAAACAGCGAAAAAAAGGCTTGTAACATTTATCTAGCTTTATTTTTATTATCCAAACGTCTGGTTTTGGTGTTTACACACAATCGTAAAAATCTAGTACGTTCAGCTCTCTAGCTAACATTTGCCATTTTTTTTGATAACTAACTAACTGTTTCAGCGCCTCCTTATTTAATTTGTCATTGGTACCTACCCAATATTTAACATTTTCATAAGATCTAGTGGTGCGACGCTAAAACTAAAACTGAATCTAAAGCCACTTTGCGGAATTTCTTCTAAAACAACGAACGCAGGTACGAAAACATCGTTACAAAGAAAAAATATTTATTATTTTTTGTCCAATGAATTTTCTTTATTGGCGGTAACCAAAACATTGCAAAAAATTAGCGACCAACATAGAACGTAGTAGTGACTACATACAAATTGCCATCTGTCAAAAGCAAAACCCACTTGATGAATCCGTTCAGCGATCTAAAAATAAAGTAACTTTTAGTCAAACCACATTGCTGGCTGTGAATAGACACCGTTTGACGCAAAAAGCAGCAAGTGCGTGACAAACCTACACCGCAACAATATAATTTCGATGTGTCACGAGCCCAAATGTCATTTCAAAACAACGCAATAAGAAGAAAGTTCATATACTCGCACAACTGGAGGTGAATAAAGCTCATTTCCACACCTCAATCCGTAATTTCCGTTCACCACAATACAGAAAGGCACCGATATTGTGTGCACAACGTTCACTACTATTCCAATTCCACAATTGACCATTCGATTGCTAGAGATCATCCCATCGGTACAATTTGCGCCTATCCCTGTTCGTGTTAATGAACAGGCACATTTACACGTATATCAACCCACGACTTCCTTTCAAACGACGCGACGACGGAAAAGGATGCATTTAAGTGTTTATTTGCGGTTAGTTACCCACATTTATCTTTCCGCTTCATCATCCAAGACCAAATTCAACTCATTGTGGGAGTTGAATTGAGTTTTCCCGCTGCCATTTAGCACCACACCAAGTGGAATTTCATTATTTACGAGTACGTACGAACGTGCGCGGCACCGCACACACAATCTGTTTCTACAATCCACATACAGACAGATCCTTTGTGCGGTACTCCTCTCTAATCGGCACAGTATTACAAAATTACATCGCAAATATGTTTACAATGCGTTCCATTTAGTACAATGGCAATACAGCGCCCACATTCCGATATTAGCCGCATCATTTCCTCTCGATTTTGATTAACAGTCAGCATACATAGAAATTATTTTCATAAACGTATACCAAACATGTCAACCGCTTCTTCTGAACAATAATGTGTCTTATGCTTTTACGACTTTGATTATGGAAAGTTTATTGAGTCATAAAAGCAACACATACCAATCGATTTGGGCATTTGGAATCCATGTCAATGAAACAAATCAATCTGTCATTACAAACGCCTGTCACGTTTGACAAGACGTGGAATTTAAATTGCGACAATCGACTAGAATCCGAGTCACATGATCGTTGGTCACACAAGGATAAGTTCTTTTTTATTTTTGTGTTGTCTACCCATTTCCAGGATGTAACGCCATCTATTCATTGTCGACACAAATGACACCCACTACCGCCAGCATGGTCGTGTCGTTCGTCGCTTGATGCTTGACGCGTACAGGAAGCAATTTTTCCTGTTTACAAAAAAAAAAAAAAAAACGAACATCGGCGGTCGGTACTTATTTGTCAATTGGAATGAAAGTCGTGATAGTGGCAACGATTTCCTTTTGTTGTCATTTCCTTTTTCTATTATCATATTTTTCGATTTTGTTTTTATCGACGAAACAATAGCAATTATTACAAGAAAAAAAAAAACATGGTCGGCTGTTTGAGCAGTTGCATCAACCGTTTTGAGGTTTGAGCGTTTTGTTTATGTTTTCGGGTAATTGGTGTAATTAAACACTTCCCCATCGAGATAATGTCACTCACAAACACAACAAGGTGGCAATAGAATACTCTGTGCGGTCATTGATCGATCGATTTCGTTTTGCAAAGAAAATTACTTTTTAACTGTGACAGATATGCTAATGACATCAGAAATGAAATCGAACGGACAAACGATTACGATATAAACAATGTAGTCGAGATAAGGCTAATCGCTTGTCATGAATTGACATATTGGTTTTCGGTTAATAGAAAGTTTCTCTTTGTTTCGATGAAAGTTTTGGAATTTACCTTTTACCATGTCAATGTCGCGGTGCGGTGCTTGTAAGAGATAGCGGGCTATTATTGCGGTTTAATAAATCATGGTTTTTTGTCAGGTATGGTCATAATGAACATACAATAGTGGAATTGGGTCGGATGAACGCATTTGGGTCGATGAAGATGCTTTCTTTGGATTGTGATGTTGATGTTGATGACAAGCGAAATAGTTATTTTTGCCAGGTCATTATTTACATATTGGATTGATAATAAATGAAGAATGCTCGATGAACATAGTAGATTATTCAAGTTATGAAAAGCCTTTTTGATAGGTAAACTCTTTTGACACATACATTTAATATGTAGGTATCAAAAAAGCTCAATAACGTAACCAGTTTATCATGTGAAGTTGCTATCGCACACTCCGAAATCATTGAGCACATAAGTGTGCGCAAAATAAATTCGCGTCAGTAGGGCGTAGAGCTAAAACCCGGCAAGGAGAATCCCTGACGTATAGATACGAACTTGAACTAGCCAATGAAAACCATCAAGAGTCAAGCCCAAAAAACAATTGGACTTCAATCGCGCACCGTAAATGATCAAATTGCTATCAGACCAAAGAACTCTTCGATATTCGTAGGTTTTGTGTATCTGCTATCCTTCTTATCAAATGGAAATTTATCAATTTATTATAAGGTCAACTACGGTAAGCAAATGTAGCGATAGCAACACAAATTCGTTATCTTTGGTTTAAAACAAATTCTAAATCTGATTGATCAAGCACTTTGCGCACGATCGTTTCCCTCCGCTTTGCAAAGAAGATTCACCTCCACGATAGCTCCGATTGCCACCCACCATTTACAGATCCATATCTCCTCAGCACTCCATTCCCGTAATTATCATCTTTAGGCAACTACCCAACTTAAAGCCGACAAAAAAGACAACCAAATAAAAAAAATTACGCATTTCCGCAAAAAAAAAAAATAAAAAACGTTTGTATTCTTTGCGTCGGTTTTCGCGTCGTCGTCGCACCAAAAAAGATCTTCTTCCACCAGCGGAAAGGAAATACGAATCTTTTCATTCGTTTTCATTATTTTTTGTTTTCGGTCTGTTTCCATTGAATGCGGGACATAAATGGAACTACGCAAGTGAGAGATCCCCCTTAAAAATTGCCTACAGTTATGTAGTTTTGTCGGTGATCGTCGTTCGTATGGTGTAACAGGAAGAGTCGGAGAGAGTCGCTCTTTTTTTTATGCCGATCTAATCGGCATTTACAGTCTGTCGTTATAATTTTCGTCTTCAATTGGCTGTTGTTGTTGTTGTTGTTAAGACCGTCGAAAAAAACCCAAATTCAAGGCGCTAATAATTTATCCTCGAAAGAATAAACCCAAAAAGCAAATGATATGTTTGCCGTATCCTGTCTGTGTGAACAACACTTTCAGGTCTTTCCAATCCAACTCACTATGTCTGAGCGGAGAGGCGGCGGCGTTCGGATCGTTCCTAATTAAATTATCATTTCCTGCCATCCCATTAGATAATAGTACACACCGTCATTGTTAGCAGTAGCTGTTGGGTTTTTTCTTATTCTTTTTTTTTTTTTTGGTGTTGTGTGTGGAGTGAGTGATAATCAATTTAACACCAACTTACAAGTGGTGGTTTGCTGGTCTTGATGTTTGCCTCAGACATTAACAATTCGATGCTAACAAAGTAGTGTAGCTTGGAAATGAGACATGTGCCCAAGTACCTATATATCGAAGACAGGAAATGTGAAATCCTGTTTGTAGCACTTACGTATAGTATGGGGTCACACAAGTGAGCAATTAAAAGTCCTAAAGCACTTTGCACTTGTTGATGGACTGCTTGGGTGGCGGCAACAGTTTCATGTGAAATTGCTTCGGGCGCATTTAGACGCATTTTGAAACGATAAAAACCATCAAAAGGTATCGACGGTATTTAAGTGAAGCGGAAGAAGTCAGATATAAGTGACAGTTTTGCTGGTCACTGACAATCGCCTCCTCAACTGGGATAGTTCTCTCCTACCTAGGTATAACACATTCAGCCCAACTCCAACTAAACTGATTGCGTTGCAAATACTCAGGGAAGTGGACAGCTATAGTACCATCAGGATCTTTCGTATATGTATACCTAGGTACATCTCAGACCAAAATTCTTCCTAAAATTTGTAAACTTCTATGGTAAAACTAACTCAACGAGAGACTTCACACCATCATAAGTCAGGAAATACGGTCAAATGGACATCTTGAACAAGGCTAATGTTCGGCTTGACTCTTAATCCCAAATGTCATTTACCAAGGTTTTTACCGAACAACGCGCTACCTGTTGGCATTGCGATTTCATACAGTATAATAAAGAGCTCGCACAACAAAACTATATTTCCTAGGAACATACCTAACGTACATAAATCTATTTTTAAAATTTTATTTTCACGTGAATAACTACGAGTGTACCGCGTCGCGTTGGGCGCTAGCAGCAGAATCAAATATACACCAATATAATCCTCCTTCTTCTCCTCGGTAAAATAAAAACGAACAAACGAACGAAAAACAAAAAAAAAAACAAAAACAACATAAAACCGGCTAAGAATTAATGTCTTCCACATTCCACGAAACGTTTTCAATAAAAGCCACGTACAAAAGGATGTGCCAAGAGCAAGATTCAGAGCTGTACAGCCAAAGCGAGACCGCGTATATTTTTACCTGTATAGTGAACAAAATAAAAATACAACACCAAACGAGGTAAATGCACGAAATGGTGTATCTCTTCACCGTGTGGCTGGGGTGCCCTGTGCCCAAGCCCGCTATAGTGGTAAAGTACGAACAAAAAGATACTTTCGGAAGATTCATCTCAAGTGGAGATATTTTTATAGCGCAAAATGAGATATGCAATCATGCGATAAACCGATAGACGACTGAGCATGCGATATTGGGACGGGATTTAGATGTAGATACGGTATGGCATCCTCCGCATCATCTAACTGCAGCATGTTAAAAATTAATTTCAATCTTTCCTTTTTTTTTTTTGAAGTGTGCATTGTTCAGCCCAACTGCTGCTAAACCAGGAAGTACACCACTCAGCAACAAAGAGATATAGATGTGTCGCATATACAGACATTCTTGGAAGGCAGGTGATAAAACACGAACAGCAAATCCATGCTCTTGCATTTAATTTAACGGTCGCTCGTCCCCTACCCTACCCATATGTAGATGTATAGTAGATGGTGGTCCTTCAAATGATCGATGTGCATCCAAATTATACGAAGCACAGCCAGACAGACAGACAAACCGAAGCCGAAAGATAGAAAATAAACATCTGCTCCTGTATATTATCCGGACGAGATATACGTTTACCTTTGCCGCCGCATAAAGGTGAGCGATTATCAGTCGAATGCACTCGAAAGGATGTTGTTGGTTGAAAAGTATTTTTCTCTTGAAAAACGATACAAAAGTCCTTTTGTTGAGAGTGAGTTTTACTTTAGTGTGTTTTTTTTTTTTTTTGTTTATATATTTTGTACATCATCCTTGGTGGACGACACAAAAGATGTTGATAATAACACGCATTCTGGAAATTGTGGTCTTCCTGTGTGTAGGTAGTACTGTGCGCAGATGACGCAACACAAATAGGACGCACGCAATCGACAGCAGATGACGAGCAATTTGCGTTAAGCACATTGGCTTGGCACATGCGATACGGGTGGCTAAACAAGTTCAAAACATTATCTAACGTAAAAATAGTGACCCATACCACAAGAGCCAGAAGAAGGATATAAACCAGAACTCATTATGTAAGATTTTATGCCTGTCAGGCTTTACTATATTTTTTAGTCGTTGTTGGTTTGCGTTCAAACTGTGTGGAGCGTGTTTGTAAGATTCTGCATCGGATTACACACAAAGGGATTGATGGATGGTTAGCTTTTGGTTGGGTTAATTAGGCTGAAGTAAAAGGCTTCCCCACCGAACAACAAACCGCATAAAAACAAACCAAAGAGGGATCAACAACAGCATGATAAAAAAAAAACATAAATAAACAAAAGTGCGCCAAAACGATGTGGGAGGTTGATTGTTTACATTTTGAAACGGTATCTTATGGTGTTACTTTTCTTTGTTTGGCTAAGGCTATACACTATAGTTTGTACAGGTCCAGGGAGAGACATTTTGATGAGTTTTTTTTTAATGATTTATGAGCTTGATAAGAACTATTTTGTTTGGGCAGTATCTTAAGTCATAGTTCTACTCAAGTTGAAAGATGGCTCAAGTGTCATGTTAGCCGAGATTATTGCGACTTTGGAAATTGTGAATGGTAAGTGTCGTCGACAAATTGAACTCGTATAGTATTACAACAAATTGCTGGATAACTAGAGGTAGGTAGTTGCGTGAGAAAAGTGAACGCGTTCCATTGATGGCTAGACTTTTGACACATAATGTGATTGATTATGGAACGCCGGCCACTTCCAATATTTCAAGTTCAGCCTTCAGCCATTGCAAAAACAATTTTAAATGTGAAGTGAACGTTTATGATGTTTATTTGGTAAAATATACATAAAACTGTATTACATCTGTCAAGTGTCAACAAATTCGCTCAGCATTGAAGAAACAGCCACTAAATTTAAAGAAAGCAGTTATTATCACAAGGCGTTGGATGGTGGAAACTCCGCACATTATATCGCACTGGTTTGACACAAATGAATGTCAAGTGAGTGGGTCCAGGCATACTCTAAGTCAAATCGATTTTGACTAAACTTATCGACTATTGAACGCACCCATTTCGGCGAAAAGAAATTAAAACAAATGTGTCTTAATGTTGAATTTTGTAAAGCGTTTTGATTCAGATTAATATTGCATTATCCTTAGCCATCTATGGCTGCCTTTCTTTAGGCGACCCAGCGGCAAATGGAACATGGCCTTTCGCTACTTATCTAGCCGACTGACGTGTGTTTCTTTTCTTAATGTCACTTAATGACTTTTTTTTAGCGGCGAATCAAAGATGGAACGCAATATAGGGGACTGACTGATGCTTAATCGTTTACAATGACAGCTTGTTTGTGTCTCTCACTATATTTGTTAAGTCCAACAAGAAATGCTGTTATATTTGGTAGGACACGTTAACCAATCTTTTTTTTTTTGAGTAGGTATATACGAAAGCAGGCAGTCGACGTTATGTATACATTTTCGTTGGTCTCAGGATCGATCACATCCACGGTATATTTTTCAATTTACCTTAACGGAGAGGTAGCCGGAAAATGTAGTTTCAGATTTCTCGACTGACTACTAAGTTGACATACCGATTGTAAGCTCTGATGTGACAACAATTCTCTCCAAGTATAGGTAGTTAAGTCCCAAGCCGCAGAGAAAAAATAAGTCAATGCAGCAACCTCTAACAGTTGGATTGGTATTGCGCCAAAAATCGGGGTAAAAATGCTAACACTATATTTTCTAAGCGATTTCACAGATTAGGTTAAGGCCCATTTTATTCACTCGAAATTGAACACAACTTCGGGATTTTTATATGGCAAACTTCCCAAGTTGTGTTCAACTTCGAGTGAATAAAATGGGCCTAAGTTATTGAAGTTTACTCACCACGCAAGGTATGACAATGACATACGGTCTTAGTATACAATTATTAACGAATCCGTAGAAGTTACAATGCAGACTAGAAATAAATTTATAGACGTCCGAGACCCCTGCTTACGCGTCCACTATCGGTAGTGACTGGACTAGCTTCAAGTGCGATTAGATTCAAACTTCGAGCAGTTGTCGTCACAAACTACGTATTTCCTTACTCATGAGTCATGACTAGCCCGCTTCTACCATAAAACAGTCAAGTCTGTAAAATCAAAGCTCAAAACTAAATACACAAGAACCAACCAATTAAACCATAATGTTACCGGATACTCGAATCAGATCCATATTAATATGATTCATTTTGGCAGAAATACAAAATGCAATCGAGTGAAGTTAGCATTATATGTGTTCCCAAATGTGTCACACCTACCCGAACAGATAGTGAAGAGTTCATACTTCATTTCCACCGACATTCCCAAGTTGTCCTGTACAAAGAACAAACAATGAGGAAAATAAATCGATAAAGCTATAAATATATGCGTCGCATACAAGTGTTTGCATTTGCAATGTATTTCGTAAAGCTTGACAAAAGTTATCAGATAAACAATATTCGTATTCACATTCACATTTATTTATATTTAATGTTTGATAAGACCTGTTTATATAGCTATGCATTTCGAAGTCGAAAAGTGGGCCATGTTTGTAGTGCGCTCTATGTCGGATGTAGGAAGACCCCACTACCCGATAAGAATATGCCGTGTCATTTACCCTGCCACCTATATATCTGTGCGTGTGTATATTGTTGTCATGCACTTGTTGGTAAATTAAACAAATATTATAAAAAAAAAAATTATATTTCGAAATATAAACCTACTGGCTTTAGTAAAAGCCATTTGTCATTTATCTGAAGTCGGTTATCGTGTGGCGGCGTGCTTTGGCTATACTAACCTTGATAGACGGTGCATACGTATACATCAAAAAATAAAAAAAAGTATTAGTAAATTTCTGATGTTGTTTTTGTGCTTCAATTGTTATTATCGATTTTGGCTCAAATTTGTCAGACCTTGCCAAGGGCCGGCCATTAACTAAGGCGTCATGGACTTTTCAGTTTTCGGATAACAATTTGTTTTTTTTTGTAGAACTTTGCACCTAAGTATTCTAAGTATTCAGAGGATTATCGTCGAGATGACCAGCTGAAGTTAAGAACACCAAGTTCAGTCTTAGCAAATATAAAGGGCGCTCAACTTTGAATTTCCAGAACGTTATCGTTTATTATCTTTATACGTAGTTTGCCCCGGTTATAGGTTGGTGATGTATTCAATTTTCCAAGTACAAACTGTTTATGAATTAATATTTATCACTGTTGGCGTAACTGGTAGCCGTTTGGTCAAACCAATGAGCAAGGTTAACTTCCTGACAGGGGTAAATTATTTCAAAAGGAATATACGGCAAATTGACAGTCAGAATTAAACTGTTCAAACTTAAAACGAGTCTAACGATGAATTAGTGGTATTCTTTCAAATACCGTTCTGTCAAAAAGTATTTATAAACGTGAACTATGAAAAGTCATGTATAGTTTTATCCTTCAAACATGTAAGTTTAAGCAGAAATATGATCATAAACATTCCGTGTTTCATTTAGTTCGGAATCAATTTCACCCTAACCTTAGATCTCAACCAAGTGACGCTCGTCATGTGACTTCTTCGACATCATGACAATTGTACGAACACAGTCAGCCACCTGACACAGAGCTCGAAAGTCTGTTTACAACATATTTGTCACAACTCAGCGATCTGTCATTGATTCGTTTTTAAATACCTATGAACAAAAGTGAATAAAGGGATCTTAGTACCCATGCATACATTTATTATATAAGTCGTGTTTTCTTGAACTTCGATCTCAGCAAAGCAAAGTAAAGTAGGATTTTCAGCACGCAAATAAAACAACTATTGCTAGTCTCGAAGTGTCAAGTAGAGTGTAGTTGTTGCAATTGCGTACTGAAAATCCTACTTTACTTTGCTTTGCTGAGATCGAAGCTCAAAAAAACACACCTATAGTGTCAAGACTATACGTGACGTCCAATATTGACGAATTGTGCAGAACGGTGCAATAGGAAACTATAACTGCCAACATTAAAAACTCTGGCTTACAAATTCTGACAAAAGTCGAATTTACCAAGATTGATTGATGTGCAAATTTTTTTGTCAGTTGACGTTTATAGAGACATTGCTTACAAATCTTAACGCACGAATTTCTCGTGTGTGTATTTACCTGACATTTCAAGTTTCAACCGTCATACTGAACAATCTAGTTCCTATGTTCAAGGTAAATCGAAAGCCCACTTTCAAGACCTGTGTAGGGGATAAGCTATAAAATCATACAAACAACACATTTCAACTGCGAAAGGGAACCGCATCTCACTTTAAGTTCTCTACCACAAGACTGCTCCAACTGGGGTGTAAGCTGAAGTTAAGAAACTTAACATCCGGGGGTACCTATTCCTATACCTTAACCTCCCTTTACTTTTTACCTGTTTTACATTTGTCCCAGGCTTACCTATGCTTTGGGGCTTAGCAAAACATGGTCTTCGACTATCTTTTGTAGAAGCTTTCAAAACTTTGAATGGTCTTCTTGCAGTCCACTTCCACTAGGTATACCAAATTTGGAGCTATTTGGACCGACTTCCAGGCCACTGCTCTGACATTAAGAGCAGTTTCAACAAAGCCCTTCCTTGTGGCCCTCATTCCAAAAGTCTAATCACAACCATAGCTTTGTCTCATTTGATTTCTACATTTGTGTTTCAGTAAATACCCGTGAATAATTCGCCATGTTTCTGTTGTTTTGTTTGTGTCGAATCGACACAGTATTTCTCAATATCTCTACCAGCATAATCTTGTCGGTTGTGCCAGGTGCCACATTAC
Organism: Cheilosia vernalis; assembly: GCA_949126925.1. Taxonomy (NCBI): domain Eukaryota; kingdom Metazoa; phylum Arthropoda; class Insecta; order Diptera; family Syrphidae; genus Cheilosia; species Cheilosia vernalis. The sequence continues at coordinate 45,109,950 of OX421361.1, read as the reverse complement.
CTGGCAACCATTAGCGGTAAGGCGGCCTTATCATTGTGTTCCATAAAACCTCCTACCATGACAAATAATTGAACAAAAAGAAAAACACAATTAAAAATTAACGAACAGAAATAAAAACCGCTCGTAGAAAGTTACTCCAAGTACAAGTACACCGAAGACGAAGAAAATAATTTTCACCGACCCCAATTCCGCCCCCCCTCCCCACAACATGGCACAGCAGTCAGACCAAATCCTATTGTTCGCACATACACGCTCTTGTGCTGGGTATGTACTCACGATTACTGCGTGTGCATGCCTTTCTGAATTCTGACATGCGTCGTACAGTGGAAGTCTTAGAAATTATAACTTTTTTTAGTTTTTTTATTTTTTTTTTTTGTTAAAGTAGGTAACCTTTACTACCTCTCTATCTGCATCTAATGGCACTTCCTACTTTGCTCATTAAAATGTTTGCGGCAATTAAAAATGAACACGGTAAAAAACAAAAACAAAAACTGAGAGCAACAACAACAATGCTACAACAAACTTTGTAATATACGTAACAAACAATTTACCTACCGGTTGGGCAATTTTGTCCAAAAACTGCTTCGGCTCGTTGTCGCCTGCGCGCTAAACGAAGCAAATCCACCAAGTCGGACGAAAATTACGAAAACCGAATTATTTTCGTATTTTCTGAAGGACTTCCGGCGAACGTTTTGTGGCTGCTCGCGCGGTGGTGTCGTACGTCGCTGTCGCTGTCTCCGTAGTCAGCGATGTTGTTGTTGTGATGGTGGAGACGGATGGCGTTGCTATTTTGAATTTGCAGCAGCAGCAGACTTCCGGCGTTAACTGTAGGTATAGAGGTTATCTGCGAGCTCAGATTTTTTTTTTTGTTGTTGTATGTATCTCTGATACTTCTTGCTGCAGATGTGAGTAATAATAATAATTTTTGTTTTGTTTGTATCCCTTTTATAATCCACTTGGTGATTTTGGATCTGCTACACTAAACCGCACACACTCACTCACTGAAATATAATTTTTTCCTTCTTTTTGAAAATCTATTTTCTTTTGGAAAATATAATTTCTTTTATTTTCTTTTTTTTTTCTCAGAAAAACAATCTGAAGAGACAGAAATTTTCTTGGTTTTCCTCTTTTCTTCACAACCGAATGATTTGCTATGCACTGGAAGACAATGTGTATCTTTTATACGTGTTTGGTTATTTTTTTTTTCTATTTTGCACTACTGTGTGTACTATGATATCTTATATCTAACGGATGCGACACAAACGTAAATTCCAATTTCCAAGTAGGTACTTGAACACCGGGAGTTTTCGACCGATAAAAACGTATGGTACGTCACCGAACTGAGGTTGTTTCTATGAGTGGGTAGGGTAGATTGAACTTGTAGTCTCAGAATATCCGTACTACGTGTTGTTGACTGGCCGTTCGTATCTAGAATGCGAAACGTTCCACGTGAAATTGTCGAATGAACTGATGGCAAACAGACGGTTGCAATTGGTTTTGTTTTGAAATCGGAAAAAATCCAAAAGTCCCACAGTATCGAACATTAAAGAAGTTGGGTATGAGTTGATGGTTTGAAGCGAGTTGCACTGTACAGTGAGTGAGTGTGTGAAGTGTGGAGATCCCATAGGAAATTGTTACTAAAGTTTGAATTTTATTTATAAATGGCTGTTGGATGTTGGATCTTGAATTGTTGGTGAATAGCTAAATAAGGATTTTTATTTATAAGGCTGTTGGATTATTGGTGAATAGTTAAATAAGAAAAATATCGAATTTTATTTATAATCGTGTTAGCTTCTTTTGCGGGACGATATTTTTACATAAAATATTTTATTTACCTGATTTGGGTATCTATTTGAAAAAAAGAAACACCTACGAACAAAATCTGTTTACAGGACAGGACTGTGGATAATGACATGAATGGTACGAAAATCATGTACCTACATACACTACAGCGCTCCTGGGTTGAAACAGCTTAGAATATTTTTTCCATCATGTTGCATGTTGCAAAAAAGTATTAAGTCCTTCGTAGGCACTGAAAAATATTTCAATGTTCGAAAAAGTTTCGATAATCTTTTGAATTTGAAAATTTTTTAGTGCTGCAATCGGAAAATTACGCCAACACACCCCCACCCTTTTTTAAATTATGCATTATTCACCGCTGAAAAATTCCAAAAAAGGGACTAAAAAGGGGCCCGACCTGAAAAAATTGTCCACCACATAAAATACATACTAACAAACAAAAAAAAAAAACGAAAACAGATTAACAGACCAATTTATTCATCGCGAAACATTTCTTTTCACATATTTGCATTCTTTTTCGTTCATTAAAGAATAAAATCTTACTTAAACGGAAAAAGAGGCCGTATTGATAATTTTTCAAAAAGTGGGGATCAAGGCTCCTGACCCTCAAAAAGATACAGTTTGGCACCTCAATCGAGTTGTGACTATAAACTGCGATGGGGTGAATTGTGATATGACAAATTGAGTAACAGAAGAAACTGTATGAAAAAAAGCAACTGACATTCTGACACCAAACTATTTATGCTTTGCTGTTATTTATGTTGGTGTTAGTCAATACCTTAATACGTTTTCGACGTCTATATTGTCCAATGCAATATCAAGGCGTTATCCGATAACGAGGCGTGGCATTTTTTTCATACGGGAATAAGATCTAAAACTATTATGTAGATAGGCCTTTTGCAATAAAACCGTTTCCTATTTTATCAAACTCAATAGTTATATGAAGAGATAGGTATTTAAATTCGCTACAAGTTCAGTTTATTTATATTGTTTCTTAATTCTACAATTTTGCAACTATAAATATTAATATTGTGGCCTTGAAAGAATTCTGTTCTTTCGTGAAAAAAACAAATAAATAATCTAATACGTTTATAGACGAACGTTGTTTTCAAAGCGAGAACGCTTAAGTGTTAGTTCAATATTGTTCTATTTGACAAATTACGGAAACTTACAAACAGAAATCTTTCATGTGTAATATAAAAAGTATTTCATGCAGATTGTCTCACAGTGGACTCAATAGTTTGTCCTTTTAGGATCTAAGCATTTTATGACTTCGTTACTCTGCCTAGAATAAGCTTAAGTTTCAGATGGGAACAAATTTATATAAAGACGAATAATTTCTGCATGCCAAAGTTAATAGAAATTAGAAACATTTCGTGTAATTGAAATATAAAAGAAATCGGTAGGCGCTAATAATTACAATATGGTCTAGTTAAACATTCCAAATAATAGATCTAAGTAAAGTATACTTATACATTTACATCGGCAGAGCTACAATCCGGGTCAGAGCCAGGATCTCAACCAAACATTTTAGCTTGTGTCGCTTTAGGTCTTTATCTACTGCGTTGGAAACCTCATCACCGTCGGTTTATAGGGCATTCCTAAAAAGTTGTTTTGACATAATGTCGTAGCCATTTTGGTGGATTGCTTCGAAAATTATATACCTGTAGATCTGGCATAGCTCTATTTGAATAAATCTCCTTCAAAGCCTATAAAAGCAAAAAAAAAAAAAAAAAAATAGTTGGCGCAACCCTAGGGAGTTTTTTATTTTTGGAACGAATGGAAGGGATTACAATTTTATGCCGATTCCAAACGCCCGATTGAGAAGCTCTTTCAAGACAGTTATACTCTTGGAAGTTTGTGAGACATTCGCGATAGATGACGCAGTGAAAAACAACCCTTAGTTGGAATTTGGATTTTTGCGGGATTCGAACCTGGGTCCCCTCGCTTAGTAGTCCAACACACTAAGCCACTGCGTCTATACCTATAAAACCAAACTTGACCTAAAATCACTCATTTCGATAGCTTCAGCCACACAAACGCAAACCTCCTGGACTCAGCGGCATAGGACAGAAATACGATGATATGGCTCCTTCATAGAGTTTGTTTTTTTGGTACGGCCTTAAAACGGTTTCCTGTTAAGGCCAAAGAAAAGCGATTGTCTTGAGTAATTCCTCGAAGCTTATAGCGAAACCAGACTTCTTCTTGATATGTTTTGTGCCTTCTTGTTGACAGCATACCTTTTGTGGTCTTTCACAATATTAAATAGTTCCTATAACCTTTGTATATACAAAGCTATAACTAATATTAATTCCTATATGACAGAAAAGTGATTAAATTAAAAAAAAAAGCGGTACTTTTATCTCTAAGTTTGTAAACTCACCATTCTGCCTCTTATAACTTTCATATACGAATTTGTAAAGTTTCCTGTTGAAGAAATCACGTAAAGAGGGCAATAACTTGTATAATCCTCTTTTCCCATCAGAGAGGTTACGGTGAGCTTGTTTCGCATCAAAATGAAGCAGCGAACGTTCTCCATTATTATTCTGCATAAGTTTGGCGAGTATGACAAAAGCCTTAAGTTTGGATAATTCTATAATCGTATTATTGTTGTCCGAGGAATTGGGAAAGGAAAGTGCATTACTTGAAAAACCATTAGCCCCGCCGATGACAGTTGCTCCCCCAAATAAACGTCGATAGAAAGAGAAGACCAGTAGTTTTGTTAAGGAGTTCAATCGGCTTCCACATCTGTAGGAGTGTAGGTACGTACTTATCATTCGTATGCATATTGAAAATCTTTTGGTTCATGTATACCTCCATTCAAACTTTTCATATTTTAAATAGATAGATATATAGAGAGGTACAAAACTTATTTCGAAAAATCCATGTACATATAAGTTCATAACATTATTACATTGTTTACATATTAAATCGCAATAGACCTGTTTTTCTCAAGGCAGCGTAATTGTTAATTTGTTGTTGTCGACTCAACACGAGCATTGAAATGGTTGCTTGAGAATTCAATGTCAAGTAACTGCATCTAAAGTTTCACTAATCATCTAAAAATTTCTATACCCGCCTAGCAATACGATTATCTCTATACAGTCAAAAGATTCATTTGATGAAACAATATTCGTGTCTAGCATCTTAACAAAGGCTGATGCAGTCATCGGCTAATATTCTCAAAGTGTACTGTACTTTGTCTTCTTATTAAATCGATGAGTAACAACAGGCGCACAGCATACGAATAGTAGCGGCCGTATTGAATTTATCAAATCCTTTCAAATCCCACTAAATCTTAATCGCATTAAATGAGATCATACGAGTATATATGAATCTCCCGCCAAACTGTCCGAGTGCTGTGCACCGAGAATCAATAGATTAAGTGGCCTTCTTAACCCGCACTAATGCCGGTAAGCATCATTTCCCGGATTACGGACCGTCTTAGCAGGATGAACGGAGTATGCTGCGAAGACTTTCTCAATATCACGAAATAAATGGAAATTTCCTTTTCTCTTCATATGTCGAGTCGGTACTATATATAAACCTATTGTCTATCGCTGCTCTAGAGCCTAGAGGGTTTTTTTTCTTAAACCTAGGCATGTTAAGCGATTAGGCAGCGCCATGACATTGTGATAATGGTTTCCCACAAATTAACCAAACTAGATATTTGGGCCCGCAATTTTCAAACGAATATAATACGTGTATATGTTTTCCCGGAAACTTCGACTATAATAGGTGTGTAAGCTGTTTAATGGGAGAGAGTATACGCAATTTCCGCTAGACATGCAACATGTGTTCGCATGCGTTCGGCACGTTTGTAAGTTATTGTGAAATTGCAGTCTCGTTTAATTGAGTTTGTTGTTTGACCTTCTGAAAAAATACGAACATATGGATGCTGTGTTGTGAACGGCATAGCGTTTTTATTGTTTTGAAAGGTATTTCCCGGTTCTCGTGCCTTTCAAATTATCTTCGGACAAAGTGGAGTTGTGTGAGAAATTAGACTTCTGTAACGGGCCATTAGTACCTACACCTATTACTAATGGCCTACATTTTTCATTGAGTAAAGATAAACGTACATTACGTAAATTAGTAAATCACCTTATGGCGAAAATTACGTTAGTTAGTTTATACAGTTTTAAAAATGGTAACTCATAACCTTCCTTAAAATCCCACTCGCTGTAAATTTGCTGATCTGATCGTTTCGTTTTCTAACCGTATTGAGGACTCGAACAAAATTTCACATATTTTCGTCCATTGTGTTTTAGTTTGTCTTTACTCTCCACATATCGTCACCGAACAATCAAAACCTCGTATCTGCATATTTATCGGTTTTGAATTAAAGTTATCATAAATATCAGGTTTTTGACTTGTTACTTCTAGATTGACCTTTGAATCTGTTTTCTGAACTTATTTTGCATTAAAAATAATGCTTTTTCACTTTAATAAATCAAAAATCAGGTTTTCAAAGCAATGGTTTAGGATTTCGCAAGTTTTTTGAGTCTGATGAAAACCTTGCAAGTTATAGGTACGAACAGTCAAAAGTGCGGCGACGATATAGCGAACACAAAATGTGCAAATCGGTAGAGCTGATTACAAAAAAAAAAAAAAAAACGCTGTCAAGAAAGTAGCTGAAGTAGCATTTTTATTTTTATCTCTTGAATGTTGTTATTGTATTATTCTGTAATACTTCATGGAGAACAGAAACAGCTAGTTTTCACCGTGACGTTAATCATTTTATTTTAAAATTATATCGCCTTGGATTCTCAGATTAGCTCGCCGACGAACGAAGTACCTACTAATCAGATAAACGCGAAGCGAACAAAATTCTAAAATTTGAAAAACTGTGCTACTTATCTTTTTCGGGCGACTAAAAGAAAGACTGATAATCAATTTAGTTGAAAGTCACAAGAAAAGTTCCAAATGAGAAAAAAATCTCCTTTCTGAAGCTATTCTGCACATTTAATAGGTATTTTGAAAGATATTGAGCAACCATTGACTCGCTAGACTCTCTAATAGTATTGTGACTGCGTTAAATTTTAAAGATTTTTCTTTGGATATAACAGCATTACCTAGACAAATTTTTGAAGTGCCTTCTTCAACTAAAAAAAGCTGAAAATTGTGACAGACTCTCAAAAAAGTGCCAAATTGGAACTTTAGTCGCCCAACGTCACGCTGCCAACCATTTCCAAATTGACACTTCTGACTTCTGAGATTCACAGTACATATTTTAATTACATAACCTTAATTTATAGGAGCAAGCTGTGAGCAATAAAATCTCAAGCAAACGAACACTAATGTGGAAAACATGCACCAAATGTACCAGTTTATACCATTTCCTCTGTGTAGGCGCAGTGGCTTAGTGGGGCCCCAGGTTTGATCCCTGGAAAACGCAAAAAAACTCACACAAACGAATTGTTGTGAGAAGCTAGGCCTTGGTTCCTTACGGACCTATTGCGCCAACTATGTAGGTATTTAATTTATTTATTTTATTCCATTTTATCTGCTGCAGAATAAGTAAATTGTGATAGTTTTATTGGGCTCTTGTCCACTTTACACTACTGAGATAATTGTTTGACTTATGTCTTGGTTGCGACGCGTTCTATTCGGTTTTCGAATGAACATATAAAATAAATAGGCACAGTAGTAATAGGCTTGTTTTATATCACTTTTTTTTTGCAAATCAAGGTAGACTGTAGAGTATCATCAGCACCCAGTGCCCATGTTCTGTAACTCATGCGATAAATTTTCGCTTCGAAAACATAGTAAAATTTTTTTCAATTTATATCGTTTTGGTGATAAATATATCGATGTGATAATTACAGAACATGGGCCCAGTACAATAATTTTACTCTGCACTTGACAAAACCCAGACTTGGCTTAAGGTAGACTCCGAGTACCGAATCGAAGTAACTTGACAGCGAAGTAACTAACTTGACAGTAGCAGTTCGTGATGCTGCTGACTGTGAATTGGTTTATTGAGCTTTACTTTGCATCGATAAATAATGTTCAATTAAACAGACCCCGAGAACCCATATTCAAATTGTAATAGGTACCTACCTTCTCAAACGCAACTGAACGTTGAAACTAAATTCATTTGTTGATCTTTCTTGGATTGTTAATGATTAAGGAGGTATTTTTAGTGCGGTTAGAGTCCCACACTACACTGGGTTCCTAGAACCCTATTGTGTTTTTCGAAATTTTGGCCTTCAAAGGGAAAGAAAAAACAATTAACAGACATATTGTTAGAACCTTTGGCTTATATTGGTGTGAATAACATCAAGTCCAATGTTGACAATAAACTCAGGTGATGTTTTTACAGCGAAGTTTTACAGATTTTCCAGACTTCAAACGCAAACATTCTGAAACAGTTGTCTCACAGTCACAGCAGCTCTGACAAAGTCGCTGTCCCTTTTTTAATCAGATTCCAACTCGCTACTCGCACACACAACCAGTCTCAACAACAGAGGTGTCGACAGAAGGAAAATTCAGACACTTCTACTTCTATTTACTTGATCGACGACCATTCGTAAAAAAAACAAAACTTGTTGTATTCACAGTATATGGAGTGTCTGCGCCTGGCTTTAAAGACGTCAGTCAGAAGAGCATCCCTCGTTTTTTTTTTTATTGTATACATTCCCACTTCGTCTGTATAAACAGTGCTTATATCATCACTGGTCGACGCCCAAACTTCCTTCAACTGTTTGCTTGGATAAAAGTTCAAAAAAGTGCGATCTGACAGTTCCAACCAAGTTCGGAACTGTTCACATCATCCGGCCAAAAGACATCGTACCTATGTGTTAATGCATTAAGTACACCTTTTCTGAAACATGGGCGGCAAATGGCTACATTTTTAATTTCCTTTACCTTCAACGTTTAGGCAATTAAAAAACCAATTAACCAACACTTCAAGCGCCTAATTATCGATACGTGCTGAGCGTGCATTTTTCCAATTTTCAGTTTTCCCTCCTATCGGAAGTTTGTTTAACGATAACTGATTTATCGGACTGAATTTAAAAACCCAGGTATTCTCTACTAAATGAAAGAAAAACACAGACTTTGTCCGAATCCCATGTTAAATAAACACCAGATCGTACTGTACGCATAGCTGATTACCATCTCTCAGCTACAAAGGAACAAATCTATTGTTACCATCACGATCGCATGCAAAAAATTTGTCAATTATTTCGGATGGGAATAGGAAACGAACCAAACCGAATTGGAATTGATGCCTGATCCTAAGTAAACATCCTTTGCACACGAATTTATCGAACACCAAAAGGTAGTTGCGCATGCATACACTTATCGGACGCGCACGTTTCCATATCTCAAACGTTTGTTCAATCCCCATCCCCATACCCATTCAACAAATAAACAGGAAAATACTTTGTTTTTTGTTTGCATACAACTGCCGTGAACGTGAACGAAAGTGAATCCTTCTAAGGAGCTTATAGATATTCGAATAGATGTGTGTTAGGAAAACAGGAAATTAAAGATTCGTGACATGAAAAACCGACCATGCAGCTGCAGCATGCAATTTGGGAACGGATTATCAGGATTCAGGATAAATTTGAATTTCAATAAAAGTGGAAGTTATCTTTCAGTTTCAGCTGTCCTTTCCTTTCGACGCAAGGTGTATCCACAGTCAAATAGAAAAAGAAAAATCTTATCATCGAACAGCACTTCATCAGTGGATCGATGTGAGGACCATGATCAGTACACAATTCGTCGTCAAGAGCTGGTCCTTGAGAGCCTATAATTAAATCCCTTATCAACCGACTACAAAAGTGCCAACAGATAGAATGTAATTATTGTAAGAGAACGCCCGACAGCTGCCGGCATGCGGTGCATCCTGAATCCTGATTAGTATTAATTTTCTCAAAAAATGTCTGCATGCACTCGTTACTGAATTTGTTATAGTTTCATCCTCTTGATGGACTGCATTATCCCAACCCCTATGTGAGCGGTGTCCGTTTTCCTTGGAAAATCTGGAACAGAATCCACAGAAATGTGACACTGTCAAGAGGAGAGTTTAGCAATTTTTCATTACCACTGCCATTAGATACGAGTGCATACATGTTTGTTCGAGGCTGAGTTTGATTTTCAATTTAAGATAAACCTACACAACACATCCACTAGATGCAGAGATAAACTGTCGATCGTTTCGGGTCACATGCCAATCAATTATTTTCGTTGGTGAAACCCAAAGCGAACGGAAAGGAGCGAATGGTCTGTAATTGTGGGTCACGAAATGTTTTACTTTGAAGTGCAGGGGTGTGTTGTCTGTTATCCTTTCGAGAGAGATGTGCGTTCGAAATGAGTTTCCTTTTTTCTTCGGATTTCACTAATTACGATCATTAATTTTTGGATTCATTAACAAACGGCGATTATTTTTCGTCGGCTATTTGTTTTTAAGTTGAAATAGATTGTTTCCGTTTCCGGATTTTGGCACTCAATTGTAGTTTTGTAAATGTTTCATTAATCGTTAATTCGTTAAAGGCACATAATTGCTGTTGGGTTTTGCTGATTGAGTCTTGAAGATGAACCATAGGTAGTATTTTAGGAACAGTATGTAATTAGTTATATAGACCACATGATCTTTGATGATTTAAGGCGAATTTTGTGTCAGTCAAATTATTGACACATTCTCCCTACAGTCTGTCAAATTTTTGAGATTTCAATTTTGAATTCATCTATAATTTGTTTCAATACGCTATCGAACTCTTGCCAAAGATAAAACGATGTTGGGAAATACAAAATGCTTAAAAAATACCCTCAAATTTAAATTTATTTTATGGCAAAACGTCATCATACATGTCTTATTTAATAAATTGTTTTTTCTGTCAATAGAATCGAACAATTTAATCGCTAGGCAAATGTGCCAAAACCTTGCATTTGGCAAAAAATATAACCAAATACATCTGACAGAATCTGCCATTTTACATTTTACGTATTCCTAAATAACTGATCATTGAGGTCTGAACACGAAGTATGGATAACACCACTATCCAATAACGAGACAAGTCGTTCAGAAAAGTAGCTACTCAATAAACAGCAACTGTCATAGTTTCCTGCCAGATTGATTTTGCAGTTCCATTTGCCACATAGTATGTCATAAGGAACTTTGATACGTCACATCCCATAAGAATTCAAATGAATTTGTCGCATGCCATAGCACAGACGTGTGTCTGTGTGGCATATGGTCGCGTTCTATTGCTTCTTAGATGAATGTCAACCTCAAAATATGTACAACAAATTCACGTTCACACATTTCCACTGCAGAAAAAACACAAATACTTATATTTCCCATGCAGGTGAATTTTTCTATTTCGCGCAAAATAACCCACTGGAGAAAAAGACAATTGACAGCTTGTCAATTCGGAATAAAATAAATGAAATGTTAAAACTAGTTTCTCAAGGGAACTTCGTTTATTTTTGGAATGTCAAGAAACTTGTACAAAACCAAACGTCAATTTTATTCCGCTGGCACTAAAGATCAACCGGGCATTCCATCATCTGAGATATATTTATGTGGTAGATGTCTGGCGGTCAATGGAACGCAGCCAAAATTTTGTAGATTCCAATTCAGCTTATTGTTATTGACAATGCGTCCAAAAACAAATAGGTTTCCATCAATTGTAAAATCCCTGCTGATCGTCGGTGAAAGATTTGTGACTTTTGAGAATTGTCATTTGTCATTTCGGTAATGATGATAAACTCGTCAGAGCTACCCGACCAAATCGTACTTCATTTAGCCACCATTACCAGGATTTTGATGTAAAAATTCCTACGATGGAAGTTGAAGTCGCGAATACATAAATATATTTTAACAATTGTTTTATGAATTTATTTCTGTTTCAAAGCCTATCAAAAAAATGCACTCTTATAGCACTCACACCGAGCCGAAAACCGTGTTATTGTTGAAAACTCGTTGGTGCAAACTTTTGTGGTTACAAATTTGGATCGCATTAATTAACAAAAAAAAAAAAAATGAATTTAGTGCATTTCAAAATAAGATTAGCCCATCAATTAATTGTGGAAAATGATTTTAAGATTTGAGTTGTGACATTTGTTTGGTCAGTTATTCTGCTGAATTTGCTGAACATTGCAAAAGGTGTGTTTGTTTCAATAACCCAACGAGTGGAAGTTGTTACCGTGTTGTTTTCGTGGAGAATGACTTTAAACGGCTTGTTTTGAAAACTGAAATATGTATGGGAAAACTTCTGTTTTCGAGTGTTTTCGCGACTCGGGCTCGGTGTGAAAAGGTTATTAAGCTACGGTAAGATGACAGACGTGTATCTGTGACGTGATTTTGACATCAGATGCCTGTGATTAATAGTTACTTATGTTAATTTGTCATCGGGATATTTTATTCCCTCCAATAGTTATATTTATTCTCATTTGCATGTTCCGATAAATGTATAAAACCCTTCCTACAATTTTTAAACTGTTACTTGATTTATTCTGCTTTTATTTTGACACTGACGTTGCCGGAAACTGTACTACTTTGTGAATCGGATGACTGTCACTGTAACTGTTAAGAACATTTTGCACTACACAAAATTAGTTGTGAAACATTATAGTCCACGTGTACCTATTCCTTCGCCTCATAGAGTAGGTATCTGATCATTGTTCATGCACATAAGAGATACCTACACACTTAGATCATCATTACTCGAAACTCACTGAACAAAAATTTTCCATTTGTGTAACTAAATACTTCATTGCACATTACGAGGGGCGTCTCGTGTTATCGCTGCTGATACGACAAGATCGTGCGGTATACGGTATACCTGTTGCAATATTTAAATTTATTGCTACTTAAACCCATAATAATAATAATAAAAATAATTGTGTTTCCACATGTGTGCTGCATGACGTATATACCTACTGGAATTACGTAAGATTACAAGTTGCTTGCTTTTATTATATAGCGTTAAGTAGGTGTCTATTTACCTGGGTATCACGTTTTCGTTCGAGACAGTTACATTTGACTTAAGTATAAGTGAAGTGTAATAATATTAGGATGATATTTAAAAAAAAACTTTGAATGTCAAATCCGCCATTCGATTCGCACTTAGTGAGTATTTAATTTATTAGTAAATATTTCATCCCATTGCTGTTGTCATTTTTGTATAAAGAATACAAAAAAAAACCGTAATGACAGTACCGGAAATAAGTTCTATTACATTTAAAAAATATATAATTTCAATTCATCTGTCAACTGTCAGCCATTTGACTTTGGGTAAAAAATATCCAGTAAGATGATGAGTAAAGGGGTAGTGTTTATATTGCTCCCTTGATGTTAACTGCTGTCTGTTTCGGATTAAGCAGAGATCGATCGCCTCGCCATGCTTAAAATTTGCAAAAAGATCCGGGTAGAAGATATCCAGTTAATACAACTATTTGCTTGGGCCAGGTTCGGGTGGGAGGCTTGGGACAACAAAGGCCATGTGCATCTGCTGTTTTCATATTACCCCCTGAACCAATAGGAGCTTAATATAAAGCGCCTGCACGTGGCTCATTACTTTGTTAAAGATATTGTCGAAGAAGTATTCTGCTAGATTATAGTCTTCTTCGAGTTGAGAGGGTTGGGATACTTGGGAAGTGTATATAGTTAGAAGGTAAAAAACAGCCTTTGTCTCAACTGGCAGATGGATAGAAGATTCACACCACGATGCCAGTTTATGGAAGGTGATACACGCAGCCAGATAAGACTGATAAATTTGGTTTACACTCTACTTTTGTGTTCATTGAGTCCGTTGATAGGTTCCTCAAATTGAGTTAGATTGGTGAACACTTTGAAAACCGTCGGCAGTTTTATTACAAAATATTTGCTTTGTTATTCTGTTAAAGATATTTTTTAACGGATTTTATAGAACAAAGGACACGATTCTATGGGTTGGGCCGTTAACATTTCCTTCACATGAACGCACTCTTTTTTGGTCCCATCAGCAACTCGAGAAATTCAGCTGTCAGTTTCTATTGACAATCACTGATTTGAGGTTAACTTTGAACGTATTTTTATTCACATGCTTGGAGATCGCGACACGACTAAGTATATTTTGTAGATTCGGAAAGCTGGAAACAATAAGTTTGAGAAATAGAAAAGATAAGACTCTATCTATTGAAATGTAATTTTCGTAAATTTTTTCGTTCTTAATAGCAAGGATTAAGCGTCAATACTTTCTTTTAGAGCTTTGTTGAAATTCGCTTATTTAATTAATCCCAGTTCCACCCCGAACTGTAGCGCCACCTAAGTAAGCAAGTACGTAATGTATAACTAAATGTAGCTCACATTAATGTGGCACTTAATATTTTTTAGCGCTACAATGCTAAGAGATAAGAATAGCCTTTCCATTTCCGACATTATACAACTTCTCCATATAATTTTATTGGATTTCTGATTTAGTGTTTAAAAAAAATATTTATTTTGTTCGTAATTGAATTTTACTCTCATCTTTTTACGACAGCACAGCTATTAAATTTTATTACCCCAGCAGCATTTAGAAAAGAAATACTTTTGAGTCTCAGACAATGATTCTATTACGCAAACACTTTTGACGCTACCCTCCGCAAGTCAATTTGTTCTAAGGGATCTGCCGCCCCCACCAAATCACTTAAATAACACACACTGTCTGTCAAAGTACTTATCATTATCATCGGCAGAAGTGTTAATAAAAACGACGCTAGCCGAAGCGACACGCTTTTCACTCGGAAATGTTCGAGTATACCTAGTCCGGAAAATAAATACAAATCCAAAATTAGATATCGAAATCGAACTGCATTTCGCTTTCGCAGTGACAACGACAACAACCAAGCAGGGGGAGAGAATCAAACGTACCTATACATCGACATGTGAGTCATTGAACTCGTAACCAGGAAGGGGAAGTTCAGAGGACACAGCCAGCGCATAATGAAATGTTAATTCCTGAGCGTGTGTACAAATGTTTCCCATCAAATGAAATGAGCCCCTATATGCGCGATTAACAGGATAAGAGTCGTCATGTAGGTCGCGTTGAATTCGTCAGAAATAACATCCGGCACACGCCCATGTTTGTCATGCTTTCAATGACAGCATAGCATAAGCCAATGCAGCGGTCTGGCATTAGGTCCTGCCGTTGGTGTTCGTGTGCAATAAGGACACCAAATATTGGTTCAAACAGGGCTTGTGTCGTGCGTCGCCTGTAGGTCGCCCCAGAATTTTTCCAAAAATTCTATTTACGTTATGGAAATTGAATGCTTATCAGTTTGGAACATTCGAAAAAGGATGTGATATAAATATGAGTGCACTCTGCGCCGGTCGTGGTGTCCGTTGAAATTCGATATCCCAGGGGAATATTTGAGGTGGTTACGGTTCCTTTTAACATTCGGGAAAATTCTCAAAAATCACAAGGGTCAGTCAATTTGCTTTGACCTTTGTTTAGTTTGTCGTTTGTCAGTTTGGTGTATGAATGCAATTTGGGAAGTCATAGGTTCATACTATTTTTGCTGATCTAAGGACTTACTGCTCGTACTGCCTCGATTTTGTAAATTGTGAACATGAGAAGTTGTTTGTGGAATAGGACTTTGGCGGTTCGCCTGACGAATCAGTTTTTATTTTAAGAATTTCTTAGAGTCTAAATAAATTAAAAACGGTAACAGGCCTTTTCATCAATTCTGAACACGCTTTTCCTAATCTCTAATAACACTGACGCAAAGCTATATGGACATTGGACAGCCATTAACACAGACATTTGGCGAACTAGTCAAAAGGACAACGGTACACTTTACCCTTATGTATTCTTCGGTTGCAGGGTATAGATAAAGTGCAAAAGTGTAGTGAAATCTTAGCCATGTTATATTTTTTTGTTATATTGCGAACAAAAAATTGCACTTTCGCAATTCCGCATTGATTATGGACCAGTTGCATCGGATAGTCAATAACCCTTATATATTTCGCATTCTTGTTTTAAAATATGTCACTTCCTTGATCGGCTTGAAAAGGAGAGGGCACACAAAAGTGTAATTCAATGAAACGAAATCCAGTGATCACGCGTGGACTTTTGTAAGGTGATTTCCGATAGTTGATCACGATAATATTTGTAATAGTCCCTTTTTGCGACGATTTTATTGATTCGACGATCATTTTACTTAGACAAATGCCGAAATTGGCTGCCGCAGTTGACTATCACAAAAGCACCTATCAGCTATCACCTTAGGGAAATCCACCCCAGAATTGGTTCTGTTTGTTGCTTTGAATATGCAGACACATACACTATCTGTAATTCATAAAAACTACTATATGCCTTCCCAGACAAAAGACTGTCAGATCACATATATTTCTTTGCGTAGGTATGTTGAAACAGTGTTCCCACACTGTGAAGACTGTTTATTAATTTTTTTTATCAGCGAAAGCATTAGTTTTCTCTTAAATTCAAACAAAATTTCCTTACTTTAAATGAATAAAATAAAAAAAAATTGCAACCGCTTTTAACAAGCTTAAAATAAGCATATACGAGTATCATAAAAATATGCATATTGTAATAAATTTCCTTTTCCATTAAACATAGTACCTACCTAATATCAAAAAATTCTTACGTTAGACGTTCGATGAGCTGTTTTTATTTTATCTTAAGTTCTTTGATTTTTTTTTTTTTTTGTAATAAAAATGCGTTTTTATGTTATGTTGAAACAATTTACGTTTGACAGAGATTTTTGGTTTTTCCCCTTCTATTAATCTTGTCCCTCGCTTTCCCCTTTTAAATCAGGAAGCTCCAAAATTGGGATCACTATTCAAAACACTAGTTTACAACAAAAGTCTGACAGCTAAGTATTTATTGACACGTATTTAATTGCGTTTTAGTTGACGTATAATTAGGAATAAATTAACACAAACTAGCCTCTAGGTAATTGTTCATTTTTTTTTCTCTATATTGATTATTTTTAATAAGCAACAAGAAATTACAACAATTCAATTTAGTTTATTAAGCAAATTAAGTTATAGATATCAAAAATGACAATTACAGAAACTAAGTCATCCGCGTTCATATATTCGTTAGTCCACTTTTGCTTGCTTGGTTGTTGGTGCCCACAGAAATGACACTTTGTGTACCTATTCATTTGGGGTTTAGTAAAGGACCATTCACATGAGAGCGAACTGCGAACCACGAACTGGCAAATATTCGTAGATTCTGACATTTCATTTACATGAACACTTTTTTTAGTCACAGGTACCCGCGAATCATTTGTATTGTTGAAGGTTCGAACGAATTTTTCGTTCGCAGGTTTGTGGATCGCGACTGTTTTATGTGTATTGTGAATAAAGTGTGACAGTTCGCGGTAAGAATTTTCAATTCGCTGGAGAATTGCTGTAATTGTAAATTTCGTTATTTTAATCAATCAAGTCTCGTTTTTTTTTTTTAGATTAGGTGTTATATTAATTGAATATAATGCTTTTGTGGTAAAACAAATAGCAATTTTCAATTCATAAATACAGATAAATCGATTTGTTCGCAGTTCGCCTATTCGCAGTTCGCGCTCATGTGAATGGTCCTTAAATCTGATAGCAGGCTGACTTTATGTATCTCTGTTTTGAATAGTCTAGAATTTAGATCGATAGCATGAAGAGTTTTTGTCGGTTGACGACTATGAAAGGTTAGCCGAGGAATCTAGTCAAGAATTTCGCGAGTGAGCACTCAGTTGACAATTTGACAGTTCGTATAAGTGGTTGACGTAAGAAAAGTGTCATTACCGAAGAGTCTAGTTTTTGTATCCAAGGTACTCGTACATCTAGTGCTAGTCCAATTCCTAAATTCCAGAAGCAAAAAACAAACCTAGTTGCAGAGCGCATTTTTTGCTGTCATTCTACCTGCCTCGATATCTCTGCTTTTTGAACCTATTCGAGATGTGCTTAGCTTGGCAAACACCGAACAACGGAAAAATAAACAGAGCTTACTTCAGAATAAAACAAATTGTTCGTTCTGCTTCCGTTTCTGTTCCCTAGGCTCAGACTAATTACACAAACTTTTCACAGCTGATTGAAATGTCAGACAAAATCTAGCCGGCGTTCGCTATGAACTATTGGCCTTACCAATAAACATTTTTAGTTCCGACTCTAAATTTAAGTAGCTCACAGTGGCTATATTTTTCATAAAAATTTCGCTCACAATTAAGCTTCCGTAAATTTAAAGTCGACACTAAAATTTGTTATTATTTGGCGCTATGATTTTTTTCGTACAAAATTTCTACATCAACTCAATTTCTTAAGTGCAATGTGAAAAGGTTGAAAATAAATAAATCACCACCTTCGTTAATATTAAATGTTTAATTAAACACTGAAGGGTATTTTTTTTTCTTCAATTCGATGAAATTTAATTCTCATCAATGCATGACATTTATCATACTCGGTTTTTGTACATAAACATATGGTGTGGAATTGTTATATCTCCTCCACTCCAACATCTATACTCGAATTTCATTTCCCAAAAATTTACTGTGTTGATTGTTTAATGAATGACGATGATGTATGAAACCCCATAATGTGTTATAAGCATTGGTAGTTGATGTAGATCGGAGAACGTTCGTTCGAATAAAATTTATTAACATCACTGGGGTGGTGGAAATTGATTAATGATCACATGGCTGGCATGTGGTGTAGAGAAAGTATTGTGGATTATTAATAACTTGTCAGTATAATTGTATACTCTCATGAAAGGGTCAAAATGGGTTCAAAAAAATTTATTGTCAAATTCGAAGTTTCTTAAGATCAGTATAAGTATTTTCATTTCAAGTGAATGTAAACAGTTCTCATCAATCAAGCGGAGCTATGTGTGTGAACGAAATGTCTTCTAGACATTGTAGACTATGGCCTCTCTAATAAAGTGGCTGGCCTGGGAAATAATTTCATCAATTTTATTTTTAAATTGATTATATTGCATATATAGGGCGTTTTTGAAGTCCTAAATGTGACAGCTATTATCGGAACTTAATCCGAAATGAGGAATTAATTTTGACTCTTTATCATAACGTTTCGAACTTTGGATCGTATATAGGGTTCACAACACACAACATACGGCGACCTAGTCGAAATACTTAAAAATCTAGCCCCAGAACTAAAAATGGAACTCGAATAACAAAAATAGGAAACCACACTTGTTAAATTGTGTAATTAGACGTCAATCATTTTGACGTGAAAGTTCTCAATCTAAAACTGTAGGTATCATTTTCAACGTAAAATAAAACAAAAATCATACGTTCTGCTTTAACCTGCTTATGAAACTAACCATATAGCATTGCCAAGAAAATAATGATTCAAATTCACTTTGAAGAAACCGGTTGCGATCTATAATTTGTATAATCAACTTAAGTTATAACTTACTGTGGTTGTGTACGGTTGTGAAACTTGTTTTGCAAAATGATATGCAAAAGCAAGTCATTTGTCACGATGCATCCCCATGAGACAGCGGCATTCCGCAAAGATCAATATCACCAGTATTATGGAAAATAAATATGCATGAGCGGTATCATATTTTAACACAGTCTTTCACAACTTACAAGTCCAATTCCAATGTATAAAAATAGCTATATATTTGAATACTAAAAGCTGTGGTGCCTGTACAGTTCTTTGATAGAGAATAGGGGACTTAGAATTATTTTAAAGAGAAAACATCAAATGTGGCTACTGGGGGGTTGATCCCATAAGAAATGTAAAACAATTTTTTTTATCCTACCTCATCTGGTGAATGGCGGACTAATGCCTAATTTATGGGATAGCTCGAGTGCTAATTTTTATTTTTCAACTAGAAAGAGACATTATTGTTTTATTTTTTTTTATCTTTTATTTTCTTTAAATGAGTGCGACACCACTTTACCCTGGAACCAACTTAGCGTTAGCACATTCGCTTTCGCCTAACCTTCTCCTGAATGAACTTTGTCTACAAAGTTCGCATTCCGTTCTTTGCTTTGCTTTAGTGATTTTTTCGTCGCCATCGCATTCGCATGGGTTTCTAAAAAAAACTCGACGGCGAATGAAATCTTCTTCCAGAGATCTTTAACTGAATGAATTGCGAATCGCGTAGTTTTCTAGGATGGTGGACGTTCCTTGCATTCGAACCAAAAACAAGAGTTATTATACATTAACGTACTTTTCAAAGCCAATTAAAACTATTGAAGATTACAATGTAATTTTAAGATTCGCTTATTAAAAAAAGAATAATTCAGAAGAGAAAAAGAAAATAAATGAGGTTACGAAAAGCGATACAATGGCCGCGTTCCACTGCCCGCTAAATAAGCAGCGGCATGTCAAACTCCATATAAAAAAAAATAACATTTTACCTTTTGCGCTTGTCGTCTAGCACTTTTTGTGAAATATACCTTTCAGGGAAATTTTTCATGCTAGCGCAAAACTACCCACTGCTTTGAGAGAAAAAAAAACAGCTGTCAAAGGAAATCGTTCAAACGTCTACAAAATAAAAACAAAAATACGAAGCCGAGCTGCAATTGTGATAAAATTGGTAATAAGGTAAGTAAAATAGCAATTCCGATATTATTATGGTTTCTATAACATGTACCTACTATTTCCTTTTAAATGTAGTTTGTAAATAATTATGCGACACGAAATTATTTATAAAGGAAAGTCATATGTTTTTGATGCAAACAAGTCAAATGTCACTTTGCCGCTGCCGCTGCGCGAGCGTTCCTTCATCTGGGATATTTTGTGCTAGAAGACTAGCGGGCAGTGGAACGCGGCCAATGTGTTGGGGTAATTTTTGTGACAGGTGATAGATGTCAAAGAATCTAAAAATGTTCTAAAAAGTAAGTTTAAGGTTAAGATAACATTTTAGCTAGGCCTTGGCTCTATTTGGAACTGAATCCCTCAATAAATATCTTATATTGATGACCAATATTTCATCTCTATAGAATTACCACAGTTTTATGGACTGTGGCAGGATTTAATGGAGTAACTTAGGTTGACATAAGAAATTTTAATAAATTTTATGTTAGAAAATTTAGGCTTTATGCGGATCAACATAATTATCAAGTATTGAAAGCTTAAAACTTTTTGTCTGCGACTGGCTGAAATCGATAAAGATTATACTCCATTTCAAGCGGAAATCCCTTAAATGACATAATCCTTTAAGTGTGTACAAAAACTGATATATAATCGGCTCCTTAGCAACTATACTCTAATGCCTTCCAACATCCTTCGAAAAATTCCCATAGCACTGCAATTTTTAAATTTTGTGCTAATCCTCCTTAAAGGATAATTGTGCGGAAATGCCCTTCATCGGTTTGTTTCTTTACCTATCGTTTTCGGAATATGCCTACCGCCAAATATAACACATCCCCGATTGTTGTACCCACACCAGAATGAACGGAAACACAACCAACATCAAACCGATTAAACGGAATAATTTCCTCTTCTTTGTTCACCAATCACAGGACATGTCATGACCTCACAAAAACGAACAAATTTCACACAAACCACATTGGAAAGGACGAAGCGAAGTGAATGGAATCCGAATCAGTGATATCGTCGGGTTGCGGAGGAGGCTTGACGTCGGCGTTTCTCTATACCAGCAACAGGTAGATAAACTAGGATATACGAGGATACAATCCGTGAAAACAAATGCACTGCTCACTGCAGTCGAAATCAGCGCTATGCTTATTACTTGTGTTGACAGTAGCCACCTGCTGGTTTACAGTGAATTCGTGCGGAAGCAATGCGCCAGCTACGGCGAAATGTGTTCGGGAATCCCTTGCGAATGGTCTGTCTGGCTGAGCCTCGGGGAACCCAGCGTTAATTCCGAACAAACCTCATACATCTTCTTTTTTTTTTAGGGATTTTACGACACAACC
The DNA here is from genome assembly GCA_949126925.1 of Cheilosia vernalis. Classification (NCBI taxonomy): domain Eukaryota; kingdom Metazoa; phylum Arthropoda; class Insecta; order Diptera; family Syrphidae; genus Cheilosia; species Cheilosia vernalis. Next base: position 45,088,311 of record OX421361.1, on the reverse strand, counting down.
ATCTGTCACAATAATTGCTGTAAACCGATTTTTACACCTTCATAAAAACGTTCGAAATAAATCGCTGGATTATAATAGAGAGTGACTTCCTTCGCGCCTATAGCTAGATCAACCAACCAAACCAATGCGAACGTGTGTATGTAATTGTTGGAAGTAATAATACGCTTCCGTATTAAAGTAATCGCATTCGGTACACGAAACAGGGGAAACTACTTCCGATCGTTCGACGGATCATTGAACGTTAAACAGCAACAAACAATGAGTTCCATGGAACAGTAGTAGTAAACTACCGGAAATTAAATTAGAGAAGCTCGTGGGATAAATCAAAAATGTCTTAATTTAGTGCGCTTAAAGAAAATGTGGAGTTACCGTGCAGAATATGCAATTGGAATTAAGTATCTTTTGATTGGGGGAGGCAATGAAGGTTATAGTTTAGCTGAGATCAGGTGGAAAAGTAAGTTTTAAGCAAAGCTGTTGTGGGGAAGGGAAATAATAATTGGGAGACGTCAACAAATTATTCTCTTCATTGACACAACTGCCAATTTTTATATCTGTCTATTTAAAAATTCGCTATAGAATTGAACATTTACCATCTATCCCCTGCAGGAACCACGAAATAAAAGCTACAAGAGAAAAGGGAAAGAAAGACCCGATTTTCTGCAGCCAAAGGTAATAGGTAACGTCATAAGAATGCAATCAACCCCTTCATGTGTCATGAGCGAGCTTCGTTAAATGTTAGATTTAAAATACAATTTTTATCGTTCAGCATTTCTGCAACTGAATTAAGTATTTAAAAAAATACTGGCGCAAAATTATAGTCGGATAAAGCCCACTTTATGATTATTTTAGTATGTGACAACTGACAATATGTCCGTATTAGTATTTTCCTAATTATAGTCGACAAAATAGCCACTTTGTATGTATGTAGTTAAAACCTGGTAATAAATTTAAAACCACCAAAAGTAGGTATCTACATTTTATCCCTTAGTATAGAGTATAGACTCTCAATCCTCTCCCATCTGTCATTTCTATTGAGAGACATAAATTTCTAGTTTTTCTTTGAATATTTTTAAAGAAATGGTCCTAATGTCGATTTCCATTGGGATTTTACAGATTTGCTCTCAGATCTCAGATTTTTCGTGCCCATGGAACATAACATGTCGCAGTGGCTTAGTGGTTAGTGTGTTGGACTACTAAGCGAGGGGTCCAGGTTCGAATCCCGCAAAAACCCAAATTCCAACTCAGGGTTTTTTCACTGCGTCACCTCTCGCGAACGTCTAACAAACATCAGAGAGTATAACTGTCATGAAAGAGCTTCTCAATCGGCCCGTTTGGAACCGGCATAAAATTGTAGATCCCTTCCATTCGTTCCAAAAATTAAAAACTAACACAAAACGAATGGTTGCGAGAAGCTAGGCCCTGGGTCCCTTCAGACCTGTTGCGCTAACTATTATTATCATTATATTAATACGTGAACATCCAAGCTTTCCGTACGCTTTTTTGGCATTTAATATGAAATGAGGAGAATGAAACTTATCTTATTTGAAAGGTGCTGTGCCATAGATGTGCACAAACACAAAATCGTGGGTATATGTCGCCATTAAGACTGGTAAAATTAAGTTAAGACTTCCCCATACAAAACAGGTACTAAAAGGATTTTGGTGACAATCAAGTTTTCGCTGTCATGTTTCCATAGTAACGTATTTAATCATCTTAGATTAGAACCTGATGGAGAGAATCATTTACCCATAAAGGTATGCAATTTACCTGCCCCTAAAAATAAGCAATAATTGTAAGAAATTTATTAAGGGGAATTATTTATTATTTGTCGCCACTATATTACCATAGTAACGTACCTATTAAAAACATAAATCATTTTAGATTAGAATCTGTTTCCGATGGAGCAGCTCATTTACGTATTTTTTAACTTTCTCCATTACGTAGATAGTAAGAGAAAGATATTATTTTTGTGCAAAATTTCGGACTCGAGATATTAATCAATTCTGATATAACGATGATAGAGGAAATCAAAAAAGTGGATTGCAAAATTCTGTCCGGTCTGTCGGTCTGTCCGTCCTTCCACAGGCTTACAGTCTAAAAGGCTTCCCGGATTACGTTCAAACCTCGGATTTGGAGTTTTTGGGCTTACAGTTCGGGATGTGTTTTTTTTTTTTTTTTTGCAAGGTAAACTCAATATTAATGGTACTATATACAATTTTCGTACCAGTTTGATTTGATCGAAAACGGCTCTAACGATTTCAACCAAAATTGATATTTAAGCTTAAGTAGGTGAGGTTACCATGACTGCATACCCAGTTTTTGTCTAAAAATTCGAATAATGGTAGACACTTTTGAAATTTAGACATATCTCGAAAACGCTCCATACGATTGTAACAAAAAATAATTTCTAAGGTAATGTGGTCATTTATAACTTAATAGCAAACTCAGTTTTTCTCTATATTATCGTACAATGGATTTTTGAAAACAGTATTCCTTAGGCGCGTTAGGCACTTTTAGATGGGAAGAAATTAATGAATTCGCGTTACCTTTATTTAAAACGACACCGCGTCATCGTCACCGAAAAACCGACACCCGATGGCGCTGTTTTCCATTTTCTGAGAAACTCAACTGATCTCATTGAAACTTTGTATGTGAGCATGGTTGGATTCAGCTAGAAAGATACAATAGTTTTGGACCCGATTGGTGGCGCTGTTGTCGATTTTTTTGAGAAACTCGACCGCTCTCAATGAAACTTTGTTTGTGTGCATGGTTGTATACAGCTAGAAATATAGGATAGTTTTGGACCCGATAGGTGGCGTTGTTGTCCATTTTTTTGAGAAACTCAATCGATTTCAATGAAACTTTGTATGTGTGCATGGTTGGATTCAGCTAGAAAGATACAATAGTTTTGGACCCGATAGGTGGCGCTGTTGTCCATTTTCTGAGAAACTCAACCGATCTCAATGAAACTTTGTATGTGTGCATGGTTGGACTAGAAAGATACAATAGTTTTGGACCCGATAGGTGGCGCTGTTGTCGATTTTCTGAGAAACTCAATCGATCTCAATGAAACTTTGTTTGTGTGCATGGTTGTATGCAGCTAGAAAGATAGGATATCTCATTTACAAATTAAACGGAAATTGTAATATGTATGTATAATGTTTGTAGATGAAAATTCATAAATTTCATTGGTATTCATTTCAAAGAATACCAATTAATTATTAAATTCAATATTTCATGTATGTATTTGTAAATGTACGTTTTAAGCAATAGATTGCAATATTTTTTGTAAAATAATATGCATTATTTTTTATGTACAATGGCGCTTTAAATAAAAGTGAAAATTGTAATATAAGATTTGTAGTAGTAGTTTATAATAATCAATAAAGAAACACTTCATTTGAAAGTATTTCCTGCCGATTTGAAAAATGCACACGTAATTGTTCAAGTAATAACTTCTGTCGGCACTCCCGGAGTGCCTGTCTCTTTTTTTAGTTTAGTTTTTTATGTTTACCGTAAAACGGCGATAACGATTTTGACCAAAATGCAAACTTTGAGTTAAATGGATGTTTTCAAAACTCACATATCGAAAATCCCATCTTGATTTCGATAAAACTTAAAAAACGAAGCAATGCTTACATCCCGAACAATTACCTACTTATAATCGGTTTTCACAATTAAATAGTGACGCAATAGTATTTTTGAAATAAAACATTGCAATATTTGGTACCTACTGTTTTGTCTGGCAAATTTTACAAAAAACCGCTATAACTATTTTGACCAAAATACATTTAAAAGATAATAAGCATTCTTAATATGATTCTGTTAAAACTCTGGGGGCAAGAGCGGTGTTCTATCGCCCTGCTATGGTGCATCGTAGTAAATGAACTGCTGAAACATACTCAGAAATAAGGGATTCTATATCCATAAGAAAGTTTCGTTCTACCCAGTCGTGCACTTTATTTTTCCATGTATTATAGATGTCGCTCTTTTCTTTTTGTTTATAAAAAACATAAATAAATAACGAGAATAACGAGAATAACAGAAGTACGTTTTTTAGTATACATTCTTATAAAAGGTATGGTCGATTTTCGACCACAAGCGATACTAGTTATTATTAATGGAACATAAAACGAGATTTTTCTTCCTCCGCATTTGTGGTAGTGCGTGTTTGAAAAGTCAGCTGTTCTTAAATTAAAAATAATTTATGCTTATAAAAATCCACTCAATTTGTGTTGATATCTATTGCGCCGGCCAAATGTAAATTTTTCTTTATTTTTCACAGACTGGTCTTCTAAATACGTAATTAATACACACTTTAAAGTTTGACAAAAGGCAAATGTTTTGGTGTTAGTGTAAGCAGATGTGAATCTTGCTCAGATATCGAGATTCGAAAAATTGCTCTGACTCTCAAAAAAAGTGCTTTTTTTGCGGCCAATGGAACATCAAATCTGACAGCCAGCCAGATTTCCCAATGGAAATCGACATGAGTTATTTATATTTTTGAATATCTCGAAATGTTTAAATGTGTTGGGCTTCTAAGAAAAACAAAATAAAACCAGAACAAATCCTTTTTAAGATTTTGATTAGGAAGATTGCCTACTCTCTACAGATTTAATAAAAAAAAAAAAAAACATGTGGCGGAGTGCCGACAGAAGTGATTTCTTTAACAATTACGTGTGTATTTTTCGAATCACCACGAAAACATGTATTTTGCAAAATGGTAAATAAATAATGTAATCAACATACACTGTAGAATATTCAATCGTAGAAATAAATTAATACGTTTTTGTACCTACAATTATTGTTTTTGTTTACGTTTGTTGTTTTTGTCGACAGAAAACAGGCTCCTGTATTTTGCGTTACCTCTATGCAAATTTAAATAGTACAAATGCAAAAGAAAAAATATGTATGCTTTTTTTGAAATTATCTCCCAAATTTCTCCCTTTATAACAATGGTTTTGTAGATTTCATCATCATCACCCATATGGTATGGGTAATTTCGTACACATTAGGTTCGTTCAGGTACTTTTTTTGCAAATTATTTAAAATTTGCTAAGAAACTGTGCAAATGCGACCACGTACTGAGAAAATTTAAAAAAAAATGAGAGAAATCCATTTCCCCTCTTTTCATTTTTTCGTAATTTTCTACTCGCCGAACTTCGACTTACTGAAAAATGAAAACTGCCAACTAAGTGACAGTTCAAAAGTTTGAAAAGTAAAACTATTTATTTTCGTCTTCAACGGCGTCAGAGGAACAAGTTACAACTGAATGTTCTCCTAGAACATATCAGCGCATTCAAACGGAAAGTGTTATAGGTATTTAGCTTGTAAAAAACTCAATTCCAACTTATTTTGTAGATGCTGCATTTTACTATTATGTCAAAATGACATTTCTTGAACTTTTTGTAAGAAAACCGATCAGGTACTTCTCTTGAAATTGAGAGAATTCTGTCTCGATTTTAGAGATTTGACATTTTTCATTTTTCTATGCTGAAAGTGCGTACACGAACGGAACTATTTTATTTTTCCATTATCATAATTTCAAAATCCAAACAGAGTCCAATCCAAGAGTTTAAATAATTTTGTTATTCCAAAAAAAAAACCTAGCTAAGGCTCTTAATGATATAAAAAATGTATAATCGGCGGAACAGTCCGGTTTTTAAACCTTGCACTATATGCCGAATGTCCCCATTAAGGAAAGCGAATGCCATTGTTCTGACTTCTCCGTTATAAAATATTATATTCAGTAAATGGGCCTTAGTGCATTGGATAGTGCCAATATGATATTTTCTTAAGGCATCAGCAAGATTAGAGTTCGGTTTATGAATCAATATTTTATGCCTTTATTAAGTACCATTAGTAAATCATTACAAGCAATCATATGCCCGTAGAATTTCGAAATCGCATAGATCGTAATGCAGAAATTCTTCCAAAGAAGAAGAAATGCACATCCAACTACACACAAAGTAGGTAGGTACCTGTTCATCTAATTTATAAAAGCAACAGACGACAATAATGAAAAAATTATGAAATCGAACCAAAAAGCGAGCCGTATTAATAAAAAAACCCGAACTAATCTCAAACTCGTATATTACCTAGCAACATACACATACTACATACGAGTACCTAGATAACAAAATTTCGACATCCATTTGTCAACTTCATATTATAATGCTCCTTCTAAAGCAAATAATATGCACCGTGTAAGCATTTGTGCCACCCAGTATAATAGCACATCAAGCGTGCTACAAAAATCGACATATGCGAGCTGAACAAATATAAAAGCAACTTCCGTTTGCCACCATACAACGGGTTGGGTGCAAAACTTAAAATACCCTTATGTTTACTCACTTCCCTTTTTCTTTCACACAACCATGGAAAGAGGAAGTCAGTCAACTTGCACAAAGGAGTCAATGGTAGGCAATTCTATTCATTTGGGATCGGGATATACTCGTATGTGCGAGTGCGACTCACATCCGCACCGCAGTTTCACGTCTCAGCCTTCTATCGCAAGAGCAAATATTTGAACCAACCCTCTGTTACATTGTGTTCGTCCTTACACATTGGGAAATAATTTCCCTTCTCCTATCCTTGTACAACGGAAAACTGCTTGCAGACTGTAGATCAATCGAACATCATGCGCACCACATGACTGTAATTCCATGACAAAAGCGAATGGAATCCCTGAAATGGAAGAAAATGGAAATGCACACAGCAAGTGAGAAAAAATCAATGTCAAGCTATGCTCAGAAGTACGTGATTCTTTCACTGGGATTAGGAAATTGTAGAAAGGATTTCATTTCCTTTCGGATTTTATTTTGCAGGCCAGCTTTTTGGGTACTAGTCCTGAGCGAGCATCATAGAGAAACAACGAAACTCAATTTAAACATTCACAGCGTGATTGCAATTAAATTGTTGTTCGAAAAGGATCAACTTGGTTTACGATGTGTGACTTGGAATTTTGCTTTGTGTATGCCGACGACAATGTTTGACACAATGAAGAGGATGGACGTCCGGGATGGGCGAGAGAATATATTATTGTTTTCCTTTGTGTTTTTTTTTTTTTTGCTTTTATTTATGCGGATTCGCAGGATTATTGTGTTGTTGTTTGTTTGTTTTGGAATTCCATAGTTCGTAATCGCTTTCTGTGGTCATTACAATCGATTTGTAAGGAGTGCGCGGAACTTCTAAAAATACTCTTCATTTCCGGTAGTTCTGAATTGCAAAAAGCACATTTATCGAATATCGAATGTCATTTTGGAGGCTATATGTCTTCTGTTTGATCGTTTGTGGAAAAAAAAAAAGGAATTAAGACATTTTGTTGGCTATAGATATAGGGGAGATATATCACAGTTGCATTATATGCTTTTCACACCGAGCCCAAAACCGGGTTTTCGCCAAAACACACGAAAACTTCATCGAAAACAGAAATTTTCCCATCGTTTGCACTCGTTTTCCACGAAAACACCACAAAAACGACTTTCAATCGTTGGGTTGTTGGAACAAACACACCTTTGCAAATTCAGTAAAATGGCTGACCGAACAAATGTCAAAACTCAGAAATTAAAATCATTTTCCACAATTAATTGATGGGCTAATATTGTTTTTAAATGCACTAAATTAATTTTGTTTGTTAATTAATGCGATAAAAATTTGTAACCACAAAAGTTTGCACCGAAGTTTGACGACTAGTGTCTCACAGCTGATTGAAACGTCAAACGAAAAGGAGTTGGTGGTCGGTGTGAATGCATCGACGTGTTTTTCGAGGAAATCGCGGTTTTGGGCTTTGTGTGAAAAGCATAAAAGGGGAGATATATCACAAATGCATAAGTTCTTATTTTTAGGTCAAAGCAGACAGAGCCTGAGCTGACGGAAAAAATGCAGTTTTAGTTTTAGCTAATGTTCGATTGTGCTTTCAGATTCGCTCTCAGGTTTGAGATTTCGTTTGTCTAATCGAACCGATCTTAAACGTCAGCTGCTGTTTTTTTTTTGTGTTGATATTCGTGCCAATTTGTGTAGCCTTGACACTTAAGATTTCTCCATTCACTGATTAGATTTTTAATTAAAACAATCGAAATTTTGCGCCCAGATTTGCACTTACATAAGTACCTAATTAACAAAAATAGATCCACCCAATGCAAAGCGTTTCTTTGAAGATGAAAGATCTCACGAAAATGTAAAACGCCTGTAAACAAATTAGCAACGCCTATCGGACTCTAACTAGATTTTGTTTGAGCTGTCAGCTTTACAACTAAATGTTAAGTTTTAAGTGCAGGTAGTAGTAATATAAGACCAAGTTTTCGCATGTTTGATGCCACAAAAACGAACTGAACGAAAACAACGAGAAAAAAATTGTTGTGGCTGGTGCTGTCATTTACGAAGATTTTGAAACGGCAATTTCGCTGAATGCTTTCTGTTCTTTTAAATTTGTGTGCTTGCTGCAACTTCACTTCAAAAACTGGCATGAAAAATTTAGTTTTGGACGACAGTATTGGTTTTGTTTGCTCTACCGGGAACTGTCATTCAAAAATAATGTTGACAGCCGGATCAGTAAAGCAAAGGCTGTTTTTGAGACAAGGTCCAAGTGGTACGGTATGAGAGATTTGGTCTTAGACACTTCCATAACTAAAGCACGTAGTTACATCAACTTTTTCGAGTCTCGAAGTGTCAAGTCTATCGTAGGTAGTTGTTGTTATTTGCGTGCTGAAAATCCTACTTTACTTTGCTTTGCTGAGTTCGAAGCTCAAAAAAACTGGCCAGGTGAGTCAATTTCAATTCAAATCCTTAACTTAAGGTAGAAATTACACGCACGACAGCTAAGGAAGAACTCACTTCAATTGGGTTAGAGTTGGCTGCGGCTAGTTAATACCAGTTAATACCATAGGAATAAGCCACCTATGTAACAGAACAACTTTTGCTCAAAGTGATCATATTACAGTAGTGGCGGGAACTTTTTAAAATTGATCCTACTGTGACACTCCACCGCAACCCTACAAAACATCTTTTTTTCATTTCAGTCAATAATATGTACATATTTCCATCCTCCTCTTGTTTCTAAATTTAGATAATTTCCACGGCGTTTAACTCAGTGTTATCAATGAAAAATAACGAAATTTCTTTGAAGCGAAAACTCATGAATGGAGCCGCACGTTGATGCGGCTAATATCACACCGACTATACACTTGGAGAGTTTCTTTTTGTCTTCCTCGTCGGTGTCTGATGCCTTAAAAAGCCGGCAGAATAATGATATTATTCCCATAAGATGTGGTACATCTACATCGCAACATTACCTATGTATAGTTCATGCGTCATTCGCTGGGAGCGGAATGCGCATGACCGTCATTGAGCGCACAGGTCCTGGTTCATTCATCAAAAAAGTGGAAGAACCAGTCGCGTGAAAAGGACGATTCCCTATTTCAAGTTCCAAGGAGATATGTCATATGTGCGCTCAATATAATTATATATATTCTCTTTCTAGTTCCAATAGTGTGAGATGTATATTGCAATGACGTCACATGGGAGACTGGTGGCTCCGGAAACGCGCAAAATCTTTCATTTATGAGTGTCTTTTTTCTTGTACTGCTCCTGCTAGATAATTCATTCAGCAAAAGGTCAATGAGAAGTATATGCGTATGTGTAATGTGGCATTTGAGTGGGATTTTTCAGATTTGCTCTCAGACTTCAGATTTCGTGTGCCTAATCGAACATAAAAAACGTCACTTGCACTTTTTTGTGTTAATGTTAGTGCGATTTGATTCACTCGTTAAATTTTTAATTTAGAAATAATTAATTTATAAAAGTAGATTCACCCGATGCCATACCTTTCTTTCCTGTAAAAAAATCTCGAAACCGTAAACAAACTCCACCAAAAATTGTCAAACTCAAACCAACTGTTATCTCTACTTCCCAAGCATTCATTGCAAAACGATTCGAGTGTAACGGGTGCGCCCGTATTTTCCACTATCCAAAATTTACCCCGCTCTAAAAAGCTTCAAAATCGAAAGTTACCTACCCGGGCGCCGTATGCCAATTGACCAGGAACATCAAGTGACTCGCGAAAACGTCCTGGTGAATTTATCAAATTTTACGTCAATCCAGTTTTTTTTTGTTGGAAGATCCGTTTTTTTCTAATTTGGTTCACGTTTAATTTTAGAAATATTCCAACCCCCAAATTTTAAAGATTGGTCCCTCGTGTTTGTTTTTGTTGTAACTCTTAAACCAGTCACTAATCTCAGTCAAAGTGAGTTACAAACAATCGTTCACTTTCTCCGAGTCAGTCTGAATTTTTTCAAGATTTTCGGGCGTTTAATTTGGTGTTGCTATTTTCTCAATTTTGGCTAAAATTTCGGGAAATTCCGACGTTAGGGCCTGATTCTGCGGCCAAATTACGCGTTTCCTGGTGAAATTCAGACGATTTTTTAGTCTGGGTTGAAAAGCCTAGAGAGGACGCAAAAAATATTATCTGGTTTTGGGTGGGTGTCGGTATTCATCATCATTCGGCAAATGTCATTCATTCAGTGCGCCTAGAAGCAGCCACGTCATTTAAAATGTTCTTTCAAAAACCAAAAAAAAAACAATTCATAACCCCAGAAATAGTCCAGGAAAAATTTGTACAACAATTTGCTGCCGCCCATTGATATGCAACATTATTTACAGCGCGCACATGCAAACGTCATACAAAGCTCTCGGCCATTCACGACATCTCAGATATTCCCATTCAAATTGTGAAATCTGCCATTCATATTCGGCCTCACCGTTCCCACGCACTTTCCACAATGTATGCATCCAGCCAGACTCCATTGTGATGCTGAAACACAAATGATACAACGCCTATAGCAAAAAAAAACACAATTCTATCAAATTATCAATTGGAACTACCCGCACAATGACGTCAAAGCAACAAGAGTTCATTCTGAGCTTGAACCAAGTTTCGCTGAAAATTCATCCAATCCACTCACTTGCAGCATCGAACACCTCGTTGACAGCTATTCGCTCAGAGTAAGCAGCTCAACCACTTGCCGGAGCACACCATTTGCTTCGCCCACACCGCCTTTGCTTGCCGTAGAAAGAAAAGGAGAACGAAATGAACAACTTGAATTTTTCTTATTCATGTTCACGTCGCCGTTGATTGTGGTTGTGGTTGACTTGACGTCGCTTCGTTAGTGCACATCAGTGAACACTCCTTCCTCGCGTAGTGGTTTTTAAGTTTTTTTTTTACTTCTCGTGTGTGCTTTATCTCTTTGCTCACTCACTCACTTCGCTCGAATACAGTTTTGACAAGAAACCGAGAAGTGACGAAAAAAAAAAAAAAAAATTAATTCCAATCAGATAATTTCGAAATTTCCTCTTGTTTTGTGTGATTAGTTGATTATCGCTGCCCTCACAATCGAAATTCGGAAGCAACAACGAGTCGACAAATTTGTAGTGAAATGGAAAACGAGAAAACCACAAAAATTCCAGCAGATCATCGTCAGCACAGCCCTCGAGTGTTCTCCGGAATTGATTATTCAAGCAAATAAATTCGCGAAGGGCAGGTGCAAAGAACGCGACGAAAAAACGTTAAGACGAAGAGAAAATCAAAGTTTTTTCAAGTGCTCCCTCCAACGAAAACCGAGAATTGTTCAGAAAATAATTTGTGTGTGCCCCTCTGCTTAATTATGCACCAGAAACAAGCGAATCTGGAAGATAAAAAAACTATATCAACATCACCAAAATAGCGAAAAACGACGACGAAAAAGAAAAGTTTAGAACTTCAACGAAAAACGCGAAAAAGGAGGCGGAGAGGAGGTGGCATACTCCCATACTCACAAGTCACACAACTCACCTTGGCTCTGTGTTAAAAATTTTCTTGTTTTCGTTTATTTTTTATTTGTTTCTTTTTTTTTTCTTATGTTTTGTATGATGTCGGTGTGTTTCTAATTGGAAAGTGAAAAGAGAAAATTCTCCTCTTGTCTGTCTAGCGCGAGTCCGCGGTCAGTGACAGATCATTAAAAAAAATTTATTTCAAAAATATTCGCTTAATAATTTTACGTGGAAAACGGTGTGCGTGCGTGTGAAAGAGCAGAAATACCAAAAAAGGAGGCATAAACGTAAAAGTTATTTATTCTTTGTTGTTTTTTTCGCGGTTACTTGCGCGCATACTTGATCGTCATCACGAAAAAAAAAATAAATAAATAAAAAAGCACAAGGTCCCCCTTCCCACGTACTCTTGATGGCGTTTTTATCCTCCTGTCTGGCTGTGTAATAAAACTAAAAACGGGAATCGGCATCAGAAAATATAAAAAGAAACGAAAAATCCTTCCCCCTTCTCGCACTTTAGTCTGTCGTCAGTTAAGTGTTCGCCAATGCAGTTTGCCGAAGGAGTGGGAGAATATTGTTTGTATCCTTTACAAATACCCCAAGAGCAGAAGCGCACCTACCACCACGAGTGAGAGATTCCGGTAGAACAGCATCATCCCAGACCGACCAGTCGACCAACAGCGTCATTCCATAGAGACACAGGCGAATTGGTAAAACAGATCGACACCATCATGGCTATGAACTACAAGGTTCCGTCGACGTCAAAAATCTCCGTGGACAAACTGCTGAGGGTTGGCTACTACGAACTGGAGAAGACAATTGGCAAAGGGAACTTTGCTGTAGTGAAATTAGCTTCGAATATTGTTACCAAGACGAAGGTAAGTTTTATTGCTTCTTTTATTTTTTATTTTTCCTTTCTGACTCCTTTTAGCTGGCGAGCTGCGAGCATATCATTATTGCGTCCCCTTCATCCCACTTCCCACGTATTGTGATGCGCTGTGCTGACCTTAATGTTGCTAGCCGGCAGTTGACCATTGATGGACGGCCGTGGTTTGTCCTTCAATTTGTGGCATCTATGCGGTACAGTGGATCAGAGTAGTGGGCGTAGAGAAAAGTTTTATGATATCGAAAACTTTATTGTTTTCAAATGTGGAGGTGGATGTTGCTTACTGGTTTACAAGGCTTGGCCTTATCAGCACCAGAGTTGTCAGGTTTTTTTTTTCAGTTCTGCAGGAGTACCTACCGATTAAAGTCGGATACACAATCTTTTGGCATGCTGATAACTGAAAAACATAACCGTCTAAAATTTGTGGTAAAATCTAATTTAGAGCGAATTTGCCGAGATTGCATCAGCGATCAGCATTTATTAGCTGAGGCGGTAACAGTGAGGTAGATCTTTACTAACAGGACTTTCCAAATAGCCCAATGAACTTAGACAAGGTGAGTCGAGATCTTTCACTACTGCGTTGATACCCTGTGTAAGAATCGAAGACTGCCTGCGTTAATTCCAATTCGCTATACTTGTCCTAGTGATGTCATTGCACAGTTCTTATAGTTCGTGTTTAAATTGTCTCATTTAAATAGTTGAAGAGCATAGTTAGAAATTATTTCTCGGATTTGAAATTTAAAGTGAGGTCTTTTAACAATTACATAATGTACCTAGTACCTACATATAACAGTTTTTTTCTGGTAGATCAAATAAAGAAAGACTCGATTGCTTTTTGTTTATGTCGCCGTTTCGAAGCCTTACGAGTGGCGAAGGTAGCTGTAGTGCAGTTCGTAGTGGGTCCTTCGTTTCGTATAGCATGGTGGACTTTAACTCTATTCAAGCTTCAAGATTGAGAAAAAGACCTTACATACCTCATCCAATGACAGGTAGTTACGAAACACCTAGCTGACTGGAGAGGCATGATAAATATCAATGCTACAATGCGATAGAAGTCAGTATATGTATACAGAAATCCAGTCGTCTGCAATATTTTACGCCTTTTGTTTCACGGTCTTAAACATTTCCAAAGTTGGCTTTTAGCTTCCCGGGGGCCAACAAAATGCATACATGTATGTACATTATAAACAACACCCACATCTATTATCCTTACTCACCATCAGATAAATTCGGACGTCACCGCAATATTCCACAAAACTTGTTGTTCAAAAACGTTTTTGTGATGTTTTTTATTTATTTTTTAAATTAAGGATGCGTCAGTTGAGCTTCTGGAAACCGGTATATAGAAAGGGTATTAACCGTCGGCTATTGGAGTTACTTAATAAAAAGGATGAGTTGCATTTCGCTTATTAGTTGCACGATAATTTCTTTAAATTACAGGCAGTGGAAATATATCCAGTTTACGAGATTGTTTTTGATTTTACGATGAAAACAATTATGAGAAAACGGTTTAAATAAAACACCCGGCAAAAGTTTTTCGATTGTTTATTAAATGACAGTTGAACAGCCTTGGTATACATCAAGCATGGACAGTTCCGTTTGAGAAAGTGGCTGTTGTGATATAGGCACATATGGGATTCAGCCCAGCAATGTATCGAAAAATATGAATGAGCGTAGGAGAAGTTTGCAACTAACACTTGCTGGCAAGAAACCTTTGGAGTACGAGCTGCAGTATAGACCGGTCATTCTTGATTTTATAACAGGAAATGACTTATTCTTAGATCTCTCAATTAGAAGCGTTCTTCGCTATGGCTGTAAGATCGAGTTCAACAGCATTTCGTTTGGAGATTTTTGATCGCCTTATAACTCCTTGTCGAACTTCTTTGGGAATCCAAAAAGTCTCCCTAGTGAATCCACTTTCCACACGTCCTCAAAGGCCACACCGAGCCGGCTCACTTTGTAAACACCTCTCAAAACAATAAAACTAATAAAAAATCAAAGTTTGTTGTTCTATTTGTTTACACAGATTACACGTTTCATTTTTGCCACAAAAATTCGCCCTATTTATTGTCACTCGTATGTCAATCTTCTCAGTGAACACTTGGTTTTAACGAACGCCACACAGGCGGATTTTCCAAAAAACGTGGCCAAAATTATTTTTTTGTTTTCTTAGCTAATTATTGCATGAATTCATCAGAAAAACACATTTAGAAGAAAAATAATTTTTTTCAGTACCTATGTAATTTTTTAAAATGTAATGATTTAAACAAAAAAAAATACAAAAAATCACAGAAAATAAAAATTTTAAATTCTATGGAAAGTAGGAAAAAGGTTTTAATTTATTTATAAGACTTAAATAAATAATAAATAATAACAAAATTATTTCATCGCTAATAATGTATAAATACCTATAGTAAAATATTTTAACCAATGCAAAGGATATTATTATGAAACTGATACGAACTCAGTTTCATCGACTACTGGTTTAGTTTAATGTTTTTTTAAGAACATTAAAACTTCAGAAGGATACGCTTTAACATTTTTAGGATAAAGTTTTCTTATACTAGTAATGTATGGGTCAGAAGAAACCAACAGATTATGGAAAACATCATCCAAATTCTGTTGCCTTGAAAATTTTCTTGAAAAACTTTCTCGAAAAAGCTTGATATCTTTATTTCGGTCTTCTTGGGCTTCCTCTTCAAGCTGTCCAATTCGAAGAATATCATCCGACACAATTTCAGGGCCATGTATTAAAAGTTTATGAAATTTTGTTGACATATTGTAGGTACCTTGGATACAAATGCACTTCATTACCGTATCAATGCAGTACTCCTTAAATTCATTTATTTTTATCGGGTAGCCACTAGATATTGTTAGTAACACTATCCGAAAGCGATTTATAATGTCTTGATCTAAGCTGGTTATTTGCGATGAAGTGGCAGAGTCATAAAAAAATCGGCGACCAATCCCATTTGAGTTCGGAATGCTTCCTGAATCCTTTTTTTACATTTTTCAACTTTGTTTTATTTTCTTCACCACGTGCTTGCCATTGTCCTATCACCAATTTGTAGGAAAGATGAATTATACATCCAAAAAAGCGGATTCACGCATGTAAGGATGATAACCCAAACCTCAATTTAGACTCTTATTTTCAGCGTTTTAAAAGTTTTACTTGACGATATTTTCCAAGATCGCAAAATATCGCAACTTCTTAAGGTGATTCCTTAATAAGCATATATTAAGGTAAATTTCAAGCTATTTTACATAACCGGAATACACCGAACAACAAAACTTTTTTCTTTATGAAACAAAAAAGTAAAAATTTTTTTTTTGTCTCAAAAGGTATTGCTTTGGCCACCTTCCAAATATAATGTCGTTTTCGATTTGGCTTTTCAGATTTTGATCTGAGATTTCAGATTTCTGCTGGCAAATCGAACATAAAATTTGAATTATATTGGTATGTGTGTGTATTGAGTTGGCGGAAAAAAAAAAAACATATTTGCACTTGCACTCGAATTCCATTTCAATTGATTTTCACACATTTATAGTACTGCATTTCGAAATCATTTAATATAAAAACTCGATCCCATACGCGTTAAATAAATAATTCAGTTAAAAAAGCAATCGTTCCAACGATAAACAATTCGTAACCGACGCTGTGTGTCATAAACATTGGTGTTAGTGAAAGTATGTGTAAAATCTGAGGAAAAATTGAGATATCTCAAAAGTGATCTGAGATCAAAAAAAAGATTGATTTTTGTGGCAAATAGAACATGAAAAGCAATCTCGATCAAAAAAAAAATTGATTTTTTGTCAAATCGAAAACGACATAAATAAAACTCAAAATTATATAATAACTTTGCATTTTAAATATTCTACTTACTACTAGCAACAGATTACATAACAATTTATTTTATTTAGTTCTCATGTAATATGTTAACAACTTGGCATGAAAAAAACAAACAAAACAATGGACTTTTTTTTTAAATAGTTTTGGCCATGTTTTTTTGGAAAATCCGCCTGTGTGGAACGAGCGAAGAACGGTCCACATCTGTTCTATCCGAGCTTTAAACTTCAAACCTTTATGTATCCCATTTCTTGCGAGAAATACAAAAGGTGGTTTTTCTTTAAAGCTGATCAGAAAGAAGTGACATTTCTTACCTACTTGATTAGTAAAAGGCTTAAGTGTTTATATGGCTTACGGCTAATGTCGTTTTCGTTATTGGGGACGTTCGGATTTTATGTAAAACGTCAACTAGATTTGTCGGGACTATGAATCCGTGCGCGCTTTATTTGGAAAAGACCCTTGACAATTATTTTAAAAATTGTTACTTTCAATTATACGCTATTATAGTCTCATGCGAATTAATGGTTTTTAAATATCGTGCGGAAATTCTAAATTACCAGAGTAGCCTTAGAAATGACACCTTTTTCTCTCACCGGCCCTTTTTTGCTACTCTGCAGAATTCTGCAGCGGCCACTCTGTTTATTTTAAATTTGACTCTTCGAAATGTCAACTGAGTATGCAGGCATGCTTTTCCTGACTAGATTTGTCGGCTTCCCCTCCATAAACGTCAACTGCAAAAACTATACACGTGACCACTCGGGGATAACAACAACTGAATCCGAACGTCCCCATTACTTTTCATGTTCTATTTGCAAACAAATAAATTTTTCATGTGAGGTATAGTTTTGAGAAATTTCAGTTTCTCTGAGATTTACACATGCTTTCACTAATATTAATGGGCCTTAGCAATAAACATTTTTAGTCTCGACTTTAAATTTACGGAAGCTCACAATTGCGAAATTTGTATGGAAAATATAGCCACTGTAAACTACTTAAATTTAGAGTCGAAACTAAAAATGTTTATTGCTAAGGCCCAATGTGTATGGCACACAGCTGGCAGTTACGAATTGTTTGCTAATGAAAGGATTGTTCGGTTCCTTACGCAAAAGTTCGGCAAAAGAGAGAACAAAACATCTTCCCTCCATAAACAACCCGATGGAATACTAATTTGTAATTATTATTTGATTTCAATAATATTTTGTTCTTGTATATAGCATTTAAATAGATGTAAGAAGCAAAAGAATTGAATTTTAAATTTGTGCTATAAATACAATTCAAATCTTGGTCTTAAATATAAATTTGTGCTTTGTTCTACTGATATTTAAATATTTCCCCCTAGAAAAAATTCACATTTTTCAAATTCGTGGTTCAACGCGTTCCTTTTCTTTTTGGTTATATTTCATTTCGTTGAGCGAACTCTCTCGTAATGAGAGAAATCTGACATATTGCCAATCAGAATTGAATCAGAAAGTAAGGGAACAGAACTATTACAAATGTGTGGAAATGAATTGAAATGAATTTCCAGTGCGTTTTTTTTTGCGGCCACCTCAATACGCACCATTACGATACGATTTGGCAGCAGAAATCTGAAATCGGAGATCAAAATCTGAAATGCAAAATCGAAAACGACATAAGTTAAGATCAGAGTTACATAGGTATTCGATCAGACATGTTAACAAGTTCTCATCAAGTCATTACAACATCCTGCCTTGAATTTTTGCAAACCTTGACGTCTTTACAGGGTATATTTTTAGCACAAACGGAAGGGACCATTTATGCTTTCAGACGTTTGTGAAAGAGGAACATGACTGAATAAAGCGAGGTCGTGGATGATATCTAGTTTACTGTTTACTCCCCAAAAATGCGTTTGAATATCGCGCATTAAGGAGTTTAATTAAAAAGAGTTGTACTTCAAGAAATATACTGATACAAAACTCAACTATCTGTCATTCGGGGAAACAGCAATCACAACTGTCTCTTAAATGAAATATTACTTATCTTTTTTTTTTATCTTGGATCCATCTAGTCGTTATAAAAGTTAATAAACAGTAGACAATCTACAAGTACAAGCACCTTCTTTGGTCAATCAACGGGGTGAGTTAATTTGTTCATTTTGCCATAGTTAGCTAACAGTTGAACTAATTAAAAATTAGTTATCTCCTTAATTATAATTAATACATACCTATATAGAAATCATAAGTTCAATTGTTTGTCCTGTCAAAAAGTAAAAAATTGGACTGTACAGATAGGTGGCAACGCGGACATTTGACAGCCTAAACGCACGTAAAATCGCTCGCCCAAATTAAACCTGTTTTTACAATATTTTTCTTTACAAATCTGCCTAAAAAGTGGTACTCAGTGTATTTGCTTCATTACCTCAAGGGACAATTCACGATTCTTGGTGAGTCAGTTCAAGTTTAAGCATCTACTTCATAATTTGCAATGGTTGGGGGTATACGGAGAACGCCGCCGAAAATGTCCAACAACAATGCACATGTCAGTGGCGGCAAGCGTCGTATTTTTGAAACGTCACCGGAGGAAGGGCAGGCTTCGCCCGCTGCTACCAATCAATCGATGGTCGGCAAAATGTCAATTGGGGACCTAAAATCCCTTATAGTTGGTTCCATGGCATCTTTGCTCGATGACAGACTAAAGAATGTGGCAACTAAGGCTGATGTCGAGGGAGTCTCTGTAGAACTTCAAGCAATACAAAACGACAATACATTGCTGCGTCACAAATTGCAGGAGATGGAAGCTTCGTACGCATCTTTGGAGCGAAAGGTAGAGATGTTAGAGAGAAGATCGATTGAGAGCAACGTTGTATTGCACATGCCTGTCGAAACAAACATCTTGCCAGAGGACAAAGCCCAAAACATATGTCTGCAACTTCTGGGAAGTAGTGATCTATCACTTATATCGGATGTCAGGGTTTTGAGGTCACACAACAACACTTCTAATGTAATTGTAAAATTAAAGAAGAAAGAAGACGTTCGCCGTGTGCTAAACAACGCAACTACTCTAAGAGGCAACAAGGTATCGATTCACAGAGATTTCACTGAAGCTTCTCGTAACCGAAGGAAGACGTTGTTCAAGTTGAAATCGGACATCGAGAGCAAAAATAAAAACGCAAAACCTATTGTGATTGGAAATAAACTTAAAATAAGTAATAAAACATTCTTTATTGATAATAATAACAAAATCCGATGTGAGGGCTTTGACAGTGAATGTGGGATGTCACTCCTTCAGCAGATCGTGGACGTCAGTTCTACAGTGACAGATGCAACTGTCAGAAACGTAAACATTGAAGGTGGAAATGTATCGGGTGGAAACGCAAGTAGCAGTTCTTCGTCTTTGGAGCCTCACCATAATTTTTAATAATAATGCCGTCTGCCAAAACAACTTAAACAAAACAAAATTATGTAACAATCAAAATGAAGTTTATAGTAAAAATGAAGTAAATCAGGAAATAGTGTTATTTAACATATTAAGTTATAATGTTGCAGGCTTAAAGAACAAATTATTTTTTTCCAATTTTTTCAACTATATTAAAAGCTTTGACGTCTTTATGCTTTATGAAACTCATGTTTTAGCCGGGGAAGAAATTAGATTCAGTAGCATTTTTAGAGATTATGAAGTGAAATGGATCCCAGCAATTAAGTCCAGTTTGTTCGGAAGAGGTAGCGGCGGCGAACTGCTAGGCTATCGGAAATCTCTTAAGATGGTTGAAATAAAGTTTAGATTGGTGGAAGGAATCTACGTACTTGATGTAATCATCAATGGAGAAACCCTTTGCATCGTTCCAATTTATCTAAACTGCAGTCATTGGTTGCGCGACTACGACAGGCTCTCCGATGTACTTCAGTCTTTAAATTCGCCGGATCTTCTGCTTGCTGGAGACTTTAACGCAAGGTTAGGGTTATCGCAAAACAATTTTTCAAGTGGTCATGTGTCATCATTTATACATGCAACGAGGAAATCAAAGGACGACCTATGTGATGGAAAGGGCGTGAAGCTATTGGAAACTGCTGACGCGTATGACTGCACGATACTCAATGGAAGCTGTAAAGGAGACATGGATGGTGAACTTACCTTTATTCGTAGAACTTCATGCTCCGTTATAGACTACTGCCTATTATCAGGAAAATGGAAATCAATAGTCAACGCTTTTTCGATAGCAGCTCAAACGTTTTCCGACCATATGCCATTAGAAATATCGTGTGCAGTTTCGAATACTGGTGATGCGCCATTCGCAAAGCAGCTGGCTCTTCTGCCGAAGTTGGTTTGGAACAACAAATTTCTTGTCTCTTATCAAAATAAGCTGACTTCTGAGCTTGCGAGTCTAAGTGAACAAAATGCAGCGATACAGATCGACGATCTTACCGCTATAATAAAAAGGGCTGCACCGTTTACTGTAAATGCAAAACCTGTAGTCAGTAAGCAGAAGTGGTTCGATAGCGATTGTCTCAAGGCGAGAAATAGATCCTTTGCATTGCTAAGGCGCCTAAGGTCTAGTAACACTAGCTCGTCGAAAGAACTCTATGCCGAAGCCAATAAAAACTTTAAACGTCTTTGCATGGAAAAGAGAAAACAATTTAAACTGAAGACCATAGCAGTTCTCAACTCTGCAAGATCCTCTGCAGAATTTTGGAAAGCGGCTAAAATTGCTACTGGCAGACCGAATTTGATCTCGTCTTCTTTGCAAGCTTCTGAGCTCAGACAGTATTTCGAAAATCTACTCAACACCCCGCGGTTTTCCCCATTACCGCAATACGCAGCCCCATCATTTGCAGATGAACTTTTGGATGCGCCGTTTACTCTTTTCGAAGTGAAAAGCGCAATTGATTCGTCTAAAGTAAGAAAAGCCCCAGGCGACGACCGGATTCCTTTCGAGTTCTACAAGAATTGCTCTTCTGAATTTCTCATTGCGCTAACTAAGGAATTTAACAGGATTTTCGTAACAGCAAGTATTCCAGGGAGTTTCAAAAGAGCGATAATCTTTCCATTGCATAAAAAAGGAGAGCTAGATAACCCGGCAAACTACAGAGGCATTTCTTTTTTGAATACTTCGGTGAAACTATTTAGTGCTATGATATATAATAGGCTTATACAATGGATAGCTTCCAACAAGATCTTAAACGAGTACCAGGCTGGGTTCAGGAAGCATTATTCAACGCTGGACCACATTTTTACTATTACGAACATTGCGGAAACTTTTAAACACAACCGCAAAAAGCTATACGCCTTCTTTGTTGACTTCCGTGCAGCTTTTGACTCCATAGCGCGCAAAGCACTTTTCTATAAGTTGTATCAAATTGGTTTGTCAAGCAAAATTATTAAAGTTCTTGAAGCGATGTACGAGAACAATGTTGCGTACGTTTGGAATGGAGATTATGTATCGGAAGAATTTGAAACGCAAATGGGAGTTAAGCAAGGCTGCATACTAAGTACGTTGCTCTTCATCCTATTTATAAATGATATAGCAGAGGAGGTGGGCAGAGGGATAGAATTTGGAGGTGTACGGATTCCAGCGCTGAAGTTCGCGGACGATATTGTGTTTTTGGCGGACACAGTAGAAGGGATGCAGCTTGTCATCAACCGTTTGGAAAGATACTGCAAGCAATGGAACTTGACGGTAAATCTAACGAAATCTAAGATGATGATTTTTAGAGATGGTGGAGGGAGGTTCTCCCGTAACGAAAAATGGTTCTATCAAGGTGAACGGGTGGAAATAGTAAAAGAATATAAATATTTAGGTGTGATAATAACATCTAACCTGAATATGAAAAAACACTTTGAATCTAATCTAGCAGCAGCTAAAAGAGCTATTTCATCAGTTTGGGGTCCTTGCATTGACAGCAAGTATATCGACCACTCCTCGAAAATAAAGCTTTTTCGTGCAACCGCGGCATCAATACTGCTGTACGGGGCCCAGATTTGGGGTTACCGCTATTACGAGGAAATTGAGAAGTTTCTTAGGTACTTTCTGAAGCGTATCTTTAAACTACCCTCTTGTACTCCAAATTATATGCTGCACTTAGAAACTGGAATGCCCCCACTCTTTTTGGATACCCTTAAGATGCATGCAGATTACATTGCTAGGGTAGGGGCGATGGAAAGGGAAAGGTTGCCCTGGATTGTCCTGAAGCATGTGATTTCAACAAGAGGTCACTTGGTGCAAAAGTGGGAGGATTTGGCAGAAAATTACGGATTGCGTTTAAGTATTGCAGCTGACTCGGATCCCTCGATGTTAAAACAAATGTTTACCAATATATTGAAAATGGCGGGTAACTCTTTGTACGATAAATGTCTCAATGAAGCACATGCATCGCAACATAGGCTGGTGTATCCTAGATTGAACCACAACCTCAAGGGAACCGCATCTACTTACCTTCTTAACCGCTATTCTCTTCAACTGATAAGCACAGTATTCAAACTAAGAGGTGAATTAGTAAATCTATACTATATTCCGCATCGAACCGATCTTCCATTATTATGTGACCTGTGTAACCTTAAAGAGAGGGAGGATGTATACCACTTCATTGGAAGATGCCCCATTTTAAGCGAATTCCGCGTGAGATACTTCGGACGATCTTTGCTGAGTTTTGACGAAGTTATTAATTTATTAAACGGCAGTCTTGGGTGGGAAACTTTATTCAACTACGCCTCAGCTGCTAGCCGCTACAGAAACCGTATATTGGAAGCCGATTTTTGAGCAGTACTTTTTATTTAAAGTTATTATTACTAGGTTACTATATTTATAATTTAAAATAGATTAATTGCCATTCTGGTAGACGGCCTTACGCCAAACCATAAACGACTAATTATTGTAAAATTTTGCAAATTTTAATGAATTACTAATAAAGTCACTACTACTACTACTACTACTACAGATAGGTGACGTTCGGATTCCTAGTTAAGTCTAACAGCTGTCTAACTAGATGTGTTTCAGTTTTTATTGGCCCAGAGTGATCACGTGTATAGTTTTTGCAGTTGGCGTTTATGTCAAGAACATCCTGCCTGCATACTCAGTTAACCTTTCGAAGAGTCAAGTTTTTAACAAACAGAGTGGCCGCTGCAGAATTCCGAAGAGTAGCAAAAAAGGGCCGGTGAGAGAAAAAGGTGTCATTTCTAAGGCTACTCTGGTATTTCAAATTTCCGCACGATATTTTACAACCATTAGATCGCATAAGACTATAATAGGAAACCGTGTTACATTTCAAATGTACTTATTTGACAATAACAATTTTTCTTAAAAATTTATGAAGGGCATTTTCTAAATAAAAAATTGCAAAATAAAACAAAGGTAATGCTAACCGCGATAATACAAAAACAATTCAAGTTGCTTAGTCAACGCGTTCGGATTAATGTACGATATAAAAAAAAAACAGGATATAATTGGAAAACATAGTTCGGTGCAAACGGCATGCATGCCTTACATGGAAAGAGGTAACCTACAGTCTCCAACTGAATCTTGACACATTGAGAAGTATTGTCATTTATTTGCAATTATCTACTGTGATTCCATTCTTTTACTATTGGTGAGCAATACTCTCTCTGTTTAAATTTTGTAGGTAATACATACAAGTATGTCATTTGCTCTTAAATTGATTATAATATTGTAAATCCTAGCGGTGCAAAAGTTCGTAAGAACTTTACCATTCAGTTTTATCTGGGATAAACCATGCAGCTTTTCTGCTACAATAACAAGTGTTTTTCGTAACAAAATCCTGTGAACCATGTTGTGGAGGCTTATATTGGTACCGATGAAAGGATAGCTTTTTTTAGACGTTTTTTGAAATTCCATTCATCGGGCATGTTTTTTTTTTGAGCAAATGAATTGGTCCATGCTACTTACTTAAGCCCCATCGTTTGCCTCCAGTTGGATTTTTACCTAAATGTCTTCCCACACTTAATTTTGGTCCGGTCCACGGAATTCGTGTTCGTTGTTGTTGAATGCCTCATACTCGCTCTGACGTTTTCACTTGCTACAGGGTGCCGTGAAAGTCATGTTCTAATGCAAAACTATTTAATGATGTTATTCACCTGCTTTAGTTTAATAAATTACCGATCCGAAATTCTTTTTTAGAGGTTAAAAAAAAAAAACAAATTAAAAACCAAAGAGTTGTGATATTTTTTAAAAGATAGGTATTGCGACTTATAATCCACCCTCTAAAACATAAATGAATATATATTATTTTATTAAAAGCGATCGTAGTTTGTGGCAAAATCTTGTCTTCTGTGCGCAAATTCCCAGCCAGCAAACATGACTTCAGCAGTTAAAATATCGTGTGGTCGGAGATTGGCCACTGCGACCTTCACGGCCTTATCTGACGGTGACCTACAGAGAGAAAAACAGAACAACACTCCAATGATAAACGACACATGAAATAATAATTTAAGACGTGCGCTTTTGCTCTTAAAAGTTATATGCAAATGCGTCTATGTTAAATCGAAATGAGGACTAGGTGGTAGGTTTTTTCAAAACCTCATAATATTTCACTCTAGAGCTCTGCTTTTATAAAAAAAAATGTATTTGAATCACTCAAAACAGCAACTCCGGCTATATACCTCTGAATAATTGCTGTAAATTATGTCACATGAAAGAAAATACCCACATTTTTCCCTAAATGAAAACATTTGCTTTATCTCGCACAAACAACAAGCCTATAATCTAGAAAAAAAAAAAAACTCCGCCAAACACGACACATGCCTATACTATAAATTAATTACGACAACGATGGGGATGACGCCGCCGCCACCACCACAACAACAACAAACAATCAAACTTCGACGCAGTTTGGTTTTTGTTGTTTTGCTTTTGACAAATTATGTGTATGTTCGACGCCTTGCGAGCGAAACTGGTCGTTTCTAGTTGGAACTGCGAAATAGTGCGGCTGGCTAAGCACTTAGTACCATTCTTTAGCGATACTGTTATAACTTTTACCCAAAATGTATACAATAGCAATTGGCCAATGTTATTGTATTAACTAACAAATTCGCTGAGAAGGTAGGTATAGTAGCTGTATGCTAAACAAAACGCCCTAAAGTCTATGAAAAACAAAATTAAACCCAAACCTGTCAGACAACTTGACTGTGGTTGAGGATGTTGCTGACAGGTACATCAAATCAAAGCAAATTCAATGAGGGTAAGATGCTAACTATACAATCGATCAGAGAATTCTCTTGAGGTGAATTTTTGGTCTGAAATAACAAACCGTGTTTTTTTTTTTACTAAGGGGAAAGAAAATGTCAGTCAGTCAAATTCAATGACTGTCAGGGAATGTAAACTTTGTAATGCTTAATGCGTTTAAATGCCAAAAACCTCTTAAATGTTGGTAAACTGTTGTTTAGTAGTTTTGATGGAATTTTAATATATTTCGCCGTCATTGTGCTGTCACTGGTGTTTTGTCGAGGTCAACAATTTCCACTTAAGCGCTATGTTTCAAGAACACATCGAAATCGTAAACATTTACTTTTGTAATTTAAGTTCTATTTGCGGGAAGACTCGTGCGTAACGACGCGAATGCACGGTTGAAATTGGCGACTTTTAAAGAAACTGGTTCAACGGTTGATGAAAAAGTTATACTTCATACAGTATGTCAATAACGAAACGGACGAATGTTGCCATCTCGTACTTCTTTGATCCATGCCCCATGAACTTGTGTTGATGTCCTTAGAATTAGTTCTCTGGGGTGACCTCAAATCTTTGCTCTTTGCCAATAAGTTATCAACATTTGACAACAACGTTGTTCGCGTTGTTGAAACTAACAACATCCAACAAATTTGGGCCTCTCCGATGAGTCCTGCCACCGTCAAGCGAAGCTGGCAAGGTCATGTAAAAGTTTAATGTGTCGATTGTCGAATGCTCTTGAAGGTAACATTAAATATCAATTAAACGAACAGGACTACTGCTATTAATGCTCTAAACAGGATCTTTAAAGTTGTTTGGCAAGGAGTCTTCATTGTTTTACTTCTAATGCGATATCGTTTTCAGAAGTAATATACCAGAGCCGGGGTAGACAAATTCGCTTACTACTTACCTCGAAGTTGAAGCGTTTCAATTGTCAATTCTGACGTTTTGTTCGATAATGGGTGTCCCTTCTTCTTGACATAATTTATTTTTTATTTCCCTCGTTGTACGTTCAACGTATTTAAGTCGATTTACGTGCCAACTTGCTTCGATTTACCATTTATGTCAATGTCGTCGGCTTGGAAATCAATGAAAAGATGGCGACATTTTGCTTTTTTTTTCTCAGAATCTGTCGACGTGTGAAAATTTTACCATTGCTGGACTTTCCTTGTCTAAAACCACACTGGTAATAGCCAATAAATGTGTTTACAAAGAGTTTTAGACGCCAACATAATATGACAGATAGAATATTGTATACGTGGTGTTAAGAAGACTGTTACTTAAATATGCTCGCAGCTGAACTGGTCGACTTCGCTAACGATGTTGAGACTCCATTCGTCAGGCATACATCGATCTGACCAAGTTTTGGAACTGGAATGGTATGTATGCCCTCGAACAGCTGGACGGATAAGACGTCGTGACAGCTTTGTTGATCTTTTAGCTTCGATATTGCTATCCTCAGATTGACCGAGTTCTTGGTTATCATTGTCTCAATTCGATGTTTCGTTCTGCCCTAAAGCAATTTATTTTTTTACGTCGCCGTTAAACGTTCTGGCAGAAATGATTTTCTTTCTTTGGCATCTGGATTTACGGCTTTCTCTGTGGGAGTTGTTGCCTTCTTGGTAAAAATTCCGAATATATAGATCCTGCGAGAAGCTCCTTTCAATATTTTCGAATGCACGTTGCCAGAGGTCTTTCTTTTTCTTCCAGAGAATTTTATGTCTATTTGGCTTCTTTTGAGCCTGTTTTTTATTGCGACGTTTGCTAGCGGAAATTGTTTGTCAAATTAAACGCAAAAGTCGCGGCATCAATGTTTTGTCAATGGTCTTCTGCACTAGCTGTTGTTGCATTAATAAGACTTGTCATTAGAATAAACTAGCAAAGTAATCCGTATATTTAAAAAGTCAACACACAAAGTGAATATGTTTAATTGAAATGAACGCAATTTTGTTAATTTTCTCTGACCTGGCAATTACATCTTTAATTTAATTTGAATTCGAATTTAAAAGTACAGCTGTTGCTTACATGTCCTATAACCCAGCCCTTAGTTTCTATTTAATAGTTCTAAAACAAGCGCAGGCCAATCTGGCGGTTTTTGCAAAAACTATACTTGAAAGCAATTGTTCGAAGAAAACTATCCCTGCTGAAGACGACACAAGAACGGCACACAATCTGTGGGCAAATTTACAAAATCAGATTCGTGTGGCTAATTTCCTTAATCAGATTCCACGGCCAATGTAGTTGTAGTCAGCATAAACATATAATATATTTGCCAAGAACTAAGTACCTAGTCTCTTAAGTACCCACAAACTACCCCGCAATTTATTTGTCACGTTCATATATCGCCGGTGACCGGCCGTTCTCTCTCTCTCTCTCTACAGTGTAATTTTTGTGTGTATGAGTAAATGTATACAATCTGAAGAAAAATTAAATTCTATCTCGTGCCCACCACATGACTGTTTGACCCTCCTCTCCAGCCTCTTATCCGCCTTCGCACCCCGGCATAAATCATCGCGTTAACAATGTAGTTTTCTCAGCGCTGTTGATTAAGACCGCGCACTCTCTCCTTCTCTTTTCTTCTTTCTCCACATATGCACATACATTTCCTTTCCTTCGCAATCAGTTCTACTATCTATCTATTGGCGCATACATTGTTATCACAACCTCACAGATCAGTTCAGCAGACCGCCAAACAAAACAACATTCTCAATATTGACACAACTGCTGAATTGCTGACAAAAAAAGAAAAACTACGAGAGAAATTGTACCCACCCTAGCTGAGCTTAAAAGTGGATTAGAATTGCAAAGATATTTTTTATTACTTTCATTGCATATTTTTAGTTTAGAAGTAAGAATAAGTGAAAAAGGGTTTGATAGCACATTAACATCAGGGTGGATATTTTAACCGCAGTTCAATTTGGCTCAATTTGGAGAAGACGACAAATCGAACCCTCTACAGATTCGTCATATATGTACATTATATATACATATTTGCAGAATGTTATCAACACCGATGTCTGTGTCAAATAATCAAACTTAATTAGCGAATCAATGTAGAAAAACAAAAAAGCAGAAGCAAAACATAACGTAGATGAGCGTACGAATAAAATAACAACAAAATAAATCAGAGATGTATCGAATGTGGGCATAGGCGATGTGCTAGTGGGGGTTGACCGAAGTCACGTGCATTTGCTTAGCAAACTCATATATGCCGCGCGATATCTAGACCAACAATTCTGACTGAGGTAGACTCTCGCACAGACACACGGACAGAAGGAAAACGTGAATTAATAATTATATAGACATTTTTTTATGCAAATTGTTAGATTTAATTATTTTTTTAAGTGCAGAAATTGATTGAAGAACGTGCTTTAGCCATTATTCGTTAACAGCTGAAAGAAAAAAATATTTATTAGACGCACGCCGAGTTGGGTGCCTATTAGGAATTGTTTGTGGGCACAGGCCGGATTGGACCGGTGTCATTTGTGACAGAGAAAAGTATCGTCTGTTTTTCGTATTTCAGGTGCGCAGTGATGGATGCTGAATGCTTCTCAGAGCCGTTAGTTGTTGGTTTGCAAAGACAGACTTAAAAAAAGAAGGTTTTTTTTTTTTTTACAAATTTGACACTTTGTGTGATGTATATTTTTTATAATCAAGAAGTTTGCGTGCGTAAAAGTTTTAAATGGAAAATGTTGCGCTTTAAAAACGCTTTAAAGTCCTAAATCCTGCACATTTCTCACATTTTAAACAAAGCAATTTCTAAATCGGTGCAATAGCTCGTAAGATTTTGTCGATATACAATTTTGGACAACATTTTTTTTTATATATAAATATATATGGCTCGCTTAGTTTTGAAACTTCTGTTGCTGGCCTACTCTTTAGCGACTTCTATACAGAACTTTTTTTTACATCATCCCTGTTCAAACGAGTAGCTTTGCGAAGATGCCAATTTATGAATTTAACTAGATCTAGCAGTAGAAAGCTTGTTCTGTATATGTTATTGGGGGCAACTTTAAAATCGAAGAACAGGTGGTATAGATTTAGATTTGAGTCTTTTACAAGGTCTCCCATAACTGGAAAATGTTTGTTAAAGGAAATCTTTTCCGAACTAAAACCGTAACGACATCGTCACTCAGTTTGTTGATAAATCAGAGCTTAATAAGTTCACAGATTATCTTAGACAGAATTTAAGACTCGAAGTTGAGAAGTTCTAATACGTCTGCGAGGAGTCTGCTATATCTTCAACCATACTGTGATCTCATTGCGGGACTTCTTTTTATCTACTGAAATTTGGTGGACTAGTTCTCCCTAGAAACGTTTTATGCTCAATTGATCATTTAAAAAACACCGCTATTAGCCTTCTTAAAGCCGTCAGTTTTTGCAGATATGTATATAGGATTCAAGTTTACATATATGACTGCCGTCACCTTATTTTCGTATTATTCACGTCTATCACAGAATCCGTCGTATTTGGAATTTTGCTACGAACCCCGAAAGAACTATCAATTTCGATTAAATTCATAGCAAACATTTTCTCCTGCGAGTACGACGGATTCTGTGATAGACGTGAGCCTTATAGCGGACTCTTGCCGGTTCGCCAGATCGACAATAAACAAAATTTTCACATTAAGCAAAACTTGGAAAAGGCCTTTGCAGCAAATATTGCTCAGAGCAGTTGTCAACACGAAAGGCACTATATTTAGGAGATCCCTCCAGCTAAAAAATAAATAAATAGTTGGCGCAACAGGTCCGTAGAGACCCTAGGCCTTGCTTCTCGCAACCATTCGTTTTGTCTGAGTTTTTGATTTTTGGAACGAATGGTAGGGATTTACAATTTAACGCCGTGTCCAAACGGCTAATTATGAGAAGCTCTTTCAAGGCAGTTATACTCTCGCATGTTTGTCAGACGTTCGCGAGAGGTGGCGCAGTGAAAAAACCCTGAGTTGGAATTTGGGTTTTTGCGGGATTCGAACCTGGAACCCCTCGCTTAGTAGTCCAACACTCTAGCCACTAAGCCACTGCTAACAACGTGTAAAAGATGTCTTCAGGGCGATTGAAAAACAAGAGAAGCTTTTCGTAAAGAAAACGAGATCAATTTCATGCTATCAACCAACATATACTAGCTTCGAGCTACTTTAAGAGTTAATACACCTTAGAGAAAACTAACGAGCGACTCCCTAGTGGAGATCCTGACTCGAAGGACGAAATGTGCGCTCTTCTTTTGTAGCCTTATAAAAACTGTCATTGGTTTTCTGGATTTTTATATACATGCATTGGGAAACCTTGAGAGGTTAAGAAAAAAACGTGAACAGCAATTGTTCTTGTATAGTCCCTTTTCCCATCGCATAACCCTACCTTGCTGCGCAAATAAGGAAAAAGTTTTAAACAGCTGTTTTAAATATACGGTCGTTTGAAATACTGGAAGAATGTTTCATACGAACGCGTGATTTCTATCACAATGTTCTGTTCCGTCGCGAAGCCAAGTAGCGTTTATATGCCCGAAACAGTCATTTACAGTAAAATTAATCTTATCCGAAGAAGGTTTCAGATTTTTAACTCTTATCCTTAATTTATTGTGGCTTGGGACAGACCTAATGCAATGCAAATTTGTTGGTAGTGCTGCCACTTGTTGCTCCCGAAACGCATATTTGATTTGGCATGCATTCTAGCCGATTGGTTCAACATTTTATGTCTTCTTCGCTATCGCAAATATTCGCTTACGAATTCCATGTCAAAAAATGACACCAAGTGCTAACGAACTTGTAAAAGACTTATTTGACGCATCGTTGAAGGTCAATATAAATTCCGAGACAGACCACCAGGAAGGTGTATAAGTAAGAAGCGAACCGAAGCGCGGTTTTTTTTTTTATGTGACAGAAGGACAGGATTAAAGAAAATGGGAATAAAGCTGCAAGACGAGGTGATATCTTGCAACTGTATGCGAAATGC
The DNA here is from genome assembly GCA_949126925.1 of Cheilosia vernalis. Classification (NCBI taxonomy): domain Eukaryota; kingdom Metazoa; phylum Arthropoda; class Insecta; order Diptera; family Syrphidae; genus Cheilosia; species Cheilosia vernalis. Next base: position 45,056,697 of record OX421361.1, on the reverse strand, counting down.
AGAAATTAGGGGACATTTGTAGCAAGTGTGAACCAGCTGCTTAATGAGTATTCCGCAGAGCACTGTTGTCAGCAATGGACCCCCGATGGCTTCACATTGACAAGTTCCAACTGTCTGGTGGTTTGTTTATTTTGAATTTATTTTCAAATTTTTGTGGAAAAATTTTCAAAAGTGAACAAAACTTAAAAGAAAAACTGAAAAAGAAAAAAATATGCTGAGCGAGGAAGAGGACTATTTGAAAGAGCTTTATGGTAAGTGTAAGTGCATCTGTATTTGATTTTTGATTGACTCTTCTGAATTTTAGCAGACGATGACGAACTTCCATCTACCTCGTCTACTCCCAAGAGTGACCAAAATGAGTTGATGTTTGTCCAGGCCATAGAATCAGAATCTGTAGGTCTGGTTTTCCTGCACGAACAAAACTTAATTTATAAACAAAACATCAAAAATTCACAACGCTTAGATTTGTCTTTTGTTAAAAAGTTGCGTACAAAATATTTAGCAATAGGTCTGAGTCAACTAAATAGCAGACTTAGAATTTGCATAGCATTTGCTTTGTCTGACAAGTTTTATTCATACCGATCTGAGTAAAAGGTCAGTGCCGCCGATTTTCGAACATGTCAAAAGTGGGAACTAACTCAAATTGGTTTTTATTCATACGAAACGTAGCAAATGCTTCGCTTTTGACATGTCTCTTGAATAAAAGCAATTGCTACGTTTTATTCATACGACCCATTGTCATTCACTGTAGCTGAATATAGTAGGAAACCAGTCAACAATAATATTGTACACAGGCCGAAAAATCAGTCTGCTTCTCAGTCGAGGGGTACGGTAGCATCTTGCTCTCTTGATATAGCTCCATTTTACGTTATTTTTTTTTTTTTTAGGTTAAGGAACGGCAATGAGTAAAAACGAGCTAAAAATTCGTCTGTAAAAGTAAAGTTCTGTGCCGTGGCACGCCATTCGTATTTTATGTACGTAGTTCTCATAAATCATAAAGTCATAAAGGACACTCTCGGATTCGGTCACTGGTAGATATATCATATTTGGCCAAACCTTGATCAAGAGAGTAAAGCACGTTTTTGATATCAATTACCTAGGTCGCAATAAATAAACAAATTCGTGTCACATTTTGTCGGGCCTTACTAATATACGCATTTTCAACCTTCACAATAAATGTAGCTCACAAATAAATATTGTGTAGGTCAGAATATGCAATTTTGTACGTAAAACCTGTGAGTTCGAACAATTTAGCCTGGACACTAAAAATGATAATTAGTATCACGGGTTGTCTTTAAAGGGATATATATAAACGCCAAAGACGACAATGCGCAAATTTCCTATTCATTAGGTGAAATTAGTGGCTAATTTCTTTCAAAATGGGTTCCGCCATCAACCGCCACAAGTTCCATCGTAGCTCGCATTAATTTACTCATGTAATTAGCGAGCCACTAACTATCATTAATAAAGCAATTGTGGCATTCGCATTCACGCCATATTGTAAATTTGTTTATGCGGTTATCTCGTCCTTATCTATACGGGCAAAGCATTTGAGGTACACTTGGCAAATATATGAACCGTATAGTTGTTGATTTTCATATTTAAAATTCTGATTTCGATTTTGAGAAATTAAATTAAAGCACGCTCAAGTCACCTTTCTAGAACATTAGCAATGTCACAGGTGTACATATTAAATGACCATATACATAGAGAGATGTAGCGCCAAGTGTCGCCTGCCTGGTGCACATTCATCACAGATCAAGCAAACAGAATACAGAATCGTAAACGCTAAGTGAAGCATAACTACGAATACCTGTGCTGTTTGTTTGTCCGCAAAAATCATGCCAATCACGAGATAACCACGTGAAATAGTGGTGAATTTCAAAATTACCTGGCGCGTATGGTGTTCGGTGTTGTTCTCTAGCCAAACGTGTAATTTGAGATAAGCTGGAGCTGGGTGAACAAATCCAGCCTGAGAAATATTTCAACTTGAAAAGAACAACAGGGTGATGCGCTTACTTCCAGTATGTTTAGTTAATTACGGTAGACAATTAAAATTTAGTTTCGAAAAGAAGAACTAAGCGCTGAAAATCTGTGCTGAAAATCTGTTAATCTGTTCTAAAGAGCAGTGAACTTTTGGACCGTTCTCACGAGGTAGTCGCGTTTTCTTTATTCAGTTGTTTTTTCTTGCTGTACAAGTGGGAACTTTTTAGTAGCGGTATTCTGTTATTTTGATGACGCTCACCGGCTGGATTGAGTATATATGAGAGTACATACTCTAACTGTTGTACCGGCTGAACTAAGCAGAGCACTATTGATAGTTCTTTGAGTAGATTTTTGATTTCTTGGAGCTTTGTTTCACAAAAAGCTCAATCAATAGTGAGCGTTCATCTCCATAGATACTTATGTTGCTGAATTGTCGGCTCAACTCAACTCCTCAGCACTGCGATTGGTGTCAAAACTGGACCTTGATTTTGGGGATAATCTGCAACAAAACTTGTCGTAATTTCACACGATTTTTGAAGCTGTGTGGCGAACGTTTGGCAAACATGCGAGAGTACAACTGTCATGAGAGAGTTTCTTAATTAGCCGTTTTGACTCGGCAAAGCATTGAACCAATTTCATTCGTTCCAAAAAATTAAAAACTCTTTCAAAACAAACGGTTGTGAAAAGCTAAAAGTATTGTCCCTTACGGACCTGTTGTGCTAACTATTTATTTATTTATTTATAGTAAGATGAAACTCGGAAAAGTACAGGCCATAGTTGAGTGAATTATTTTTTTTCTGAACTTGCATGATATCTATTTTGAAGAGTTCAACTTCGAGTTGCTGATGATGACTATTTTTAAAGTTCGTTGTGATTACTATTCGTTGTAAGCTGAAGTCCTCGCTACAAATATGCCTGGGGGAAGACGTTAGCTTGCTCTGTAGTTCAGAACTTTTTTTTTTTTTGTTTTTACAATCTTTTGATTCATAAAATTATTGTATTGAACTCTTTGTGATAAAAACTCTCTTCTCTGGCTGGCGACATAAAAGCCAATGATATAAATTGTGAGTTTTGTTGTTGTTGTTCTTCATCGATAAATAAAGTCCCATTATTATTATTATTATTATAATTATCTAATAATGCAGTTCAGAACTCATTTGGTATGACTTTCTGTTCTATTTTTGTAGCAAGGCGCACATAAACAGCTGAACCCAGATTCAATTGCACGTATGACTTACTAAAAAAAACTTTTTGTTAAAAACAAACTAAGGAACCACCCCCTCCCCCCGCTGGCTGTTTGTTTATTTTTTGATCAGTTTGCAGACAAAACCCATTTAGATTCAAAAATGATTAATCCCACGCCCTGCATAACTATGCATAAAACGCTATGACGGAACCACCAAGGTAATAACTTCCTTTACAGCGAAATCCAAATCCAACAGACGGGGGTGTATTTCTATTTGGAGTACCCGGCCTCAAAGCAATTTCCTTAGCTCAGACAGCAACGAAAAACAGGGTGGAACTCAAAAATCAATTTCACGACTCATAAATGAAAATATCATTTAAAGACTTCCTGTGTCCTCGTTGTGGTCCTCAACCGAATGCAAATGCATCTAGCTGGGTATTGAAATACCTTCTACAGACAAAGAAGGACAATCGTAAAACCGTGTCCTCCGAAAAAAAAATAAACATCCACGTCCATTCCACACACATATACCTACACTTTCATTGGGTTTGGTTGCTTTTATCCACAAATAGTGCCTACCTCGAAATGCCTATATAAACTCGCCCCCACCCCATACCTCTATTTGGCACACTTTTACTTGAAAAACTTGTAAAAGTTCCCTAGTTTGCTTTGAGTCGCCTGTATTCGTTGTGAGGGGGATATTTTCAATTCAGTTAAAACAAAAAAAAAAAAAAAAAAGGAGGACACTGTAGTAACAGCCATTTGCAACACAAATTCCAAGGAGTATTGATTAAACGAGTGCGACTACTACCGACAAGAACGAGGACAACGACGAAGACGACGACACGACGCCGTCCGTTCGACTTAGTAACACGTTTGATTACGAATAGTAAACAAGGGGCCAATCGTAGAACAAGTCACTTTCTCCTTGAAGCATGAAGGACTTCCTCAACCACGTGAGCACAACAGTAACCTTTAACCAATGGACGAGCAGAAAGTTGTAAAGAAGTCCTGCACGACAATTCTGTGCGAGCTGACACGTTTGAAATCACAACAAAAGTATCTCGAATGCAGCCAAATCAAACTGAATCCGGACCATTTCACCGATGAGGACGGCGATGGTGGTGTTCAAGCGACCATACGCGATATTGAGGATTTAAAAATCACGTTATCGAATGAATTGGAGGACCAAAAGCGGTCCGCAAAACGTGAAGTGGAAAATATGTGGATCTTTGTTCATGCCATTCGGGATGATGTCCTCGATAAAGACCGCTTGAAACAGTACACCATGCAGTCAATTCGCGAGAGGATACTTTCGATAAACTCAATGCTTAGCAAATTGTCGGAAAGGAATCAGCAGACATTGCGAGAAGCTCAACGCAAGTTGGAGGCAATTGAAAAGGACACAAAAATACTTTTAAAATAAAAATATCTTTATGTTTAACAAAATTAGAAACGTTTTTTAAATAAATGGGTAAATATAGGTTTGGCGTGGTAAAAATATATAAATAATGGTAGCAACAGGTCTACTGCTTTCTGAAGCTTTCTCGGGACAATTCTACTCTTGAATGATTGTCAGAACTTGATAATTTTATGTGCAGGACATCCGTTAACAACTTTGGTAGTTTGCATATTTTGGATGTTAAACAGGGGTGGAATTCTGTAAGGCGATTTGCGATAGTTGATAGTCGCAATCACATTTTTTGCTCTACGAGGTGATTATCAATGTGACTATCGTTTTTTTGCGATCGCTTTCGTGTGACACCTATTTATGTATCATTTTCAGATAAATTACACACATTTTTGTTGATTTCGGTTTCACGAATAGTGAAAATGTTTACTTCGTTACAATTATTTATTCAAGAGATAATAAAGAAGATAGAAATTATTCCAATGTGCGCCTCCTAAGAAAATATGAGTTTCATCATATTTTCGTTACGGTTTTCTAAATGTCGTGAGATTGCTTTGACTTGCCAGATGGTCTTAACCAACGCATATACCTATCGCAAATTCTGCAACTAGCTGCAACGTTAAACCTTCTCGGAGGCGGCGGTTACCAAAAGCAAGTAGCCAGCTGACTGGGCTGCACCAATGGGTCAAAGTACTGTAGCTGAAATAACAGCCCGAGTCATTAGAAAAATGCGATTGCAACTAGGCCCAACTACGATAAAATTTGTACCATTGTACAGAGTACAAAATACCTGGAGGTAATATTATGAACATTATAGGTAACGTGTTTACATACCATTATACCTGTAGATACAATTTTTGTGTAGTCCTAAAAGGCAGGCATAGCATACACTGTATGGTTGTAGGTTTTTTTTTTCAAAATAAATAATATTTTCCCAGGAAATTGTCAGTTATCATTCAAATAATAACTGACAGCAAATATTTTGTTTCAAAATGATGAAGTGATGCCACATTTTTATAGTTATTTTGCGATCATCTTACGTAGAAGCAGAATGATGTGACTGTCGTATTTGACTATCACAAAAGCGACTATCAACTATCGCCTTACGGGATTCCACCCCTGGAGGGTATCGCACACTGAGGTACGGTGACACGGTTATCAAAAAACAAAATTGGACCTTAAGCTCATTGGATCTGCTAGGGCGAAACAGAGTTTCTTCTTTGAATTCGAAAAAAAAAACATCTTTTGTGCCATAACCAAGCATAACAATATTTTGAAGACAATTTTAGATTTAACAGCTAAGTTCCAGAAATCGAGTGAAATGAAATCGGAATCGAAATTGTAAATCGAGTGAATTCATTTTCAGTGTTCTGCATTTCGACCGATTTGGTTACTCCGAATTTTTTCGAAATCACTTTTCGTGAAATTGAAAACAACTCTCAACTGTCATTTGGAATAAATTGTATAGATAAAATTGTCCGTTTGGTAAACAATTTTGTTGTTCTCGCGTTTTAAAAGATTTATTTTATTATAAAAGATAGAAGAATCGTAATAATGAGTTGTGTTTATTGCTGCGGTATTGCAAACAGAAAGGTGAAAATAATATGCACAAAAAAAAAAAAAAAAAAATAGAAGAAAAAAAGACGAAGGTTGAGAGTTTCATCAGATCCATTGGAAGTGGATAATGGATATGTTAAGCGAAATCGGACAGTTATATATTTTTGTTAATTTTGTCATGAAATATTGGTTAATTTCAAACTACCGTCTTAATAAATGTGCACTCCAAATGGTGCTGCAAATTGCCTCCTGGGCAGTATTTTTATGTTTTAACATTTATTTTTAGTAAAATGAACTATCATTGTTAATGTTGACTCTTCAACCTTTCAGAATAACCCACAATTGCCCCATTCCCATATTCGCATATCGCCTTGTAAGTTTAATCCTGTGCAAATGTCTATTTCAAATCGAATGACCAGGTCGTTTTGAAATCACTTTGAAATCGGCAAAATCGAATTGTGGAACACAACAATTTCACTTCGCTCGATTCCGAAAAATTTTAAATCGAAATCGATTACAGTGAAATGTAGAACACAAAAATCTATTTTCGATCGATTTCAATTTCATTTCGAGTGAAAGTGAAATGTGGAACCTAGTTAATTATTTAGATAACTTAACCTTCAGGACCGTATAAGAAAGGTGTTATCTGTTATGTCCGCTTATAATTCGCCATGTAAAACACTGCATACCCCAGAACGGCGGCATAAGAAATCCAACCGTATTGCATCAGCTCTACGTATACAGAGAGTGTCTCATGGGTTTATTACCTTTTCTTGATTCCAAACGCATCTAAAGCTGGGGGCAGATTCTGTAAGGCGAAACGATCAAACGTTTTCGTGTGCACGAAGAAAGTTGCTTGTGTAACATATGGCAAATCATTCGTGCGCATGAAAACGTTTGATCGTTTCGCCTTACAGAATCTGGCCTCTGATCACATCTGCTCTATTTCAATGGCTGTACAGAGTTCTTGTAAATAATGAGTGTTTCCCTAAGTTTTTCAACGCGTCAGAGTACTTTTCATAACCTCTGTTACTTCCAAGAACTTAATTAAATGATTCATCGATTAAATTTTGCTGGCTTTATTTAATTTAAGAAATTGCACAATTTATAACCAGACAATTCGGTTTCGGTATCTTTGTTTTCGTCAGACTTGGGAATGTTGCCCCGAGTGTCTTTGACCCTCAAAAGTGCGATTACGATATAATTTTGAGCGCGCGGCACGTTGCAAATTATCGCCAACCTTACAACGAAATTAAGTTCGAATTGTGTGCACAATACCACAACCGGAGTTCCCCAGAGGTCACTTGCACTTTTATATCATCGTCTCGATCGCATAACCTGTTCGAGCAGCAGGTTCCTAAGCAACTTGTTTTGAATATTCACACTCAGAAATACCTTTCCACTGTAACTTTGTATATTGAAACAACTGTTAATTGATAATACACGTGGAAATATTTAAGAATTACCTACTCTCTCCTCTGTCTCTTTGCAGGTGGCAATAAAAATAATCGACAAGACATGCCTGAACGAGGAATACTTGGCGAAAACATTTCGGGAAATCGCAATACTCAAGGAACTGCAACACCCGCATATCACACGTCTGTATGAAGTAATGGAATCTCAGACCATGATCTACCTGGTGACAGAGCATGCGGCGAGGGGCGAGATATTTGATCATTTAGTGGAGAATGGCCGAATGAAGGAGCCGGAAGCGGCGAGGGTATTCACCCAGTTGGTTTCCGCTGTGCAATATTGCCATTCCAAGGGAGTGGTACATCGTGATCTCAAAGCAGAGAATGTCCTGCTCGACAAAGACATGAATATAAAAGTGAGTTGCTTGCAAAAGCTGCGTTTTGTGGGATGTTTCAAACGATTTTTGTGTTTCTTTGTAGCTGGCGGATTTCGGATTCAGTAATAGGTATGACGAGGGTACGCCGTTGAGGACGTGGTGTGGATCCCCACCATATGCTGCACCGGAAGTGTTTCAAGGACTCGAGTATGATGGCCCGAAGGCGGATATCTGGAGTCTGGGTGTTGTCCTCTACGCACTGGTGTGTGGAGCGTTACCGTTCGATGGAAAAACCCTGTTGGACTTGAAGAGCAGGGTGGTGCTTGGGAAGTTTCGCATTCCGTATTTCATGTCGCAAGGTAAGATGATAAAGTGATAGACTTTCAATTCTGTGATCGAAAGAGGAGTCGTATATTTCTTTGAAGATCGTGTAAGGTTAGGAACAATGTACATTGCATATTAACTAGTGATCGACATTTCTATATCAATAAATGGAGGCCTTTATTTCAGGACACCAGATTTGATTTGTTGCATGTTGATTGAGAGTAATATAGGGAGATACAAGTAAGACTATAAATAATTATGTTCAGCTACAAGGTAACTACAACCCCGTCTACAACTTTTCGCCTTTTGCGTCGCGTTTTTGTGAAATAGCTGACACTTTCATCTACCTGCAAGTCAATTTCGAATTGGCTCTCATGAAGACAACACGATCATTTACTCAAAGGACGTGAGTCATTGATAATGGTGTTTGCCATGCACTGATGACAGTCTTAATAAAACCCAGCAAACTATAATGCGCTTGATTATTTTCGGTTGTCAATGTATGTTTACTTAAGCCAGATCGCAAAGCTAATGTAGATCAACGTCTGTGTTGAACTATAATCTGCATCAGACTTGTATGCTCTCATTTGAGCCGTCACGGTCGGGTGCCAGCTATACGTGAATTCGTGATCTTCTTGAAATCGTTTATTGAAGCTATCAATTCGGTCTCATTTATTGCAGCTATAACTCAAATAAAACACTTTTGACATCTTCTGTCAAATTAGCTTGTTGATTGCAGCCTTGAACCGCATACCTCAAATATTTGTATACGTCACTCATTGTTCACTGGGACAAGTGATACAACTTTGAATGGATACGATTTGTAGGGGATGCGACCAGAATGCTTGCATTAGCGTACGACTTTTTTTTTTTGTTGTTTTCGTGTTTCCTGTGATACAACAGTTGTGTCTAAAAACGTGATGTGACTGTAATCAACTGTCGTAGCAGATAAAATACAGCGTTGTTTTTCCTAATTTCAGCTGGTGCTATCTGGATGTTGTTTTTTTTTGTTTAATACTTTTCTGCTTATTTGCAGTTTTTGGCGATTAGCTTACCCAGCCGGTCGGGTAGTTGTGTTGAGGTCGTCATGATGTGATTATCGTTTTTATTATTTTTGTCTTTAGGTTGGAGACACAAGCTCTTAATTAGTTTGCCTTGTTTTTTTTTTTGTAGGACACTTTCCTTGTGAAAAACAGAAAATGTGAAGTAGATATTTGGTTCGCATATGGTCTATGTATCCATCCATCCATCTGCTATTATTTTTATAAAGTATATTGCAGGCTGACCAAAGCAAATACATAGGATATGGCTCTGCGTTTCCAAAATACCTTCTAGGGATTAGATCTACGATCGAATTATTAATTTTATGTGCGAGAAGTACGTCACTTAAACATGTGAACTTAACCTGCAAAATAAGAACACTTACTTTTGATTCGGTCCGAAGCGGACAAGAGCACCATCTATCCTGCTACTCCAGCCAAGTCGTGTCGAGTACACTATTCAAAACAGTAGCCAAATGAAGTTAATTCTAATTATTTTTATGAGGTACAACCACCGGACCAGATTCTGTAAACAGTCCGAATCCCTGCTTATTCTGTTGTCAGTAAAGTTCCGCTTATATTTTTCAATGCCAACACACATTAGCATCCTTATAAATAATGCATTCCCCTTCTATTCCAGACTGTGAACATCTAATACGCAACATGCTTGTCGTCGAACCAGATCGCCGTTACACTCTCAGGCAAATAATCAAACATCGATGGCTGAGTGAATGGTCTGGTGACATTGAGACAACCTCCACCCGCATACAATCAGTCAACGAACCGACAAATCTCGATACGGTGATTATGACACAAATGCTGCAATTGCCCGGCCTCACAGCTGACATGATTGCCCAATCGGTGCATGAAAATCGTTTCGATAACATCTATGCGATATACAACCTACTCTATGACAAACTTCAAGAGAAACGAAGAGAACAGCAAAGACTGCAACATCATGCCAACTTGGCCTACTCTAGGTAAGATATATAGGTCAGATACAAATATTGTGATACAATCGATAAAATTATAAGTTGTGTCATGTTGGCCAACACACGTCGCAGTTTGCTGGTTGTTTCTCTGTCAACACAGCTGACCATTCGGCGCTATCTCTTGCGGTGCCGTTGCTTTGCTTTAACAATAGCACTGGGGGCTATGGCGTGTGTGTGTTTGTGGCAAAGAGACTGTAAGAAGCCAAAGGTCATCTGCCGCAAGAAACTGTGAAATGGGTTGCATTTCGTTAGTAGATGAGATAGTATATTGTGATGGTAATGAATAGCCGCGCATAATTTGCTCTGATTTTGTTTAATAAATATCTATCATTTTGTGCAAAAGCTATTATGTAAACGGAAGAACTTTTACAATTGTAGGTCGCGCAAGACAAGCATCACAACGGGTGTTGTCGACAGATCGGAACCAATCAAACAAGAGTCAGTCGATCGTCTGAGTCCGCTAACAAATGCCACATGCCCCAATGCGGGTCTGTTGGGGTGGGCCGATGTGTCTGTGGATCTAGAGAAATTCGGTGAATTGGAATTAGAGTGTTTAGCACGACCTAATGAGGTGAGTGTGATTTCATAAGACAACAAAAAACAGTTGATTTGAGTATTTTGTGTTTTCTACTTTAAGCCACAAACGAACAATCAAAACCACTTAAGTGCAAGCAATTCTGGAGCAACTGGTGGCAATACACGACGGCACACAGTCGGTCCAGGTGACGTGGCTCACGAACAGGCGTTAGCCAATCCCAATGCAATAAATCCAATCAATTTCAAGTGTCCCGACAAGGATGGTCCATATCTGCCAATCAACTTGCCTATGCTGCAGAACCAGCCACTGCACAACCTCACAATTAAGGATCAGCATTTACTAAAGCCACCCACAGTAATGGGTGCAAGTAAGTTAGATAATTTAACTGGCTCAAAGTCGATACTGACTGCAGTTCTTACAGCTGGTGCATTTGGAAGGCGAGCTTCCGATGGTGGAGCGAACCTTCACATATATTATCCGTCTTCGATGAACAATGTCCAGCAACCGCAGACACAACCGCAAATGGAGGGATATTATCCAAACACAAGCATTGCCGGTGGTGTTTGTGGTTCGGGTGCAGAACATGGGACAACGGGTCAGATTACATGTGATCAGCAACAGCAGCAACAAGCTCATGTTAATATGATGCAGGAAGCAGTTATGAGTCAGTCCAATACAGCAGAGGGCAACGAGGAGTCAAGCGATGAAATTCAGAGGTAAACTGGGGCAATTTCAGTACTTATTGTTAAACAAGTGGGTGGACCGTTTTTGAAGGGGTGATCAGAATTGCTATGTTTGTGAATGGTTTGGTTACAACTCTATCTTCGGATAAAGTTGTATGCTCCTTTCGTTTGTCTTCAATAGAGTCTGTCATTCGATTAACAGGCAGTGAACGCATATGAATTTGGGACGTATTACACATCTATGGTATTAACGGAATGCTTAAACTTAATTCAGATGGGCCATAATTGGCAGCAGTTTGCGATAGACCTCAATGAAGAGGCAAGCTGTTTGGAGCCCAGTTCCGCGCGGGGGAATTTTTTTCCTAGGCAAGGCTTATGTGATGGTCACCTCCTCCATCTCTATGACGCTTCTGCGGAAATCCTTACAGGGAAAGTTCAGGCTTTCGCTCTCAGACACCCTTTACTATGATTCAAAGAACAATAGACCATATTCTGCCAATAAGGCTTTTGATAAGAAATCTCTCACTTCATCTTATTTGTAGCAACACTCAATTTTAGTAAAACATTCAACTCTCCTTGCAGGTACATGCAAATTCGGGGCTGCACAAAACGGCACACTGTCGGCTGCACTGACGATCTGTCAGTATCCCACCATTCAGATGCAGGTGGACTTGAGCAGCCAAATCTCTCACATTCGCCAGCACCGCAATCGGGAGGTGGTCGTACAAGGCGCACTGGTCTATTGACTGTAATGGATCGCCCACCAGGTAAGCTATTGTTGCCAAGCGTATTTTTGCTTCCGTATAGTCCAGCATGCATTTGCACGTTTTCTTTTTAATAGCAACACTTAGCAAACAAAGTCTTTCAATAATTTTAATTAAAATTGTGTTATTTTTTAACTTTTATTTCTTACGTTTTATTTTTCTCTTAATTTTTGTTTCCTTTTCGGTTTTTATAACATTTTCGTTATATATTTTGCTTGGATGTGTGCCTTGCGACGGTAAATAAAATCCTGCAAATTGTAACTTCCCTTACCTGTTCCCAAAATTAAACCATACATATCTTTCCGATCCGCGTTTTACACGACTATCTCCGACGGTATATTCAAATGCCATTCCTTCCTATTCCTCGTCCCTGTTCCATGAAAAAAAAAACACTACAGTGATTAGCCCGGAACTAATCAGAGAAGTCGAGTCGCGTATGAATCGCAACTATCTTCCGCCGGCATTAAAAATGCAAAGCTCCAGTGGTGGACTAAGTCAAAGTCCGCCCACTGGTTCCCAATCCGGGTCAAATCCGCCTTGTTCGCCAGCAATTGCATCAACATCAGCAGTCGCTGTGGCAAGTCTAAACAGTAGACGCTTTGGTAGGGCTTGCAAGTTGCTACCTACAGTGCAAGAAGTTGGTAAGTTTTATTTTATTTTATTTTCTGTTTTTATATTTTTTTTTTGTTAACAGTGAATTTTCGTTTGCTCATTTTGTCTAATGTTTTATGTTTTTATTTCTTAAATTGATGTTGACTTTTATTTGTTGTACCTGTAGTAATTTAATGTATTTGTTGGTCATTAAAAAAGTTAATATGTTGGTCTGAATAGTGAGTACTGATTGGTGGACCATCAATGGTGGCTCATTGCGAGTATGTTTAATGAACCGGCATTCGAGACTGATTTAGTTGGATTTGGGCTTATTCAATAAAATCACAAATTAAACTTTAGCGGTCTACTTGTTTAGGTTGAAATAATGGTAGCAGGAGTGCATCATGTGAGCCATGTTTGGCAGTGCAATGCAAAACTGTTTATGATGTTATTTCGAGAAGAGTTCGATTATTGCTGTCCCTAAGTTCGTCGTCCAACTTAAAATCTTTGCTGCTAGTGACAATTATTTTCGTAAATCCATTAATCGCTTGTTTGGTTTTCGGTAAAGTTAGTTTCGAAGGACTGACAGCTTCCTATAGAAACCTCTTTCTTAACTTAAAAAGCCCCGTTTCCTATCTATCGTTTTTTTTTTATCAAAAACACGCGCTAAAGAGGTTATGGCTACTCTTATGGTGTAGTTTGAAGTACACAGCGCGGGCGTGAAGGAAATTCGGATAGAGAAGATAGGAGACTCCGATGCACATTGGTTTTAAGGCCCATTTTTTTCACTGGAAGTTGAACACAACTCGGGGAGTTTTCCATATAAAAATCCCCAAGTTGTGTTCAGAGTGAATAAAATGGGCCTAAATGTCTGCAAATTGCACCGATGGGGAAAGACCGAGCTGGGCGAGGCATTCTACATTCATGTTGTAGGGCTTATGAAAGAATCTCTATATTTTAGAGTACGACCGAAAATAGGCTGAATTGTAAACTGATGGGCATTCCTTACTTTTAAATTCATTTTTATTGGGGTTATAATTAAACTTACATACTAGACAAAAACGATTAAATCTAATTTAAAACTAACATTTATCTTATTCTAGCTTACTGGCTCTTAGCGAGCGCTCTAAACTTAACTATATCCTTAAAATTATTGCCTTTCGGCCTTAAATCTATCTATATTTAATGTTTTGTTTTTTATTTTTAAAGAAACTTTAGAAAACTTGAATTCTTTATTTATGTTATTTTATTTAAAAACTACTTAAAACTACCTAAGCTACTTAGCCTAAATTAATTATAATCAGGGTGGTGAGCAATCTTATGGATTGGTCACCATCCTGATCGCGTCCGTGGGCGCCTGACAGCCGCCAACAAGGGTTCATCCGTGCCGCCGAGAGTCGATCGAGGCCATAAGCTACGGTCGAGTCTCGGTAGCACTTACATGTTGGCTGGCACAGTCCCTCCCAAGGACCCCCTACTCTAGCCTAAACCTACCAGCTTAATATCTAGCTCAAAACTAAGAGGGATGCTACGTAAGTAGCGCACCGGCCCCGGAGAGCGTATCCACCCTCACCTCTTCCTCAAGCCACCAAAATTCGGTGAACTGCTTTGCCGTATCGACCCTGTCCCGTTCCGCAATTGCGGTACTAAAACGGAGGAGCTCCTGAGCATTGGCGGCGTACCCGTCGTGGATGAGCCGCTTATCCCTCGCGCCGCGGTGGCTGTGGTACAATACCGGCACACCATCTTTTGTCTGGACTAACCCTTTCATGTCTACATGAAGAAATGCCTCAGGCGGGATAAAGCCAGACCGAAGCGTACTCTCGTGGTACATTAAATTGGGGTAGTAAGCCCCTGAGATCAGGTTATTATCACTGGCCATCGCCCTTGCAACGTGTTACGGTACTGATAGCATTATTGTCCTTCCACCTGATAGGACAGGAACCCATGGATGTTGGTGGTGGAAGGTTGTCCGATCGACTGAAGCGGGGTAGGCATGCTGGCATATGCACGGACATAGCTCGTCGTGGGGTGGGGTCGTACGCCTGTCTACCGGACTACCGTATCGATTTACATGCCTAGATTAAAAAAAAAACAAAGGAGAAGACGGAAATATGAAGAGGAAGGGGGGGAAGGAAAAAAAAAAAACTGCCCAAAATGGGTTCAGGATAGGGAAGGAAGCGAAAATGACTCGCTGGGGATAATACGCACCTCTTGAAACGATCTGTACACAACAACCAACTCTCTCTCGCTTCTCTCCAAATTCGGTAACTACGATGGTACGGTTACCGATGGGCTGCCCTCCCCTCGATCCATCCTATGGCTAGGTTGGATTCCATGGTTGCCACTCGCCCTGGATGTTTGGCAACCCCCGGATGTTGCTACACAAATAGGCTCACCTTAATCAAAGACTTACATGATCGCTTGCCCAATGCTTCTGTCACCCCGTTGTTGGTTTATTACCAAGCCATCCTGGCCTACAAATACAGTCCTAAAATGAACTCGATCTTACTTCCCCAAGAAATATACCACGAAAATCCCAAATGACACCACCAGACGGTAAGTTATTCATAATACAAAGCTGTTTTATTCATCAAAAACACAATTCATCATTACTTAATGCTAAAGTCATAACAAATTTTCTGCTACGCTAAGGAGTGATCTAAAGTTAAGTAAGGAGGGAAAAATAAGCGGAAATGTACAATAGATCCTAACTACAGAGAGTATAGTTATACCCAGTTTGTGATATATTTTTACTTTTCTTATGTCTTGACCGTACAATGGTCTAACCAAAAAAAAGAGAAGGAACCCGAAAAGAGAAACCCAAACCAAAACGTACAGGAATGGTATAAATTTTATCACTCTATGAATCTACGTGGAGGCTCTCACGTCGCTCTCCGCGGATAGGAAAAACCAAAAAGAAAAAGAAAAAAAAATAGAACCAAAACAAATTTCTGATGACACGTCAATTGCGGTAAATCACGGCAACTCCCTGTCATCGCGACAAAAAAATTATGCCTGCGCTCCGTTCGCTGGCTCCAAAAAGGGAATCAAATCCAAATAATACCCCAAACCCGTTCTGATAGGTTTTTCTGTATTTTTTCCTCTTTTTTTATTATTTATAAATTCAATAAAAAATGTATATTATTTAATTCCAATTACCTGAGCAGTAGTGGTGTGCACAACACGACGCAGGTCTCGCTGAAAATAAAACAAAGAAAAAAGAATGTGTGGAAGACGGCGGAGGGGAGGCTGAGAATACCTCGGTTTCGCGCGCGGGAGCCGGGTTGGGGGGTTTACGGTAAAATGGCACCTTACAAAACAAAAAAAGGACAACGCGGTTTTCTTTCTTTTTCTATTTCTTTCTCTATATACATATTACATAGATTCCTTCTTTTTCTTAGTTGTTTAATTGATTTAACTTGGTTACTAGTATTTTTTTTTTGTTCTCAATTTTCATTAATATTATAATAGAGACCATACTTATATACACTCAAAAAAAAAAATAAGATAAAAAAAGGTTAACACTAAGGGGTTTTGACGAGGGTTAAAGCTGATCCGCCATCCGTCTGCTGCCTTGGTAAGGTTCTGCTCAACTCTATAAGATCGGGGCCAATGAGTGGCTCGGTAGGCCGAGTGCCCGGGTTTTTGACGATACGGGTAAATTTCTCACGTTGGGGTGGCAAGAAAATGGAAATGTGGGGGGGGGGGGGGCAGACGGGGTTAGTCGTAGTTCTTGAACGTTCCCGATTTTTTTTTTGTTTGTTTCTTTTACACACTGCGCACCGCACTTTAAGACACTTTTTGCACTCAGAGAGGGGATTTAACGCTTATCCTTAGGATGCGATTTCCCCAAACGGCCATGTGCTGGCCGGTATCGGTCACTGGCTGAGGTCTTTATTTTGGTGTTATTTCCCACGTTTCCCACCTCCTACACTGTTCCCCTTTTTTTTCGTCTTATTTCTTGGATTTACCCTTGGGGTAACACAACCTCAAGCGAACTCGCGCGGTACTATGAGCCTGGAAGCTCTTGGCGCGCCCGCGACCCAAGGTAGTGTATTGCTTTTTACTTTCCTTTGGGACTGCGGTTCCTAAACGATTAATAGTTTGCTCGCGACAAGTAACCGTCTTCGCGTTTATTGGAGACGTTTATTGGCTGGTCACTACCCGATCGTATAGGGGGATTTACGCGTACCGTGCAGACACGTCTTCTCGCCGCGGTAGAAGGAAAAAACAAGAGACCATTTGCCTCCTCCGGATATACCAAACCACCATTACCCCCATCGTCGGCCATAGCTGGATCCGGTGGTCACGTCGGTTATCGATGTTATCGATAGAAGATGGGGCCTGTTCGTTGAGTGACCACAATGCTAATGTCCGCTGCGAGGCACAGCGTTCGAAAAAAACGTTCATGGAGCGGGCTATAGAAACGATTAAACAAACCCCGGCCCCTACAAACGTGCCTCCGAATCACCTTAATAAGGAAATTTTCAATCCTGTTCAGTCGAGCCCCATTGTATAGGGTCCAGGTGGGATAGTATTTTATGTACTCAGATTCAGGAGTTCTAAACAACCGTAGACAGGCCCTGAGACATTGTCTCTCAAACACCCGGATCTTTTCCATATAGGAGGGCGCTATATTGAACCACAGCCATAAGCGATGATGGGCCTTATAAGGGCCACGTAGCAGATGACCTTCACCCTGGAATCAAGTTGACTGCTACGAAACAGTCTCCTTGTCCGAGCGTAGGCTCCTTTAGCCCCAGCAAGACAAGCATCTATATGTTTGTTAAAATACAGATACTGGTCGAGCCAGATGCCAAGATACCTGACCACGGTTTTCACCGCCAACGGCCGTCCCTGTTGTCCAATAATTGTTAATTTTCTCCAGTTTTTTCTGGTATCCCCAGAGGCCCCAGCCAATGGAGTTCTGAACAGGATTGTTTCCGATTTTTGGAAATTGATTTTCAACTTCCAATCATCGCAATACCTCTTAATTTGTTCGAAGTCACGCTGGAGAAGGATGTTGATGACCTCGATTTTTGGTCCTGACCTCGTCTGCGTACGCTCTAGCATGTCTGAGGGAACCCACCAGATCACTTGTGTAAATATTAAACAGGACCGGAGAATTCACTGCTCCCTGTTGTAAACCGTTTTTAATTTCGAAAACCCTGCTCGAAGTCACGTTGCCAGCTTTGACAACGAACTTCTTTCCCATAACCATGTCATAAATCATATACAGCAAAGGTTTTTGAATGCCCAATCTGGTCAGCTTATAGAAAAGCCCCTCCAACCATACGGTATCGAAGGCCTTCGCAAAGTCGACCAGGCAGGCACCCGTGCATTGCTTCTTAAGAAAGGCCCTCTCTTCAAGGTCGCGGTTACGGCGAACAGGGTTGTTCACCGTATACACAGTCTCAAAGAAAGCTCCCATCAAATCCACCCTCTCCTGCGGGTCTTCGACCACTAAAAAACCGTCGTTCGAGTCAGCACTTTCCGGACTTATGCCATTCCTGGCTTGACGAGTATTGCGGTTGAATTGGGTGGAATGCAGCTGGCGATTTCATTTGAGCACTATTTGTAGAAATAGTGATAAAACAATGAGAGACTTGTTACATTTCTGCCATGTTCGTACGAATTTATAGAATTCGCTATATTTATGTATCCAATGAGTTTTAAGGCACGATTCTGTATCCTATCCAGCAAGTGCAGTGAGGCTTTAGGCGCATCAGACATGGGAGTTGTACTCAAGTTTGGGGCGAATGATCGCCTTGTATATGGAAGCCAGATCAGAAGGGGTAAAATATTTCTGGCACCGTTTAAGGAAACCTAGACATTTCGCAGTGTTCTATCTGCACTTAGAATTAGTTAACATGTATATCGAGTGACTTGTCATCGCGAGCATCTGCAAATTTTTGAGAGATCTATCACCTATTGAGCTATTGAATCTAATGGCTATATATCAATTTTCAATTTCATCTCTTATCCATCTGTTTACTCGACGCGATCAGCTCTAGTGCGCACCCAGAAAGCACTGAAGTGTTAGTGAATTTTCGTCGTTGACAAAATCTAGAGGAAACCCCTGAAGTTTGGTTTTATGTCATGTCAAACGCATTAGTGGATCACGTTAAACAGACAAGTAATAGCTATTGACAAGATCATGTTTCTTTGCTGATGCTGCTTTTTGAAATATGCATAGGTCGAGTATGTGACTAAAGAATTTCATTCCCAAGTACTGTCTTCATGAAGAAATTGTCGTGCTAAACAATTTGTAAAACATGTACAATTTATTAGTTTGTTGTGCCCGGTTAAGTAGCATTGTGAAGTATCAGTGTAAACTCCAGCACTTCAAATACATACGCCATTTACATATTTCTATAAACGATGACGTACTAAAATGATTTTAATCTGATTTATCAACAGGTCGCTACAGTCCAGTACGCCGTGCATCTGAGGGGTCCAAAGCACAATTCCAAGGACCACTGCAAGAGTGTCAATATCTACAAAAAGGTATAGCACAGCGGAACTTACTGGTTGCTCCAAGTCCGCCGCTTTTAGAAAACTCAATAAGCTTGCCTGGTAAGATTTATGCAATTGGATTTCATTTTATATTTTTTAATTTTTATTTCATCAAAAAACGTGCATGCATTTTGAATATACACAGCTAAATATCTTTCTTTTAACTATCACCTTCACCACGTGTTGTAAGGGATGCTTGTCAATGAAGTTTGCCCTTAGTAGCCTATAAGAGCAATTATTATCGCTCTGCTTTAAATATTGACTGCCAAATGTTGGCATTCCATGTGCCCATCTTAAAACTTTGTCTTAAGGAACTAATATTCATGGAAAAACAAGAGTCAAGCAGTCAAGCATCTTACAAATTGCCTTTCGTTCTGAATTTCTCTTAATTGCAATACTGATAAACATATTTCTATCAACATAATGATGATCTTTAAATAGACATTGCAATATTTCGCAGTCATTAAAGTCCTTTCTTTGTTATTTACATTTTTTCAGGCTCCCCAATCCATGGCAAACCAATCCTCAACATGATACAGCATCGAGGGCAAGATGTGGAAGTGCCACAGGAAGCCATAATGAATCTAGTCCCCGCACTGAATCGGCTCGTCAAGGAGCATCGTATCAGTGCCGAAATTGCTAAAAGCATTGTGTCAACAGGCATTGTGCCCTTGGAACTGGCGAAATTCTTAGGTTTAATAGCACATTCCGGACAGCAGGGTCACATGCATCAAATACACAGCTATAGTGTTTCTCCGATATCGATGCCATCGACCAGCAATACCAACAATATCGCAGTTGGACAGTCAGGAACGAATGCGGCGTATCCCAAATTCATGCTCGGCCCCTTGAACTCACCGTCAAACTTTGGTAGTCCGTCGCAACACAATCCCAGTTTGATCGGCCAGTTTAGTAACATCAACCTAGCCGGTGGCGGCTTTGGTAGTGGTCACAACAGTGGATGTCAATCGCCAGTCTACAGTAGCTTTAGCGGATGCTTATCACCTAATCCGTACATGTTTAATGCTGGCGGTGGAACATCGCCAATGCATCAGATAACGAAGGGTATCAGCGGCCTTACGACGTGTGGTGGGGGTGGATCTATAACGAGGGGCACATCAGCGGCTAGTGAAATTGCCTCCAATCAACCGCTTGACCTGTCCATGGACGTGTGCTCCTCGGACGCGATGTCTGCAGACATATTCGCATGTCCATCTCAACAGACTTCAATGGTTGGTGCGAACTGGTTTATGCCCGCGTCGTACTACGACTTGAAACCGCTGAATCTATCGCCTGCGCAACCGGTGCGAATAGTTCCAACGCCACCCGCTTCGCCAAATCTTTGTATAATCCAAGAGGAGAACGCCAACGGTCATGCAAGCCACACAATCACGGCTGGTATTCCATATGGTGCTATGGGTTTTGTCAACGAAGACCTGTCACCTTGCCAACCGTCACACCCGCAGATCTGCCTAACCGATGTCCAGGGAAGTGAAATAACTCTGGTCGCACTATCATCAGAGAACAGTCGAGACAGTGACTGCGACTCATTGGAACCGCATACACCTTCGCTGGCATTGCAGGGTTTGATTATCACAGAGCCATCTAGTGATATGCCGTCGATAACACGGGGCGTCGGCCGGAAGGCAAGCCTTGAGAGTGAGAACAACTCCCGTCTGGACACGGAACCCTCTTCTTCTGGATGCGGTGCTACCAGTGGTTCGAACCGTAGAGGAAGCGACAAGTCACTGGGATTTAGTGACGACAGTCTAAGCAATGATTCCAACAATCTATCGCCCTGCCAGGAACCCTCGGCTAGTTCCGGTTTTAAAAGCGATTCACATTCCGAAATCGGCGACCAAACTGAAGGTCGCATTAGTCCCGATTCGATTTGTGATTCTCGAATGTCCGATGAGTGCTACGAGGTGCCATTACCGCACGAATGCTCGAACTTGGACTCGACTCGAATTCTCCAGATGGTGAAGCAGACGATAGATTCTACGATGCCTCCGAAGGGTTTCGTTCTCAACAAAGCGAATGTTGGCGATGGATACGAGGGCAACAGTGCAAAATCCAGCACATGTTCGTCAGGCAGCAGTGGAACAGGTATGAGTTTAAGCTCGACGGCATCCGGTGACCCGGACATGCCAGTTGATATTTCCAATTTGAGTTTGGAATATTCGGGAGGATTGCAAATAGAGTTGCAAGTTTGTGAGGGTAGAAATAAGGACAACAAGGGAATCAAGCTGAGGAGGATATCCGGCGATCAGTTTGAGTATGGAAAATTGTGCCAGCAATTGATTAGCACGCTGACTGTTTAGAAAGAGGAGTGATGTACGTAAGTGCAACGCTTATGAGTTAAAGAAATCCCCTTGGATTGTATCGGGTGGATGGGAATTTGTATGTGATAGGATTTGCGAATGTGTTTTGTGTCTGTCTGGGAAGTTGAAGGGGAAGTAGCGATATGTGTGAATGATGCATATTGGGTTTATCTAGTGAATTGTTAAAAGTGGAATCTTGTATTTTGTGTTTGGTTGTAAAATTTAGTGTACGCTTCGGCGTTGGCTTCGAGTTAAACTTCTTTAACCTCCGTCTTAATAACACCATCCTCAGACAAATTACTAATGGTCTCCCGGCTATAAAGCTGTCAAAAACTACGAATGAAAGCCATTGATTTGTGGTTACATTTCGTTGTGACTCTGCAGAGTTGTACATCCAAAACAGCTAGCATTATCGACTCCGATGGAATGAACACGAGTTGTTTGAGAGGTGTTCGCCGCGCTTTAGTTTGATTTAGTCAAATTTGTTGACACTGTGAATTATGCTAGTCGGACTTATAGTAACTTCGTTGGGCTTTTGTAAGATGTGCCTCGAAACTGGGGATGATAGTCCACGTGAGTGCCTGATAGGTGAATCGGGAACTATTCACAGCGCTGAAGTGTAACAGGAGTGTCATTTTCAATTGCACCACTCAGATTTGCACTTTTCAGGACTCAGTAAAGCATAAGTTATATTAACACCATCAACAACAAGACAGCTTCTGCTCGTCTCGATCTCCAGACGTGCATTAGTGAAATGAACAAAAATAGACTATGAACACATCTTTCGAAACCACATAACTAGAACAATCGAGTGAGGTGGTTTCGGTTAAATTTATCTCACCAAACTCAGCTATCCCGACAGGCACAAACAATCGAAAATACCATCAAATTTCCAAGAGTAAAGAGTAAAGTTCTTATGCATTCCTCTAAGTAAATAATGTTTAAACAAAGTTTAATCGTCATCGTGTTTCCTTTGCGCAATAGCGACCCTAAACAAATTTATTAAGTCTAATACTAAACGAATTCATCTAAATGTAGTAAATCACACAATTATATACTGACTGAACATTTTGTATAATTAGTAGTTTAAAGTAAAATTAATTCAAAACCAAAACTCTTTCTGTCTTCACTAATAATAATAATAATTCTATTTGTTAAAGTATATAAAACCAAGAAGAAGACTAAGCAATTTAGATGGAAATCAGCATAACTCTATTCTCTAAGAACGTGTGTATTTGTATAGCAAGTAAAACGAACTACAGTTGATTTATAAATTCCTTTCTCTTCTGATTTTAAATAAGAAAAACGCAAACAAAAAGACAATTTAAATTTATAGGAGACAAAACAGAATCCAATCTGGGACTTTTAACTGTAATACTGTAATATTTAGACGAACTAGTTGTAGTTAGAGAAATCCTTACTGATAGTAGACTTAAAAAGTAATGAGAAATTTCTTTTTGGATGTTTAATTGCGTTACAATCTCTTCTCGTTTCGTTAATTGTGTAAAAGTGATTGTCAAAAATATTAAAATTAATAAATTTAATATTAATAATGTCCAATGAACTTAGAGTATTTAACTTCCTAGAGATGTGTCCCCCCCCATGTTTCACTCTCCCTTTTCATTGTGTTACCAATGGTAAAGAAAACTTTTTTCAATTATATGTAATAAAAATATGTATGTATATTTACTAGAGACGTGTAAAATGTAAATTTATAATTATTATATTCTTTTTCTCATTCCGGCTATTTAAAAACAAAGTGTAATTTTAAAACATAACCTTAAAAAATCACGCTCGTCTGTGAATCTAATTTTATTCATAAATCTTAACAATTAATCATTCCAATAGAGAAAATTTACTTCGATATAAGCAAGCGGGTGAGAATTCCCCCAAAATGAAATTACTTTAAAACTATTTAATGTAAAAATTAAACGTCAAATTAAATAATGAGAACAACCTATGCTCGCCAGAAACAAAAAAGAAAAGAAAAATACCATTGCAATGATTGTTTCCTCTAATTTTATGCGAATCAATCATTCAATTTGTGATTCCAATGGCGTGGTATTGTAAGGAATCAAATAAAATTAATAATTTATGCTATTTCAATGCAATACTTTCAACGAGTGTAAAATTTTAATACGTGTAGGTAGGTACACAATTTTTATTTGTATGTAGGTATTGCGTTGTTTCGTTAATATGCTGCATTAATTGTAAAAAATTGTTTCTTTCAATTAGTTGTAAAATATTTTATTCGAACATTATTTTCTAATATTTTAAACTATGTATTTCAATTACACATACATAATAGCAACACTTATGTTATTAGTTTAAACGAGATAACAAAAAAGTGTAAACAAAATATAAAGACTGCTGTGATTTAAAAATATAAATAAACATATACCAATATTAAAAAACAAAACAAGAAGCTTGGAATTTATTTTATTAATTCTTCCGGTATGGAGGCACGATCTTTTGGCGGCTTTCGTGATCTCGCAATCACCTACGTGAAGTTAGCCCGCACTTTTTCTAGAATGAAAAACGTGAAATGCAGTTCGATAGACATTCGTTTGTAGTTGTTTGTAGTGAAATTTTTTTCGTTTGTAGTTCAAACGTTAGAAAGTTAGAACCATTAGAAAAAAATTTCAGCCCGCACTTTTGGCTTTTTGAAACAAAAACTAGCCAGTTGCATTTGAAATCGTTTGTAGTTGTTTGTAGTGAAATTCTTTTTTAACATAAATGTCTTATTTCCGAGATATAAGGACATTTGTGTTTGCACCTGTAACTCTGAATTTACAAAAGAGAGAAATAATTTAAAACCACTGGTGCATAAAGCATATCCAAACTTAAATAACTGCATTTAAAATTTCTGAATTCACTTATGCGTTGATTAATAAAAAGCAATCAAAGTCAAAAATCGCATCCCTTTAGAGTTGCATCCATATATGGGCTTCCCAACAACAACAAAACAACGGTAAACACATTTTCGCAAAGCACTCATCAGTGCCCATCCACATGAGTCACTACTTGTCAATTAGCAACAACAACCAATCAATAAACACCGATTTTATGCAACATTTTTTTCTATTCCTTCGAATAACATTGAAACCTAACCCCTTGGAAACAATTTATAACAACAAAAATGCAATTTCTGCAAAGCCTGTATTCCTGACTATCTAATCCAATTCAAATTTTGTGATTTTATCATAAAGAAAAAAAATTAGATGAAACTTAAGCGAACACTACTTCGTCATATAAACTCATATCCATATTTCAGTTATTAAGCAACTCAAAATAGTGAAATCTATTTTTTTCTAATGCTTTCTGTTAGATGCATCTAATGGAGCAAAAAAAAATTACCTCTTATCAATAGATAATGATTTATTGAAAATTTAAGAAAAAGGTTGAAATCGTCTTCGCAGACTGATTTAAGGGGACGGATATTTCAAATGCTGGACAACTACAAACGACAAAAACTAGTTGGTTGTTAGAAAGCATGTGTGCTCTATCTAATAAAACCTTAAATGTCGAAATTGACCAATCCAAAAAGAATTTATATGCAATTTAAGCAGGCGATATAAAACCGCGTTATCTTCGAAACGGTACATTTCCGAGTGATGAAATTTCCTATTTTAATAGATTTCCACCTCACCAATCTAATAAAATAAAAATTGTATCAATCGGCCTAACGGTTTGGGATTTATATGGAATTTAAGCGAAATTGCAGCTTAATTTTTTTTGTGAAGTTAGCCCGCACTTTTTCTAGAATGAAAAACTGAGTTTGCAGTTCGATAGGCATTCGTTTGTAGTTGTTTGTAGTGAAATTTTTTTCGTTTGTAGTTCAACCGTTAGAAAGTTAGAACCATTTGAAAAACAAATTTTCAATCCCTTAAAACCTTGTTATCTCCGAAACCGTGGCAATTAGAGCGATGAAATTTTCTGTGTCGGAAGTGTTTGCCATTACTAATCTAATAGAATTCAAATTATACCAATCGGCCTAACGGTTTATGATTTATTTGAAATTTAAGCAAAATTTGAGCTTCTAACTTAAGGTCCCCATAACTCAAAAACTGTTGAACTACAAACGATGAAACTTTGCATTTCTATTCTCTGAACCCTTTTCTAACTATGATATCAAATAGAAGACAGCCCGCATTACTGGACACTTTTTATTCGTAATTTAAGGGGAGCCTATAATGGCCTAAATTGACCCATTTTTAACCGATTCGATATTTCCACTCCTAACGAGTTATGAAGGGTGAAATATGTTTTTTTCTAATGCAACAACCCACCCTCTTCTAAGAAAATGATCCAAAATCGTTTTCCACTGAACTGCAATTGAAATATCGAATCGGTTAAAAATGGGTCAATTTAGGCCATTATAGGCTCCCCTTAAATTACGAATAAAAAGTGTCCAGTAATGCGGGCTGTCTTCTATTTGATATCATAGTTAGAAAAGGGTTCAGAGAATAGAAATGCAAAGTTTCATCGTTTGTAGTTCAACAGTTTTTGAGTTATGGGGACCTTAAGTTAGAAGCTCAAATTTTGCTTAAATTTCAAATAAATCATAAACCGTTAGGCCGATTGGTATAATTTGAATTCTATTAGATTAGTAATGGCAAACACTTCCGACACAGAAAATTTCATCGCTCTAATTGCCACGGTTTCGGAGATAACAAGGTTTTAAGGGATTGAAAATTTGTTTTTCAAATGGTTCTAACTTTCTAACGGTTGAACTACAAACGAAAAAAATTTCACTACAAACAACTACAAACGAATGCCTATCGAACTGCAAACTCAGTTTTTCATTCTAGAAAAAGTGCGGGCTAACTTCACAAAAAAAATTAAGCTGCAATTTCGCTTAAATTCCATATAAATCCCAAACCGTTAGGCCGATTGATACAATTTTTATTTTATTAGATTGGTGAGGTGGAAATCTATTAAAATAGGAAATTTCATCACTCGGAAATGTACCGTTTCGAAGATAACGCGGTTTTATATCGCCTGCTTAAATTGCATATAAATTCTTTTTGGATTGGTCAATTTCGACATTTAAGGTTTTATTAGATAGAGCACACATGCTTTCTAACAACCAACTAGTTTTTGTCGTTTGTAGTTGTCCAGCATTTGAAATATCCGTCCCCTTAAATCAGTCTGCGAAGACGATTTCAACCTTTTTCTTAAATTTTCAATAAATCATTATCTATTGATAAGAGGTAATTTTTTTTTGCTCCATTAGATGCATCTAACAGAAAGCATTAGAAAAAAATAGATTTCACTATTTTGAGTTGCTTAATAACTGAAATATGGATATGAGTTTATATGACGAAGTAGTGTTCGCTTAAGTTTCATCTAATTTTTTTTCTTTATGATAAAATCACAAAATTTGAATTGGATTAGATAGTCAGGAATACAGGCTTTGCAGAAATTGCATTTTTGTTGTTATAAATTGTTTCCAAGGGGTTAGGTTTCAATGTTATTCGAAGGAATAGAAAAAAATGTTGGATAAAATCGGTGTTTATTGATTGGTTGTTGTTGCTAATTGACAAGTAGTGACTCATGTGGATGGGCACTGATGAGTGCTTTGCGAAAATGTGTTTACCGTTGTTTTGTTGTTGTTGGGAAGCCCATATATGGATGCAACTCTAAAGGGATGCGATTTTTGACTTTGATTGCTTTTTATTAATCAACGCATAAGTGAATTCAGAAATTTTAAATGCAGTTATTTAAGTTTGGATATGCTTTATGCACCAGTGGTTTTAAATTATTTCTCTCTTTTGTAAATTCAGAGTTACAGGTGCAAACACAAATGTCCTTATATCTCGGAAATAAGACATTTCTGTTAAAAAAGAATTTCACTACAAACAACTACAAACGATTTCAAATGCAACTGGCTAGTTTTTGTTTCAAAAAGCCAAAAGTGCGGGCTGAAATTTTTTTCTAATGGTTCTAACTTTCTAACCTTCGAACTACAAACGAAAAAAATTTCACTACAAACAACTACAAACGAATGTCTATCGAACTGCATTTCACGTTTTTCATTCTAGAAAAAGTGCGGGCTAACTTCACGTAGGTCTCGCAATCAAATATAAAACGATTCATTAACAGATCCAAATAGTTTTATTCGTATCTCATAAACATCAAAAGGTATAATTGTCATGCAAATCTAGGGCCCTTCCTTTCATCCTAAAAACAGCAGCTTGCTCAAACAAATAGTGAAAAGGTAGTCCTAGGGTCCTCTACGGACCTTAACAAGTGCTAAGCGAATTTGTCGAACAAATTTCCTCAAAGCGTTCTTTTGCAAGAGATGACACTGACTGTGCAGCTGCTGATAAAACCGTCAAATGGTTCACAATCTGTAAATCTTGGATCTAAAATAAACTGATGCATGCCCATGCCCATGCGTCCAAAGATCCACTCAAAAGACCTGCAATGTGTATTTCATATGCCGACCTAACTCGCTGTCTTTCTGTCTTAAGTAAACGCACTTCTCAACTTGCGTTTGGCTCTCCACATGGCACTCCATAACGCTTCCGTAACACATTCAGCAGCTGACCAGCTGGCTCACTACCTACCTGCAGCGTGTTTAAAGAAGTTTCTCTTCAAAAAATAAATCGTCATCAATTAAACCATTTTGAAAACATTGATGATACTTTTGAATTGAACAAATTGTAGCTGTAGACTTCGCATTACATTAAATATTTATTTTTTATTGCAGCATAGAAAGTTGACTGTATATTCTACTACATTACATAAGTATAAGATATACAAATTTACTAATAAAAGTGTCATTACTGTTACACTACACAGGTAAATACAAAAGGATTAACAAGTTTATTTTTTGAGTCTAATCTAACAAAAAATGTTTTGCGATGAAAATTTCTTTTCTCCTTGACTTCGACACGCAACCGGCCATTCACAGATGAAGTCAAAGGTATCCGCATTTAAAGTTGGGTGGGATTGTGGTGTGTCCAATGTACATAGTGTGTGCCCTTGGGAAGGTAGGTAATTTCAAAAGGTGCCATGAGTCTCCCTGATTATTGTTGCGTTTTAGTTATAATATTTTATTTCGTATAATTTAAAGGAAAACCACGTAAAAACATGAAATGTTGGATGACTTTATTGTTCGTTGGTTGGACTGTAACTTTAGTAACTTGATGCAACTGCAAAGAAATAAAGTGGAAGCATATTCAGTTAACGAAAGTAAACATTAGGTAATTGTATATTATATTTTGTGATTTTAGGTACTACGAGCAAGAGAATTTGACAACTTTTTGTTTGAATAACTAAATGCCTTTTGTAATGCAATCAATGAAAAAATTCATAAATCCTAAAAGTTGTATTCAAGTGTTGTGGATTTTTAAAGTGTTAAGTGAGTGGTTGTAATTTTATATGTCATTTTTATTCAAGTGTTGCGTATTCAAACTAACAGCAGTTTTTTGTAATGCAGTTTTGCATTGGGATTTCCACATTTTGCTCTCAGTTTTCAGATTTTTCGTGCCCAATAGAACAGAAAACGAAATTTTTCTTTATTTGCATTTGTGTTGGTACGTGTTTTAAAAGTCAGCTGTTCTTTAATTGTAATTTGTGCTTATTCAATTTATGTTGACCTATTTGTCTCTATTTTTCACAGATTGTCGTGTAAAAACGTATTTAATAACACACTTCAAAGTTTGTGTGAATCTCGCTCAGAAATCTAGATTCGCAAAATGTTTTTTTTTTTTTTTGGCGCCAATGAAACATGAAATCTGACAGCCTGCTGATTTCGAGAGCAGAAAAACTGTGCCTTGATTTTGTGCGGTTTTTGAGGCGATGTCGCTAGGGAACGTTCCCAATCGGATTTGAGTGTGTGAGTGAGCCGCGCGCTGTGACCAACGTGACCGTAGTGCAATAATTTGGCACTTTTTCGAATACCCTGATACTATTTGTTGATACTTTTTCCCTTTTTTTAAGTTTGAAAATTCACTTTGGAAATTTTAGAAACGCTGTGATTTCCAAATGAATTTCTATAAAATATAACGCTGCTGTCTATCAGAACACGATTATAGTATTAGGAGAGCCAACAATTGTTAAATATTGTGCGAAGATTCTTAAATTGCATAGTAGCTTTAGAAACGATACTTTTTTCTTCTTTTTTTTTTTGTTACCTACTTTTCAGAATTTCGCAACAATCTCCCGGACTGTTAGAGAAAGGTTATAAATTTTTGTTTTAGTTTCACAATAAAATATAGACTATAAAAAGATCACTCTCTCACAACGTTTCTTTTATAAATAAAGCCAAAACAACCAAATAACATTAGAATTAGATGTCTTTAAGGCTGTTCTGCGGGTAAGCTAGACAGTAGGTACTTTAGATGCAATTCGTTTTCAAATGACAAATTTTAAAATGAAAACCTTTTAGCTTTGTTTTTTATTTATAAATATATAAAAAAATAATTGAATTTTGTTTACAAATTATATCAACTGATTTTTATATCTACTTTTAAGATCTCTTTCACTTTAGTTTTAAAAAGTCCATAAAAAAGGGGCGATGAAAGAAAAGTGTGCCTTTTCCTGACGCTGTTACATAAATTTAGTATTTTCTCCCAATATTTAACAAGTATTAGCCGGCTTTACACTATGTACGCGTTATTTTTTTAAACATATTCATTTTGAAATCACAGTTTTTGAAAACTTTTTTAAGTACTATTCACATGAGCGCGAATTGCGAACAAATGAATTTAATTGTAGTTATGAATTGAACATTTTTTTTTATACTATTTACCACCAAAGCCTTAAATTAAATTAATCTCAAGTCTAATCTAAAAAAAAAATCGGACTGTCAATCGATTTAAATAGCTCAATTTACAATTATTATTACAGCAATTGAAAATTCTTGCAGCGAACTGTCCCACTTTATTCACAATCCACATAAAAAAATCGCGGATCCACAAACCCACGAATGAAAAAAGTTCTATCGAAGTTAACGTTGAACAATGATTGAAGTGATTGAAGTGTCAAAAATATTCGCTTGTTCGCTGTTCGTTCGCAATTGGCTCTCATGTGCATAGTCCTTAAATGTGAATTTTCCAACTAATAAAAAGGAACAAAGGAATAGCAAATTGTATTAGTGTCCTCGAAAAAGGTACCAAATTGTCGCACAACGGTCACGCTGTTCTCATCCGACATCCTTCTCGCTACCGAAAAAGGTTGCGTGTGGGAAAGCTCGCCTGGAATATTCAGGAACAAAGCGATATAAGAACAGGAAATATTGGAAGTTGTCAGTTCGCGACATCACTCACACATTTATAGAATCCGCCCATACGTGAACCCTTTCCGACACCGCCATTGCGGAAAAAAACCGCACAAAATCAAGGCACTGAAAAAAGTGTATTTTACTGTCCCAATGGAAAACGACATACATATAAGTTAATACTCTGGTAACTTTGGTAAAGGTTGGAAGACAAAAAACAACTTCGAGATTAACAATGTTAGCTACCAGTTTTTTTAGTTGCCCCACTGTGCCTCTTTCTGGATTAATGTCGTTTTCCATTGGGACCACCAGAAATCTTTTTCAGTTTCCCCTGTTGTAGCTACAAATTTAGTATTCAGATGCCGAGGAAGACGTTGAAGATAATAGGTCTGTTCCTTTACTTTCTGGTTCAATCTTGGCAATATGTCACATATCTGACTGCGAGAGAATTCGCTCACCGAAATGAAATCCATATAACCAAAAAGAAAAGGAACGCGTTGAACCACAAATTTTAAAAATGTGAATTTTTCTAGGCGGTAATATTCAAATATCAGTAGAACAAGACACAAATCTATATTTAAGACCAAAATTTGAATTGCTCTTATTGCAGAAATTAAAAAGTTCAATTCTTTTGCGTCTTACATCTATTTTAATGCTATACAATCACAAACTATAAATAAAAACAAATGAAAAGTCAGTTACAAATAAGCATTTGAACGATTTGACAACCATCTGTCAGCAATAACCAGAGAAATTTCTTGGGCTAATATTTGCGGGTTTTTTATGGAGGGGAAATGTTTTGTTTCTCTCTTTTTGGCTCTGTTCTGCCCAACTTTTGCGTAAGGGAACGAAGTTTGACTAAATTTGGCTAATGTGTTCGAATGCATTATCGTAAGGGAACAGACCTAAATAACCTCCAAAATTATAACCACGGCTAAATACATATTTCATTATCTTGGGTTTCACGAAACTTTGCCCATGTGTCTTGACAGCAAACTTTAAGCGACGTAAAACAGCTGTATGATATTTTGGCAGTAGTATGTGTAAATCAGAAAAGATATCGAGATCTGCAAAAAGAGATCCGAATCGAAAAAAAATTAGCTTTTTCTGCCCAATGGAACATGAAAAGTGATTCAGATCAAAAAGATTGATTTTTTGTCCCAATGGAAATATATGTTGATGAAAAGTTTTTGTCGCCTTTTACTCTCGTTTCTATTTTAAAAAATGACCGCATCGGTACAAAATTACAGATTTCTTTCAAACTTTCAACGAATTCAAGTCACAAACGAATGTTTTGCGAGAAGCTGGTGCTAGTCTTATATGTAGGTGAACTTTCCACTCCTACCAATGCCACAAGAAGCTTTTCCAGTTTGCTTAAATTATTGCAAAAGAACATAACAAACAAAGCAAGTAGGAAGGGTGTGGGTGAGGGTGTGAACTAAATATTGTGTCGTGAA
Organism: Cheilosia vernalis; assembly: GCA_949126925.1. Classification (NCBI taxonomy): domain Eukaryota; kingdom Metazoa; phylum Arthropoda; class Insecta; order Diptera; family Syrphidae; genus Cheilosia; species Cheilosia vernalis. Next base: position 45,024,310 of record OX421361.1, on the reverse strand, counting down.
TGTTGAGAATTACCGTCCCGTATGGTAACTACAGTCTACTTACTCGGCGCAGCAGAGTTAATGGTATATAATTAGCCAAATGAATGTGATTAAAGAAGTATGAAAGGTAAATGTCCCTTAACACTTAAAATGTCCTGCCAGCACGTAATTCATGCTAGCCAAGAATATTCGAAATGACCTTTTGGAAGCTAACAGTTCGTGTCAACTTATCTCAGCTCATAATTTCTCACTGAGCATATAGTCTTAGCATAAACACATTCATATCTCATGACAACTCTAATTTAATGAGACAGAAAGTCTCAAAAGTCTGCATAATTGAAATAAACGTCAGGTAGAATAAACACAATAAATTATCCATTTGCACTCTAATCAATCACTCTTGACGTGCTGCAATTATTCTCATTTTCCACTCACTCGAGCCAACAATAATAACAATCAGCTTTACTCGTTGTACAGCTGTACACTCGTTGTTCAAATGAGAACCCATTTTCAGAGTAGGTCAACGGAGAAAGTATTACAAAGAAAGAACTGTATTTCCACCCTCTACAATCTACATCAAGTAGGTATTCTTTCGTTCGTCTTTGTGAAAAACAATGTTAGTTCAAACTTCCTTAGAATGTAGGCCGGAGTGGACTTAATGGCATTAAAATTACGCGCCTTTGTGGGGCGAACTTAACAACTCACCGGTTTACTTGCCCCTTTCGCGGCGTATCGTAGAAGCCAAGTAACACGCCAGTACTATTCCAAGAATTTGTATAAATGCAATGCCGATTCCAACCCCAATCAGAATGACTGCATTTTTATCGATACGGTCCTTCAGCTTGCCCACACATCCATCCTGAAAGAGGAAACCATTAGGCATGCAACATGTCAGACGAATTCTAGAAACAAGTGTAAACTCACCTGAAAGTACTTGTCCTTTCCCAAAGGAGCTGCATCAGCACAGTTGCCCAGAGCTGCGTCAATGAATTCCGGTCGGCAACAACTTGCCCGTAGTGTCCTATTCCGGCTGATGCCACGCCAATCCGATGGGTTATCAACACCGCAGCACATCAGCTTCCTTTGGATGTTGTCCCAAGCCTTCAGATCGTCGTCATTGGACCGCTTTATAGAGTCCATCAGAGAGTTCTTCAGAACCATTTCTAGGTCGGATTTGAAGACTATCGCTGCTATGCCAACAGCCAGCTCAATTATGAAAACAACACCAAGCAACACGGCATACTGTTAACAGGAAGAAGGTATGTATTAATTGCTCAATGCCTATTCCATTGATGATGTTTTACCGTTATCAGGAGTGATGGCGACTCTTTAATAGCACCGAAACATCCAAGCGATGCGATTAAGAAAATAATTGTTCCGGTTACAATGAGGACTATTGGAGGCGCCGTTACATTGCCCTCGATAAAATGGTTGAACTCGTTGACGTCAGCTAATACCACAGCGCCGGCAATTAAGATGCCAAGACCCGATATCTGAAAAGGAATCGATATCGATTTAACCGCTATGCGCAGTGAACTGCCACGAAGTACGTATGTAAATACATTTGGTGTAATTAGGTTTGAAAATTAAGTTGGTGTACAAAATATTATCGCCTGATGAATATCTAATACTGTTTACGAAGAGCTTGTGTCAGAAAATTACTTTAAGTACTTACCCTTACAGAGCGACCCAGAAATCAGACAATAACATAAGTTATTGATCTGACAATCAGTGAAAAAATTGGTCGGTAACCCCTAAAAAAAGAATTGGTTCAAAGTTCATGAATATGTCTAGTCTTGAAAAACCCCGCTGCCAATTTCACTGCATAGCGTAGGCTTTAATTTCAAATTTAAGCTCTGCAACAAATCCGCTCCTCTACTTACGACATTATGTAAAACACTTTTACGAATTGTTGACTGAATCTTGTTTCTTAACCTAAAAAAATCGCAAAAACAGAGCGGCATCGACACGGCAACAATGCAATCGCTCCGCAATAATGTTTTTTTTTGCCAAGATCATCAGGCGTATTTAAATATCAATCGAGTTTTGAAGACTTTTTCGTACCAAACAATTTTGACAAAAAAAAAAACAAGCCACAATTTAAATCTGGTTGTAGGACAACAGATGGACTTTAAAGTTATGTATAGATTTAAGTCTGGCGCTAGCGGAATTAGCCACTCATCCCAATGATTGTGGATGAAGTATCTGATACAGGATTTGGCTTTAAAGTTCAATAATTGTTCCGTAGATAAGTCGTATATGTGTTTGAAAAGGCCGACAATGGGTTAAAATTAAATAAACTGCGTTACTTACACAACTGATGTATGTTGATCTAAGGTACTTCCTGCGGCCAAACATAATACGAATGTCGTGTTTCAAATATATTATGAAAGTCGGTACCTATTTGGCTCTTCCCTCATCACCTTAAGTCGATTTCTCAATCCAACACCATACCACTTCTTAAGCAGGAAATTTATCATGAAACCATATTCTGAAAAACTTGGCAACGGTGAATCACTCGTAACTTTTTCTTTAATTCGAGCGGCTAGCGCAGTTATTCTGACCGAATATATAAAAATGGCCGGAAACAATAGTCAATGTTGTTTTGTTTTACTTTCACAGTAAAACCCTCTTATTTAATATGTACCCTTACGTCATTTTTGGGATGGGTAGAGGTCTTTGGTTCGGGTAGCCCTGCCAAAACACAATTAGTGCTTGTGAGTCCCCTAAATATAACAATTGACCTGGCTGTCGGTGTGTATATAATTAGGCAACTAAATCCTAAATGCTAAACATGCAAAAAGTACTGAAACGGCGCAGGGACATAAGTCCACGAGACATAAGTCCATAATGGACTAACGTCCCATTTCGGTGAGACATAAGTCCACTTTTTCATTATGGACTTATGTCTCATCGAAGCGGGACATAAGTTCCGAAATTGTTTTGTCGAAGATGGGACATTAATCCCAAATTTTACCATAGATAATATTTAGCAAAACGTCGTGGATCTCCAATAGGCATCGAATACTTCAAATTAGGCGCACGCGAGTTGCTACCATTGTATTATGAAATGTGTATGGGGGGGCATGCTGCCCCCCTGCAACCCCCCTGCTTGGGTTTACTGTTGGATTACGGGGTGGGTGCGAGGTATTTTACTTATATTTTTTGTTGAATTTTAAAATAGTTGGGTGGGACATAAGGCCCAACATTTTTGCTTTGGACTTATGTCCCGCTTCGATGAGACATAAGTCCATAATCAAAAAGTGGAATTATGTCCCACCGAAGTGGGACACAAGTCCATTATGAACTTATGTCTCGTGGACTTATGTCCCTGCGCCTACTGAAACGTATTTGAACCACAAATTAGCAAATCACTTGTTTCACTATGTTGCAAAGTGTTTCTAAAACATTGATTATGCTCTACGAAATATCACAAGTCAAATGCTTGAACTCTGTCACCCGCTTTGAAGTTCCCCTTTTCTTGTGATTTATCTTTCAATTCTTTTTAATTTGATAGAGTGTATTTATGGCGCCTTTGCACTTCTCTCTTATTAAAGTTTAAATAATTTAAGCTTGCACCCCAATGAGTCATTTACAAATCGACGTTAAGAAGGAATTGACATCTGTCAATTGAAACTATATTCATTATAATCAAATAGCTGAAACGAATAAAATATGCATTCATTTCCACGGAAGATAATTTTGTTCTCTCTTTTTCAAACTTCTGCATACAGGAACAAAAATATTTTTTGTTATTTTTAAACAAAATATTGGAGTCTATATTTTACGAGAATTATGGTATACTATAGGACAGCGTGTTAAGTTTCTGAGTAATTGCAACTTCTCCCAGTTCTCGGTGGTGAAATAGGGTCGTAAAGTGTTTGAGGGATGTATCTGTGTAATTGAGAATAATGATACTGCGTGCCAAATTGTTTAAATTGTAAGACGCGTAATCGCATGGTACTACAAAAACACAAGTTTTGAAGATTTTTTAAGAAATGTTCCCAGGATATTTACCTATATATATTTTTGAAGATCTCGAAATGTTTAAATATCGTCGCCTGAGAATATTGAGCATCGACTTTGTCCCATATCCACAAAAATCAACAGTTTGTAGAACTTTTTTGAGACATATCAGTTTAAAAATTTAGGAGGTGGAACACAAGTCAAAAAAGTAGGTTTTTACGTAAATTAACGTAGCGTTGTGAAAGGTTTGGCAAAACACTTTGAAAATTGGTACCAGGTAATCTCTTTATTAAACTAACTTCAAGTTAAAAAAATATATCCTATCACACGGTTTCGGAGTACCAAGTATGCAAACATTTAAATGAGTTTTTCTCGGGAAAGTGACAATGGAGTATGGAACAAAACAATTCCAAGGCAACGATTATAAAACCCGAGCAAATCCTTTAGCAGATTTTGATTAGAAAGAATTCTATTCGCTACAGATTTAATGAAAAATAGAAATGTTCATTCCATTCGTGAATTTCTATTTTTTTTTATTTTTCATTGACATTTGCTTAAAGAGAATTCCTCAAACTGTGTATGTAGGCACCGGCTTTGAAGTTAGAGTGGTACTATAGTTAGTATCTTCTAATCTCTCCTAATAGACGATGGCTATACTTTTGCGCCATTGTTTTGTGAATTGATATCAATAGTTTGTAGCAATGATTAAGCTATTTGTGAAAAATTGCTTTTAAAAATATTTTTTTTTTTTTGTAGCTGTCCTAACCCACTCCGTTTAATTTATTTAGTTTATTGGATAAGGACAGAACAAGTTGTGGAAGTTGTTATACCCATAACATTATTACACACAGTTAAAATAAGGGTTACATTATTTAGAGATAACTCTAGTTTTAGTTTATCAAATCCACAATTTTAACGATGTAAAGTACAGTTCAAGAAACGGATTTAAGTTTAGTAAAATTCTATAACAGGTTTTCGTTAAACTTCACAGAAGAAATTTTAACTCATACTAAATCAAGAGTTTGTTACAAAAGCCTGGGGAAACTCTGTTTTTAGGACTATCAGCCAAGTGCGCTATTCGCATGTACATCACATTTTGTACTTCTATTTCCTGCTTCAACATAGAAAACGACGAATATTGCTTTTGATGTGGGCCACCTCAGAGCACAACGACCATCAAGAAAAATCGACGCTGTTTTTTTTTCGATTTTATGATACTAATTTAATTTTTTTAGTTTTACATACTGGTCTGTAGCTCAACTTCTATTTGAAACAAAAATATTAATAGGTGTTGACTTCTTAAGTATACGTAAGTTGTCTTATTTGCATAGCTTAAGAATTTATTAAATAAGTAAAATGTGGTGAAGTGGAGTAAGTTTAGCGTTCCCGTCTACCAAAAAACTGTAATTAATGTAATGTAAATAATCGAGTCTTAAGAGCAAAAGAGACGAGAGCAGAGGCTTCTCAAAGGAAGAGAAGGCATTGAGAGATGGTTCTCCAGAAAACCCTACATTAAATCACATTCGCTTTTGTCAAAATATATATTAACTGAAAATATTAAAAATAAAAATATGTATGATTACTTTAGGTAGGGATGTTTTAAAATTGTTTTGTTCGTGTTACAAAAGAAGTTGTTGAGTTGCTTTATTTTGTGACACCCACACCAAACACAATTAAAAACTCTCAACCCCTCCCTCTTGAGTTTTCAAAATTCAAAGTTTGCAGATTCTGTCACAGATTAGCACCACGTTTTCCCCACACGAACCATACAGTAGACATGCATGTGCATTTGCAGCAATCTTCTGTTATAAATCACTGCGTTGAAGTTGAAAAATGTATTTTCCCTTTTTGCACGAAACCATAACTCTACTCATTATTATTTTTTTAACTCCATTTTATTAAAATAATACTCACAGCAAAAATAATATTAAATCCAAAGAGGATATATTTAATCGTGCTCATTCCACAGGACCTCATCACAATTTTCATTTAAAACCGTTGACACAAATTTCAAAATAAACAACCAAAATACTTAGTTGAACTAAGACAATTTAAGGGTTTCTGCCAAGCACTAGAAGTTCTTGCAGTCCGTTCGAAGTCGCGACTCTAATTCAACTGACCACTGTTGGACTCGAAATGTATAACCTGAGCGTCGGCACGGAAAAGCTAATGACCAGCAACAGTGAAGGAAAAGTGGAAAGCCCACCAACACAAATATTGGTCAGTCTGGGGGTTAAAAGGAATAAAAGAACAAAATTTGTCAAAAGAATGTCATAGGGGGTTGATCGAATGAATGGAACTTACGAGTATTCCGTGTAATTCGATGGTATGTAGATTGAAGGGTACCTCACCTCATAAGCTGCTGGAATTGTACATAATTACTTAGTACCTACTCAAGCGGTTACTGGCAGAGTTTTCAAGCGACACAGGGTGATGGTCGAATTTTGACATTTCACAAAACATAAGCCGACATGCTAAAAATAAATTCTTTTCGGTATTCAGAAAATCACAGGAAAGCAATTAATTTCAGTTCTTATATTAATTGCATGTGTTAAGTAGACCTATGTATACTGTACACAGAATGTAAAAGCATTTGTCAAAGGTCAGGAAATGGTGGATAATGTTGATAAGTAGGTAACAACGTTCGAAGCAATTAAGTGAAACGTAGATAACTTGTGTATAACTTAACCTATCTTGTACGCATTTTTTGTTTTCCTTTCATCCAAAATAAAACTGACGCTAATAAATGGTTCAGAGAAGCTTGAACGATATTACCGATCGCGCTTTCGATTTACCAGCACTAGGATTTACAGCACGTAAAATGATTGCCAAACTGTTTATTCAAAAACCATTTGCACTAGAAGTACATTTTTTACAAGGATATGTGTAAAGCACGAATAGATAAAAATATTTGTTTTATTTAAACTAGTATCGCTTGTGGTCGAAAATCGACCATACCTTTTATAAGAATGTATACTAAAAAACGTACTTCTGTTATTCTCGTTATTCTCATTATTTATTTATGTTTTTTATAAACGAAGAAAAAGACCGACATCTATAATACATGGAAAAATAAAGTTCACGACTGGGTCGAACGAAACTTTCTTATGGACATAGAATCCCTTATTTCTTAGTATGTTTAGCAGTTCATTTACTACGATGCACCATAGCAGGGCGAAAGAACACCGCTCTTGCCCCCAGAGTTTTAACAGAATCATATTAAGAATTCTTATTATCTTTTAAATGTATTTTGGTCAAAATGGTTATAGCGGTTTTTTGTAAAATTTGCCAGACAAAACAGTACCAAATATTGCAATGTTTTATTTGAAAAATACTATTGCGTCACTATTTAGTTGTGAAAACCGATTATAAGTAATTGTTCGGGATGTAAGCATTGCTTCGTTTTTTAAGTTTTATCGAAATCAAGATGGGATTTTCGATATATGAGTTTTGAAAACATCCATTTAACTCTAGGCTTGCATTTTGGTCAAAATCGTTATCGCCGTTTTACGGTAAACATAAAAAAAAACTAAATTAAAAAAAAGACAGTCACTCCGGGAGTGCCGACAGAAGTTATTACTTAAACAATTACGTGTGAATTTTTCAAATCGGCAGGAAATACTTTCAAATGAAGTGTTTCTTTTTTGATTATTATAAACTACTACTACAAATCTTATATTACAATTTTCACTTTTATTTAAAGCGCCATTGTACATAAAAAATAATGCATATTATTTTACAAAAAATATTGCAATCTATTGCTTAAAACGTACATTTACAAATACAATATTGAATTTTATAATTATTTGGTATTCTTTGAAATTAATACCAATGAAATTTATGAGTTTTCATCTATAAAAATTATACATACATATTACAATTTCCATTTAATTTGTAAATGAGATATCCTATCTTTCTAGCTGCATACAACCATGCACACAAACAAAGTTTCATTGAGATCAATTGAATTTCTCAGAAAATCGACAACGACGGCACCTATCGGGTCCAAAACTATTGTATCTTTCTAGTTGCATCCAACTATGCACTCATACAAAGTTTCATTGAGATCGGTTGAGTTTCTCAGAAAAAAATCGACAACAGCGCCACCTATCGGGTCCAAAACTATTGTATCTTTCTAGTTGCATCCAACTATGCACACATACAAAGTTTCATTGAGATCGGTTGAGTTTCTCAGAAAAAAATCGACAACAGCGCCACCTATCGGGTCCAAAACTATCCTATCTTTCTAGCTGCATACAACCATGCACACAAACAAAGTTTCATTGAGATCGGTTGAGTTTCTCAGAAAATGGACGACAGCGCCACCTATCGGGTCCAAAACTATTGTATCTTTCTAGCTGAATCCAACCATGCTCACATACAAAGTTTCAATGGATCGGTTGAGTTTCTCAGAAAATGGACAACATCGGGTGTCGTTTTTCGGTGACGATGACGCGGTGTCGTTTTACATAAAGGTAACGCGAATTCATTAATTTCTTCCCATCTAAAAGTGCCCAACGCGCCTAAAGAATAGTGTTTTCAAAAATCCATTGTACGATAATATAGAGAAAAACTGAGTTTGCTATTAAGTTATAAATGACCACATTACCTTAGAAATTATTTTTTGTTACAATCGTATTTAGCGTTTTCGAGATATGTCGAAATTTCAAAAGTACCGTTGTTCGAATTTTTAGCCAAAAACTGGGTACGCAGTCATGGTGACCTCACCTACTTAAGCTTAAATATCAATTTTGGTTGAAATCGTTATAGCCGTTTTCGATCAAATCAAACTGGTACGAAAATTGCATATAGGAAGTACCATTAATATTGAGTTTACCTTGAAAAAAAAAACACCTCCCGAACTGTAAGCCCAAAAACTCCAAATCCGAGGTGTGAACGTAATCCGGGAAGCCGTTTAGGCTGTAAGCCTGTGGAAGGACGGACAGACCGACAGACCGGACAGAATTTTGCAATCCACTTTTTTGATTTCCTCTATCATCGTTATATCAGAATTGATTAATATCTCGAGTCCGAAATTTTGCACAAAAATAATATCTTTCTCTTACTATCTACGTAATGGAGAAAGTTAAAAAATACGTAAATGAGCTGCTCCATCGGAAACAGATTCTAATCTAAAATGATTTATGTTTTTAATAGGTACGTTACTATGGTAAGTGGCGACTAATAATAAATAATTCCCCTTAATAAATTTCTTACAATTATTGCTTATTTTTAGGGGCAGTAAAATTGCATACCTTTATGGGTAAATGATTCTCTTCAACAGGTTCTAATCTTAGATGATTAAATACGTTACTATGGAAACATGACAGCGAAAACTTGATTGTCACCAAAATCCTTTTAGTACCTGTTTTGTATGGGGAAGTCTTAACTTAATTTTACCAGTCTTAATGGCGACATATACCCACGATTTTGTGTTTGTGCACATCTATGGCACAGCACCTTTCAATTTTCAAATAAGATAAGTTTCATTCTCCTCATTTCATATTAAATGCCAAAAAAGCGTACGGAAAGCTTGGATGTTCACGTATTAATATAATGATTCGTAAATTGAAAAAACAAAAAACAAAATGAGCAGAATTTATTTGTTTAAAATAATTGCCTGTCAGAATTTGAAAGACATAACAGAAATAAAGTGCACGACTGGGTCGAACGAAACTTTCTCGATACTAGACAAGAGAAAACAAAATCCTCTTTTGGATAATCATCTCATATGGCAGAGTTATATAAAATAACAATATAAGTTTTTAAATGTTAAAGCTCTCTGTAACTGGCAATGTCGCAAGCGTCTACAGTACTATTTTATAAGGTCTTACTCCTCACTTGATTTTTGAGTACAGGTACAGGACAAGCGTACCTAGTAGTAGTTTCTGTTTTTGACCTAAGGATATGTTTTTAATTTTGATTGGAATATGTTTTAAGTTTTCAATATCCCGACCGATATCTTAAGATAGATTATTTAATAATTCAGGCATTTGTGAATTTGCATTAGTAGTTATAAATTGAATATCCCGATGCTCGTGTGTGCGGTGCAAATGAAGTTTTTGTTTTTGTAAAATTATCCAGACATAACAGTTGCAAATATTGCAATGTTTAGTTGGAAAAATACTATTGCGTAAGCTGAAAACTAACTGTATGATATTGTTCCGGATAAAAGAAATACTTCGTTTTTGACATTTTATCGAAATCGAAGATGGGGTTTTCGAGATATGAGCAGTTTTTTAAAATTAGCGTTTTCGGTGCTTCGAATTGAAAATTAAGGACACAATAGTTTTGAAAACATCCATTTGACTCTAGGTTTGCATTTTGGTCAAAATCGTTATTGCATTTTTAAGTTAACTAGACAAAACTATATTTTGAAAAAATTACTATTTTCAGAAATCCTTTTACGATAACATAGAGAAAAACTGAGCTTGCTATTAAGTTATAAATGACCCTTAGAAATTAATTTTTGCTACAATCGTATGGACCGTTTTCGAGATATGTCGAAATTTCAAAAGTTCCGTTGTTCGAATTTTAAGCCAAAAACTAGGTACGCAGTCATGGTAACCTCACCTACTTAAGCTTAAATATCGATTTTGGTTGAAATCGTTAGAGCCGTTTTCGATCAAATCAAACTGGTACGAAAATGTTGTATGGGAAGTACCTACCATTAATATTGAGGTTATCTTGCAAAAAAAAACACCTCCCGAAAACTCCAAATCCGAGGTTTTAACGTAATCCGGGAAGCCGTTTAGGCTGTAGGCCCGTGGAAGGACGGACAGACGGACAGACCGGACAGAATTTTGTGACCCACTTTTTTGAGTTCCTCTATCATCGTAATATCAGAATTGATTAAAATCTCGAGTTCGAAATTTTGTACGAAACCAATATCTTTCTCTTACTACGTAATGGAGAAAGTTAAAAAGACAGTATTTTAAAAGCCGAATTTTTGTGTTAAAAGGCTCCTGCTCCCTATGAATTTTTAAAGAGCTTCTTATACAAATGATTCGTTTCATCAACGTTTTTCAAGCTACGGAAGCTTGCAAGCTTATGGAAGCAAATTTAACCGTGCTCAAAATTATATATTACAAATCGTTTACACAGATGTCGGTAGCTTCAATAGTCTTGCCCCATTATGAAGCTTATAGAAAATTCGGATCAAAACAAAAGCTACTTCTGTCCTTTGTTAAAATAAATTTCGAAAATATATATTTGGGTGCTTACTGGTTGAAAACAGAAAGGCTGAAGTCAAGAGTATAGTCAAGGAAATGTCAATATTCGTTTGTATTATTCAGTTTGCATTACTTTTTTTTTCGTCATAATACTATAGATACAAAAAAAAAAAAAAAATCCCACGATACTATAACACTGCTTCCATCCATAAAATAATTTATGTATTTGTTATTTGGAATATATCACTTTGTGGAACAAAGAAATGTGGACTTATACATACTTAATTGACTGTAAAACTATAAAAATAAAAAACAGAAACACCAGAAATTACAAAAGAAGGAATATCAATAATCAAATCTGGAAATGTTGTAGTATTGGAAAACGTTCGATTTGCTTTCTTATTTAAATCAGCAACTCAAAACGATCACTTAAAGAGAGGGACCACTCCTAAGACTTTTGATCACTCACAAACAGACGCCATTATTCGTTGAGAGTGAGTTTATTAAGCTCATAGTTTAAAAATTGTTGACGAATGCTGGTATTGTCTTTTTAGCTACTGAATAGATTTTTACCTCTGAATCGACGGTGAAAAATAGAAATATTTGCTCCCAGGTATGACCTTGCGTGTTCAAACTTTGATTAATAGTCGATTCCAAAAGATTCCTCACGCTAAAATAAATTTCTTTGCACCTACGAGAAAAAGTATAGAAAAAATTACGTATACGCACCGTTGCCCCGTAGGAATATCATTTGCAAAGATTTTATGTACACCTTCGTTGACGGTATTTTGCTGTTAAAATTTTAAAAGTGTTGTGTTCGATTGATGATGTGTTATCATGATTGAAACAGCATGCTCATTTTGCTTGTTTTTGGATACAGTCAGATGCTTCATAGGCGAAGTAAATTGGAAGAGGAAATCAATTGTTTTCGGTTAAAATTAGTTCTCAAACTTTTGAACTTAAGATGTCTTAATTTCTGCTTCCAAACAATTAGCTAAATCTTTCGCCAATGTCAGTAATTGTTGGGCTATACTGCACGCTACTACATTTACACATTTCATACTCATCCATTCTAGCAACAACTTAGCTGTCTTGTCCTAGATTCCAATTATTTTTCTAAGTTTGTAGTTCCTATAAATATTTTCGACAACAAAATATATTCAAATGTGGTCTACAAAATTATTTCTAGGGCCAGAGCTCGTATTATCTGCCAATCACCGATATCCTGAACACCTAAACCATTCTCTTAGAAGGCACTTGGGTAAAGTTTCTCTTGCGTTAGTAAGGAGGTCGGGAAAAAATTAAGTAATATCTAAAATTAGTTTACAGGATTTGTTTTACTTCGACATCCTTGTAGCAATGCCTAGCAACCTCTGCTTTGGTAGTGGTAAATACATATTTTGCATTCACTTTCACTTTACAGGTGGCCCAACACCAAAGTAGTACTTTTTTCTTTTTCTATTCTTTATAACCCCTCACCGAATCAGGTCAGGTGAGTGACCACTCATTCAATTTTCCTTTGAACTTTGGAAAACCTTAACATCATAAATAATATATAGAAACCATGAGTAGGCAAACATTATAGAAATTTGGAACTCATTATATAGAGCTTGTTATTGAAGTAGTGAGAACTGAATTGAGTGGGCAATGAACCATCTTAGTTAAAGCCCAATTAATTAAAGAGCACCATTTTGAGAAATATAAAGCTCCACCTTCTTGTTGGTGAATTTGTAAGACTTGCTGAGACTCTTTTGGTTATCCTATCAAATTACTAAAGATTATTACACAAGCTCTATTATTGACTCGTTTAAGACATCATTACCTACCGACATCAAGTTTGGTGTTTAAATTTTGGTCTCTTTTTCAAGAAAGAAAATCAAATGAATTGCTCCAGATATATGAATATTTATATATAAGCCTTTTGACGGAGCAACTTTTTAATATTTTCAACTTCCTCGGAAGAGTCTTTGCCATGGTTGTGGGATGAGCAGTTTTCAGACAAAACAATTCAACTTTAAGTAAATATCGCATACAAATACTCATATTAAAAGCAGGACTTGAATACATCCTCCACTCCATTGTTTCCTATAGACCTTCTGCAGGGGCTTACTGGGGAATGGTGATACCCCTAACTAGAGGAGGTAACTTCAGCTCACCTAACCTACTTTGTTGCTTGAATAGTGGTTAAGGACTAGAGTTAGAGAAAAAAAATATTAACAGAATTACAAGAAAGAAACCAACAACTCGTGTGTCGTGATAAATAGACGAATGAGCTCACCCTAGGTTTCCTGAAAAAATGACAGGCCATCAAGGCACTATTTAGCACAACTCTATTACTGACCCGAAATCACGCAATTAATTCACAGTTGGAAGTGGCAAAGAACAGTGTCCTTGATGGCTTGCTAGTTGCGGGGTTGGGTCAACATGAAAGAAAATTGACCCAACTTAGAAGAGCTTAATGTTTTTCGAAATAAACCGCTTATCGAAAATCGTCTCTGTAACTCTGTAAAAGGACGAAAACTATCAATTCTAATTAAGTGGGTAGTTGAGTATAGACAGCCAATTGCGTATTTAATCCAAGAAAGGACTTTTCTATGGGATTAAATACAATTACCATTTACATTCGTTGTGAAGGTCTAGTTCATGTTTGACATGAAGCTTCACAGAGGTTATCGACTTCAGCGAACCTAAAAGTTATAGCTGGTCTAACTGCGTGACTACAAGTATCGATTATTTCCTTCACATCGAGTTCGAAATTTGTTGTGCCATTCGGTCCTTTGTGATTGAATGGAAAGCAGTTGAGATTAAAGCCTATGTAATCGCTGATAAGCAATGAGGTTGTTTTACAGCACAGGTACCTTTTACCTATATGTACAGTTGGTTCTAATAAATGGATAAACGATGTCGTAATATTTTGCTCCACGGTGGTGAATTAAAGTAAATTGCTCCCTTAATAGAGATTTACATTTTTAAGCCCTTATTCGAATGGAACCAAAGTGTCAATCCGGTTATTCATTTGAACATATTTGTATCATTATAACTATAACATTTTGTAAGCTTGTAACTTTTAACTTCTTTTTGTATGTACTTAAGCCTTACAGAACAACTTTTTAATATTTTTTTTTATTTGTCAGCTGCTTGCTTTTGACAATACCGATAGGCAAATGTGAATAACTATACTTACTCGTTACTCGTTACTTTTTTTATTTTATATTTTTCTGTATTTTTTTATAGAAAGTGTATGCGCTTTTTATGATTGCAGTTGCGTTCGTTAGTTCTTCTGTCAAAAAAAAACTGCCTAATGTTGGTTTTAAGTCCTTTTTGTCCGCAGCTGAATCTTTGCGTAAAGTAGTTTTTGGTGTTTGGCTAATGATTTTGTTGACTGCAACAGTGTTTGAGCAGTTCGAATAGTGTCCGTGAGTGAACAATTAATCATGGAAGGTGTGGATTGAGTAGAACTTGCTCACCGATTTGGTACCTCGGTTGCTGAAAGGCGAATTTCAAACCGTTTGACAAGTAGACTTCATAATATAATAATTTCGCATGTAGGTCTTAAGTAATTTGGAACGGTCCAACACGTAGTATTAAAAATTGCACAGTCGAATGTTTTGTATGTACTTTCGAGTTCATTTTATTAAATTCATAATTCTTAAGAGCTTCACAAAATAAAAAAAAAATAAAAAAACACTTACAAGACAATATAATACTTTACAATTACAAAACTCTGCATTTGCGGCATTTATTACAGGATAGCCTTCAAAACTGAAAGGATTGCAACCATGATGATGGAAGTCTGCCATTTATAGGTACTCGTTGAGTCATTGCATAGAGGTAATTCATCCAGATCCGATCTAATCAAACGAAATTCAATGAAAAGTCCGAAACAAATTTTGTATTTCACATTAAGACGAAAAACATTTATTAGTTAAAAAAATGATGACAACACCAGAGATGTAGATAATGTCAGATTTATATTTAAGCGTACCCCGTAGATTAAGCAATTTTTGTTTAAGACTAAGTGAATTATGCTGAAAACAAAGTTACACACAAAGAATGCCGATTAGCAGAACAGTGATCAATAACATCAACATTGACAAATGGTTAAAAGTTAAGTCTTGACTAAAACTAAACACAGATATTCAAAGACAGAGAGTATTCGAGGTGTGTGCGGGTATAGAATCGGGAAATAACAAAAATAGGGAAATATGAAGGTTTACTTGATTCCGATGACGCCGCATCCGGCACGACCACCGGCGTTACCAGTTTTCTTTGAATCCGTATGATTGGTTTTGCCCAAGTCGTCGACTCCCTCATGGATGACAAGACCGCGTCCAATAATTGTGCGCTTGCCGGTCAATGTGATGACACGATCGGTAAGAGTTGTATCCACAATGCCATTCTCATCGGCCAAGACATTTCCCAAATCTCCAACGTGTCGAACCTCATCCTCGGGAGCAGCGTGATCAACCTGTCGGCAATAGAATGGTCTATGTTAATCAAAGCTGTATTTATTTTTGATATTGTTATACAATTTAAAATGAACCAAAATGTCTAATGCATTTTTGTGTAAACTATATTGACTACATCTAAACATCTAAATATCTAAAAAATGTTAAAAAAAAAAATTTAAACACACTGTCCTAAGAAAGTTTCAATGCGGCATAGAGTTGAAGGTCCTTGTTAGACATGTCGATAATTGTGTTGAATAGTTGTTGGAAGCGAGGCAAAAATGTTGCATATTTTCTTCAGGAAGTGGAACCAATTTGAAGGAATTATATTATATGATGTTATACATAAGTTTCAAAAAGTTTAAAATTCTACATGAAAGGGACTGCAAGACTACCCCTACCGTTTTAGAAAATAAAATTATCAGGGTTATAGACTTATTTACGTGATAGGAATTATGGGAAGGTTCAGTATATCGAAATTTTTATAGCAATGGGTTACAAAATTTCGCTAAAATGCAAGTGCGTGATGTTGTTAATTCAGTATAAGTATAAACTAATACAAAATATATGTAATTTGTGGAAATGGTTTTTCCGTCGGTGTTTTTGGTCATAGGCGTTTGAATGAAACTATATTAGTTCATTCCTTTTTCCCGACGTTTCGGTAGGGATCGCTGCTTTCTTCAGGGTATCGTTATTGGGATACAAAAATGGAGACAGCCTGAAACTTACAATATTTAAAGAAGTCAAACTGCTTGAGCGAAGAACAATTATTATATACAATTTAGCAAAACGAATAAAACAAAAATAGAAAAAAATTGACACACTTTGAATGCAACACTTCAATTGAAGTTAAGTCTAGTATTAGGTTTTTCCATCGACTAGATTTGGATGTTCTCGTCACTCAACTTAAAAGCCTTATGGACAAGATTTGAAGCACTGTTTGTTATGATGTGATTTGCATGGTTAGACTTAAAGTTGATGGGTCTTCCAGATGCCGAATCTTTTTAATGCCAGCTAAATGAAAGCTGATGTTGGTCACGACGGATTAGAGCATCCAACAGTGAACTGGATTTTCGCATGCAGTCCATTAAGGCACCCTAGCATGCTGTCACTATGCTGTTGACAACAAACATATCCACGACATATTTTGCGATGAATTTAGAGTTTGAATTCATTTTACAGCTTTCGTCTAATAAGTGACCTATTACCAGATCAGCAATTGTGGGCGAGAGTGGCTTGCCAAAGATTTGTTTATGTAACCCCTTTCTTGTACTGTAGATTTCGATTTCGAGAAACTTAGATTGGCTCAAGTTGGTATTTTAACTTTTTAAATACCATCTAATTTTAACAACCGATGGCGAGTTGGGCGGGGATATTACTGAAGATTTAAACAACGTCGTATGAAACCAAAACGTCTGTTTCTTCTGATTAAATAAAAAAATATCAGTAGGAAAAAAATCCTTGATAAGGGCACAATGGAAATGGAATGAAAGACTTCAATCGGAACAATAATAACTATAAATAATTAAAAACCCGAACCCTAGTAAGTGATTTACCAAAAAGATAATTAACAAGTAGAATTTTTTTCGACTAGCATGAAGAATTAAGCGGGATAAAATGTTAATGCAAAACCGTTTCTTCTTCAACTGTCAATATTTTGTAACATTTCGAAATCTCTTAAAATTTTAAACACTCACATTTTCTGCGAGTAGTTAAATCTTGGCTGTCACTTTAGATTTAACTTAACCAGCAATGACTCGACACTAATTATTTTTAATGTCTAATATAAATAAAGATCAATGCGCAAAGATTTATGAGCAAATCCAAATCCAAAATGCAAATAATTCGTTTACCAAGACACTAATGCCCTGGCAACTCCATCTTTATGTACAATATCTGTAAGCTCAACAAAATTAACTCCGGCCGCAGTGATGCCAGATTTTATTTGCCTAAATTCCCCATTTTTGTGGAATTTAAAAAAAAAATCTCCCATCCATATCCGTTTTTCCCCATTTCAATTCAATTCATCATCTTTTTTTAAGAAGGTAATACACAAATAAGATAATACAAATACAAAAATAAGAATCAAATAATATTCAAAGTCTTTCAGTTTAAACTAATATAAAATAAGTTAAATTAAAAGCAAAAATTGCAGGTAGGTTGAATAGATTTAAAAGGCACCATAGTAAATTCATAAATAACGAGACAATTTGAAAGTAAATTATAAATAATTTAAAAGGTACACAAATAGAAAATATATACATAAAAAAATATTTCAGGTACTTCAGCTATAAATTACATTAATTCAAGTTATTAAATATCGGTACACTAATCGTCATTGGACTGGTACATATTTTTGTTGTGCAAAACCAAACATTTTTTAACGATACAAAGATCAACGCAACTTTTTGAACAATTTTGCAGCATACATTTCGTCTGCAAAATTCCTCAAAGTGTTTCAGTTTCGAGCTAAATCGCTTAGATTCTATAAAAGCGGTGATGTTTTTATGTTCGGGAGATATTTGAAAATTAACAACACGAGTTTTTTTTTGAATTATGCAAAATTAATAAACATGCATGGATTTACATTTTCCCCCTTTTAGAGAGCACTTTTCCCCATTCGGTGAGTGAAAAATTCCCCTAAATGGGGAAAAATCCCCACATCTGGCAACGCTGCGTCTGGCGTCAGCATTTAAATTTGTCAATAGTTGTCTTAGGATTAGTTATCCCAATAACTGCAAAGGCAAGAACTCTATAATTAATTTTAATTTCTTGACTGGCTAACCGAAAACAAGATCTACTGGTTATAGGTTATAAAACAAAAAAT
Organism: Cheilosia vernalis; assembly: GCA_949126925.1. Classification (NCBI taxonomy): domain Eukaryota; kingdom Metazoa; phylum Arthropoda; class Insecta; order Diptera; family Syrphidae; genus Cheilosia; species Cheilosia vernalis. The sequence goes on along the minus strand of OX421361.1, from coordinate 45,005,918 downwards.
GCTATCAAATTCTTACTGCTTAATCAACTTGCAGATAAACCAAGTCCAATCAAATATTTATGAGTAGTTTTGAGGACCCACAAAAAAACAGTAAAACCCACCTTATCTGGATTGTAGTGGCCACCAGTGCTAGCACATCCATTAGTTAAGTCTCCCTTTTCATGCACATGGAATCCATGTTTTCCTGGTTCCAGTCCGGTTATATAAACTCGAACGTAAACATTTTCCCCGCAGGCGTTCTGCGTAAATGTGACGTTGCCTTTGACTTTACCTTCGCTTCCTGCAATGCTGGCGATGGCCACAATTGGAGTTTGTTTTTGCTAAATGTAAGAAAATAACGTAATATGTTAATAAATTGCTTGCAATCAGTTAAAGTCACCTACATCAGCTAAAGCTGCTACAGCACCAAAGGCCAAAACTGCCACAACAAATTGTACGGACACCATTTCTCTGTAAAAACGAAAATAAAATCTTGATTACTACGAAATTTATTGATATTAAAAATGTGTCTTCGTAGCGGTTCCCTCTCAATCGCAGTGACAACAAAACGAGTATCAACAAAATCAACGTAGCAATCGTAATAGCGGTGCGGCACCACTCGGCACTGTGCAATCAACGTCATCTGAGCCTTCCGTCGTCCCCCTCCAAGGGTGAAGAGGCTGACTGACAGTCTCGCTTGTAGCTGCTATCTCTGTGTGATAGCAAAGGTGAGATCTGCTACAATCCACTAGCCACATGAGGTTTTCATTGAATAGCCCCTCCACCAAATTGTATCTCTCACTAATGGGGGGAGGGGGAAGGGGTGGTATCGGTGGCTGGTCGGCAATTGAATCGAATCATAACTAAAAATTAAGTTACATAAATGGGTCATGGCGGAGGTGCCCATGATCGGTCGTCCGTCATAGGCCTGAAAACGAGCGCTTTACATTCATTGTTGAATATAGGTATTGGTGTATATGGGCTTACACGTTTTGCGATTACCAATTTGTACGATAAAGTCGCGTGTGCAGTTTTGCTCGCTTCTTGATTGTGTTTTTTTAAAACGTTATTATCGTCGCCGTCAGTACTTAGTATGGAGAAAAATTCATGTACGAAAATCACAAGACCATTGTGTCAATAACCGCTAGGTAAAGGCATTTCTGGGCTCAAATTAAAGTAGATTTGTGATGCTTTAAAATTTTTGCAAATAACACTGCGGAAACTAGAATATTCATGTAACATATTCGTATCTGTATATTTATATACATATTTTAGAAATGACTTCATTGGACAACCATTTCTCTGGCTAATACACGACTTAGGCAAAATCATACTCAGTTCTCAATACCTTTTGGTATTACAGAAACTTGAAGTTTGTGAAACAATTTTTTGAAATTTTGTTTACCACGGAAAACTGTTGCCTTAAACCACAAAGCTGTCGATGTCCTTGGAAGAATTGGTAAGTGTGCAGCTGCACCAACATTTCAGTCAAAATTTGGTCATACATACTCTGTTCCCGCGGAATAAATAAAAAAAGAGACACAAAAAAAATGGTGACGTTCGGATATTATAGTAGGTACCTACATTAACCAGGGGCCAGATTCTGTAAGGCGAAACGATCAAACGTTTTCGTGCGCACGAATGATTTGCCCTATGTTACACATGCAAATTTCTTCGTGCAAACGAAAACGTTTTAACGTTTCGCCTTACAGAATGCCGACCCAGATTTGTCTGGAGAAGGTTTACGAACGTGTTAATTGGGCTACTTAACTTGAAATATCAACTCCCGATTCGTTTAAAGCTATTTAGTAACAATAATTTTTAAAAAGCCACGAATACGAATTTTTCCTTGCTGTAAATTCCATTATTTGTTACGACAGTCATACATGCGAGTATGATGTACCTATGTGTCAACAACGTTGCTTTATACCCTAACAACTTTTTAACTTTCTCCATTACGTAGTAAGATAGATAGATAGATACAAGATAAGAGAAAGATATTGGTTTCGTACAAAATTTCAAAATCGAGATATTAATCAATTCTGATATTACGATGATAGAGGAACCTAAAAAACGTTTGTCGCAAAATTCTTTCCGGTCTGTCCGTTCTTCCACAGGCCTACAGCTTAAACGACTTTCCGGATTACGTTAAAACCTCGGATTTGGAGTTTTTGGGATTACAGTTCGGGAGGGTTTGTTTTTTGCAAGGTAACCTCAATATTAATGGTACTTCCCATATAAAATTTTCGTACCAGTTTGATTTGATCGAAAACGGCTCTAACGACTGCAACCAAAATTTATATTTAAGCTTAAGTAGGTGAGGCTACCAAGACTGCGTACCCAGTTTTTGGTTAAAAATTTGAACAACGGTACTTTTGAAACTTCGACATATCTCGAAAACGGCCAATACGATTCTAACAAAAATTAATTTCTAAGGTAATGTGGTCATATTATCGTACAATGGATTTTTGAAAAAAAAGGAATTTTTTAAAATTCAGTTTTTTTCAGTTTACCGGAAAACGGCAATAACGATTTTGACCAAAATGCAAACTTTGAGTGAAATGGATGTTTTCAAAACTATTGTGTCCTCAATTTTCGATTTGCTGAACACTCTGAAAGTCAGCCAGACTCGCATTAAACGAGAAAGTTTCGTGCGACCCAGTCGTGCAATTTATTTTAATTCAATTAATAGCCAATAGTTGGAATTGGAATTTGTGTATTGGAATTCAAAGTGCCAACTGAGTCTAATTAGGTACGATTTTCTTGCCTATATATCAAATCAACGCCAATGGAAAATTGTCCACGCGATCTATTTGGACCAACTAAAGGGGAGATAAATGCTTTCAGACTTCTGTCGGACTTACTTAACCAGAAATTTTAACTTCTTCTTTGTGAGATTTTATGAAAGACAGATGATGACAAATAAAATATTTCAAACCCGAACCAGCAGTTACCTTATTTTTTTATGTTTGTCTTAATGGAAGCAGAGGCGAGAATAAGGACATTCCCCTGTAATTTGACTCTTGGAGTCTATGAAAAATTTTCCGAATTTGCAGGTCAACACATTTTCGATGAATATGGTATTAACGCCTGAAATTTCCGCATAGGAAAAAGATTAGTGTTCTTAAAGCTGTCCGGGTTTTTTTAACCTGTGCGAAAATTATATTCACCTTTCGAATGAGGTAGAATATAAAAATTTAAAGGGGTTTGGAATTGTTGCTTTCGATTGACAAAAGGAAATAAATACTAATGAATGTATGTTTAATGAGCATTTAAGCAGTGGCTAATTTGGGCGATATGAGCTCAGCACTTGTTCGATTCTCAATGAAGCAGATAGGCGAAATCAAAATATACCGAACTATCCGACAGCCCCAAGACAGCTTTGAACGAATGGCACTATTTCCGAACATATTTATGTGAATGCTAACGGATATCATTCAATAAGTTCTTTCATTTAAATTGTTTGATTTATTTTAATTTTCTCACACTCAAATCAAATAACATTCCATTTTTTGAAGTATCAAACTCATAATTCCGTATACGAGATACAAATCCGCATGGAAAACTCAGGTGAATAACATTCGAAGAGAAATGTTCGTATGCTGATTTCGAGAACTGGAAGTTTCAGGTTTTCGCATCGTATCGGAGATTTTGACTGATAATCAAATGGGAGAACATTTTTTAGAATTGGGGTCCTGATGGACTAGGTATATACGAACGCGTTAACTAGTTAACTAGGCAAATTGAATTGTTTTTCTATTCTCACGGGCATCGTTACCGTTCTGCGAATAAATTCGAAATTTTACACTTTATTCGAGAGCAGGCCCCATTCTTTTGCTATTTTGTTCCTTTTTATTTGGTAGCCCTTCGCAAATTAAAAAAAAAAATTATATTTCCAAATAAAGACGTTAAAAATGTAATAGGGTTACCCATATCACGACCCTATTATAGTGCTATGCCAGCCAATTTTTGTTTAATATCGTACGACGAAGCTTCTAAATTTTCAGATTATCTTCAGAAAAATCAACTCTTCTCTCACTTCTCACTTTATTTGGGACTTTTCAGAATACTTCAGCGGCCGTCCCGTTTATTTTGAATTTGGCTCTTTGAGTTGTCAACTGGTTATGCATGTAGTAGGTAGTAGCTGCAAAACGTATTCACATCACCACTCTAGGCCAATAAAAACTGAAATAACTACATTAAGTCAGTCAGGCTGTCAGACTTACTGAAGTAGAAATCCGAACGTCCCGATTATCTTGTTGGCTAGTCAGCGCGTTTTGATAGATACCTAATCCCGACAAATGATGGTTATGATTTTCAGATGATTTTCGATGGTTAGAAATACACGAATCAGTGCTGGTTTTTTTGCCAAAAAAAATAATTAGTATCCGAAACATATTATACAAAATCTGCTCAACTTTGTCGAAAAATACAAAGCTTAAACAATTGCTTGACCTGAATCAAAATGCTGATATCTTGTTTCCAAAATACTGTGAGTGCTTATCTTCAGCTATTTGATCATTCAACAAATCATTTGATTTCAGTAGACAATCTATAAAATGCTGCTAAATATGATTTATCGCAGCGAACAATAAAGGTGATATGATTTTTCAAATAGGAACAATAACAAAAGCAGGTAGTAACATTCTCAAGTACCTGCATGTGTACGTAATAAATAAAAAAACAGCAACAAGTGAGTTGCTTCAACGATACGAGTTTTATACATATATACGTATTAGAGTGGCAACTGTCAGCTCAAATGTCTTGCAATGGAAATCCCACAATTCAGACCGGCAACCAGCTGAATCACGATCCTACTCAGTTGCATCTCCCTCAATTGGTAATGCATTATTCAACAGCAAAATTAATACCTTAGCCAAATGTTTTTTTTTTTCCTTTCTTAATAAATAAAAAACAATAACTTTACTGTGGCATTGATAACTTGTTTTGCTCTTCCCGCATGCCTCGGCAGAGGGAGACTCCAAATTTAACAACTATGTAATTGCGCCGCAATTAACAGAACTTCACATTCGAAAACCGTTATGAATCACGTTTCGAAAGGCATATCAAAAATTTACTTATTATTTTTACCAAAATAGATATCGTAGATATTTTGTTTAATATCCACGTTCACTGAGATTACCCTAAGCGAGTTAATATAGCTAATGTATTTGCTTCTGACAATTTTTGTAATTACAAAGAAATTAAAAAAATATTCACCCAGGTGAGTATTCATATTTTTTAATGGAAGTGTAAATACCAACTCACTTTGTATGATTTTTATTTTGAATCTACGACAAACACTTTTTTAATGGTATATCTATTCGCGGCGAGTACTTTTTTGAGACTGACTGCCAGATCGCTTTGATCGCAATTATTTAGCTTGCTTCGGCTTCTGTCGCTATGTGTTCGTTTGGCTCGTTTTGCTTATGGTTTATCTGGTTTGGGTCCATGCCAAGCCAAAGCCAGTGGCCGATATGTCTAGTTGCGTCACTCAGGTGGTGGGGAGTTGTGACGTAGATGATTTTAAAGAATTTTATCGAAAGTGAATGAGAGTGCTATTGAAGTGTTCCTTATGGCGAGCGGCGAATGAAGTTGTTAATGACAGGTTAAGCTTTCCGTTGTCGTGATTCTGTCGGAGAGGAATATATGAAGGCTTAAAGTCATCTTTGCGCATATTTATAGGGTGGAATGTGCAACTTTACATGATAGTCATATGACTTTTCATATAGGTACGTTCTCATGCATAATTTATCAAATCAATGGCGCTTCCGATTTCGGTATTCACGCGCGAAACACGCTTTGACTTTTTGTTTCAATACACCCTTGAAAGGAAAATAAACGTTGAGGGCGACTATGATTGGTATGACTTCTCAAATACCTAGTTTATATAAGTGTACTGATTTGACAAAACTAATATTGCAAAGTATGCGTATAGACTTCGAGCTACTTTGAGGTTTGAGACACCACCTTCTTTCACATCTACCTACTCCTGTCGAAAATAAAACAACAAATACTCGTATATATCAGGTGTGACGATTAAAAAAGTGAAAACAAACAAGTTCGACCAATACCGAATGTGCCTATTTTCACACATTTTATTGTGTGCAATTTACTTTTAGGCATCCATATTTCGAATTTATTCCTTGTCAACTTTGTGCATTTATATTTATCAGTACCGGTTGAAATTGAAAATCCTCGTTACTCGTTATTGTGCTAATTTTCTCTTATTCAGTCATTTTGATTGAAAAAGTGTACAAAATTTGTGCGATTTGTAACGATCGGTTAATTCGATAAACGCGAATTAACGTAATTTGCAAATGAACTGGTAGTGAAAAGTCAGTCAAAACTAGTTGCTAAAATCGGCTCCACCAATAGCTACTTCCCTTGAATGAATACAACCACCTAAAGCACTAATCTTACAGCAAAGACAGTGATATCCCCGTAAATGCATTCTAATTATTTAACGGAAAAATGCAAAATTCTTGGCAAATTTATAAACACGAAACTAAACATGAGTTCCAGTTGTGAAAGCAATACAAATATATTTAAATTTGTTCCTTTATGTCGTTTTCCATTGGTTTCACTCGGGGATCCACTCATTCTGTAGTCCAATGGAACAAGAAAACTGCTTTTGATTGAATCCACAAGAGTATTGGTGAAATGCCAAAAAAAAAATCTACGGCAGACGTCAGTTGACTTGTATAAAATACACAAACTGCACTTGTGTGAGTGCTTCTTGAGTGGATTCTGACTTCAAATCCAGAAGCGAAATTCTCTCCTCAGAATCACCAGAAGAGTATTTTTTGTGCCAATGGAACAGTTTCAGAAGTGATTTTTTCGATTCCGAACTCCCCCGGACGCTTCTTTTTGCCCAATGGAAAACGACATTAGTTTTTCAACTGGGTTCCAGAAATCGAGTGAAATGAAATCGGAATCGAAATTGTAAATCGAGTGAATTCGTTTTCAGTGTTCTGCATTTCGACTGATTTGGTTACTCCGAATTTTTTCGAAATCACTTTTCGTGAAATTGAAAACAACTCTCAACTGTCATTTGGGATAAATTGTATAGATAAAATTGTCTGTTAGAAGACTTATTTTATTATAAAAGATAAAGAAATCGTTATAGTGAGTGTAAATAATAAGCACAAAAAAAAAAAGGGAAGGAAAAAAGAGGAAGGTTGAGAGTTTTATCAAATCCTTTGGAAGTGGATAATGAATATGTTAAGCGAAATCGGACAGTTATATATTTTTGTTAATTTTGTCATGAAATATTGGTTAATTTCAAATTACCGTCTTAATAAATGTGCACTCCAAATGGTGCTGCAGATTGCCTTCTGGGCAGTATTTTTATGTTTTAAAATGTATTTTTAGTGAAATGAACTATCATTGTTAATGTTGACTCTTCAACCTCTCAGAATTGCTCAGAATACTCCACAATTGCCCCATTCCCATATTCTTCGTCGTCGCATATCGTCTTGTGAGTATAATCCTGTGTAAATGTCTATTTCACATCGAATGACCAGGTCGATTTGAAATCACTTTGAAATCGGCAAAATCGAATTGTGGAACACAACAATTTCACTTCGCTCGATTCCGAAAAAATTGAAATCGAAATCGATTACAGTGAAATGTAGAACACAAAAATCTATTTTCGATTGATTTCAATTTCATTTCGAGTGAAAGTGAAATGTGGAACCTAGCTGTTTATAATAAAGATTCGTTCGGGAACTTTTTTGAAAACGTAAAATTATTTAAAATTTACTTATAAACTGTGCGAATTCGACCACGTAGGTAGGTACTTCAAAAATTTAAAAAACAAATCCATTTTCCCTCTTTTCATTTTTTCGTAATTTTCTACTTGCTGAATTTCGACTTATACCTACTGAAAAATTAAAAATTAAAACTGACAACTAAGTGACAGCTCAAAAGTTTGACAAGTTGAAATCAATTTATTTTCGTCTTCAACGATGTCGGAGGAGGAATTTTTAGTTGAATGTTCTCCCAGAACATATCAGTGCATTCAAAATGGTAAGCTTAAAAGGTATTTAGCTTTAAAAAATGCAATTCCAACTTATTTTGTGGATGCTGCATTTAGATTACGTCAAAATGACATTTCTTAAGCTTTTTGTAAGAAAACCGGTCAGGTACTTCAATTCTCTTGAAATTGAGAGATTTCTATCTTGATATTTGGGATTTTTCATCGCCTTAAAAAGTGCCAAAAGCCGCCTTGTGCATATCCGTTTATATCAGAGATCGCTTTATACCATGTTCCCACCAACGTGATTTAGCTCATGTGATTTATAAATCACGAAAGGCGTCTCCACCGAATTTTACGTGATTTAGTTTGACATCCAGCAGAAAGAATTCGTCCACTTCGGAGAGGGTAGTTTTTTTTTCGTTGTTTTTCTTTTGTTATCACACCTCTGCCAAAAATAAAACAATTTATGATTGTTGAACTTAATAAAAATACCAAAATACACCGAAACACGAAGTAAATTGAATTTGGGATAGTATTTTTGACATTTGTGTTATTTTTTGTTTGTTTGTTGAATAACATTGAATTGAATTGAAAGCGCTGCAGGTATGTTCGATTTTATTTTGTGTGGATTTGCGATGACAGATACGTAATTAAAAATTAAACACGTCTAAATCACGTAATTAGTAATCACGAAAATGTATGGTAAATCACGCAATTTATGAGATGATTTAGCTAAATCACGTTGGTGGGAACATGGTATTAGTAAGTTGACAATTATTTATTTTTTGTAAGAAAGCGATCCAAATCATCATTAACAAAAGACGAAGTAAGCAACTAAAATAAATTAAGTACTATATTAATGTGAAGTGTGTCTTTAAATAAGTTCACTTTCCAGAACGTATATTTCGTAAACTACACCAGACAATTTTTTTGTTTTCCACAAAAATTCTGTAATTTTCAAGAACAAGTTCTCCACTAAAATAACTCACTTAAGAATGTACAACAAATTAAATCGGTTACTTTTAGTACTTATAAAAAAGTTATATATATTTTGATTTTATTTACATCAAGTATTTGAAAGAAAAAACCTTTTAAACATTTTTTATTTTTTTTTTAAAGCTTATACTTTAAGTAAATCTAGGTTTGCACATTTCCACATTCAATATATTTCAAAATTTTGTATAATATTCGTTAATAATATTAACCACAATAAAGTGTGTATTGCTAAATTAAAGTAGTATTTACACATCCATGGTGGGCTTATGTTGCAGAACATTATGTACAAATTGTACAGGCACACTTTAGCTTGATATTAGTCGTAGTGCATTTATCCAGTTCTTTTCGTTGTGATCAATTTGGTCTGTCGTCATTTTTCTTGAAAAGAACATTCAGTAATTTTCAAATGTTCTGCTTTTGGCGCCCTAGCGAAGACGTATGCATATGCAAGGGACTGCAGTTCTCAATGAGAATTGCCTCCTGCGTTTTGTCTGTGAAATGTGCTCGCTTTAGGGATCTTTTCTTATCTGCTTCACTGTTTGGATTCAGCTCAACCGTCTGAAGACTTTGAGCACGCTGCAAGGATAATCTTAGTGGTTTCTTTGGTGGTGTTGGACGAACACGAGCATCTGATGAACTACTCCCATTTGATGTTTTCTGTGTTTCGTTTTCACTGTCAAATTCCAAGCTCTTAACGCTTCTGGCATCTGTTGAATGTTTGCGGCTATTTTCCGATCTCTGTGCTTCTCGTCGCTTGTCTTGGCTGAAATGGAACGAACGTTTTTTTTTTTGTTTAAATAAGTGCTTTCAAAATTATTAGACTGTCAAAAGAATGGGGTCAAATCAAATTTTAATAATTTTATATTGATGCTTTTCTAGTGAAATCCAAATGCCGATCTAGCTAACTTACCCATTATAATTGTTTAAGTGTTCCACACTTCTGGCATGCATATTGCTTCGATGTTGTTCGGTTAGCCTACTGGGTCGTTGAAGGGATCTTTCTCCGAAGCGTTCCTTTCGGTCCTTTTCCTTCTTTTGCATGGAATACGCATGTGAATCGCTGTTTATCGATATTTTCGATGCAGACAAGGATTTGGTGGGCAAATAACCAACACGATCTCTCTCCTGCTTGAGCTCCTTGATCATCGTCTTCGTCACGTGTGTCGAGCCGTTCTGTGGCGTGCCTATCAATTCGATTGGCTTTCCGCCAACTAAGGTGGTGATGTAACTACCCCTTTGGAATACCAGCGGCTTTTCAGGTGGCGTAGATGGTGGCGATGATATGCTGATACTGGTAACATGTCCCGAAGATGTTCCGTTTGAGGGCGCTTCCTTCGTGTGTTGCAACTCCTTGACTTGTTCTTCCAAATATGAGATTCGGTGTTGTAAACGCAAGTTATCCTCCTTTTGTTGGTCAAGTTGTTTCTGTGGAATAGTAGCGGATTTCTTTCGCAGCACCACCAGCTGGCATTCACCAGAGATACCGATTACCTTCTGCAACTCTTCTTTAGTTCTGCACGTGACCAGTTTTCCGTTGACTTCTAGCAGTCGATCACCTTTGTAAAGGCCTTCACCCTCTAGCGCCCAGTCTACGTAAAGTCCTGGGGCTTCTGGTTTAACTTGAGCGTTCCATCGCCCAACCGTCGCTTGAACGGCATGCAGGCAGAGGTTTACACCCGAAGATACCAGGCTAGAAGGATAGTGTTCTCATAATGCTCTGTCGGATAGGGATATTAAGAAATTCATACCTGTACAGAGAGTTAGACTCGGGTCTCGATTTGTCCAGCCGCGTTTGCAGAGCTCTCGCTTCCTCAACTATCGACAGTAGTTGAAGCTCTTCGCGGCCCAGAGCGTACTCCAGTTCAGCCTGTCTAATTCGTATGTCAATGTTGCTAAAAACAGAGAAATGATATTAATACTCGGGCTTCAGGGGTATGTTTTTTAAAACTTACTCAGTTATATCCAGTTTGTCAAGAGCACTCTTGAGATTTCGAATGGCAATTCGTTTGTTTTCCGCTTCGGCTTTCAGGCGTGAGAGCTTTTGTTCGGCAGCTGGTTTTTCGGAATCATCTAAAGGTGGTCCCGATGGACGAGGCAATTTGCCCAAACACAACTGAATTCGAAGATTTTGTATAACAGCTTCGCGGTCCTGTAGTGCAGAACGCAGTTCCTTTGCCTCTGATCTAGCTGTTCGAGATGATAGTGTACCACCAAGAGACTGGCCCTTCCTTCTGCGTCCATTTGACAGATTCGATGAGCTTAAAGAGATCTCGATGTTGGACATCTAAGGTAAAAATTAACTCATTAGATTCTGGGTTGTAGGCAGTTTGATATAGGTTGAATTAGTTTTATGACTGTGGATCTAATAATGATGTGTATAAAAGGAGTCTGAATATTTCTTAATTTTATAATAAATGTGCAAGATCCTTCGACTGTCTAGGTATAAATGGGTACACTTGTTTTGGCGGAAGAAAGCCCTGATGAGTATTACTTTGGCTGTTCGATTTTTTTTACCGAATGGTAAGCTTTGACTGCTTTATGTAGCGTTTTCCAGAGATAGGTACTTGCTTTGGACGTTGATTAAGGGAAACGTATTAATACATATATAAGTAGTATTAGCTTTGTATATACAAAGGTATTAGCTATAGTCTTGTGCTTTCTCTAAGTGCATAACCTAAAAGTATGTATATACGTATATTTATGCCTAATAACGGTATAATTCTTAGAACCTAACTCATATACTTCTTGGCCATTTTGCCATTTTGTTTTCTGTCCTTATTTCCTTCCCTCCCCATGTATATGTAATTTGGATTCCAATAAAAATACAAAAGAGCTGTGTTTAACTTTAATTAACAAATTAATTTCCATAATTCGGCCTTAGCCCTTTTACTTTTTTTTATTTACCTTCGCTTCTAGATTGTCTTGTGCTGAGTTGTATTTAGAATAGCCATAGTTCTTTGGTGATAAAATAGTCTGCAAGAAAGAAGGGAAACATATTAAAATCAAGTAAAACGCTAATAGAAATATTATTCCAAGACTGTATTTTAGTACTTTTTTATTTAAATATCGAAAATGCAATTGCTTATTAGATTAGGTCACTTCAAGTTTTTTATTCAATTGTTAAAGTCAACGTTCTTCATTTTATGATCTAATTTTAACATTTTGATTTGCAAAACATGCAACGCTACTGCCTTCAAATCATAAAAATATTAGTTTGACAAAATAAATGTGCTCCCAATCATTTAATTCGATGATGAATCGTCTCTTTTCCGCCTCCAGATCCAGATCAATTCGTTTTTGTGTTGTTGATCCTCTTCGGATGCAGCCCAAAATTAGGATAATGTAATTCGCGTTTTTAAAAAATTTGTCGTAGATATCATCATAAAATTTTATTGTGCAAAAATAAAAAATGTTTTCCTTTAAAAATACTGCTTCGTACTGTACTACCAAGTTATCGATTCTTCTCATCAGACAACTACACTACAACAAAAAGTAAAGCTGTCAATATTTGACAACTACTGCAGTCATCGGAAATTTCACAACGTTTTGAAACCGAAACAAACAAAAAATGTTCTAATTTTAGGGAATTGTGTTTATGTTGTTTTGATTTGCGTAAGATATTTTGGAAATATAATCCTGATTCCTGAGGTTCCTATGGAATTATCTGACATCACTTCTTAAACATGTATTCCGGCCCGAGTTTCTACTTTGGAATATCGTAGAGACCGCATTCACGATTAGCTGGCACAGATTTGGCTGTAAAAAAAAAAATGTACAAATTGCCATTTATAAATAGAATAGAACTATACCAATTTGCTTGGGCGGTGGCAAATTCAAGTTGTTCATAATATCAACAAACTCTTCAAGGTCCTTGGTCAAACGGGGATTGTAGGTTTTCTCTTCGTAAACAGAGCTTTCTAGCTGCCCCCTAGAAATTTGTTTTTTTTTAACCACATAGGTAAACAGCTATTCCATAAGGTTTTACTTACTTGTAATCATGAGCTGGATAAACACGGAAATTATCGGGCAAAGAAAATATATGTGAGTGGACGCTGTCGTACAATTTCCGGGGATCACCCTCTTGAAAGTCGGTACGGCCACAGCCGCGAATTAGCAGAGTATCTCCAGTAAATATAACACCCTGTTCGTGAATTATGAACGACATACATCCGTTGGTGTGTCCCGGAGTTGAAACCGATTCAATTTCGTGTCGACCGAATTTAACCTTTTCTCCATCATTTAGGTGTCGATCTGCCTTAGCACCACTTTCGCCCGAAATAACACTCTGAACCCCGGGAAGTAATTGTTTCAACCAGCCACTACCAGTGATATGGTCAGCATGCATATGGGTGTTCACTGTAATGGGAATTAGTTAGACTGACAGGTAAGTAAAGCGGTTGTACCTTCCATAAAGCAAATTCAAAATTTGTATCGATAAAAGACGGGTAGTACCTAGAAAAATTGATACTAAATTGGATGGACGTTCATGGCACATTCAAGTTGCAATAGCACGTGCCTCTCTAGCCCCCAACTCATCAGATTTAAGATAAAGATATCCCCTGATTTGCATTGATATTTCTTTGTGTTATCACAGAAATAACACCCGTGATTAAATAAGCGAACGGAGTTTTCATGTTCTTTATGGCGATCATACCCCAGTCCATTATCTCAATATTTGGAGATTAAACTAGCTTGGCGCTAATATATCATGCTAAGTCGTCATATACAATCCTTGTTATAATTTGTTTCCATGGAAAGTACGGCAAACTCATCATAAACTATTGTCCAACTTACTTGCATACTTGAGAGTGAAACCCAGTTCAGTTATGAGCTGTGCATCGCGCTTTGCATGCTCTAATACTGGATCGATTATTACGGCTTCATGACTGTTCACATCCGCCAGTAGATAGGTGTACGTACTGCTGACTGTGTCAAATAACTGCCGGGGATCAGTGTAAAAAACAAAATCAATTGGTATTCGGTTAAGAAATATTGTAAGATTACCTGGCGGAAGAAGAAATCCGAAGTGAATGGAATACGTGGTGCGATTGACATGGTTCCCGCTTCACAATGATGTAATCGGCATAAGTTAATATTGCCAACAACTGCTGCTGTGAGTCTCAGTGATGTGCTAGACGCTTGATGAATAATATTTTTAGCTGCGAATACCCTCAGTGCTGATCGTATACTGACTACTGGTCTTAGTACATTCATTGTGATTAGTTGTCTTGAAATAGTAGGTATAGAGGAAACACTCACGATATTGATATCACTGCTGTAAGGAAATGGAATAATGAAAGTACATGCTTAAAACGCTTTGGTTATCAACTTCCACTTACCTGTAATTTAGAATTTAAAATAATTTATCACAATTTGAGTGGGGTGGGGTTTGCTTTGCCACAAGTAAAAAAGCAATGAACGGATGTTAACCTTTAAAACTAAGCGAGAGCTAAACAACTTCCTTCTGATGTTCACAAAAACGATAATTCCATCGCGGAAGGAGTTAATAAACCCAAACCATTCGCAAAGCGACTTATATTTTGATTTCTGCTCAACACTCCATTTCAAAGCTTTGACACAAACATTTATTTTTAAATAGAATAAATATTGTCGTCAGCTGATTATGACACAACGATAGCGCTTTTTAGTGGAGCTTTCGCAAGTAGAACAACCACCAACCACCACACAACACAAGCTACAATAAATACGAATAGCCAATAGCCGGCCGCGGCATAGCATAACAAAACAAATAGTGACAAGGGCACATCACAAAAAATACAAACAACAACTGGTTGATGGTTTAGTTTTTAGTACCTATAGGTAGGTAAGCATGTTTTGACTGTTTGAGTGCAAAAAGCTTTTCAAGGCATGGAGCAGTAGGTAGGAGATATTGTAGCTAATTGGAATTTGATAATATTTTGCATTTAAGTAGATATGCATACGATTGAAATACGAGTAGAGGTTAGATCGTTTTTCTTTAGTACCTACAGTACTCATTGTCACCTTTATTTAAATGGTAGCTTTAAAAATCTGGGGCCTAATTATCGCGTCTTGTGAAGGAATCTCTTATTGCTTTTCCACATAATGTGCACATAATTCCGGGACGTAGGTATAGCTATCTCACGATTGCGATGCGGACCTTCGACCCATGATCTTACGTATTGGGTACAGTCAAAAACCTAGTTTTATTAAGCCGACTTGATTAGTCTGAAAAAGATGTGCTTTGAACGCAAAAAGGAGACCGGTGGTATTACCAATTTCACTACGTCAGCCACGTATACGAACTGTCAACTCAGTCATGAAAATGTTGAATGGAGTCGTTGGCTACCCTTTTAAGATACAACTGAAAAAATAAATGTTCATATGACCGAACTTGGCCAGTCCAAACTGGGACTAGGATAAAGTGAAAGCCACAAAGACTTTGCATTCTCGCCTTACGCAGAAACGTCACAATATAGGGAAAATATTAGTTCTCATTCATTTCGGTGTTGCCAAACTATTTAATATACAGCGAAATAATGTAAATATCATAGTCTTGTACCTACATATTTCTTTGATTCGTTATTTAGCTGTCTCCAATAATCTATTCCAACACGACTTAGGCCCATTTTATTCACTCGAAGTTGAACACAACTTGGGAAGTTTCCCATATAAAAATCCCCAAGTTGTGTTCATAAAATGGGCCTTACCTTAATTACTTAATTTATAAGGCAGTGCTTATAGAAATCTAGATCATAATGATCACGTCAGTCGGCTCAATATAAAAGTCAAGGTTGTCCTCAAAGAGATCACAAATGATTGCACATTTGCAATTTAAATTGAAACAATAATTATCAAAGTTAATTATGGAGTATAATTTCAAAGGCAACATGTTATTTTTATATTGCCACACACATAGGTACATAGCTAATATCGTAGAAATAGCTAATTATAGTTACCCGTGGTGATCACTAAACAAAAACATCTACGCACACACAAATGAATTCGTTCTAAAACTAGATTTATACTATTCAACCCTTGTTACAAAGGAATACAAACATAATTCTGATCATTGACATATGACATCTTAATCTCCTGCAGTGATTTTGTTTGTAGTAGGAATACGAATGGTAGAAGTGAAAATGAAGAAAATGAAAAAGAAATGAATAAGGAATATAAATAAACCCAAATCCAAGCTAATTTTATGGTAAAACGAGTTTTCTTCCTTGTGAAAGGAAAATTCTGTGATCACTCCTTTCTTTGAAAAAATCTTCGGAAAACCTACTGTGGGAAACAAACACACTAATTGAAGAATTATGTAAATCTGTCACCGATGTTGCACACAGAGTCAATATTTAAAAGTTGGAAGGAAATTTCGGAAGACCACATACAGGTTCGTTATAGCTAGTCTTTAGAATGACGGAGGATTAGGAGTAGGTAGGACTCATGCTGTGTCGTCTTCAAATGTGTACTTTATACGAACGCACGTCCCTGCCATGCAGACAGCGTCCGCTTTCACCTACCTAGTGGGCGGCCTCAATTGGTTGGTTATCCAAAAAGCAGATATGCCTGTCAAATTTGGGCTTTCGTGGATATTACGAAGCTAATTGCATGGAATATGACTACAAAAGTTAAAGAGTTGACAATAAAGTGGCGAATATTCAGCCTTATCCGCGTATAGGCTGGCATGATGTAATTATATTTATACGTTATCTATCCGCTATTTGAGGTAAATCCTGGGCTCTCATCGCGTAACGTCATGGTTGTCTTGTGTAGGTTTTGATTTTAGCTGAAGATGTGGATACCTATGGTAGCAATCAACTGTGGGGAGCTTTGACAGTTTTTTTTTATTTTATTTTTCTGTTTTACGATTTTAGATTGCTAAGAAGCCATAGCGTTCCGTCAAACCCTGCAGGGAATAGGGCAACAAATCTTTTCAACTTTTCTCGGTGTGGGCTATACAATATGTACAGCTGTGACCACGTTTCCTTTTGGATTGTTTGTTTTCAAAAAGACTGGATCGCGTGTCCTGCAGTCCATCCTCTTTAAGGTTATGTTTTATGGTTATTAAATTTAATTCAGTAACATACACAAATGGAGGCCAGTCCCCAACTATTTAGTGACTTATGGTTATAGATCGAGCTAGATGTAGAACACCGGCGAATTGGTGGACAAACTTCACGACAGTATCGCGACTGCAAAGACAAGGATATAAATTACTCACTTGCACCTAATGACTTGCAATCTAACCAATCATAAATCAAAAAGGTCCCAGAAAACCCATTAACCTTTATTTTCACCATTGATAACCGAAGTAGGGTCCTAAAATAACGAAAGTAAAACCGAAATTAATTTTATTTCGGCAGACATTTTCCTTATTAACTACTTAAAATATAAAACAGGTATTTGTTATCTAAGGAAATCCTGTTGGGAGTGTGCACTTACCTAAATAGAGAGTATTTCTATGGACGTATCCTTGTTCGATTTTATTTATATATGTAAAGGAAACAAAAGACAAAGGCATATAGATTATTAGTCGACTCTTTTATCCAATTCCTTATTCGAATTCAATCTTCCACACTCAGTTCTTGTGCCTTTTGACCCAGTAGTTTAATAGTCGCACATAATTACATCGTAGATAAAGCGTTCCCACCATGTGGCATTGGGCTTTCCATTTTGGGCCACATGTGCTGGGAAAAATCTGTGGGTGCCCTTTCTTCTTCACAGTTTGTACCATGGCATATGCTTTCGCCCTAACCGATGAGTCCATTAGGATGTTCGTACACTAAGTGAGACGCATGTTTGGTAGGTACGATGGCATGTGTTTATTTCTAATTTATATCCTCATCTAAAAATAACAATAACAATAAAACACACCAAATAATGATTCCCTTGTCTCCTTAAAGTCACCACAGGTAGCCTCAGAGTAAAATATACCTACTCCGAAATTAACAAAAGGAACCCATTTGCTATTAGCGCCGTTCATGATTCCATTTTTTTTTTTTTTTTCTATAATCTTTTCTGGCGAAATCGCACCATCAAAAGAACAAACAGCTGATTAGGTTTGTAATGACGTTAACAATAAAAGAAGGTTCAGACATATTATTTATGCGGATACCTATAGGTACCTATACAATGACAAGAAGAAGTTATTTTATTTTTAATTGCGAGTCAATAGTGAAAGTAAACCAGCTTAATAGAGTATGAAGACAATTCTATTTTTTGCTGAATAGAGTTTGTACTCTGTTAACTTTTAAGAGGCAGCAAGTGCATGCACCTGTGAATGAACACAATGCCTGCTTTATATATGAAAGTGTTTATTATTAACGAAAGTGAATTAAATTTATGAAGTGTAGATGAATATCTTGGTTCGGTGACGCATAACAGAAGAAGAGGAAATCAGTTGTTATTATTATGTTGTGATGCGTATCTTCTTTGACTTGTTTAAAGTGGGTGAATATTACATCTAATGAAATATGTCCAACATGAAAATATTGCAGTCAATTCATGTAGGTATGCAAGTTGGGGTGAGATTTTTATCACGGGAAAAAGAAACAAGCGCCAGGGATTTCGCTAATCGGGTACCTAACCTATATACATATCACGCCAAGACTTCTAGTAGACCATAATCCTGAAACGTTTGAAATTAATGTCGTCGAAAGAATAGACCTCCAAAACTCAGTAATAGTTTTTTTCATTTCATTTCATTTATTTATTCAATCTACGATTTCTAATCCACAAATTTCGAAAACAATACAATTATGTAGATATATAAAAAAATAAATCATCAATTAACTTGGATTGCGCAACTTGAAGCAATTAGTTAAGGACGAGGCTAACTGCGGGGCTTGCGAGTATGAATACCTCAGCCTTTAACAAAAAGCACATCACAAAATGTAAAATCACTTAAGTTACACAAAATCCGGTAGCTATAGGTAATGGTTAAAGTTATGTAACTAAAATGTGAAAGAACTATCTACCTTTATTCAAAAGAGTTGCGAGTGAGACCCTGAGTTCAACGATCAGATTTTTTATAGTTTACATTTTGTATGAGCAAAATACATTTTTAAAATATGTGATTCTGGTGGATTCAGTTTTTATCCAGTTTTCCGCCAAAAAGTATTATAAGTACCTATACTTACTGAGAAATTATTATGCTATAAAAAAAAAAAAATAATAAAACTTACCATCGATGAGGATTTCTGTTTTCCATATGATCGATGATTTGTATTTATAGGTTCGCTCGCTACACTGCCCGAGTCCATTTTAAATGATTTGCATCACTGAAATAAACAAATACAGTTGGTTAATTAAAACACAAAATATACGTATTATATACATATCTATATGAAAATGAATTGAAGCAACCAAACCCAAATATAAATTTAATATCACAATCCAGTCACTCAGCTTGTTCTACAACTCTTTTAAGGTGATTTTTTGTTATGAAAGAATACCTCCCCCAACATTCTTAATTTGGTGCAACAATGCAACACCTTAATCGGCGGTACCGTTTTTTGTGCCCATAATTGGAGATAAGATCAGAAGTCATTCCTGTTTTCCATATGTAAATGAGTGAAGAAGGTATACCTACAGATGATGTTATCGGCGACAACGGAACACAGAAGTCTATTATGGTTTTTCACAAACGAAAGGAACTCCCACTCAATTTTGTTTATGGTATAAGACAACAGTATTCTACTTCGTGAAGTGATTTTAGATTGACTTTGAACTTTCTTATTTGTTATGGTGAGATTGTTTAGATTGGAAGATGAAGAGAGACAGATTTGTTTCGTTGCATTTTTAACAACTTTTAAATTTTGAATGAGTCAAACAAAAAATGAATGTAGGAATACGTTTAGGCTACTATAAAAAGGGACCTTAAAAATAGTCGTTTTTAACCTTCACATAAAGTATGTTGTGGGTCACAATGCATACTTTTTTGATGGAAAATTTCGCCGTAGTGAGTTTGTAATGTTTAATTTGTTAACTGAAATGGCTATTAGTACAACGTAATCAATTTCGAATCATTTTATGTAGCTTTGTGGAACTAGTCGTCATTGTCAATGGCCTTGCCAACAAACATTCTTAGTTTCGACTCTAAATTTTAGTAGGTCACAGAGGCTATATTTTCCATGCTAAATTTCGCAATTGTAAGCTTCCGTAAATTTTGAGTCGAGACTAACATTTGTTATTAGTAGGTACGGCGTAATATTGCAAAACCTATATAGAATATAGCTAATAGAGCTTAGTTTGGAGTCAAAAAGTTTGATAACAAATTGCACAAACTTATGACAACGGTCCAATTTTCTAACCTATTTTGAAGAATTCCGACACAATGATTCTCTAACTAAGTATCACCGCACACTGAAAGTAACTGTCCTGAAAGCAGCTTAACGGGTGCTAATAGGGACTTACCACCTATAATTTTTAACCTTCAGCTTAAATATTTTGTAGGTCACAATAGATAAATCTGGACACTAAAAAAAATTGTTATTTAGCAAAAAAAAAAAAAAAATCAAACGTATGATTCTTTAAAGTTCTTTAAGGACCGATTTTACAATAGTCATATAGCCAATGCGATAGGGGTTAACTGTCAGATAAGACAAAAATCCATTTTTCAGTAGTCGAATAGAAGCTTATCGAAGAATATTGCAACTAACTGTCTCATAAAGTTATCTGCCCATTTCTGAGACTAATAAAGCATAAATCTCTAGTTAAATTAGGTGAGCTGTCAAATTTAAAAATGTTGTTTTACAAAGTTTTGTTTGGGGAGATATATGTTCATATTGTAGAAATGGAATTGTTCGACGTTATTGACGATATTATTATTGAAGAAGATGAATTAGCCAACGACTACTTCAACCCGGTGGCCGTTTAACACAGTTCTTAACGAATCTGTGCAGCTTATTTTTTTATTTTTTTTTATGTTTTCATACTTTAGCTTTAAAGTTTTTGGAGTTCTTGCTGTCACACTACTAGCAGCATCAAATAATTCGGCAATTTTAGTCCATGCAGAATATTTTTCCTTGTTTGTGACGGAATCAGTTATTTTATTTTCTATAGTCTTTTGAAAATTAACAAACCTCTCTCGCTTTTTAGCAAATATAATATTAGCGTTTTCCATTGCAAATTTAAAATTTATGCCGCTCAAACTAAACTATCTTCCTTTTTGCTATGCTATGTTTTTTTTTGCGGCAAATGGAACATGAAATCTGACAGCCAGATGATTTCGAGAGCAGAAAAACTGCTCTGACTCTCAAAAAAGTGTTTTTTCTGTCCCAATGGAAAACGACTTAAGTGATTTTTCAAACTGACAACCACACAAAATTCGGTGTTTAATAAGGTTTGTTTGACGTGGGCCCTAGTGCGCACTGGGTTAACCCTAATGTGTTGGATATATAGACTCAACTCGCCCTGGTACCTACTGAAAACCTGTGTTTGACATGGCTTCTAGGAAAATGGAATGGGAAAAAGCTGTAATCGAGCTGCATAAATTAATAAATGCATCGCCTATATTGCAAAACTTGTTTGCATTATGACAATTGAGTTCACTCATTTTTAACAATAAAGTGTTATCATCTGCATACTTCGTTCACCAAGATAAGTATCTTTCAATTTCAAAAACTGACAGACTCTTCAGGGCAGCATATTTTGCGTTTGACATGATAGCCGAATTTTCAGGCTGAGAAGTGTCAGCTAATTTTCACGACTGTCAGAAACCCTGACCACGTACTGAGAAAATTTAAAAAATGAGAGAGAAATACATTTCCCTTCTTCCGACTTACTGAAAAATGAAAAATTAAAACTGCCAGCTGTGACAGCGTAACAGTGACAGCTCAAAAGTTTGGCAAAAAAAACTCTATTTATGTTTGTCTTCAACGATGTCGAGGAATAAGTTATAATTGAATGTTCTAATAGAACATATCAGGGCATTCAAAATGCAAAGTTTAATAGGTATACCTATTTAGCTTGTAAAAAAATAAATTCCAAATTATTTTGTAGATGCTGCATTTTACGATTATGTCAAAATAACATTTCACTTTTTGTAAGAAAACCGATCAGGTACTTCTCTTGATATTAAGAGAATTCTCTATCGATTTTAGAGATTTAACATTTTTCTGTTTTTCCGCTGTCAGGAAGTGAACCTTTCACTTCGCTTCGCTGTCATTAGGTCAAATAGACACCTTTTGCGAAAATTTAGCGATGAATTTGTTTGATTACAACATAATTAACGCCAACGGAAGATCACTTCTTGCTGATTCACCCATTTTTGTTAGGCTGCATTTTTAAAAGAAAAGGTGACGCAATTGTTAAATTTATTAAAAATGTAGGTGTTTTTATTTGTCTTCCATCACAATTTCCGCTGATGCATAAACCAAAATAAATGGGCGTCTTATTTTGTAAGGTGTGACTAGTTAATTCAAAACATGTAGGCAAACTGCTCAGATATTACCGCCTTTGTTTTAGTACAATAACTAGCTTGTCGCTCGACCCTATTTTAATAGGAGCATTTGCATGATTATTAATTGCATTCCAATTCAACGCGGCTCGAAAAATGGTTACACCTCTCTAGTTGATTGAACCCAAACCCGACTTGTAACCATGCAATAATAAACATGCAGGTGGCACTGACAGCACATAACCTACTCGAACTTACACCGGGTGTAGGAAGTGTGTTGAATTGAGACGCAGCTCGTGGTTCGCGGTTACCCATTGTGTGGCCGTACCCCCATCTCTCTAGAGGTGTTTAACCTCGATTTTTTGTAAGTTCTTCGTCCAAAGCCATTATCTTTTGTGAAATAATTAGACCCGAAGCAGCAGAGGAGTGAACCATTGGTATTGTATGAATGTAGTAACTCCAATGTAACCGATGCAACGTCTTTTCCGGGGACTCTCTTGAAATGTAAGCCAAAAGAAGATGTACGGTCGTCGTCGTATATACACGTTCGTATCTATCTTTTTATGGTCTGATGGGTTAGAACAATTATTTAGTTTAGAATGCTCGTTCGAATTGTGTCTACTTGTTGTCATGTTCAGTGAGGGCTTTTGTGAATCAACTGAGCAGACACAGAAACGTTGTACCGCGTTACTTTGATGTTATTTGCATATACGCTTTCCAGGCAATTACTGTAATTAATTTGCTTTAATGTACACTTCTGTCATAGATGCATCGGATTACGTTGTAGAGGCGCACGGTCGCTGTACTTACATGTACTTAGGTATTTGTTTGCATACGAACAAAAAAAAAAAAACGGGAAGTAGGAAATGTTTTTTTTTTGCTCATATCTTTCCTAATAGTTGACAGAGATTATTTTTTGCTATGTGAGTTCGAGTGAAAGCGCATATAAAACTAAGTTATTTGCAAGATTGCGTTTATTTCGTAAGGTAGTGTTCTGACATTAAAATATAATAATAATAATAATATTTCTTTATTTCAATTAAAAAGTATACCTACAAGCTTAATGCTAACAATATTATTAATAGTATTAAATGGTTTCATAGAGTTAAATAATAGCAAAATTATTCGGTGGTTTTCTCATAGACTCTCAATCGTGTTTTGTTCGAATTATAAAATATAGACAACTTTTTTTTTTAATTTATATTTAAACAGTTCTACCAAAATTTGGAAAAAATCCTAATCAAACTAAAAAGTTTTATATTTTCTAGACATTGTTTTAGTAGATATCTACCGCAATCTCTTTGAGTTTTATATCGCTACAAAAAAGAAGGCACGACTCGTTTAATGTTCGATTTCATTGTGTCAATTCTGTCAATTCCTGATTTTAGGAGAATGACGCATGAAATTAGTGCTGCTGATAACATTCCAAGATACAAATAATTATTTTTAGTTTCCAGGTATGGTGAAATATTTGATACAAAATTGCATATTGTAACCTACAAAATATATATTATAGGTAAAGGTTAAAAATAATTACTGGTAAGACCAATTGAATTGTAATAAATCTAAGCACAAAAAGTAATAGAATTGTTCTTTTGTTTAAATTTGCATTGCATACATTAAAAAAAATAACTTAGGTCCACTAGTTTGGTCCGGACTAGATGTAGGTTAGGTTTATGAGTATGGGTAAATCAGAACGAGTCCTGCCGCACTCCACTTAGGTCCAACTAACCTGACCGCAAAAACTAGATTGGTCGGAAACGTCACATTTCCTACGTGAGCCACACACACGAACTGTCAACTTAGTACTCAGTCACGAAATTCTTGAAAACCAAAACGATACATTCATAAAGCTTGCAAGAAAATTAATAACAATGGAGAACAAATCTCATAGAATCTTTAAATGTGATGAGTGGATCCTACTGTACTATAGCTTATTTGGGTTTTCCTAAATTCTACTCGTTCACTGTCAGTTGATACGGATAGAGACATCTATAGGTGCTCCTATCTGGAGATACATCTAGTCAGAAAGCTGCCAGACTTACTAAACTACATACTTGAATGTCCCCACTAAACTCACTAAACTAGAACTTCTCCAATAATTCTTAAAGACCAACCAGGTTTGCATGTAGAGTCCAACTTGCGAATACACTCTCCAATGGCTCGAGATGTCACTATGTCAGAAATAAAATACAAACGGACCATTATTTGTTATTACTTCATTGCAGTGGTGAATAAAATAAAAAACGTGTTGATTTCAGCTGAGTGTGTAAAAGATTTCAATTTCATGTAATTTTGAGGTGGCGTTCGTTAAATGTAATGGGAGCTCAATCAACTTGAAGTATGCATAACTTTTATCTAAATAACTTAAGATTGATTTTAAACATTTTCTACTTAATCACAGGTTAGTCTTTGGTGGAAACATCGCATTTGTGTAGAGAATCTATTTTTTGAAAGCTTTTTGCCAACAACCAATGAGACAAAGTTTGCCAACTGGATTTGGAAAAAATTGTTTCCCCCGAAATTTTAATTTTTTTTCCTCCCCTTTTCCCATGAATAATTTGCTGGAAAATCCAGTTTTATTTTATGAAAAACCCAGTTACGAATATTAGAAAGATTTTCTTTTTCTCTCTTTTTTTTTGGAAATTTAATACATTTTAGCTGAGGGGCGGAACGTTCTGACAAATTGAGGTATGAGGTGTAATCTGGAATTCAGGAAAGCCATTTTTATTCTGTGCAATAATCCTCTAAGCAGAATTAAATGTTTGCTTCCGAAATCAAAATGCAAATAAACCAACAGACGAGGGTTGAATGCACTTACAACATGGAAGAGTGATGGATGAAATGCAGAGAACACCTTTACAAGAACTACATGTATGCAAATTAAAATTACAAAAACGGCACCCCGTGTCTTGTAATGATATACGCGCTTGCAAATGAAATTCGAGATCGACCCTCTGCAACAGTCTGTGTCATCGTTAATGGTCGCTACGTTGCTGACTGCTCTAGGCAGAGGCAAGGATTGTTATTATGATTTTCTTTTATTAGAAGCTATATGTCCTCGGGGGGAGTGACAGTTCAAAATGACATAAAGGCGGAAACGCTTTGCGAAACTATGCAGGTATTTGCATTTTGATGGATCTGACATTGATTGGCACGAGGCAGATGGATTGAAAATGTGTGTGTTGTTTTTAAGTTTTATTGTTAAAATTTTTTCTATACCACATATTTCGAATTAGGCATGTAAAGTTTGAGAGATGTCAAGAATATTTGAAAACGTAGGTTAGGTCACTATTTTCATGTGAGTTAACATTCATTACACTTAATAGTTCGAGTAACGAATGGTAATGACTGCTCAGGAAGCACATTTTGCAGCGATGCAAAAAATAAGTGCTTAGTTTCGGTATATGAATCACCGCTCAGGTACGTTATATACTTTGTCCTATATAATTACACCGAAAACCAAACACGTCTTCCGCCGACTACTAGTTAGTAAAACAAGTATAGGTATAACCGCTAACTCTGATCTGACGTGATTATTTTGGTTAAACAAATGAGTAGGCATTCTAGCACGCAAGACCGGGCGCTAATAAACTCCACTTATAATAATTACAACTTTGCATAGGTATACTGGCCGGATGGAACACAACGTTTTTTCCAATGGTTGTTGGTTTTTATAGCTCACATTTAGGCTTGCACGCTTGGGGGCGAAAACCCTCTTTCATTGTTCATATGGTTGCAAACTGCATTCAGTGCTTTTGCATTTCCTCAAATTTCACACTTTGGACGTTGCACCGTACATTGGTTGATCCGTCTGGAATTTGGGAAAATATTTTCAGTAAATTATACAGTAGGTAATTACACTACTGTTTTTTTTTTTTATGTAACACCGTATAGGTAGGTACCTATTTATTTTTTAATTGTTAAAATGTTTAAAGGACCATTCACATGAGAGCGAATTGCGAACCACGAACTGGCGAATATTCGTAGATGCTGACACTTCATTTACATGAAAAGTTTTTTTAGTCGCAGGTACCCGCGAATCATTTGTATTGTTGAAGGTTAAGTTCGAGCGAATTTTTCATTCGCAGGTTTGTGGATCGCGACTGTTTTATGTGGATTGTGAATAAAGTGTGACAGTTCGCGGCAAGAATTTTCAATTCGCGGGAGAATCGCTGTAGTTGTAAATTTCGTTATTTTAATCAATCAAGTCTCTTTTTTTTTTAGATTAGGTGTTATATTAATTCAATATAATGCTTTTGTGGTAAAACAAATAGCAATTTTCAATTCATAAATACAGATAAATTGATTTGTTCACAATTCGCCTATTCGCAGTTCGCGCTCATGTGAATGATCCTTAAGTGTTAAGCGAGAAATATATAAAAAATATTAAAAAAGGTAGTAATCCAGCTTACGTCAGTATGCGACTAAATTCAAATTGTAAGGATTATTGGCATCATACAGCGTTCAAATTGACTGAATGTAGGTTCGTTTTCGTTCATGTTTGACAATAGTTTAAGCCCACATAATCCCATTTCATTTCATCATATACTCCCAAATTTAGACAGCAATCTGCTTAAGGTAGGTATGCAACTTAAAATCATAAAATGCTCATTTTCATCCAAACGACTGTTCAGTCACATGGTTTTCAAAAGTTAAAATTCTCTATTTGATGGTTTAAAGGTGACAGTTATATGTTGCAAAAGCATCAAGTACAATCGTGTACGTCAACGAGGTGCAACGTAAATTTAAAGTAAGAAACAAATCTGGGGACCTGGGTTGGCATGTAGATTACTCGAATGTAATATACGTGAGTTTTCTACGTAGATTACATGAGGTAGATTACTCGGTCTGATTCGCCATGTATAATACATAATGTAGAATACATATACACGTTTTTAAAATTTTTTTTTTCCATGAAAATATTTACAAAAATAAGAATGAAATTATATTTCTTCACGTTCATCGTTATTATCGTCCGATTTTTTAGATGTTTCAACGGACAACCTATTTCGCGCCTCACTATGAACAAACGACCAGTGGAAAAATAAACGCTCCAACTGCGCAGTGTAGGCGCAGTGGCTTAGTGGTTAGTGTGTTGGACTACTAAGCGAGGGGTTCAGGTTCGAATCCCGCAAAAACCCAATTTCCAACTCAGGGTTTTTTCACTGCGCCACCTCTCGCGAACGTCTGACAAACATCCGAGAGTATAACTGTCATGAAAGAGCTTCTCAATTAGCCGTTTGGAATCGGCATAAAATTGTAGATCCCTTCCATTCGTTCCAAAAATGAAAACTCACACAAAACGAATGGTTGCGAGAAGCTAGGCCTAGGGTCCCTACGGACCTGTTGCGCCAAAAAAAATTATTGTTATTAACTGCGCAGTATGCCGGTATCAACAGCAGTTTTGTCGCGAGCCCTGCAAGTTCCAATGAAGAGAACATTTTTTCGCCTGAATTAAACAAACGGAAAGACTCCAAGCCATCCGAGTAGTAACTCAAAAATATATTCGTGTACTTCGCCTTTCTGCAGATCTATCAATTTTTGGCCGTGATAAACTGGATGCAAAAATTACACTGCCGTTGTAACGTTGTTGAAGATGTTACTTTTCATGCAGCGAGTTTGGGCGAATT
The DNA here is from genome assembly GCA_949126925.1 of Cheilosia vernalis. Taxonomy (NCBI): domain Eukaryota; kingdom Metazoa; phylum Arthropoda; class Insecta; order Diptera; family Syrphidae; genus Cheilosia; species Cheilosia vernalis. The sequence continues at coordinate 44,977,948 of OX421361.1, read as the reverse complement.
TTTGAAGCTCTCTAGTCGCTTTGTCGAGTAGATCAAGCCATTCTTTGATAGCTTCTGCAGCTGAAGGTTCACTTTATTGACACAAATTGATGAGTTTGCCGATTGGATCCAAATTTTGATGCATTTTAGAATCGTAAGATTCTAGAAAAAATGTTTGGTCTTCCGATGTCGCCAGCGTAGTGACCACGTTGTGTCGATTTGAGTGCGAATTGGTCCATAAATCGATCAGCAATGTTGTCTAACGGTTAATTTTCGCAATAGATCCCGCTTTTCGCTGGTCAATTTTGTGGTGAACTTTGTCAAACAGCTTCGTAGGAATTTTTTTTTGCGATTCGATGGTGAATATGCTGGACGTAATGCTTTGACGAATTTCTTGAAGTACCTAATCGGAATCACATGCAACAAATGGTACATTGCAGCCGTAACCAAATTCGGCAAGAATGCAGGTGGGTCTAATTCGGGCGGTCCGACAGTGGAGAGCTTGTAACATTTACAGAGGCTTGGAATAATGCTGAAGTTGACTAGCAAAATTAATGTTGTGAAGCATAAGAAATACAAATACGTAGGTACAGCTGATATATTGATCACTATCAGCACAGTGGTTTGTAGAACCTTTAAATTACATAAACTTTTGTAAAACCTTGCCAATTTGTGTGCATGATGTCGTTCTCAAAATATCCCAGCCCGACATTAAATATATTTTTTTAACAAAGACAAAAAAGGATAAATGCGATCGCGTGCTTGTATAACACAAATGAAAATGAATATTCTTTCGTTCGTTCCTATTAGTGAAGTAAAAACAGTAGGTATATTAATCCTAGGTGACGCAATGCAAGGGATTTGTTGACATAGAAACAAAAATAAAATGCACTAAGAAACTGCGGGAAAAGTTTTTACAAGCGCAGTGATAATGTAGGTAAGTCTCCTACCAGTTAACGTGGGAGCATTTACAAAAATTCACTATTATGGTTTTCTACATGTAGAATACATGTAATCTACATGGTTTATGTAGATTACATCGGCCGACTAAAAATCATGTAGTTTTGCCAACCCAGCTGGGGACTTTATAGCGCTATTTTTCAAACTGAGAAAAATGTAAATAATTGCATTTTGAAAACATTTAGATTGCCTACCATTTTCAATACATTCTCATACATAAGTACATCAGAAACATTATATTGTCTCGATATTTAACGAGCGTGATATTCCATAAATATTTGTATTTAAATACTTAAACTAATTATCATTTAAAACAAAAAAAAAATCCTTTTGTTAAGATAATCCGATTATTGGAATACATAATTATACATTAATATTTCATGGAATTCCATTTAATCATCATTCGCATAGCAGACTTTTGAAATAGTTCCTTACATACATATACTAAATATATTCAAATCTATTATCTTTAAACCAACAGAATACCCATTCCATTACCCTATTGATAAGAACATCACTACACATTACACAACTACAATTTGAGCTAAGTGAGCTAATTAATCTATTCCTAGTTGAATGTCAAACTGCTTCGCAAGAGCATGCATTTTCTTCTGGCGAGCTTTCGTTGTTAAATAGGGTCACGAAATAAGTATAGCCAATGGTGGGCTTTCTCCTCACAATTAATTCTATACAATAATAATAACCTAAGAAATTTTCACTTTTCATTCTGTTAAAAATATCGGAATAAATTATTTCAACTGTCTGTTTATTTAAAAAAGACAGTATTCAAATAGAGTTTAAAATTATGAATTTAGTCTAACTGTTTGTTTGCAAAATGGACTGCGATGAGAAAACAAATAATTATAGCTGTATTCGTCGGACATCTATCAGTCAAAATCCATTTGTCAAATTATACACAGCGGATGTCATTAACTAACTAAGAAAGGTCAGTAACTTATCGGCCATAATTAACGAGGTGAACGACTTGTTACGTGCTTTTTTTTATATAGATTTATATCGATTCGATCTACCAATTTCAATGCTAACATATTTTAGGAATAGAGTTACAAATGGAAGATTAAATCTCCCTGAGGTAGACTTGCAATACCGCAGCTGGATATTGATTATACATTGAAATTCGTTAAGATTTTGTTGACATTTTGTTGGGTCATCGTTAGCTTTAAATCTATTGATGATAACGAATGAAATTGAATAAATGTTTAAGAACTTAATTTTAGATCACAGTTCTTAGCAGGAGAATGTATCGTATCATAATTAAAAACCAGTTGCTCTAAAAGTGCGCTGTGGCTCTCAAAATGTATGTACCAATCTGTTTCTAACATTGACTGGATTAGAATAGGTAAGGTATACTGACAGCAGATTGATATTCTCTATACAAAAACATTATTGGCAACACCTTGAAGGTTTCTATAAGACAGAACATCAAGTATACACATCAGCCATTGACAGGGATTTTATCGAAGCGTGAAGTATTGACTTTCGGTCTCTATTCGTGTGGTGAGTAATACCTCCCAACCAAAGTGATTCCAACACCTGTTGTGGATCGGATTTGTAATAAAAATCAGTCGAGACGAGTGCGATGCACACACAATAGTTTCAAATTGTTTTTATTTTATCTGAATAAATTAGCCGGTTAATCTATTACCTATGAGCAGCTGACTTGCGCCATTTCGAAAACACATCCAATTACTACAAAAGTTACACAACACCCAACTTACTATACACATGATTCTACAGTGCGTTATATTATAAACATGCCTAACCACTTTGATCGGCCATGGAAGAGTGACTTCAAACGCAAAGTATATGCAATTAGTCATTTCACACCCCATCACCGCTACAACAGATAAATTGCAATACAAGTTACAGAAATCACTCAACTTTAAAGATAGTGCGCACGATGCGTGGTTCAGTTGGATTTGATTTACATTTAATTACTAAGTCTAACAACAGAAACATCGACTTCATTGTCCTTTTTATCGAAGTTGCCATGGCTGTCTTCAGAAACCACCACAATGCGAGTACAAGATCAATGATCTTCAAAAATGTTAGGGTCACCGAAATATAAAATGAATGTGCCACACTTTTCTTTGTTCCCCGGAACAATGCGAACAGGTACAATAGAACAGGGGGAAAGCAATCAAAGAATACGATGCCCGGGCAATGAGATACAATCCGGAATAATGAACCCAAACAAAACAGATCGCATGGTAGTTTGGCAGACCCATTTCACTTTCAGAAAAAAGACCTGTTGAGCTGATAATGATGGTGGTTTGTATGTTGTATCCGTTCGAACAGTAAACTATAAACAAACATATACGACGACGAGCGATGACTAATACAACGATAGATGTAAGCTCGTGCTGGATTTGAGTTGAAAACTTGTTTGAATCCAGATCAGCAATTTAGGTTGATAGGTGGATTTCCCCGGTTTAATGGACTTCTTCAATATTGTTCGCAGATTTATTTATCAAAAGCATACTGTGTACATACGAGTATCTGTTTTCATTTGGGATTTAAATGCGACATGAATTTGACTGCTGTCCGTCAATAAGATGATCGTTTCGAAATTTCAGGTTTTTGGAAAATATGGAGGCGATAGGGCCATGCACATGGAGTCAATACAGGGGCATAAATTATAATACGATTAATCAAGAGTTTGCAAGCAGGTTGCTTACTCACAGGTCGGAATTGCATTTAACGAATGTTCCATCAGAGTGGAGGGTTTTTCCCCTTAGTTTCGTTAAGGCCCCAAGAAAGAGGACAGTCTTCAGAAATATACTTCCGACCGCTAAGACCGCTTTGAAAAATGCAGACGGTAAAAACACACATTTCTGGGATTTAGAAAACAAATAAAAGCAAATATAGATCTTTCATAGCAAGAACGATTTCGATGTGAACAGTCTTTTTATGTGATGCATAACGCAAGCTATTGTCAACGTCAGATAAAAACAGCCCTGAATCTGTAAGGTATTTATTTGGGTCCTTTTGAAAAGACTGTTGTAGATGACTCTGTTGCTTTCAAAATTCCTTGACAACTGTCTTGGGGACAGATCGAAGGAAAACAACACAAAGATAGGTTCTATCCCCTGGACGTATTACCTCAATCAAGAAAATTCAAAATTCCCTTAACATCAGCAAAGGTATATTAACCACGCCAACGAAGTCAGTGGATTGAGTTCAAACGACACTCGGAATTAGAAACATGAAAAATAAGCAAAACCTGCTGTACAAATAAAAAGTTGCGACATGTTTTTGTATGTCTGCGGGAACTTCAAACTGATGGTATCCTTACTCAGGAAAAACAGAAAAAAAAAACGAAACATATAGAAACAGTTTTGTTAAAAAATTAAGTCCTTTTGAAGGAAGGTTGTGCGCAATGCAGGATCAGACACTATTCCCTTTGAAAACACATTTCTTGGACAGGAAGTCATATATACGCACTTTACGAGTAATTGCCCGAACCGAAAGTATACTCTTATTCCTTTCTTAGCGAACTTCTTTAGTACCTACCTGTATGTCTCAGAGTTTCCTCACAGAAAACCAATTTCATGGTCGAAATCATCACACGGGAATCACTTGAATAAAATATTTACCAGATATTCTCCCTAACCTCTTTGGCCAAAGATATTATTGCAGGAAATACATTTTCTACATCGATTAACGCGCACTAAAAAAAAGATTGTTAAATAAATTAACCTCACCCTTCGCTGTGCTTGAGTGAGCTCTCCCAACAGCATGTTGCACATGTTGAACTCAATGTTTTCCTCCTTTTTAATATATCCGCACAGTCGGCACAACTCTATATGGGAAGCACTTCCCTAGGGAACACGAAATGCATAAACTATGAATACTTTGTGGAACACGCCTTCCTCTACTTCTGCAATTGGCTCCCACCAACGATTATGCATCCAGGAAACCGTTCGTTCCACAGGTGCGCACTAAACCATCACACGACAGGCGACCACTTTATAACTGAATTTCCCTGAGAAATTCCCATTTGCCAATTAAGTCAAAGTGTTGTCATGGAGTACCTACCCAGCCACAAGTCGACGGTGGCATTTAAAGGAATCCCATTTCCCATTTCCAATGCGTCATTAGAACAGAACACTCTTTCGAATCCAGTTGTGCATCCAGATGCAGTCGAAGAGGAAGATAAAAGTAGAACGCGCAAACGCACTTGTGGCATCGTCAGCCGGGGCGTATTGGGTGGCTATTGTACACTGTTCGGCACAGAATTAATCAAGCCTAACACGTTTGCGTCGAGGACCCAAAGAGAGACATAAAATGCGAGATGATATTCAATCCGAATTCAATGGGAGAACAGAAGGCCATGGGATTTCGCAGTGGAATCCGGCTGATCACTGGATCATCTGGTGGAACGATATAATTCCCTGTAAGGCTTCCGCCGACATTGCTTTGATACGGTCACTGATGAGGTGCGAACCTGTTTAACCAGCTATCAATGTTTCTCTAAATGTGCATCAAAGTTGGTATAGGTATATATATACTCGTACGGTGTGGGACAACGCATTGCGAACATATCTCCGCCCGGTAGATCATTTGTTTGGAGTGCTCCTAACTGGGTAAAGGAACACGGTTGTAATAATTCTGCGCTAGTACGTTGTCTGAATTTCAAATATTTCTTCTACTCTAATGGTCTTCCTTGTTCGAGCAGGAATCCGTGTAGATTCTGTTGAGATCGGTTAGAGAGAATCTCCCCCCAGTTGGTATTGGTACTCGTAAGTGGCACATAAACGGTCTGGTTTTACGAATTTGAGTTGTTTGCCTAGTTGCAACATATCGCGGACATAAATAGACACATGAAAGATGGAGTTGTCCTTAAAGAGAGTTTTATTACCCACTGCTATGGGAATTTTATAATAACCGCAGAAGAAGGTCTGCCGAAGTAGCATGAGAATGCACAAGGAATTTCTACATTGACAGATTTGGTTGAACGGCCTTGATTTGTTGAATCAAAAGAGGGACTCTTATGGAATTAAAAAAGTTACGTCTTATAGTCAGGTACTGACAGAAGTATTGGGGGCAAATCTAAACAACAAATTATCCGTAAACAACAGATGTCTGAAAATAGGTTGCAAATATAACGTTCCCAGACCTGGCATACAAATCGAGGTCCTTTAGGCATGAGTATACTAATTTAGTGTGGCGTTTCTTAATATAACAAGTAAAACAGAAAACATGAGTGTCAGCCACTGGTGCACCAACCCACCTTTGTCAAAATAAGGATATCTATGCAAGGAAGTAAAGTAATGGTCTTGACATATTTCGAATGACAGCACATTTTCTTAGCTTAAAAAGAGCTTTGCCAAACTTGTTCATCAACTCCATTGATCGTTTTCAGAAGCATATATGTTCATTGGTGGATATTTTGAAACATTTTCGCTCTGGTTTCTGGTATCATGCATAAATAATGTCGTTTTGTGTGTGTCCTTTTTTAGTGGATTCTGACTTCAAATCAAGAAGCGAAATTGTTTTCTCAGAATAACCAGATCGTTTTATGCTTACGCGAGCTCAAAAGAGTAGTTTTTTAGTGCCAATGGAAAGATTTAAGAAGTCATGGAAAACGATATAAACCAAAAATAATGCTTTGCAATTGATGTGCGACAGATTTTGAGACCGTTTATTTTTTAAATATCTACCTGAACGTTTTCGTATGAGTGGCCGCGTTCCACTGCCCGCTTGATGACTAGCGGCATGTCAAACTCCATATAAAAAAATTGACATTTCACCATTTACCTTTCAGGGAAATTTCTCAATCTAGCGCAATACTACCCGATGGATTGAGAGAAAAAAAAAATAACGAACTGTCAAAGGAAATCGTTCAAACGTTTACAAAAAATACGAAGCTGAGCTGCAATTGTGATAAAATTGGTAATAAGGTAAATAAAATAGCAATTCAGATAGTTTTCATAATATTTATAATCATTTCTATCATCAAAACTATTCATTTTCTCAGAAAACTTTTTCAAGCAATTTCAAACTCTTAATTTCCAAATGATTAGAAAAATTGTATCAAATGTCACTTTGCCGCTGGCGCTATCGTTCTAGCGCGAGCGTTCCTTTAAATGGGATATCTTGTGCTAGAAGTCTAGCGGGCAGTTGAACGCGGCCATTGTATCGGCGCTGCTGATGCGTCAATTTTTGGGTGGGGTCTTGAGTGAGCGAGCGGCATATGGAATAAGTGAGCGAGCAGTGGAATAAGTCATCGAGCAATTTTTTGTATAAAATATCGAGGAAGTTGTTTGGGAAACTCGCAAAAGAAACTGTCAAAAGTAAAAAATTATAGCACAATGGACAAAAATGCTAAGACCACAAATAAGAAGAATTTTAAATACAAAGCCTGCATATTTATAACTATTTTTAAACATCAGCACCTATTCAGGAACAATAATTTTCAAAAAGTATAATTTCATTCAAAAAATAATCGAGTCAGTCATTGAAAAATAGTAAAGAAAACAAGGACTATTAAAGAAAATATCCATTACGTATTTTATTTACGCTGAATATAATTTTGTTCAAAAAGGACACGTATTTAAGAAATATCCTCCTCGAAGGAAAATAATCAATTTTAGTTTCCCTACAGCTGCATCATAAGGCCTGCTTGTTTGAGCTTCGATCTCAGCAAAGCAAAGTAATTGACTTTTCGCACCAAGCCCAAAACCGCGTTTTCCTCGAAAAATCGTCTAGGCATTCACACCGACCACCAACTCGTTTTCGTTTGACGTTTCAATCAGCTGTGAGACACTAGTCGTTAAACTTCAGTGCAAACTTATTTGGTTACAAATTTCGATCGCATTAATTAACAAACAAAATGAATTTAGTGCAGTTAAAAACAATATTAGCCCATCAATTAATTGTGGAAAATGATTTTAAATTTGTAAGTTGTGACATTTGTTCGGTCAGCCATTTTTCTGAATTTGCTGAATATTGCAAAAGGTGTGTTTGCTCCAACAACCCAACGATTGGAAGTCGTTTTCGTGGTATTTTCGTGGAAAACGAGTGCAAACGACTCGATTTAAAAACTGAAATATGTATGGGAAAACTTCTGTTTCGATAAAGTTTTCGTGTGCTTTGGCGAAAACCCGGTTTTGGGCTTGGTGTGAAAAGCCTATAAAGCAGGGTTTTCAGCACGCAAATTACAATAACTACGCTATACTTGACACTTCGAGACTCGCAATAATTGTTATACCTACTGCTGCGTGCTGAAAATCCTACTTTACTTTGCTTTGCTGAGATCGAAGCTCAAACGGCTATTATAGTAAATAATATACAAATAAGTTAGCCTACGCAATTGCTCGTCAATTGAATTGAAAGAAAACATTAAACTGATCCACTGACTCTACTTAATTTGTGGAACTTTTTAAACTAAGAGCATCAGAGAGACTTACCGGTTGAGGCCCAAGCCCAATACCACCACAGACTGTAGAGCCACCTAAGTCACCTCAACATGTTTTGTGTTATAGCAATGCCATAAAAAATATTGTCACTGCCAATATAAAACTGGCAATAGTTTGATGACATTATTCAGCTCTTAAGTTTTACTGACATAACGAATCTGGAATCTTATTAACAACACACCGATTTTATTATAGTTTCTAGACTAGGCAGATGAAGATTATCATAATTGCATTTAAATCGAATGTTCGCCGAGTCGTTAAACTTATTTATTACGATATTTAAATTCAAACAACCTTACTCTCGAAGTTTTCTGGCAAGGTCGACCAAATGAAAGACGGCTGTAATTTCACAATTAAAGCTGTATAGTGCTCCTCTGACATTTATGTAATAACTAGGTATTGTATTGTTTCCCATGTGTTATAATAAATATTGAAACACCATGCAACTATCTTTGAATGTATCTACATTCTACACCTATCGCTTCTATTCATCTAAACATGTGCACAAAGCAAAGATAAAGAACATTAGCAAGAATGAGTTGTGTCTCAGTATGAACTATGAATTGAATTGGTCTCACGTGTTTTCTAGGGGAAGACTGATTCAAGTGCCTCTTTAGCTCAGTGGTAGAGCACTGGTCTTGTAAACCAGGGGTCGTGAGTTCAATCCTCACAGGAGGCAAACTAAACGTTTATTTTTTTCTAGTTTTACTCACACTCATTCTACGATTTATGTAAGTAAAACATAAATCGTTGCCCATATCTTGACAAATCAAAACTAAGTCATTAGTTTTTAAATCTTGCGTCAATGTTACGAAATGAGGACTGCTGTGACGTCAAATCAGATTTATCTATAACTATAACTATATAACTGACTTCATCAGCAACATCGCACATTGTTCTAGGCTTCGTTGGTTGAGTTTGTTTTTGTTTAAAATTGTTACGTATTCACATTTATATGAATAGACTCAAAAAGACGGATAACTAAGAAAATAAATTAAAAATCAATGGAAAACACTCTGAGTGAAAAATTCTCTATACGCAGTTGATTAATCATTGATTGGGTTTTGTAATTGAAACTGATTTCCACTTCAGGGTAGGAGTGTCGTATTATTTCGAAATGCGCTTACAGATGCTACAGAAGCTGAAAAAAAAAAACACTTTTCGCAACCCATATTCGCACAGACCACACCTGTGGTTGTGATTCACTTTCGAAATGCATTGAAAGTGATGCAATTAACGACCCGAAGATAGGTGCACAGAGAAATGTGAAACTATTAACAACGATTAGCAATTTAGACGCATTCAGATCAAAAGCGTTGTGCGTAATGTGGAAATATACATATCAAAACGGCTGTCAAAATGCATTTCACAAGGCGACCCATTTCCTTGTCAGTACTCTTCTTATTCTGTGGAAGAGGGTCAATGTCATTCGAGTGCATTGCTTTCAAAAATTTTGTAAATTAGCTAGTAGTGTGTTATCACAAAGCCGCACACTCACTGACTCTATTTCGATCCAATGTAAGTAAGTCATTAGACCAAAAAATTAGCTCAACACCTAGAGCTACACTGATTTGTTGAGTTTGTTAATTCGTTTTTTTAGCTACTGGCGATACAAGGTATTCAACTATATACGTTGTGTTGCACTTTGGTGTTTAAAAATTGCACAAACATTTATGCTTTGTGTTTTACTACATGCCCCTAGTTATACTAATTAACTAACCTCGACCGTTGCGCTAGGCCACCTTGCTAACCAGGGAACTAATTTGGGTTAGAAGTATAACGACGTTACAAAATTTTACGGTTGTACGCATTGGGATACGCTTTCATTAGTTCTGTACCGGTTATGTGGGTTTTGGTTTATGCTTTGCTTTATTGCTGTACGCGACCTTTGAAGACGACTCAGTTCTGGGTGTCCACTGTAATAAAAATTGGATTTTATGAGCTGACGATGTCAGAAACTGCAATCAACTAAAAGTATGTCACCAGCTTACCGGTTATATGAGCATTTTGAAGGCCATTAGCTATAATTTCGGCTGTGGTGAAAAGTAAGGTTAAAGTCTACAGCAAAAGTTTGTGGACCTTAGTTTGAAAGAGCCCAGTTTGATGTAGAGACTTGTTTTCAGAAGATGTATGTAGAATTGGTTAGTTTTAGCCTCAATTCTTTGTATAAATGGAATAAATAGAAAAAAATACTGAGTTTATTGTTAAAAAGCTGCCATTCAGCGAGACTTTTGAGAACGATCATTACATCTCGTAGGTTTTCCTCCATTTGTGGTACAAAATACCGTGGGTCTTTAAATATGGCCCTGTTGGTCTTTTCAAATATATAGGTAAGCTTCAGCGTGATTTTTAAATGCGTGATAATTCTTGAGTTATTTGAAAAGTACCTTGATAATACTAAGGGTTCTTTTAGAATTTTGAAAAAAGGGTCTTCTTTGAATTTTGAAAAACAAAGAACCCTTAACCTTTTTTTTTTAAGGGTTTCAACATCTAATCGCTTACAATAGCTACATAACATGGTGATAAATTGAACTATTGAGAGTAGATTTCAACCCATTGTCAAGTTATCGGGTTCAAGAATTGATAAGGTAAGGTGGGGTTAGTATGACCCATAGAGCCAAAAGTACGACTTAATAAAGCTATAACAAGATCAATCTACGTCAACCGATAGTTAAGTCTTTATTACAATTTATCTTAATCCTAATTAGTGGCTTGTTTGTGGAAGTACATTTTTTTTTTAAATAAAAAAAAACGAGATCTAGATTTGAAAATCAATGTGTGGTTGTTAGTTTCTATGTACCTATGGAATATACTTCAAAAACACCGAACTGATTAAGCTCAAATTTACAAGCTTTTCACTAAAGTATTTCTGTGAAATTTGATCAAAATAGGGCAAATGGGCGTTGCAACCTGAAATGGGAAAGAAACATTACAAACGCTGTTTCTAGATACTCATGGAAGATAAAATTTAAAATAAAAAAAAAAAACAGTTTCCTAAATGTTTAACAGAACTTAAGGCGAAAAGCAAGTTATCAACATGTTCACTTAGTTACAAAAGCCAACTGACCAACTTTATAATCGACAAAGAACAAAGTACCTTATCTCAAAGGATTAACAAAAATGTAATAAATGTTATAATACCTGCGACAGCACTGTCAACTATTTTGCAATATCAAAAATACAAGTTCTCCCTCCGTTTTTATAAATAAAACTTAAAATTTGAGTTGAGCTGTGCATTTTTTAGAACATGAGCGGAAATGTACTTACCCCTCTTTACCTTACGGAGAATTATATTTCAGGATCGACCTTACCACCCCATCAAAGCGGCATAATTAAAAAAGTAATTCGTATTATTTTAAAGTTTGCTCATTCGTTGGAAAAAAATAATAAAAATAATTATACGTTACTTTCTTTGAGACTTTTTAGACATCAACGATCTGTTTGAGAGTTATAAACGAGATGAGAAATAAATTGTAACAATCTCGAGAGGTTTGTGCTGGATACACTAAATTTGACTAAGACCTCATGTGGCTGCTATTATTTATTTTAAAATTAAAAATAGTTGTTTAACAATTTACCAATAACAACAACTACAAAGCTAAAGCAGTCAAAAGAGTTACAATATTTCTTCAGTAGCTTGGAAATGTCAAAATAAATCTTTTTCCATTTAGTGAAGATAAAAATAAATCTCTTTCCATTTAGTGAAGATAGAGATTTTTAAATGACTTTTCAGTGAAACAACTTTATTATATTCCTTCAAGTTGACGGCAGGATTGTATGCTACACAACGAGAGAAAACAGTTTGCAAATAATAACAGCCGTATTTATTAGATTTCCTTACGACGCCTCTACGATGTTGTTTAGTTAAACATCGCGTAAAGATTTACGCAGCCTCTACGTGGCTTTTCTAAAATTGTGATTTATAAACATTTTTCCGCTTTAATTTTACTAAATGAGGTTTGTGTCTAAATAGGTACGAATTTCGATAAACTATTACAGAAAACAAAGAAATCTATTACCTTTTTCCCCTGAAACCGATATCAGCTCTGATTAGCTTTGGAAATTAAATTATTTTACACAATAAAAAGTCAAATTATCTAAAACAATTCCAAAAAGTCTTCGAAGGTTTTGCTGAAATATCAAACTGCAATCATATATCTATGTGTCTTCCTATTTCCATATTCCTATTTCTATTCTACCAACCACCGCCAAATCCAATGCCAGAATATTACCTAGTACACATAATCACACACATCCTAAGACATTCCCCACAAGCAACAAAACTGAAGTAAAAGAAATGATATCACAAACGCACAATGTTTTATTTATTTTAATTTATTAAATATAATTTCAATCTTATAATTTCATAAGCAAACGAAATTGCTTTGGCAGAAATTTTGCACAGCATGCGAAACGAACAAACAAAAATTAATTTCTCTTTTTGGTTTTGTTTACAATTCGACGACGACCAAATGACATTTGATGCAAAAACACATTTACGTAAGATCTACGCAGCCTCTAAACGCAAATTTTCGCGTTTAACTTACGCAGCCTCAAAGCAACGTTGCTTAAGTTCGAAAAATCTTTATAAATAACATTTTCCTGCGTAAGGGCATTTTAGAGGGTGCGTAGAGATAAGCAGACTCTACGAAGAGTTTATAAATAAGGCTGTAAGTATAAAACTCATTAAAACAGGTTAAACCACCATTTATACCACAACCACAATGACACAGAAGCCCGATTTTAGTTGAACGTCAACAAACATAAGAGTAGAGATGTGTGGCTACAACAAACGACCTGAAGCACTGAACTTTGTCAGTATATACGTCTGCCTCAAAAAAAGTTATTACCCGACTTTTACGAGCCTTAATTCGCAATCCAAGTGTAAAATATTGCAGTGGAGAATAACATTTTCGTTGCCTTTTTTCTGTTTGGCCAATTAACTAAGTTTGGATCATTTTGATAACTATACCTGCCCCATGTGTGGATGATTACGAAAACGAAAGCTGTATACGAGTATTTTAAAGGTATTGTGTGTGGATCAACCGGTGGCTTTTACTCCCGGAGTAGGGTGGGGAAAGCCAGGTGCTGGTTTAAAAGAGAATCAGTGGTGCTCTAGGTATACGACGTTTTAAATGTAATACCTAGCTATAAACAATTAAATTCACTTATGATTGCGATTGTGACTATCAAAGATTAACCGAGTACTTATTGAACGGAATAATTGCACTCGAAGACATTTGTTGGATAACTATACCACCGTTTAGTACAGTTTCGGGCGAAGAACACCCGCTGACATCCGCTTTACATACATAACAAAGATACGCAAATTATTCGCATTACAAACCCAGAACGAAGATAGCTTATCGTTGACTTTGCCGAAAATTACTTTACAGCCATTTGGGTTGTCATGTCACAGTCACGCTTAATGGCGAAGAACAATAAGGTCGGGCGGTGTCGTCGGCAGCGTGGAAAAAGAAATAAAACCATAGATACTTATAAATTTGTCATTGAAATGGGGGAGAGGTAGTAGACCTGTACTACTACTATTAAGGTCAAGTTTGCTATTGTTTTCAAGTCTACGAAGTATGTGAAATGTTCTCATCTATTTTTAAGTTGACTATTTTTTTATGACTGACAAGCTGTCATTAAAAGAGGTGTATGCGCATACGAATACGAGTTGAGTTATCTTTCTGTTGCATTTGAATATCTACCATTATGCATGTTTTTTGTGAAACATTTTCTGAGCTTTTGAAAAGAATCTTTACGTGTTCGGAATTTAACCATCATGAAGACGATTGTTCTTTTAATGCACATTTTATCTAAATTACATTATGTGTTTTTATAGATTGCACTGTTTTTGACAGCACGAATTACAAACGTTAGGTCCGTTCGTGTACTTTCAGCATAGAAAAATGACAAATGTCAAATCTCTAAAATCGAGAGAGAATTCTCTTAATTTCAAGAGAAGTACCTGACCGGTTTTCTTACAAAAAGTTTAAGAAATGTCATTTTGACATACCTATTCGTAAAATGTAGCATCTACAAAATAAGTTGGAATTGAATTTTTTACAAGATATAAATACCTATTAAGCTTTCCATTTGAATGCGCTGATATGTTCTAGGAGAACATTTATTTATAACTTGTTCCTCTGACGTCGTTGAAGGCGAAAATAAATAGTTTTACCTGTCAAACTTTTGAGCTGTCACTTAGTTGGCAGTTTTCATTTTTCAGTAAGTCGAAATTCGGCGAGTAGAAAATTACGAAAAAATTAAAAGAGGGGAAATGGATTTCTCTCTCATTTTTTTTAATTTTCTCAGTACGTGGTCGCATTTGCACAGTTCCTTAGCAAATTTTAAATAATTTTACGTTTGCAAAAAAGTACCCGAACGAACCTGTTGTGTCTTTCTGATTATTGGTCTGAGTATACGTAATTCATCGTGGTAGGTAAGGTTAATTTCTAAAAACCGCAATCCCACTTTGACCATATACATTCGTCCCTTGGTATTGGCTATACCTGTGGGGGGTACTTAGGCCCTAGTTGTAGCCATACCTACGTAAAATGCAACAGAAAAAATTGGAACAGTATGAAAATGATTTTTTTTTCGTTTAGGCGGTCATAGCAAAAATTCCGTCAGATAAATGTTTCCCTACGAAAAGAACTACAACAAATCAACCACAAAAAAATTCCTTGTAGATGAAACAGTAAACAAATGAAATATTTCAGTGGAATGATCGGGTTTTTTGTTGTGGAATTGACTGAGAAGTAGATCGGAAAAAGTTTTTCGTATGAGTTTGATTTCTTTGTATAGTTTTTGTCTGTGGATTAAGGCAGAGATCCACAAACTAGACATAGCTCTGGATAGTTCCTCTCTATACAGAATATAGGTACCCTATTAAAAGCAACCTTGAAATCTGAGAATAGGCGGTGGTCGTCTGTCTTCTTCTGCTGAACGCAATTCCCGACTTAAATTAAAACCGCACTGAAGCCCTAGCGGTTTGTTGATGATCGACTCTAGATGTCAGTTAATTGTTACAGAATGAATATTCTATGCGATTTTAGGGAGACTTATGCTTCTGCAGTTGGCAATCAAATGATCTCAATTTTCACACAATTTAAAAAGAACTATAACATACATTGCTATAATGAAACTGAAATTTGTTTCGTCCCATAGTACTTGAAAGGTCGGGATTTTTCGTGCGTAAGTGTTCGCACCAGTCTAACTCGTACTAATACGCGTCTAATGTGCGTCCTCAGACGACACACATACCTACGAACTTTCTTATCCTTGTGATTACTAATTTGAATTTTATTTTCGATTTTATGTTGAACCTATTGAATGGATTTTCAGGTTGTTACGGGTCGTACCTCGTACCTACCCTATCTATGCGCTTGTGTAAAAGTAACACTGGGTAAAATGTTGCCATTGCGCCACATATTTCTCCACTTTGTTAGTCCATCCGTAAACTTTTCCTCTCTAAAAGCAACATATCGTATCTATTAGACAGCGATTCCTATCACAACAACTTTAAGAACATCTCGCATGGATCGTTAAATAATATGAACTTTCACAACAGGCTACGAGTATTATACGCAACGCATTATCATTACATTATCTATTCAGTATTCACATTCAAAACAAAAATGGCATTTGTTTGTAGTTTGAACAGAAAACAGAACGCATATGACAGAAAGAGTTGGCCTACTTTCGACAACTGATTTCGAATGAAATAATGAATGCAGATCAACACTTATAAGATTTAATTAATATATAAAAATATAATTTTATTGTTAGGCTGACATTCGTTTAGCATTTCTTTTTGTTTTCATTTAAATATGTACCATATGATGCTGACGACACAAATATTTCTTGTGAAGTTCGATCTTATTTGCGATTATGTATGCGCGGCTTTTGTTTTCGTTTCAAATATTTATATGAATAATATACCGAAGGTCATCATTTCTGTAAAAATGCATCGAATATATGGCACGAGTGGGAAATGTCAATTTATTAGCATTAAAGTATTCACAATATTTACTGCGCAATCGTCAAAATCATGTCATAAGGACCATAACTTACCTGACATACTACAATAAATTTGGCAGGCGTATACTAATATGGTCTTATAAAACAAATGGATTTTTGCATATTTAAATGCGTAGTAGTGGCTAATGGGTAGGTGTCATACACTATGAGCTATGACTCGTCTTGTACGACGCATGACACGACAGAAGACAGAACTATCTTGAAGATGAATTCATCGACACGACATTTCATTGTGTGTGGGATTGATTTGTTATTGAACATCTGAAAATGCCTTAAAACAAGTTATGATCCAAGATTATGATCGCACAATCATTTAAATATTTACAAATCAAAAATTACAAAGACAATAAGGCAAATAAAGAACAATCAGAATTGCGGTCAAATTGTTTGAGAGCAAAACAAAAACAAGAGCGCACTTTGCTTCTTGATATCGAAATCAAACTAACCTGTCTGCTCTGACTTTGTGTTTACTTTTTGTTGTTATTTATATAAATGGCTATTGATTACCTACATCGAATTGTTGGTGTTTTTTCCATCCCAGTTTTACTCGCGGCGCGGGGCGCGTTCTTTTGCTTCGAGGTAATTGCACATTTCAAAATGCTGTCATCCTCAGTGACGGGCTCAGATTGCAGATAAAAAGATTGCCAATGTGAAACTTTAGCTTGGCGATTTAGAAATCGACTTGATGTGTTAATATTGATTACCATTTCAGTGTTAAATTTGTAACAAATACTTGGGGTTTTTGTGGAAATTACCGCAGTTAATGGGTGTACATAAAAATGATTTCCAACCGAATTTCAACATAAAATAAAAAGGTGCAAGGTATTATACTGGTGTACAATATCGGCAGAAGCTATGCAAGCTTTGAATTAAAATGTTTGGAAACTTTAATACCGTTGATAGCGTCCAACTTCAGGTGGGCTCAGGAGCTGAGGATAGCAATAAAAATAATAATATTTTTTTTTGCATCCACGAACGACATAAGTTAGGTATACCTATCTCTAATATATTTTTTTCCAATTATTTTGTTTTTTTTTCCAAAACATTTTTTGGCGTAATTTCAGGGAGCCGATTTTTATGTGACGTTTATTGAGGTATACCTTTGATACGAATAAGACATTATACAATTGTTGTAAAAATTTTAATTGTAGGTACGAGTAGCGTATAGCTTATTGAACACTTATAAATTAAATAGGATTTTAATTAACCATTTTTAATTCACCTTAAGATAAAAAGTGTGTCTTTTGACAATATGTATTATTATTTGGTTTGGTTAAAAATATTGTAGGTACCTACTCCTTTTTCCATTGAAGTTATTTGAAGTGTCGATCAAAGTGGGTCGTTTATGAACGAAACATTTTTGGTTATGTTCTCTCCTTTGCTATTTTAAATTTTGCCACAATTATGGACGCAGCGCTGCAAGTAAAACATATGTGCAGAAATTTGTTTGACATGCTTTGCATCAGCTTATACGGCTACTGTCGTTCGCAACATGTGTATTCTAATCTTGCTGCGCAGTGAATTCTGCACATGTGTTTTGGGGCATAAGGATTCCATGTTTTGACAGTTTGTCGACACCAAAATCCATAAGAAGTTATATTTTGGTGTACATACTGATTTCTTATTTTGTAAGGTATCTGCGCATGGTAAGAAAAGCAAAGAACTTGTGGCGGAATTATTAATACAAAAATATGTCATACACATGTTTTCTATTTCGACTCGTTTCTGGGTCCGTACATATCAAGGAAACTTAAAAATAATTAACATAATACCTATCCAAAGTCACCGAGTATAACAAGCCAATAATATGTCAATAATTCAAACTCAAAACAATTCAAATGACAAAGAAACATACTGAGATTATCCAACATCAATATAACCAAGCTATTGAATAGATTTACTTCAAGAAAAAAGTATCTCCTCCAAAAATAGTCATAACCAACAATCACTCACTTAATGTCAAACATTATATATATATAGCAAACCAAAAAAAGTGCTCTCGGCACTGTGCAGTATAGGTTGTAGTTTTTAAGTTCTCAAAAATTCCGTATTCAACGGCATTATATCAAAATGAGTGTTGCCAAATTTGTTCTCTCTATGACTTCTATAGCCTGCAATACAATGCGTACCGAAATTGGCAAAACTCCATTTGTTAGTGAAAACTGTCTGATGCCACCCAAGCATATTGTATGCCAACTCTTAATTGATGGTGAGTGACACTATGCGTGGTATTTGATTTCACGGCCATCGTTTCCGTTGCAGGTAGTTATATAGCTGCCACACCTTTATACGCTCTGGATCAAACGAAAACCATCGATGGCGATTTGGCTTAAATAGGTAGGTATTTTTTATTGTGCATATTTTTAAAGTCGAGCTTTAAAGAAAAAGTACAAGGAAAATGATCAGCATCAGGTTATGGCCTATATTAAAAAAATTTCCCTAATTAGTTCCCGGAAAACGTTACAGTGTTTACTATACAATACTTATGTGGAGCTGTAAACGGCGATATCCCTCTCATTCATTGTGGGGCACTTGGCTAGTTGTGAAAATATGCAGTTGGGCCACGCAACTCTTGACAAAGTGTACATTCGTCAAGCATTCATTGAAAAGATTTTTCAATCTTTTTTTGAAGCCTCTATGAACATTCAGAATACAGTAGAAATGATAAGGTCACAAGTCACAAGGAAGGCCTAACATGTGAGCTCGTACTTGCCATCAGTATACAAGCTTTAAGGCGTTTGTTCTGTCCATCTTAAAAAAAAACACCATCTAGAGAAGGATTATGTTTAGATGCTGTTTAATATTGGCTTACAAAGTTGTCAAGTCACGCTTTCAGGTTGCTAAGAAATATATCCTTGTCAGTCTGGGTTATGTATCTGGGTTATGCATCCCGCTAGTCATACCAAGAAAGTTATTAGCTAAAAAATTAGTTAGTTCATTTTCCATTCGGTCTCACATGGAAACTGAATAGGTGTATGGGGGTAAACCTCGAAGGTTCCTTCTATACTTCCATTAATAAGAATTCCAAATGCTACCTTTTTTTTTTGCAAGCCGCCAGAAAACTTATAGTCATCCCAATCAGGAACTTCCCTGAAAGTTGCTGCATTGGCTTTACTTAGGCCCATTTTATTCACTCGAAGTTGAACACAACTTGGGAAGTTTCCCATATAAAAATGCCATAATAAAATGGGCCTTAGGCAATTTTTGTAGCGTCTTCTTTAGATCGATGAGTTATGAATTTCACCCCGGTGGCGGCTTTCCTGCATAGCCATAGAAATTCTAGCACATTACGTTATATCAGAAAGAAAAGGCATAATTGATGCCAAACAAAAGGCATTGATATTTCATTGACATAAGCCGTCAAGCGTCAACCTTCCCTTTCCTCACTACCCAACCTTCTACTACTTTCTTACCTACTCTTTTTCCCATACAATTGTTTTTTAACGTAATCTTAAAACATTTAGGAAAATTATAAATTCGCAGATGTGAGTGAGAATTTTCATTTTTTTTGGCTGAATAGCGTGCTGAATGTGATAACACAAAAAACCGATCATAAATGTTGGCCTGCAATTTGTTTCAAAATCTTTAAATCGATAAGCCATTAAAATTACCAAGGGATCTTATCGTCTTCTAATATGACTTCATTAACGCCAACGGCTTTTTGTATGTTTCCCACAAGCTCAACATCGCCAACTTCGAACTTGATATGATTTATTGTTGGTTTTGATGTCGCTCCATCTTGCAAATTCGTGATCTTGAACCTATACCTGTCCGCAGTTAAACATCAAAAGCACAATGTTATAGTGTCCCAAATATCCTTCTTCATATCGCACTCTGAAATCGAATTTTCTCAGCACTTGCTGCATATCGTTTCGAACATTCATATTGACTCATTCGGTAGCTTCAATTGACCAAACCCTACTTGAATATAAATAACCCTCTCAACTTGCCGGATTTATTTCAATTCACAACTTGTTGTGCTGTCCGACTGATTATAGTCCGAAAAATGTTTTCCTTTTTAGATTTGCGTATTCAATATAAATCCTTAGGACAACTGCCACAAATCGATGTTATGAGAAATGGTACCGCCTAGTCTTGGTTGCCTGAACGTGAGCAGAAACCTTACATAAGTCGGTGGCTTCAAAATGTTACCAATAAGTGTATTACTACGATAGCTGCACGTGACTAAACTGGGTGATAGTTGGTTCTATAATTACGTCAAATGGCATAAGTGACGGTCTACTCACGTACCATTTGACGTCGTAGGTATATGCGGACAAAACAACAACACTTACCACGAGGAAGAAAAGAATGAACAAAATAAATGATAGGCTCCTTCGCTTTGAATGTAGAGGTGTATGCTTAACTCCTTCCGCGGTTAAAAATAATCCACTTGGATTTCAATTACTGATTCCAACGCAGAGTGTCACAGAGATGCACTCAGTCAAGCGTTCCTGATCACTGAATGAAAACAAAATAAAAAACAGATCCACTCCTTCAGTAATTTGATCCAAACACAAGGATCTTGAATAACTATGGTGAACACTCACGAATGACTTCGCCTGAAAATTCCGGATGTTTATGTTTACCGACGAAACCGAGAAAAGGATGTTTTTCTAACACAGGATATAAACACTCAACACAATCTATACAGAATTGGAAACACAACCACAAAAGTGGTGGGAAATTATAAAGAGAAATAGCGTTCGTATTGGATTCGAATTTTCGTATCGTACTATTATCTTGCTGCCAACGTCTGACGATCCGTTACTGAACTTAACTGCGCAGAAGTTCGAATGGAACTGAGGTGCGAGTTTTATAGTGGTTCAAATTCAAATCAAACCGCCGCACCGAAACCGAATGTGGATGGTTTCATTTCATTCAGTCAGATAGGTTTGGTCTTTGGTCTTTGGTGTGTTGTTTAGATTTCACAGAAACGAAACGAGCACGCAAAGTGCAGAACGATAGAAAGAAAGTTGAAAGAAGAAAACAAGCGCTGAAGCAAAACACAACACAAAACGCATTAAGCATGCTGCAGTCGCAGTGTGGATTAGATTCCGTTGCGTTTGATGCTTGTTTGTTGGTGGTGCCGCTGCCGGTGGCGGAAGGTACAGCGCATTTTTAATGTGGTATTCGTTTGGGCTTCTTCAGATTTGCCCTCAGATTTCAGATTTTGTGTGCCTAATCGAACATAAAAACGTCATTTGCTCTTTTTTGTGTTGATATTTGTGTGATTTGAATATGTGTAGTCTTCGACACTTTTCTAAGCGATTTCCATTCACTGGTTAAATTTTGTATTAAAACATTAGAAATATCTGTCCCGATTGAATTCTAAATATTTATAGATAAATAATTTACAAAAATTGATTCGCCCGATGCAATACCTTTCTTTGCGGGAGAAAAAATTCACTAAAAATGTAAACAAACTCCATCAGTTGTCAAACCCAAACGCACTTGTATTGGTAAATCTGAGAAAATATCTAGATTCGCAAAAGTGCTCTGAAATCTGAAAAAGATTGCTTTTTCCTGTACCAAACGAACATAAAAATTGCCCTGAGAGCAAAAAAAGTGCTCTGAGAGCGCCCAATCGATTACCACATTAGTATACTTTTCAAAATGTCCATATCAACCCCCGAACAACGTGGAATTGGAACAACGTCAACGTTGCATTTTTGTATGAGACTGTTCAAAACAGGTTGCAAGTGAACATAACAAAACTTGTTTGTAGTTGCATTGCACTGCAGTTCATTTGTTTACAATTAACATATTTTTTATTTGTCCATCAGCAGTATCCGAAAGCATTGGTAGCTATAGCTAGCGATTATTTTCTTGAATTAGAATGCAATTTATTTTACATTAATCTTTAGTAAATAAAAAAAATATTTGTCTGTCATCATCATCATTGTGTTGTCAACTATAGACAGTAGGCTTCTTGCTGATAACGTTTTTAGTTTTGACTTTAAGTTAGATTAGATCCTGAAATACCTATCTATATTTCCTTAGCTAATTTTTGAGATTTCTCAATTATTAGGCCGAGTTGAGACTCGAGACTAGAAATTGTTATTATAGTGTAATGCTCGCCGTTATTTATTTTATATATTACCCGGTGTATCTACGAGACAAGGAGACAACAACTAGCTAGGCTGATATAAACAATTTAATTAAATATATTGCTCAGCTACCATGCTATCGATAACTTGCTATGGGCTGTCATTTCTGTAAAGCTTGTATTTTTTTTCCGCGATGGATAAGTCGTGAATGGACAAAGTATTGAATCATCTAATGCGACAACGCAGGTAGGTAAATGCGTGCCCATTGCCACAGCTTCACTTAGACCATCAATTGGGTCCATTGTGTCCAATTACGGGAACCATTCAGCGTGACCTTTTGAAAGAGAAAATATAAACCGTTTTTTTATATTGGAACCACATAGATTAGTATGAATCTAATGGGTTCCTAAAGCTAGCGGCTATTTCTGCATGAAAGACACTGCAATCATCGCTGATTCTGAATGATTCTCGTACGCCCAGTGCTTCGCTGAAGATGCCCGCGCCTGTACCGATATCCACCTTAGAACTGTCAGTGTATAGGGCTAACTCCTCTTCTTCTGTTACCTCTTTGTTCTCCCATTCGTTTGGGAATTCTAGTATTGCATCTCCTTGTCAAAAACGAGAGTGGGGGAAGGTAGTCTGTAGACACCTTCTCCTTCGCCGCACTCCGTGCAACGAAAATACAACGATATACTCTGTTCAGCGACAATTGAACGAAGGAAATGCCCAGCGCGTCCTATGAAAATTGACAGATATGTACCTATAACAAGCTATGAAACATTGCTCGTGGAGACACAGTGTTATATTATAGCAACGTAGTTCAGGTGAGAGTGGAATAAAGAGGGGATCAATTCTAAATCTTGATCTGGAACTTTCTAAAAAAGTTTAGCACTAGCAGACAAGCTATGGACTTGCCCGCTTTTGCCACAAAATTGCGGAGTGGACCAGAGACGAAGACTCTTTAGAATGTTAGTGCTTTGTTAGTTGGTATCCCAGTATTTTATCGTTTCCCAGACAAATCCGTGTCGGTGGTGTTGTGTCGGGGAACATTTCTCATTTAAATTTCCGCTTCCGAATTTGAGAGAATTTTAAAGCACGATCTTTGAGGAGCTTAGACGACTTTTTAAGGTTTGAAGACCTAACTAAACGCAAGACTCATGTGAATTTCTGCCATCGGTATGATTGTTCTGAGGTCAAAGTCAACTTCAGGCGAAATGCTTAATGCTGCATTTACATGGTCACACATTCCTATCACGGAAGATTAAAGGGATGCTATATATTAAATAGCCGTGTGACTGAAAGGGACAGCATCACTTAATACATACACAAAAAAAGAAAAAAACGTGACACGAATTTATAGGTCGGCCATCTTGTCTACGTGGTATAAATTGTAGGAAAGTTCCGCATGTTGATATTTTTATAGCGATGACTTAAGAAATTCAGCATTCCTATATAAACATAAAGCAATATGGCTTCCGGAAATTATGAACGGACAAGTTTTTCTTTTTTTCGTGTAACTGATTGATGAATTGTTGGTTTAATTTACTGAAACTAATTACCACTCTCATTTCACGTGTTTCAAATCAGAAATAGAAATATTTTCAAGCAATTGCAGAAATATTGGTGGGCGGAACCTTTGCCTATTTCCGTTTTACGTTTCTATAATTATCGGTAGAACACCCATGGCACTTTAAGCGTCTGACTTGTGAGAGCAGTTTCCACCACACCGGATTTCGCAATTCAACCATTCAAACTTTGACACATTTTTACTCGCGGCTAAAAATCGCACCCTAAGATTACCACTGTGATAAACTTGAGCAAATAGCCCTGTTTACCACATAAACTCTGAAGCACAAACACAAAATATTACAAGCTTAATGGTTCAACGTGATGTATTTGGCGCAATGTTGTGCTAAAGTGGCAATGTTTGTATTTTGACACTTAGCTCTGAGCCAACACTAAATGGCCACCTTTTTGCAAAAATGTCTTATTTAACAATTATATAGTTCTTATATTAGTCGATACATATTCCTCGTTAGTTGTATTCTATGGCCAATTATAAACCCATTGACAAACATATTTGAGGTAAACTAGATTTGAAAAACAATACTTTGGCTTGCTTGCAGTTCTCAAATTTGAGAAAACATTTTACTCAACAAATTTAAACGCTGCTCTGCAAACACTTTTAAGTAAATTAACTTTGCTAAACTGAAAGATGAATTTACCAGATTGGAAAAACAGCACAGGGGACTTTAAAATTCTCTAAATTGTTTTAGTTTTCTTAGTAAATTCGTTGAATGCACATAGTCACACCTCGTAACACCTCCTAGCATCTCGTATACATGTGTTTAGTATGGCTTTGTCAATTGCAAAAGTTCAAAGGAAAGAAAATAGGCAAAATTAACAATGTTTTCTTAGTTATAAGATGTGTGTGATAGGAGGACTTTTCTGTTCCTCTTGGCTTTTCGCAAAGTAAACAAAGCATTTAAGAACCAATGGTTTTTTTTTTGTTTTAATTTATTTTCCATACTGGAATTCTACTCAAACGAATTCTACTCAAACGTGCCTGCATGCAAAAGATTTTTATACACACCCTATTGAAATGGAAATGAGTCGAAAAATTCTTTCTCTGTTGAGGATACGCAGAACGTGTCTTTATTTCGTCATATTTTTGTCCTTAAAACTGTTTGTGCATTAAATTCCTATCTTCCTCAGCGAACAGCAACAACCAACTAACTGTCAATACTCCCACTAAAGGCGGTACAAGTACCTATACATAGTTATTAAAATCGTTGCACTTTCGAGCGACGAAATTGTATTCGGAAAACCACCATAAATCAAAATTAGGCCGCAAATAAAAATCCTTATCTTGATTGCCTATTAAATGGTCTCAAGGGTTGGCTGCACAAAAATCACAAAACTCCACACACGCCTTGTTAAATCCATGAATAGCCAGCAACCGAAAAAGATTTATGTTTGTCTACATTAAAAATAGGGCACTGCCCAGCTGAATGGCGAAATGTTTTACAATAAAAATTGTATTAATCGTACGCCCTTCACTTATGGCACACATAAATTTATCAAACAATTCAAAGGCGTGCCTATTTGGTAGATAACTTCATACAACATTCCGTTGATTGTCACAGTCCTGCCACAGTGCAGTGTGTGACAATTTGTCACTTGGCGTTGGCGTCTCTCTTCATCCAAAAGCATTTTGTTCGCAGTTCAATGGATACACGGTGCGAGGAGGTGTAAATCCATTAGACATCGGGTTTCATGTCAATCGCGCCCCAGTTTCTACCGCGCAATATCGTGAATCCTATCCCAAGAGCTGTTATTAAAACTTTTGATTGACTTTCCACGACACATTGCGACACATCTGCTGTCTGGCTGTGTGTGTGGTTGGGTGCATTTTCCCTCCATTTACAGCTCATTTGCATTGCAGTTGTGGGGGCGATTAAATAATTGCCTCGAGTTTTGTTTTGATTCATGTTGCTCCCAGCCCACTCGATTGTAACATAATTAAAATCCATCAGGCAATGCGTTGAAGATGAAGATGGCTGTGCATAGTGTGCATGCCATGGATGACAGTTTTTTTTATATTTTTGTTTGTTTGTGTCGTTATGTAACGTGTGACGATTAAGATAAAAAGTCGTATCCCTACTTGAAATCATCCATCAATGGCACACTCGGCTTCAGTCAGGGACATTAACATCATGCAACCCAGCAACGTATTGCAATTCATTTAATCGAATGAAGGGACTCATCACTGACAGCAGGGATGCTGCGATGTGTACCAGAACTCATTGTCTACATTTTATCGGTTCAATGATTTTCGAAAGCAATTTCTCCCTTTTCCAATTTCGGCAATAAATTGAATGATTTCCAATTTTCCTGCGCTTTACTTGGGGTTTGACTTGTTTGCTCTGCGGGATGTATAAAATTGTACCTATACTTTAAAAACATGCTAATTCTATTTGACCAAATCACTTTCAAGTGTCGACTAACTTTGAATATTTGGTGGAAGAGCAAGAGAATGACAAACTTAATTTCATGTCACTACGGTGTTTTTTGGCCGAATAGGCTTCATCGATTCAAGCAAATTAAGATGCTTCCAAATGAGTTTGATTTTATTAGTGAAGCACACGTTCACCACATGAATGAAAGTGAAAGCCCGCACCTACAGTGAGGACTTGCAATCAATTAAATTTGACAGTTGACCGAGAGATAATCAAATTTTGGTTGTTACAATTCGATTTGGAATCGTGGACAATAATTGCAACTTTCCAGAAGCTCTTTACAGTGTACACTCAATAAAGATATGAGTGTTTCCATTTTTACAAAGTTCAATTGACACAAGAACTATAAAGCCTTTTCAGGTCTCGACCAGGGTACAGGGTTGCGCAACTAGAAGCACTTGGTGTACACACAAGTGTGGTGTCTATGGCCTGTTTTAGGCTCAAAGGCAGAGCTAACCGAGGGGCCTGTTTATTCAGACATCACTCACGATTTTGTGCGAAACTCAGAGAAAGATAAAATATTTTCGCAGAGAGTTAGTCGTGGACAGAGTATATCCATTAATGAGTAGGGACACTCTCCACGTGTTTCTTATCAGTTTACAATTTGCAGTACACATACACGAGAAATAGACGGCAATAAAAGTGCTCTAGTAAAAGAGGGATGGAAGAGTAGTTGAATTATTTCAAAATGTGGTACAGGGTGTGACGAAAAAAAAAGCAAAATCAATTTGTAATATTTCTTATTGAACATTTTATATCTAATATATATTCACAAGTGTGCTACACTTAAATATTTTTATTTGTTGGTAAATTTTTTGTTATTTTTATTGAACTGTTTTAAAATAAAGTAAACCCGTACTCGGAAGTAAAATTTGATGAGAAATTCCTTATTTTGATTTTTGCAACAATTGTAATGAAATTCATTTTTCAAAAAGTTAAAAATATCCCCCTCAAAATTATTTAGGTAGTAGGTAGGTAGGTAGAAGTGGCGGTCCATCTTTTAACCTAAGTAGCACTATGATGTGCCTTTTTGTTACCACGACTCGTGGTTTTTAAGGGGTGTAATGCATTATAAACTTGTATCCAACCTGTGGAGTTGAGGAAACGGATTATATCTAATATCCCTTTACCCGAAAAGTCGCTAAGGTCGTCAAAAAAAGGTTGGTTCAGTGTCCGCAATCTGGCTCTTGCTAGTGCCGGACATTTGCAGAGGAAATGGCAGAGAGTTTCTTTCTCATTTGTATTTCCGCAACTGCGGCAATGAGGGTTGTGTTTGGCCGTATGGTCGCCAATTGGCCAATGCCCCGTGGTTATTATTATTATTATTTAGGTAGTACATAATTGCAAAACAAGAAATACATTTTTGTTCAAGATTCTCTAACGAGTCTAAAAATTCTTGATTAGGCCGTGTCAATTTCGCATCTTCATATTCTTTAAAATCTGTAAAAAGGGAGGAAACGTTAAGTTGCGGACTCAATTTTAACTCACACTTGTGGTTTAGGCGGTATTTTTTTAAAATGTAACCTGCGAAATAGTAGAATGTATTATCAATACCAAAGTTCACAGTTTTATATTCGTTCTTGCCCGATCTATAACTTATATTGCTTACCTCTCACTATTATCCGGTATTTTGAAATATTTAACTCCAACATTTTTTTTCTCCTCTCGCCCACATGCCAAACACTTAAAATAATGTTTTCCCATTATTTTATTTGGAGTTTTTAAACTATGCAAACTTGCACTTCAAATTCACTATTTCACTACTTTTAATTGTTTGCTACACGCACTGACACGGAACACCCTTTCTTTCGTCAATTGATGTTAATGAACGACTGATAACAATCCAACTTCGGACCGCCTTTAAAAATACGTGCGAAAAAAATGTAAACAATCCCCTCTACAGCCAACCTAAGTAATTAGTGTGACCATCTGCTATGAAATATATTACCTAAAAAGTGGTGGCAATAAAACTTCAAATCGTAAAAAATGGTTATTAACGAAGTCGTAACATAGCAAAAGGGTTGAATTTCGTGATATAGAATGAAACATTTCTTTTTCATGACCATAAAAAAGACCATTTAATCAATAACCAAGGGCAAAAAATACAAATATTACCAATTCTACTAAAGCAAAGCTGGTTACCTGATCATAAAAATTCATACCGAGAGAATACTAATACACTGACAGTCACTCCAGGCCGCCTTTAAAAATGCTTTATGAAAAAATCCACAATCGTTCGTCGTACACAGCAAGCCCCATGTAGTGGTACATGCAAAATGTGTTGCGTACCCTTTTCTTCTCAAGCAGTCGTTGTATTCAGGTAAAAAGTATTCTTTCGACCTGCTTCCACTTATTGTACGATTTTTTCTGCATTTTGCTTTGTGGTAGTAGCAAATGCATATGTAGAGAGAGTGTCCCTACTCATTAATGGATATACTCTGGTCGTGGACATATGGATGTGGAACCACCAAAAATCTGCACGTAAAATAAAACTGAAAGGGGTTCTATAAAACTTGTTGTACCTAAAATGTTTCTCAAGACTCCGAGAAAGCTATATTCTTTATAAGATAACCAATTCAGCTTTTTGTTGGTGCTATTGAGTCTCTCCGTCTGGAATCTACTCCCATCAAACTTTTGAGCCATCCATAAGTTTGAATAATATGGAGGCATTTTTATTATCTGTGCGTTTATTCATATTAAGCAATAGGTAATGGCTAAAAAATCATAATGACCTCTCAAAAAATGCAGTATGCTTGGAAAGCTATCTCTTATAAGATATCTTTGAGTCTTGCACAATCTATAAGTTAATAACACATAGCTCACATGTAATAAACCGATTAATAACTCATTTTTTTAAAGAATCAAAACAGAGAATCAAAACAGAGTCAGACAGCTGTTAGACTTACTAAACTAGATACTCACACATCCTCATTTTAAACAAAAGCAAGTATAGGAAACATAAATCCGCCTACTACGTATATTGTTGTTTCTCAAGCAAGGCTTGTCATTTTTTCCTTCGCAGCCAAATTTCGAACCGTTGTGATCCGGCGAGCTAACCCCAGACAATAAAAAAACGAGCATCACAAGATTCGTAGGGAAGTACCTACAGTCAGTTGAAAATGTTTAACTAAACAATTTTCCCATAAAATCTGGAAAAAATCATAATCACACTATAGCATTAATACGCATGCAGCTTAACGTATCGGTTCGTAATTCCCTGACCCATTTTCCCAGTAAAAATCACGTCATTTAAAAAAATAAACCGATTTACCCAGCAGATTAGCAATCTCTAATTTTCTGCCCATTAAGTAAAAAATAAAAAAAACGAAGGTTAACACACTAATTCAGGGGAAAATGCCAATCAATCAGACACCGTATTAAGAGGAACTGTAGACAAATAAATTACTGCACTGTCGGTGATATGATGAAGGAATTCCACCCTTTAAACGAAAAAAAAAAAAACTATACCAACCCCTGCGCACAAAGGGCACGGCAATGATCGTTCATCAATCAACTGTGGAAACATCGTTGGCATCTTCTGGACTTGGACCTGACGTGGCAACAAGCGAAGCGTACCGAACAACACATAAAACCGACAAAAATAAAACACAACACAAACATCTGCCTTTCTGTGTTTGTTCCAAAAATGTCCTTATAGAAAAATACAAATGTTTTTCCAACCCTCTAAGTAAGTGCATTTGCACAACTAGAAAAATTGAAAATCAAAATGCATGTCCTTGTCCCCTCTCATATGGTAAACCATTAATGTCACCTCTTTTGGTTCTGTGTGTAGGACCAACTTTTTTTTGTTCGCTTTCATGTTCATTATGAGGATTGAAAACAAAACGTCAACCCTTTTGTGTACTTGTACCATTGGATAGGTTTTTATTATTCTCGATTGTACTTCGTTAAGCATTGCGGACGAAGGGGTTTGCTGGTGTCCTTTAAAGTCGATCCTTTGAAAACATTCAACCAACCCTTCGGAAACGTTTAATAGGCGTTAATATACTCGACTATTGGGTGTGGATTACAGTTTTCAGTGCATTTTAAGGCGCCGCCGCTATTACCCGGATGAGTTTTTTTTTTCTAGATAAATCAAAAATATCCGGTGACATTAAACCGCGATGTCGAGTCAAAGAGTGAAGTGGATAAATGATGAATGGTCAGGGTTTGCTTTTTTTTTGATCGGAGTAGATTGTACTTTCAAGTGGTGTATCTTCCCGCTTTCCGGTGACATTTGAGTGCCACTTGAAAATAAAACGTTGAAACCAAGCATTTATTGAATCCATATTTTCCAATTGGAAAATTTGGTTTTGGCAGAGAGCAGATAAACCTTTAGGATTACTGTGGGTTATTTAAATAATTGTTCTCCTTTTCAGTTGAAGCAAAATTAAATATCGACTTTGTAAAATTGGTTCATCATTTTAACATAGCGCCGTACTAATAACAAATCTTATGTCGTTTTCAATTTGGGAAACAGATTAATCTTTTTTTATCGAGATTGATTTTCATGTTCGATTTGCCAGCAGAAATTTGAAATCTCAGATAAAAATCTGAAAAGCCAAATCGAAAACGACATTAGTCTCGACATTAAATTTATGGAAGCTCACTATAGCGAAATTTGTATCAAAAATATATTAACTGTGAACTTCAAAAATCTAGAGTGGAAATTAAAAATTTTTATTGGTAGGGTCCATTGTTCTTTTCTTTTCTTCTTCTTTTTTTAAAACTTAAGTCAAATATTGGTTTGAGAAGTTTTCCACCTACATTTTTGTTTAATGAAATAATGCTATTTTTTCTTTATTGCAATAACTGGTAACCCTGAGTTTTTGACAAGTTATTTGGACACGGAAGAGCATATATTTGGAAAACGATTCTAAATTTTAATAGGACTTGTACCTTTGTATATTCAAAGCTTGTACTGAATTTACAAATACATTGAAACAAATACTTAAAAGTCTAGTCTAGATAGCTAGTAAATATAGATCCATTAAAAAAAAAAAAATTAAAAAACCAATGCCCCGGGTGAGGCTTGAACTCACGACCTTAAGATTATGAGACTTACGCGCTGCCAACTGCGCCACCGAGGCTATGATCTGTCAGTGTCACAGTGCAAATAAGTAATTCAATTTTGTTGAAAGAAAAAATACGAAAATTTGCCTTTTCAGTTGCATATTTCTGGCGTTATCAAATTTTTTTCTTTGCCTATACCACAGGCGCAGATGGAATACCCTAGCCTAGAGCCTAGCTAGACACTTAGTTGAATAAAATTAAAAAGTGTAGACTTGGGGATAGGTGCTGTTGGTGTTTATTACAATTCGAAGAGCGATTTGATGAGACTGACTGAGATTGTCTGCCTTTTGCGCAGAAGTGCATGAAGGTAACCGATGGGTATTGGGTACACAGTCTCTGAAAACATTTTTATATATAAATAACCAATTATAGCAGAGAAGAATTCATCACTTGTGACAATCTCGCTGGAAAAAGTAAAGAAACTAAATCAGTTTAAGAAAGTTACTGCAACGGTAACCGTAGGGAGCTGTTGTTTGTTAGGTTAAAAGAAGACGTGAATTAAGCGTAGAAATTCTTTTGATTCCATTGGAACAAAAAGAATTTCTTTCCGGTGAATTGTCACATGGAGGATCAAAGTCCTTTCAACGAAAGCTGTCTCACATTAACATTGATCTGTACTAATTACAATAATTAGGAAATAGTTGAATAAATGTATCATTTCCGTTTACAAAATATATGATTTGTTGAATTTTACGAAGATTCCGTTTCATAAAAACAGCAATACCGAACGAAATTTTAACCAGATAAACAAATTCTTTTCGTTAACTTAACGATTCATTTACATAGAGTTACGTAGTTATGTTTGTTAAGTAAACAATTAAATTTCGTTGATAATTTTTTTTACAGTAAATATCCAAAAAATAGCTTATATTTTCGATTTTATAACAAACAGAATAAAAGACACTTTCCGCTTGACTTAGGCCTAGTACGGACCTGTTCCGGATCAAAAGTTGGTAATTGTAGTAGATTGCTAAAGACGATTCTCCACTCCCTTTTTGCACACGTTTAGTGTTCGAGACATTAATTGCTTGCGAATTTGACATTTGACAGTAGTTTTTTTCAGTTGCTTGAACTCTTTTCATCAAAAAAATCGTTTACAAACGAATTACTGAGTGAAATTGGCCCAACGATTATTGTATTTGTTACGCCCCCTTTTTATCTCTTTATTAACCATCTACAATCACTTTTAGATACACGCAGAAATTTTTGCTCAGTTAAAAAAAAAATTTGGTTAAAATTAACCAAGTCTCTGTACAAAATAAACAAGTATTTGTTGTTGAAAACTATCAAGTTAAAAAGGTTAAATCATACTGTTAAAAATAACACACTTTATTAGTTGGTATCAACCATGTTACTCTGTTGTTATTAGTTATTTTGTTATTTACGACCGAGAAAATTTGGAGAGGAAATTGATAAATCGGTTATTTTTAACCGAGTTTCGTTAAACAGGTTGACTCGGTTATTTTTAATCCACTAACTCTGTAAGAGCTATATTAACAATATCACTTGGTTGTTTTTAACCGAAAGTTGGTTGATTTTAAATAAGTGATTTTTCTGCGTGATATAGATCGTAGTTAATCGTTGATTAATATTCTCTGGCATTCAATGAGGGTCAGACTTCAGATTTCAATTTCAATTTCAAGGTTAAAGCTCCATTCCATTGGCTGATATTCAGTGGGCAAAACTTACACGAGTGTCGGCTAAATGTTGTCACAATTTGTGTGGTACCTGTCTACTATAGCTAGTTGTGAAAGGCATTTTTGCCACATGTAACTGAGGTTGCTTGTTGTCGGCCTATGTTTAGCTATTCTACAGCTGTTGGCTTACAATCTAATCAGACAATGTGTTCATGACCTATGCTGGTGTGGTGGGAATTTTCAAGTGACAAACTGTTCTTTACAGCTGTCAATAAGTCGACTGCATATAGTCATATACATACTTACTTTACTTGCAACATTCTCTAGATGCAGATACTCGCTGAAAGAGCGTTCGAAATCTTTGAATTCAAAATGAGAACTCTCAGCGGCGCAGTCGGTTTTGTATTTATTCAGACTTTATGCAATGTGTGCCAGATGAGGCGACGACTTATTGTTAGGCTGTTGTACTATTTAAACTGTTTTATAAACCCATTTTAAGTAGGTAAATGTTTATCCAGTTGTACTGTGTTTAATATAAAGCATAATAAAGCAGTAATTGTTCGCTTTTCTTTTAAGCGATAACCAATAGGGAAGTGCCCGACAAAGTCAGTGTCAAATAAGAAAGAGAAAAAAAAGTGGCAACCCAAGAACTTGTAGGACAAAAAACAGATTTAATGTGGCCTTGGAGTATAATTTAAAAATAATTAAATAAATACTCGATCGAAATTAAGCAAAATTGAAACTAAGTCCTTATCAAAAAAAACTCAGAGTTGGAACTTGGGTTTTTGCGGGATTCGAACCTTATCAAACTTAGGTATTTGAAAAAGCTGATATTTTAAAGAAATGTGCACTGTTTAATAATATTTGAACGAATCAGTTATCTGGCCTTATAAAATCGGGTACAGGATATTTAGACGTTGATGAAAGCCCATCTGTGAAGGGTTGCACTTTGCGAAACACTTTATTTAATAACTTATAGTGGATTTGAGCTCATTTTGGGTTGCTATTTGCCCTCCAGCTGCTCTAAAAACCAG
Organism: Cheilosia vernalis; assembly: GCA_949126925.1. Lineage (NCBI taxonomy): Eukaryota > Metazoa > Arthropoda > Insecta > Diptera > Syrphidae > Cheilosia > Cheilosia vernalis. The sequence goes on along the minus strand of OX421361.1, from coordinate 44,943,705 downwards.
TAGGTAATTTGTCTTTCATTCTGTTCCATACTGCTATTTAAATAGAATATGTTCTGAACAATAAAGTTATTTTCTCTCTCAATTAGAGTTTCCATTCCACAACTAGAATAGTCTAACAGAAAAGATGACAAAAGAAGTAAACAAAACAACCTGCTGCAATACTTATCTTAGATCACAAATATGTATATAAGTTCCAAGGGCGTATGTATCGAAAGCTCTAGATTTGTTGACTAAATCCATCCTCTTCCAAGGCCTGTAGTCTTTTCTTAGTAGGAAAGTCGTCTCAACACAATTCGGGACCAGTTCTATACCGTATTTCTAAAATGTTGGTACCGAGTTTCTGGAACTATTTATTTACATCAGAATACGGAAGCTGAGGTGCAGCTTATGGTTTCGCTCGACATCGACTCATTTCCACTACCTTGGCTTAGTATTCGAATTCCCTATAGCCCTGGGTCCGAACATATCAAACAAGTTCTTACAGAGATAATACCTAATAAGTAGATCTCTAAACCATAGAACAAGTGCTACCAGTACGAAAAACATTTTTTAAACATCAGTACCTTTTGACTTATGTTCACTTTCAAGCAGTGTTTGTGTGGGTATGTACGATACGGTCATATGATCACCAATGGTACCTACACTACAAACAATCACTTCACCCAGAGAAAAACTTGCGTGAAATTGGCCTAAATCGCGGTATAAGTTAGCTTAGTTCTAAGGCCGTTTTGAACTTGATAAATTCTAAGGTAACTTGCCGTAAATTCCTTAGGTAATCCAAGTTTTTTAGGCATGCGTTAAATCAGCCTAGTTTTTGGTAACCTTGCCTAAGGCATTTTACCTTAAATCTAGGGTGAATTTAGCCAAATGTTACCATAGGAACGTGTAATCTTACCTTACTTTGCCAAATTTGACAAGATAGACTTACCTTATTTCTAAATAGTTCTAAATTAAGTAATTTGTTATGCTATAACTTAGCCTAAAACCTAAGGTAAGGAACGAATTTTTTACCAGTTTCAGTAAAGAAAGTCGATATAAAAATCAAAGAAATCTTTTAATAAAAAGAAAATTTTCAGTACCTATGCCTACTTTTTTTTGGATTTAGTACAGTTCATCACTTTTAGATGGAACTGAAGGATGACTTAAACCTCTATTGACGTAGGGGTTGTACAATCATATTTTGATGACGTAAGCCTGCCTACTGCTGTTATGAATTTAATACAACTGTGTACTAATTTTACAACAATGTATTTACAAAAACATAGCCGAAGAATAAAACTAAAAATAAATACGTGCAAACTGCATCAGTGGTCCTCGAGTCGTGAGCTGACTAACGCACAGTCAGAGGGAAGTCGAGTTTTATAATAAGTTTATGGAAATACACATTTGCAGGCGAATTATAATCTCTCCGTTCAAAATAGTTTTGCAAAATAAGATAAGGACAGAGTGTCTATGCCTACTCCCATTGAAATATTTTGTAGGTTGTGTTTAAGTAGTAAACTGTAGAAATACCAATTTTTAAATAAATTGATCATAACTGAAAAAAAAAGCTTTTTATTCATGCAAACCGCATAGCTTTATGGCAACATCACGAAACGAAAAACGAATTCAAAGTTCCTTTCCTTCCATAAATTAATTTTTACTAGCGATGCACTAAAACAGCATCTTGGTCTCTCAGTTCCTACTAGGTACGCATTTTCGAAATTTCCTGTGTCACATTTTTGTGCATTTTATATTTAAAAACGATGTAAACAATATGCTTATGAACATCCTTCATCACATGCACAACAAAGCGGTCCTTGTGCTGCACAAAGAAAAAAAAAAACAAGAACACAGCTTGAATCTATTTTCAGATCTTTCTCATTATTTTTACCAAATCTTCAGATTGGACCTTCTTTCAACGAAACATTCCACTTATGCAATTAAAATTCAGACATAAACAATGAACTATACAACTAGTAGCAGTAGGTGCAAGTGAGAGTGTCTCCACGATCGCACCGCCCCGCCCGCATCTACATATGCCCAGCATTCGAATTTGCAAATAAATCATAGGGGCTTCCGAGTGGCATGCATTAGGTAGGTATAGGTAGATATCTATACAGCGCGAATTTATTTTCGGAATTTGTTTCAAAAGCGAAGAATTAGGTGAAGGACACGTGTCGATAGAGTATTTCTTTTGAATAAGTAGCCGTGCCAAATGTTGGCGAAGCCAATTAGCTAGCGATAGGTGTTTCCTTAGTAACAAGTATGAAAGTGCCGTCGATAATCTGAGACCATCGAAGGCCGTCCAATTAACAAACCTTTGAGATAAAGACGAAATCATAATGCTTAACCTTTTTGGCACTGTAAATGTATATGGACTAAGCACCTACCAATCGCATTTATTGTTCAAATCATTTAATAGCGCCCAAACTTGTTTGCCTGGCTGGCACACATAAAGAGACAAATCTGTTAAATAATTGCTACAACAACTTGGTACTTGGGCAAACAAGAAAAAAAGAAGAAATGCGAAACGAATGCTTACTTTATTTGTTGATTGCACTTAAAGCTGAGTGTGCGGGTAAACAAACATAAATAGATAAATAGACGCAAAATGAATCAGCGTATTCTCGGCGATTAGTAAAATCAATTTTGACTCGAAAACAATGCCCGGCACGACGTGGCGCAGTGTCATTATTTGAAATGTTAAATGTCCTCGCATCACACGAACGGGAATCGTCATCGCTTCCAATTGCAATAAATTTCCCATAAATAGTTGTATCACGCAAAAATAGAATTATTTGCTATTCGACGAACAATAACTGTATGGATGCTGTGAGAGTATGGTTATACTGAACGATGACGAACTGCATAATGCTGTTTGCCTCAACTGAGAAAAGCTTCGACCTTGGCCTTAGCGAGTTCTGTTTTTCTAGTATGTCGTGTTGTCTGAGCAGTGGATTGTATTTTACACTGCAATCGAGGAATCAGAAATTCAAATACAACGAGTGAGGCCGGAGCTGAGGGTAATGGAAAAGCCGGCGAGAATCTGCGGGGCGCAGCTGTTGTTTTACTTAAAATATTTGCGATATCAAATTATGTGTGGTGGAGAGTTTTCTTTCGTAATTCCGCTACTTCGAAACTATTTATAGGCAGATTTTGGATTTCTTAATTGCATAACTGTTTAATTTGCCAGGGGAAACCTCGACGTTCGCCTAGAGCCCTTGATAAATAAATAAATGAAGAAACAATTTTTCGGCCACCCGACCAAAAAAGAAGGCCAATCTGAGACACTGCACGCCAGTGCTCCCAGACTTTGAAGACTGTTTTTATTTTTTTTTATCAGGAAAAGCTTAAGTTTTGCCTTAAAGTCAAAGAAAACTTTCCCCTTTTCTGATCTAAGTGAAGTTTGCACTTATGAAAACAAAAACTGTAACAGTTTGTAGTGTGACTCAACACGCGACCACACTACGCTGGTCATCCGAGCCACCGTCAGCATACTGACCTCCCCAGTAGTCCATTAATGAACATAGCTGAGCCAGCTATAATAATTATATTGTAACCTAGTTGTAAGTAGAAACCATTAGTCACATAAGTCAAATGTTCAATAGTTGTAGTGAATAATTTAAGTATAAATAGCATGTAATGGATTGGAAATTTTCATTCAAATAAACATCAACCGAAGGCCAACACTCCTTCTTCTTTTTTTTATTGCGGCACTTTTGCCTCTGATTGTAGCGTTGCCATCGCTTTAACTGGCACCATTAGGGAATCATCCTCTGCGTCCCATACACTCACCACATGGCGATCCTGCCAAACCAAAGTACCATATAATATTATCTACAGGTAAATCCCGATAGGTCGCAACAGATGTACGACAAGGAACAGCTGGATGCACTGTTCGAGCAGCTGGATAATAGTTATACACCGGACGAATACATCCCTGAAACACTCAACAAATCACAGGAAGTCCCGGAATATATCCCAACACCCAAGGAAGCTGGCCCGAAACCATTAACGATAGAGGAATACCTCAGAAGAAATAAGAAGTCCAAACAATCTTACCAAAAACCCGAAAAAACACAAAAGAAAACAAAAACCAGAGGAGGAAGAGCAGTTAAGTTAAGACAAAAACGAGCAGAACTTCACAGGCTAATAACAATAACGAGAGATAAAGAGTTAAAAGCAATCCTGATACAGAAACTAAAGGCATTAAGATCATGGGCGGAACCACCTCAAAGGAAGAAGTAATAAACAACAACACGGGAAGCACCAACACCACTGGGATAAGTATCAACAGTGACAACTTATTATCCTTTATATTCATAGGGTTAATTATTTTAATTATACTTAAGGTACATAGTCAGTACAAAAAATATGTAAAAAAAAACAAGTAATAAAGAATAGAATAATGAATGTTTAAATGGATAGTTTAAAATTATTAATAAAGATATTACATAAGCTCAAGAAAAATCCGAATAGGGAATACACAGACACCTACATACAGAACACAAAAGCAGAAATAAGTGTAATATGGGATAAGGTAATACTCGAAACCGACACTGACGACCTAGAAACAACACTAAAATACTTTCAGCATATACAAACACAAATACTTGATCTACTGAAACCAAAACTAAAAACGCTAGAGAACAAACCTGAAAACATGGCAAAATTCGACATACTAACAGCTGCAAAGCTCATACCAGAATTCGATGGAGACCGAAAGAAACTATCAAATTTCTTAGGGTTGATTAAATTTTACGATGAGACTCTGACTGACAACGAAGAGAAAAGAAAACTAATAGCCTTTACACTAGCGACCAAACTGACTGACACAGTAAAGAACAGAATAATAACAGAAACAAAACCAGAAAATTTAGCGGCACTACAAGCATTACTCACAAAATTATATAAACCAATTACAAACACGCTAAAGATACATAATGAACTAGCCAGAGTATATCAAGGAAACTTGAGCGTAAATTTGTTTGCAGAAAAAATTGAGACGCTCATCGCACAGCTGAATGAATTACAAATAGCAGAGCAAGGGGAAACCCACAGAAGTCTGATCGTGACGCTCAACGACCAAACTGCATTAAATGCATTTAAGAATGGCTTAGATGATAATTGCAAACAGGTGGTAACAGCGTCTAGAGTTTCAAAATTTAATGAAGCAGTGCAACTGGCAAGTGAGGTAGAATCCAAGCCAAAAACAAATAATGTGATGCACATAGGAACACACCCAAGAGGTGCATACGCAAACTGCACCAACAATAATAGAAACGTTGGCCACTGGAATAACAGAGGCAGACGGTTCAACAATGGCAGATGGCGTTACAATTCCAATAACCCCAATAACAATAATGGTAATAATAATAATAATGAGTCGGAAAACCGAACTGGCCCCGGTCAAGGGATCCGGGGGAACGGAAACTCACAAAGAAGAAGATACTAAAGATAAGTGAGTCACTGACGAATTTCGTTAGTATAAAAACAAAACATTCGCCGGCTACACATACATTTTTGGTTGACACAGGTGCAGATATTTCGGTATGCAAAAGTGATATAGCAAAAAAATAAATTACAATGACGTCTGCCAAATACACGGCATAACAGACAAAGCCATATTTTCGAGAGGTGTGTCAGAATTAGATCTTATAATTGGAGGCAGCATAATAAAACATAAGTTTCATGTTGTAGAGAATGATGTAAACATATCCACTAATGGCATATTAGGCCGTGATTTTTTTCAAGCATTTAACTGCAAGATAGACTATGAGACATTAGTATTAAGTATAAATACAGAGGAAGATGAAATAGTCATACCAATGAATATGGACACAAAAACGCTGGGCAAAATTACAATACCACCAAGATCAGAAATAATTCAAGTGGCAGAACTACAACTCCAGCAAGATAGTGTAATAATTGGAAGCGAAATACGAAAAGGTATATTCATAGCAAATGCAATAGTACCATCGAGGGGTGTAAAGCACGTAAGAATTTTAAATACCACGGAAAAAGCAATAACTATAGAAAATGCTTTGATTGGGGTACAGCCACTAAGAAATTACAGAATAATATCCTGCAGCCAAATTACAAAAAGAAATAAATTCGAGAAAATAAAAAATTAATTAAACATAAACAATCTAGACAAGGGCACTGCAGAAATAATTCTAAAAATCTGTGAAGAGTATTCTGACGTATTTCACGTTGAAGGAGAATGCTTAACGAACAACAACTTCTATGAACAACATATATCAACCACAGATAACAACCCGGTCTACATAAAAAATTACAGGCTGCCGAACGCTCAGTTAGAAGAGATAAACAAACAAGTAGCGAACCTAGTGCAAGACGATATAATAGAACCATCTGTCAGCCCCTACAACTCACCATTGTTAATAGTACCAAAGAAAAGTAGCAATGGGCAGGAAAAGTGGAGATTAGTTATTGACTTTAGAGCATTGAACAAAAAGGTAGTAGATGACAAGTTCCCACTCACTAGGCTAGATGATGTACTAGATAAACTCGGAAAAGCAAAATATTTTTCAACTTTAGATATGACTAGCTCGTTCCACCAGATACCCCTACATCCAAAATCCAGACCTTTGACAGCATTTTCTACAAATGAGGGCCATTATCATTTCAAAAGACTACCATTTGGTCTGAAAATATCAACCAATAGCTTTCAAAGAATGATGTCAATAGCTCTAAGCGGTTTGCAAGCCTCGGCATTCCTGTATGTAGATGACGTAATAGTATTTGGTTCAAGCTTGAGGGAGCATAATGAAAATCTAACTAAAGTCCTAAAGAGGTTACGACAATATAACCTAAAACTGAATATAGCAAAATGTAACTTTTTACAACCTGAAGTAGTGTACCTTGGTCATCTCATAACATCTGAAGGCATCCGCACCGACCCAAGCAAATATGAAGTAATTAAAAAGTATCCTATGCCCAAGGATGCTGACGAAGTGAGGCGATTCGTAGCATTCTGCAACTATTATAGGAGATTCATTCAAGATTTTGCAGAAATAGCCAGACCCCTAAACCAACTGTTAAAAAAGAAACAATCGTTCTCGTGGACAGAGGAATGCACAACAGCCTTTGAAACCTTGAAGCACAAATTGACAACACCACCAGTTTTAAGCTATCCAGATTTTTCAAAACCGTTCATTTTAACGACAGATGCTTCAGATACTGCACTTGGAGCTGTCCTGTCACAAGGTGAAATTGGAAGTGATAAACCAATAGCTTACGCAAGCAAGTCACTAAATAAACACGAGTTGAACAAGCCTATAATTGAAAAGGAATTACTAGCAATCCCTTGGGGTATAAATTACTTCAGACCATACCTTTACGGTAGGAAGTTTATAGTCTACACTGACCACAGACCATTAGTAAGTTTATTCACACATAAAAACCCATCCTCCAAACTGACCAGGATAAGAGTTGATTTAATGGATTATAACTTTGACATTGTTTTCAAACAAGGCAGAATGAACACCAATGCGGACGCACTATCTAGAATAGAGTTAGATTCAGAGAAACTAATAAATATGATCCCAAAATGCAGTATAAATGTTCTGACAAGACAAATGAAAAAGAATACAAGAGAAAAGAATGTAGAGTTGAAAAACAACTGTGCCAGTACCTTAATTCCAGACATGAAGACTGATCACCTTCACATTTGGAATGCGACATCAATTTCGGATGTTAGGTACCTCAGGAAACTGAGATTTTTAAAGGTGGAATGCAGAAATAAGAAAAGGGCCCAACAAAAAGATAGTTTAGCAGCAAAAATGAAGAAAACTGCTGAGTACAGCGAAAAATCATCATCAGAGTTAAAATTGATTTTGAGGAAGCTGAAACTCGATATGAGCAGTGCTAAGGAAATAATTGCTGAGTACAGCGAAAATTCATTATCAGAGTTAAAATTGATTTTGAAGAAACTGTTACTCAAAGCAAGCAATACAAATATAAAAAAGGTAGCGCTACCAGATGATAGTGAGATATTTGAAACAATAAGCATGCATGAATTTAAGAAATTGTTTAATGAGCTGCAAGAAAGCAAAGAAAGAGAAGATTGCTTAGACATCATAGTGTACACACCACCAAAACGAATAACGAACAAAGAAGAAATGCACAGGATAATAACAGACTACCACAACTCACTCTACGGAGGACACTGCGGGATAAGAAAATGTATAGCGAGACTAAAGCAAAAATATGTATGGAAAAATATGAATAAACAAGTCAAAAGTTATATTAACAACTGCCAAAACTGTGGAGAAGCCAAAACAACGAGACACACAAAAGAAAAGTTCGTCATAACAGACACACCGAGTACATCATTTGAAACAATAACTATAGACACAGTAGGACCATTGCGACCAGCGAATCAATTCAGGTATATTCTCACATTACAATGTGAACTCACAAAATTTGTCGAAGCAATACCACTAGAAACGAAAGACGCTGTAACCGTAGCTTGGGTCGGTGCGTAGCTAAAGCAATCGTAGAAAAATTTATATTAAAATACGGGAGTTTTAAGAAACTTAAAACAGACAAAGGGACAGAATTTTGTAACGAACCTTTAAAACACATCTGCAAGATTTTACGAATAGACAAGGTGACTTCAACACCATTCCATCATGAAACCCTAGGGTCAATTGAAAGGAACCACAGGGTATTAAACGAATATCTTATAACGCTACAAGGACAGGAGAACTGGGACGAGCTTTTACCATATTACACTTACTTTTACAACACTACCCCACACAGTACTACATTCTACACACCATATGAATTAGTCTACGGAAAACTTTGTACGTTACCTTGTGAAATATTAGAAAATAAGAATCAAGCAATATATAATCTAGACGATTATGCAAGCGAGATGAAACTTAAGTTATATCACGCTCATAACAGAGCTAAAGAATTACTTGTAAGTAGTAAAAATAAAAGACAAGAAAATCAAAAAAACGTAAATAAATCAAATTTTAAAGTAAATGAGTATGTATATATAAAAGTAGGTAATAGGAAAAAACTAGAAAGACCATATAAAGGTCCATTTAAAATCATAAAGCAAATAAGACCCAATAGCATTATACTAATAGGAGGTAATGAAAAAGAAGTGCATAACAACAACTTAATTAAATGTAAAACCGCACAAGCATAAGAAAGCAACCAAAATAGATCTATTTAGAACAAATAAATATTACCGCAAGAGTACACGTATAAGCAGCACAATATTTTTTATAATATTGTGAAATATGTAAGAGATAAATATTTATTTAGATTTCAAGAAATATAAACAAATATTTTTTTTTGGGGGAAGGATGTAGTGTGACTCAACACGCGACCACACTACGCTGGTCATCCGAGCCACCGTCAGCATACTGACCTCCCCAGTAGTCCATTAATGAACATAGCTGAGCCAGCTATAATAATTATATTGTAACCTAGTTGTAAGTAGAAACCATTAGTCACATAAGTCAAATGTTCAATAGTTGTAGTGAATAATTTAAGTATAAATAGCATGTAATGGATTGGAAATTTTCATTCAAATAAACATCAACCGAAGGCCAACACTCCTTCTTCTTTTTTTTATTGCGGCACTTTTGCCTCTGATTGTAGCGTTGCCATCGCTTTAACTGGCACCATTAGGGAATCATCCTCTGCGTCCCATACACTCACCACAAGTTTTTAGAAAAAAAGCTTAAAATAAGTATATTAGATAAATACAATAATTTCCTTTTTTTACTAAACATTGGTAATATCAAAACGAGTGAATGCATTCAGTTGCACAACAAGTCTTACGCAGACGTTTGATGGGCTGTTTTCTTTTATGTTTAAAATGAACAGTTATTCATTAGGTTCATTCGCGTACGCGGTTTAAGTCGAACGCAATCGATATATAAATCGATAGCAATCGCACAAAGTTCTCATCAAAAAATGCCACAAAAAAAAGAGAAAATTAGCAAAACAACGAGTAACGAGTAGTTCCTCTCTTGGCTCGAAACAGCTCAGGGAACTTCAACGGGAAAGTAGATACTGATAAATATTATGTCAATTACAAAAGTTGACAAATTCAAAATCTGTCTTAAAATTCAATTGCAAAGAAAAAAAAAAAAAAAAAAAAAAAAATTGGTGGTGGTCGAATGTTCTCCTAGAACGTTTCATATGTTGCAAAAAGTTATTGTATATATTTATTTGTGATATGGATTAGATGTTAGATGTTAAAGATGAAAATGGCTCAAAGTAGCTCGAAGTCTATCCACGTACTTTGGGCCTGGGGTATTTTTTCAGGTCTCTGAGAGAGTATTGCTCAATTTTTTATGTTTGACAGATTTTTAGTGTTTGGCTCGCGAAAGTACGCGAATAGACATACTATTCGAATTTTTTTCGTAATGAAAATACGTTTTAATTTTATTTTGAAACATTTTACGTTTTACAGATATTTTTTAAGCAAAATTGACGCTTTTCCCATCAATTTGGGGCCAATGCTGCTGCAAGCTACCATCCTCTCCGATACCGAACACTCCTGTTCCAAGTATAGGTACAGTCTCAGTTTAATATGCTACAGTTGAAAAGTTAGAAAAAAACAAACATCCGGAATGTGTTGAATTGTTTTCGATTGCACGAACGTTTCGCTTCGTGTAAAATCGAAAGACAATTTTGTCTCACGCAAAAGCTAAGAAACGACAGCTTTTTAATTTATGACTTTCATTTACTTTAATTATTTCTACAGTTTATGACACATTGGAGGCTTTCACACCCAAGCATTCTTAACATGGAACCGCATCGTTCTTGAAATGCAGATATACCTATAGATCATAAGTTATAATAACGTTTTGGATGTATACACCCTGTCCTTAAATAGGCATTTTTGGCATCTCAAGCGAAGGACGAATGATAGGAAATTAAACTCTGGCCGATAACAGACAGCGGGGCGTCAAATCTACGCATCAAAGTCATTTCAAATACCTACTACATTGTCGTATACATTTAGCCTTTAATCTGACGTTGAAAGGATTTTGAATGTTTGGGCGAAAAAAATTGCCCAAAAGTTTGTAAAAGTTTCGACAAATATTTCTAACTTCCAAGTCTTTGAGATAGCTTGGTTTCTGATTATAAGCTTTCGCTCTTCAATAAGGCCATCAAGTCTCTGTTGGAAAACAGTACGTTTTTTGAACCGTATACGAATTTCAATCATCGACATAACCAAGCTGTCGAATCCTCCTTTTCGTGTACCTGGAATTTAGCCAAGCCTGCGTACAGCAGACGATTTCCTTTCTAAAAATTCTGCGCGAGATGACATGCGATGGCGCAGGGACATAAGTCCACGAGACATAAGTTCATAATGGACTTGTGTCCCACTTGGGTGGGGAGGTTGCAGGGGGGCAGCATGCCCCCCATACACATTTCATAATACAATGGTAGCAACTCGCGTGCGCCCAATTTGAAGTATTCCATGCCTATTGGAGATCCACGACGTTTTGCTAAATATTATCTATGGTAAAATTTGGGACTAATGTCCCTTCTTCGACAAAACAATTTCGGAACTTATGTCCCGATTCGATGAGACATAAGTCCATAATGAAAAAGTGGACTTATGTCTCGTGGACTTATGTCCCTGCGCCACATGCGATAAGTTATCACGAACTTCGTAACTATACGAGGAAGTTTTTTTCTCTCAATAGTGTTGCCATATCCTAGGATGTGGACCAGATGTTTGATTGTTGATGCCATAAATTAAGTCTTGTTCTTTGCTTAATATACAAGATCAACCAATTTGTCGTTTTCTTTGATAGATGTGGAGTGCTATACTAGGACATCAACGAATCTAAGAAAATTAACTTCAGTCGATATGTTATCACGACGCGCGTTTTGGGCGTGTCGAATTTTTTTCTTCTAATCTGTGCTCTCATATTTGACATTTCACCTTTCACAATATTGTTTGGTTTTGTTTGACAATTTGTAATGAATAAACTTAAAATGGAAGATCGCTTCCTCTAACTTATTTTGAAAACCGATCCCAAAAAACCGATCCCAACCGATCAAAAAATTGGACTAACAGAATGCGTAAGGACAGCCGAGGATTCCATATGGTCACACCTAAAATCATTTCCAAAACATAGAGTCAGGAACAATTCTTCAATTCTCATAATGAATAAAGATTCTTGATCCAAACTCAAATCGTGTCTTTTTTTTTCAAATAATCCGTGGGGTACATATTATCAGAAAGACCAAAAGACGAAAATCCACCGCACTCACAAGCTAGCGCCCTATATTCTCCCCCTCAGACGACACTGTGCCCGTTGCTTATTACATAGTATATACTGTATGCCTAACCTACTACTTGAACTGCAATCGACTCCACTCAGACTGGAGGGAGAGAAAAAAAGCGGAACTCAGGAAATGAATTAAATTACCAACCTACCATTTAAATGTTAGTTGCTGCCGCTGACATTACAACTACACACCAGTATGCATATCAGCCGCAGTCATAATAATCGTTTTCTATGCAGCGTTTGATCAGAGTGATCTTGAACGCTGTCTCGCCTTTATGAGCCGACTCCACAGCAAGCCACCCGTTATTGTCGTTGATGTACTAATAGTCCACTTGCACATGTAGGAACCAACACGCTAATAAAGGGGTGGACGTCAGTCTCGGCGCTGGCTGGAAAGAGACAAAAACAAAAAAAAAACGGATGACTTCCTTATAGGCGTTCAAGTTCAACGGCGCGGCGAGAGATTTACATTGATCATGTCACGGGGTACAATGACTACGATTATGACATTGCCCACCAAGTCTTGTTGCACACACACATATATGCTACGTCTGGCGCACGCTAAGGTGACCGCCTGAATAGCAATTTTATTCATTTACATCGGAGAAATTGGCGAGCTTTTCCGTGGTGTTCCTGAGTGTGTTCGGCATGATATTGTGCACGGCCGGTGCTATTTTCGTTCGTCAATGTTACTTCCGCCCCGAGTTTTATTAATCAAGTGCGTTGCATTGAAACGTCGTCGGCGACAATTCTATTTTCGATGTGATCCCTGTGTGAAACGTTATTGTTGATCAGAACTGCAAGGTGCTACCGTGATGGTGTCCTCGATTAGTTTATAGGTGAAGGAGCGTACCCTTATAGGGCGATTCGAATCAACAGCGTTTGCAACTAATTGGCAAGTCGTTTAGTGGAATGGATTGTGAGTGCGTGCACAATTGCACATTACACTGTGTCAATTGGTGTGTACGCTTCGAGGAACTGTGATAATGGTAGGGGCTTTCAGTGTCAGATTCGATGGGAAATGGTGCTTTCCAAAAATGGTTTTATTGCAATTACCCATTGACATGTGATGTGAATGACAAAAAATTTGTGATAGAATTTATGGCATGATTAAAATGTCAGCGCTATGATTTGTGTGGCCTTAACTGACATTGTCATATATATATGAATAGCACAAGTCAAGCAGACGAATGTCAATAGTGATGACGTTTACATTATGACTTGTTTTTTGGCTGTAAATAGGTCGTGACATTATATTGCTGGTTTTATGCTATGTGTAAAATAAAATGCCAAAAAAACAGAAACAGAGTCAAACAGATTTTTCAGCTGGAGGCTATAGAGCACCGTCTGTTAAATGTACTGGCAATACGTTTTAGAGCTGCCCTAGTCTTTCATATTTTACCGCCGATTGATGCATATCAGTTACGTCGAATTGTGCGCGAGCTGTAGATTATGGATCAGAAATCTATATTTAACTCGTTCAACTTATCCAGTGCGAACACAGCCTATTCCCACTTTCTACCATAAAAGTTTGGTAATATTTTCAAAAATTGGCATTTCCGCTTACAAAGTCAGAGCTCTAGTAATTTTTCTGTAGGGAAGGGATCGCTTTCTGTTTTGGAAGAACTATAGACGCAGGCAATGGACTTTGGATGCAATTTCTTATTATTTTTAACAATGACGCTTGCAGTTGCGTGTATTTAAAGGTGCAAACGACACAATTAAAAGTAGAAGAAAAGTACATAGTGTTCTGTAGATCATGCGATAAGTTTTCGCATTGACAACTTAGTTTCTAGGATTTAAAACATCTCATGAATATAGTTTTAATAACCAAACAAATTATTTTATTTGCCTTTAATGTTAATATGTGGTAATTCCGAACTCTATCTCATTTGACCACTGTTGGCAGTGGTTGGCAGCATCTGTTTTATATTTTTTGTATGTTTTTGAATGTCACACGGATGCTAAATTGACATAACACCGATAGAAAAACAAAATGTCGAGTTTGAAGAAAACTATTATGGGGGTCTGCGGTAATAGGATTGCGAGTTGGGGGTCTCAGTACATTATCTCTGTTTAAAAGTTACTACCTCCCGAAAGTATTTGGCGAGTTAATATAAAAAAAAAAAATAATTGAAAAAAAAAAAAAAAAACGCTCCTTCCATTATCTACTAGAGCTGATATCATGCATAAAACGAACGAAAATACCTTTCGCCTTTCATGAAAACGAAAGAATATTGCGAAAACGAAAATGTTCTGCCATAACTTCTTTCGGTTTCATCTTTCCTTTTCGAAAAATTTAAGAAGTGTGTATTTAAAATAGAATAGTTAAAGGGTTAGCTCCTTAGCTTTGTTTTTTGACAGCGGCGCTCGAAGCTATATGTTTATGGGATGACAAACTTTTCCTTTTTGGATTCTACACAAATATTATTTATTTTATTTTATATATAACGTCGACGTTCTTCTTAAACTTAAGTTATTATTCTAATTTAACTGCGGAGTATTTCCACACAAAGCAGCCGTGGGCAGTATAGTCTCATTGAAGATCCATAGCTATAATGTAGGGCAAACTATACCTTCTTTCTTTAGACACCTTATTTATTAAAACTTACAAATTCATCAAGTGATCACAAAGATGAAAATGGTTTATGTAGTTATAAGAAATTCGTATAAAATACCATCAACATTTATTTAAGTTTGAATTTTAGGACCTAGCAAAGCAGGCGGGGGTTCGCTAGTACTGTATAAATAATAAAGTAAAATGAAAAACCTCAATGAAAATGCTGTCGTGCTATAATATTTGCACGAAATGAAAATGTCTTTCGTGTTCGTAGTAACACGAACTAAAAGAAAAGAAAACCGTCAGTGATCAATCGGTTTCTTAGATTTCGTGCAAAAGAAAATACGTTTCGTTTTCAAAACCACATGAAGCAAAACGATCGTGAAACCGAACAATTATAGAGCAGATAGGGATAAAAATAGAAATCGAGATAAGTTCCGAATGACAAACTGCAACTTTTCAAATCAACAATAGAAGCCTACAACCTTCAAACTAAATATTATGCTTATCAGCCAACGTGCCGTGTATATATTTCCCCCAGAGGAGAGCGATCAAATACATCTATCATCTTTCAATGCACTTGGTTTTCGCAAAACAAATTCATTTGTTATCTACAGAGCAAACAACGTCCTATTTAGAACTCAAAACAACCTTGCTCACTTCTGGGAGCTTTAATATCCAAGCATGCTGAGCAAATATTTTCCACCAAGAAGTTATTAAAATTTATAGTGGCTTTAGAAATCTTTCACCGATTTGACACACTTGCAAAATTTAAACACCTTCGCCCGTAATCCTAATGTTTATTATTGACATGCCGACTTCCTTGTTTACATTAACCGACACAACCGACAACCTCGACCCCAATCGTTTGTTTACAAGTCCTGTTCCAAGAGCACCATATGTAACTTATCTTTCAAAACTGGCAGCAGTTTAGAATTTCGCATTGACCCACATGATAAGATAGACTGCCATTTGATTGAACAGCCTCGTTTTCAAATCCCAGAAATGAGGAACTCAAACGCCGCATGTTTGAGTTCGTCTCTTGTTAGAACCTCCCACAATGACACCAATTAATGTGATAATTTGATCGAATTAAATAATGAGATCAACCGCGATAAATGCCACCACTAAATCGTATCTTACGTGCAACGGCAAAGCAGTAAACTTGTCGCGAATTATTATTGCAATCAGACACCCACTCGATCATGGTGGCATGTAATTCACTTGCAGGTCCGTCCCGTCCATGCATAAGGTCATCCCAAGTCACTCACCTAAATAAACGTATCGTGCGCAAGTGCGGTCGTGCTGTTTTATTATTGTTCGGGTCTCGAGCAGCAACTTTTCGTTTTAATTGTCAACTTGTGCTATCGCGAGCTCGCATCGCATCATGCCGTCCGTATGGAACAAGTGGGGAGGCACGATATTAATCACAGAGGCGAGCCCAAATGTCGTACTGCAAGGTTGAAATGGGAAGGATCTTTTTCGGAGTTTCACTGCTCTGTTGTTGTAAGCTCATTACGAAGCATGGGATTTTTTTTTAGGTTAAGCAGGAAACGACTATTCTCAGGCTGAATGCGGTGCATGACGTGACACAGTCTACATATGAAATTTTCGGTTAACAATTTCAAGTTGAACAACCTTCCATAGCCAATGAGTTTTGAGTATACCTGTTGGCGGGGTGCCTCGCCTTCAATTTGTGCTGGTCGTGGTCCCTTAAATTGGTTCTTTTGTATGTATATTGTATATTCCGGGGCAATTTTCGAGTTGTTGCTAGTCGGTGATAAACACGGAGAAGGTTTGTCTTTGTACAGGTTGTAGTCCTTGTGATGTCTGCTGTAATTTGGATCGACAAGGAAAAACGTTGCATAAGTCAGCCAATGGTTTCGCTTTTATCTGAGCGCGCATCGTAATCATTCATGTATATATGCTGTGCAATTATATAGTTTGCAACATGCAGTGATGCAACTGGTAAATTGAACTTACCTCTCGGCGCAGCAATTGATCTTGACAATGCGGTATGTGGAACGAACTAAATTATGACGGAGATAGTTGATTAGTGGGTCAACATATTTTGTTGGTTTTTTTCTTCCAAGTTTCCTGCTGTTTTAAGGTTAATTTCCATTTTGAATGTGTGTCCTGTCCTTCGGAGGGAGGATTCATATTGGATAATTTTTTTTGAGCGATGTTTTTTTAGTTGTTCTATCTGCAAAGGAAAAATACTTTTAAAACAAATATGCGGAAGTTTAATCCATTTAAGATTTAACTAATTGCTGACTGAAATAATATTTCATTAAAATGTTGTTTTCATTAGATCGTTAAAACTCAGAGTCTGTTCAACTACTTGGTGAGGAGTGTCAGGTTTAACCTTCGGAGAATGCAATTTAAGTCTTTCGGTATTGAGACAGTTTATCAATTCAGAGGTAGGTCCCTGTCAATAGTCACAGAAGTAAAACGCATATACACAGATCGTTGTGAGCAGCTAGGACTAACGCCTGGGGTAATATGCACTTGTGCTTACTTTTTATTTATTATTATCTTAAACCATTGGAAATACAGAAGGAAAATGGTTTCTCAATTGTGGTCGTGTCTTCCCTTTGACACGTTATTCCCAAGATTATCGTGTTGTGTCTGCCTTTGACGTACCTATCATTCATATCAGCCATGTTTTTTGGTGACATCTGTCTAATTTCTAATCTGGTGTTTATTATTCTGTCATTGATGCTAAATTACCATGACGATTAAGCAACACGTCTGACTTTTCACCTAGCGAATTTTACGTTTGGATTTAGGTCTACACTCGTACAAGATGCAATCCAACTGACCGAGGAGATCAAAGGTAATGACCATACACAAAGCTCAAAAATAAACAAATGCTCTTATTACAAGAACTTTTCCCTGTTTTGCTTTCTTTTTCGTAAAATTTTTCTATTCCGTTTTACCATCGAGATCAACTCGTACTCTTACTGAAAAACCCTTTTCGTTTTGGAAGATTTATAATGAAAGTATGTTTGTACAGGTACAGGTTCGAATCCCGCAAAAACCCAAATTCCAACTCAGGGTTTTTTTCACTGCGTCACCTCTCGCGAACGTCTGACAAACATCCGAGAGTATAACTGTCATGAAAGAGCTTCTCAATCGGCCCGCTTGGAACCGGCATAAAATTGTAGATCCCTTCCATTCGTTCCAAAAATTAAAAACTCACACAAAACGAATGGTTGCGAGAAGCTAGGCGCTGGGTTCCTACAGACCTGTTGTGCCAACTATTATTATTATTATTATGTTTGTACCTACGCCAAAAAGGCTTAAGTTAGTGAAACGCTTTAGTTACTAATGTATCTAGCTACTCAAAAAATCGGTCCCACCCTACCAGCTTCCAAGATACTCACCAACCCTCAGATAAGTTATTTTTTCGTTTGTTCCCATTTCGAGTAGTTGTCCTCATCGTGTGGCACCATTCGCAGTTGGAACTCACTTTACTCCGTATTCCAATACCACCCTCTGAAAACAACTTCAAGTCGGTTTGCAAACAAGCTGAAACACATGATTCAGTAGCTCTGAACCTTCAGCTCTCCGACTGGCCCATGATCATCGGCTTGGCATAGAGTAATCAGCTCAAGATTTATTCTTACTCTAAGCAAGAGCAGAAGGATGATAAATAGTTGTTTCTCATTAGACTAATTCATTAAAATTGTATATACGATCTCGTCAATCGGATTGTGCTCACCTTGAAGGCTTCCAGTCACGGTGTGCATGTGCGTTCGCACGTCGTATCTGTTTGTTTGGCTCTGCGTGCGTAAGCCAATGCATAAATAAATCAATATACGGGCACGAACACACTCACACACCTGTTATTAAAATAAAAATAAAAACAAAAGACCAATATGATAAACTTTGGCGATTCTCTTATGGTCAGGGTCTTGATTTAGAATCGACTGTATGTCTACATGTTTTCACTATATGAATTTGTTAATATTGAATTTTTCAACAAAACTATATGTACGTTGACCTTCGTGGAAATTGGAACAAACATATTTACGACACTGTTTACTACATGTCGTGCAAATAACGAACGAATATTCAGACATACCTACCAGTTAATAAATTCAGTTCTTAGCTGACGTCTATGTGGGACTCAATTGCAATTATTTGATTGCTATTCGCGAAAAATCGCCACAAATCGTTGATATGAATACAGAATGAAGAATTGATAGTTAGCATCAATTAAATTGTCATTTCACTGCTAAAGGCGCTGTGTAGGCGAATTTTTGTTGTTTTTTTTTAAAACATTGGGTGAAGTCATTGCGCGGAGATTTAAAGCAGATTTCCGTCCCAAAACGATTGGGAATTCTTGACTTAAATTGGGTAATGTTAATGAGGTCAGTATACGCGTAAGAATGAAGGTAAGACAGCACTGGCATACTGATGAAAAACAAGAGACGGAATTCCTTAAAGAAAATTCTTGTATTACTGTCAAAACTCGAAACAGTTTAATTGCATCGGTAGTCGGTAGTAGGTGAACCCTCATACTTTGAGTGTACCTACTGCTCTTGGCAATTTTTTAACTTATATCGTATTTAGATGAGCTTCGAGTCTGGCTCTTAGTGCAGTAGTTTGGAGTAGCAAACGGTTGTAGATTGGTGTGCGTATGGGGACTTCCAGGGAGAATTGAATTTCCGTCGGCTGCTACTGCACTTCCGGTTACGTTGTTATTGCGAATAAAATTCCATCGTAACGTCTGGTGAAGGTTTGAAAATACTACTAACAACCGAAGAGGGAATGTTGCCATTGGGTAATCCAGTAAGAGATTGAATTAGTCCTACAAAATTGTATGCACCTACGAGTATGGACATCGTACCAGGGCTCAGTTTTGGTATATTTTCAATTATTTTTGGAGGACTTGTGTTATACGAGTTTCCTGTTTTAGTTGCAAATATTGCTGTATTACAAGAGTAGATGTCCTTCTTTTGAGCTTCGGTGTTCAAATATTTGAGAGAGATAAAATGACATGTGGCGGACTGATGAGTGAATAATTTATCAAAAGGCTTCTGAAAAGATAGCTTCTTTGGTCGTCGAGCCCTTTTACCCAACTGCACACAGAAGAATGGTAATGTCTTTCGTTCGTAGAAGTGGCAATCTAGCTTTGAACCTAAGTAGCACTGTGATGTGGCTTTTTGTTACCACGTCTCGTGTGACCTAGTTTGTGATGATTCCTAAGGGTGTCATGCATTCTGTACTTATACCCAACCTGTGGAGTTGAAGAAACAGATTATGTCTAATATTCCTTTACCCGAAAAGTCGCTAAGGTCGTTTTTTCCCAAAAGTGAAATTGCATTTAGGTATTTTCATATGAAAAAATCAAAAAAATCTTATTACCAAGATGGAAATAAAGATATAACATAAAATGCCACATTCTGTATACAATAATTTCCGCTTTCATTCGACATAAAATCAACACGCTTGATATACACAAAAATTCTTAAGTAGACTTTCGGCATCAGGATGTTTTCTCTCATATTTAGTATATATGAACATTTTATTCTTACTAAACTGTGAATTTTTTGTAATAAAAATGCGTTTTGATTTTACTTTTTCCCTTTTTTAAGCTTGTCCCTAGTTTTACACTTTTTCATTATAAGAGGCCCAAATTTGGCGCTTTTCACAGCGTTGCTGAAAATTTTCAAAAGGGGGACAAAACCCGAAGGTCAAATAGGGGCCAAACGGCAACCCTGATCCGGCATCACTGCTTGAATGTGTTGTGTTGACATCTTTTACGTTTTTTTCTACAGTCAGTCGGGCACTTCGCTCAATCGGTAAGCATTTGGTCAATCTACGGCAAAATGAAGTGCATGTACGTTATACACTTCGTGACAGAAAAGAACAAGTATGACGCTTTCCCTATAGAATAAAGTAGATTTGACTGTCAGAATGCAACTGTTTATACAATCATTTAACAAATTGGATGATGAACTATAGTGGTGTGTGTAGTTCAGAATAGCTTTAAGTTAAACCAAAGTGTTAAATTTTTATAAAAATCGGCAACAGTTTGTTAACGTAAATTGCCAAGAAAATGTGTCTCAACTCTCAACCACTAAAATAGTTTATTGGTAAGGCTCACTAGAATTCCCCTCCTTTCGTCATTCAAAATGTACGAGCTTACGGCAAACACATTGCTTCAGACATGAAGCCCCTTCAGACATATCGATCCTTCAGTAAGCTGCCTCCTGTTGCACACACCAAGTTGGTTGAGGTTGACTGTGCGCAGCTCATCAATGGTTGGTTCTTCGTCTGCTTCGCTCGTCCACAGCAATGAACTCAAAGATTCGTTGGGCTTGTACTTTTCTATCCATATAATATGATTCGTTGTGTTTGAAGGTTTTTGGTCAGGTCAAGGTAGCTCTGTTGTTGGTAAAGACCTATCACTTGTGGGGAGTATTGGCTGTCTTACCCATACGGAAGTTGCCTGTCCTCTAACGATTTGGCTTCTTCCTTCCGCAAAATCAAATTCAAGTTACTGCAAATAATCCGCCTTCGAAAAAGTTCATGCTTCGATTTCACAAGATTTGTTATGATAAAGTATATTTCCCGACTTTGACAGAGCGGGTAGACCTTCTTAATGATGAAACTTGACAAGCTTTGTATAACCTGTACTTGTATACGGTTCGACCTTAAAGTCGATATAAAAATATCGTGTGCCAATCTGTTGGGCTTTTTTTTCAATTAGAGATCAGTAGACTATGTTTGACTTACAAAAAAGAAAAAAAATTGGAAGGCGCAGCAGGTCTGGAAGTCTAGAGCTAGCTTCTCACAACCATTCGTTTTGTTTGAGTTTTTCGCTTTTGGGACGAATTGAAGGAATCTAAAGTTTTTTGCCAAGAGGTAACTTATGTTTGTTGGGGGATCGAATCTTTGACGGCCGAATGCATATATTCCACTTACAGCTTATTATTGCTTTAACTGGGACTTAGCTTATAGATTTCGGACAACGTGGTTTAGAGTTTTCGCAATGCAATTTGACGAAATTATTATTTCCCTGAAGGAGAAACTCCTTCTAATACATCAAAGGACTGGATATTCACATAAGATATGCTCAGTTACTTCGTCTTCTTCCATTACCGTCATAGGGTATGTTTAATGCCAAGTCGAACAATGAGTCCGGGACTCGAAGCCTTTCCGAGTATAGTCACTTGATGAACTACATACGTAGCTTATAAGGATTTTTAGTACCGATAAAACTCGTGAAGTGGATATCACAATGAGTGTACATTCATTTTGGAGAGAGGCAGACATTTCAACAACTTCCTAATACTTCAGCCGTAAAATATTTTGTAAATTGCAACAAAGCCACCTGCACTTTTCAGCAGAATAACAAAGTACAAGCATATACATACCTCCACCGACAAGTTAAGTAATATTAATTTACGAACAGAGTCGATTAACTCTTATATACGACAGTGGCTCATTAAAATCGCAGTTACTCGCCGTAATGTCTGACAGCAAAGAATTAAAGCCACCAAATTATCCACAAACAATTAATAAGCAATTCAAATTTCATTACGAAATGGATAAATAAAAATACTGCCGAATTTTAGATTTCGTATGTTTCATCGGTTGGCAGCTTCTGGTATTACTCTGAGTGCACTTAAATTCACACCAGACAAGCTACAAGATCGCTTCGATATCAAGGATACAAGCAACTAATTGACGGTAGATACACATCGTAAATAATTGATAAGCCCCATATGAGACGCGCACTTTTTCGGCAGTTTGCCCTTCAACTGCAGTTGCATTGAGATGAAACCACATGCGACGAAGGGCATCCAACTTTCGCAAAAACCCTTTTCGACAAGGTAGAAGGTAATGATACTCAATCGAGCCCACCGACTGTAGCTTTATAATGACATTCGATGCGGCACAGAGTAACGAACAGGTTCATGGTAATTCGTGGAAGGTAGAGACTCCGACCATACCGAAGTGGAATTCGATTTAAAAAGGAAAAGCAAAAAAGGCGCAGCGCCAAGTGCCAAAGTAATTTATTATTTGCTGTATTCCTTTTGGCGTTTATTAGTGCGACATAATGATTGCTGTATTTGTGGCAAGTTGTGTAGGAGGTATCCAAAAAAAAATATTAATAAAATTATTTTTGCATAGTCAATTGCAGATTTATTTTTATATTGCGGCTGGTTTTTATGGAGAGAGGAGCAGGCAATTAACAATTGACTGGAGAACTTAGTACGAACCTCCGATCAGAGAATTTTTTTTGCAGTGTATTTCAAAATGGATTTTTTTGTGATTAAACTGTCACCAGCATTTGAAAGATGGAACTAATTTATCTGAATTTTTGTGAACTATCAACATGTTCAACGTACAGAGAAGTAGAAACGAAGAAATAAGACCCAGTTGCTTCTTGGTGATACGTCTGACAACATTTGATACTCGATCCGAAGCAGTGCTAAGTTCGAAATTAAAAACAATTCCCAATTTCACTGCTACGCATGAATCCTCGATAAATAAAATTCCACACTCATTTTGTCTGACTGACAATCATCGCAAAAAGTCGTATGGAAAACTTGAATACCTTGATCGATTATAAATATAACGCAAATGATCTAGGCTGAAGCTTTTTGCGATACAACTCGACTTCGAAAGACTGCGATTACAAGGGTCTAAGGTTGCCCCATACCTCCAGATTCAAGAACACAAGAACAATGGGAGTCTTGGGTAGAAGTCATCAGAAGGGCCCCCCATCAAGACGAACTCATGGTTCGACGTTCATGATGACGACTGCCTGCAACTACATGCAGCTATGCAAGAAAAGGACAGGAATCGAGATGTAACCATTTACATGGTACATTTAGGCAAAAGACAAACTTTTTCGAAGACAAAATAGGGAATGTCACGAAGAGCACTTGATCAATTATATTAAGATATCCCAGTAAAAAAACGAGGCTCTAAGTATTGGCCAAAAGGTTAAAGAAAAGAAGACACCAAGGCCCCCTTCAAAAAAGAGCGAGGAAGCACTACCTACGGTCTCTGACTGAGAGGTCTCACTTTAAAACTACGCAACCAATCCCTGTTTATTTCCCAGAAAAACATTGATTTTCATATAGAGCAGAATAAAGTTATTATTTTATTGCAAAAGGCAAACTCAATCGGATAAAGAAGAACAAATTTAAAGCTTTCTAAAAGAAAGCAGGAGCCCTACTCTGTCTGGATCGCGTTTCAGAAGTAAGATTTCTTCGAAAACGAACGTTTTGTACTAGGTATGTATTTCGAAAGCGCAATTAAATGCACTACTGTCGGATTGGGAACTCCGAAAGTAAAATAAATATATTTTTTTTTAGATTTGAAAGTATCACAGAAAGTATCTACCTACTTAAAAGCGGAACAGAAAGCTATTTCGAATAGGGTTGGCTTTCGAAACGATATATAGAGAGTACGGTCCCCAGATGTCGTTGCCATTATTAAAGAATGTCATATTAGGTATTACATTCGTTTTCACGAAAATACTACAGTCTTGGATATCAGTTCTCGGGTGCGGAAAGTAGGTTAATATTTGCATTGTTAGTAAGGCTGTTTTCGATATTTATAATTCGCCCAATTTTATGGCATTTTATTTATATTTGTTACTGATTTCGAAACGAAGAGTCTCTATTTGAAATTCGTATAATGGAGTTAAAATTCGTTCTGAGAGTGATTCGTTCAAAATCGAAGACAGTCCGCCTGAAAGACTGCAGGCATTTCTGATAAAAAACACATTTAAGCTGTCATAATTATCGTGCGTCTTGACATTTGTTATGTGCTAGTTGCGAACATAAAAACAAACTATTTGTATATTGTATACTTAACCACCTAGATGCGTTTGACAAACAACAATTTTAATGCGTGAGGACAACATAGAAAGAATTAACAAATCCTAAGTTTTATCTTCAACTAACTATCCGGATCCTATGAAAAGTCCTCCATTCGACTGTCACATTCGATCGATTAATTTTCGATTTTTTTACAACTATAAACATGCTTTACCTATCATGCAATTGCTTCCGACCTGACTGCAACTTTCAAAGTTCAACTGCATCTCCGGAAGACAGCGAGTGCAACTTTAATGAATATACAACTTGAACATAAACTTGCATCTGTGCAACGAAGGTCGCCATAACGAGCTAAACAGAATATTAATCTGGGTGGCCTTACAACTGTGAGCTTGCAAATCGTTTGAGCGTTTAATCTTCAATTCGAATAAGTTCGAGAACATTATTGAAGTTAATTCACTTGCAACATATGTGCGTGCACAATTTGGCACACAAATTTGAAATTCACAAATCGACTACGGTAACCAATAGCAAATTCCACTCCGCAGTCAACCCACAAAGAAATTGAAAATCTTACGCACATCAGCATACAGTTCGGGCCCGGTTGGTGGTTGCATAACGCTCCATCGAAACCAAAAACTTATTACCACTAAATTGCATGTTGCGTTCGAGAAAAATTCGTGCAAAAATTAAAGTGCGCCAAGACGTGGTGCTGGTAACAAAAATATATACATATACGTCGTCTTAACCCAATTCTGTCCCTTTCGATAGAGTCAGCGGTGAATTCGATAACACTCGCACACACAAACGCTGAAGCGCTGATTAATCAAGCGTTGGAGTTAGCTCGGAGTACATGGCGTAGCACTTGCTGCATTCAATCAAGTACGTTGACAAAAAAAACCGCACTATCTTTTCATAAACCCGTTCTGATCCGGTCCCAAAATGACCACAAGCCGCTGTATCGACGGACAAACGCACCAGAAAATGCTGTGATTCGTGAGAATTGCAAGCGTTACCATATGCGTGCATGTTAGAGGCCTATCTCACACATATGTGGTGCGTGTTGGACCGTACCCACCCTGGCTATGGCATCTAGATGTCTGCATTCCATTGAATGCATTGAATGCACCGCGGCAACAATATTTCACAGTTCCAATCGAAAGCCATTTACAAGTGGGTAGGCGTGGTGGGTCCACAGCTACGCACAGTTTTAACTGACTACACTCTTGTAACAGGATTTGCAATTGCCTGCAGCTTAAATAAAGCGAATGCGAAGCTAGACCTCCAGTGGGGGCTGAATCGTGACAGCACAGCTGTTATGCATCTAAGACAATGTGTCATAACATTTTGTATATCGATTTATTTGCAATTGTGTTTATCGATTCGAGAGGCAGTCACTTTCGAGTATGTTGTTGTTCAGATGCATCGATTGCTTTTCAACAGATAAGCGTGGATTCAATACCAATGACAACTGAAGTCGCATTTACTTATTCGTAGTATTTTATGCTGTCGCTGTTGAGCCCGAGCAACAATAACCCACGTATACTTGGGAGGTTGTAGTCTGGTGAGATTCTGAGTCACTGGCTAAATGAACGAGCTGTCGTTTGTGGCGATCGGTCGTTTGCGATGACTTGGTCGCGGCTCAAATTGATTCTGCTCTTTGAAGATTTTTAGAAGCTTTCCATGGAGTTGGTTCCAATATATCTAGGAAATTGGAAATGCTATAATGTCTGAAATTCTATGGATGTTGGTTGAATCGGCAAATGCAATCCATTACATTTTGATGACACTTGAATGCAAGACCAGTGAGTCTGTTGTGATTTTCCTTAATTCCGTTTGTTCATTTACTGCAGCCTAATCGCATGGGCGGTTGAATTTGTGCCAACTAGACTTCGTTTCTGACCACTTTAGACCTTAAGCCGAAGAGTGGATTCGTACTAGCAATTGGACACTATTTACCTACTAGTCTTAAATAAAAATTCTGCCGATCTTTCGTTCGATTTCAATCGTTTTTGTCCTGCTTTGTCCATTAAATATAGCGAAATGCATCTTGAAAGACTGGCACTGCCATTTTTACTCCAAACGTGTATTGTTCAAGGTAATATATGCGTTTTTGGCAACATTTTTCGTATTAAATCGAATTAGTAAATTTTGGTGAAAATATTACGTATACGACACAGTCTATAAATTCAAAATTAATTGTCACAAATCGTTTGAATGAATTTTCTTATTTATTCACGTAAGGCTGTCCTATTTATTAGTTCCGTGAATATAGATTTTAGACATAAAGGCCAATAATAATACGTCAACAATTATCTTTAATTTGTCATTAAATCGAAATGTATTTACATGCGGTTGACCAAATTTCAATTGTTCTCACAACCAATAGAGATGATTTATTCTATTCAAAAATAGACTCACCAATTTCATAGCAAGTGAGCAGATATAATGATGCCGACTAGAATGGGATATTTTTTGAAAACAATTTATGCATATGGCGTGAGTAGGACCTACGTGAAGTTAGCCCGCACTTTTTCTAGAATGAAAAACGTGAAATGCAGTTCGATAGACATTCGTTTGTAGTTGTTTGTAGTGAAATTTTTTTCGTTTGTAGTTCAACCGTTAGAAAGTTAGAAGCATTAGAAAAAAATTTCAGCCCGCACTTTTGGCTTTTTGAAATAAAAACTAGCCAGTTGCATTCGAAATCGTTTGTAGTTGTTTGTAGTGAAATTTTTTTTTAACAGAAATGTCTTATTTCCGAGATATAAGGACATTTGTGTTTGCACCTGTAACTCCGAATTTACAAAAGAGAGAAATAATTTAAAACTACTGGTGCATAAAGCATATCCTAACTTAAATAACTGCATTTAAAATTTCTGAATTCACTTAAGCGTTACTTAATAAAAAGCAATCAAAGTCAAAAAACGCATCCCTTTAGAGTTGCATCCATATATGAGCTTCCCAACAACAACAAAACAACGGTAAACACATTTTCGCAAAGCACTCATCTGTGCCCATCGACATGAGTCACTACCTGTCAATTAGCAACAACAACCAATCAATGAACCCCGATTTTATCCCACAATTTTTTCTATTCCTTCGAATAACATTAAAACCTAACACCTTTGAAACAATTTATAACAACAAAAATGCAATTTCTGCAAAGCCTGTATTCCTGACTATCTAATCCAATTCAAATTTTGTGATTATATCACAAAGAAAAAAAATTAGATGAAACTTAAGCGAACACTACGTCGTCGTATAAACTCATATCCATATTTCAGTTATTAAGCAACTCAAAATAGTGAAATCTATTTTTTTCTAATGCTTTCTGTTAGATGTATCTAATGGAGCAAAAAAAATTACCTCTTATCAATAGATAACGATTTATTGAAAATTTAAGAAAAAGGTTGAAATCGTCTTCGCAGACTGATTTAAGGGGACGGATATTTCAAATGCTGGACAACTACAAACGACAAAAACTAGTTGGTTGTTAGAAAGCATGTGTGCTCTATCTAATAAAACCTTAAATGTCGAAATTGACCAAACCAAAAAGAATTTATAAGCAATTTAAGCAGGCGATATAAGACCGCGTTATCTTCGAAACGGTACATTGCCGAGTGATGAAATTTCCTATTTCAACAGTTTTCCACCTCACCAATCTAATAAAAAAAAATTGTATCAATCAGCCTAACGGTTTGGGATTTATATGGAATTTAAGCGAAATTGCAGCTTAATTTTTTTTGTGAAGTTAGCCCGCACTTTTTCTAGAATGAAAAACTGAGTTTGCAGTTCTATAGGCATTCGTTTGTAGTTGTTTGTAGTGAAATTTTTTTCGTTTGTAGTTCAACCGTTAGAAAGTTAGAAGCATTAGAAAAAAAAAATTTCAATCCCTTAAAACCTTGTTATCTCCGAAACCGTGGTAAGCAGAGCGATGAAATTTTCTGTGTCGAAAGTGTTTGCCATTATTAATCTAATAGAATTCAAATTATACAAATCGGCCTAACGGTTTATGATTTATTTGAAATTTAAGCAAAATTTGGGCTTCTAACTTAAGGTCCCCATAACTCAAAAACGGTTGAACTACAAACGATGAAACTTTGCATTTCTATTCTCTGAACCCTTTTTTACCTATGATATCAAATAGAAGACAGCCCGCATTACTGGACACTTTTTATTCGCAATTTAAGGGGAACCTATAATGGTCTAAATTGACCCATTTTTAAGCGATCCGATATTTCCATTGCAGTTCAGTGGAAAACGATTTTGGATCACTTTCTTAGAAGAGGGTGGGTTGTTGCATTAGAAAAAAACATATTTCACTCTTCATAACTAGTTAGGAGTGGAAATATCGGATCGCTTAAAAATGGGTCAATTTAGACCATTATAGGTTCCCCTTAAATTGCGAATAAAAAGTGTCCAGTAATGCGGGCTGTCTTCTATTTGATATCATAGGTAAAAAAGGGTTCAGAGAATAGAAATGCAAAGTTTCATCGTTTGTAGTTCAACCGTTTTTGAGTTATGGGGACCTTAAGTTAGAAGCCCAAATTTTGCTTAAATTTCAAATAAATCATAAACCGTTAGGCCGATTTGTATAATTTGAATTCTATTAGATTAATAATGGCAAACACTTTCGACACAGAAAATTTCATCGCTCTGCTTACCACGGTTTCGGAGATAACAAGGTTTTAAGGGATTGAAATTTTTTTTTTCTAATGCTTCTAACTTTCTAACGGTTGAACTACAAACGAAAAAAATTTCACTACAAACAACTACAAACGAATGCCTATAGAACTGCAAACTCAGTTTTTCATTCTAGAAAAAGTGCGGGCTAACTTCACAAAAAAAATTAAGCTGCAATTTCGCTTAAATTCCATATAAATCCCAAACCGTTAGGCTGATTGATACAATTTTTTTTTATTAGATTGGTGAGGTGGAAAACTGTTGAAATAGGAAATTTCATCACTCGGCAATGTACCGTTTCGAAGATAACGCGGTCTTATATCGCCTGCTTAAATTGCTTATAAATTCTTTTTGGTTTGGTCAATTTCGACATTTAAGGTTTTATTAGATAGAGCACACATGCTTTCTAACAACCAACTAGTTTTTGTCGTTTGTAGTTGTCCAGCATTTGAAATATCCGTCCCCTTAAATCAGTCTGCGAAGACGATTTCAACCATTTTCTTAAATTTTCAATAAATCGTTATCTATTGATAAGAGGTAATTTTTTTTGCTCCATTAGATACATCTAACAGAAAGCATTAGAAAAAAATAGATTTCACTATTTTGAGTTGCTTAATAACTGAAATATGGATATGAGTTTATACGACGACGTAGTGTTCGCTTAAGTTTCATCTAATTTTTTTTCTTTGTGATATAATCACAAAATTTGAATTGGATTAGATAGTCAGGAATACAGGCTTTGCAGAAATTGCATTTTTGTTGTTATAAATTGTTTCAAAGGTGTTAGGTTTTAATGTTATTCGAAGGAATAGAAAAAATTGTGGGATAAAATCGGGGTTCATTGATTGGTTGTTGTTGCTAATTGACAGGTAGTGACTCATGTCGATGGGCACAGATGAGTGCTTTGCGAAAATGTGTTTACCGTTGTTTTGTTGTTGTTGGGAAGCTCATATATGGATGCAACTCTAAAGGGATGCGTTTTTTGACTTTGATTGCTTTTTATTAAGTAACGCTTAAGTGAATTCAGAAATTTTAAATGCAGTTATTTAAGTTAGGATATGCTTTATGCACCAGTAGTTTTAAATTATTTCTCTCTTTTGTAAATTCGGAGTTACAGGTGCAAACACAAATGTCCTTATATCTCGGAAATAAGACATTTCTGTTAAAAAAAGAATTTCACTACAAACAACTACAAACGATTTCGAATGCAACTGGCTAGTTTTTATTTCAAAAAGCCAAAAGTGCGGGCTGAAATTTTTTTCTAATGCTTCTAACTTTCTAACGGTTGAACTACAAACGAAAAAAATTTCACTACAAACAACTACAAACGAATGTCTATCGAACTGCAATTCACGTTTTTCATTCTAGAAAAAGTGCGGGCTAACTTCACGTAGGTGTGAGTAGGTACCTCCATTTCCGTCAGTGGCCTCCAATAATTCCAAACAACACCAGAAACTACAGTAATGCTCTATGAATACTCCATTTGCTACGCCCACTCACTTGCAATTTAAATATTGTTTATCCACCATCCAAACTGACCATTTGCTTCATCTAAACAATGTTGGGGCGGACGTTCTTGATGCACTGCCATGCAATCATTTCAGCTGAAACAAAAGCTTTCATCAGGAAGTATAACTATACCGATTGATTTCCTGTGTCTGTATGGACACGCTGCTCTCAGTAAAATGCAAACAACGAAATCAAAAGCTGAATTTTCTTAATTGCATGTAGAATTAATGTATTTTAAAATTCCCTCAATGTAAGGCCACGAATTGATCTATTTTATCTGACTGAGCGTGTGCCATTGCATTGAGTTTTGCAAATTTCATTTATTTTTCTATGACAACAAATTGTTTATTTTTATGCCAAATAGATTGCGATTGGTAATGCTATCACGCAACAATGTGAAGTGGTTTTTATCCAATAACATTTCTGAACGCGTTTTGCAAGAGTTGCCAATTTTCAGTTCGAAATTAAAAAAAAATTCGGGAGCTTTTAATTATTGATATATGATTTTGTTAGTACTCTTTTCTATTCTCGGACCGAACTATCCCATCAGTAATCGTGTTGGTAAACGGTGTAGCTAGGTAGGTAGAGGGTAGGTAGAAGTGGCGGTCCATCTTTGAACCCAAGTAGCACTATGATGTGCCTTTTTGTTACCACGACTCGTGTGACCTAGTTTGTGATGGTTTTAAAGGGGTGTAACGGTGTAGCTGCTTGAATAAATATTCGCGTTGTGATGACACCATACGAATACCCATACAAAATTTCAGCCTAAAAATCTACGGAGTAATGAAAGGAAGGTGATTCTGCAAAAAAGGCTCCACCAAGAGCTAATGCAAAATCTACGTAAATGCTTCAATTGCATATCTATAACCTTTCGGCAAGGATCGTGTCATCGATCACACTAGCACTATACTGAAGATCACGAACTTGTTCTAGCTTTCGTCGACACTGTTGTCTCTCAGATGCGACGTTGAGGCAAAGATTTTATGAAAACCAACCTGCAATGATCGCGGGTCTTGCGTGGATAACTTTTATACGGATCTCCGAAGAACCTTCAAAGATCTAATGACTTGCTGGTATTCTGCCACTCGTTGGTTCTAGCTTTGAAAATGGAGGTGGTGCGTTAATTCAACAATACACTTTCAAGCTATCGAAATAAACTAACAAGCTTAATACCAATCAATTTGTAAGAGGTGTGGCAGAAAGCCAACGTGCTTCCATCATGCCCTCTGACTAAGTGTCGCTCAGAAAGAAGCCCAACGAATATGCGTGTTTCTGTGAGACCCTACGATAAAATATGGTATTGGATAAAAATAAATGGCTTAGTAAAAAGTATGCAAACGTAGGCCTTACGTCTTAGTGTTGTTGCCTAAGGTCACACAATTAAATGTTATTAATGAGCGCCTAAAAGTGGTCCAACAACAAGTGCGGATGCATGAGGTCTTACAATAAAGCGTACAATTACTACTTTGGGCAAGAAAAATTCAGTTTGTATGAGGCCGTATATTACGACCACTAAGTGTTGCATTACCTTCTTTTTGCCGAGCACTGTAATCATATCTATAGAAGAAATAATCTCAAAAGTTCTAAACCTGCAACTTGGCAAGCCGATTGAATGATACTGGTGCTAAGCCGCATCTCTGGTGCAAACAATTTCCGAATGATCGTTTTTTAGACTGCAGTTGTCCTTTTTTCCAATTCGAGAGGCAATTTGCTTGTTCACGAATGGGCCATTAACTACCGACCAACTATAGTCTTTCAATACTCCATCCGACTTTACTTATGACATAATGTAGGTGTAGAGTGTAGGCATCCGATGAAAAGTTCCGGTCCTAGTTGTAGGGAAATTGATCCTAGCGTGAAGCCTACTTCAAAAATGATGGTGGATGCAAAGTATGGTTCTATTGCTTGACATAGACGAGTTGTTTGACCCTATGGAATGGCAGAAAGGTAAGACTAGGATGATAGGTTTGTAAGATAGTTGGTAAGTGTGAAGGTGATTTTTACCTACGGTGACCATATTTTAACATTTTAAATAATGAACAATGGAAAAAGAAACAATTTGTTTAACAAACTTTATAAAAAAAACCTAAACAGAAAACTTATTAAGTAATAAATAACTTGTTTGCTTATTCTGCAAATTAGGGCACGTTAGGGTTACCATTTAGTCATAAACGAAGTAGAAATAGACTGGCAGCTTTCCTAAGTCTCCCCGATTTCCCCGGAAATTTTTTTCAAAAATACCCCTTCCCATACGTGTGAAGGAAAAAAAAATTAAATTTCATATTTTCGGGCTTTTTAAATTGTAATAAACGACTAAAACTCAGAACAGTGATACCAGTTCGGGGGATTTATACCTTTATGAGGGATTTTCTCACTTGAAATGAGCTAAAAGGGTCAAAGGGACTCAAACCTCATACTACAAAAAATGGATTTAACTTTGTGGTAAATTTTTGTTCCTTAAATGCTAGTCTTATTAAAAAATTAGTCTACCTTCAATCAAATTAAATATTTTCATGTTTAGAAAAAAGTCATTCAAAATATCTGAACGCGTTCATTTTCTTCTGCCGCTAAACCGAGATCGTGTGACACAGTTTGCGGTTGAAACATTTGTCCAACCGAGATAAAGTTTCTTGCATGCCAGTGATTTTCAAATAATTCATAATATATCTATTTTACGTTGAATATTATTTTCATTTTAATGGCGAATACAATTTTATGTTTCTTTTTGTAACGTTTCAAAAATGTATAAGACGTACCTACATAAAAAAGACTAAATTTAATTAAATACATGTTTTTTTTAATTAAATGTTTCGTGGGATAAATGTGGGATTTTTTAAATTTTTGGCGAGAGATAAAAGGGATTTTTTGGTAATAACCGTAGAAATAGAAGTGTTCTTAAATTGTTTTTTTTTTTTTACTTTTTGTGGGAATTTCGATTTACGAAAAACTTTATTTTATTTATTTGTATTTATTTCAAAATCGCTTACAAAGTAAGACAAGAGTTTTATAATATTTTGAAAGCATTTAAATTAATTTAAGAGCTTGAATTTAATTTAATTTTTATTTTTAGCTATTTACATCATTATATATTTATTAAAAAGAAATCGAAATATAAAAAGAGAAAACAAATAATAAAAAAAATAAAAATAAATAAATATAATCAATGATTTGCAAAGATTTAAATCTTCTTGTGCTTTTTACACTTCTCATACTTATGGGAGTTCCAAAGGCGAATAACATGGACGAAAAATTGACGCTTAGTATTAAGAAAATTGTATCGAGCAAAAGACCTTGTTGAATGAGTCAAGTTCAGCTTACCGTGTAAATAATCAGGCTGTTTTGTTTGAATGATTTCATGTAGATAGCTAAGTGACCGAAAATTTAATAAATTGTCTACAGGGATGAATTCCAAATAATATATCAACATAATCAAATTAAAGAATAAACCGTAGAATTTTAAAACAATTGCTTAAGCTGAGAATATGAATATTGCAAATTTGTAATTAAAAAAAAAACAACATTAACGAAATGAATTTATTTTCTTTAAAATGTACAGAAAAGAACAAAACTCAAAATAAGGTGTATACCACCAAAATTGCATTATGTTTAATTCATACGAATTCACATCAAAAGTTATAAATAAGACATTTTATATTAATAAGGGTTGTTTTTAGATTTTGCTTCAAAGAAAAAACACTATTGAAAAGCTTTTGGTAATTTTATGAATGGAAATAATGTCATTTATTGTATATTTACAGATTATCATATGTGAAAAGTAAAATAAAGATACCACCGCGTGTGTAAAAAATAAGCTTCGAAAATGTTGCAAATGACTGCACATTCATAACTGTTTCTTCTCACAATTTATTCTTGTATTATTTTTTTGGTATTTTTCTTCCACTTTTGTTTAATCCTGTTGTTAATTGTTAAACAAATCGATAATTAAAAAAAAAATGGGAATGTGAAATGACAAATAGACTGCGAATCTTAAAGGAAGTTCTATTATCATAAAAATGATATCTATGTATCCAAAATTTATTATGGAAAGACTTAAATAAAATATTGCTTTTCAATTTTAACCATCAATTATTTCGTAGGTTTGTTTTAAGTTATTTTATTTTCTATGGAATACTTTTTTGATTAAGGAATTTGCTATGTTTTCAACTGATTGTTAATGCATCTTGTCTAGCAACATAATTAGTTTCACTTGATACAAAGAAATAAGAATAAAATCGAACAACTAGGTATATATAAAAATGTAGCGAAAACCTGGAACTAAAATAAAATGTTATTAACAAAACAGCCCTGCGCTCAATATTGAAATGAGAATCCACCTCAGCCTACCTGATATCCGGTTGAAACCGTGTTGGCTGTTTTCTCCAGTATGCGTATGCGGTAAGCCCCTTTTGACTAACATGGACACAAATACATGAATTTATAGTGGGCTACATGCAAGTCCAAATTTAGCTTGTAGGCAATCCCTATTTTTTTGCAGAAGCTGTCTGTCTATAATAATACTTAGTTTATGCATTTAGTTCATTTCCCTTTGGTTTTCTTAATGTTTAATTTAATTTCTTAATGAAAATAAAATACAGACAAACAAATTGAAAACTTTTTAAATGCAGAACTTGTATATATTTCCGTATTCAAAATAATTCATGAATAACATCGTCTTGAAAGACAGAATTGTTCATTATTATAATAAACAAATCGTCACCGTTTCTATAGCCAACTGAATATTTAAAAAAAAAAAAACAATTATAATTACTGTACAAGATTTTTCTGCCAATGCGTATTTAGAAAATAGAGGTATATGTCTTAAAAGCCCAAATGGGTTGGGTATGATCAGCTTTTCCAACCAAACAAACAAATATAACGTTGACTATAACGTCTCCCATTGCTATCAGGTTTCCCACTTTTGGAGGCAGACTACTCCGAGTCTTCATATAGACGTTAACTAGGGAGAAATAATTTTTCACTCCCAACCCTACTTGGCATTGGTGTTTGGTGTCATTGCACGCCGTTATGATTTCCATCATGTAATTAGCGAAGTCTTACCTGGCGGCTGTGCAATCGCCAGCAATGTTTGATTTTCTTTCATTTCCCATTTTTCACCTTTTCATTCCCTGGTCGGTGGCACTGGGGGGGGAAGTTTCACAAGCAATAATCTCCTTTGTAGCACCTCAACAAAACGAAACTAATTGCATTGCATAAACCCATCTCTCAAGTCAAACACCTACACGACCGACGACGCGTTCCTCTTCCCTTAGAACGATTGGGTATACACTTAACTAACAGACTCTGACATAATGGCTGCTTTGTGGTGGCATCACATCACTCAAATTGAATTACCAGCGCACTTTGCACAACAACTTGCAGCGACAGCTCACCAGAGCACATGCATCATGTAATCGCTGCTACTTTGCCAAGGTTCAGCTTCTGCCTTGTTCTTTTCTCAGGTATATCCCACGTGGGTATCTCCAAAAAAGAACAAAAAAAAAAATGCGATGGTAGGTATCTCGCCTTGTGCGTATCCGCCAGACATCAGAAACAAAAAAAAAAACTGAACCAAACCCTATCAGCGGATGGCGTTGCGTGCACAACACAAGTGCTCACGCAATCTCAAAGCTCCATCGCAAGCTTTCATTCATTCAAAACATTTGATGTATCTGCACAGCTGGCAACAGCAAGTACATTCGCGGTCGATCAGCGGGGCACAGCGACAACCGACAACGACAACTACCAGTACACTCTCGCGAAATAAAAATACAGGAGAATGTCGACTGCGCGCACACCTTTCAGACGATTCTCATAGCAGACACCAGACACAGCGGATGGTATATAACCGGCTTAAAATCAATTTGCGATTTCAGTCTAATCACCGTACTGCATTCGGCACAAACTTTCCTCTCTGCAGGAGAAACACAAAAACAAAAAAAAAACAAAAAAAAAACAAGAACCTACGAAGGATTACCAAGAAAAAAAAATTAAATAACTAAATCCAAACGTAATTAGTGAGTGAGCACCTCCCCCCGAAAAACATGGACTGTATCTTTGTGTGATGATAAAACAAAAACTATTATAGTTTCGAAATAAAATGTGAATGCGTTCCAACGATCGCAACAATTTTACAAAACGTTTAAATCGGTCGTCGTCGCCGCCGTCGTTGCCCAGCGAGCGCATAGAAACGGATTACATGCCCAGCCGTAGAAAAACAATTGAAAAGTGAAAGTGAAATTTCTTCTATTACACGAAACAAAAAGAGACGAAAAAAAAAACACAATTTCTGCGGTTGCATTACATCGCTGTGCATATCGGAACTAAACGACTGAACCTCTAATTGTGGTTTCAAGAGCGAACTGGTATCAGTATCTCGTTGAACTTCGAAGATACGTTTTCTTTCGGAGCGGAGTGAGTATTTCTGTCAGTGTGCGAAAAATGTCCGATTCCGTGGCGAACAGCAGAGAATTTGAAAATAACTCGAGCGTGTCTGCGTCTGCGATGTATCGTGCGGTTGAAGAAAGTGAAAGTGAATCGAGCAAAGTATCTGAGACATCTGGAGCAGTGGGACGGGCGATAAGTACCTCATCTGCGATCGTACCGATCTCGTCATCGCTTCCGTCGAGAATTCTACGTATGCAGCTGCAAAAGCGGCAGCAGCAGGCATCGCCGCCACCGCTGCAGCGCCAGAATGTGATTGCCATTTCGCAAAACGGAATGCAGGTATACACGACCAGCGATCACCACCAGTACAATCACCACCGCAACTTGATCGATTTGGGCAACAGTGGCGACTCGATGGAGTCCGTGTCCGAGGAGGAGGACGAGCTGAAGCCTCTGCCCAAGGAGCACATCACTCAAGTGCCAGTGCTGAATGAGATCACTAACGATCGCTATCACCACAGCTTGCATCATCATCACCATCACCATCAACCGATGCAGCATTACTATCATCAGTATCATCTGCAGGACGATCAGTCACAAAGGCGCGGCTCATTTGAGGGCAAGATCGAACCGATGCCAATGCAGGTCAAGGACTATCAGAGTGTGGCCACACCTTCAGTCAATGGCGAAGGTGGTGAAAGTGAATTCGACAGTCAGGCCAATGAGATCGATTCACTCGATCCGGCCGAGATACCCGACGATCAACTGTGCGAAGAGATTGTCGAGCAGGTTGAGTTCTACTTCTCCAACGAGAGCATCCTGAAGGACGCCTTCCTGCTGAAGCATGTTCGTCGCAACAAGGAGGGCTTCGTCAGCCTCAAGTTGGTGTCGAGTTTTAAGAGAGTCCGTCAGCTGACAAAGGAGTGGAGGGTTGTCGGCCATGCTGTTCGCAGGAAAGGAAAGAAGGTCGAGTTGAATCCCGAGTGCAGCAAAGTTCGTCGCATCGATCCGTTGCCAAGTTTCGACGAAACCATGCCGTCGCGCACTATCGTCGCGTGCGACCTGCCTCTGGACAAGCTGAGCATTGAAAAGGTGTCCGATATATTCTCAAAGTGCGGAGAAATCGCTCTCATCCGTATCCTCAAGCCGGGCATGGCGATCCCCGTCGACGTGCGTCAATTCATGAACAAGTACCCCGAAATGCAGCAGAGGGAGTGCGCCCTAGTGGAATACGTCGAGTCGTCTGCAGCGAGAAATGCAAAGAACCTGTCAGGAAACTTCCAAGTTTTCGATATGGTGGCGCCCAAGAAGAAGACCGGAAAGAAGGCTGTGGGCACTCCGATTACCAAAATGGTGGAGAACTACAAGAACTACAACTACGAGAGCAACTACGAGCGCACCCGGGGAGGCAGCTTCAGTGGCAACATTCTGTCCAACGAGAACGACTTGCGGTTCAAGTTGCGTCGCAACCATTCGGACTTCCATGTCAAGAGCGACGGACCACACCACCACACGCATCCGCATGGTCATCACCAACAGCAGCTGCCACAGCACCAACAGTACGCCCATCACGCTCACAGTCACTTCCACAACCAGTCGTCGCGAAACAACTCGCTGGAGAACGCCAATGCGAACGGTGCTCCTCCGGCCAATATGAATTTCTACGCGTCGTCACCACGTCGCTTCAGCAACACTGCGGAAATGGTCAATCCAAACCCCGTCCGCAGGTACTCGGCATGCTCCACAGATGGGTACTCTACCTGTTCGGAGGTGTCGCGTCGTCCATCGAACTGCTCCATGGAGGGAACTGAGATAAGGCGCGATTCGGGGTGCTCCGAGAACTGTCCCTGCATGAGCAGTCGTCGGGGTTCGCAGAACGTAGAGCCCTACCGCAAACTATCCCACGGTTCGGATTCCGACTGCAGTCAGCGGCGGTTCTCCAACGGTTCGTTCCAATTCGAGAGGACCTACTCGAATGCCAGTAATGATATGATGGGGATGCCACGGCGCGCATCCAACGATTTCAATTTCACGCGCAAACCATCGGCCGATGCTACACCGGGCATGGTGATCGACAGCGACAACTTCCACACCTATCGGAGGTTCTCCAATAATTTCGATCCGAAATGCAAGATGGCTGGCTACGAGTACTACAACGGTCGGCGTATATCTACCGACTCTGGCTACGATCGGCGGTACTCGTTTGGATCGGACTTTGAGGGATCGCCGCGATCGAGAACGGGCAGTTTTTTGAATTCCTACAAGAATGGTGGTGCTCCCGAGTTTGAAGGGTCACCGAGGTCGAGAACTGGCAGCTTCCTGAATGCCGCGCACAAGGCTGAAAACGTTGTGAGGACGCCAATAGGACCGGACGGCAGTAAAGGATTCGGTTCGAGGGCAAGGAAATTCGGCCAGATCGTGGCGCCTGTGAATTGAGCACTCAAACAAGACAGTCAATGGGAGAAAATACGTGTGTGTGCGAATTTATAAACAAGGTGGGTTAATATTTTTTTAAATCTTTCTATTATATTTATTTGTGGTTGAAATATTAAAATTTATTATTTCAAAATTATGAGTAGCTCGACAAATTTAATTTGTGATTAAAAGTAATCATATTGCGGTCCGGAGGGCAAGCATATCCGTTTTTTTTTTAATTACGCTTTCTCGCACTTTTACTTTTACAATTTTGCAGGTGTGCTTTTGGTTTATCCACTTAACAAGCTACCTGTGTTTCACTTTTGTTTCAAGTTTTTTTTAGGGTGACTGGCAAACAATCTATTTCACAAAATAATCTCCAATATTTTCTCTTTTGTGAAATAGATTGTTTGGCATTTGCTACCATTCTTTGAAGCGGAAAATGTTTGGTAATTAAACTCGAATTCAAAATATGTTAACTAAGGGGATTTTTAGTATAAGTACAAAATTCCTACGAAGTCATTAAAATTAAATAGAAACATAATTTGCGCTTGACTGGATCGCACAAAACTTCGAACTCATGAACCTTTCACTAAAATGTGTATCTAAATGACTAGCGTTGAGATATCATTTGGTACCATTTAGTGGAGGGGGCGACCGCTTGAACTCAACATCTTGGAAAATATAACACCAGTGTAAAGGCTTAGAATTACATAAAAATCCATTACTTGGTTTTTTTGGATGTCGAACAACGGCTTTTCTTTGTTTGTATTGAACGTATGTAGTTACATGTAAAAACAAAATTTTAAAACTAAAACTAGCTAGTCATAAATATATTTTTACGGAATTTGTTTTTTTTTTTTTTAATCTTGACTTTAAAGTTTTGACCTAGAACCTTTTCCGCAGAACCCATCTAGTTGAAAATGGCGAATTTGCTCAATATCACTTGACTGCTGTTTTCCTTGATTACAAGTATACCTATCCAAATTGTTGTCCTAGTTACTATTAAGAGAGGAATTGCTTTTTTTCGCTTACAATTCCCCGAAATTTTTTTTCTACAGTGTCAAATTTGTTTGGCTTCGCTGGAATATTTTTCATTTTAGTCATAGGAACCGTCTTACAATTTGGCGATCGGGCTCAATCCCATAATTACAATGACTCAACAACTGAACAATTTACTGTACCATAGTCTTGAAAAAGAAGGGGAAATTCTTATATTTTTTACTTATCCATTATCATATAAAAAATTATTATGGGCCAACATCTGATTTAATGGGCGCCAAAGGTTCATATTTGGGAACAATATTGTCATCGAATTTCTCATCCAAAAGGTAGAGAAACCCATTGACCTGCCAACAATTTTTATTATTTTTACGTTGGTTTTCTGAAAAAAAAATATAACCAATCTAAACCTTGCCCCGCAAAAATGTCCACAAAAATTGTGTGTGTCAAAAATAAAACGCGGTGCTGAGACATTCTGTCCTTTTTTTGTGATGAACATAACCTTCAGTTTAGTCGAACATTTTTTTTAAATATGTAGATGATTTGGAAAACCGCTCAATGCCGGCTTGTCCAAAAATCTAGGTTGCGTTGAGAGTTGCCAGAAAGGGTTTTGTAACTTTATCTGATTGCCCTTGGTATATTTTTGTTGCAGTTTCGGAACATTGATGTTCTGTGTTTATTAGGAGCTAATATAAAACCGAACGAATCCGTCTGTTTCTTTTAATCGGAGCTAGTTGTACCTAGCTGACATATTTTACCAAAAAAATTTGTTTTCAAATCTTGTAGGTACCTCTTTGTAAATATTGTTTCGCAATTGATTTGAATCGGTGTGAATAAGAATTTACTTTGATAAAGTAAGTTCGAAAATTCGAACATAGCATTTACTTCGCTGTACCTGTCAAACCTGACCAGTAGATCTGAATTTTTCTAACAGCTTTTGTGGAAATTGAAATTAAAATAAATAAATTCAGAAATATGAATGCAATCTGTACTTTTGAACTTCAATTGTACCTGGAAATATGATTTTTGTTTGTCAAATAGCTTGTTGATGATTCAATTCTTCTTCAGGTGCCGGGAATTGTATCCGACATTGTTGGAAATATTTATTTGTTAACACAATAGACAATAAGTTAAAAAAAGAACTATGAATTACAGGGAGGATATCCGTTATATACCTACCTTAAAAATGATTCTCTCTAAATATTTCCATCTGAAAGAAATATTAGACAAAATGGTCCACAGTCCATTCTTCGCTTAAAACGAAATAATTGCTGGTTTTTCCGCAGGTATTTTGTTGCTTTTCCTGTACAAACAGAATTAAAATTAACTATTTATGAAAAAACACGATGAGAATTCATAATTCTTAAATTGATTTATGTTAAAAATGTGAGTATAAAATATTTAGCAAAAGGTTTAAGTCTGAGCATTTGCTTTGTCCGATAAGTTTTATTCACACTGATCTGATTGAAAGGTCAGTGCCGCCGCTTTTCGAACATGTCAAAAGTTGGAACTAACTCAAATTGGTTTTTATTTATTCGAAACGTAGAAAATGCTTTCATTTTGACATTTCTCTTCAGTAAAAGCAATTGCTGCGTTTTATTCATACGACCCATTATGTACTCCAGACGTATTTATATACATTTATGCAGCATTAATAAATGTGTAATAAAGTAATCATAATGCGTGACTTAAGTGTGATTATACAGTTGACCCAACCCAAGAATATTTTGCTGTATATCTACATTTAAAATTAGAAAACAACTGTTTTTAATAAGCTTGTCCCTGATTAGCCAAGGTTGTAAAAACTGCAGATTATGTAAATCGTTCCATTGCAGTCTTTATTAGCCGTTTCAAACAGCTCTAAATAGTTAAAATGGTCATATCTATAGATTATATACTCACTACCAACATCAAGATGACAAGTTTTTTACAAGATCAATCTGGGCTTGTGGAACTCATCGCAAACATAAGTAATCATTTTTTGTGAAATGGATTCTTTTAATAACCAAGTATGTGTTTTTTTTTTTTTAATTTACACATCAGAAAGTATTATTATATTGAATAAACTATTAAATTGTTATTGTTCCATAAAATCATAGGAAATAAATATTATATCCTCGTTAAGGCCAAGCAAACTCTTAGACGCTTTTCCCCGATTACCACTGCTTTCTGCACTCCAAATAAAACCAGGTTTATTAAATTATAGTGTAGAACACTCTTTGCACACTAAACTCTCGCTTTTTCTGATGCTGAATTCAAAAGAAATCCAACTTCGAATGCCTACGTCAAAATTGGACGTGACTTAGAAAAAATTAGTCAGTCAACAGCATTGTTTATTTGTTTACTCGCACAACAGTGTTAGAATACGAGGCTATAAAATAAGTAATTAAATTTAGCTATTCAAGATCCAAAGTTCCAAAAACTTTATACGTCTTGTTCGCAAACAGCGTCACCAGACACCTGGAACACTTTGATAACGATTGTTTGTCCATGACCTGACCTACATTTGGTAAATTTATTTGCAACACTCCCACCCCATGACGCACGATAGTGAACAACATTTTTAATTGTTTTTATTTACGTAATGCGAAAGAGGCTATATCTACTATTGCACAATCAAATCTTGGGTTCCTATTTAGTGATCCTTAACTTCTGCGCTTAAGTAATGGACCTGTCATAATCAACTGTTTAGTACACACTGAATTAATGTTTTGATTGTCGGTGAGAATAATCATTAGAAATAATTTACAACACTTTTAAATGTTTCTGAAATTATGTTCATTATTATGCTCATTGCATGTAACACGGAGGTGTGCAGTAGACTGCTTGCAGTCTTAAGAATTCTTAACAACAATTTTTTTTAATGAAATCATTTTAAGTTTACTTGATTGTTCCTTTAGTTGCAGTTGTAATAAGTACTGACATAATTTTTTTTAATATTTCATTGTAGGTAGGTTTCATGGTCTGGTTGTACACCCTTTAGCATAAGTTCATCGGTGTCACCTCGCCTAATTTAAATCTATAATGAATCTGTAAATATCATCAGCACCACATAAAGGTGCACGAGTTATATGAAATAAAACTATTTCCTTTTTTATGTTTACCTTTACTGTGTAACAGCCAACTTAAAACTAAACTCAGGAGAGCATTGAAAAACTGAATTTTAACATATTTTCATTAGCGTTACAAAATTTCAATGAAGTCAAAAACATTAGAATAAAGAGTAAGTAGTGGCAAGGAAGTCGAAGAAGGACAGCGCAATATGTAATCTCACATCCTTTGCTAAAGAGATGTCGACATAAACTGTACAGCCTACCCTACCCTAATATGAAACTGTCTGAATAGAATGAGGCTTGCTCATAATTACTTTTAGCCATTAATATAAATATTTTGCAGGTCACAATAGAATTTTTTATATGATAACTTTCGCTTTGATGAGCTTGTAAAATTTAACCCGAGTAGAAAAATGTGCGTTACCTCATAAACAATTAATTTATATTTGGTCACAAAAGATAATTTTAGATGAGTATTTTTTTTTTTTAAATCTTAACATTAACGTAATTAACATTATTTCGCTGAATACTCACTTTGACAAATATTATATGAACACCATGTTTAGTTTTAATCTACTTACATCTAAATCATTCATGTTCGGCTAAAGGTGCGTTGCGGTCTCTACGTGTCGCTCACGTACCAGTTAGCATCATATCCAAGAAAGGCCTATACAGAAACTTTGGTCAAGGCAATTATTTTTGAGTGTTTATCAACATTACAGGGCGCATTCTTTGTTTACAAAATGGAATACTTTCAGAACCTGATTGTTTATAGAGAATTTCCTTTTCTTTTTTTTTTTGTAAGAAACATCCCAGGTCCATCTATTCTATTTATAAATCAAACACGCAATTGCAAGAACAACTTTTAATATATTGCGCCACTGCTTGCATTGGGCATTGGCAGTAGGCGAGAGAAATTTTATGAAACACCAGATATAAATCGTGTTAATCGGACAAACTGCGTACATGACCGACGTATTGCATTTTGATTGCATTTACTTTACGCATTTAAAAAGTGCTTAAAAAAACCTCGTTGAGACTTCAGATTACTGTTCGCGAGAACATTTTCTGAATCATGCATTTAAATCTTCACCTCTAAAAGTCTCTGTTCGGTAAAACTTTCGAACCTGCTTCTGTAGTAGGATCTCAAGTTATGAAAAGTTATATAATGTAGATCGTCTTTGGATATCCCCCTCCTAATGGAAAATCACACTACTAGACTGGAACAACATAATATTTTCA
This sequence comes from Cheilosia vernalis, assembly GCA_949126925.1. Lineage (NCBI taxonomy): Eukaryota > Metazoa > Arthropoda > Insecta > Diptera > Syrphidae > Cheilosia > Cheilosia vernalis. The sequence goes on along the minus strand of OX421361.1, from coordinate 44,898,767 downwards.
AAACCCCATCGAGGACTTGCTTTATCTAGCTGCAGGTATTCCATTTTAAACGTATACTTTCTCTCCGAAAACGAGTACCTAGGTACCATAACCATAATTAGGTTGAGAGAGATAGGGTGAGAAATACGGACTTATTAAAATAAGACAGAATTTTACATTTTATTTTAGGGAGAAAAATAATGTTCGTGTAAGAATTTAATTATTTAAATATTTGTTATTTGTATATTAAGATGGATTACATTTAGATTAAGTATTTAATTTCACATTTCTAATCTTAACGCCTGGTTTTCTGAATCACACGGCGCACACTGGGGCAGAATGGCCTTAAAACTGTCATCAAATCAAAATAACGGATTTTTTTTTTTATTATATAGTTTATTCAAGATAGAATAAAGAATCGTCGTCGTCGTCATTATGACTGTCGTCATCAATATCTACATGAGCTGTTGCGTAATCATTTTGAAGGGGTGGAGCTTTCAACATAAAAATGCTTCTTTAGGATTATTTTTGACTTTGTTTTTGACTGGCTTTTCCTTACTGGTGATAACAGGATCGGAGCTCAATAAAAAAAAGTTAAAAATATCCCTATTAGATTTTTCTCTGCTACAAAAATAAATTATTAGAAGACATTCCTAAAAAAAATAATAAATTTTGATTAACAATGACGTTTTAGTATAATTTTTATCTTTTCGCGAAGTACCTTAAAGTTGGTCTATTTCGTGAAGGAGCAAAAAGGAGCAGGAAATTTCAATTGTTTTTAAGACCTTAAACAATAACGTTTATTTTCGTGTAATTTTCATTGCTTAATATTGCTTAAATAATAATAATAATAATAATTTTTTGCGCAACAGGTCCGTAGGGACCCTAGGGGCCTAGCTTCTCGCAACCATTCGTTTTGTGTGAGTTTTCATTTTTGGAACGAATGGAAGGGATCTACAATTTTATGCCGATTCCAAACGGCTAATTGAGAAGCTCTTTCATGACAGTTATACTCTCGGATGTTTGTCAGACGTTCGCGAGAGGTGGCGCAGTGAAAAAAACCCTGAGTTGGAAATTGGGTTTTTGCGGGATTCGAACCTGAACCCCTCGCTTAGTAGTCCAACACACTAACCACTAAGCCACTGCGCCACCATATTAATATTGCTTAAAACCTAATTGAAATATCTATTGTTAATCAATTTTCTTAAGAAATTACTATAGATCAAATTTTGTCTTATGTACAAAAAACTATTTATGTAATGAAGAAAAAAAATCACAAACACAGTTACATACCTGAAGAAGAAGGTTCCATACCTAAATAACACCAACAAATAATTAACTTTACCGAAAAAAACTAATCTGAAAATGAACGTAATTCACTTATAAGAACTGCTTGACCTGCAAGACATGAGTATAATCTACCGTTGTAAGGAACCGGTTTTGTTGCGAATGTTTTAAATAGTGTCCAACTGTGCCCTATTTAGTACTCTATGTAAGTGGTATATAACTTTCCCGCAAAAAAAAAAAAATTTTTTGTAATTATCGGCACTTTTTGGTCGTTTTGCCCCAATGTGCGGCGTTTAAACAATAGCCACTTAACTATATTATTTTATTTTATATTAACGTGGATTTATTTTATTTTAACGCTGGTCTATTTTATTTTAACGTTGGTTAGTATTCATAGGTTAAGCGTTTAGTGTCAGCATTTGAATCTGCAAATGTTCATATTAAGCAAATTCGGAAAAAGGAGGTTCATGCAAAACCCTCCAGTTTATTCTTTTGCTTCCTTTAAAGATGTTCGACACAATTTAAACTCGAATTTTGTCAATTGCGAGAAATTATTTTTGACAAATTTTTTGAATACCATCGTGGTGGAAAACTACAAAACTTCGGCTGTCAAAAAAAATGTTATCGCTCCACGATAAGATAATAAATTGTCCTGTGGGTAATTCTTTGAAGTTTTCTTTTTCTGAAACTAGAGAAATATCTGTTGAGATTGGAGAGTTTCTGTTTTCAACACTCAAAAGACAGAAAATCAACCAAATATTATTTATTGAGCGCAATCGCCACAAATGGCCTAAATGGCTTTTGAGAGTTGTAATTATGGAAATTCAATTTTTAGCCATTTTCAACTTTGAAAGCGAGGAGATTGCAGTTTCGCCTTTTTCAACAAATTTTGACACTTATACTTCGTTCATCTCCTTAAGCGTAGTACGCTGCTAGTCCTAGCTAAATTTTGGTATAAAGAGCGCCTTGGATTAGTGTCACAAAAAAAAAAACTGTTGTTCTTTGGAAATAACTTATACTTCAAAAATTGAACTCTCTCTAATTTAAACTACGAGTATTTCCTTTTCTAGGTACTCCTGTCGAGGTGTTTATTGAAAAAACTCATCCTTACTTACAGAACACAAAGATCTGTCAAAATTTAGCTTGAGAAAATCTGCCGCCCCATTAAGTGGGCACGCTAAATTTTCACAGATAAACATGTACATTTTGAAACAAAAGTTTGATTTTTAGCTCGAGCATAGTTAAATGGGTTCGCTTAAATTTAGTTCAGCTAAATTTTGTAGAGAATTTTGTATGGAAGCGAGCAGCGTATACTAAGCTTTAAAAAATAAAACAGTTGTGTAACATAACTAGACTTAGCAATAAAGACCGTAATATGAAACAGTTTTTATAAACCCTTCATGGGCTTTTTTTAACATCTTAGCTGGAACGAATACAAGCAACCACAAGGCACAAATTTTGTTGCTTTACACTTGTCAGCGTAGCCTTTCTTTTACCAGCGATATGACTACCACTATCACTATCACCCCCATTTAAATAATAGAAAAAAAAAAAAAATCGCAATGCCAAACAAAGACTCAATTAATTAACAATTATTATAACTATTGTATTTTACAGGTCATAATTCGATGCCCGCCCGTTCGTGTAAAACCCACCAAAAGGATAGGGGACCACATCACTGTGGGAGTTAATGTAATGATGCCTCTGGAAACTGTTAATAGAATAGTTTGCTTCGCAATGTAGTTGTATGGCCATGATGTTATTTGTTAATATTTAACATGTAAATGCTTAGTTTTTTTTTTTTTTTTTTTTTCTTTTGTCTGTATTTTATTATTGTTTGTTCTTTTATTTAATAGCTGATATTACGTCTCATATATTGTTAGTTGTAGTTATGTATATGTTTCAACATCGTGTTGGACATAAATAAATTTATTTTCTTAACTCTTAAGCATGAAGCTGTTAGCTTCTAAAATTACTTTTTGTTGTTAAGTTTCCTTTCCAAAAGTTCTATATGCGCTGTGCAATTTATGTGAGCAAAACGCAAAATAAATCGTTTAAATAATATTTTTTTTAATATAATAATAATTATTGTTATCCCAATTGAGATAAGATACTAGGTGCCAATTTTTTCTATACCATAACTGTACGATTAATCATTGTTTGTGTTTCTCTTTTTATTGTTGTAAGTGAAAAAGTGGAGAGTTTTTGACGTCAGTCAATCACAAAAAGCGGTTAAAATAAACAAACTCATTATGCAATGAAGGTTTTCCTTTCTTCTTCCTCCTCGTCCGAAAGTATATACATACAATATACATGTAGCAATGATCTTGATTATTTGTATAAGCTGCTCATACACACCGCACACACTTGATCGCCCTTGCTTTGGAGTTTTCGCGCGCCTTACACTCTCCATAGGGGGAACAATATTGTGTAACACGAGTACAACAAAACGCAAAAATTAAGGTGGAGGTCTCGTGAAAGTGGATTTTATTTCACGACTTCGTTTTGGACCCCACTCTTAGAAAATCGAAGAAAAAAAAACTAAATTCACGTGCCCGGCGGGCATTCGCAACGCAGCGTGTATCCAGCGTTTAAATGCTGATGTTGGTCTGATTGGTAAGCTGTGGTGACGGTGAGGTGCTATGCTGTTGTTAGCCGCAAGTGTTGCAACACACTGTGACGCACTTTAAACTTATAATCCAAGCGTTCGTTTGGTTCGTTGGCGCACGGTTGCTGCTCAGAGTGTTGGTACAGGTAAGTGCTGTAATTAAATTCGGGTCACATTCAGCGTTTTTGGTTAGTTTGGCAGTTTGTTTTAATTTAACGATTTGTTTGTGACTTGTATTGTCGCTTGTAACTGCGGTGATGCGGTTCATTGGACACTTTCGAGTGCGCATATAGTCTGATGCGTTATGTCACAGTTGAGTTGTTTTATAATAATTTCGACGTGTGCCTATTTGGGCTGGATTATGTTAGACGAAATTGTTTTATGGTAGGTATATGGCATGCGGGAACTTGTGTTGATATTTTGTAATGGAAGTTAGATGCAGAAGGAATATAAAGCAGTTTGTAGGTGTTGACAGTTGTAGTGTGGATTGGGCGAACGAACTTTAATAGTTCATAGCAAGGTTAAAGGGTTCTCCGATATGGGAGTTGGGTCTTTAAAACAGACTGAATTTGTATGTACCATATCCATATAAGTAGGGTGTACATATTTTCAATGTCACTCTGTTTAGAAGAATAACAACTGCGTTCAAAACGCTTCAATGACTTTTTTGCACGAGACAGTTAAAGACAGAATTATGAATGACTCTTCAGCGGCAACTGAAGTTATTCAAAAGTTTGTAAGGGGGCTTGAAAATCATAGCAGAATGTTCCAGCAGGATGCTGGTTCTATAGAAACTCAATGTAGCGACTGCGACAGAGAAAATTTAATAACAATAATTGTGATCTGTTCAGATCAGCTCTTTTGGAAACGTTGTCCACAACAGCGGCATTGATTATGGTTCAAAGGAAGTGTCATCTCCCTTTCAGACCCCATTACGAAAGGTATAAAGGCCGACGGGTTCGCGATGTTTTAACAGATTTTTACGTCCACAAACAGTGCTAACGTTTTATTCGTCGATGAGTATTTTTTGTTCATACAAATTCGAAACAGTTTGCAGTCCGAAAATGCCTGATGGGTACATTTTGCGATTGTAAGGTTCAAAAGGTTTTTCTTGAAACTATTCTATTGGCAAACGATCCATACAAGACCATTCTCACAGCCATCTAAATGGTTGACTTTTTATTATAGTGACTCATTCATCGCACCTATAATTTTATGTCGCATCAAAATGACTGATTAAAAAGCTTTCCAGAGACAGTCAATGTCTTGACTTATGAATCCTTGTCAGACGTGTGCTTCAGACGGCAAAATGGGAAAATCCTTTAGTTGTAGGTAAGTAAATTGTGTTTTTTCATAGGTTGAACGTGAGACCCTTCACTTAATAGCATACCACAGGCCAAACTTTCCAATCAAGCATTGCGTCGACGTTACAGCAACAGCTATACCTAATGCTATGCTATTTTAATCCAGCGTTCAGACAATGTAATTTCAACTGCTGCTGCCTTGGTGGCTTTGGGGAGATTGACCTCGGATTGGATTTCTGCAACTCTTCGAGATTTCTGTGAAACGTCAACTACATTTTTTGGCTGGACTAGGTATACGAACACGAAGTACGAACGCGTTGCTAGTCAACTTTTCGCTTTTCTCTCTCTCGGGGGATATTTTGAATTTTAACACTTCGAAATGTCAACTGAGTATGGCAGAAAAAAACCATTCCCGAACGTCCCCATTTTTTAAGAATTTAGTATTTATTTAGATCTACGACAGAAGTTATCAACAGATCTTGAAAGAAAGTATTTAAGTATTCTGCAAATGGCTACGTTCGGATACCTAGTTTATGTAAAACGTCAATTAGATTTGTCGGGACTATGAATCCGAACGCGTTGACTAAGCAACTTGAATTGTTTTTGTATTCTCGCGGTCAGGGTTACCTTTGTTTGATTTTGCAATTTTTTATTTGGAAAAGGCCCTTCATACATTTTTTGAAAATTGTTATTTTCTATATCACAACACTATTATAGTCTTATGCGAACTAATGGTTGTTAAATTTATGCGAAAATTCTAAATTACCAGAGTAGCCTTAGAAATGACACCTTTTTCTCTCACCGACCTTTTTTTCTACTCTTCAGAATTCTTCAGCGGCCACTCTGTTTATTTTAAATTCGACTCTTCGAAATGTCAACTGAATATGCAGGCAGGATTTTCCTGACTAGATTTGTCGGCTTCCCCTCCATAAACGTCAACTGCAAAAACAATACACGTGACCACTTTGGGCCAATAAAAACTGAAAAACATCTAGTCAGACAGCTGTCAGACTTACTAAACTAGGAATGCGAACGTCCCCAATGATAATTGGTATCTACCCAGAGGTCCGTTCAGTTTTTCCTATTTTTAAAGTACATATTCAGCAAATGATTAGGTACAAAATAAAAGCCCATAACTTGACAACCAATCATTGAGAAACGATGTGCCCAAAAAAGAGCAAGAGCAAGTGCAGGTATACCTAAATGAATAAATTTCCCACGTCACGGCCCAATTGCGTCCACAATTAATTAATGACATTATAGAGATAGTGCATAAATATTAAAAACGTATACCTTGCTACCCGATTCGTGATCGCAATACACGAGCTATTCCGGAAAATGTCATCCAACTCGGATTCGAAAAAAAGACCCCCATATTCATTCTGGTTAGGTTAGTTCCGTTGTTTTTTTTTCTCCAAGCGTCCACCCCATTCATTGGAAATTCATGACAAAAAAAAAAACGAAAAAAAAGCTTCAATGAAACTGAGTTGCTATCGCAGTGTTGTTGCTCATTACTTTATATGACATGTCAGTTCGTAAACGCGTTGGCGACCTTATCACGTTTGGGTGTTTTATTCAGTTTTTCATCCGACACCGACAGGAACCTTCGAACAAATTTGCACGGCAAAATATATAAAAACTCATATCAAAAGGAAAGTGCGCGCACATTAATATCAATTCAGAGTTGTTTTTGTTTTGTTTTCATTATCATTGTCATGCCAGCAGCAAAAGCGACAGCGACAATGGCAATCGCCTCGAAACGCTCAATGATAGTGCAGTGCTCTATACAACATACACAGCCACCAAAAGCATTACGCACACTATTTTTTTTTATTTATATTCGATTGCTTATTCGGCGCATACGACTACTATGAACGCGTGCGAATAAAACAAGCAAAATGTGATTTTGCCAGAGGAAAAAAAAGCTATCGCCAAGCGGACAAGGAAGGCCGCCTAACAAATGTCTGGGGATTTATAAATATTTCGAAATTATTAAATTGTTTACGGCATTGACCTTCCCTAACTTCTTCTGAAATACGGACTGCACTTGTAGCTGAAAAAAAAAATTATAGCAATAGAGGCTACCACTGTCGATTTGTGAAAAACCAGTGACGTAATGTTTGCTTTTGGTAAATAACACGTCTATTTCCAAGTTGTAAGTGTAACTCAAAAAAGTCATAGCAATACTGGCAGCAAACTCTTTGTAACTTATTTTCATAATCAATTTATTTAAAATAATTACACTTGATCACATTTACACTTTATAGAAACTTAATTGTAATCTTTTGTACAACATGGTTGTTTGCATAATTAAATAAAATACTGTTACATTCAGGCAGGGATTCGTAAAGATAAAACACTATTCCGTTTAACTTCTCTAATAAAATTCACTTTTATTAAACTTTTATCGACTATTCTAATATTTCACTTATTAAGTACCAGAACACTATTACTTAAACAATTCTTCAACGTTTCAAACCAATCACTTTATTTACTCTATTACTTTTCACTTATTTATCTTCACAAACTATTACTATCTCGAACTTTAACCAATCACTGTTATAAATCAACTGTCTCGCCCTCTTCTAAAAGCTGTCCTTTTATACCCGCTCCGCCATCTACGAGAACTTTCTAGCTAATTCTAAGTGGTTCTAGAACAAGGTTCAGTGGTGACAGATTCCAGTCTCCAATTGGAAGTGACACTTGAGTGGAACTTGTTTTGTGACTTTAAGGCCTGGTTTCACCAAACTGTCTAAGGCCTGGTTTCACCAAACTGTGACTAAGGGCTTGTTTCACCACTTAAGTTACACGATACCTTCCACGCCACAATATCCCCCTCTTAAACTTGTTCGTCCCGAACAAACTCGTTAACATTTTCACCACTATAACGATGAAGACGATCCACATGAACGACTTTCAGCTTGCCTCTTCCTCGTTGGATGCGATAGACAACGTCGTTGATGCGCTTTACGATTGTATAGGGCCCTTCCCAGTCTTGTTGCAACTTAGGCGATAAACCTTTCCTTCGATGAGGGTTATATAGCCATACCAGATCTCCTTCCTGGAATCCTGTAGTTGTCGTTTTAGTATCGTACCTCGTTTTCATGCGGTCACTGGCTATCTTAATCTTATCCCTAGTGTCTCGATGCACGTCCCTGATGATATCCCTGAGGTCTGTAACGTATTCCTCCTCATTCTTGGGCTCTTCGCATGGATATCCAAACATCAACTCGCTAGGTAGGCGGACTGTTCGACCAAATAAGATTTCAGATGGAGTATGTCCTGTGGTGTTATGCACTGCTCCTCGATAAGCCAATAAAAACATGGGAATCTGCTTATCCCAGTCTCTCTGGTCTTCGCCAACGACCTTAGAGAGGTGTTCATTCAGTGTCCTGTTGAAGCGCTCCACCATCCCATCTGATTGTGGATGAAGCGGGGTTGTCCTTGTCTTGTGAATCCCGAGTAACTGGCACACTCCTTGGAAAATCTTCGACTCGAAGTTCCGTCCTTGGTCTGAATGCAGTTCCAATGGTACACCGAATCTGCTTACCCAGTTATTGACGATTTGCTCCACCACGGTTTTAGCTTCTTGATTAGGGATAGCAAATGCTTCAGGCCACTTACTGAAATAGTCCATAACAACGAGGATGTAACGATTTCCATTGTTTGTTTCAGGAAACGGTCCCGCAATATCAACTGCTATCCTTTCGAAAGGGGCTCCAACATTGTATTGATGCATTTTGCCACGGACTTTCAGTCTCGGACCTTTGCTGGCCGCACATGTAACGCATTTCCTACACCAAGTTTCAACGTCCTCCCTTGAATGAATCCAGTAAAAGCGTTCCCGCACTTTTTCGAGCGTTTTATTGATTCCCAAGTGGCCTCCAGACACTCCATCATGCAATTCCCTGAGCACTTCCATTACCTTTGACCTGGGTACAACAAGCTGCATTACGAACGACTTTCCATCCGGGCTTTCCCATCTTCTTTTTAGAATGCCGTCTTGTACGTGAAGGGAGTCCCACTGCGCCCAGTATGCCTTCAGCTCGGGGCTCCTATTGGATATCTCCTGCCAGTCTGGTTTTCCCTCATGCTCCTTCCAGGCGATAATCGGTTCGATATCCGGATCTTCCCTTTGAGCCTCCCGTATTTCCCGCGCACTCCAGCCACCAATTGGCATAGCTCTCACCCTTTGAGCGGACGCGACATCTTTTTCCTCGTGTCGTAAGCAATGTTTGCAATTTGCTTTGCACGGTCGACGGGAGAGAGCGTCTGCATTAGAGTGAAGACTTCCCTTTCGATGTTGTATTTCGTAGTTGTACATCTGCAGCCGTTCGATCCACCTTGCGACTTGGCCTTCAGGATTCTTAAAGTGCAGCAGCCACTTTAAAGATGCATGATCTGTGCGGAGGATGAATTTCCGCCCATAAAGGTACTTATGGAAATGTTTTGTCGCCAATACCAAAGCAAGGAGTTCGCGCCTGGTAACACAGTAGTTCCTTTCTGGCTTTGAGAGAACTTTGCTGAAGTAGGAAACTACTTTCTCTTGGCCATCGTGCACCTGGGAAAGGACGGCTCCAATTCCCACATTACTAGCGTCTGCATCCACAATAAATGTTTTCCCAGGGGTGGGGTACGCTAGTATGGGGGCGTTGCACAACTGTTGTTTAAGTTCCTTGAAGCTCTTTTCGCACTCACCTGACCATTTGAATTGTTTGCCTTTTTCTGTCAGTTGATGCAAGCTCTTTGCGATCCTGGCAAAGTCCTTTACAAATCGTCTGTAATAGGTCGCAAGTCCCAGGAAGCTTCTCAGTTGATGTTTGTCTTTGGGTACCGGCCAGTTTCTCACTGCATCGACCTTCTCCGGATCAGTCTTGACTCCTTTGGAAGAGATGATGTGCCCGAGGTACTTCACTTCTGGTCTAAATAAGGAACACTTCTTCGGGTTAAGTTTTAGTTGCGCACTTCGTAGTCTTTGGAACACCTCCTTAAGGTTATCTCGATGTTCGTTAAATGTTTTTCCTACTACGATGACATCGTCCAGGTAGACCAAGCAGGTTTTCCACGTTAGTCCCAGCAGAACGCGCTCCATTAGACGTTCAAAGGTAGCTGGAGCATTGCACAGTCCAAATGGCATTACTGTAAACTGCCAAAGCCCGTTTCCTGCTGTGAATGCTGTTTTCTCGCGGTCTTCTGGATGGATCTGCACTTGCCAGTAGCCACTCTTCAAATCGAGAGTCGAAAACCATTTGGCTCCGGATAGTGTGTCTAGGGTGTCGTCAATTCTTGGCAGGGGGTAGCTATCCTTCTTGGTGACGTTGTTGAGTTGGCGATAGTCCACGCAGAATCTCGTACTTCCGTCTTTCTTCTTGACCAGGACGACCGGCGATGCCCACGGACTTTTTGAGCTTTCAATCAGTCCTTCCTTTTCCATCGTCGAAACCATTTCTGCAACCTCCGTCTGCTTAGCCAATGGTAGTCGTCGGGGAGGCTGACGAATCGGTCTCGCATCTCCGGTGTCGATTCGGTGTTGTACGAGATGTGTTCGGCCATACTCGCTGTTCTGCGAAGCAAATATATCGGCGAACTCGTTGATTAAACTACCTGCCATGGACCGCTGCTCCTGATCCAGCTCGCACTCTCCGAGTATATTCTTTTTCATTTCCGATATCTCCGTTGGTCTAACCGGTTTCACATCACTTGCATTGGACAACTTTGTGACCGCAGTAATTGGTACGCACTTTCCAATCACTTCTCCTTGCTTTAGTTTCACGCTTTTGTGTTCCACATTGAGGACACGAACGGGAACCATGTTGTTTTTGGGTTCAACCAGCATCTTTCCGACAATATAGCTCTGATAATAATTTTCTGGATGTGACTCGACTAGGTAGAATCGGTGGCTCCCAGGATCACCTTCCAGCTTCGTCCAAATAACTGTCTCTGACGAAGGTGGTAATATTTCGTCCTCACTTACAACTGTCCGTAGAGCTGCGACGTTCTCGTTCCCGTAAACCATCGGAATCTCAACGTTCTTGTACTTTATAACTTGCAAACCGATGTCGAGTACTATATCATGCGTCTTCATGAAGTCGATTCCGATGATGCATTCGTCACATATATCAGCCACTAAGAATGCATGGGAGAAGACTATTCCTGCAAGGTTTATCGTCAAGAGTACCTCACCATACACCTTTGCTGTTGCTCCAGTTGCTGTTTTCAGACAGTAGCTGCTGGTGTTGTGCAGCCATGATTGGCGAACGATGTCCCTCCTGACTATGGAAGCGGTGGCACCTGTATCGATTGTGGCGACATACTTCTTTTGGTCGATATGGGCTTCCACTGTCAAGCTTCTATTACACCGTTTGGTCTGGGAAACCTGAATTGCGGTCCTGGGGGCGTCGGTTCCAGAAACCAGCTTCTGCCCCGCGAAGTTGGTTCTTACTCGTTTCCCATCCGCCGAATGCTCAAACGCCTCCTCGTTCCTAGTTCTGCAATGTGGACAACTGCCCTGTCTACGTTCGGCTCTGCACTGTCGTTGTAAATGTCCAATTTTGTTGCAGTTCCAGCAACGGATCGGTCCCCTTCGAGAACTGTTACGGTCTACTACTTCTGTTCTCTGGCACGAACATTCAACAGATGTCATTTCTCTCACGCGGTGAAATCCTTGAGATGCTTGGTCAGCAGCTTTCATGGTTAAGGCAAATGCCAGTGCCTCAGGAAGAGTTCTCTTTCCAGCCATTCGTAGAGCCATCTGCAGTTGTCTGTCCTCTATGGCTTGTGTAAATGCCTCAATAGCCATTTCATTGATGACGTCCTCGCCGGCATTGGGATAAGACAAGTGCGCTAGCCGTTCGATATCAGCTTGCAGTTGCTGGAGTGTTTCTCCCCTCTTCTGGATTCTACTGCGCAGTTGCACCCTATACACTTGCTGCATGTGGTCGTCACCAAATCGCATCTCAATAGCCTTCACCAAAGTCTCGTAGTCGCGTTGTTTTTCTTCGGAGATAGTTTGAAGCAATTCTGCAGCTGTACCTCGTAATGCGAGCGTTAATGCAATCGACTTATCCTCGTCGTCCCATCCATTGGTCGTTGCAGCTGCTTCGAACTGTCTCCGATAAATCGGCCATGATGTTTGACCATCAAAAACGGGTGGCTGCATCTCCTTCTTTCTTGGGCAGTCAGCAGAATATTCCCGAGCCTTCTGTTTCTTGACTATTTCGAGCTCTTTAGTTATATTCTTGATGTTTGTTCCGAGCTCTTTAGCTATGTTCTCGATGTTTGTCTCGTGTTTTTGAAACGTTTTGTTAATTTCCTCAAACTTTGTTTCATGCTCGTTTAATTTTTCATCAATCGCGTCGATTTTTACATCTAGAACATTCTTAAATTCTTCCACTGCATCTTTTTGTGCGGCGACAATGGAATTTGTCTGATCTTCAAGAGAATTTTTCTGTTCTTCTAGAGAATTCTTCTGTTCTGCGAACTTCAATTCCATGGAATTCTTCTGCTCTTCGAACTTCAATTCCATAGAATTTTTCTGTTGTTCTAGAGAATTCTTTTGTTCTGCGAACTTAGATTCCATAGAATTTTTCTGTTCTGCGAACTTAGATTCCATAGAATTTTTCTGTTCTGCGAACTTAGATTCCATAGAATATTTCTGTTCTTCCATCTTCGCAAGAAGTAATTCCATCATAGAGCTAATGTCAACGCCTGTACTTACTTGTTCTTCTGACACGTCGAATAGCATGGTTTTTGGATCTTCTCCCTCGTTTTGGACAGCTTCCTGCAGACGAAGTATGAGGTCACTTTTCCCTCCAGCTGTGGAGAGATTCCGCTTTTCTAGTTCACTTTTCAATTGGGGTATGCTTAGATGTAGCAATACACGACCCATTTTGTTTGTCTCTTGTAATTTCAAAAAAATCACAAATTCACTTTTTTTTTTTTTTTTTTTAACTACACTTAGACACTTAGCACAGAATAAGTTTTATCCCACTTCTGACACCAATGTTACATTCAGGCAGGGATTCGTAAAGATAAAACACTATTCCGTTTAACTTCTCTAATAAAATTCACTTTTATTAAACTTTTATCGACTATTCTAATATTTCACTTATTAAGAACCAGAACACTATTACTTAAACAATTCTTCAACGTTTCAAACCAATCACTTAATTTACTCTATTACTTTTCACTTATTTATCTTCACAAACTATTACTATCTCGAACTTTAACCAATCACTGTTATAAATCAACTGTGTCGCCCTCTTCTAAAAGCTGTCCTTTTATACCCGCTCCGCCATCTGACGAGAACTTTCTAGCTAATTCTAAGTGGTTCTAGAACAAGGTTCAGTGGTGACAGATTCCAGTCTCCAATTGGAAGTGACACTTGAGTGGAACTTGTTTTGTGACTTTAAGGCCTGGTTTCACCAAACTGTCTAAGGCCTGGTTTCACCAAACTGTGACTAAGGGCTTGTTTCACCACTTAAGTTACACGATACCTTCCACGCCACAATACATACTAAATAGGTACTAAACATATTTCGGTTTAAACAAATTTTTGTGTACGACCATTATTTTTGAACTCATGACATTTAATTCGTCTCCCAATTCTTTTCGATTTCGAATAAAAACGACTAAACGGATTAGGGTGCTTAAGATAAAAACATAACTTAATAAATAGGTATTAATTTTTTAACAGACTGGCGAGTTCAGTACTTAATTTCGATTGTAGTAGGTATGTACATCTGCAGCACAATCAAAAAGCTCTAGGTTTCTTCTATTGGATGGTAAACGGCGCTCTCAAGGTTTGAGTACATGTTAAATTAGTATTACAGCGGCATCTAGCGATAAACCAGAGAAATATATTTGTATAAGGAATTATGTTTGTGTTAACGAATTCGAACTGGGAATGTTTCATCTTCGAATAAAATTCTAGTACAATCACAGAGGGCAAGTGGACTTTCGATGTCATGTAGGTAGGTATACTAAAATAATTTAACAATGATCAATATGAGAAGAGTTCAGTGTTTTTCACAAAAGATAAATTTACTTGGATCATTTTAATCTCTATTCTACTTCTTAATAAACGAATGCACAAACAATGGAAGTTTAAATAACAGATAACCATTTCGAATTATGATTTTTACAGTGGCTGAAATTTGACGTTTGTGAGCAGTTAAGGTTAGAATTTGAAATAATCTGTACTTTCTGAAGAAGGAAAATGTGTAAACTCGTTTGGTGTGGGAACAATCATGAAAGTCCTTTTCACTCCGACGGAATACAAATTAATAGAATTTGTTCTAAAGAAATGGAGCAGAATGGAAATGCGAAGAAGTGAATCAAAAATGAAAAGTGCAATCAACATTAAAATTTGTTAGCATTTTTGTTCTCCTATCAAATTGATTCCCTAGAGTCTGTACTAACCATGGTACGTGTACTTAGTTAATGCGGTTGGATTTACTGGGGGACCCCAAACATCTTGGAGTGAAAAACACTTGAGGTTTAGAAACAGTCCGAATCCGACTGCAGCGCCACCGAACACGCTCTGGACTCTACTTTCTGATTTTAGCTTCAAAGTTATTAAGAATAAATTTTACTTTGCTCTTCCTGACATGCGTCTTCTCGAAAAGATCGTAGAACCCTTGCTTGATCAGAATACAAAACTGAACTTCCTACTACTACGTTAACTGCCAGGATAACTACCTTCTCATGACAAGATCCTAAATACCGCACCCAATAATATTTATCTGTCACACAAACACCTCAAGAGAATCTATTTCTATGAACTTCTTTCAAAAAAACAAAAACCCTATTCAACCATATGGATTTGACTTTGCTACGACACTGCCCAATGACATTTGAATCTTCATACATCTGGGCATGTTTCAGATGTCACCATAACACGATTCATAATCGTCTCTATGACACTTTTGACTGCAAGAACTACATCTACATCTACATCTAAGCGCCGACTTCCATGCAGATACTTTTCTGTTTTCATTCAGTTTTTTTTTTTTTTTATGAACACCACACAGATGTGACATTTTAATCGGCATCCAGAGAGATGCTGGAATAGCATCGAGATTAATGCCGTGAGGAAAATCATAAATTAATTAGAGAGCTCATTTCGAAGTGATGTTTGTTTTTGTCTATCGTGATCCGACACGAATTAGTGGCATTTAGCTGCGATTTATCGTTCAAAGTGTTGGTTTTGGAATTTATGACGTTCCACGGGGAAATGGAAAATGCGTACGACGGAAAGGGCGGTGGAGCACTTCCGAGGTTGAAACGATTTACAGGTGTCATCATTGAATTTAATTGGCTGTGGTCGATGTTGGTGCTTATTTAAATTTCTTTTTAACTGATGAGCTATGAGCGCAGTAGAAATATTTAAAAAAAATTTCCTCAGCTGATATTTCACCCCCGCATTTTCGAAGGTTAAATGATAGTCAGGGTTTGTCTATTTTTTTTTTGGTCTAGGTACTAATTAGGACTAGTGGCGCCGTTTTGTCGTCGTCCTTCGAGGATGTTTAGAGAATTTTAAACACATTTTGTCTGCATTCCTTTTTTTTGAGGTATTAGGAATTCTTTGCATATTTCTGTTAGATATAAAGGGATTTTTCAGTTACAGCATGAGGTTTTTCGTAATTACATATCCTCGTTAGAGAAGCCGGAAGAACGTGGCGCCACCGCTAAACTGTGATAACATTTCCATGTCGTTATGTTGGTTTATAATTTATGGGAAAACAGTTTTGTCGAGTGATTGTATTCATGAAGTGGGGCTTAAAAGATGGTATAATGCAGTTGGAGCTTTTAAGATTAGTCCAAGCTACATTGGTCTGCACGATAGGCGGTTTGTGATTAGAGTTAGGAGTTTTAGCAATTCCTTCATTAATTTGAATTAGTTAGTTACCATATTTGAGTACAGCATTTTCGAAAGTATTCAGGAAGTATTTTCAAAAACTAAGAATTAAGTAAAATGTTGTATTCCAGTCACATTTTTTAGTGTAAGTCTTAAGCCGTTTAATAAATCAATACCCAAGCAAAACCTGGTTTTGGTCAACGTATTTTTGGAACATTTCTGCAGACTGAAAAAGATTTCTTTTTAAAATTACTCCAATTTAGCCCCAGATTCATGCGGAGTTTTGCTTTTAATGTCAAGCTTCATGCAGAAGTTGAAGACAATTTTCGTTTCGTTCTTGAAATTAACCAAATATAAAACAATTCACCATTCCAATTATTACTTTGGCGACTTACAACTATCCCCGGCGAAAGATCGAAATTTTAAAAGCTTCAACGTTTTGTCAATTGTGAATCAGTGTTATAAGTCGTGGGATTTCTCCCTTTTATTGAGTTCAATGTTCGAAAAGCTTTGTGGAAAAAGGTGAAAGCAACAAAACAGTTGGACATTTCATAAAATCTGTAAAAAAAAAGTTAAACTACCACTTCTTCGTGAAATTTCATACACAAAATTATCGCACCCAAGGATTTTCTAGTTTTTTCGAAGTACCTAATGCTATAAGACAGTGGGCCTTACTATTAATCTTTTTAACCTTTACATATGCAATTTTGTGTGGAAAAATTCGACCTTGTGATGTGAGTTCGATACTAAAAGTGATTATCAGTGTCGCGGTGTGTCCTGCCTGACTGACGTTCTTTTCAACGTATAGAGACTAAACCGCTAATCCTAGATTCGTGAAACTTTGAGGTTGTGCTCGTATTGCTATAAGAGACATTTTTCTTAATGATTGCCCTGTCCCATGTCGGCATTAGTTTAATAAACACGATAACTCTCACCCACGAACCGTCAAGTTAGTAGAGAGGTACAAATGGTATGACATAATTTCGTCCTTTCTTTTAAGGTTAGGTTTGTCCAGCTTTGGTTTTTTAACTGTTTACCGCAGCGATATATTGTTTCACATGTTAGTATAGAATAGAAAAATTGTTAGTTCAGAAGATTTATTTGTTTTTTAATAGCTCGTTTTAAGAGGGCTACACGCTACATCTTTAGCGTAAACTACTATTGTATGGGAGACTATTGTTTCTGGTGGGATTTAATAAAAACTTAATACCTAGTAGCATTTTTCAAACGCTGTTGATGAACAAAAATTTCCAAAGTTCTGACCGAAAGTTGTTGCAATATCAGCTCTCCTCTTAACAATTTAAGGGGATCCTAAGTCGAATAGAGATGAAACTTGCGATGCGTTTGTGGTAAAATGAAAATTATAAAAGATATTTCAAAAAATAACCTCTAGCCCCCTTTAGAAGGTTATAATACTATAACCTTCTAAGTTGAGTGTTTGACATTTACCATAATGGATAGCTTAACAATCAAACAACGCGTTAAAATTATTAAAACTTGCTTCAAAAGTGGTGATTCAAACTTAGCCACTTTTATCGCATTACGCGATGATCGACTTCGCAAGTAATCGGTAAAAAGAAATTTGAAGAGAGTGGAAGAGCATTGATGTCGTAAGGCCTGTGCATCATTGCAATGCACGCTGCTGCAAGTGTAAGTGTTGCTGATGATCCGAATTTATCGATTTATCAATTCGGAGCGATATGTGGTCGAATCGATCATGACTTGGGCGATACTGGTTCCAACAAGACGGGACAACAAGCCACACAACACGACCAGTTATGGCTTTATTGCGGGAGAAGTTTCCTGGTCGCGTAAATTTACGAATTTTGCCGATCAATTGGCCACCAAGATCATGCAATTTGACATACCTATTTTGTTCTTTGGGGCTACGCAAAAGACCGAATAATCCCCGAACTCTAGACGCATTTAAAACCAATATTACTCACGTTATGACCGAGAAGTGGTTTAAAGTCACCTCAAAAGAATCGCATGCTGCCATGCTGCGAATCTTCTCGAGGCGGCCATTTGCTAGACCGATTTTGAGGAGTTTTTTAAATAATTTTTGTATACACTGCATAAGGTGCATCGTGTAATCCATTTTGCGTTCAAAGGAGCTCTGTATCAGTTGACCCTTCCTGCTTAGTCATAACTATGTCAAGACTTTGATTAATGCCTCAAGTGGATGTTCACGCCGAGACTTGAGTTTTGCCCCCAATTTAATATGTGTAGGTATAGTTATCTTTCTTTTAATACGCAGTTCATGTGCGTATCGAAAAGTTGAAAATTGCGACGCCCTTAAAAACCACATTTTTAAGAGCACTTGCCAATCGGTATCACGCCTACAGAAAAGGGGTGTGGCAAACTCAGCGCTCCAACTTCCGTCACGTAACATCCCACTGAAACCCCAATAAAATGTTGTCCTCCTTTCAGCGGTTAAATATTCAATTTCGAACAAACAACGTACATTACAATCACATCATCAGCGCATCTCTGTACAAAAATGTCACGTCGCGAAACCTTCCTCAATGCTAAGTATGCTCGACTATTCGCCAGTATTCATTATCTGCAATTAGGAAAATTAAGATGTCATCTTCATTCGTGGAAATAATGCACTCGGCAAATTTGGTTATTAAATTAAGTAGACGCTTGACAATGATGAGTTTCACGAGTATATTCACCCATCATGGCATCGCATCCTAATTAACTTTAATTTGTATACACAATCCTTAGAGGAGCTCGTTTCAGCGTACGATCATATATGGGGTGTACTATACTATATACATGACACAGGCGTGAATCTGGCTGTTGTCGTTAGGATCACTGTCGCAAGTAGCATTGGACTGGCGTCGGGCCAAAAAATTCACACTTTGAACGATGAAAATGTCGTCTCGAATTAGTTGGTTATTCCTGATGTGCTTCTCCCTCCGGCACAAGGGTGCGAAAGCAGCGCAGCATGCTCCGAATGATGACACGAGAATTATGATTTAATAATTTATATTTTAATGATATAGTTTATGGGTGCTAAATGTTCATTAACATAGAAATGCTGGCATCCGTTGGGGATTTTTAATTAGTTTCGAGCAGTTGAAAATGTTATTTTGTAAATTTCTATGCATTAATCACCTGATGGTTCAGGTGTAGGTATGGGATGAGTATGGTGGAATGTATTTTGATGTTCTAATGAACGATTTCATAATATTGTCAGGGAAATTGCCTACAGCTAGAGTTCGACTTTCAAGCTAAAATTTCAAAAATTCTATATCCACTTGCTGCCGTTGTTGAAAAACAGACCAAAGTGATTTATCCAACCGATGGATCGTTTCGATTTTAAGGCACCAATTTCTGTAGTACCTAAACTTTCTAAGATGAATATTATTTGTTTTAACAAAAATAGGCCAAAACATTTGAGTGACTTCAAGTAGCTTGTTTTTTACAAATGATAGGAAAACTAGAATTTTTATTAAATAAATAAAATGTTTGAAAATATTTTTTGAAGCAAAGTATTAAATTCAGCCGGTGATTTCTTCTGATGATTTCTTTACAAAACGCGACCTACGACAATAACCCGATTCAGTTAGACCCTCAAGCTAAATCCGTTTCATTTTAAATAGGTTCCTGAGATATTCTCCTTGAAAGCGAGCGCCCATTTCACCAAGAGCTTCATTTACGAAAATAAATGCACACCCTGCCTGGCCCTGACATACCTAGACCACGCGCTTATTGACTCCAACACAACTTTGACTGATCGCCAAACAATCAATTAGTTTCAATGTTCTCTGACTGCCTGCTGACATCGAACTTCCTCTGCGGCGATTAATGTGACTGACAAATCTGTGTTCGTTAGCGTTTCCCGTTTGACGTTGAGCGCTTAAGTGTGGACGTCTAGTTGCATTTTAGATAAGTTGTCCTTACTCCGATAAAACGAAATGGCGGGTTCACTCAGAATATGGAAACTTAATTCGTTTAACTTTTTTAACCTAACTTTTCCAGCTGCTGTCGAAAGTACGGAACAAACTCTATAGGTTACAAAATCCACAAGTAGGAGTAGACACAGCTGCTGTAACTTTCCAAATTGTCACACCAAACTGTTCACAGATTACATTACACTTGTTAGCGTCAGTGACTCTCAACTAGAACAGTTCGGTGAGATCTACTAAACAGCCGTCAACAAAAAATTAGCATCACCCGTCCCGGCAGCTACAAGACACATCCTTGCGAGCCATCAACCAAATCGGATACTTTCCTGGAAATTAATTAAAACATATGCTCATCACTCAGGGCCATAAATCTGCCACCACAATTATCACATTTGATTCGACTATGTGCAACTGCACACCACCATCCACCAGTCGTCTAAATAAGGGGTGCAGCGTGCAGCAACTTGAACAGCGCAAAATAATCCTAATTAGTGTATCACTTTCAGAGGACTTCCTCCGAGCCGCACCAGCGACAAGTGCGCAATCGAATGTGTTATCATTTAAATTCACAATCAAGGCACAGTTCCATGGCACTGAAATAGAAATAGTTGCCAGTGTTGCGGCGCCCTAGGTGCAGCAGTAGCAAATTCCACAACGTTCTGGTTCTGCCTTCGCACCAAGTGACACTGACAACGACAAGGTTGAATAATTGCCAAAATTAATTGCTCGGCGCATCGACCGGCAGTTTAATTGAGGAAACCCATCCACATTCGATTTGTTTTGTTTTGCGTACGCGCATTTGACTCGCGCTCGCACCTTTCTGTTTTCTGGTTTCTGCCCAACCGAGCCGGGAAGATCAGCGCCTTTCCCGAAACCGAAACAATTCAATTTAAATGGAGCAAAACAGTGTCAAAATAATTAATACGTCCTCATTATAAATCATCACATTTCAGTGTTTGTCACCAAACACTCATAAATCTCGCCGCTAGGTCGTCCCTTATTTGGTTTTGTGCGTGCTCGTCCTCTCTCCCCGGGGAGTGCCAGTGCCATTAGTCTTCCAATTTTGTGTTTGCGCCATTGAAATTCTGGAAAGGGAAACTCAAATAAATGACTAAGGATACATGCCAGCGAGAGTGCAGGAAAAATGGAAATGTCAAGCAAGCGACGTTCTTTGGTGCACCCATTTGTGGTTTGTGCATGCAGTGCATTCTTGGGCTAGTATAGTTAATTGCATGAGGTTGACTTCTTTGATACGCCCACGCCCTGGATGAATAGTTATTTTTCAGACGCTCAACCAAGTGTGCGGGTCTTTTTACACTTTGCGCTCTGTGGTGTTTTGAGGTCACTGCTAAACGCAGATGTGCACTGACCCGTGATTTACTGCTAGGGTTGTATCCGTCTTTGACAAATAGGAGTGTAATTTGATCAGATGATTAAATGTTGGCGATTAAGTTAAGCAAAACAAACAGCGGTTGAGTACACGTTGGTATATTTACTCAATTAGTTAGAAGAAAGGGCGTTATTAGACGTGGAAATATCTGCGATCGCGTGATCTTTTTAGTGTTGCTTTGTATAAGGCTGAATTTCCCACAGTCAAATTTCACTAGACTCATGCCTGTATATTGGCGGTTTTTAGACCGCGTTCGCTATATGGGAAGTGGACATTTTTGTGAATGTCCCATCTTACCAAACATTTTAGAAAACCCGAAATAATAACATTTCTAATGAAACACCTTTTAAATCGAACTAGTAAAAGGATACTTGTGGGCCACACTATTCGTTAAAAAGTACCGAGTGTGCCAATACAATAAAGCCCTCAACTTAGGTCAAAATTTTACGAAAGCACAGCTATCCATTTTGTTTCTAATCAAAATCTTTAAAGAATACCATCTAAAAACGACAATGCTTTGCAACATTTAAGACTCATAAAGCTGCTTTAAGTGTAGCGACTTTAACATAGACGCCTCCAATTTACCGATCTTGATCTGAATATCAATAGACTCCACTTGCCAAATTTTTAAATAATTTTTCCGCCAAATTCATTCGGTATTTGGAACAAACTGTCCAACTGAAGGTCTTTAACTAACATTTCGGAGGCTCAAAACTACCTACCTAAGTCTGTGACTTTTTTTTTATTTTATTAAAAAGGGGATTCCAAATCCCGGAAGCACTCAGACTCGATACCGGTCCATTGTACTACCAAGCAGAAACCCCTTTTTTGGTGTAGTGGTAGAGAAACTCAGTTGTTATTCGTTTCTCTTTATGGTCACAGTGGCAGTGTTTTTGCTGTTCCCCGCTGGGGCTCGAACCTACGCCGCTTCTGTGACTTACTAGAAAGTTCTTATAGAACCGAGACACCAAAGAGCCATACGTAATACGTCTGTATCTGCTATAATTTATCACCGAGGACGATTTTATCTGAGGACATTATGGTTATCACTTTTGAAATGTCTTTTAAGACGCCTACCTTTTGTGAGCGTTTCTTACCAAGAAGTGTTTTATTTTCTGTAACTTCAATCAATCAACTTGCTGTTAATAACATAATTCTCAGCAAAAAAAAGGAAAGGAAAAGTGATTCCCTTAAAACTGTTTATAGATAGAAGTAACGCCATCTATCGGCATTCAATTATAGTAACAAAACTTTTATTTAATTTTTTTTAAGGTTAACTCAGGTTGAGTTAGTTTAATTTATAATTTGGAAATTGGTAGCCTATTGTGTTGAGTCAACAAAGACTTTTCTTTTTGTTACTATACAATTGGCCAACCAAGCTATTGTTTATACGGGCAGTATTCTTGTCAAAAACAGTCTCAGCCAGCATCAAAAACAAAATAGATTGGCTTATGAGTTTTTTAGTGCTTGAGTGTTTAGTTAAGCACTGGTCATCGAAGTCGGATTAGGTATATGTAAAAGGGCTTGTTTTGAAGGACCCTAATTTTTCTCTGACCTATCGGAAACTTTTGAAAATATCGGTGATCCAGAATTTCATTGTCAAGTCGCCAAGACCGCTGAACGGAAGAAAATCGTCTGGGATAAAAATGCTAGGTGACGAAAAGTAAAAGCTTATGGCCTACATCGGTAAGGAAGTCGTAAAAATTCGTGATCATTTCCAAAGGCAGTTAATCTGGGGCCAGATTCTGTAAGGCGTGCACACGAAAACGTTTGATCGTTTCACCTTACAGAGTCTGCCCCCTGGACCAGTGCCACGTATACTAGTGTGAAAAAGAAAGAAGCTTAAGATGTGGCTCTGTGTCAACTTTTAGTTAACTAATCCGATACAAACTTGTCCAAAAAGATGGATATACTGTGGAAGTGCTCGATGAAGGGTGTTCTCTATCGTGTAGTATCGAAGAGACCGGAAAAGTACCTAGATACACCGTATTGATGATCTCCGACGGCCACAAACGATAGTAAAGTAGAACACCCGGCATCCACCATCTAAAGAGAATATAATACATTTCTTCTTCCCCTAAAAACGGCAAGTTTCTGTCGGGCCGTTTCTTGGACTATCTGGATGTTTAATACCGTCTCCTGATGGTACTCTGCAGATGCAAAGTCAATATCCGACCAAACAAAACGACATGTCTAGTTCATATGTAGAAGAAGCCTGTTGACCGACTCTCGGGGTTCGATGGTTATCAAAACGCAATTGGTCACTTAGCTGTATAATACTGCCCGACGGGGTCTTTGCTGGCTTAAAAACAACAAAATATATGGCGGTTGTTCAGTTTTCAAACTACGAGCACAGAAAAAAAATAAAGTGCACGACTGGGTCGAACGAAACTTTCCGATAGGTACTAGACAAAAGAAAACAAAATTCTCTTTTGGATATTCATCTCATATGGCAGTTATATAAAATAACAATATAAGTTTTTTAATGTTAAAGCTCTCAGTAACTGGCAATGTCACAAGCGTCTACTGTACTATTTTATAAGGTCTTACTCCTCACAGGACAGGACAAGCTTACCTATAGTAGCAGTTTCTGTTTTTGACCTATATGTTTTTAATTTTGATTGGAATATGATTTAAGTTTTCAATTATTGGAACTATTGCTCGTGATAGACCGATATCTTTAGATAGATTATGTAATAATTCAGGCATTTGTGAATTTGCATTAGTATAGCTATGTATAAATTGAATATCCCAATGCTCGTGTGAGCGGTGCAAATTAAGTTTTGGTTTTTGGTTGCAATGTTTATTTGGAAAAATACAACTGACTGTATGATATTGTTCCGGATTATAGAAACACTTCGTTTTTGACATTTTATCGAAATCGAAGATGGGGTTTTCGAGATATGAGCAGTTTCTAAAATTAGCGTTTTCGGTGTTTCGAATTGAAAATTAAGGACACAATAGTTTTGAAAACATCAATTTGACTCTTAGTTTGCATTTTGGTAAAAATCATTATTGCCGTTTTAAGTTAACTAGACAAAACTATATTTTTAAAAAATTACTCTTTTCATAAATCCACTGTACGATAATATAAAGAAAAACTAAGGTTGCTATTAAGTTATAAATGACCACATAACCTTAGAAACTAATTTTTGCTACAATCGTATAGACCGTTTTCGAGATATGTCGAAATTTCAAAAGTTCCGTTGTTCGAATTTTTAGCCAAAAACTGGGTACGCAGTCATGGTAACCTCACCTATTTAAGCTTAAATATCAATTTTGGTTGAAATCGTTAGAGCCGTTTTCGATCAAATCAAACTGGTACGAAAATGTTGTATGGGAAGTACCATTAATAATGAGGTTACCTTGAAAAAAAAAACACCTCCCGAACTGTAAGCCCAAAAACTCCAAATTCGAGGTTTGAATCTAATCGGGGAATCCGTTTAGACTGTAGGCCTGTGGAAGGACGGACAGACGGACAGACCGGACAGAATTTTGTGACCCACTTTTTTGAGTTCCTCTATCATCGTAATATCAGAATTGATTAAAATCTCGAGTTCGAAATTTTGTACGAAACCAATATCTTTCTCTTACTACGTAATGGAGAAAGTTAATAACTCAGTTGTGAGTATTTATGGAAGTTAGACTCTACATTTACTTTGATAGTTTGGAACTCGAGATTTAAATTTAAACAAGGGTATCGGGATCGGGAACAAGAAACGAAAGGAGATAAATTACATAGATAATCGCTAGGTCGGTACTCTGTTGTATAAGGTTGACGCGTTAAAATTTAAAAGACTAAGTCCGATAGGCTATTATCTGGGCTCCAGGAAATAACCCCCCAACGAAATAACCCCCCAAATAGAAAATGACCCCCCAAAATTTGTATGGAGGTGGGGATTTATTTCACATGAAATAAATCCCCAAAATTGGGAATTTATTTCATGGATTTTTGGGGACTTATTTCTTACTTCAAATTGGGGAGTTATTTCATAATTTGCGCAAATTACCATTGTCCCAAAAATTAATATTAATTCGAGAGAAGGGCGCCAGCGCCGATTTCTTACTTATTTGGAAACTTATTTCATACCGTCTTGGGGACTTATTTCATACCATTTTGGGGACTAATTTCATGTTCGATTTGGGGTATAATATCACAGTGAAATTATTCCCCAATTTTGGGGGGTTATTTCATTTTCTATTTGGGGGGTTATTTCGTTGGGGGGTTATTTCCTGGAGCCTATTATCTGAAAGACGATTTGCGGTATAGGTGCATTAAGAACGCTTATCTTTTTGGAGTCCCAAGTCTCTGCAGAAGCATGGTTGACGAGAAAGTACACTTTGGTTTCGGTAGGGTTTGTAAGGCTTTTAAAAGATTTTTTTTTGTGCCGTAATAACGCAAATTATTATTATTATTATTATAACTTTATTGTTACATAAATGAACGACATAAACAATAGAAGAATATAGCACTAGCTGCCAGAGCTTTAGGCTAAATAAAGCAAATATCTGCAATTGCGTCACCTGTATCCTTGCTGCTACAAAGGCTATAGCAATAGGAACCAAAACCATCTGTATTGATATTTATCGTTATCTTTTCAATGTGCGGTATAGACGAAGTTTTTAAGTTTTTCTGAATGCATTCCACGAAGAGCTCGATGTCCAATAAAGAAATCAAATGGTTGGGCAAGGACATATTATCCTCGACATGTATCTACCATTTCGGGTAGCGAAATATGGAAGATCTTCCTTTCGAGTTGATATTTGGCGGTAAAAATACTGTGAAAGACGACGTTTAGTTTGTACAGATGGGATGAGATCATGTTTGCGCTTGATGAGGATAGTTAGCCAATGCGATGGGACAATATTCATTACTCACACTGGAAGTGCAGGAGGAAAAATAAAAAAGCACCCTCTTGCGATCAGGCAAAGCTGAGCTGTTTAAGTTTTGTATACAAAAAAGTGTAAAACAAAACTAGCTCCTGTATACAAAAAAAAAAACGCAAACGAAATGAACCCACCTGGGGGCGGCTCCGGTTACAAAAAATCACTTTTCTTCACAACGTAAGTATCCCAAACCCCAATAGAAGAAGTAAAAAAAATGCATCTGCCCCCAGTCCCACCCCACACGAAAAAATCTCACATCAGTGTCTCCAGCTCCTAGGTATCCTTAATTTCCTCCGGCTAAACGATTATTCAAATAAACGGCGAGCACTCAAATTAAACTGCATTTGGAAGATATTGCGCATACCATGAGCGCAACCCTCCACCATCTCAGCACCGATTAAATTTATGCGCCTAATTTCTTCTCCAAGCAGTTCAAAAGGAAAGACACAGTCATGTTAAACACGCTTTGTAATATTCTAATTTGATAATTGGTTGTAATTTATGGGTCCTCATGAGTGACGCCTTCTCGTTTGGCTTCTGAGAAAAATATATTTTAATTATTTGGAACTCATATAGCGACGCTGGATGCAGTGCATCACTGCATTGTACACGACTGCGTCAGCTCTGTTCTGTGATAGAAACGGCTAACAGCAAGCGCACCAACTGCCTTCGAAAACTGTCACATGCTCACTCGGGTGTAGTGCAAATAAAAAGCGTGTGTGCGGAATAAAAAGAAAAGGAAAATCGACTGCGAAGCATTTTCCTGTGCACCGGGATATGTGCCATGCCGTATAGCTGTGAGCGGTTTGCGTGTTCCTTTTCAATGTGATTTATTTCGTTTTTATTTAAAGCATAATATGCTGAAACGAATAACCATTAATTGCGGTCTACTTCCTGGCACCGGATTCCTGGGAGCATTTTTTTTAGATAGCTATATTTTGATCATTGTAAACGATTAAGGAAGAATTTTTCGTCAAAAAGCAATGGAAAATAATTTCTGAAAATCTGAAAAAGTGTCCCCTGGCGCAACTGTGAACATTTTAATTTTGCATTCTAATTGCGTAGGTACATATGTTTTCGCTAAGTATGCCAACATGTTGAGTGAAGTTGGTTTCAGACATTTCGACAGTCAGGTGAATAAATTTGTAAAAAGTTCTTTAAAACAAAATGCAAATATGGCCTGCAGTGGTAGACAGATGGTTATAAAAGAGACTCGAGTGTGACAGTTACGTTTACCTAAATTATGTTTCAGGGTAAGCTCTACGATTTTAAAGAAAGAACGAGGCATAATTGAAAAACAAGTAGGTATTGACGACGCCACATATTTTCCTAAAAAAGGAAAGTGCGATACTCTAAAGGTTGTCACAATTTGCGATGTCTCGTTAGCTCAGCCGGCTCCGCAACGTGCCGATTTGTTCTTGCCAATTCAGACGAACATTAGAAAGTGCCTTTCATAAAACATAATACATGCTACATACATTAGTTGCGCCGAATTTTTTTTCCCAAAAGTACCTACTTCTTAAAAAAGTCGAAAAAGCCTTATAGAAAAATGCGCACCAAAAGCGCTTCTAAAGCTCGGCTAAATATGCATCCTAAAGATCGAAGGAAAAAGCAGACATTTTAATCTTAACCGAGTGGAATTTTTGATCGGTTAAAAAAATGGGTTCAAATTAACTAAGTCTCTGTAGAAAATAAACGAGTATTTGTTGTGGACAACTAGCGCGTTAAAAAGGTTAAATCGTACTGGTACAAATAACACACTTTATCAGTTAGTATCAACCATGTTACTCTGTTGTTATTATTTAGTTTTTTATTTACGATCGAGAAAATTTGGAGAGGAAATTGATAATTCGGTTATTTTTAACCGAGTTTCGTTAAACAAGTTGACTCGGTTATTTTTAATCCACTAACTCTGGTAGGAGCTATATTAACAGTATTACCGAAAGTTGATTAATTTTAAATAAGTGAATTTTCTGCGTGAAAGAGCGCTTAAAATTGCATCAAAAAACACAACGCAATATGGAATGAGAAAAAAACTACTCATCCAATATTATGTTTACGCACCCGTAGGTTAGGTTAGGTCGGCGGGTTGGCGTGGAGTACTCCGTGCGACACTCAGGTCAATGTTGACCCATTGTGATGCCCATTGGGGGAAAGGGTTGTCCCTTACCCATGTTGACCCTATCTATAAACATTTGTGATCAATTACTCACTGTGCCGTTGGATACAAAACATCCTGTGGTTTTGATGAAGCTCATTATATTGTCTACTGGTGTGCTAGATAACTCGTCTATGTCGTGAAAGAAGTGTCTCCCTAGGAATCTGTGCCTATTGTGTTGGAGGCTCGGGCAGTGGCATAGGAAGTGGGTTGTGTCCTCAAGAGCTTCCTCATCACCGCAGCCTCTACAAAGTTCTTCTTCCGTCAAGCGTATAGTTTCTTCATGTGATACCGCAGAGTGTTATGCCCTGTTCGGATTCCTACGAGGATGGAGAGGGGTTTCCTATCCTTTCGTATTATACTCTCGGTTCTTGCTTCATTTGAAGCTTGGCCATAGCATTCTTGTAGTATGGCAAGTTTCTAGTGTGCTCCACCTAGCGTTCGCCTCCCTTGTGGCTTTTCTCCCTGCTTCAAGCTTGAGTGAGCAATGCGGGATATTCACAGAGGGGCTTGTTCTAATACAGCTGCTGAACCTTGTTTATCTAATTCATCCGCTTTCTTGTTGCCTGAAATACCTTCATGTCCCGGAACCCAGCAGAGCAATACCTTATGCTGAGTGCCATGAGCCCTGATTTTATTTCTGTTGCAATTAATGCTTTTATAGCTGCCTGGCTGTCGATAAAGAAGATAATACCTTCAGGTGGAACTGCTTGGAAGACACTGCTGTGGTCGGGGAGGTGTATCGATTTAGAAATACCCGGCGACTCGGAGAAGACGCCTGACCCCACTCCGGTTTCCATTTTAGAACCGTCTGTAAACACGGCTATGGATTGTGCATTAGGCACAAGTCCGTCTTTCCATTCCTCTCTGCTGGGATAGGCGCACGAGAATGGTCTTGTGCACTCCAGATATGGTGTAGGTACGCACCCGTAAAAATACGTCAGAAAGGCGTCGAAGAACACGTCCAAAAATGTTTTAAGCACGCTTCCAAGATTGCACTTAAAAATGTGTCTGAAAAAGATTTACAAAATGCGTCCAATGGAGAGGGTCAAGAGGGCCAAACCTAAGGCTTTTCCAAACCCACATTAAAAAACTTCGACTAAAGGTGAAAATCTTGGCAGGGAATATGAGGAAAACCACAATGCATCATCACGTATCAGAATGGCCTTCTTCATGCTTCTTTGACGAGCCAGAAATAATGGAATATTTTTTAGATTTCGTCATAAATAAAAAAAAAAAAACTCTTATTCACCCAAAATGGAATTTGACATGGGAGATGCTATCCATAGATAAACCATACTGAGACCCGTAACAACAACTTCGCCCGATTTGCCATTACTTGCCTACAAGCTATATCAACGAAAGTGTAACAAAGATTAAGTTCGATAGTATTGTTACCTAGAAACGTAACTTCAAAAATTCCGACAGAGTAGCTAGCAGCGTTCATCGAATTTTATCAGTTAAAATTGAAATTATTCGTTACGTGTGATGGTGTTTTTTGTTTTCTTGGAAAAAGTCTACATTTGCTTAAAATATTTATGAAAAATTAACTCTGAAGAAACTCTCATCAGTTATGTATGTACGCATATCCTTTTTCTTGTTCTATTTGTTTTTGATATTTACTATGTACATTGCTTTATTGCATTGACTTTAAAGTGCATTTCGTCTAAGTCGCTCAAAAAATT
Organism: Cheilosia vernalis; assembly: GCA_949126925.1. Lineage (NCBI taxonomy): Eukaryota > Metazoa > Arthropoda > Insecta > Diptera > Syrphidae > Cheilosia > Cheilosia vernalis. The sequence goes on along the minus strand of OX421361.1, from coordinate 44,868,694 downwards.
TTATTTTTTACTATTAATTAAAAAAAGTTATTGCAAAGTCTCCCTCCCATTAGTGGGGAGGGTTTGCCATAGGGATGGGGAGGTTTTACGCTGTGACTTAAAAGCAGTATGGAAAATTTCGCCATTGTGAGTTGGAAAATTTAGCCTGCGGACACTTAAAATGATTATTAGTACCGCGAAAACTCACGTCTAACTTCGTTGGTGTCTGGGGAAGAACTATCAAACTTTGTGGGAAGTTTGAGCTTAGTGATGTGCAACAAAAATTGATATTTCGATATTCTACACTTTGTTCAAATTCATTACGAAAAATTTGGGTAGAAGTGAACGAAGTTTAACTAAATTTGCCTAATTTATTCAAATGCATTATCGTAAGGGAACAGATTTAAATTTTATCGGTCCTAAAGATTAACGGACTATGTATACGTTTTCACCTGTTGTTTTAACAATTTGATTAATTATGATCAAAAACGTTACAGAATCGGACTTGCTAATTTTTCTCAAAGGCGTAGCCATTTTCGTTGGGGAACCGTGCACCTATAGTTTCTTTTTTATTACCGCACGAAATTAGAAAATCATCAGCTTGTAGTATTATAAAATATACCTATGTATAATGAATTTACTGGTAATTTATTTACGACAGATTCAGAAGATTCATGGGAAACATGTTTAAAAAGAATAATCGACATTTTCTATAAATTAAAGGTTAGATAAATCCAATGGTGGATTTGCATTCTTATGCAATTTCGTATGGAAAATTTCGCCATTGTGAGTTCGAAAAACTTAGCCTGGACACTAAAAATGATTATTGGTATCGCGGAATATGAAAAGGAAGTGGTGTGCTCCCTGCAATTGATAAAGTAACATTCAAAGAAGTTTGCTTGACCAAAAAGCACAGATAGCTTGCAGATCGCTATTCGCTGAAGACTGTACCTACTTTACTACAATTTTGTATGCCTTTTCGAAGCAAAAAAATATAATTATTGAATTGGACAGATAGCTTAGTTAAAATTTGTAAACCTGATTAACGTTATGCTGCTGGTAGCTGGTTATCATTTATAAAAACTGTTCCTTTTTATATTAAAAGCGCACGCAAATTAGAAGGATGTTTCATTTCTCACAGAAGGCTATAGCCTTTAATTGAATAAATATTCGCATTTGTCAATCATCATGGGTTTACAAGCAAATTTAAGAGACGCGATTTTCAAAAAAAAAATGTTAAACAAAAAATAGGTATTTATCCGCTGCACCTTGAACTTATTTTTACAAACGTTTAATAACTTTGATGGCAAAATACTAGTTTTTATTCTTTTTTGATTTATTCAAAAGTTATAAGCGCATGTTTAAAATATATTCATAGCAATAAAAAAAAAAATACCACGCGCTTGTTAAATACCTACTTAAACGTACAATCTATGTATACAATACAAATCCAAGTCGCACGCTATTTTAGACAACACACAAAATTAATTACAATTTAATAATAAATTAGGAACTCAGCTAAATACACTGCATTAATTTATTTGTTGTATTTAATGTTCTCATTAATGCAATGAATGTTTCTACAAAAAATATATACACAATCCTCCTAAAAATAGCAACTCAGATTGGAACAACCCACAAGCGTGTGGTGTGAGTTCTTCAAGTAATTACCACGCCCACAAAACACATCATGGGCCGTCCAAATTTCACACATGTTAAAAATAAACCATATTACCCACATCACATTGTCGGTATGGGATGGATTTGCTTTTGAAACTCTGCGTCTTATTCGATGATTTCGAAAACCATGAACACAAGTGGCAAGTGCTTGCTGAGGAGATCAGTTTTTTAAGGTACTCCGCGGATGAATGTCGTTGGAAGATCGGTTTTTTAATTTTAATTTTGTGGACAGTATCAGTGCAGTGAAATGGAAACACAATCGGTTCGAAGTTTTCCAAACAGTTTTTCGATTGAGAATATTTTATCGAAACCCGATAAACGTTACGAAGATATCAGTGATCGCGGAAATGACAATGGTGAAATGCATACCCAAAATATTCCAAATTTCGGTGTAAATAAAATGCCCTCACTGAGTCCTGACAATATACTCGAGTCTCCAAGTGATATTCGATTGTCGAGTCCGGAATCAAATTTTGCAGAAGAAAACGCAGATGGGTGTAGCGAAGCGGCTTCGGAGGATAGTAACAGTAAGTTGAAGGGAATTTTTAAGTTGAAGCAATTGGTTTACATACTCGTATTTCGAGTACGGACACTGGCCGTGGTATTGTAACTTTTCAGAAGATTTTCGTATACCCGAAAGACCTTCAAAGCTATAAAGTCAGTGCTACATTCTATAGGTTTGAGAGCTTCATACACTTCAGTCAAGGCAAATATGGAAAAATAAGAAGTGGATTTTCAAAATAGTTGATGACAGTCGTTAACATTGTGACTGACGATCATTGCCAAATGATTTTCAAATCCAATCAGTGTTCCCTTGTTCCAATGTTAATCTACCCGCTGCAGGCGAAAATCTTCCCATTCCTTCTATTCGTCAAAAACATTAAACTTACACGAAATGGTTGTAAAATGTTAGAAGTTTCGAATTGACACACGGCCTCACATACCGAAATTGAGAGAGGTGTGGAAAAAGGATCACAAGTTCGCATTTTGAATATAATTTTGGGAGTTTTTTCTTACCTACCCACTTGTATAGTTTTATTACTACCCTCGTAGTTTGTAGGCCTCTTCCAATAAGACCGAAAGGTGTGGGATACCGGCAGTACCGACGGCGGAGAGGACCAAACAAATTTGACAGCCGTCGATATATACATCGGCACTACAGATAAAAAGAAACTGATTGACCAATGCACCAGCTAAAGTACAGGTCGACCGGGTGCTGGTATCGTTTTAAGAAATATCTCAACGAATACACGGGTGTTGATCTTTTACGGAGAGCATTCGGCTCTTGCGTTCGCCATAATTAAAGAGTCTTATACGTTATACCTGGAAGACGTTACATTGCGAGCGACTTTGCGTATATAAAGAAAGAACTTTATATAATCTGGAAAAATTTATATAGCGATGTAGTTCGAAAGATGTCGTTCAAATCAAAATCAACGATCGAGTATCGACGAAAGCCCTTTTTGATATTTTGATTGGGGTCTGATTCTTGACTATTCTATATTGGAGTGAAATTAACGAACGTTATAGTTTTGAGCTACGTTTCGAATTCGCAAAACAAGGTCTGTTGCATGGTGGAAAGCATTGAGAAGAAAAGTCGGCACTGCATTCTTACTTAAATCCAAAGGGGAGTGCCTCGAAAGAGACAATAGGTTGAGACCTTTATAGAATCCACCTTCGCCATTACAAGAATCCTTGACAGGGATGAGTTATTTTATAAACCAGGAAGAAATAGGTTGCTGCCTATATCGAGGGGCGGCAATGCGACCGACGCGGTTCAATTTGGATATCACACAGATTTAGCATAGATTGCAGTGTTTTTCAAACTGTTAGCTGATTTAACCCAGACTATAGGCTTTATCAATGTAAAAGAATGCAAGGAGCACTTGGAAGAAATATAAATTTTCACGTTGACTATCGGCTATGTGCCGCAATCTTCAATTTAAATAATCGGATGTAAAACTAAATAAAAGCTGCTACACTGAAAAATAAAACTATTAATCGGTAATTTGTAACTAGCTACAAACTGCCAGCTTGTTGATTACAATCTTTGTGCCAAAAGAAAACATTATCATAGTCCATTATTTAGGTGGTTACAAGGGTTGCGATAGAACTTTTATAGGCTTTTCACACCAAGCCTTTCCTCGAAAACACGTCGATGCATTCCCACCGACCACCAAATCGTTTTCGTTTGAGGTTTGTATCAGCTGTGAGACACTAGTCGTTAAACTTCGGTGGAAACTTTTTTGGTTAGAAATTCCGATCGCATTAATTAACAAACGAAGTGAATTTAGTGCGTTTCAAAATAATATTAGCCCATTAATTAATTGTGGAAAATGATTTTAAGATGTGAGTTGTTACATTTGTTGGGTCAGCCATTTTGCTGAATTTGCAAAAGGTGTGTTTGTTCCAACAACCCAACGATTGGAAGTCGTTGAAAACTGAAATATGTAAGGGAAAACTTCTGTTTTCGATGAAGTTTTCGTGTGTTTTGGCGAAAACCCGATTTTGGTGTGAAAAGCCTATTATGTGATATTCGATTGGAATTCTTCAGCTCTCAGATTTCATGTTTCTAATCGAGCATAAAAACCAGAGACAATACTGAGCCCCAACTTCAGTTGATTTTCCGTTACTTACCTACAAGCTATATTTTTATGGGGTAACAAATGCTAAGTGCGTTAGTATTGTTATTTGTTACATAGAAATTCGTATTGACAAATGTCACGTAATTTCAAAAATTCCGGCTCAACAACACATTCGCACCTTGCCACTTCCGCTGTCGGCGTTCATAGATTTTTGTCCGTTAAATTTGAAATTATTCGTTTTGTGTAATAACTAACCAATAGCATTTAGTTAATTAACATAACAACGATTGGAAAATAACATGGCGAATTTGAAGAAAAAAAAATTGAAGGGGCCAGCGGCAAGAGGATTGCGAGTTGGGGGTTTTAGCATTTGGGACGTGCGGATTCGTAGTTTAGTAATTCTGACAGCTGACTGACTAGATGTATTTCAGTTGGATTACACTGGTCACGTGAGTAGTTTTTATAGTAGAAGTTTATGGAGGGGAACCCGACAAATCTAGTCAAGAAAAATCCTACCTGCATACTCAGTTGACATTTCGAAGAGTCAAATTTAAATCAGACAGAGCGGCCGATGCAAAATTCGGAAAAGTTAAAAAAGGACCCGTGAGAGGAAAAAAGTGGAACTTCTAAAGCTAATCTCCAAATTTAACAATTTTCGGACGATATTAAACAAAGTTCGCATAACACTATAATATTGTATTGATAGAGTACCGTGTCAAATTTGAATCGTACATATATTTGCAGATAACAATTTTTGAAAAATTTGCGAAGGGCCTTTTCCAAATAAACAAGGGCAAAATCATTACAAAAACAATTGATATTGCTTGGTCAACGCGTTCGGATTCCAAATCCCGACAAATCTAGTTGATGTTTTAAATAAACTAGGTATCCGAACATCCCCATTGTTTCTGACAAAAACGTAACTTGTTTTTTTTTTTTTTTTTGTCGATATTCGTGCGATTCAAACGAACATGCAAAGTGTCCTGAGAGCGCCGAATCGAATGCCACATTAGTGTGTTTTCCCTTCCTTGTGAGTTTTGACCTTAGATTAAACTGGCAAAATTATATTACGGTTGCTGTCCGGTAGTGCCCGATGTGATGGATTTTTTGTTTAATTCCTATGCCTAATCGACATAATTATCTGAAAGTAGAACTAGTTGACACAAGTGGATTTTATTCCCCAGTAGAGATACCTAGTTGTATTAATTTATGGATTCCTAGGGCAATCAGTCTGAAATAATAAACCATCAACCTGAAACTGCAACCATTTCTCAAACTTTTTATTTCTTATAATTCAGTTTGTGGCCACTTAATACTTGCACTTTCGATTTAAAGATCTGTCTATCGCGTTGAATATTTACTGCGAACTGCGAATGAAAATATAGTTCGAACTTCGAAAATCGAAATGTCAAATGTTTTTGAAGTGTCAAATGTATGTACCTATTGCCCAATGAATAAGACGAACACAATCATAAAGCCCAGCGTCCCTCCAAACACAGCATTCTGTGTTCTGTCGTCCTCCGTGATTCGTATTCAATCTAATAACCAATTAGAAAAGCGTGCTTACAAAAATAGAACAGCCAATCGCATGAAAAGAACCGAGAAACACAAACACTGCCACATCAGCACTATTTACCGAATCATCAGCGTCACATTAAATAACGATCTGTGACATTTGTACAAACGAACGGTCCGCATTTCAAATTGGCCACATATTTTGGCACTCGAGCCACACTAATTGTTTCAATTAATTGACAAAGCTGAACAATTCTTATTAATTCGACAGCATTGCCGACAATTAGTCAGGTACGAGAGATTTATTACCACCAATGTCGCGTAGTGGAATGACAATGGCGCGGATGCCTAAAGAAAAATGCTCGCTGTCATTTAACGCCACACTCTATACACGGATGAGTTGTTGGACTTGGTTTTGCCAACGCATACGCAGAGAATAGCAAAACCTCCATTTCCGAGCATTGGGAAATAGTTCGGTTCGTCGATTTTTAGTTACGAAAATATACATTTGAACAGCTCGGTGTTCGGTTGATGCATTTGGCTGTCGCGATTGTCGATTCATCGACATTCGAAAAACGTTGGCATCTGGCTGCAATTAACATTTCTTAATTCGAATGCATTTATTTCGAAGCAAAGAACGCCCAATTTGTGTTTCTTTGAAGAGCCAAATTCCAACGGTTGCAAAAAGTCCTATCTTGCGTATTGATTGAGACAAATTGCAATGGATCTAAATATAGGTTTTCGTCGACTCCGGTTTAATGTGCGTAGTGTATTTAAGAAAATATTTGTACCTATGGATTTCGAGTGGTAGAGGAATTATAGGACGTTTTCGAAGTAAGAGTGAGCCAACAACTTGCTGTATCATGAGAGCTGTTTGCAAAGCACACAAAAAACGAAAACTTTAACAATTAGGTCGATTAGGTACTAATAATCATTTTTAAATATTTTGTAGGTCACAATGGAAAATTTCACCATTGTGAGATCAAATCGCGCCTGGACTCTGAATATGATTATTAAGGCTGGTACGCAGTTCAGGTGAAATCAAATTTTTCATACAAATTTTTCACTGCGAAATCTCAAAATTACTTTCCAAATGAAAATTTCACTAGGCGGTACGCAGGGTGCCCCAAGAATATTTTTCTACCCAGTTTTGCTTAAGCAATACCAGCAGATGATCTTTGAAAATATGTATAATTTCCATGCACTGTTAATTGTTTAAATTCGACGAATGTTTATTATTTGCCAAATTGAAAACTATTAAAATTGTCATGTACAAAATACGAAACATTTTTTTATCATCGAAAGTCATTCGAGAGCTAGTAGGTACGCGAGAGATGCTTCGACAATAGGGTGGGCCTTTCAGACGATCTAAAACACCTCCCGAGGGCACTGACTTTTGCCAACCGAATGTGATTGCGCCTAGCCGTTCGACAAATCGAAAGATATCCCTCGTTGGTAGAATTTCTGAACTTTTTTGTTAGAAAATATATTGACTTGGCCAATTTTTATAGATCAACTTGTTTTATACGCCTTAATATCCTGATTACACTGCCTGTATTTAATAAATCGGTTGTTTCTAAGCTAACGTGGTTGAGAAGCTCTCTGTGCACCTTTTCGACTTCTTTCTCCACTGTTTCAATAATCATTTTTAGCCTTCAAACTAATGTGGTATTCGTTTGGGCTTCTTCAGATTTGCTCTCAGATTCCAGATTTCGTGTGGCTAATCGAACATAAAACTTGCTCTTGCTCTTTTTTGTGTTGATATTCGTGCGATTTGAATATGTGTAGTCTTCGACACTTTTCTAAGCGATTTCCATTCACTAGTTAAATTTTGTATTAAAACATTAGAAATAGCTGTTCCGATTGATTTCTAAATATATATACATAAATAATTTACACAAATAGATTCACCCGATGCATTTTGCCTTTCTTTGCTGGAGAAAAAATTCACTAAAAATGTAAACAAACTCCATCAGTTGTCAAACTCAAACGCACTTGTATTGGTAAATCTGAGAAAATATATAGATTCGCAAAAGTGCTCTGAAATCTGAAAAAGATTGCTTTTTCCTGTACCAAACGAACATAAAAATTGCCCTGAGAGCAAAAAAAGTGCTCTGAGAGCGCCCAATCGAATACCACATAAATATTTCCTAGATCACAATATGCAGTTTTGTATGGAAAATTTCGCCATTGTGAGCTCTAAAAATTTAGTCTGGACACTAAAAATGATTATTAGTATCGCGGAATATATAGATCCGTATGTAGATCAGCGTTGTGCATGTACCAAAGTGCATTGACTATTAACTTTTTAGAAATACGTTTGGCGAGGTCATACCCACAACTGGTGCCCGTAGGTCCATACTGGTTGCAGAATTTTGTTTTATATATCAATAACTTATTGTAATTGTGGTTGAACACGGATGAATATCTTCCAATAAGTATATTTTACTGTATCACATGATTCACAAAAATTGAAGTTTCCAATTATTGTTTCTTCAAGCTGTTTTCTTATCTAGTAAAATAAAAGTGCGAGAGTTGAATATTGTAGCAAGTATTCTTTATTTTATAGGTAACCTAAGATCTTCTTGAACTGCCACAAAAAAAAAAAACCCTGCATAAATTTCTCCAACAAAATATTTTACTTTCTATTTCACAGCACTTTTTGGAGAGGAGTGAAAATTTCACTTCACTCGAACAGCGTGCCAGCCTTAAGAACTGGAATGCCTGCTTCATGTTGGCCAATAATCCATATAAAGCTCAAACAAAAGGTTATGGTTGCCTTGATATAAGTTTTACATAACTAATTGATGGCTGTAGGGGTAGGCTTGTCTTGAAATTAATGTCGTTTTCCATTGGGACCACAAGAAATCTTTTTCAGATCTGGCGAATGGAACATGCAACGAAATTGATCTGCTTTTTGTAAATGGATTAGTGCGTTATTTGACAACAATATCAGCTGTTCGAATTGCATTCTTTTTTTGGACAAATCGCAAATTGATATCAACTTGAAAAATGTTTCCCCTATTGTAGATACAGATGTTAGTATTTTTGGGTGATTCGTAGTCTTCAGATGAAGAGGAAGACGATGAACATAATTAATCCATACTTTTTATGTATTTCGTTATTTTGGTTTTCACGAAACTTTGCGCATTTGTCTTGAAATCAAACTTCTTAAAATGACGTAAAATAGCTATGCAAAGTAGGTATGTAGGTATATGTGGCAGTGGGCCCTTCTAATAATCGTTTTTAACCTTCACACTAAATATTTCCTATGTCACAACATGCAATTTAGTATGGAAAATGTCGTCATTGTGAGATCTAACAATTTAGCCTGGACACTAGAAATGATTGTTAGTACCGCGATGTATGTGTAAATCTGAAAATATATCGAGATTCGAGATCTACAAAACGTGATCCGAATCAAAAAAATTTATAGATTTTGTTTGCCCAATGGAATATAGAAAGAGATTTAGATCAGGCATTAGATTCGTTCTTTTGAAAGATTTTTTTCTTGAATTAAAAACGCCATTAACAACAACTACTTCATTGGACAAACGTTGTACGAGCGCCACGTCAGAGATGCTCGTAATTCAGCTTAATATCAACGCACCAGTTCGATTTGACTCAGAATCGTTCTTTTGTTAACTTAATGCGCAGATTCTTCATTTGAAAGAGATGCTTATTATTATTATAAACTGTTTCTTTATTTCGATGAATATTTTCTTTCTTTGTATAGAAACAAGTTCGTTGTTATTACCAGCACTGAACTGAGTTCGAGCATTATGAGCGCGCTCTAAACCATTCGTGCTCAGAGCTTTCAGAGGATGTTTTGTTTTTCCTGTTTTTCTTTGTCCATCAAAAGTGACTGGAAGTGTGCATGTATATGTGTAATCAGCTTTTTACTCAGAATGCTCAGTCAATTTATTCTGAGCTCATAGAGCGCGCTCTGATCATGCTCTGAGCGAAAAATGAAACACAAATTCGAGCTCTGAAGTGTCTGAGCTAAAAAAGTAACACGAACTTTTTGTATAACAGTTCAGGTTGTGCTCTGAACTAAAAAAGAAAAACGCCTATTTTTAGTTTCGATTTTAAATTTAAGTATAGTAGCTCACAGTGGCTATATTTTGTATACTCACAATTGTGAGTTTCCTTAAATTTAAAGTCGAGGCTTAAATTTATTATTAGTATGGCGCACTGTACCTATTTAGGTATTTGTTGGATCAAATCACCAAGATTTCAGTCCTCGAAAATTTGATACTAATGTTTCTCGACATGATTTATACAGGGGGAAAGCTAATCAATATTTTTGGACATTATCATTAATAGAGGTTGCCAGTGCACCTGTTATAAATGGGCTTATTAAATGCTGACTCTTTCCTCGTATTGGAGCTTTTGTTCAGATGCGGCGCCGATGGCCGATTGTGCAGATGGGTCCAATCCGTCGAATTGCCGGGAACGAACATTTCGTGGTGCTGGTAGTTGAAATTCGGTAAAAATATCTATATAATTTCTAGGAAAAATACACTGTATGCCAGTCCTATATAAATATTTCAAACTAGACTATGGGAAACAACCCTCAAGTTGTGTATGATTACCAAAATTGTTTTATATTTGCTTACCATTCAGTTTTTTCTATCTTTTCCAGATCTAAATGATGACCGAAAGAAACGCCCACGAACAGCGTTCTCTGCATCTCAAATAAAGGCTTTAGAAACTGAATTTGAACGAGGAAAATACCTGTCCGTTGCGAAGCGAACAGCACTGGCCAAACAACTTCATCTCACTGAAACTCAGGTAAGTAACCAACCACTGCCTCGAGAACGCAACACCCCCATTCACCTAAAGCATTTCCATTAACAGATAAAAATTTGGTTTCAAAACCGACGCACTAAATGGAAGCGCAAGTACACCGCTGATGTTGAGACTCTCGCTTCTCACTACTACGCCCAGCTTGGTATTGGAGGTCTTGCTCGCCCAATGGTAGTCGGCGATCGTCTGTGGCTTTTCAGCCAAACACCTTCAGGCCCAGCTCCAATTCAGTCCATCATGCTAAATGGCGGCCCATCAGCAATGGGTATGGCACCAAACCAAAACCCGGCTCTACGTTCATTTCCGCCATCATCTCAGCCGATTCCGCCTCCACCAACCCCACCAAACAGCGTCATAGAAAGCGCTCGAAATGCTATTCTTTCGCGTGGTCAACCCTTGAACTTTGGTCTGCCATTTTCGATGAACAAAACTATACCGCCGCAGTTTCCACCAGGATCAGTATACATGCCACCACGACTGCCACTTATGTCCAAACCTTTCGATCAAATGGAAGCCGCAAAAATGCAATCCTTTAACGATTCCACAAAGTTTAACTTTCAAGCCAAGAACTCTGCAACATACCGTGGAACGACTGGGGAAACCGATGCCTACCTCCAGCTGAAATACAACTCGATACACAACTGCGAAGATAGTGACACGTCAAACGGCCTGGCTGAGTTGGAACGAGTTTTCGGCGACTCCAATGGCAGCTTCTTAGAACACAAAACAAATGTGGTTTGCAATAAAAAAGACACAGACTGCCGCAGCTGCAGTCCGCACGACTCGGAGTGCAGCGACATCGACTGCGAGCAGCTCGACGAAGAGGAATCCTAGACTGTCTTTAAAATTGCAATTCAATTGGATTTTATTTTGTATAGTTATTCTTTTTTTTTTACATATCACAGCCAGGTAGGCTAGAAAAAAAAAACTTATTAGATATTACAATATTCTACTAATTTCGAATGGAATCTTGTTAGCAATAGTAATCCATAACAATTTAAAAATTATTACGGAGATGACGCTGTTCTAGAACTAAACACTTGGATTCTTAAATTAAATTTAAATGTTTCTTATTTTCTAGTCAAAAAGAAGGTAATCAACTTCTTCTATGGTAATGCTCTGGTTTTTGTGTTAATTTACATAGTTGTACATATTTAAAATAAGTTAATATGCATTTTGTTCGAGCGTATCAACAGTATGAGTCACTTTGAAAGGGGTAGATAATGTCCTTAATCTTACATTTGCTTTGTTTTGCTATAGCCGCTCAAGGTGGATTGAAAATATGTGTGTTTGTTCCTTAAAATGTCTGGTAGAATATGAATTTCTTATTGTCCGCAATAGAGATGGTTGACATGAATCCCACATTTTGAAAAACAAACAGCTGCAATAATTTCCAATCCCAAACACTAACTTTTCCTCAAGTGACTGAACTTATGATGCACTCAATATTATTTTAATCAATTGCTATGTATAAATAAAAAAAAAAAACAGAAATAAAGAAGAAATTAAAACGTAAACAAGAAACAAAACGAGTCTAGTGTGTGGGTAGTACGAGTATTGATAGGGCTGAGTATTTTGTAACAATCAGGGCTGTCAATGCAATGAAAACCAAGGTCTTTTGTTCGCTTAGCTGAACTCGTCGGCAGAAAAAATGTTCGTGCTCGCATCAAGACGCTTCACTGGCCAGTGCAACAGTAGAATTATCTACGGCACATCATAAAAGCTTAGAGTTCATTGCTGGTCTCAGTGTAAGGCAGATTAGACCAATGTTTATGTGTAGGAGGTAATAAAATATTCATTAGTTAGTGCGAACCGCAACTGCTATCGCTAAGATTAAATGGGCCTTACTAATAATCATTTTTAACTTTTACCTTGGATATTCTGTAGGGCACAATGGATAATGTTGTATGGAAAATTTCGTCGTTGGGCGTTTGCAAAACTTACAGCTCAATAATAATAACTTATGAAAAAAGATCTCCCAGCTCCAAATGGAAATATGTGTTTGAATGAATGGATTTGTCGTGAATAGGACAAAATTATGTATTTTATTTGGATTCTTCTGTGTCAAAGTAGAACAATGTATAGATCCACCCTTCAAAGTAAAGTTTAGGAGTACTCATAGCGTTTCTGTATCCAGAAAATTGTGTCGCCTTTCAGAAATGTGATGCAGAGCAGTAAAAAAACAATGGAACATATTTGTATCAGACCAATCCCTATCCATTGTATTTACCTACTATAGGAGAAACATATAATGAGCCTACTGCTGAGATACATTCCCCGGTAGTTACAAAAACTCAAACTCCGTGACAAAAAACAAACCAAACATATAAAAAAGAAATGGAAGTCCAATCTACTGCGATTCACAAAACATGTGCTACAAAAACAAACGCACTGAAACAGTGGTGCAAGAATCTTCATAAAAACCCAACAAAATCAAAACCGTTATGAATGATGCGATATAATTGGCAGAGAGTTTCATTGAAAATTTGTCTATTATGCAATCGGTAGGAATAGTTTTCGTAACCAAATTCGTTTTGAAAAAATATACATATAAAATAAAAACAAAAATTACCTATTATAGGATAACAGTACCTTTTGACAGCTCTGGCCGTCATATGTGTGCACACGAGCCACACAGATAGCCGATCAAGTCGATTGTGAACTTAAACAATTAATCAACAAAAACTAGAAAATAATAAATCAATTATCACTCTTAGAAGCTAAGGAGATTGTTAGCTCCACGATAGATCATAACCTTTCCAATTGAGGTTCGGGGCGAGAAACACTCGCCTGTTGTTGTAGTAAAATGAAACTATACCGTGATAGGCGGTACGCGGCACTCCACTCTGTTGATAAGTATAAATTAATCAATGCGAGCTGAAATAATACAAAAGTTTACCTTTAAATCATCCATGAGGCCCAACAATTTTGTTGTCCTCTTATATTGCTCTTTGGTACTATATTGTATACGAACTGGCCCCTCGCGGCTGATAAGATTTCTACGCAATTCCTCATAAGTTACCATCGGACAGTCGTAGACATTCTTAATGAAGATTTTGTCATAGTTGTCCTGTTAGTAGAAGGGAACGGTTGGAAAAGTTTCCATACATAAATGGAGAGAGTGCTTACCTTTAGTAGGTATGTTAGGTTCATTTTGGTAAATTCCACAAAATCTTCGCTTAGTTTTATGTGTTTTAGGTATTTATCAAAAAAGAGTCCACTGCGGAAGACAAAACACATTTAAAAAGGGGAATGCATGGTAAAGCTTACTGCGTCTCACTTGGACACTCCAACTTTGCCAAATGTTCGAGTTCGTGAGATCTCTGGTCGAATGCAGACTCGATTTTTTCGTTGTTCTGGATGACGGATCCAGTCATCCCAAAAGCTATAAATTATAAGTGGTTTACAATTGAGTTAGGCATTTCAGAACACGCGGTTAAAAAAGAAAAAATCAACATCCATCGAACAAAAGAAGCGAATGGAATTTAGAAAACAATCTGGGGTCGAATCGCGTCGTTTCACATGTAAAATCAACATAAGCGATTCGACCCCTGATTGTACAGATGACTTACAGGCTTTAGTGCCTGTGGAGATTAAGACTAAAAGACGCAAAAGCTTAATGTATGATTTCCAAAACCTATAACATAGCTTCACACTTTTAAAATCGACGTCATCGGTAAACAACTAATATTAATTGCGACTTCTAACACGGACAGATAAAAACGCCGATGACAAAACTTGACGGCTAATTGAGTCGATAAGTTGACACCGTGTTTCAGCTCAAAACATCATCGTGTAAGGCCCCAGAAAGATTCAAACAACGTCAAAGATAGAGAAATCAACACTTACGACTTTGGCCACTTTACTGAGAGCTCACCCCACAGCTCCTTCGTCAACATCCACCCCAGTCCTGGGAAGAAGTCCGTCCTGTACAGCAAATCCGGTTTTTCTGTGTCTATCAGACCGACCTTTCCGTTGTCATTCCATGCTGAGATGCACCTACAATCAGAGGCATTAGCAAAAACCCACTCAACTCTGGCCACTTAGACATACCACAAACTCGGATCATTCTTCAGCAGTGTGTATGTACCAAAAAAGTACTCATAAAAGTCTGGGGCGACATTCAGGTCATCCTCGACGATGATAACATATTCGTAGCCCTTCTGGAACGTTGTGTTCAGCGCCCAACCATAATGGCGGGCGATCTTGTAGTAGCCTTTGAATTTTTTCTCCTTTGGTGGGACGTATATATCACTCTGGTCTGGTTGTTCGATCAACGTCACTTGGTCTTGGTACGAGAGTATGACTTTCCTAGTTATCTCATCGCCACAATCCTACAAGAGAAAGACGAACATCAATTGCACCCATCGATTCAATCAACTCACCTGAGACACAATAATTGGAAACTGTTCGACATTCGGTCGAAAATGTATCAGGTTATCTAAACATTTGCTTATCGATACACGATTACACGCAAACACTAACACTGGAATAATTGGTTTGCCGTCAGCAGTACGAACGGCCACGTACGTCTTTTCAGCTGGAGTAATTAATGGTATTTCCTTAACGCCAACAATTCCCAGTGGATTATTTAATGCTGAGTCCTCCAACTGGGGTGCCACTATCGGGGAATTTTGCGCATTCTGATTGTCAGCCTCTAGTTTGCTCTTCAAAATACCGACAAAATTCTTGAAGAGCTTATCACTTGCTTCGTATTGCTCTTTTGCGCCGCTTTCGAGGAGCTCGATTTTGTTGTTGAAGTCTTGTTGATTTAGCAGAATGTCGGGATTCTTGCGGAGAAGGAAGTAATAGGTGATAAAGGTCCATGTTGTTATGAAGCCAGCTACCATAAGAACTTTCCGAGATCGCATATTGCTATATCTGTTTGGTGTTGCTTCGACCAGACTTAATGTAAATGAAACTATAAGTCTAGGGATTTTCTATTAAGCTATGGATGAGTTAATGCCATATTATTACGCTAAGGGGGAGTTTTAAAGGAAATTATTTTTCTGTTAAAAATTCAACGCAGGGGACCTCCTTGTAGAAATGTTGTTACTGGTTGTTTTACATGCCAATCGCGGCCTGCCGATAGAACTAGGCCATTTCGTGCGGTATTTGCCTATTTATACAAATAGTTATCTTTAGGTGTTTAAGTGTTAATGAGGTACAAATTTGTATTATTGTTGGGAGAAACAACTTCTAATTCCACGTATATTTTTCCGAAATGCCTTTAAAATCTACTAAGTGATAGACCTGTCAAAATATTGACGTTCAAATGTCATTCGGAGCAACGAAGGGAGGTACACACGGAAATAGCAAAAGAAAGTGTTTGGAAAATTATGCTGAAGATGGCTGTTACAAATTTAAAATAAAACAAAATTTTTATTAAAACAGAATTTTTTCATCCTCTCTAGTTTCAATTGTAAAACTAATGCAATGCGTTCAGTTGAGCAGTAGTGTCAAATTAATTTAGAAAGAAAAAGGAACTCGAATGTTGGGCAAACAGAAAAACTATTTTAACAGTTTTTCGTAGCTTCAAATTAAATTATATACCTACGGAATAATTCTTGCGCTTTGACTATGATTTGATGACTTTTCTTATATAAAAAGTGCCCATTTAGTTTAACTGGGGAGACATTCTTTCACGCAAGTTAGATACTAATCCGATGAGCAGTAATAGTTTTACAAAATATGATCCGAGAGTCAGATGCCGAGATGGCCAAAATGGCGAAATGTAAAAATGAATGATTTGACGGCTCTGTTCGCATGCTTATTTCTTAACATATTATATCTATGGAGATGTATTTATTGGCCTAGATTGGTCACTTTAACAGTTTTTCAGTTGGCGGTTATGGAGTGGTAACCAACGAATCTAGTCAAGAAAATCCACTCTGTATAATCAGTTGACATTTCGAAGTGTCAAAATTCATAATAAACGGCGAGAATACAAAAGAAATTCAAGTTACCTAGTTACCACGTTCGTATATACCTAACCTAGTCGAGAAAAATCTTCTTGACGTGTTAAGGTAAGATAAGACTGTATGCCAAGTGGTCATAAAATGGCAATTTCTGACAGTTTTCCTGTCAAACTATGGTCATACAGTGTAATGGGCATATATCATGTGCTCTAATGACCTGAATGCCACATATGACCAGGCTGATTTTGACAGATAAAAATGCCCAAAGAGCATATAGTGTAATGGGACAATAAGCACGAATGCCAGCATAAAGCGCTATAATGCCTATATGCACTTTCTTGAAATTTCGTTATGGCATATTGCTGGTATTTTTGATAGAACAAATATTATTTTGTTGCCATCGGTGTTTAATGAGTTCGTAGAATTGGGATGGGATTTGATTTAATTTTCTTTCTATTTTTTTGTGGATTATTGAATCTATCATTTGCGTAAATTATTTAATTGTTTTTTCTTTGTAATTTTTTTAACTTTAATTAGTTTTAAGTAATTGTGGTTGTGTATGTACTTTTTTCCTGTTGTGAAATTTTGTTTATGTAGAAATTGTTTGCTTTCTATTTGTTTTGTGCTATTTATAAATTTCCAACTACAACTATTTTGCTTTGTTATTCTTAACAGCATTACCCTTCTACAACATTGGGTAATAAATAACAAATGCCTTAAATGACCATCGAGGCAAATATGACCGTATTGGTAATTTTGGTCATATGGTCTCATCTCTCATATATACAGTTTTGATAATTGTGACATTTTGCTCATTTGACAGCTAACTGGTCATTTGCCTTTTGGCATTCATATGCATAATTGGCATACAGTCTAATCTTAGCTTAACATGAACTATGTAAACGAATATCCGAACGTCTCCCATCTTTTTTTAATTGTAAGATTAAGAGCCACTGAGATTTGTTTTATCAGTACTGCTCTGCAGAAGATTGAATTTCGCTGCAGTGCAGGTGCTTCCCAGCACCATTACTCCAATAAACTACCTATTTCGTTACCACATTTGTGACAGCTTCTTGGCATCCATTATATCGGCAAAGGCTGTGACTATATTCCTAAATAAATATTCACTAAAATTCGACGTATCGATCCATTTGTGGGTACCTACATTGAAAAGTCTACCTAAATAGTCGTCTTCTTAAGTCGACCTGATGAGTCTGAATTTGGTTCATTTATTTCCTCTGACATACCTACTGTCAAAACGTTCGCTGAGCTCCCCGTCAAGATTTAAAAAAAATCAATCTGTCAACGAAAGGAAAAACTGTTCAAATGATCAATCTACGTCAAAATAAATGGGACCGCTAACTTCAACCAGCTGTCAGACTATTGACTGAACTTGTCCAGTATTTTCTAAATTGTAAAATATCATCACAGTTCTTTTTACTAAATGCTCTCAGATGACATTCCATTTAATACTTTACATAAAATAAACGCACTCCCGCTCTCATTAGAAATAGGTATTTATTTTTTTATTTGCATTTTCTTATTAACTTACAAGTTAAACTTAGAAGACTAGTAGTTCTTATAAAGTTACAATTCGCTCCTCTTTATTACTCTTTAAAAATACTTTTAGATAGATGTTAAGTACATTTCGGTTTCAGTTTCCAGTTGAAAATTATAACAAAAATAAAAAAAATTAAAAAAAAAATAAACGGACTGTATATAGTTCTGCCATGCTTGAATATAAAGCAAAGAAGTTCGATATCGATCGTTAATTTACAGTTCTCACTCCCTTTGTGAATCATTATTAAAGCGTTGTTTAAAATTAGACAAAAATATTATATAAATGGCAGTCGTTAGTAAATTTAAGCTTTCTTGTATTTTTTTTTTTACACCGCAATCACACGCCCTTTCGGAATTATTTAGAAGAAACATCTATTTACATCAATTTACAGAAGAGCAGGGCAATTGGTGCAATGATTAGCAAGTTCGCCGCGATCACTAATCTACCACTACCGCTAAGGGAGGTCAACTCCTTCTCGTCCACAACAAAGGCTGGAATCGCCTGCACCTGTTCCATGCTCTTCATTGGTTCCATGAAGCTGCCACGGCTGTTGCGGGCTAGTCTTTGGTTGGCCAGTTTTAGTTCACGCAGCTTCTCTTCCAGCTGAAGGATCTCATCTGTGAATAAGGAAATTTAATGTAAATATGCGCATTCATAATTTGAAAGGAGACAGTCAAGCGACTTACTTTTGTTAACGCCTTCGGTGTCACTAACTTTAATGAACGTTGCCAGAGAGATTTCATAGATCTTGTTTGGATCGGCATGGTGGCTGATTTCACGCTTTCTTCGGCCATAACCAATTTGTCCATTACTACATGGAGTTCCCGAGCATTTGTCTAGGCACACGTTGACCGTTGCACGGAACTGAACGTATGTTGATTCTGGAAATTTGAAGGCACGGAATTTCGCACTCAAAAAATCACCATCCACGGTGTTAAAGTTGTCGAAGAGATACGGATCCACTGAGCAACTATACAGCATATGTGTTAAGAGACTGATTAAAATTTGACAGCCAGAACTTACCCATTGAAAATGATTGTTTCTTCTTGATTCTTGGTGTCGGTAACTTGCATATATGTGACGCCGAGACCGTAAACAGGAGCAGAGGTTTTGTCGAGGTAAATCTCCATTGTCAGGGGGGTACCCGGACTGACGTTTAGCTCTCCAGTAACTATTTGTCCACCTTGTCGGACGCCAACGCCTAAGTGTGGTTCTGGAGCTCGAGTCGTCAGCGAAGTTGTGATTTCGATGTCTCTATAAAATGAACAAAATGGAATTTTAGTTACATAACTGGCTATAAGTAACTAGGCATCCTGTTTAAGCAAACTTTAAAATCTTGTAATTTATTCGGAATGATTTGTCTGATTGCGACAAAATAGAAACTGAGAAATTCATACAGATTGGGTGAGCAGTTTCAACGTGATATCTATCAACATATCCGAGACCGAAAAACAAAAAGACAGGCAATAAATGTAAAGAAGAACTAACTAAAAATGTGGACTCATTTTTCAAAACCAACCATAGTTATTTCAACACGAGAGGTTGGCACAGTGTTATTTATTCCAGATTTAACACATTAGGTCCGTTCGTGTACTTTGAGCATAGAAAAATGAAAAATGTCAAATGTCTAACATCGAGAGAGAAGTCTCTCAATTTCAAGAGAAGTACCTGATCGGTTTTCTTACAAAAAGTTTAAGAAATGTCATTTTGACATTATCGTAAAATGCAGAATCTACTAATGCTGCATTTACACGGTCACACATTCCTATCACGCAAAATTAAAGGGATGCTAAATACTAAATAGCCGTGTGACCGAAAGGGACAGCATTACCTAACACGCAAAAAAACGTGACACGTATTTGGGTCGGCCATCTTGTTTGCGTGATAGGAATTATAGGAAAGCTCTGCATGTTGATATTTTTATAGCGATGACTAAAGAAATTCCGCATTCCTATAAAACAATATGGCTTCCGGAAATGATGAACGGACAATTATTTATTTTTTTTGTGTAACTGATTGATGAATTGTTGGTTTATTTTACTGAAACTAATAACCAATCTCATTTCACATGTTTCAAATCAGAAATATTAATGTTTTCAAGCAATTGCAGAAATGTTGGTGAGCGGAACCTGTGTCTATTTCCGTTTTACGTGTCTATAATTATGGGTAGAGCATCCATGACACCGTAGGCGTCTGATTTGTGATCTCATTCTTACGCCTTTTAGTATTGACTGCGGATAAACGGATCTCTCTTTTCGGTTTTGTTGCAAAATTGCGCATGCGCGTGATGATGTAGATGCGGTTTAAATCAGTTGGAATTGAATTTTTTACAACCTAAATACCTATTAAACATTCCATTTTGAATGCTGATATGTTTTAGGAGAACATTCAGTTATAACTTGTTCCTCTGACGTCGTTGAAGACGTATAAATAAATAGAGTTTTACTTGTCAAACTTTTAAGCTGTCACTGTTGGCAGCTTTCATTTTTCAGTAAGTCGAAATTCGGCGAGTAGAAAATTAGGAAAAAATTAAAAATTTAAATTTTTTTAAATTTTCTCAGTACGTGGTCGCATTCGTACAGTTTCTTAGCAAATTTTAAATAATTTTACGTTTGCAAAAAAGTACCCGAACGAACCTATTGTTCTTTGTACAATATCGTTTTATTAAATTTCCTGTTATAACAAATGAATTAAATGTTCTTAGTTTCAAAATTTATATTACTCGGCTCAACTCCGTCAACGTCAACTGAAAAAGGGTCACCTTACCAATCTTGACAAGTTGTCAGACTTGGTAAACTATTGTCGTTTCCCATTGGACGAAAAGAAGCGTTCGGCAGAGTCCGGTATCGAAAAAATCACTTCTGGAACTGTTTCATTCTGGTGATTCTGAGGAGAGAATTTCGTTTCTCGATTTGAAGTCAGAATCCACTCAAGAACCTATTATACTCACACTATTATGTATTTTATACACGTGAGCGACAGCTGCCGTAGATTATTTTTTTGGCATTTCACCACTGCTTTTGTGGATTCAATCAGAAGCAGTTTCCTTGTTCCATTGGATTACAGAATGAGTGGATCCCCGAGTGAAACCAATGGAAAACGACATAAATAAATCCGAAAATCCTAATTTCCTTCACTCGTTTTGATTCAGAAGTGATTTTTTCGATTCCGGACTCTCCCGGACGCTTCTTTTTGCCCAATGGAAAACGACATAAAATACACATTCTGTTGAAAAGTGCAGTTTTTTTTGTGTTTCATGAGCAGAAATGCTCTCTAAAACTGATCTACCTTTTTTCATAAAGCTGAACTGTACTGTCTAGCACACGATTGTCTGCACTCACTTCTTTGGCGGAGCCGGCTCGTGAAAACTGTCCAAATCGGGAGCTTCTTGCTTCGAATTTAGGGCGCATTTAAAATTAGTTAAGGCTTAAGGCTGAGTTTATTCGGCTGCAAATATTTGTAATTTGTATAAGTTACCTCTAAAATAAATGCAATCAACTCTTGGAAATGCTTTCGGTAATGCAAAAGCTTTTTTTCGCTGTTTTTTTTCTCCATTTAATAACATGAGTTTTTTTCTGTCCTGTTCCTATTTTGCTTCATTTAATGACAGGTTCTCAGTAAAATCTCAACATCAAGAAAACAAATAATTAGGTGCAGTCGTTGACAAACAAAATCTATTGTATTACCTGCAGTTTGTTTCGGCTATTGATGGGATAAGATCTCAAATAAAAATGTCAAATTAGATAAGTCGAAAAAAAAACTACTCTGAGCATTATGGAAGTAAAAGTACCTACCCTATTCACACCGTTCAGAAAACCGTGTTTTTGTCGAAAACTAATCAATGCATTCACATCGAACACCAAATAGTTTTTTTTGACGTTTCTGTCAACTGTGCGACACCAGTCGTGAATCTTCTGTTTAAACTATTTTGGTTACAAATTTCGATCGCATTAGATAATTAACAAATGAATTTAATTTAGGGCATTTAAAAATAATATAAGCCCATCAAATAAGTGTGAAAAATGATTTTAGGTTATTTATGAGTTGTGACATTTGTTCGGCCAGCTGATCTGCTGAACATTGCAAAAGGTGTGTTTGTTTCAACAACCCAACGATTTGAAGTCGTTTTCGTGGTGTTTTCTTGGAAAACGACGCAGTCTGAGAAATGAAATAAATGACTGTTTGTCCGTTTTCGATGAAGTTATTGAATAGGGTATAACGTCAAGATTAATGATTTCTATCTGAATACGGCAACTGTCAGTGACTGTAATAATGATTTGGGGTGCTAGCTCCTATACCCCCTTATTGTGGTTCCCCCTCTGGATGAAATAAAATTCATAATCCTGCTTTGATTCATTCCGATGTTCTTCAACCTATGCTGGCTGTTACTCACATTAAATGGAACATTACTCCCATTCCGTATCGGTGTCGATGCACATTGTAATAAATGAATTTCGCTCGCTGGGACTAACTAAAGAGAATTGTTGAATTCGCAACTACGTAATTGCACACCTACCTACACCCATACAGCTACAATCGGCTATAAAATTTCTCGGTTTCCAATTATTGATTGATCAGCTCCTGCTAAGACCTATCGCCTCACCATCCAATTGAGCGAGAATACCATAAAAGCACCGAGGCTTGAATTTAAATTTAATGCCTCTCTGCTTATTAACCACTAAATTAGAGGATCACGTATACGCATTTTTTCCTCTAATCGTTTCCTTAATGCGCTCTCCATCAGCCTCCTGGTATATAATAAAACAACCAACATTCGCACAGGCGCAATTTTGAGCCACAACAATTTCCCTCCATCTGGATGTGGTGGCCAAAATAAACAAGAAAACCCATCGACCAAACGAATTGAACCGAACAGAGTAAGAGTGTATAGGTAAGGTACTATAGAAGAAGAAGAATTACTCGCTCATACAACTTACTCAGGTTCCTGAAAACCAGCTGGTAACACGTCTCGCCGAACGATTCCGTGATGTTGCTGATTAGTTTCATTCATCATAACATTATAAACCGGCCCAGTTGTGATGCACTTGACACTAACGATCTCCTTGCTGTTCGCATCTTCGATGATGATTTTGTGGTAATAAACTTTTTTACCCTAAAAGTACAAAAAAAGAAAAAGAATCAAATAAACAAGACTTAGGAATGCGCACAATTATTGATGGCCATAGCCAGCCGCAGCCAGCAGCGCCAATGTCCATATGACGATCATATTCTAATGATAAAACTTGCCAAAGGAAACTAGTCGCAAAGCAAACTAGTCCCTCCAACTCTTACCGTTAATTTGTTCAGCATTCTCGTGACACCGCACTCGTAGAAGTCCTTTAGCGAAAGTCGGAACTCGGCAAGACTGCCATTAATACTCGGTTGACATCTAACATCGGGGTATCCCTTGAGGCCTTCCAAATAGATTTGCGGTTTGGTTTCATTGTCACTTATGCTATCTGGGATGCCAATTTCCACACGCATTAAATCCTCGCTGCAGTGGACTTTGTGTGAACCTACAACGGGAGACAAAGAGCAGGAGTTAACGCACTGGTTTAACCGGATTCCATAGAAAAGAGATATTTATATGTGGAGTAACTATGTATATGTATGCGGTGAGAGTGTGTATAGTAGGTCTTATGTGAGCGCAATTGAGGGACTCCCACTCGAGGTGGGGTTCGGTTTGCTTCGGTGTGTCTTCAATGCAGGTAATTATGCAAGTAGACCACTTGGAGCAAGATCGCTCCTAGCCTAGTGCACTTGGTCTTCATCGTCGTCGTCGGCGTCGGCGTCGCCTTCGTCGTCTTCGTTGTTGATGTGGAAGAACAAAGCACCCAAATGAATCGCTGGACTGGACATGCTTGGCACACTTTTTACCTTTCGCTACAGACACATGGAGCAGGATGGATACATAGAAATATCGCTATCGCCAGCGGCTTTAGGAATGGCAAAATAGAAACACTCACACTCACAAAGGCGATGCCTTGACGCATAATTTACTGCGAAGGGGATAAACGACAGATCTTGATTTAAGTGCTGTACGTGGGTCGTAGATCGTAGTTCATAGCTCGTGGTCCACCAGCTAAGCTCGGAAGGGTAATAAATAAATATTCTTATTTGGCATAGAGATGAACATTTGCGTGTGCAGGGAAGGGGTAGCACATCTAGTGGTAATTAAAAAATAATTAACTTACAGCAAAGACAGCGTGATAAACCACTCTCATGACCCTCCCACTCATAGCTACAGTCCATGCAGACAAATCACTAGCAACCGCCAGCTATACATATGAGAAGAGTTAATAAAAAGATATTACACCTATTTTATGGGAGCTCCTGACTTGAGCGGACCTTTCATCTTTCCGAATGCGAGGCCACTTAAAATGAGATTTCGCGTAGTACATCAATGTTTTTATTGGCGTTCCACTAAATTGCCAGTTGGCTACCCTGTAATATCGGCTTGGAGCGATGGCACCAGCTCCCGGAAGCATTTGTTAAATGAACCGCGAATATGTTAATTAGCGAAGGACAGTTAAGAATGTCGTTAACCCATTTATTGAAGCCGCAAGTTAGTATTTTCGGATCAGAAAAGATTTTGAACAACTGCTGGAATTTTTAGGGAATTTCGGAATGAAGGTGGCATGATAAAATTAATGACTACCTGATAACATTTCTGTCAAAACTAGAACAAATTAACTGGCCTGGAAACGATGCCAGAATTCTAGATCGTACCGTCTTAGCTAACGTGACATGTGTCACACAATAAACTGTTTTTTAAATGTCCTATAAGCAACACTTTGGTTTTTAATTTTATTTTGCTTTTATTCCAGAGAACAACAATGTTTAGAAAGACCAATATCGTCGCCCTAATATTGGGGTTACCGTAAACGCCAAAATTATTTTTTTGATTGGCCGCACCTCTTTTCAATTCTTTTATCCGTTTTGCTCTATCTCTATCAATTGCAAAGATATACAGAATTATTTTGACGTATAGCTATCTACCAAAATCATCAAGTTTACGTATTACTTTGACGTAAACGCCAAAATTTGTCATTTACGTCAAATTTTCCATACAATTTAAGCAAATTTTTGTCTAAGAATTTTTTTGACGTACGTCCTATTGTCCTACAACATACGCCACTAAACTGCAAAGGTTTTTTCAGTATTTTTTGACTTATGTGCCTACCAATTCAATGTAACGCTATTTAATTGTATAAACGTACGTATGGGCACAATTTTTGACGTATGTGTATGAGAAAAAGAAAATGTTTATTTTAGTGGCGCATACGGAAAACTCATTTTTTAATATCTTTTAAGTATTTAAAAAATTAAAGCGTTTTGGAATATCTTCCTACATTTAATGAAAGAGGATTTCTGAGTGAATATCGTGTAAAAAAAGCGGTTAGTTTTCATGCTATAAGCAGTCAAAACTTTAAATGCGATTTGCCAAAAACATTAAAATGGCGTTTACGGCAACCCAATGTTGGGGCGACGATATCTGAACCATTATAGGATTACAGTTAGTAATCCAACTAAAGTTAAAGTACTAAAATTAGATATGCATCGCAATTTATAATAGAGAATCAGTTACCTATTTCAATGCTTTTTTTAAACTTGCCCACAAACTACTCTTTCGGTTGACTTTTTTACTTGAAAGATAAAACAAAATTAATGAACCTATCTCAGCTGTCAATAAGCCAGCGGTTTTCATCTTTAGATGTAAAAATGACAGCTGAACTCAAAGTGCGATTGGTAATCATAGCGTAACTGTCAAATGAAATAAATTAATGTCGTTTTCCATTGGGCAAAAAGAAGCGTCCGGGAGAGTCCGGAATCGAAAAAATCACTTCTGAAACCGTTCCATTGGCACAAAAAATACTCTTCTGGTGACTCTGAGGAGAGAATTTCGCTTCTGGATTTGAAGTCAGAATCCACTCAAGAAGCACTCACACAAGTGTAGTTCGTGTATTTTATACAAGTCGACTGACAGCTGCCGTAGATTATTTTTTGCCATTTCACCAATACTCTTGTGGATTCAATCAGAAGCAGTTTTATTGTTCCATTGGACTACAGAATGAGTGGATCCCCGAGTGAAACCAATGGAAAACGACATAACAAATTCACCGCCGACTGGGCGATGACAGGTTATAAATAATGACACCAGTCATCCTTTTTATTTTCGCATTTTCACATGATTTCATAAATAGAAAAATTGAGTGAGCGATATATATCTAGAGGACTTTATTTTAAAATTTAAGACAAGTACGGTAGACTCGCGAAAGCTGAATATCAAGTTCCTCGCAGCAATCTGAGTTGGTAATCGTCATTATTGGACTAATTACAGAGCACATCAGCTTGTTGACACAAAGCTACAAAAAGAAATAAGTCATACTTACATACATTCTTAAGAGAGTATAACATGCGCAAAAACTGGATAAGTGCATGATGCCATTTGACATCAATATAGCTTGT
This sequence comes from Cheilosia vernalis, assembly GCA_949126925.1. Classification (NCBI taxonomy): domain Eukaryota; kingdom Metazoa; phylum Arthropoda; class Insecta; order Diptera; family Syrphidae; genus Cheilosia; species Cheilosia vernalis. The sequence goes on along the minus strand of OX421361.1, from coordinate 44,842,178 downwards.
AAATCAAACAATTACAGTTTATCTATATTACTCAAGGGAGTAAGCAATATAAATGATTAGGTTCATTCGCGTACGCGGTTTAAATCGAACGCAATCGATATAAATCGATCGAAATCGCACAAATTCTAAACGCGTTCTCATCAAAAATGACAGAAAAAAAAAAAATTAGCAAAATAACGAGTAACGAGTAATTCCTCTCTTGGCTCGAAACAGCTCAGGGAATTTCAACGGGCAAGTACCTACTGGTAAATATGTCAAATGCAATAAGTTGACAAGAAACAAATTCAAAATCTGTCTTAAAATTAAATTGCAAAGAAAAAAAAAATGGGGGAGGTTGAATATGCTCCTAGAACGTTTCATATGTTCCAAAAAGGGATTTTATATATTTATTTGTGATATGGATTAGATGTTAAAGATGAAAGTGGCTCAAAGTAGCTCGAAGTTTATCCACGTACCCTATGGTATTTTCTCAGGTCTCTGAGAGATTATCGCTGGATTTTTTATGTTTGACAGATTGTTAGAGTTTGGCTCGGGAAAGTACGCGAATAGACCTAATATATTTTGCCGATATTCAAAAGTCAAGGCAAATGTCACCTTAAATTAAGACTGTTATCAAGAACATTAAAATCGGATAATAACTTATTAAAAATCCTACCCTACCTTCCATTTAACTAAAACCTCGCGGCATCTGTGATCTCACTTCTATAAAGTCGACAAATATTTCAATCGTAATGCAAAACGCCTTAACAACACCCTTTTACATTTGCAAAGTTAAATTCCAATCCTTCCACTTAATGCTGAATAATATGAAGATTTATTGTATCTTTCATATAGACAGGCAATTCATTATTCGCGCAAAGTATTTGCTGTCAGATTTCATTTGCCTCGATTTTTCGTCGACGATTTATCAAGCATTCCTCGGAAAATAAATACCTACACTCGGGTACTATCCTATAAGTACCTACCTTCGTTACCGCATTATTTATGAGTTTAGGCGACCTTCTGGCAGTCATTATCTAATGAATCACTAAGTGGAAACTTGTCAAATCAGCTTACATGTCATTTCCATTAACCCTGATCGGGAGAAGATCGTGAACACATAAATCTTCCGCACGGCTATGTGAAGTGAAGACACATCGTATTCAGTATAGAGTATGCACCACCATCAAAGGACACTGTGCCGTTGCAAAATGGAAGAATATCAGGGCTAACGAAATAGGTAATTGATTCGTTATCCGGGGAAGCTGAAGCTAGTCGTTTCCATATTTCTATTGAATTGCAGGCCTGACATTCAGTGATGCATTGTTCCTTTGATAGTTTCGATCAGTAAAGGATAAGAATGTCAATCCAAGAAAATTAAGTGAATGTCACAGAGCTGGTGACAGGCAAGTTCAAATTGTAGTTAAAAGTCAGAATTTCAGTTATATTAACTTTGTTATCAGTTACTGTGATTTGTGAACTTCATCTGTCAGTTTTTAGTCCATATTTGTGTTTTGATGTCAATTAAAATAGATTTTTTCATTCGCAGTGTGACAGTTCATTCAAAAAATAAACGATTGCGTGTTGTGCCCGAGTGGAAAAGTGAAAGCTTTTGATACATCACTTGCACGAGCTGTTATTCTTTTCCAATTTTTGTTTTGAATGTGGGGTTTCTGTGACGAATTATATGAACAGAACATGCTAGCAACCAACTTAACGTGAGCGTATAAGCACCAACTCTTTTTGTTCCCCGTGGCGAAACGTTTAAGCTGTCAAATTCATCTTCCAAGTCTTGGGAATAACTACAGTCAAAATGTAGAGATTTTTGTAATATAATATAAAAAGATCCCATAAAAATGATGTTGATCTAATGAACATTGAGGGGTGAAAATGAACAATTTTTGACATTTGTTCATAGGTAACCAATTTTTTAAGCGTAAAATCTTATTTGCCAATTCAATTGAATTTATATTTATAATCTATATAAAAGTATATATATAAAAATTAATGTGAAAAATGAGTAGGAACTTATCAATTGGGAACGGCTGGACCGATTTGGATCAAAATTTTCAGTTGTTCGTTATTGTCAGTGGAAGGTTTTTACAAAAGAAAATTCTGGGAAAACCTTAAGGAAAAGTCGGGAAATTGAAAAAAATGTTTTTTTGCATGGATTTTATTGCATGATTTGATGTAAGCGTGGAAAATTCGTTATGAAGCTTGGAAAGTTTCGTCCATAAACATTTATCGAAGATCCTCAACTCAACGAAGCAAAATATGTAGGTACTATGATTTTTTTTTTAATTTTAACGCCTAGCAAAGCAGGCTCCGCTAGTGTAATATAAAAAGAGCCGATAAAAATGATGTTGATCTAGTGAACATTGAGGAAAACTACCACCGAGTGAAAATGCACAATTTTTGACATTTTTTCATAAATATGTACTAATACCCAGTTTTTAATCGCAATTGACAAATTTACAAGTTGGCCTGCGATATCTGGTGGCAAAGAAAAGAGCCCTATCAGACATACAGGAATCTGTCATCGGTAAGCGGTACGTGTATTTTTGCAAAAGTATTTTATTTATTTTATAAATGACAAACTATTTTAATTGATATAAATGCCTTGTCAGTCTCAAATTCAAGTACTGTTTATGAAAAATTTAATAACCCCGGGTCCATAAAATAGGTTTGAATCGTTTAAAAGTGGAAAGAAAAATTTGTGTTGCTTTCGTGTAAACAATTTTGATTTTTGGATAAGACTCTTTTTTAACTGTTTAAAGCTCTTTAAATTGTTGTTAATATTCTATTTATTGTGCAGCATTATCCCAAATACCAATGGCTGACCCAATTAGTCGATTTTTATCTCAGACTTTCTCGATACCCATATGATAATTTTGGAAGGTTTTTGCTTGGAAATGCTACTTTGAGCAAAACGCGTTCAGTAGATATGTTTTATTATCTCTTGCAATTGGCTTTAATATATCGCCTTCTTTAAAATATAAACTACATATTTTAAAGAACTTAGAAAATGATTTTCTTATGCGAAGAACAATTGACTATTTTTTTTTACAAGGAATCGAGAGTTTAAAACTTCTTTTGGAATTTTGTTCATGGTTATACCATTTTGTCTATATAAGTTCCACTGGGGTTTAAATTTAACCATCAGCTGTTATCTTATACAGGCCTTACCAATAAACATTTTAGCTTCGACTTAAAATTTGAGTAGTTCACAGTGGCCATATTTTCCATGCAAATTTTGCAACTGTGAGCTTCCGTAAATTTGTCTTGACTAAAATTTGTTATAAGTACGACGCGTGACTACAAAAAACACCTAACAATCCACTTTCGTTTCCTGTATCAATGTCAGTCCTGACCCTGATATGGTTAGTTGTCAAAATATACTGTGCTACGAATTTTAATCAGACAGCTCAGTAGATTCATCTGAGCTTACGTGCGGCTCTGATCATACTCTCGAAATAAAAACACAGCTAGAACAACCTTCTGTTGACAAGTAAGACCTTGCTCTGAACTAAATAATAAAAGCCGCTTAAGTCGACAATTGTTAACAGAAACAAAATTAAGTCTACACGCCGATGTTTGGAATCTAGTTTTAAAACCATCTCTTCATGTCAGTTTCAGGATTCAATTTCTAGTTTATCCTGTTAAAAGAGCTGTTAAAAGTCTTATGTTAGATTGGCAAATGTAATAAAAGTGTTTAAGTCGTTGTTTATTTATTTGTATTGCATGTCTCTTGTGATTGGGCTGAACACAATCTGTAGGAATTGCTAACTCCGCAGTGTTTGCTCTTTTATTACTTTGCAAGTAGAACGTTGTTAAAGTTCCATTCTAAGATTGACGATTCAATTAAACTCCACTTTACTATAGCACTGACAGAACTCCCCGTCGAGATTTAAGCTTGACCGCACCATTAAAACGTTCAACACTTTTGTTTTCTTTTAACTCGTATATTTGTTGCGTTCTTCTTATGTTAACTACTATGCTCCAGCATAGTATACATTGTCTTACCCCCATGAGCTGACGCAGTGATCAGATAACCTAACCATGCCATCGTCGTGGCCACTGGGGAGCATTATAATAACCGAAGGACGTGCACCAACGTGGATTAAGGCCACAAACGCAAGCGCCTGCGCGACATATCGACGCACATAAACCAGTCGCCTTATACCTTAATTTTCAAAACAATTACGCTTGTCCTTGATTTATTTTTAAACCATGTGACTGCGCCAGATAGTGGATGCCGCCTCTCAGATCTGCTCACGCGACATTTGTCTGAAAAGGTCGCCTATCTATAGTCGTACTCTATATAGGCAGAACATCGGACTACAGAACGCCATGCGTATAGTCTTGCTACTTATTATATGGAGGCCATTAAAGGCAATTGAGACGGAAACCTGCGGCTTGGTATACTGTGTGTGCCTCGCTGGGGAAATTCGAAGCCGATGTTGTAATGAGATAGCAATGCGAACAATTAGATTCTTTTATTACCTTAACACTTTTACTGCCTAACCCTATTTAGCTGTGTTCTATAATAGTGTTTTTATGAAGTATAAAAACGGTGCGATAACTACTAAGCAGGACCGCAGCAGGGGCTGTTTTATAGGAGCGATAGGCGTATGTAGGTGTGATGCAGCTATGCTCTTTTCCCAGCCAAGGCATGTTGATTATTCGAAACGATTTTTTAATGACGGTCTGGAGTTGCATTCGCACGTATTGTTTTTAAAGCGTAGGCTTGTCTGGAGAAAATATTGAAAAGCTGGAGGGAAATTCGTCAGAAAAGAGCTTGGGATCTTTTACAAATTCTTGTGCGAAAAAATGCCTGTAGAGCATGTATTTACAATTAAATTGCATTACGAGTACGAGTGGCTCAACAGTTGTTATTAAACTCGAAGTCATCCACAGAAACCGCAAGCAACGGAATATATCCTTCTGTGATGCAGCCCGAAAATCAATGAACTAGGGAAACATTTTCAACTGTATTTTAACAAGAACGGAAAGCTTATCTGTTGCAGTGGGATGTAGGGTCCAAAAATATACAGTCTCTGAAAAATGTCCGAATATAGGATCGCATGTTTGAAAGGTTTTTAAGACGCGTTTTCGTCGAGTCATTACTCACGTTTTTGTTCTGCCTTCTGAAGCTTTGGAAAGCGTTTTTGAACTAATTTTCTAAGCCGTTTTTGGACAGGGTTTGCAACTGGTTTTCGAGGCGTTTTTCGACCCGTTTAAGATAGGTGTTTTATCGGGATCTTAACACATTTTTCGTCGTGTTTTTTTTAGGTGAATCACTTTTGGACCAGTTCTTGCGACAAGTTTTCCGACGCGTATTTTTACTATTTGGGGAAAATTAAAGGATATGAACTTTTATTGATTTTAACAATTTATTACTCAGACTACCGACTCGTGGTAGCCTGACGCCTTCTAGGTTAAAAAGAACAATGACAGAAAAAACTAGAAAGAGATAATGAAAAGAGAATAGTAAGTAATTATGTGTCAGGCGGGTAACATTGAAGAATGCAATGTAGGGCAGCCAATCGTTGGGAAAAGTGCTGCTGTGTCCAGGGTTGGTACAGATCTCAGACAACTAGCTTTCTTTCTTTTTCAAACGAGGTTCTTAGTGTGATTTTGGACAGTTTGTTGACAATTTACGAGACATATTTTTTAAGCGTTTCTGGCTCATTTTTTGACTCCTACTGTGACACGTTTTTTATGCGTTTTTCATTAGGTAACTAACAGATTTTTGTAACACTTTTCTAGCTTGTTTTTGAAAAGTTTTTTTTGACATATTTTTCAATCGCGTTTCGATGTAACTTAGTACGAAATCCTAGCTAAATCCTGTCCGATTCCTTGACATCAGGTGTCCTTTTTTACGGAGAGTATATACCTATAATGTGCACATATGTGATTTCGCTCTTGGTAACCACTAAACTCATTTAAGCCGCTGCGATTCTCTTTTCCGCTGACTCAAAACGATCTATGGATACTGTGCAAATTTAACGAATATTTTTATAAGGTACAGCGGGTGCGTTTTATCTTCAGTCGATTTTAATCGACTGTCATTTTTCATTGACTGCCATCTTGGTTTGACTGTCATTTGGCCGTTTTAATTTGACATTAGCGTGCACTGGTCGATAGGTCTGATGTTTGCCAGATGTTTTCGAAATGTAAGGCAGTAAAAAAAAAAACTCCAAGATATTTTTTGCGATTTTCCGGAGGATCTGCAGACCCTACGCCACAAACACACATCCAGCTCGAAAAAATAAAACTTTTCCCTCTGATTGACTACCATGCAATTAACCACCGCTTCCCAATTTATGCTTTGCCTAGAGCGTATTCCCATCCACTCGACGGAAGCACTAAACAAGACGAGCATCACTCTACCTCTGACGTTAAACTGGCCGCCCGACATGTGTCTCGTCTCGTTTCAAAACGATGTCATTGCCACATTACAGGCTGCAGCCTGCAGCCTAGCAGCAATTAGTCGCTCAATGCCCCTCGTTGCTGCAATCCCATTCATGTTAATTGTTTATTGGTTCTTTAATGGACACACATTAATGTCAATCGAAGAAGCTCGAGTCCAACTAGTATACGCGCACCTCTTGTCCCACTTTTTGAAAGACCCTTTGACGCGCCCACGAAAGGTCCCTCTTAAACGATAAATACAGATGCAATTAACATAAATCTAGTTACATCGAATACATTAATAAACTCGTACAGCGAGTCTAGACTTATTTAATTGGTAATTTAAAGTGCCCTCCAGCTATCCTCCAATTTCATATAGGTACCTATTCGACGTTGCAACAGATAAAGCGCACATCATTCAGCTGCTTGATCTTCAATGGACCGAGGACGACGTGATCAGTGCACCGCCGTCATTTGCTAAGACATCGTTTGAGCGCACATCGATTGGCAACACATAAACTCTCTTCTCCTTCCTTTGGTATTCCAAACAAGAAGATTGCTCCTCGCGCACATTTAAGTATATAGTATAAGATGGCACAATCGGCAACAGGAAAATCTGGAAATTTGCCTCCTTCATAATCTGGGCGCGCATTTACATAATTTGCTGTCTGGTCGCAGCCAGCGCGAAGAGACTTCTATTGTTTCATTCAAAGTTGGGAAAAGTTCTGAGGAAAAAATACCTGTACGAACGTATCTATCTATCTCTATACCTATTCGTTGGTGTATCTTAATGTTACGCTTTTTATTGGCGCATTTCTTGGAAAACACCGCTCGCAACATCATTGGAATCCACAATTCGAATAGCGTCATATGTACATGGGAATAGGGAATGGCATGGCAAATCTTTCCGTCTGGATGGATACTCAACCGTAGTGCCAATGCCAGTGCCGTTCTTCTGTGGCTTTGGGTTTTTTGGATCTCATTTAACTTTTTTTGTTTGTGTCGGCATTCACGAATCCAATTTCAACACGATTACATAATGTGTATCACGCTGGTAAATTATTGTCGATCGTGAGCTGGCAAACAATCAGAAAATCTTATACTTTTGATTTATGGTCAATGCGGACCAAGTGTTATACTGTCTGATTCACAGTCAGTGTGATTCCCAGACCCAGTCGATGACCAGCAATTGGAAAACTGGCCCAAGACAAATCAAATGAAGAGAAAATCCCATTGGCAGTGTGGAGTATGCGCCTTTTGTTCCTTGGAGACCTTACTTCAACTGTGGGAGAAAGTTCGTACATCTACTTGGCACACACACCTGCTCTTATGTTTAATGTTTTTTTCTTTATTGTCTCTTAGATTTATGACTTTCTCAAGGGAACTGACGAACTGTCGTCTTTTATTGTCGTTTATGTCCCGTTCACACACAAGTACGAGAGTAATAAATTTGGTCTACGTGACGTTATTGCGTTGACCTTTAAATGCAATTCAAACTGATGACAAGTGACACCTCACATCACAGCTATCTGTTGGGCATTGTTTTTATTGCAGTTTCATAGTCGGAACAGCGTATGCTCGGGAAACCAAGCGATTCGCATTTAGATCGCTTCAAGTCTTCTTAAATATGATTTTGTTGATTTTGTTTGCCCGGGAGGTCATCTGCGAATCCCAGGCGATACATTTACCGAGTGTTGACATAGCGGCGACGTTGATTCCGTTTATGCGAATTAGGAAAATGTATTTCTGCAAAAGACTAAAAACTGTGTTTTCGCCTGACAGATATCACGTTGGAAAAATCTACAATGTTCACTTTTTGCCTCTTTCAATTTTTAAATAAAAGACGAAGTTCGCTATACATTCATCTTGGGAGAAAACATTCGCCCAGTGGTTTGTTAGGTTTGGCTTAGCAACACTGACATCGGCAGATTTGGTTCGAGAAGAAGATGATCAGCAATTTTTTTGTTGCAAGCCCTGAAGAGCTTTTAGGCCCATTTTATTCACTCGACGTTGAACACAACTTCCGGATTTGTATATTTAAAACTCCCCAAGTTGTGTTCAAATTCGAGTGAATAAAAGGCCTTAGGCCTTAGGCCCATTTTATTTTTATATGGGAAACTTCGAGTGAATAAAATGGGCCTTAGGAATACTTCTTGTATTGCTTATGACATTAAATGTTGCCATCCACCTATAGTGTACTGAATGTTGGCATTGGTATCTTCGGACGCACCAGAGCAACCCTTATAATTATTGTGTCATAGTGTGGGTCAAATGCGACGAGGTGACACCAGTGAGTTGTTACTTCACACTGAACGAAAGATAAAGGGGAGTTTCAGGAAGAACTTGGTGATCTGGAGAAGAGAACTGGGGGGTCACTACCTACTACAATGGACAGAGTAAATACTTGGGAAAAAAGTTGAATACAAAGCTCCCAAATTGGCAGCTGCTTAAGCCCATACGTTCGAAAAGGCTGCGAATGTAAACACATAGCATTTAGCAGATTATTTGTCAATTTGTGAGGACTATAGGCATGTCTCATGACCTCTACCCAGAAAGAAGATAGAAACCAAATAAAGCAGTGTTACAGTTAATATACAGCCTTTTAGGGTTGGTCAACCGAAAGTTAAGTCCCATAGATGAAAAAATAATGTGATTTCGAAGAATGCTTAGGAGCTCCTCCAGGAAACATATAACCCAACTCGGACCGGCAAGCATTTTTCGCAACGCAACTCAAAAGCAAATGTACAACCAACGCCATGAAGCAAAACAAGCTTGTGGACGAAGACAACCTGCACACTTATTGTTGAGCATCAATCGCCAACGGTCTTGGTTGGACAGCTTTAAAAGCCTCGATCATATAAGAACGAGATGCCAAAATTGAGGGGTTGCACACGTCACCAACATAATGTTTGGGCTTAAAACTGATTGCATAAATTTATTGAGCCTCAATACTGTAAGTTCATAGCTACAAGAGCAGCAACATACACCCTATCAAAGGCCGTAACTAGGGGGGGATCACAGGGGTTTAATCCCCGCCCCACGAAATTCCTAACAAGAGTGCACTTTTTTAAAACGAGAACAGAGCTAATCCAAAAAATAAATTCGAAGAACATTTTTAATTTTATAAAGGGTGTTTTTTTAGAAGTTCACAACTTTAAGTTGGCCATTTTGTCAGCTGTCAAGTGATTTATTTTTAGTTTGGTTTGGCACTTCAGCATTTATTGACTGACGCCTGAACAACGCTTTCAAATTGTGCAAATTTATTTTGAGAATCATGGTACTGTTCGAAATACGTATCGTGCACTATACGTCAATTTTCATAAGCGAATTTCGTTTAGCGCAATATGTGAAGTGCTGGTCTACTCCGATAAGCCCGAATCGATTGACCTTTTGGAGGATAACATTTGCCGCGTTATTGCCGATATACGGAGCCAAATGTTGGTAAAAGTCATCAATATTTGTCCCTATCGTCTTATATCAATTATGATACCTCTTTCAGTAAAGTGAGACCAGCGAAGACCTGCAATGGGCTCTCAAACATCGACTCTCCTCACTAACTGGAGACAGCTCATTCCATTACCAAATAATCAGTCTTCTCATAAGGTAAACGTACTAGTGTCGTGTATGTGCATCTGCCCGTAGTAGCCTCGCAATTAGTACCCCATTATCGCACGGCCCATGAACACATCCAACTTGAAAACATCACTTTGCACAAACATGGATAAAAAAGTATAAACGCTCCAAACCGACGGCTAGCGGCGCGAATTTCACTTTACCTGATTCTCGTTCTCGCAGCCGTCGTTCGTTCATCGATTATTTCCGTAGCGAAAGGTTCAAATTACTCTGCCATTTGTTAGGTCTAATGACACTAATAATGTAATCTCACCATAAACCGTTGATAGGAGCATTTTCACACACTGACCCATATTTCGCCTTTCCGTATGGATTTTTCGTTTCACAGAATAAAACACTTTAGCCATTAGATACGTTCTCGACTTGTTGGTTGTTGATCTTACTCGCGAGTCGAGACTTCGTGAAGCTAGCTAAGACGCCACCAAAATACCTGCGCGCGATCATCAATCAAATAGAGGAGGATACTCGTACTTCGATTCGATATATGCATATGTGTATACAGTCTCTCTATATAGAGTCTGCAGACTGCAGTGTCTTATTTGTGGTTTGGCGAAGGAGTCCATTATTCTGTCGACGTCGTCGTCGTCGTCGTCGTCTTCAACTGGCAACATCTGCTTTTTGTGAAGAGACTGTCGATGAAGGAACGCGGGACAAATGATAAATGCTTCCCCATAACGATCTAGCAACACTGCGCGACTCTATACAGCACGGCCTGACAAGCCGCCTGCCTGCTTGTCAGCCAGAGCCAATATGAAGTCCGGCTCAATGGGGATGCGCGAAAATTCCCGATGATTTATAATTATCCCGACTTTTTGATGATAATTCCAATCGACACCAAATAAAAGTTGTTTGTTTCGTAATGGTGAGGCCACAATGCGCACCAAAATGAACGATGTCGACAATGTTCCAGGAATTTGCGATCCTCGACGGTGTCTATAGACATGTGGCTAAGAGGTTTATCTTCCTCCTGGTGTATATACAGGTTGAAGGATGAATTGCTATCTGTAGAAGTCATCGTCAATAATGATGAAAAACGTTCAAGCGTTGAACTGCGAACAGATGGTTTTCATGGTATGGCACCTACTTGCAGTTCAACTTAACGGTATCGTGCGTTGAGATACATAGCTAGCGATTGATAATAATTGGGGGTATTGTTAGATGAAGTGAATTCGATTAAGAATGTGCGCTTATTGGCAGCGGAATACCGTGGCAGAGAGTGAAAGCGTTTCGAGTTGGTAAATCGAACCCGGCCGGATCAGAAAGCAAAGAAAGTGGGAGGCCAGGTGAAGATGAGAAATGAGTCTTCACAAATAACAGCAGGAAAAGACAAAACACACAGCAGCAATCATGGCTTGAAGAGAAAATTACCCGATGCAATGATTTTATGGTTCTCCCGTGAAGACTGTTTTCTACTTCTTCTTTTTTTCACCCTTAATAGGCTTTTCACACCCAGCCGAAAACCGTGTTTTCGTCGAAAATTCGTCGATACATTCACACCTAGTCTTCGTTTGACGTTTCAATCAGCTGTGAGACACTAGTCGTTAAACTTCGGTGCAAACTTTTGTGGTCACAACTACGATCGCATTAATTAACAAACAAAATGAATTTAATGCATTCCAAAATAATATTAGCCCATCAATTAATTGTGGAAAACGATTTTAAGTTGTGTGTTTTGACATTTGTTGGGTCAACCAGTTTGCTAAATTTACTGAATATTGCAAAAAGTATGTTTGTTTCAACAACCCAACGATTGGAAGTCGTTTTCGTGGTGTTTTCGTGGAAAACGAGTGCAAACGACTCGTTTTGAAAACGGAAATATGTTTGCGAAAACTTCTGTTTTCGTAGAAGTTTTCGAAACCGGTTTTGGGATCAGTGTGAAAATTTGCACTTGTTTTCATAATAAAAACCTAAAAACTGTAACTGTTTTTATAAAGAAGCTTGGAATAAGCATATTATACAAAAATATACATATTATGCAATAATTTCCTTTTCTTGGACGTAATGTCAAAACGAGTGAATGCATTCAGATGCACAAAAAGTTTTTCGTGGGCATTAGACGGGCTGTTTTCTTTCGTGTTTAATAGGTATGAAAAATTCATTCATTAAAATTATTTAATGTTTTAATTTTGTTTTAAGACATTTTACAATTTGCATTTTTTTTATTTCTCCCCATTTTTTAAGACGAAATTGGCGATTTCACCCTCAATCTGGGACCACTGCGGGTTCTCCCTAACCACAGCCATTGTAGCGTTTCTATATTTTGGGAATTTTTTTTCAAAGACCTAAACGTTAGTGAGGTTTTGTCTCAGGCTTATAATTATTCACAGTGAGTTTAGTATTGGTTCTTTTCGATAACACAATACTGCCAGACCAGATGCGATGTTTCGTCTACTAATGGGCAATTGCGAAATGCAAGAAGTAAAGTGGACTTAAGTTTTCAATTATTAAACTTGACGATGTTACAACGTGTTTGGACGTCCTTAATACGTCTTAAACTATCAATTGGAGACACTTATGCACTACTGCATCCCATTCACTTCATAAATTGTAATTGAGTGATTGTGAAAGCTTAAACTATTCTGTTTAGCAATTTCGTGGGATATCGAACGCGAAAAAGGATATCAAAAAATTATTTAAAAATGCTGTAAAATAATCGATTGATTCCCTTGAAAATTATTTCAAAAGAAAGCTAATGTCAGTTTTCCTAGGAAAAAGTTATATTTTTCTCTCATAGCTAGTTCCTTAAAACCTGAGTTGTAGACTTTATAGGAAACTATTTCATCCGCATAAATTCTTACAAAACGGTATCAAAAAGATTCAAGGTTTCGCATTTTTTTCCTGCTTTTACATTCGGAAAACCGAACTTACAAGATCTAGTTTTAGATTCGAAATTCGTTCTTTTAGGCCGCCCATACATAAAAGTCAAAAAGTTGGGGTTTTTTAGGAAAAAATCAGATTAATTTTTGGAAGATATTTTGACATACGCTTATAATACGACGAACGATACCTAATCAATCAACCAACATTTTAAGAACTTTATTTCTGCCGTCGTCGTCCTGCCAGTCATTCGCAATAGCATTGGCATCACTTTTGGTGGTATATTTCTTCTTTCCGCTTCATTTTCAAAAGTTGGTAGAACTCTACGCAAGATTATGTCAAATTGGATTTGTTAAAATGTGTAAAATGTAGGTACTTGTGTCTATAAGTCTAAACGTTTAAACCAAGTTTTGAAATCAAATTGCCCTGTAATCTGCAGCTCGTTTTAGGTCGGCTAAAATGTTTGATTTTTATATTTCAACATCTTAGGCCGATTTTTTTTTTTCAGAATTTCAATTTGAATTCCAATTTTATTGGCAATGTGCAAATAAGAACAAAAGTCTTTTAATTTCGTTTAAAATAATAGCGAACTGTATTTTCCAGTTTGCGAATGAGTCTCTTTATGGCATTACAAGTTTATTTAGCATCGAGTTTGGTTATAGGCCCAATGCCTCAATAGGTCTTTAGTCATTTTCAAACTTCACTTCAATATTTTGTATGTCACAATTTGAAGATTTTTCGGTTAAATCTTAAAATTGCACTGTAAGTTTGAAACATTTAATGTGGACACCAAAAATGATCATTTGTATACATTTTTTTTATGCTGGTTGACAACCTCAATGAGGTGTACTGAAACCAAAATATTTCCATTTTGTATGTAACATCACTTATGTATCGCAGAAAATTTTACATTATCCGCTCTTGGCCAGAATAGAAAAAAAATTAATTTCTCAATACAAAAATAATGTCGACCTATCTAGTTAGGTACCCGCACTTAACAACTCAATTACCTGCAAGATCAAATTGCTATATTCCATAAATGTGTTCACTCAATCACTTGAAACGAGTTTAACAAATGGAACAGGCCATTATCGCACAAATAAGTGATCCCGGAGATAACCTATGTCTGAATATGGGATACTGCATCAGTACCACTTTTAAATTTAATGGTTCAATGTAAGAAGCTGCTGTGAAATGTTTATCTATACGTATGTGCTCTTACAAGCAGATTCATTATGAGTTAAATCAATAGGCTTGCACAAGAATAATGACATAATGCCGGGTAAAGTTTATGTAAAATAATGTAGTTGACACTTTTCAGGGTTGCCAATGCTGTGAAAAGAAAAAAGCACAAAAACAAAACCTTTAAGATATGACAAGAGTATTTTAGATCAACACATTTGTGTATAGAAATCTGAGTTAATTTATTGCGATTTCAGATGTCATACTTTCACACGAGCGTCTCCGTCACTGTCGAAATATATCACTACTTTGACTACCTACATTTATGGACTACTCACTCACATGAGAGCGAATTGCGAATAGGTGAAATGCGAAAAAAAAAATGCAACTGCGTTTATGAATTGAAAATTGCTGTTTGTTCTACCACAAAAGCGTTTATATATATAATGAATGTAATATTAAACAAAAACCGAAGTTAATTATGATTTAAAGAGCTAAGTTTACAATTACAGAAATTTTTCGGCGAATTACAAATTTTTGCCGCGAACTGTTACCTTTTATTCACAATCCATATGCAACAAGCTCACGAATGAAAAGTTCGCCTTTAAAAATGAAACTGAACCGCGGGTATTTGCGACTCAAAAAATGTTCATGTGAGTGAAATGTCAGAAAGTACGAATATTCGCTTGTTCGCAATTCGCTCCCATGCGAATACCTAGTCTTTTAGTGTAGGAATTATTTTTCAGTCTTATTTTTCGAATTGGCAGAACTTTTGCCAACGACAATTAATTTGACAGCTGACAGCTGATTTGCGTACATTTTCAACATTCCACCATAAGTACACTTTCGTTCCCTAGCCAATACTGTCTGGAAAACATGCTGAAAATTATTATTGAAATCTATCAGCTTATGTCTGAAGTATAGGCACAGGAAGATCAAGAATTCAAGACGAAGCCCAACCTCACATACTTTGTAGAGATTAATGCAGACTCGGTGCAAATGGCCCTGACTAATAACTGTCATCAACTGTCATCACTCCCGTAGTAGACGTCAATACAATTCCCTGCACAGTCTTCCGGAAGTTCAGGGGCAATTGAAAAAAATCCAATGAATCTTCCCATACGCTTGCAGAAAATTTCGCACCCAACTCCACCAACTAACCGTGTAATACATTTTTAATTGCGAAGCCAACTCCTAAATCACACTTCCCGTTAAGTTAAACTTAATTTATTGAAATAAAGACGCAGCAGCGGTCGGCGCGGAGAGGCATTGTTCGCCTCTCAGACACACAGCACGAAATCAAGAGTCCGGCGTTCGCTCGTCGCGAATCGCATGATAAGTTGCAACATCGGCCACTGCATCATCATCAGGACGCAATTAAAAACAATCATCAAACCAAATTGTCAAGATCACGAAAGTAAACAACAAACTCCTCTCCGATAGCAGTCAGTCGCGTTCACGGTCCTCCGCATAATTATTATCCGCATCTGTTGCACTGCAGTCGCTCTGCACTCGTATCATTAATAAACTTTTACTATCGCGTAATATTAACCGCAGTTACACCGTTATTTCGGTGCAATCGCACAGAGATATGTGTTCGTAGTCGGCGCATCAGCTTCAGCACCTCCGCCCAGCCAGCGCTGGATGAGCGAATTGCATTTGCGTAATTTTTAAGTGATACCTGCTCGCCGAGATGATGTCGATGAGCCTATGCAGTCGGAGTCGGATGGATTCAAGCTGAGACCGCCGCCGCACCGCCTGCCGGCCGTCGATTGCAAATGTGATTCCAGCACGATAGGTCTGCTCGGTGTGGGGGAACGGATAGTTTCAAATGAATGGTCATATGGTGGAATCCGCTCGAGGTGTATCAGAGAGTATTAAAGCATCGAAACCGTTAATAATAAGCGCTGGTGGCGGGTACCGGGTAGCCCCGCAGACCAACTGCTATGCATATTTCAATTTTCT
The DNA here is from genome assembly GCA_949126925.1 of Cheilosia vernalis. NCBI lineage: Eukaryota > Metazoa > Arthropoda > Insecta > Diptera > Syrphidae > Cheilosia > Cheilosia vernalis. The sequence continues at coordinate 44,826,188 of OX421361.1, read as the reverse complement.
GCCTCGGTTCGGATGTCTTCTTCTTCACTTGGTTCTGATCGATTTTTTGTTGGTGTACTCATCTCTCTTTCTCTCTCTCTCTCGCTACCCTATTCGATCTTTAATGAAGGGTGCCACAGAATGTTGCTGACGGTTTCCTTGGCTTCTGGCCAAATGCGTGATGTGCGCGCAGATCTGTTTGGCTTTTGGTGGTGCAATGGTGCAACTGGTTCCAGAGTTTTATGATTAATGCGTTGAATTACATAAGCGTCAGCCGAGGACACGTCCATACTTTCGTGCGCATACTAAGTTGAGTATAACAGCAGAAGAACAGAAGGCTTTATTGTCATGTTGCGGAGCGCATAGAAGGCGGTGCGGTTCGGGGAGCATTAAAGCGATTCTTTTGCAGTAGTAACTTGACTAGAGTCAGTTACGTCACGTTAGGCTGAGTCTCAAATCGAACGGGCCAGTGTCTGGGCACGCATGCGGAATGCGCCTAACCTCCGCGGCTTCGCTGATATGCGCTGCCCTGGAGTCTTTTCATGGCTTGCTGGGTGTTTTGAAGTGCAAACGTGCATATTTTGTTATTTAATAGCACACGGAAGAGGTGCACTCCATTGACGTGTGTCAGTTACACATCAGGCTGGTGCGCATGCGTAGAGACAGTTTATTAAGACTCTTTTGCATAAATGAACAGTTTTGCGTGTCGCTTCCTTTGAATGAGCGTTCATGGTTTTGCTTTGTGCAAACTTTTTGTTTTTTTCTTTCTCATTTTCTTCGGAGTTTATATCGCTAAAGTGATCTTAAACAATCGCCTGCCGCTATGGGGTAATTTTATATTTATATAAGCATTCGAGGCTGTGCACATTTTAGGTTAGGATTTCCCACAAAAATTGTTAAACAAATTGCTAATGGGATAATGTGTTGTAAATTGAGCGAGGCGCTGTAAAAGCTGGGTTGGGTTGAGACAATTTCTCACCATCGCAGTTGTAGACTTTGTGCACTTAGGTATAGGTATCTAAGTAAGGCTTAGAATTTGGAGTGCTGTCAAATGGAATAAATTGGCCTTAAATATTAGAGCAGTTGGTATATTTGGGCTTATGAGTTGGATAGCATTTTTTTTGACTGTCAATCCTTAATTTCGACTAGAAAAAGCTTCGATTATTTTACGATTTTGAATTTCCTACTATGATTTTAGATTTTCGATTGCGTTGTATTAACACAGAAACCAGCAATGTTTCGGAGGAGGTTCCTCAATTCGATCTAAAATCAATTCATTAGGATTATTTCTTAATTAAAGGTCCCCGGACATCCGCCAACAACATTATCTTCCAACATTGGCTCGATTACGCTACGAAAGGTGTTTCGTAAAACGAATAAGTCGTCAATTACATTTTTGGAAGATCTACTGCCTAATTTGTCTGCGCCTTCTCTCAAAGTTAACAACACTTCGTCTAGTTCACTTAAGGACCACAAGTGCATCGTACATTATACAACACACAGCTGGATCATTTTTCAACTACTTATTCCTAAATACATAGTAAACTTTCCCGCCGACAATCAAGTGATTTTCAATTTCCACCCAATTACATTGATTTCCTTGAACGCCGGCTGTGCCCTCTGCCACCGATGCGCGTGATGTGAAATTACTTCTTGACCTTTCTGGCTAACATGCAATTTTAAGATTTAAAATAGCCCCAGCAGCTACAACAATTTGTTTCAGCACCCAATTACCGACCCCACATACTGGGCAACATTGTTGTGCACACATTTGCTTCCCACTCAGGCATACTACACACATAATTGGCAACACTTGACATGGTAAATTGTGGCCGTCGTCGCAGTGTGTGCGTATACATATGAAGCGAGACTGTATGTCATACACACACACACAGATGGAGTAACCTAACCTGATGTTACCTCAGGCTCAGGCTCAGGTGGTTATTATGAGTCACCGATTCGTCTAATCAAAGCAGCTTGAGGCGCGCTTCTTTGGAACGATCATTGAAATGCTGAGCAACTATTGACAATGGCTCCGGGAGGATTCAAAGAAGTTTGCGTGGATTGTGTGAGCGCAAATTGATATGCCAAACAGAAGAGCCTAAGAGCGGCTTAACACTCACACATGGCTGTGGTAGTTATTTCCACTAGATGGAGGTCTATACGTGCGCACGAATAGGTTGGGCATTGGGCATTTAAATGGAATACTGCGGTGGGTGTTGCTGACTACTTTGCAAATGATTTGTAGGGAAATTTGCTTCACTGTAATGACACGAAATAAATTAGCAGATGAACTTAATACCCCAAATGGGTTGCTGCTATAAGAACGACAAGGCAGCTATAAGAAGTAAAATGTTATAACAAATGTGCACTTGAGACAGAGTTGAGTTGTGAAAATGCGAGCTCGTCTTCGGAGATTGGAGAAAGTTAGGTTAAGTCGAACCCACATGACGAGACACCATGGTTGCCACAAAATAAGTTTTGATTTGACCTTATGATTGATGGACACATGGACAGTCGGGATTTATTTCCATTTGCTGTTGATGTGTTGTGGGTTCGTGGTGCTTAGGTTCTTGTGGGAAAATAGGTTTGATTTATCGTGAGTTTTGACACCGAGATTTAGGGATTCGGGTCGTGTGGGCGGTTTTTTTTTTAACACAATTTAAGCGAAAAAGTATACCTAATAGCTGCGATAACCTGGAATTTGTAAGGCCTAATCACGTATCAGAAACTTTTCGAAATGAGTCTCTCTTTTATTATCTATACAAGACAACAAAATCTAGTCTAGTCGAAAATTTAGTAATGCAAATGAAAATTTAAAACTATTCGAACTCCTTTTCGGTACCCAGAGTTTGGACAGAAGGGAGTCACAAACCTTGTTTAGTATAGTAAGTAAAACTCGAGGTCCTGGGGTCGAATTTCAACCTTCTACGTGGAGCGGGTCGAGCACATATTGAAGGCTTTTAAGACTGACATAACAAAACATTCGATAACGACATGCGAATTTCTTCTTGCTTCGGTTGAAATAATGGCTAAACTCACATTGGTATTTTTTTTAATTATTGCAAAGATTGTAGAAACCTAAATCTACTCCAAATTTTAGACCTCCAAGTGGGTTTGGGTCGAAATTCTGGTGAGGTCAAAATTATTTTTTCAAAATTCTGCTTTCAAAATTCTGTTTTACAAAATTCTGCTTCACAAAACTCTGCAATTAAAAAAAAAATGTTTGGAACATGTTAAAAAGCGCGCGCTTTATTGTTTAAAATATTGCCTGTCAGAATTTTAAAAAGCAGAATTTTGTTAGACAGAACAGAAAAAAAACAGAATTTTGAAAAGTAGAATTTTTTGTGTTTAAACGGCAGAATTTTGCAAAGCAGAATTTTGACCCGCTCCCCCTCCAAGTGTCAAGCAGTCACATTTTACTGGCCAAATACAAGAAAATAGGCTTTTCGACAGCCCCTTGCCAACAAACAAAATAATATCTAAGTACTCCGTTTTTTACAGTATAAAATTCGCTGTATAGTGATCTTACTATTTGAAGTTTGTTGTGGTTTTACAGACTAAAGTCGCAGTGGCAAATTTCCTAACAGCTGTCACATAATTTTAGTGACAATGTAAATGCCACTTTACACAATAACAGAGAGCAATTTAGGTCTGTTCCCTTACTTTTGTAGTAAGAATGGAAAAGACAATTAAAATGGCAGTGGTGGGGATTAATTCTCTCACAGAGAGAGACACTTACGAATAAGTTAGGGAACGCTTTTGTAGTAAACTATGAAAAATGACAAATAAATAATTCCATAAATTGCAGTGGTAAAGAATATTTTCAATACGATGGAATGTTCGGGGAGAACATTCAATGTTTATTTTGCCGCCTGTTGATACCATTTTAATAGAACGCAAGAAATCAAAACAAATTCAATCGAATGTCAAATATGACAGGAAATTTCAAATCAGCTGTTAATTGTTTGGTGACTGACAGCCCTTCAAATTTCTTACACCAAGAAATTTGTTGAGTAAGAATTCGTAAGATTCTCAGTGGAGGGGCAATATCTTGCTCACTCGACGACGCTCTCTTTTACCAATTTTTCGAGTTAAGGAACGGCGTTGAGTAAAAATTCGTAAGATTGAAAAGTAAAGGAACAGACCTAATATGTTTATGACTTTTCAAGTAATTTATGAAACCCAATTGACAGATTGCAGTGTTTTCTACTTTCGTTGTTCATATCGCTGTGACTTTTTGTTCGATGACATTCGGAAAAGAAATAATGTTTCCATGAGAGCGATGAAGACGTTTCCTGTATGACTTTGCAAATGGAGTGGCTGCAGTTGTTGTAATATCAAAAGCTTTTCTGTTGAGAAGCAGCCGTATAAGCTGTGTGAGTGCATTCAGAGCATTTGGATAGGTATGTTGGTTTTTTGACATGTAAAACGAAAAGTAATATACTTTAAGTTCTCATTTAAAGTGGGCTTTATCAGAAATTTTACCAAATGTGTTATTTAATTATTTTTGTTAAAACTTTTATACATCAGGTTTACTAAGTCACACAGCAATATATCTCGTTGTTTATGAAATCTAGTTAAACAGCTGAGTGTTTTCTTCTGGAACAAATTGATGATTGTCAGAAGATACATGTTTTCAATTTACAAAAACAATACATCTTTTAGATGGCAAATAAAAGCTGCGCGCGATGCCAGTGTTCACATCGTCAACTAGTACAAAGCAATATACAAAATATTGGGTGACTCAAACAGCAATATGATTCGAAATCGTGTCAAACCATTTGTCAAAAATTACATTGTTCCTTTACAGCTATATTGAAATAAGATGCTTGCGTAGAAAACAAAAATAGTACCTATAACTACCTATACATAAGATGCAGCCAAGTGATATCGAATTACCAACTTACCCGCATGTTCATAGCGATGGATAGATATTCTATTTCACCACTATTCAGATATCGGACTTTGAATATGCATTCAGAGAGACAAATTACCTGAAAAAGAAGAAATAAAGAAAGCAATTAATAATTATAGACACGTTATGATGTAATCCATAGCAAAACATACAATGGAGTCGCACACGCATGCATTTCTTTGGTTTCTGCACAATTGGAGCAGAGCGGCGCTCATCGCAACAAAAGATGAAAGCAATTAGTGCAATTATGACAGCCTTGCAGATTGCATTTCCCCCTTAATCTACCCAGTTACCCAATCATGCATAATATAGTTGTTAGAAAATGCAGCTATATGATATGGACACCGATTTGGAGAGCGGTCGCCTGAAGTGATGCCACTTGCAACAATGTTAATGTCTTTCCGAGAAATGTCACTATTACGACTATTTCCCGCACGAAGCTATAAGTTGGAAATCGAACTGATTGGTGATACTGATAATTGTTATAACTTAGAACTAGCTAGTAGCACAATCTACTTTTCATAACGAACTCGTAGGTGAATTTTAAATCACTGAAAAGATTGGAGTGGAGTGGAGAGTTTTTCGCAAAATATACACAAACCTAAAAGGGCATAAGGCATAATATTGAAGAGCTCCATATCACAGCGAAAGACTCCATATCACAGCGAATTCTAAGGGTTACACTTAATGTTAGACCCTATTATAGAGCAAGCCAAAGTTTATGTCGGTTTTTTGATGTGAATATTAAGAGGAAAGAGCTATAGGGATGAAGTATCGACGCATAAGTAAAAATTAATATTCCTACGAGACAGATAATAGAGATTAAGAAAATACAACACTATCCCATCGCTCTTCTATTGGAAATTCTTTTGGGTAGCTATAGAGTGACATAGAAAACCATCCTGCAGAGCCTGGTTAAGATTATAATGCTAGCAGAGAATGAAGGTAGTTTTCAGTCGGTCAAATGGCAAGTTATTTGTTAAACTGCGCAGGTTCAGATCAGGCACCTTTCCAGTTCTGTAAATATGGTTTTAAGGAACCTCAACTTGCCCAAGATTTTTAACTGTAAAATTACCTTTAGTCCGTTTAGTCCTCCCCTGATCCTAAGCCTCCTACAGGACAATAGTCGGGCTTAAATTCTCAATATATATGTGTCACCATTCATGGGAGAGTGCACAAGAACATTGGTTTTACAATCCACACAATCATGGAGGACTATGTCCCTACTCTGCACAACCTGATCAATACCTAACTGTGACCATGACTTCATTTTAATAATGAACAGTTCTCTATTTGAAGACGATGTTCATTATGAATTACTTTGTATATACCAAACACATAAATGTTCTGCATTATAGAAGTTGCTTTTTATTTGTTCTGTATTTTATTTAAATTCTTAAAAAGAATAGCGTAAGCATTTAGAAAACCCAAATTTAATGAACGAAATGATAATGCTAATATGTTCCACACTTGCTGAAGGAGCAACCAAGTAAACTACTAATTTATTTCGTTTAACAAACGCGAACAACGAACGAATTTTTCGTGACTCAAACCGTCAACTCCTTGCACAGCCACTGTGGCCAAAAGTGATCAAAATATAACGCACAAGAAACGCAGAAAATCCCGTGGAGGCCATTAAAACGATATTTTGTAAGTTAGGTACATAATTACTGTGCAGTCTTAAGGTTAAAACAGCAACGCAATTGTATTGAAACATTGAATGCTTTAAAGTCTGAAATGTAATTGAAAATGCTCACTAAAAACAAAAACAAATAAACATACAAACTTCTTTAGTTGCACAATACTGTATATAAAAATTTAATTGCTGTTTGAATTCAGGTTTTTCAAAATAAAGTAGGTACTAAGGTACCTACATATAGTTAATTGCAGTAGGTAATAAGGTACCTACATAGTTATTGCACCTTGGTACATACGCAACGCCGATCTGCATTGAGATCTAAATGTTGAAATGGTTGAAGATGAGGTTAATAACGTTGCTCGGAGACATAGAAATCAGCTTCTCAACCACGTAAACACAGAAATAATAGAACTTTTAAATAATGACAATGTAATCAGGAGATTGAGACGGATAAAATCTCTTGATCTGTAAGATTTGGCTAGGGCTAAGAAATTAACAAGAAGAAAACAAGTTTAAAAATCCGACAAACGGCGGATTTATCTCTTTAAATTCATTAAATAATTCAAAATATAAATTGCTGATTAGTCGTACGACTAGGTGCAATCTTATTCGGGATGGCGAATGTGTGTCCCCCGGGAGTTTTTTTTAGACGAGTTAAAGTCCATCACTATTGCAGAAGCATCTGTAGGGTACTAGTTCTGCAATGTCTTTTGATGATTTTTCACTTCCAGCGAATTCCCAACACACAAAAAAAAATATTGATGAAAATCAATTCACACGTTGAGATGAGTACAAAAACGTCATAGGTGGTTCAACAAAAAAAATATTTAAAACGCTCAAACTGGCGATAGTCATTATTAAATCGTGAAAAATTATTCTAACTTGTTAGTCCTTTTTATTTTTATTCTAAAGACACATTTTGAGTTGTGGCGTTATTATTCTTTACATGGGAAATAGCTTTTTTTATTTTCCGAACTATGTATGTTGCCGATTGATAACAAAAATCGTACTACATACTTACAAATAATGTCACTTAATTTAAATTTCAAAAAGTACATTGACCAGTTGCACAAAAGTGGCATCACTGAAATGTAACCATTTATATTTAACAACACCTACTACCACCACCAACAAACATTTGAGTCGAAATCGGCAACCGACTCAACTGCCATCGTATTCGTTTCGTAAGCCACGATCAGTTTTAAACACACAACCTTAGTGTGAACGTCTACGTTAGTGCGGCGGAGAGTTTTGTGTTCGAAAGGAAAATAAAACATTTCAACAACAAATTACTAAAAGCGACCCACGCCCATACTTGTGTGACTCAGTGTTTTGTTTTACAAATCAATTTTTTTAACGATATTTTTGCAAACAAAAATGGAGAAATTGTTCATATTGTTGTTTGTCATTTGTACAAGTGTTCACACTGCTGTAAGCATCAATTGCTATGTGTGCAACACTTCGGACACAGTCAGTCCGTTTCAGTGTGGTGAGTGGTTTGAGCGGTATGATCAACCTGATTTGGAACCACAAGATTGTTCGTCCGTTCATGGGGCGCGCTATTGTATCAAACACATTGGTCGCTTCGAGGGGGGCATTGGGGCCAAGCGGTTCTGTTCGTCGAAAGATTTGGGCAACTATTGTGACTATGTACAGAACAAGGGTGACGTCATGGAGTATAGATCGTGCATTTTCACCTGCAGCACTGACGGTTGCAATGCCTCGTCTGGATTAAGTGTAAACAAAATGCTCGGCTGTATGTCAGCGATTGTAGTTTTAATTCGTCTTTGTAATAAAATGTTTCTTGCATAAGTAAAAAAAAAGCAAATAAAAATAATTGTTTTCTTTTGAGTTGCTGGTCTGGTTGGTCGTGATGTTTATTTAGAAGCTGTGGCGAACCTATACACATACCATTGTATTGTGAAGGTAATAATAGGTAAGTATTGTGGTTTTTTAACACTGTTTAGATGAAGGAAGTTTGAGTAAACAAGTTGTTTCGGTTACTGAAAAGTGAGGTGACAATAAGTCAATAACTCGTCAAGGCGAAGTCGAGATGTGCGGTGACTTTCGGGTAGATCGTCTTTTGAAATGGTTAAATTAAACGAAAAACGCTGACAAACATTTTTGTTTTGTTACAATAGTTTTTAATGAAGAAGACTAATTTAAATCGCATGAATTTGGTATAAACAAAAACGTCGCTTGTCAAATTTTGTATAATTTTACCAGTCCCTGCGGTTCTTGTAAATAACATCTTGCTAGTGAGTTAGAATGATCATCTGATAGCTCAACAAGCAAGTTGAGATAAATGCACCCAACCCTCCGATGCGAGACTGCACTATTATAACTTCAGATCGAAACTTATGTTTTTCGTAGGTATACCTAGTTCTAATTAGCGCGGAGAACACAGACAATTTTACACATTTTCCACAACATTTCCCTTGCACCAAAACACATATTCCATGGTCGTTATTTACTAAAGTTATTTACCCACTGTATTGGACGATCCCATTATCACATTTTAATTACCTTTCGATGGGTCATTTATTTTAATGAGCTAGCTCCTTCTGAGAAACCAATCCTTAACGACTCTGTGTAGGTATACCTCTACAAAAATCTTTTCTGTCCTCTCTGCATAATTATTGAAAGAAAATCGTAAATTTCGGCTGCGAGCACATCACACCCGACCAAATGAACTGATCTGGTGCAGTTTTCACCTCTTTAAAAGTGATCCTTCTGGATAAATGATGTCGTAAAAATTGTTTGTATATCGTATAATTATGCCATTCAAAAGAAGTCATTTCGGCTTTATTCCGCTTAATGTGAACAGATCACCATGAATAACGAGGAAAATGTAATTTCCATGCAACCGCTGCAGGGTTCCCGGTGAAGATCTTTACACTCCAGGAAAGGAAAGATTGCCGCCACAGGTAAAATAGCCCAGTAAATAATTAAACATATGGAGGGCAGAATCTCAACAGGATACGCAGCAAAATACTCGACCACATGGGGGAAGGACTAAAGCAGAGGTTCCCAAACTTATTTTTCTTATAGACCAGTTTCAAAATTAACCTGGTTTCGGTGGACCCCCTGCTGCTACATTTTTACCATATTCCCAAAACTCGTCAAAAAATGTGAAGATTAGATTAGCCAACGTAGACCCCCGTCGAGTCTCCCGTGGACCCCTGGGGGTCCACCTGGACCACTTTGGGAATCACTGGACTAAAGTAATAAAAGAATGTAATGAATGACTGATAATGTCATCCATAAAAGAACAGCAGATGCGATTGTTATAGATGGCCCCAGTAGTGTGGACGATACACTACTGGGTATTGAGTAGCTAACGACGAAAATCAATAAGAATGGCTTGAAGGGGGGGGGGGCGAAGAAGGGAAACCCAGGAATGCAAGTCCACTCAATGAGTCTTCATTGAAGAGCCACTTAAGAACCTAAAAAAAGACATTAACAGGAAAAAATTTCAAAGCATTTTTCAGGTGAAATTTTTCAAATAGCATTTGAAAATATTCTAGGTGGCGCTTTTCGTTGCATAGTAAATTCCAGACTCTTTTAAATCAAACAAATGACTGAAAGACCAATCATAACATGGTTTGTTCAAAAAGACGCAACAGGTCCGTAGGGACCTTAGGCCTAGCTTCTCACAACCATTCGTTTTGGGTGAGATTTAATTTTTTGAACGAATGGAAGGGATCTACAATTTTATGCCGACTTCAAACGGCTAATTGAGAAGCTCTTTCAAGACGGTTATACTCTCGGATGTTTGTCAGACGTTCGCGAGAGGTGGCGCAGTGAAAAAACCCTGAGTTGGAATTTGGGTTTTTGCGGGGTTCGAACCTGGACCCCTCGCTTAGTAAATAGTACAACACACTAACCACTAAGCCACTAGTGCAAAAGCGTTAATGGAAGAAATAAACGGATTAGTAAATGCGAAACAATTGTGTTTTTAAATTTAACAAATGTATATTTATTGTCAACTGACTTTCGTTAACAGCTTAAACAAATGCATTTGTAGAGGTCCCAATTCAATTTGTTCATTCGTGCAAGGCGGTGGCTTCTTCTTCGGGGTCGTTTACTGATGATATACGATTTAAGTAACGCGGATATATTTATTCCCTTTCGTATAAAATGACTTAACAATTAGTCTTAATGATGTACTATATACTATAACCGTTCTTGACTGCAAGGTAACGAACGAAGAAAATGGATGCGCGAAAAATAATATTTAGTGTCCACGCTAGATTTTACGAACTCACAATGGCGAAGTTTTCCATATAAAATTACCCATTGTGACCTACAAAATATTTCTTGTGCATGCGCCATGTCAGTCTCGTAAGTAATTACTAAAGTTTAAAATACCTCCAAGCCGATCTGTTCATTTTCACCCCACAAAGTAGGTCCGTTTACCACACGCCAAGTAGCGCATCAATTTTGACACTCTTCCACACTATCTCCGCAGGCGTAAGCATTCAGAAGCAACACCACTTACAAACACTAAATACATGTATCCATGCATGACGTTCTTACAGATTACACAAAATCTAACCTCCAACATTTTGACAATCTCATCTCATTGTTCACATCTTCAAAACGTACCGCAACTCTCTCTCTCTCCCCACAATTGTTTGTCTCACAAGATTTCTTTCTTTCTCTAAAGAAGAACTCTGTTCAAACACATTTCCCATCTGACCACAGCTCAAACATGGCTTTGAACTGTGACCCCTGCGATAAGATTCGAAATGCGTCATCAATCACAGAACTCCCCGAAAGAGATTCACTGATGGGCGTGCCGATAAAGCTGGCCTTCTGTCAGAGCGACGAAGATTTATGATTGCACCCGCACCAGAGGGCTGCGATCGTTTATCACCTGACCGAAAATGACGTGGTCTGGAAAAAAAAAACATCTCCCTGCGTCATTAACGTATGTGCTATGTGCTATGTGCTGTGTGATACCCGGAAGCCAATTATCACAATTTTATTGGCCTGTCCATTTGACAACAAATCGGAGAATGTCCGGCAGATCCTCTTTCTCTCTGCCCATATTCAGATTCTTTTCTTTTTCTTTCACTTAAAATGTTTAGCGTCAGCTAATTAGTCGTGGTATAGTTTCCCTGTTGCTGTGCACCAGCGTGCCCGTGCAGCTGCTGATTGATTCTTATCTGGATATTCCTACCGCCGGTGTAGGCCAGAATTCGAATAGGGACTCCGCATTCATCTTTGACTGCAGCTTTGTCTCAGATGTCAAGTAGGGGATACGCGCCACTCTCTGGTTGGCCGATGTTATTTATGCAATGATGATGCAATTATTCCGCACTTTAAGGTACGCAATAAAACTGCTCAAATGCCGAGATACATTGCGAAATTAGACAGCACACGCAGCACAGAATCTCGTGCATAGATCGCGACAATTTTTCGCATTATCTGTGGGCTTTGCGTATCTGGCCGAGGAATCTGTTCGGTTGAGAGCTGCAGGTCTTGCGATCACAATTCGCGATTGCAATTAAATGTGTAATTAAAACCAGTTCGTCTAGTTAGGTGCTGGGGCTGGCAGTGCTGGTTCCGGAGATGAGCGTGTTGCGTGTCGCCCAGTGTAAATAGAGGTGGCAGCTACAGCTAGTAGTAGGATGTCTTGAGAAAGTGTTGACGTGCTACACTAGGTTTTCATTACTTTCAACGTGTTCCTTAATGACTTGTTTGTTTGTGGTTCGTTTTGTTCCTCCTCGCTGTCTCCATTCTACATTCTAAATGGAGAAGAAGATACGCGCACCCATATGGAAAGAGTATCCATTAAGTGGAAGATGTATTTATCAAGGGGGGCTTTGTGTAGCAGCGGTATGCGGTAATGTGAATTCGTCAAAGAACGTCGTCTCTTCAAACTTGTCACTTGCCACTTATATGTGATAGAAGAAGAAAAATTTAAAAAAAAAAGTGAAACTGCCTTGTACAGAAGCTGTGACTCCAGAAAGGGGCAGTCGTCGCGGTAATGAGCTACAGCGCCATAAACGCCGTTTATAGGTCTGGTATTGTTTGGGTAATTTTTTAATTAGCTGCGTCGACCGGTATGGTTATTCTAAGGAAAGCAAGTTTAAAATTAGACCTGTTGCTGTAGAACGGGGCTTGGCAAAAGGTGGACTCATTTTTTTTATTAGACGTATCTGCAAATTGGCCCCTCTTTCTTTTATATGCGAATAATGAAATGCTGCTGTATTGGATTTTAGCTTCGAGATTTAACATTACAGAAAGACAGTTGTTGGGCATCAGTTATATTGTCGAGTGTAATAGAAAGTGTTAAAATTGGGGCGGAATATCGATTTTTACTGTCATGAACCACAAGGAGGGACATGCCTTTCTATTATTCCTATATCATGGAAGGCTTTCCACCACTTAAGGGCTTGATGGATGATTACTTTGCGAATACAAATTTCACCCGACCTAATCGTTGACGAGTATATAAAGTGGGTTGTTAAAAGTAAAGAATTATTCAAGTCTTTTAAACTGGAATTTGAAGGCGAAACCTGTCCTTTTGATGACACTTGCAAATGTCGTAGATACAGAGGTTTTAAAGGTTTTTTTAACTGGCGGTTTTAAACTTGCCAAATGCACGATATGATGCCGAGTATATCTTCATTTCCGTTGAGAGAAATGTTTTTTTTTATGAAAAATGCATTGGAATGCAGACGTTGAACCCTCCGAAGTCCGAAAATAGTCTCTATAAAAGAGTTTTTATCTTTTTCCAACATCTGAATTCCGTCTACAAACTACAAAAGGTGATAGCTGACAGATACAAGGCCGCAAATAGGAGGCTCTGAGAAAGCTCACTAGCTTCCCATTTATACCTTTGCCATATCGATTTCCTTCTAAGGCTTGGTTAACCTTATAAACTAGGCCATTACGTTTTTTTCACAGCAGAGCTGGATGACGGTTGCGGTCACAAAATATTAAAAGACGGCTTTAGATAGTTCATCTTGGAACTTGTATAGGCTGTTATACTTTAGTGACCCGCGGGTACCATCCTAAGTTTCATATTTTTATAGCTTGACTACAGAATTCATTGAGTTGGATGACAGTATTACAAGGGATGCGTTAGCATTAGTATCTGAAAGTGCATATATTTCGGCGCTGGCTAAGGGGCCCAACCCATAGAATCCGTCGCGTCCGTGAGGCAACGTTCTCGACTGACAGGTTGATAGAATACACACTCTCTTATGGAAGGCGACCCATAAGCAGCGCAAGTGCCGGACGCGACGGATAAACTAGGTTTACTTTCTACTTTTCTGTCCGCCGCAACCGTTGACAGATGATTCCTTTTTATTGGTGAAAATATTGAGAGCGTGAGAGAAGCGGTCATCGGCTGTCAACAGTGCTCTTATACAGTGGGATTTCTTCCTTTTTTTGGGAATTTCGATGTCCGAAAAGCCTTCCGTGGGAAAAAGAAAAATCTAAAAAAAAATCATTGCACAAAAATGTTTCTTTTCTAATTTTATCAAAATAAGTATCTAGATTACACCATAATAATCACCACATGAATGTAGGTACATAAAAAATAGCTTTTTTAAATCACCTTTTAGCAAGATTTTCGAATATCAAGATGTTCTAGTACCAAAAAGTAATCATTATAATATTAACAAAATGCGATTTTTATACGAAAGGATATTTAATGCGATGATTTTTCCGTACAACATAAATTTTGCTTTTGAAAGTTAATTTTTTTCATAAAAAATACCTATCAAGGGAATTATTTAAAAGAGAATTTGAGTAGGTACTGGAAAGGGAAAAATTTCCACGTTTCTTGGGACAAATATATATAGAGTACCTAAACACTCTGCCTGTAACCGTTTGCGACGGATTCGTTCCGTCAAATAGGCAATTCATCGACGCGACGGACGCAACGGATTCTATGTGCTGGGCCCTTAAGACTTTTTCAAGGATACACTTTTTGGCGCTGATTTGGTTTGCGGTTCAAAATTTCGAGCTTTTAGTTAACACTTTCAATTCAATAAACGAAGCCAGTCTTTAAGCTGAACCATTGCCACATAATTTGGAAGAACCAGAACAGCAAAGTCGGATATAGAACCTACAAACCATTTTTTTATAGTTTTTGAAGGCTTAGCACCTTGACCTGTTTTGAATATGTATTCTAGCTGAACTTTTATGGATCATCAAGCAGCCGTCTTCCTTATTGTAAGACTCGTTGGAGGAAGAGCTTTCTATCCATTTTCTGTTCAAGAACATTTGGCCACTAGATTCCTTTTATCATAATTCATCATTTTAAAACTCAGGCCACAAGTTCTGTTAACATACGCCATACGACTTCTGACTCATAATGCTTCCGTGGTAGGCTTGGTGACTGATTTTATGTGTAATCGTAAGTCTTAAATTAGTATTTTTGAAAAGACGCCGATATACCTAATCTTCTTTAGGAAGTTGCAACAAGTTGCATTAAAGCAAATTCATAAATATAGGTCAAGGACACAAAGATTTCTAATTTCAAACAAAGCATTACAAATAATGAAGGGGTCAGCTTTGAAAAGGCATATAATATATATTATTAGTAGGGCTCATTTAAGAATATCCCGTAAAACAGCAGCTCAAAGCTCCAACCTTATCATAGACTGCGAAGGTACATAAGGTAGCATTAATTGGTTTAGCTTGCTAAATAACTTTTACTAATTAAAATGCTGGCAATACTAATACAGCTGTGCCGCGGGACGTTGGAAATTGCGAGCTCAAGGCGAGCCACAGCAAGAGCGACAATAACCATCAAGAAGGTCACATATTATATACACTTACGAAAAGAACCCACTGTGCAGGGAAGGAGCAGAACGCTCCAATGTGCGGTTGGTAGTATTTGTATTTATTTCAAAATCGCTTACAAAATAAGACAAGAGTCTTTTAAATTTTTGAAAGCCTTTAAATTAATTTAAGAGTTTGAATTTAATTTAATTTTTAATTTTAACTATTTACATCATTACATACATATTTATTAAAAAGAAATCGAAATTTAAAAAGAGAAAATATAAAAGAAATAATAAAAGAAATAATAAAAAATTAATAAATAGATAAATATTATCAATGATTTGCCAAATAGTTGAAAAGTTAACATTTAAATCTTCTTGTGCTTTTTACACTTTTCATACTTATGGGCAGGGAGTTCCAAAGGCGAATAACATGGACGAAAAATTGAGGCTCAGTAATAAGAAAATTGTATCGAGATAGTATAAGAGCAAGAGACCTTGTTGAATGAGGCAAGTTCAGCTTACCGTGTAAATAATCAGGCTGTTTTGTTTGAATGATTTCATGTAGATAGCTAAGTGAGCGAAAATTTAATAAATTGTCTAGACTACAGCCATAGAAATGAGAACAGCAAAAGAGGAAACGTGGTCATAGCGACGTAGATTGTATAGACAATGTTGTTATATGCGACGTTTAATTTGCGGTTAGTGGCAGAGTCCAAGTTGAAAAAAAATTTCACATCCATGTAACATAATGGGTAGTAGAAGGGTTTTGGCAAGAAGAAGTTTGGTTTTTGTGGGGATGAAACTTCGAGTGCCTTGGAGACTCCTTTGTTTTCAAGATTCAGTGGTCTTGAGACTGATAAATCAAAGATTTTGCGTACCAAATGACCGGTATTCAGGAATATAAAAAATACTTCTAGAGTCATAAAGAAAAATCTTAACAACTCCACGATTGCGCGAGATTTGATGACAAATGCAAGGAGTCCCGATTAGTTCAATTAGTGAGACTGTTAAACACCCTCGGTTCTTTAAGTTGATGTATTAAAAAAGGTTTTACCTTACCTTTTTACCAAGTTATGTAAGTTTCATTTCCATCTCAAGAGTGTCAGGTCACAAAAGTTAGTTTCCACTCTGCTTAAATTTGAGGTTGACAGGTGCCAGCAGCTGATCGCGCAAAAGCCCACCACGACATTAACCTCAAATTTGTTGTCAATCGAGATGAGTTTTTACACAAGAATACTTCCAAAAAAAAAGTAGCCCCAACTTGGTTCATAGGCACACGAAGTTTACTTATATTTACGACGAGTCATAGGTGACTCCGTCGGTGGGTTCAAGGAATTCTGATGAATTCGCAACAACTCCGAAAAATGGAAGCCCACGGTTTTCTAAAGCCCACATACAGCCAGCCAAATAAGAGCATACACGATACAACTGATCAAACAAGCGGCGTCACTTTCAGTCCAATGTGGATCATGGGCGTATTCAGCTCACGCTCTCTCCACCAACAAACGATTGAATTACGAACACTAGATTAGACATTATGATGACCAAAGAAGAACGACGACGCCGTGACTCATTCATTAGCAACTGGGTATTGTATCTTATGAATACGCATACGAATACGAATACGAACTCATCGCAAAACGACACAAATCGAGCGCTTTGCCTGCCTGCCAAAGCTGTGGCACAACCAGACACGAAGAACAAAGTTATAAATTCGCAGAACAGGATGTCTGGCTTCCTGAGTACCTACCTGCTCCGTTCACATACAAAAACAAATAAAAAAAAAAAAAAAAACACTTAATCCATGTGTACCTACTCAATGCCATCATATTTCCACCTGAATTTTATTATTCAACATTTTGTTGATTTTGTACTTCGTTCGTATACGCTACAGCGCCTCGCTTTCGGTACCTAGAGGCATTCAACATGGAACACATGAAAATGTCAATGACACCGATATAATATATGAAGAGCTGTTCATAAATCGGAGTGTGCTTGGTCGGTGTTGGTGGTGGTCTTTGTGGCAGGTGATTTTGCAGGTCCGCCTATGGGAGATTCACTTTTTTTCTCGTTCGAGTGTTGGCGGACTGGTTAGCACCTTCCCTCACCTCGGCGGTAAAATGTAAACGCCATAAAATTTCATATAATTTTCAAAAAATTATCGAAAGGAAAACTACCTTGGGAGAACAAAAACAAAACGCAATTTTGATGGGACGCCCGTCAACCTCGATGACGATGTCTGGGAAAAGTGAATTAAGTTCTATTGTATTACACGGATTACCGCCGGTGGAGGTGGATACGTGACTGTCAAACGACGACATTGAACGAAGAATAATCTGCGGATGTAGCGTCATCGGAGTTGAGCGCTCAGGTGAAGGCGTTGTTGGGGTTTTTCCAATTTTCTAACCCGGCGACATGGAAACCAACAACCGTGACCCCTTTTGAGCGCAACTAGTGACTGACTAATTTCACTTTTGGTGGAAAGAAAGTGACGGCTGATGGGCTTTGTAGGTTCTTTATTTAAATGAAGCCGCTGCGATTGACTAACTTGATTCGACGTTCTCTTGTGACCGCCAAATGGTTGATGGAGATTTGAAACTGGCTTTTAATACTCGCAAAACGAGTAGGTATATACAAATCTGGTTGTGCTATAAATATTTATGAATAATGGGAGATCTGAGTAAAAGAGGGCGGTAGAAGGGTTTTTTTAGAGGGGTTTGGCTGACGCTAGCGAACACACATACAATTGTAGCTTATATATTCATAGTGGTAATCAATAAGGTATTGCGGCTGCGAAGGATCTTCAGAGTTGCAAAAAAGACCGACGCAGAATGCTTTTTAGAGCTAATCAAAAAACTTCAATAAATCGGGTACCCATAAATAACAGCTCAAATATTCCAAGGGTATGAAAGAAAATTGGGAAGCACTAGGCTTTTATTTCGTTTGTATTGGCAAAATACCTATTGCAAGTACATACTCATTAAAAAAAAGACTTAAATCTCCTAAGCATGCCATTCGAGGGCTTAGCCGAATGTTGTTAAACTTTCAAGCTTAACTTAAAACACAAGAGAATGTTTTTAAAGGTTTCTTACGGTTTCGTACAATTTTTGATTTGGTACTTTTAAAGTTTAAAGTAAGTTTTAATCGTAAGCTTAAGGTTTTCGCCAACTATACGATTTTAATTCACACTTAAATGACAGTAAACGTGCTAGTCGATTTTAATTCATCTTTTCCGTGCTCCGAATTTCATTAATGGGAACGGGACCGCACTAAACGCAAAGTATTTTATATCAGAGGTAGGCAGCTAAGCAGCGGCCTTTTCAGATAGTCTGACAGCATTGGAAAAACATTTCCTAGTGCGACATTTTTCTATGAACCTATTACATTTATTGTCTTCGACGCAGTGGCTTAGTGTTTCTGGTTAGTGTGTTGGACTATCAGAAAGTAAGGGAATAGACCTCAGCTGATCTGTCAATTATCATTATGCAAGCCAGTAATTCCATACCCTTCGATTTTGGTATTTTTTTTTTATAGTAAGCTTTCCTTTGTTTTCTAATACTTTACTATTGATTTATTGGTGCATTCGTGCCGCAATAAGATCCCCTTTTTTAAACTATTCAGTAAACACAGTTTATTACAATGTATTGAACTATTTATAGGCTGATGATGCAAATCAAAACTGATTCTTGGTCGGAAAATCACAATTAAATCGTTAGTTAGTAATTATTTTGGAAACTTATAGTAGGTAGTAGGTAATAATTAATGCTAATTAATTTCAGTACAAATCAAAATCTCACGTAGGAAGCCATAAGCGTTTTAAGAACCTATTATTAGCTTATATGATTAAAGTCAAATTAATAAGGGAAACTTAAAAACTGACCAAATTTTAAATTCTTCGCAGAAAAATGTGAAGCATTGTTAGTGCTGCGCTTATATTTTGCTGAATGCTAACATTTTTCTTATATCTACATTTTCTACCAAGCTAAACTTTTCAAACCAATATTTTTTTATTAGAGTTCTTTAGTTACTTAGTTGCAGCCAAATATTTACCTAAATCCCTTTTTTTAAGCCTTATTTCTTGGTTTGCAAACAAGAGTACTCTGATACGATTTAAGCAATTAAACTTTTGGTTAAACAAGATAAAGCAGCGAAAGTAATTAACATTTCATTTAATAAAATGTGAAATATTTTTCAATCTCGTGCATACTCTTGTACAAAATTTGTGTGTTACCATACTTAAAAAAAACATTTGCACTGTTGTACCTATTCCAACGAATAAAATCAGAAAATTTTAACAATAATTTACTAAAAACATTTTAAGCGCTCAGGCTGAAAAACAGAGTAGATATTTATATTCACTCCTATTACGACATTTAATATACCGCCGCCGTCTTGGATGGTTGGACAACACTTCTCTTCAAAACGACATTAAGGGACGATTTATTTGGCTAGTGATTGAATCTGAGATAAACATTGCGTTGCTGTTTGGCCCCCCTTTTTTAATTTGAAATTATCCAAATGGCCCCCTTTTTCAGTTTATGTAAGATTTTATTACTTATTGATTGAAAAATATTGCAAACATATGTAAAGGTGTCTTGTAATGAATAAATAGATTTTTTGGTAAAAATAAATGTTTTTGTAGCTCTTTTTTGTTGTTGCTATATTTGTATTTTATGTATAGGTCCATTTTTCACCTCGGCCCTTTTTAGTTCCCTTTTTAAAATTTTTCCTACAGTTGGCGATGTTCTAGCAACTTTATTTGTTTATTGGTAAAGGGATTTTGGAAAATGTGGAATCTTTGCGTAAGCTGCCAAACTAATGTAGATTACTATAGTAAGGCCGGGTATGTTTTTTTCGGGTTTCGTCTTTCGTGCCGACCTAGGGACTCTAAAGGTCGCAGAAGTAACAGCACTCCCTCTTCTTGCTCTGTTGTTTTTTACGTCGAATTCGCAGATATGTTGGTTTGCTTTACATAATCGTAGGACTAGGAAGCATTGTTGTTCGTTGACCATAGAGCTGATATAGCTTGTGACGGTTGCATTTAGCTGGCCACCTTAGCACGTCTAAGAATTTTTCAATTTAAATGAATATTGACAACAAATCACCCTGATTACACCGAGGAATTCCAACGAAGGAAACCATCCATCAGCAGACACATCACATTTATGTAAAGAAAAAAACGGTCTTCCCCTATAATATAGATACGCTTTAAGGCAAGTGTCACCAAACATATGCAAATTTGTCACCACAATTTATGTACTGCATCGAGCAGTGTACTTTGATTAATGGATTGCCTGCGTGCATTGAAACTTGTAGTGACAATCATATTACACCGTTACTCGACTTTGCTATTAATTAACTATGTGTACTCCAGCTTCCTAGACAATAAATTTCTCTATACCTACCCCAGATGTGGATGTTGCTCTACCAATACCAAAGAGTTCCTGGAAACCGATTCCTCATCTCAGATTAAATTGAAAGCAAACCGTTTCCAATTAATCGTTTACCACACACTCACCACAGTATGTGTCACAAGATATATGCATCCACTGACGGAGGGGACTGGCGGCATGCAAAACCTTTTTGCATACGCACCAAACCACAAAGTTCCGAATGTTGTCCACGCGATTCGTATATGACACCGCTCTAAACAAGTGCGTACGCGACATACGGACACGTACTTTATAACTGGACACCGCGAAAACAGGATCAAAACCGTATGAAATTAATAAACATGCCTCGTTCGTGAATTAGTCGCATCCACGGGCAGAACTATTTTGCATTTTATTGCCGTGCACAGTATAAACCAAACATCTGCCATCTGCTACAGATGTATCTGGCCATCGTATCGAGTCGTATACGGATTGGCTCTATATTGTGGAGGCACTTCAACTAATTTCAAAAAATATGGCATTCCACCTCTTTGCGCGCACTGCGATATGAGCAGTTTATTCCATACCCAGAGAGAGAGAGAGGCATTTGGCGGGTATTGACTATGGAAATCTCGTTCAGGATTATGTCTTATGCACATGGATTTGAGCGCGTATGTGACTTGTCGGGAAGTCACGCTTTGGCACAATGACCCACAATGTAGGGGGCTGGACACGAACGAAGGCTCTTAAATCAAGCGATGTTGGTGTCGTTTGGTTTGATTTTTTTTTATCTTAGAAACGCGAGGTTGTTTATCGAACCGGTGTCGATAAATATTGTGATTGGTCATATTTCACAAAATGGAACGCGAGGAGTCCACGTTAGTAAGAATGAGTATAAGTGGTTAGACGGCGGCATTTCATACAGCACTATACACCATCCTTCGCTATTCTATTAGTAAGGGTAACCACCCAAAGAAAGGGATTTAGATTATGCAACAGCAGTAGTCGAAACTTGTGCCTTGAAGAACCAGTCAGCTGAATCTTCGTTGACCACAAGAAACAATTTGCCAGTGTCTAGTCATGCAGTGCGATTGCTCCAGTAGCAGCTTTCTTCTCCTCCTCACCAATGTCGCATGCAAATTCAATAAATGTAGGGCACAGCCAAAGAATTGTGCTCAAGAGATACTTTCTTCTGCCAGTCAGTGTCGTTATATCTCTGCGAAATTGCACGACAGACAAGTATAAGTGTCAACTGATGTTATATGAATGAGTAAGATCTAATTAAGTGACAGATATATTATAAGAAGGCATACTTAGCGAGCATCAGAAACGGCGTGTGCTCCTTAGGCGACATTACAATCGTGACTATTTCTCTATTGAGATTTGAGAGTCGCCAGGTGGAGAGTCAGTAGTCCGTTTACCATGAGCGACCACTTGGTTGTTCTATTTAAATTTAAAGTACAACGGAGGGGAGCCACCCAGCCACATCCTTAAAGAGGAACTAACGAATGGGCTGGTAAAAAGACACTCGCAGGCATTTTTGCCCCAATTTTTTAAGAGCCATTGCTATGAACGTAGATTAGTTTTAGGCGGTGGTGTTTGTCTCAGTGATTAGACACTTCCCTTCAGAGACCGCCTGCGTTGCAGTAAAAATAAAGGTTTAGGTATATGTATTTTCCTTGAAAAACATGCTTTCCTTGTGCAGGGTGAACCATACAGCTACAGTGATGCAAAAACCTGTAATTGGAAAGAAGCAACGGCAGAGGAGATGGACAGCCTTAACAAAAATCACACCTGGGACTTGGTGCAGCGTCCATTTAAACGGAAGGCCATAGACAACAAGTGGGTTTACAAGCTTAAAAACGTGGGTTTGAGCTGACAGCAGAAATACAAGGCCAGGTTGGTAATAAAAGGCTTTAGCCAAACGCAGGGAATTGATTACAGGGAGACATTTAGCCCAGTGGCAAAATTCACATCTATTCGTACAATTTTTGCGAAGGATTAAGTCTCACTCAATACTATGTGAAGACAGCTTTTTGAATGGCGAATTGAATGAGGAGATTAAATGAAGCAACCACAAGGCTTTGATGACGGATCTGGGAGAGTATGCAAGCATATATGGGTTGAAACAAGGCTCTCGTTTTTGGAACAAGAATTTTCTGAAGGAGTTTAACCTAAAATCAAGCGAAATGGATCTGTTTGTGTTCACCTCGGGTAACATTAACAGGCGTACCTATGATTCTGGCAATATACATTGATGATGCATTGGTTGCTGCGCGGGAAAAGAATGATGCCATGAACCTATGGTTACATTTTTAAAGCAGCATTTCGAAGTCATACTAGATGATGAGATGTTCCTGGGAATGGAATTAGCGAGAAGATCTAATGGATCTATTTTTGTCAGTCAGGCACGGTATGCGGAATGTGTTCTGAAAAGATTTAACATGGATTGCTGTAAGCCGGTGTCAACTCCAGCTAAAAACCTGTTCGCATGCTGAATCTATATCTTCAAAAGGCTACTTTTGTTGCAGTTGCTACTCGATCAGACATAGCATTTGCAGTGGGAGTCGTTTCGCGGTATTTGGATGCACCAAATCATACACAAATACTTGCAGTCAAACGTATTCTGCAGTACATCAGCGGGACCAGGATATACCCGGGACATTGGGTATAGTTATTAAAAAAAATGATAACTTTGCTTTGATTTGATTCAGTGACGCTGACTATGCTGGCGATCCTGTAACTAGACGTTCTACCACTGGCTTCATTTTTAAGATTGGAAATGGACCAGTGTCTTGTCTTGGTCATCACAAAGAAAGGTCGGTCTTTTTTAACTTTAAAGGTAACAGTCGTTAAAAGAAATACAAATTTATATGCAAACTAATGGACCGACAAATTCATACAGAGAACTGAATTCTGGAATAGTCCTGGGACCGTGGTAAATATCGCAACTAGGTAGACAGACTCACCATTTCGCCCTAACGTCCAGGAGAAGAATCAACTATACAGAGCAGCAATATTCCTGTGTTAGCGGTCTTCAAAATACGGATCAAATTTTAGTTTGGGGAAAAATCAATGAGCAAAGGCACAAAATGGGCTACGAAGAATCCAGTAAACTAACCACGAGGGAATCAAAACATGATCACATAAGACGAAGAGCAAAGGAAGCTTACTAGCCCGCAGAGAGAGTTGGGAGTGTCGAATAAAATATAAATATCAGCAGTCAAGAGCAAGTGCTATGTTGGTGAACCGCTTATTAGTCTACCATTTAAAAGCTAACATCAGGCCCGATCGGTGGGTGTCTATCTCAATGTATTGGCGCGGTTATTAAGTAGGCACCTATCGGCTAACTGACCTTGTGGGGACTGGGTGTTAAAATGGTGGATTTAGAGAAGATTCCTGGTGCGACAAAAAATGCTGCAAACCCCATTTGATGAAATGCCTAGAATTGGAACCACAGTGATGTAATCTCACACTCCGGCTTTCCACTATTTTAATTTTAAAGAATCTCAACGAACTCAACCTGGAGTTGACAAAAGGCCTTACTATACCGAAGTCGATCTCATTGAATATATGTCTTTTGTAGTACTACCAAAAGCTTATAAGCTAAAGCTGATATAGAAGAGTCTTTAACTAGACTGACCCCACAATTAATAGGTACGCACTAATCGCATTGTGACTACAACAATGCAAAGGAAGAAAGTTGAGAAGGAAGTAACAAAGTAAGATCATGACCGAGCAATATACCAGCCAAAACATAGTACTAGACTCCATTTAAGCAATTTATAGTCATCATTCTCAATGCCAAATTGTTTGTTTGTGCGGATATACATTTTTCCTCCTTAGTTTCTCAGTAGTTCCAAGTCACTGTGGTCGTAGATCATACAAGGGTCTATCCATCCACAATATAATTCACCATAATTCTCATAATACTCACTCCCCGTTTAAGCTGCTTTGTCATTCAAAAACTGACTTCCTCCTCAGACTACAACAAACAACACCGAACACCAGTTCGCTGTTGGACTCTTTTGTTTTCGTAAACACATTTGCTACTCCTTTTCTTTCCATTCGATTTACATAACTTTCAGGTGCCGGCACACGCAAATTAATAGACACTTCAAATTGTTTAGCGTAAATAGTTGTGCAATTTACCAAACAACCTCCAACAAAGTAAACCGACAACGCAACGCGACGCTTAATTATATTCAGGAATAAATTCGCAACGGGACGGCCGGTGCATGGGCAATGACTAAAAATAGAAAAACAAAACCCTTCTCACACAATAAATTAACTTCCTTACCGGTTTACCTGTTAGGGATAAAAGAAGTATAATCGAAGCCTGATTACACCAATATCCACTAACGTATCCACTATCCACCGATTTTAAGTCACAGAGACAAAGAAAGCAAGAAATTAATAAAAAAAAAAAACAAAACTTAATACAAAATGCCGATGCATCCACAATCAGCCGGGCAGCGGCTATCCTTCTAGCGTTTCTGGAATTCCAAATACGAATGTACCGCCGACCACGACAGCGAAGACGTCGCGTCGTCTTCTTCGTCTTTGCCGGTCGTTGCAACAAGAAGATGATCCCGCGGTAGGTTAATATCACTCAACCAAAACAAAAAGCAAGACAAAAAAAATAAATAAAGCAAACAAAAACGGTCCAGCCGCGTAAGGTAAATAATTACAGTGTGCTCGAGGATTGTAATTTTTCTCTTTCGCTGGTTTTGTTTTTTTTTTTTGTTTTATATACCCTTCCTTTTATCTTTTCCCCACACACACACACACACTCGTATGTGTGCAAAAGATAATAAAGGAGTCTACGTTCTTTACCGCACGGAGCAACCGCGGTGGGTTCAGGTTTGCTGCCGATGAACAAAAAAGTCCGACTCAACTCAAGTGTAAGTATGTTCCTTCGGCGCATGGTCTTTCATGGAATTTTCATTACACAGCCCTAAGGGCGTGCGTTGCTCATGACCGGCCAAGCTTTGTCGGAGTCGTCCACAAATATGTTCTCAAATTAATTTCCCTTTTGCGGACGACTCTTGTTGTTACCATACTTGGATAGATTGCGAGTTTGTTCCATTATAATCGAAACTTGTTACGATGTAATGTGAAATTTGCTCCCCTCTAATGCTGGCAATTATGTGCCTACTTGGATTTAAAAATAGACTTGCTAACATCTCAGATTAGAACTGATCATAGACAGACACTTTGAACAATGAAAACCTCTCGTCAAATGATGCGAAATCAGAGGGAGGTGCGCGGTTTTGCAAAGTAGGTCGCTATAGGTGGGCAATAAGAGTCAAGTTAATTATGTAACATGACAATCACTGCTCCGTCGCTGAACAGGGGAGGGATTGCTTAAACATTTCGTTATACGGTGATAAGTATATAGGTGCACAGCTCAAGGCTTCTTTGATACACGTAGAGGTATATTTAAGGAGTTGACTTACGTCAGAGAAAATTTTAACTCGACGAATGTGTTGGCACACAACTTATCAAGATTGGTGGATATATGGGAGAAAGGTCTGATGGTCCAAGGCTAATTGATATGCTTTTTGTAATTCCTAAGCTGGACTTGAACAGTTACAGTTTGCTGGAAAAATAATTTTAAACAGCGGAAATCCACTTCCCCATATTTTCCCAAAAATTCAATAAATGTCCTTTGATTCCCTTCTGGTTAATCTTAAAATCTTCCGTTGCTTACTATAGTAATATGACTAGGAATCAATTTCGATTGCTCCCTCGGCATATACAAGTTTGAAAGTCTACGAAAAACACGACAACCTACCTAAGGATGCCCCAAAGGTCACCACTGCCTACATCACCACCACAGCAATATGAACTTGCAGTAAGACGACTGTGTCTTGATGAAGGAAGTACTGTCTGATGCTTCGTTTCATTCTAGCGATGATCTGTCAACAATTTAAACTGTCAAACGACGAACCAATTTTAGTGAGAGCGAACACAAAAATGTTCGAAATCCTAAATTCCAAAGATTCATAAGCTTTAGAAAACCGTATGTCGGAATAATGTTCGATTCAAAGGTTGGCGTTTGTTACTTATCGATGTTGATGAAAATCGGTTTTATGATATGGATTGTAGCATATTTCGAAAAAGGCCTTAACCATATTCATGCAATCGTAAATTGAAATAAGGCGAACGTACTAAATGCTTCAGAACTAGAACTGAAAAATGCTACATTGAATGTACGGCTTGTTACACAATTTTAAGACAGACAGCTTCGAACAGGACGTAAAAGTTTTTGACTACTATAGCGTCCAGCTTAAAAATTAAATATTTTCAAAATTTGTCTTTCTTTCTGATTTGTTTAATTTTTTTTCCCGCTCTATACGGATCGTAAGTCTTCTCGAACTCTCTACTTACTATCCGACTTTCGAAAATTATCTTTGTCATGCTAAGGGCCATGTTCGTTTGGCCCATGTTATTAAAGCTGTTTTCATTGGCTTGTAGCGATATTGACATCAACTGTTGATGAAATTCATATTTAAAATAATCTAAGACATAATTTATTAAACAAAAATAAAGCGACATCGTGGCATTTCAAATCAGAGTTCAAAAGAGTGCAAAATTGAATAAAATCAGGTGATGAAAAAGATAGGACCTAGCAATTAGATTTGTTGGAGCAAATCTAAAGTTTGGCGGTGCCTATAGCAATCGCGAGACAAAAGTTCAACGAAAATTGGTACGTGGTTTAAAACCTTTTCTAAAGATGGTGTTCTTAGGTGATACTTACCATCTTTAAGAATGGCTCATGCCTCGAATTTACAGATCTCCTGACAACAGATGAAATATGGTAGGCGGTTCCGACGATTAAACGCTAATAAAAGGTCATCACTCTTTGAACTTTCTTAAAGAAGAGCGGTAATGGAGATATTTTAAAAATTGGTTTGGACTCCTCACTTTGCAAAATTTTCCAGGGTGTACAATGTACATAGGTTGAAAATGTTGATAGGAAACTTGTAAACAGACATTTATAGTCTGAGAAACGATGAAAGAAGCGAATATTCAATCTGAAGGGCTTCAAAGAAAATGAAAAGTCCAATAGCAACAGGTCAAATTAAAGAAGCTAAAATTTTATTCAAAAAAATCGATCGATCAACTGCAAGGTGCTGATTAAATTTAAAAACAAGTTGATGTGAAAAAGATCTCATCTGCAATGTTTCCTGATAAAGCACACGCTCCCGATAAAGTGTTTTATAAAGAAATATTACACAAAATGATAAAGTAGTCCACAATTCAATAGTCTTAAAAAAAACAGACGGTCTTTCAGAATCAAGCATAAGGGAGCAAGTACTCAGTATTAGGAGAAATGAATTCCGGTGTACCACAAGGTAGGTGCTATGCCCTCTCTTGTGTCTTCTATTCACCAGTCATAATTCAGAAAGGGTCAACTTTTGCAGAAGATACTGCTGCTCTCGTAAGAATGATTGTTTGGATTTGGAGCCATGAGCTAGCAAATTTACTAACCTTTCATGTTAGATATATTTAAAGCGTTGATCATTATAGTGATCTGCTAGTTAAAATGGTTGAAGATGAAGCCAACAAATTTATTTGTATAGTCTCATTACAAAGTGTTTCTACCATGTCAATTAAGAAAGGACATTTACTGATTAACGTAAATTTCACTAGCAGATCAAAAAGGGTGAGACCTTTTAATACAACTTTTAACATAAACTTATTATTAAATATATGTAATACCATAATATTTCTAAAAAACGAAAACCAAACGCTGACTGAACAACGAAGTGCAATCTTTTTAAGACAGGCGTAAGTCAGTCTTAGGCAACCTTCGCAATAAATAAATAAATAGCGCAGCGGCGATTTAATGTGCCACTAGTTGAGTGTCAAATCCTCGCGATAAATCATCAAACTCCATCCATAAGCCAAAATATATGTCAAACACCCAATTCCATTAATCACAGTATTTAACCCATTTAAGACACAAAAAAAAAGTTGGAACCGCAACCACAGCCTCAGTCTTAAGTGTTATTTCACAAAAACTCTTTTCATCTATGCAAGTGGCTTTTGGACGTTTGTTATGCCACTCGCATGTCGAAAATAGTTCAACTCGAATGGTTTTATGGTGAAATTTATTTTCGCGTGAAAGCATTGTTATGCTAAAAGTGTAGCGACCAATCCCGAAGAACCAAAGTACCATTTAAAGAGAACCCACAAAAAAAAAATACTCCTCTAACTATTACTCAATTTAAATTATGCAAAATATTCACCGTTGAACGACTGAATGTTTATCAACAGTGACCAAGAAGACTACAAGACGCGCATATTAAATTGTATATTTTTTTGGACTTTTGTTGCTTCCCTCTTGCACATACGAGATTATCCACCGAATGGCAGACAATGGCAATACGTTTCTAAGAAAGCTCGAAAATAGTTTCATTCAATGCAAACGCACAATTACACACAATACGCGCATATTTAGTTAGCTCCAGAGCATTTGTTTCAACAATGACTGGGTCAATGACATTTAAAAATAGAAAAAAAAAAAAAAAAAAAAAAAAAAAAAACACAATCTTGTCGAGAACACTTGAAGGTCCAGCCGGTAATATAAGTGCGGTGTGCCAATCCAAGCATTAACAGTTCTCCCATCGAAATATAACTATTATTTTGTTTGTTAGAACGCCAAGTGTCATGGTTAACGTCGTCGCTTCATTATAAATAATTACACGCACACTTTGTATTTGTAATGCCTTTCTTAATTGAAATAATAGCTTGGCGGTCTTCACATTTGCATGAAGTGGCTATCTTTAATGACAAGGCAAACGGTCCCCAGTTGACCATTTATTATGCAAATTCTTATTGCATTTTTTTAATTGTTTATGTAGACAAAACAAAAACAGCAAATTAATAATGTTGAATATCTTAGCAAAAGTGTGTTAGATGACAAACTGTTGTTGAACGGCTTTCTTCAAAGACACCATTCAAGTGGAACATTCAAAAATATTCCCGGCAGAGCGAGAGCCGATTTGTACAGTTATTTTTGGCAAATAATTTTATGCACCTTGAGGCTGAAATGGGAAATTGGCAAATTAGCTATTAAATGGGAGTTGGCAGTAAGTGGCCAATTATTTATAAATTAAAGGGTCGGAGAACTAAAATTTGACAGTCTGCTACTCATTTTAATCGCTCAGGTTTCGGGAGTCATTTATATCATAATATCGCGTGGTGGTTATGTCATAATGGCTCTTAACGATTGGTAAATTGTTGATTCTATGAGGTAATCGACCTTGCGGATTAGCAAACGTACTCGATGTGACAAAGGTAATCGCACCCAAAGTTTGGACAACTGGCTACTTGGGTGTGCTTGTGGTGGCCTTTGACAATGAGTTTTGAGTGAGCAAGAAAGTAATCCGCGAAAGTAGTAGTGGACTCAGATCTTCAGGTGATTCAAGAGCCAAGAAAAGAACCGCTCACAGGCAGCTGACAGAAGTCTAATTTGAAGTGGGCGGCACCTGAAAAGTTCTTCGACTGAGGATACAAGCAATCGGCGGTAACAAATTTGGAAATTAGAGATAACATTTTTATAGTGCTAGCTTGTAATGTGCAAGAGCTTCCTGACTTCCTGATTATGGAACGAGTGTTGAACTCGTAGGAAAAGGCAGCACTGTCGAAATGGGCCATGTGTACCTCTCCAAGAGAAGAAAATATGAACTCACGTGCTGCTATCAACCTACTTCGACTTATACATATTTGAAGCGCAGGTTCGTCGTCCGGCAAGTGCAGTACGATAAGGCGACCTACTCATTTCGGCAGTGACCAGAATCACCGATGGCCATAAAATGTGCGATTAAACTAAATTCACTAGAAACAGAGCAAATGCCAGTTAGTTGGTAGACGAAACGCTTTCAACTCTAAGTGTCCTGCCATTGTATCCAGTTTGTATAAGCAAGAGCATTTAACTTCGACGTCGTCGAGTTTATAGGTCGACAGGCTGACAATTCTGCCAACACATCCTTTTAACTCTAAATGACGTGTTTATGGATGGATCTAAAATGATTTTTTTTTGCATTTATCCGGAGCTGAAATCAATTCCAGCCATCCATGTTTATTTGACATTAATGATCTCCTAGACGCGCTTAGTAATACACCAAAATATCGCATTATGTCGCTTGGAAGTTGCGTCATTGAATAATTATCGTGGTTTCGAAGTTAAGTCGATATTTTTTCAGTTTCAGTTTTTCCTTTATTTTTATTAATTTTTTTGTAAAAATGCGATTCCCCAAGACTAAGGCAGTCAATCAGTTTAGAGAAATGCATTCGCAACAGTGAAGTTTAACTTAAGATTATAGGATCGTTATTTCGACGGCAGGCGGTCCTTTGAAAAATTCCTTAAGTTGGGCTCTGCATGTCCTCTGGGTTTTAGTCGAATCGCCCTTATGCTGGAACGAAAATAACCAATAACTCGACTCGTACTAATACGATTTTTGTCTAAAATAGTCAGTGTCGCTGTACAACTCATAGAATTCGCTATTAAATCTCCTGCTCCAAAAACCTTACCTCTCTTGCGCACTCAACTTATTCATTAATATTTTGTATTTATTAGAATTTTCCGCGAAAAAATGCAACCGGGAACGACTACAACGTACATGGGTATAGTTTCAAAACTTTTCTATTCCACTTTTATTCAAAAATGAGTTAAATATGAGAAAGTGTTCTTTAGAAGGGCCCTTATTAAAATTTTTCAAAACATATTATTTCCTATACTTTAGAGTTAATGTGAAGTTTTTTTGAAAACTACACTATTCTACTCAGTCGTTCAATTCAAAACGCATTTATTCCCATATAAACTGAATTCCGCACCAAACCTCTTCTTTTCTTATGCAAATCAAAGTAGCCGGTTTCAAAACTCATGTATTCCAATTATTTTTTTTTTTTTTTGTTCCTGTTTTTGTTTAAGTAATTTAAATACATTGCTGTGACGCTATTTTTAAGTTTTTTAATAATTAGTAATATTTTTTATTATCCAGTTTTGAAGACTTTTGATATTTTAGGTTTAAGTAAGGTTTTTTTTTCATATTTAAAATTTTCTTTTAAATAAATTTCCATTCATTTTCAAAAATCTTCTTTTCCATAGACATTAAATTGATTTTTTATAATTTTTAGATTTACCTTATAGGTTCAAAACCATAAGAAATAGATAAAGATAATTTCAAACTTGCAATGTAGCCTTCAAACCAATCGCTTATATCATTTTAGTAGCTTTTAACAGTTTTTTTTTTTTTTCGTTTTACTCAATATTCCCAAAAGTGGAAAAGAAGAGTTTTAAAATTATGCCCCTCGTGACTTTGAAAGAGGATATTCACTAAATGTAGTAAATTCAGCTATACAACTGAGAACCTGTTCTGGCAGATCAGTAAGTAAGCTTTAAGTCACTTTTTGAACTGACGTATGCGATCACAATTGACCTTATATTCTTGGCCGTCATCGATGATTATATATGCCTGACGAAAACGTTGCCAAAAACAAGATCAACCGGTATTCAAAAATAAGTTATTGAAAGTCCCGTTCATAAGAATACTTATGTCTAAATAACAAAGAAGCTCTTCTAATAATAAAGTTCAACAAACGAATTTGAGCTGCATATTCACATCGTCAAAAACCCGTTTAATTAATAGGTGGTTGGTTGAGCTGGTAATAAAATGAAACAAAAAGTTTGAAGGTCAATGCAAAGCCCCAACCCAACCTCAGACCTACTCAAAAATGCTGAGTTATTCATAGCCCAGCATCAGACTGTTTGTATAGAGAAACGTACTCGAAGCTCGCACCATATGGTTGCAGGAGTAGCTATATCACTGACTCACTTCAGCATGATGTCATTTTCAAAGGTTGATTACTGCCGAAAAAGGAATCCAAATCCATATTCATACAGGCGCAATCGGTGCCAAACTGTAATCAGTGGCAACATTTAAAAACCATTCGTCGCATTGAAAAACTGAAGGAACACAATGTACTTGCAATTGTTGACCAGAAATGGAGATGTCGGACACAAAGAAAACGAACAAACGAACAACACAAAAGCAACAAAAAATAAAAAAAATAAAACACAGCCTTGAGAGCGAACAAATAAACCTCGCGAAGGTGTAAATTATAAGTACTGCTATTGCAAGCACCGTTTCGCTTTTATCTCGCACGCTATACGAGTGGGTATCCAATCCGCAATCCGCTGCTTATGTCATCGTTGCAAAGAGGGAAATTATTTCGATTCCCCCCATAAAGGAAACCCACGGTCCACAATAGATGAATGTATTTACCTTTAGCTGCTGTGAATCCAATTGATGTTATTCCGATTACAAAGAGGAGAGTTACTGCCGGGATTTTTTGCATTTTCACAAATCTTTTTTCTTTACCCACACAGACGAAACTATTTTCACATAAATTTCAGAAGATTTTAAAAACAAAAATTTTTGCACTCTTTCACAAATTTAGATGGGGGAATATATATTTTTTTTTTATTATTAAATTTATTTATTTTTTACTACAAGCATTGAATTAATGGAGAACAAAAAGGAAACGATTTATTTTTTGAACAAACTGCACATTTATCCAGGCTAGAGAGAGCGTACTAAATCACGATCAACGATATAGTAGAACAACCGACAGCCAACGATAAATTCTGAATCTGAGATCGAAAAGAACTGAAGTGAGTTGTCTTGAAGACAGCTCTTAGAAAACTGAATGTAGCATGGAGTCGGTGCAGCCAGGTAAGTAACTACAATTTTGTTGTTTTTTTTTTCGTTTTTTACCAACCACTTAATATCCAGTACGATTTATCGAGACGGCAGAGGAGATGAAGAATTGCGGGAGACAGCAGAAAAGTATAAGAAAATTGAAACTGAACTGAAGTTTCACAGGCGCACCGCGAACGGCCACGGGCACGGGCACGAGCACGATGACGATCGTGTGTGGTGGTGTGGTAGAGTTTGGTGGATATAGAAGATCTCATTCACCACGGGTTTGTTAGATTTTGCCTTTGAGTCTAATTCGTTAGTTTGCTTAGTTTTGTTTTGTCCAACTTTTTTGCTTTTCTGTTTGCTTCTAGTCGACCGGTGAAGCTTTATTGTATTCGCAAGACGACCATATTTGAATGGCTTAGAGCTTTTCTCGCTGACAGTTGCGGTCTAGTGTGGCCAACTGCTTGCGGATGGGTCAGGGAAGTAAGTTTGTGCATCAACTCTTTTGTTTTAGTTTGCGTTTTTAATTTTTAGTGGTGATCAGCTTTAATTTTTAAGGTTTAATGCTAACTAAAAGAGTGGCTTGATACTAAAACATAAATTTAAGATTAAGGCTTAGGATAATGAAGGAGACTGAATTTGAAAGAAAGAGAGCGAATGACGTCATAACAATAAGGTTAGAGTCAAGCCTACGCAACAAATGGGAGATTGGTTTGTTGCGTATTGTCTCCCAATATAGACTGTGTGGAACATATATTCCGAGGGGGCTGGTGTAAATGTAGTGAAGGCAGTTATCACTAGACGCAAAATCGACGGAACTCAAAAATATTCGGTGAATTAAAGTTTCTGCATTTCTCAGAGGGTTGTTTAGAAGATTCTAAATTCGGAGGTAAGATTATTCGAACATAGAACCAAAGAGCAAATCAAAGAATACGTTGTTGAATTCGATTCGATGCTAGACACATGAGCTCAGTGGAATACAGTGTCTTGTTAATGCACTGGAGGTAGGTGATTACAAAAGCTATTTACAGATTTCGTCTTGTAAGGATTGGAGATATCTGTGGGCAATTTTTTTTTTAAATATTTGGTGTATAGTCTGTAGTCTATAGTCAAAGTTTAGAGAAAGAGAAGTAAACATAGATGACTGATTTGAGAATTACCCCGAGATGGCTAGGGCCCTAGTTACAGCCATACGTAAAACGAAACCGTATACAATGTTGTCGGAACCAAAAAGAAGAATTTTGCGTTGTAAGCGACCAAGGAGATCTTCTTCCGCCTTTGAAAACGTCCACGATGCTGCACCAAAAAGCGGGACTGAGAAGATGAGGGTCTTATATACAGTCTCCTCAGTGTTTCTCGACAAGGCCTTACTAATCAATTGCCTTCTTAGACCGAAGTAACAGCGGTTGGCAATTGTGATCCTTCGCTTGATATATGAGGTGATGTCATTTTCAGGGTTAAAAGCGGGACCGAGGTAGACAAATCCACTGAGTCCACCTGTAGAACCCCTTAGTAATACCAAGCTGATCCCTCTGAAAAGTAGGTAGACGTTTCGGCATAAAATTCTTCGTTGGATATTCCGTTCCGTTAATGTTAAGGGGTTCTAGAAGAGACCCTAAGACTTGTCAAGCAAGTGCCCGACTACAGCTTCGATTCTAATCCAGCCAGCGTTAGAGCAGTGGGAAAATGTCTCGCAATAGATGGCGCACATAGTAGGAAAGAGCGTCTACTGACTTGAAGTTCGACTAGTTTAAAGTTGCCAACTTTACAAACATATAGCCACGTCAGTCGACTTGTTCCATCGCAAAGCTGCAAATCGGTGTGATTTGCCATTGAAGTATGTATATACATTTATACAACTTTGTTTTCCTATTACCATTTAATGACGTCAACAAATTGTATCCGATTCATTGTTCACAGAAATATGTATATCCATGCATTCATTTATTGGACAAAAGGTATGCAAACTGCGCAGTATCTTAACAGAAGACATCTCTTTTTATTATTTTCAACTTCCCAGCATAATAGGTAATATTTTCACATATTTCGTGTCGATCCTCAGATTACGCAGCGCAACGCTGCGTGCAACGACGGTACACCTAGCGACAACGGACGTTCCCCGGCCACTAGTTAACTTGTGTATTTTGCACATTTGCAACAAATCTTTTATAGTCATTTTGATGGTATCGCCTCTTGTCATACCACAAGGCTAACAGCAGATTATGGAAGATATCACTGGCGTTGGACATCTCTATGGATCGCATGTGGATCTGAGAGAGGGAGCTGCATTTTGAATGCAAGTAAGAAAAGGAATTTAATTTAGCGTGGGATTAGCTGCTACCTGCACGATAAGAGTGTCACATTTTGTATGCAGCTCAATAGAGTAGCTATACTTTGTTAGCAGTACTATTGGTAATAGGTATGGCAAACGTAATTATGGCTTTGGCGTCAACCAGGAGCGATGATCTTCTTGATGTTTCTTTTAATTATTTTATAAGATTAGCCTCGTGCATTTGTTGCATTTGTGTGACAATATGGGGATTGGAAAATGTAAGCTCGGTTGTACAAGGGACAGTAAGTTCAGTTGCGCGAACTTCCAAAACGAAAACATAACTTCGATTCGCCAAAACCCACTCAGAAATTGGGGAACTATCTGGAAATTTACATTTAGGTATATGTTGGGTGTTAAACAGAAAAATATGCGAAATATGCTTCACTGCTTTTAGTTTGTTTTGCCGAACTTTAGTATTCCAAAATGAACTTTGGAACCCGTGCCAAAGAGCAGTTAGATTGAGGCCGACATTTCTGCTCTGATGTCTTAGGCTACGGCCACGCAATGAGCGACAAGCGACTGAGCGACTGGGCGACGAGTCGCTGAGCGACGGAAAAAAATTAAAACACATGAAATCGTATGGAGGTGGCCACATAAACCCTGAGCGACTGAGCGATTTTTTAAGCGACAGATCGACGTCGCTCTGCAATCAAATCTGTTCTAATTTTTCAGTCGATCGCTGAGCGACGAAGTAATAAGATGGACAAAATAAACACAAAAAGTTTAATTTCAGCTGTCCAAAGCCGTCCAGTCCGACAGCAAATCAAAAGATGGTACTGACATACAACAATATTACCAAAATCGATCTGGAAATCTGCGAAGATTTGGATATAAATGATGAAATCCACCATATTTTGCCCTTTCACGATTTATGGGGTGTACAGTACACCAAATCTACATAATCCTCGATCTTATTTTCTAAAAAATTCTGTAAAAAACGGCTGGGCCGATTTGGCTGAAATATTTCAGCGGTTCGTTATTATAAGAACAAGGTCTTTACGAAAGAAAATTTTGGAAAAACCATCCAGAAAAGTCGGGAAATTGGAAAAAACGAAAAGTAATGTATGTGCGATTTTTCCCGAATGGCATTTCGAATGACGAAAGTTTGCATTTTATCGCATGATTTGGATTTTGGACGATGTATCGCCGGAGAGCTGCATTCGTACAAATCCGTTGACAGCGTGACCGACGAGGATGAAGAGCCCAACTATCCGAAGGTGGGATCGATCATAATCATGTTGCGGAATCTGATCATCCAGTCCAAATTCCAATTCAGATTATTCCAACTGATATTCCATTCTAATTCAAGCGGATTCAGTTAACCGTTCGATTAGCTTTTGCGATGGAAATGAATAAATCGCAAGACCAATCGTTGGAAGTCTATGGGGTTAATCTTGAATTTCCATGTTTTTCGCACGGTCAATTGTTATACATTGCCTGTTCGCGTCATGCCATCGTCATTTGTTTTTGCGCCGGAAAACAAATCGAAAAACATTGTTTATCATATCACTCTCTACTGACTTCGATTCCACTCAAATAATTCACATTGAAATTTTAACTATCTGTGTCTTATGATACTGGAGTTTGTCTGAATTCGTTATATTGGGGCGAGACGAAGTTCGCTGGGTCCGCTAGTAGATTTATAAATATGAACGCGACTTTCAACAAATAACCTACGACGAACCGTACTTGACGATGGCATTTTCCCAATTAGTCGCTCAGCGACGTCGTTCAGAAAATGGCCAGCCATCGCTCAGATTCGTCGCTCAGCGACTCGTCGCCAAGTCGCTCAGTCGCTCGTCGCTCATTGCGTGGCCGTAGCCTTAGAGTTGGTGGCCGAGAATGGAGAACTATGAAGAGTCCACGTATAAGAAGTATACCTCCACAACCACGACCTTGTAATGCATAGACTGGACTTTCTATTTAAAGTTCGAATGCATACAACTTTGGTTTCTTGGTTAACTACTGTTGATCGCGAAACAATAGTTAGGAATGTGAAAATTCGAATCGACACCCAAAGTGTCGGTGTGGCTTTTACAAACCTTTATGTAGAAGCATGGGTTCTTTTCCGTCAACAAACGGATAAGATGGGAAGAAATTCCACCTAACTCTTTAAATATGTCCCCTTACACCGTCACTAACTTACCCAAGCGGCATGCAATTGAAATGCGCACCCTACGAACCCCTTCAATTTTAAATCTTAATCAAAATCTAACACGCAATCTGAAAAGATTCCACTGGAAATTAACTCTAATAAATGTCATCTAGCTGCTATAATGTCACTGCTTAAGTGCAACTATGATGAGTACGACAGCGCCCTCCAAATGTCCCACACATCATCATGGCCATGGGCAACACTCAATTGTCATGTTCTGTAATTAAAAAGACGACAAGTACTGAACTATCATGACATGCAAGACGAGAACCCTTCCTATGAGTGCAGTGATCGGACGATGACAAAACTGCGCATGAGTGCCTGCGCTGCTTCCGCCTCTACCGCTCCCATACAGATGGAGGCGATAAAATCACGAACAATAACTTAATTGGCCTCCCTTGCAGAGCAATCAGACACAATTTATGCCGTGTTAACCTTGCGAACGCATCCAAATATCTGCATCGTGTAATTGTTTTCTATGTCCGCGCGCCGGGTCAAAATCAGTGCCCTAGCCCGTGTTACCTAATAAAATGTACCAACATTACTTCGCCTTAATTATGTTATCTTCTCATATAATGTCACTTTTTCAGATCGCAGACAGTCAGTCCGAGAAACATAACCGCGCCATCTACAGCCAATGTGAAGGTTTATGTTTATTGCCCATTGAAACGACATCTCTGCGGCGATCATCGGATGTACACTGTACGGTCCAGTAGAATGGGGTAATTTTATTTGTCACAGCGGAATCTTGATCACAAATTGTGTTTTCGAGAGCGCTATGTCTTTTTTATTCACCGAGGAGTGAGGCTTTGTGCACTTTACGTTGTCGTCGTCGTCGTCTCGACTGTGGTTGGAGATTGGAGTACCTACCGGCACACCTGCGCTAGTGGTGGTGGAGTGCGCAACTCGCATGAAGATCTCTTTGATCTCTTTGATAGCAAGTGTGGCTGAGGGTCTGCCGTCTGGGTCTGGGTAGTTTGTTGCCCTTGCCCATATTGAGGAGTAGCCGACCCGACCATTTATGGTGAAACGTAGACATGTGACACCGGGAAAATAAATACAAAATAACTTTTAATCGAAATTTTCGATCACGACCCGCAAACAAATGCCCAGAGAAGAAAATACGATTACGATGACGGTGTCGTCCATAAAAACCCGCCCTCGTGGGATGAATTACTACAGCGGAGTTGTCTTGCCGCCATCGCATCCGCAAGCGATACCAGATCATGCTCAACGGATAAGAGGAACGACCGACGACGTGTTAATTCGCTCTTTGTCTCAGCGCTTTCGTATGTTCAACATGAGATATAAACAAGGTCTTGCGCGACCATAAAAGGACACTTAAGGCAGATGGGTCATCAAAGTCAAAAATTTTTCGGGTTGACCGCACTAAAAAGCGGTCATTACACAGTTTGGTTCATTATACCCCCATAAGGTTTGGACGACGCCCGTTTAGTAATTTTAAGGTCTTTTTTAATTAGCCTACAAAGTGGTCGAGTGAATCAGAACTTTTGGTTAAAGATGCAGTCAACAGGTAGCTACAGCAATAGGTGTGCAAAGGTCTTAACATCTGTGATGCTATGGGAGTGAAGAAATGCGCCAGGATGTCAGATTTAATAATTCCAATTTAGAGAATAGTAGCTGTACCCCCCGGCTTCGCCCGTGCAAAATTTGGTTTCAGAACAGTTGATGGCCAAAAAAATCATTGTTTGCAAAGGTGCAGGGAAATAAGTCGCCGGGAACTAAGCCCACTGAGGGTCCACTGAGAGACTTAGTTCCCGCCTAGTGGAAAATAAAACCATTTTCGTGACGTGGACTTAGTTCCCATGGAGTGTATGGTGAGAAATAAATCCCGAAAACTCAGGGTGGTTTTATTTCCCTCTTAACGGAAGTAAATTCTCACTGTCGACTAAGTAAAATCCAAGAGTCAAGTAGGGGCTTTGCAATTTTTATTAACAAAAAAGAAATTAACTTTTAAATTGTCAGAGTAATATTTATAACAAATTTAATAAAACAAAATTTAAAAAAATTCGAATTAAAGATAGGTATCTAAATACATATACTGAACCGAATTTTTTAATTTTTAGGCTGATGCTATTCGCACGTCGTTAGGTACATGGCTTAGGGACACGACAACGTAACGAAATGCCACTTTGAGAATGACGGCCAAATGGCTGTATTCAGTACCCATTTGAATATGAAAACACATGAATGGACGAATATTTGTCTTTTATTTTCTGAATTTCGATGAAGCTAAAAGTAAGTTTCTTGAGAAAAGAAATTGACTTTTAGCTTTAGAAAATTTGAGAAATTAAAAGTAATTTTTTTATACGAAGTACCTATATATAATCAACCTTCATATAATTAATTGTATATATGTCCTCTACTCTTAACCTAAACCTTGAATTTAGCGAAGTCGTCTCTAAGAACGATTTGCATTTACTTTTAAAACGTGCCTCGGTTCCACAATTCTGTGTGCCGATTTTATAATTCCGTCTGTAATGACATTTCGTTGCATTGTCTTGTCCCTAAGCCGTCGACCTAAACCGTGTCCCTAACGACGTCCACATAACCACTTCGTAATTTTCATTCTGTTTGACAAAATACTCCTTTCGAAATTCAGTTTGCAAGACTTTGAAAATACTCAAAAAACCTGAGTTTGTTTTACAATCCTAAATGTTGGAAGTAAGTTCCCCCTTCGTAGTTTTGAATGTGTACTAAGTTCCCATAAGAAAGTGGACTTAGTTCCCATGTGGACTTAGTTCCCGAGGACTTATTTCCCTGTACCGTTTGCAAAGGCTAAAAACAAACTGTTGCAATGCAATAGAGTTATTCGAAAAAGGATTGACGTAAATGTCAATAAATATATTCTTGTTGGAGACCTAAGAAAAATTAATAAAAGGGATTTTATGTTACAATTAGCGTAGGGGAACAGGAACAAGATTTAGACAAATTTTGCTAAAATTTGTAAGAATTCCTAAAGCATTTCTACGCTTCATTTGTTTTCTTTTTTAATAGAAAAAATAATCGAAATGGAACAAAAAGATGTACTTCGATTGTTTTGCCTCATAACCGTCTGAACATGCAGCTTTAGGTTGTGTGTCAGTTGTTGTCAGGGACGTTCAAAACCCTTGTTTAGTTTAGGCGTGATGCTTTATTGTTTTTAGATTGATCACGTCAGCACGTCGGAGTAGGAGTATTCAGTTGACATTTCGATTGTGGGTTTCTTCCTTTTATAGTAAGAATAGAAACGACTGTCAGACAGTGGAGTGGGGATGAATTCGTTCTCGGAGAACGGAGAAAAGGTTAGGGATTAGGGAACGTTTTTTTAGTAATCTATGAAAAATGACAGAGAAAAGTCTTTAAACTAACAAAATTAGTTGGTTCATCTACCTATCGATGAAAGTGTTTCGAAATGAATCGAACTTCTTTTTGTTGAATCCTAGTACCTACATATGGGGAAGAGTTTGTACTAATTAAACTACAAGCATTCGAGAAGATACCATTTTAATACGCATCAATGTCAAATTTTAAATCGTCTGTCTGTTAATTGCGAGGTTATTTGTCAGTTGACTGACTGTTATTCCAATTCGTACACCAGGAAATTTGTTGAGTAAAAATTCGTAAGATTCTCGATGACGCTCTTCCGAATTTTTCGAGTTGAAAATTTATGTAAATGTTAAAAAGGAAACGTCGACAAACTCAATTGAAATTCATTTCATTCAAAAAATGCTAAACATTTAAAAGAAATTTGTTGAACTCTATAGTGTATACCTACGGATCTGAATAGAAAAACCCAGTTGACTGTCAAGGACCTGATCAGGAAACTTTTCAAACATTAGACAACTGTCTTCAAATTTAAATACAAATATTGCAAGACCTAAGTCGAAATATTGAGAGCGAAATCTGCCGATAACGGCAGAGAAATCATTAAGAAAAAAGCCAATAATGGTTGGTTAAATTTTAACAAGACACAGTCATAAAGAGACGCATGGTTGCGTAATCACGCAATGCCGCTATTTTCCAGTACCAACTGAGTCGAACAATGTATCGATCGACAAACATTATGGAAACCGAGTGCTCGGCAAGTGTCACGCATTGCAAAACTCGTTAAATGTTCGCCTCGATTCGAATTCATTTTCTGACCAGAATAGATAAACAAATCCGCATAATCAAATGCTCTTCCTAGCTAAAAGTCTATTTACATTGTGCATGCGACCACTGCTGTAGCTTCAGCTGGAACCATGACCATGAGGTATTGAGGTGTACAAAGGTATTGTTCTCAATTCATCCAACAGTGCGGCTGGGTAAACTATTTGCACTGTTTCGCACCTACATTTACTATATGTACTTATATACCGATGGTTCTTTGGTTTCATGGTTTTTGATTTTAATGCTGGCCGCGGGTGCCAGCTTACAACAACAAATGAGTTGTTTGTTTCAAATGATTGATAATTTATTGCAATGTAATCCTTTCGAGTAAGCCCTAACGTGCTACACGTGAGGTACCGTATTCTTGAGCGCTCACGTAGTACGGTTTGTTAAGCTGGCCATTGCACTGAAAGTGGTTGGTTGGCCGGTTGGTTGACTGGCTAACAGCCGATGCATATTATGGCGAAATGTTAACTGTAGTATGGCGGTGGTGGTGGCGTTTTATTTGCCAAGCTAAGACAACAAAACGCAAGACCAGCAGCAGTAAAACAATTAGAATACAAGACGGAAACGACGCGGATCATTAATTTATCTCCTGCCGCGACACACAACCCTCCGTTTTGTGTGTTGCATTGTTAGTTGCGGCGAGAGAACATGTATCCACCAGATAACAAGATTGTATAGACGGACGTGATCATTCGATCGATTGATGCGAGGTGGAGGACAAAAACAAGCGGTACAACAACACAAATACGCAAAGCTTTTTGCGATTTCTTGCGCAGAATAAATGAAATGTATCTAATTGTGTGATCTGCCTTGAAGAACCGTATACCTGCCGGTCATAACTGACTCAGCGGGTCTTAAGTGGGTTTTATCTTATTAGACGTATACTCCATGTGGGCCTCCAATCAGGGGCCACATATTAATTGCGGGTTCATCCAACTGTGGCATCGCTCCCAATCCGAAATTAATTGAGATTTATAATTCCATTTGAATTGGAATTGTATGTCAACACGAGTGCTCTGTCGATCCGTTTGAAATGTTAATTATATGTTTGCGCCCACTCTCTGGTTCAAATTCGTAAAATAGGTCTTAGGTTTTTTTTTGCTGGAATGACTACTTAATTTGTTTGCATTGCGATTTGCTTGATTGTACGCAACCCGCGAAAGAATCACTTTGCGGCAATTCGCTTATAATAACCGACATTAATTAGTGGCGATGTTGATATTGCCCTGCATTAATTAAAATGATTTTTACACACTATTTTGTTGTTTTTTTTGGAGAAGCAGTCCAACAGATTTGGTTTATATTTAAGTGGGAAAATTAAGGAATGAATAGGATAAGTAATGTATTGTATTGGGTTCTTACTGAGAGCTATAAATAATGTATATACAAAGGCGCGTCTGCAAAATAAAGATTATTAATTATGGCACCTGTCAAGTAGAGTTGGATATTACTGTGGTAAGCGGTAAGGAAATGTTAAGGAACGCGCTTAATGTTAACATTTTGTCCTCGAAATAGGGAATTATCACTTCTATATCAAGCGAAACTTGCGATGCATCCGTTGATTGTAGGAAAGCGGTTTGGAAATTTATCGCTATGTCAGATGTGTCCTTAAGAGAAGTATACGTTTTTCTAACTTATAGAATACTTTTTTCATTGATATTCAATCATTGTTAGGTGTACAAATATTTGGTGGGATGGATGACCTTTTCCATAAGCTGGGTGCCTCAAGAATAGTTATCTACCCAGCTTTGATCAAGAAATACCAGCAGATGAATTCACGGATCTTTGAAAATATAAATAATTTCCATGCACTATTGATTGTTTAAATTTGACGGCTATCCTTTTTATATTACAAATCAGACATTTTGCAAATTGAAAACTTTTAAAATTGTCATGAACAAAATTCACTGGAATCATCGAAAGGCATTCGAGAGCTAGTAGGTACGAGAGATATTCCTCGACAGTAGAGAGGGCTTTTAGCCGATCTAAAACACCTCCCGAGGGCACTGACTTTTGCCATACAGAATTAATCGGCAATTTATTTATGAATTATTAGAAAAATCTTAAACGAAAAATCCCTTGTTTGTCGAATTTCTGAACTTTTTTTCCAGGGCACTCATTCCGTAACTCTGAGAACGATAATCGTTTCAGCGATAGTAGTCAACGATCTCGTCACCAATTTGTTTTCCGTAACTCTATCACTATCGTCTCGTCTATCGTTTAATTTATACAAATCGTGAGAGCGTTGAGAGCATTGAGTGTCTTTCAGAGACCCTCAAACTACATGAAAATTCCAATCAGATCGTTTAAAATGTCATAAATGAGTTTTTTGGCAAACAATTTTGTATTTGATGCCGGCAAACTTGAAAATTGCAAAGTGGAATTAATTCAAATTTGTTCCTTAGTCTATTAATAATAACAAATAACATCGAAAATATGTATTATTGATAGGTCAGCTTCATG
Source organism: Cheilosia vernalis (assembly GCA_949126925.1). Taxonomy (NCBI): domain Eukaryota; kingdom Metazoa; phylum Arthropoda; class Insecta; order Diptera; family Syrphidae; genus Cheilosia; species Cheilosia vernalis. Next base: position 44,781,703 of record OX421361.1, on the reverse strand, counting down.
GATGAGCATTCCGACTTGTCCAAAGCAGTCCTAAGGTTCCGCTTCGTATAGGTACTTCGATTGCTGTATTATCATTATCAATACAAATGTTATGGAGGGCAGCACAAACATTTGCAAAAAAACACTTTTCCGTTTTCCAATTACAATTCCAAATCAACATGAGGATGATGACAACATGTAATTTAATGTTATAGTGAATTACTGATGTAAGTTTTGTATGTTTGTAATCACCAATACACCTTCCCACAATATTTCTTGCTTTTGCGTGAGGTTCACACAAAATAAGTCTAAAATGTACATAAATCGTTATTTATATATTTGATAGCATTTGAAAAATATCTGAAGTCAAGTTTTCTTCTTGAAATTCAATAAAAAATCTTCAGTTGTTTGCAAAACATACAAATCAATGCAAAACGATACCTCATTAGGTATCGCTCAAATTGTATCGTCAAGGCGATAGTGTTTCGACGATTATTGATTTACGTGAAGCAAATGTTCAATCGTCAAAACGATATCGTCTGGACGATAGACGATTATTGAAGTTACGTGAAACAAAATTTATCGTCGAAACGCTATCGTCTGGCGATAATCGACATACGGAATGAGTGCCCAGAAAATATTACGGAATTTCTTTGACCTATAGCTGATTTTTATAGATCAAAATGTTTTATCCGCCTTAATATCGTGATTACATTGCATGTTTTTAATAAATCGGTTATTTCTAACGTGTTCGACTTCTTTCTCAACTAATTCAGTATCCAGATCCCTATGTAGATCAGCGTTATGTACGTACCATAAAGTGCATTGACTATGACTATCTTCCCTTTATAATATATTTTGAAAGACCTTAATTTTTTAGAAATTCGTTTGGTTCGAATTTGTACCCGTAAGTCCATACTGGTTGCAGAATTTGGTTTTATATCAAAATATCAATAACTTATTGTTATTGTGGTTGAACAGGGATGAATATCTTCCAATGAGTCAATACATTTTACTGTAGCACATGATTCACAAAAAGTGAAGCTCCGAATTTGTTTCCTCCAGCTGTTTGTAGATAAAAGCGCAAAAAATTAATATCGGAGTAATTTTTTATTTTATTGGTAACCTAAGATCTTCTTGAAATGCCACACAAAAAAAAAAGCTTTTGAGCTCAGTCACCCTGCATAAATTTCTCCAACTAGAATCTCCAACAAAATATTTCACTTTCTATTTCACAGCACTTTTTAGAGAGGATTGAAAATTTCACTTCACTCGAACAGCGTACCAGCCTTAAGAATTCATTCATTCATCGGGCTTCATACTGAAAAAAAGTCACCGAAGCACAGACAGGTTTGGTTTCGCATACAAAATCAACCTCACAGGCCGGTCTTAAATTTTAAATTATATCCCAATTGGCGAAGGCATTCTTACCGAATTTCCCAATTGCTTCGTCATTTCGTCCGATTATTTAAAAAAAAGTTTTAATGTTATTGAATACCTAGTATAACTACAAAGCAAAAGTAATAAATACTTCTTTATGGGTAAGTTTGTCAGCTGAGGTCAATTATCTACAATTAAATTTGTTTTTTTTTAATCGAAGCGTCTTAAGAGATCTGTACAGTGAACATATTTCACTGAATCTTGTCAGCGAAAACATGGCGACTTTAGTGATAATATTTGTACTAGATCACCCAATAATTGTGATTGTAATAATTCAATACTTCCTTTAGCCGAAACTCAATGTGAACCAGTCACTGACTGAGTCAGTGAACAGCAAACTTGTGTTTAAATTCCATGTGTCGGTGGCCCGAAGATACAATATCCAATTAATTTCATACGTAAAAACTTTGAATAACACTGGCATTAAGTTGCTTCCGTAAAAGAAAACCGTAGGCAAATACTCACTAAACGATTATTCAACTAATATAGGTAGGCAACATTCCAATCAGAAAAGCAAATCAATAAAACCGTATCTAGCGCCAATTAAACGTATTCATGGAATCTCACTAACTGCAACGTTTAAATGCTCATTCTGGAGAGTCGAATGTCTTAAAAATGACATGAACCACCCACTTCCTCTTTCCCAAGAAGATAACCACTGAATAAATACCAGGTGTAGCGGCTCACTACACTGGCCGGTTACTGTATTCAATTTAAGCATTGGAAATCAATTTGAAATTTTAATACCTACCACAGATTATTTTAGTGTCTGTTTACATAAAATCACCAGTCGTTGTCGCCGTCATCGTCCACACCGTTGAAGCGTGTGAGACAATGTCCGTGCAGATATTACCTATATAGCATGCATATTGACTTCTAATAGAATACCCAGTGTCTCGTATCTTGGATCTCGTTTTACTATCGGCAGTGCATTCCTCGGGAGGTTTCTCACTAAAAAGACACTCGCTTATACTCCGTCGAAATGTCGAATGAATAATTTGAACAAATCGCTGAAACGTGACTCGTCCACTTGATGGTTGTACTTCTGTACCTGATATTGTCATGGTTGTGAGAGAATTTAAATGCCTCTACGCTTTGCCAAAGTAACCAATAATTTTTACACTTAATTCCTAGAGATCAGATATCTTTGACTATATAGTGATGACATTTTTATATTTAACATTTAAAAGCATATACAATTAAATCAAGTTTTAAAAGTACATACATAGAAAAAAAAAATGGGAGAAATGTCATTGACCATTTTACTGCATTTTAGAACTCCAAAACAAGTCCAGCGTGTTTTAAAAGGGTTGTTAAATTTATAATTAACTTTAGCGTGTATTAAAACTCTTTTGACTACTTTACTTAGGCTCTATTACTACAATATTGCTAATCAACATTAAGAGCAACTGTTCTTAATTATAAAATGAAATAATATAGCATAAAACATTAAGAAAAATATAAGTTTGTACAACGGCTATCATAGTTAAAATAAATGTTGTGTTTATGTTACAAGGTCCACGAAAGTAGCAAAGGAAAGATCACGATACTGCCCATTTCTAATACTGCTATACTCGTAGAGCGAAATTGCTTAAATTTTAGTAACATTTTAAAAAATATTATTCCTGTAGGTACACAAGCTTTCCTTTCATAAAGAGGCCAACGAAAAGTGCATAAAATGTTAATTCCATTCCAAATAATTCCTGAGAGTTTTCTCTTGATAAATTTTTCTTTTTCTGCCCAATAAATAAAATTAACTGACAGCTGAGTGTTCCCACCTTAAAAACTTAAATCTCCCTATAATATTTGTTCGAACACTTCTATTCTGCGGAATCTTTTATTCTGTTATGAATCATTAAAGATTTCGACCATAAAAGATCTTTTATAAATCGTATTCTGGGTCTCGAACTTTTATGGAACTCAGTTATGAAACTTCTAAAATTGAAATCTGTTACGAAGCTTTGACAAATAGCTTTGTTTTTAATGTAAATAAATAATTTTTGTAAATAAATAAGTTGGCATCTGACAAAATTTAAAAAAAAACATGTTCAAATGCCGGCTGAAAAGAGTAAGTTTTGAATTAGGTTTTACAAACTAAATAATAATTGTGTAATAAATACTTGAACATCTTTTTAGGAAAAAGATAACAAAAAATTACAATAGATCAATATAAATATAGCTATTGCTCTTACCTGGAGCAAAATCAAATTATCTGTTAGAAAACGCATTCCGATGCATCGGTGCAATTTTGTTGGCAGGAACTTGCCTTACATTTAAATGGAACTTTCGGTGTCTTGCACTCCGTAGAAAAATGGAAAACGGTACATATTTTGGCTCAATTTTTGTGGGTTTAAAGTTCTGTGGAGGTTTTGTTTAGGTTTTCGATAATTGGCGCTACTCTGTGCCGCATAAACTTCGTCAAGAAAAAGCCGAGTTAAAAAAGACTGGTGGTGGATCTCCAAAGAAAAAGGATCTTGAAAAGTTCGAGAAAAGAGCAATGGCTTGCTGGGGTCGCATTGTCGCAAAAATGTCCATGTTGCTGGTTGCTTGAAATTCGAAGGAAGCACAACCATCAAGGGGTAAATAACTTATGACCCATTTACTCAATTACAAGAAAACAGCTCGACAGCTCGTACACTAAAGGAATATTTCGGGTGATTTTGCATTGGAATTGGAATTGGACGATGCAATCGGTGCCGGTGGGTGACTCGCAACAAACACACAAAAAAAACGCAAGAGTACAGAATAAAATCTAGGTGAACTTGTTCATTCAATGGCAATACATACCTACTAATTAATAAATTAAATTACAGATGATGATTTCATTGAAGTACTAAACAGGAGTGAAGCCAATAAGCAGGTACAAGTCGATGGTGTTGACAACAGGCTGGACAAAATTATTTCAAGTATTGACAGTTTGACTGCTGTACAAATGGCTAAACAAAAAACATAAATTTATATATTGTTTTAATTATTAAACTTTTTTAAACACATTTATTACATTTGTCTTGTTTTTTAAGCATTTCTTTGACGAAAAATTATATAGTTATATAAATTATATAAAAATACCTTTAATTATTCTGTTATGATTTTTAAAGATTTTTTCCACACAGAATACCAATTCATGAACCCGTAAAAGGTTTTTTGACAGTTCGAACTTTTGTATAAATAGATAAAAGATTTTGCCGAATGTATCTGATTATACTTTTATATTTGCTTAAGCCTATAATGCTGTTTTAGGAAACCTAAAATTAAGTTTCTCTACACATACCTACACCACTTCGCCTAATGTTCGCTTAATTTTGACAGTGTAAGTCAAAGAAAAAAAAAACTGTGTTGGCACCAGCTGATTGACTCGCTTTGTTTAGTCACTTGGTACTTTCTAAATATATTTCTAAATTATAAAAAAAAATTAAATTAACAACAACGAATTTCTTTGTGTTGAACTAACCATTCTCCATAGGTGCTGTTAGTTTGCTTTTGTTTGAAATTTTGTTGCCAATACCGATATTTTCTCTGATCTGTCAAAATTTAGCTGTGGGAAAATGTATTTTGCATTAATACGCTTACTTAAATTCTGTAGAGAGTTTTCGTGCAGCTTAATCTTATCTTTGGAGACATTTTTGTATGGGGGCTCATTTTAAGCTTAAGCTAGTTAGTTCGTGCTATGGTTGCAAGTTTCTATTGCTCAAAGATATAAATTTTACTTACTGAGTAGGTTCAATTTATATCCATATGGAAATGGAAATTATATTACCTAGATTTTCCAACAGTTTGTTATGAATTTAAAATTAAACAACCCATGGCAATGTTGTTGTGAGTTTCTTTCTATTTGTTGCACTTTTTGAAAAAAAGAATTTTACATCCCTGTTTGCGTTCCAAGTTACACAAGGAAAAGTATGTTTTTTATTGACGCTTCTGACACTATCAATTATGCGTCAATTGCCCAAATGTCTCCTTCTTTGCGAAAAAAAAAACGGCATTGGCTCTTAGCCTTTGCAAGTCTCCATCAACGCATTTCCCCAATGCATAGACGTTTTATCTATACCAAAGCATCGAGTTCTTCCGCCGTCATAACTCATAACGTCCTCATAAAAGTCGCATACACAAGATACAGGCTACTTACATTTCCCTGCGAACATCCACTCCTAAACCGAGTGCAACAACATAAAACGTTTGATGTTATCACTAGATGTCACTAAGATGAATATCCATTTGGAGACTGCATCTAGCCACAAGAGTCGCTCTGCTTCTCTCCCCAGCACATGGGCTTGTCACTGCAATCGTGAATATACAATTCAAAACTGTACATTCAACAGCTGGCTATTTATGGTTCCACAATCGTCACCCAGTGTATATGCCCGATATAGGGTACCGGTGCCATGCGAGGTCATACCCTGCACAATGGCGTTATCATTAAATCATAATGCAAACTGAAATATATCAAGTGATACTTTCTTTGTCAGACGCGCCGTTGTGAAAGTCTCGCAGCGAAAGATAAATTTCAATTATTTAGCATACCGACGAAGACGTACTCGTATAGTTGGCACGAGTACAGCGCACCGTACACTATTTGAATACGCTTTCGTGTGTGTGTCGCTGTGGAACAACAAACTTGGCACACATTTTGCATTTTTTTAACCCGATGTTACCGAACTCAAAGTGACCGAACAATTGCAGATATTCCCTGATTACCATTTATAGCGCCTTCGCCATCTAGGCCTCTTGCGTGGCTCACATGCGCGGTATTGCATTCTTGCGGCTGGATTGCCCAACATTTTTCGATGGAGTGTCGGTCGGCCGACACTGTGGAAGTGTGGTGGACTGCGGCTTTACCCAATTATACCTCATCCTTTTGTCTGGATGGAATTGGAATACTTGGCAAACGGTTATCCGGGGTCTCTTTGGTTTTGTTTTTGCATTCGCTTAACGATTTCAAAAATGTTTATCATAATGATGTCAAAAGATGGGACGCACGAGTTTGTAATTGATAACCAAGCCGGAGCAGGAGCCTGGAGGCGATAATTACGGAGATCCTGGAGAAGTGCTTTTAGCAGCGTGTCTTTAATAATTATTGAGTCTTAATGCGCATATACGCATTTGGAAGATGAGTCTGTAGATGCGTATTTACTTCTGTAGCTGGCTCTAGGTTTTAGTAGGTAAATAACAAATAGGTAGTAACCAAAAAAATTTTTTTAATATATAGAGGAGACTCAAATGTATGCCCACACAGATATCAGTGGCGTTTAAATTAGAGTATCTACCTACATAACTTCAAAGAATTTTTTTCTAGCCGGCATCGGATACCTAGTTGATGTTATACGTCAACTAAGATTTTTGTCTGGACTAGGTATACGAACTCGTTGACTAGTCTACTTGATTTGCTTTTGTACTCTCGATATTAAATTTGAATTTTGACACTTTGAAAAGTCAACTAGTGGCTAGATTTGTCATTTACTCTTCAATGAAGGACAACTGAACAAACATCAAAAATAGCTCACGTGAGCAATCTGGGCCAAAAAAAACTGAGATATATCAAGTAAAACAGCAGCTGTCAGGATCAGGACTCACTAAAAAAAGAGCAAATATAAGCAGTAACTTAACTACTGACTTTCTTGATTTGAAAGCACTGGTGAGTTGGAAGCAAAAGCTACGCGATCATATTTGCCTACATGTTCTATGGCCAACAAGTATGATTATACGAAAGCTTAACCAAATTTGAGCTTTAACTTACTTTCGGCTACTACTGTACCTACTTCAGAGTCAGAGAGAGAGCAATAAATAGACGACGAAAACCAAACCAAAATAGTAGTTGTGTGTGTATGATTCGCTTAGTGTATTTCAAGTAGCTTAAATTTCCATATCGCCCACACAACACCACCACGTCCGGACGGAACACCTCCAAATAATCGAATTAGTTATCTCTTTCTAACCTAGCTAGCTTTGTGATTGGCTCGTCATGTCACCGTAGCAGATTATTTCTGTTTCATGGTGGGGGGTGCTTTCATAAAATGTTTTTAATAATCTTACAACCAAAAATAAATGAGCACACCGTGGTTAAGGGAGCTTCCACAACGGATGGAACAAAACGCCTTAGACAAACAAATCTGTTTTTCTGTGTGTTTTTTGGAGTTTAAATACTCACATTTTAATACGCGCGCCCACACTTAATAAAGCCAAGCAAAACTAGAATAGCAGTTTTGTTTGTCTGTTCCATCCGGTGTGGAAGCTCCATAAGAGAACTACAACTTAGCGCTGAGAGCAGGTATGTGAACTACATTTACATTTATGCGAAGCAAATCTACCTTTTCTGCTAAATTTCAATGACGTCTAATAGGTACGTTTGCAACACTTGAATAAGATACCTAAAAAGAATATTATGCTACTAATCATTTTTAACCTCCACACAAAATATTCACAATGTCACAATGGGTAATTATAATAGGGAAAATTTCACCAATACATACCTATACATAAAGCTAAACATAATGGGCCTTGGCAATAAACATTTTTAGTTTCGACTCTAAAGTTTAATAGTTCACATTTGGCTATTTTTTTCGTACAAATTTCCCAATTGTGAGCTTTAAAGTCGAGACTAAAATTGGTTATTAGTACGGGCGAGAAATTGTGAATTATCGGTTATTTCATTTCTGTGTTAACTGTCAAAAGTTAAAAAAAAAAAAAAAACTACACATAAACACCACGGAAATATATTTATTTTTTTGTTCTTATCTAATTTACTTTTTCTCCCGCAATGTTGTTGGCACCACTGGCATAGAGATGTGTGTGCAGCGCTAACGTTGTGACTTGTGAGGCTCAAGTCAATTTGTGCATTTTTCCACAAGCACAAGACAACTCCAAGGAAACTCCAACAGTCCCTGACGAGACGATACGCAGTGCAAGTGCGTACACGAGGACTATGTTAACTTCCTTAAGTGAGGTATTTGCAAAATTTACAGAGGCTGACTTTTATCAGTATTTTTCTAAAGCTTTTTTACGTAGGTACTCCTTCTTCTGCCCAAGACAAAACTCCGTTTTGAAGTCGAAGTAAAATGAAGTAATTCTCATATACTTAAATTAAAAGACAAATCAATACAGTACGATAAGTTTTAATTAAAGATATAAAGCTGGAAAGCGCAATTCAGTGCGAGGTTAACCAACCATGAGGCAAAGTGAAAACGTCAAAAGAAACGACATTTAACATGTCAACGTAACTTGTCATTGTTCAACAGAGTTGCGGATGAAACGCCCACAATTTTGGTACTATTTGCTATTGCCATTTCGATTAGAAGATAAAGAAGCAAAATACAGGGTGTCCGCCGGAAAGGTATACAACTTTGTTTGTTTATAATTTTTGATTAAATAGAAGAGAATGGATCTTATATTCATAAATGTTTTAGTCTCACAAATGCGAGCCCTTTTGAGCACATTTTTCATTACATTCTCACACATTTCACGCGGTATTTCATTAATTTCATCACGAATATTTTGTTTGAGTTGCTCAAGCGTTTCTGGTTTGTTTGCATAAACCTTGCTTTTCAGATATCCCCACAAAAAGAAGTCCGGAGCAGTCAAATCAGGCGACCGTGGTCGTGGAGGCCAATCAACATCACCATTTCTTGAAATAACTTGTTGTGGAAAGAGGTCTCGCGGTAATTCCATTGTAATCCTGGCTGTATGCGATGTAGCACCGTCTTGTTGATACCACATGTTAATCAAGTCCAAAGCATGAAGTTGTGGCGTTAAAAAGTGTTCAATCATATCACGATATCGCTCCCCATTCACAGTTAGTACCGTTACGCGTTGTTTCTCCCAAAAATTTCACGTAACTTTCTCATCGTCACAGTAATCGTGTAATCGATGATTGATTTTGATAAAATGTTTTAACGAATAAAACACGTTGATTACCGAATATTTTTCCATAATAAATTTGCCACGTGTCTATACTTCACGACTGCCAAATATGAACTGTCAAGACTAATGTTTACCAAAAACAAAGTAGTATATACCTTCCCGGCGGACACCCTGTATTAAAAAAATTAATAAAGTTTTGCAAAACATTCCTCTATGATCTAGTAGATTTGCTACTCATATCATATCACCACTTAAGGGAAAATTGACACCATATTAATATTCCCATAGATACGCACCGAATTTCAGTTGTATCTAGTCTAACGTATAGATCTTTTCCTATGACCTTACCTGTGTGACTGACACTACTCCATCTGTGTCTGCACACTTGCTGCGCAATGACAACTTCCGAGAAGCATAAACGGATTGGATTGACCGCCCGCCAAGGAATAGAAGTAACAAACGAAAAAACGTCCCCACCAGCGTTGGCTGTCAATCACTATTTATACATCTTTTCGGTTAAAACAACAGAACAGCCACCGCCACGCCAACCCACCGTGCGCACAATCATAATCCCGCCTCGGCATAATCTTTTCGCATTTCTTGTCCATGTCGTCCAGGAATTCACTTTTTCCCCCGAACTTCGTGGTGACATTCCCATCATCAGCTATCGAAATCGAGTAACCCTTTATGGCAACGCAATGCGTTCTCAGGCGATTCCAGACCGATCCAACATTCATTTCCAATTAACCGATAATGCATTTGCTCGCACTCGCTAGAAACCGAAGCAGCAGGTACCTACCTGTACGAGCCACCACCACTTTACGGATGCAAGGAGTAAATGCAATTTCTCCGCCATTATTCACCGCATGGCGAACAATTGATGTTGTCTTGCCATTTGTGGATTATGTCAAATGCTTATGCTATGCGAATGTCTCTTGCAGCGCGATCAGCTGCGGAATACGAAAATTGGATAACAATCCCGGGGGGATTGGATTGTTGGTCCCCTGGCTGGTTGGGTTGCATGGGCATTGGGCTTGCTTTTCCCTGAATTCGGTTTGGTGAGTTTTTGTTTTCGAATTCGGACCTAGCTGGCTGGCGACGACCGACGACGACAGATATGTCCATGAGCGGTGACTTTATGGAGTGATTACTGTTGTGTCAGCGTGATGTAGTTGGTGTAAGACGAAACAATGAGCTCGGGGCGAGCTGCAAAATATTGCTTATGGCTTTGGGATGTGGGAAAAGTGCTGGTTTTCCTTTTTTTGGTTGTACTCTTGCGTGAGCTCGTTTTATGGAACGATTTTCGTTCTTACAAAGTATGCACAGTACATTGGTATGCGTGTACTCTTGGCGACTTGGCCTGATGGAATGTGATCGTGTTTTGAGTATAGTGCTTTGAGCACAACAGGTTATTAAACTAAATAAATGTTTTTCTGTGATTGCTGTCCAACTTGTGGGCCTTTTGTGTTACAACCATCATGTTGGGGTTATCCATACTCGTTACTTTTGTATCGTTACTATTGCATTGATATAAGCAGTTTCTATGGAAATGTACTTTCTTGTGTCTAATCTCTAATGAAGTTAGCTGTTGTTGCCTTACTGCCTCTTTGAGTTTGGGTCCAGTCCAACAACTATTTTGAAACAAAGGCTAGACCCTGATGCCTGTGTTCTATAGATGTTGCATTTTAAAGCTGATTTCTTAAGAAATGCTTGACATTTTGTTAACAGTTACCATTTTAACATAAGCCTTTTGACTTAGGCACCGAAATACCATTACTTTGGGACAATTTAACAACTTCGAATATTATTACATTTTTTAAGGCCGAATAGCATGAAATCAATATAGCGCTCAAATAGAGTAGTCTTTGGCTTTTGAGTGTGGAATTTCAATGAGTGTACCACCAATTTTGAGCGAAATAAAGTTTTATTCTCTTAAGTCAATTCAACTCAACTCGAAATAAATTCCCACCGGATAATGGAACCATTACTTTGATAATCTTTACACCTTTCTTATGCATCCACCGAAATTAATAATATTTTTCATACTTTTCTGAAAATAACCCTAGATTTGTCTCAAACCAACAAATTTCAAAAGAGAACGAAAGAACAAATGAAGGGGAATTTTTATTGACTAGGAATGTCCCCAAACAAAAGCATTTGATACCTACTGATTTGTTTTGCAAAAACAATGGGCCTGCGAATAAACATTTTTAGTTTCGACTCTAAATTTTAGTAGTTCACCTCACAGTGGGTATATTTTATGTACATTTCGCAATTGTGGGTTTCCGTAAATCTTAAGTCGAAACTAAAAATACGACGCAATTTATTATTTGGTGCATAATGCGCACGTTCAAAAATCTAGTTATCTTAGGTCGACTAGATTGATCGGGACTAGATGTAAACTGAACGCTAAAACGTCCCTTTTCCTACGTCAGTCACATATAAATTCGAACTGTCAACTTAGTACTCAGTCACGATTCGTGATTAGATTCGTCGGCTTCACCTCCATAAACGTCAACTGACATAGCTTTTCATTTGACCAATCTAAGCCCATTAAAACCGAGTCACATCACGTTCCCCAATCAGACCTCAGTAGGTAGGTATCAAAAACTGAGTTGGATAATACGTTTACACGTCAGTGGCAAATGAGAAGAAGTAAAAACTAAATGACAGCTGAAAATATTGTAGGAAAGCAAAACAAATTTTAGATGTCTTAAGCAAAGTTTTGTTAAAAAAAGCATGTAAAGTTAAATATAAAATGCAAAATATAATAACTGGTTACTTGTTTCTATGAAAACGAACTTTTTTTTGAAGAAAAGTCGCTTTTTTGTTTAAGTTACTATTGAAATTTAAACTTGACAGTGGCATTAGGGCAGTTCGCGACATCGTGATGAAGAAGAAAAAGGCAAGTGACAGTTAAAAAATTTGTAGGAAAACAAAGCAGATATTATAATAATTATGTTAAAAGAAATACTGAAAAGTTTAATAAAATACTACACTTATTTATGTATATAAAAATGTATGTATGTATGGTAATTCATGAATTGAGAACGGCTGGGCCGATTTGGATCAAATTTTTTTTCAACTGTTCATAATTATAAGGAGAAGGGTTTTATTAAGGAAAATTTTGGAAAAACCTCCCGGAAAAGTCGGAAAATTGGAAAAAACGAAAATTGATTTTTTTATGTGCAATTGTTACGGAATGGCTTTTCGAATGGAAAAATAGAAAATTCTTAGTGAAAAACTCGGAAAATTGGGGGAAAACGCAAAATTTTTTTTAAAGATTCTTAATTTGTTTTCGATGAAATATTTTGTCGTATAATTTGGATGTAAAGGTGGAAAATTCGTTTTGAAGCTTGGAAAATTTCGTATTATTGTGAAATGTGCGGCAGTCTGCTGTCGACATTGTGAATGCCAGCGCTAAATCTTTCGATGCACGATGCATTCAATCGCGAATTGCAACGGGAGCAAGACTATGATCGAGATGAACTGGCCGAAAGAGTCCGAACAAATGCGCCGCTGTTGAGTGCCGAGCAGAAGAACGTGTACGATTCGCTGATGAAGGTTGTTGACGATGGAACGGGAGGTATTTACTTTCTCGATGCTCCCGGTGGGACATGTAAGCCTGTAAGCCATTCGTCATTTCGTTGATTCTGGCAACAATCCGGTCAAGATCTCAAATTGCGTTGGCTGTCGCATCCTCTGGCATTGCTGGCACATTGTCGGAAGGCGGTCGAACTGCACATTTCGCTTTGAAGCTGCCACGGTTGACAAGCCAACGTGCACAATGACCAAGAATTCGGGATGAATGCACAATGGCGCATAAAGGAGTTTTGGAAGCAGTTCACCGAACGATGAAGAATCTACGAGGTGGTTCGAGACAAATTCCTCTCCGGAGATTTTCGTCAAACGCTTCCTGTCGTCTTGAAATCTTAATGCGCCCCTGAAATCGTCGCCCTTTTGGCATGTCAAAGAAGTTGAAATCAACCTCGAACATCAGAGTCACATTGCACAACCCATCGGCTGCTGAATTCTCGAGACAACTGCTGGCGCTTGGAAATAACCAAATTCCTGTTGATGTCTCGACTGGATTGATATCGTTCCCGGCAAATTTTTGTGAGTTCACATTATCGAAAAGGAGGAACTCATCACCAGTGTTCCCCGGTATTGTACAATATTATAAAAATCGCGAATGGACCAGTGAACGTGTAATACTAGCAGACTAGAAAGTCCAATCGCTGGAGAAATGCATTCGTACAAGTCCGTTGACAGCGTCACCGACGAAGCGACCAACTATCCGACAGAATTTTCGAACTTGCCTGATGTGCCAGGAACTCCGCCGCATAATTTATACAGCTGAAGGTGGGATCGATCATCCGAAATTGTTCAACGGTACGCGGTTGTCCGTCGAGAAACTGATGAACAATGTGATTCAAGTGAAGATCATCAAAGGCAATTTCAAAGAAGAGGAAGTCCTTATCCCATGAATTCCGATTATTCCAACTGATTTTCCATTCCAATTCAAGCGGATTCAGTTCCCAGTTCGATTGGCTTTTGCGATGGCAATCAATAAACCAAAGCCAATCTTTGGAAGTCTGTGGGATTAATCTCGAATTTTCCTGTTTTTCGCATGGTAAGCTGTTCGTTGCCTGCTCACGTGTTGGTAAACCGTATTCGTTGTTTGTTTTCGCGCCTGAAAACAAATCGCAAAACACTGTTTATCACACCGCTCTCTACTGATTTCGATTCCATTCAAAGAAATGACATTGAAAATTGAACTATCTGTGTTTTATTATCGCTCTGGAGTTTATCTGAAGGCGTTACATTGGGGCGAGGCGAAGTTCGCGTGGCCGCTAGTTAAATATAAATATTCGGCTATCAGAATAAATTGAGCTCCTTCTACACGCTCAAAGTCTGTGCTTCATTAGTTTGGTCCTTAATCTTATTTGACAACGGTTCATGTTAAGCCAGCCATGATTAAAGAAATTAAAAACCAATTTCTTTCAAACGATTTGACCTCAGCATCAAAATAATAATGAAGGGAACTTTCAAGATCAAACAAATCGCTTTTCTAGCTTCCATACTAAATTTTCGGACTTTCTTTTACTTATAACACATCTAAGCAACAACTTATTTCAACAACAGTTATTTACGACAAAAATAAAAAAAAAAAAACTTCTAAAAATATTACACCAAAAGAATGGTTTTTCTTTAATAGCTCAATCCGAGTCGTTTCAGTACCAAGAAATTGAGTTTGCCATGAGTGGATATTCACATTTCAGAGAAAACAAATGGAAATTCTCTTTAAACAAATTTGAGTGCAATATTCCACTCGTAAAATAACATCCCACCGTGTGCAACAACCAAATAATGATTTCTTAATCGGGGAAATAATCTAAGTAATGCACCCATTTCAGCAAATAGGGGAATTTGTCAATGAACTTTGCTAAAATATTTCCCTAACCTGCAGTTCCTTCAAGTTTCTTGAGAAACTGGAAGAGGTCTATGAATGTGTTCAGCAGTTTAACATTAAATTCCACAGCATTGGTTTCTAGATTCTTGTAAATAACAGCAACTTTTCAATACGTGCTGAATTAAGGATCTCTGTTCAAGGCGTGAAATTTCGATCAAGTTTAGCATGCTGGTCGATGAATTATCTTAATAGGTAGTTCATGCGCAACAATTAGGCAATTGAAGATGAATTTTAAGGAAGAACCTACCTTTTTTGAATTCTTAACAATTTTCTTTTGTGTGCTATCCCTGTCTCTGAAAAAATTAACAAGTGTTTCGTTTGCATAACCCCAACGTTCATGGTGACCCAACCAAATCTTAAGACCAAAAATGATCTGTTTCCAGATTAAGTTGAACAGGCTATCCAAATTTCATCCTTAATGCCAAACATACCGCGCAACGGGCGGAAGCATTAAAACAACTAAATATCAAAATTTACTTTAATTTCTCTTTGGAACTATCACAAATATTTCAAAATCCAGTTCGCCAACCAAAACGCAATCATTTTCATCAACCATATTATCCCAGCATTGCCACCAACCAGTCATATCGTAATTTATTTCCCCTCCAGAGCAGATATTCCATCCATCGGCCATATAACATACCTGTCGTGTAATTCCGCACCGAAATTAAGAGCATCCCGGTTCCAATGAAACTTGTTCGTTGAACACTGAACAGGTTTCTTTCCAAGCTAAATTCAGCTGAAACAAAAACGTTCAAAAAAAAAAGCGATTCTCTTTCACAAGAGAATGACATTTCTTTTTCTGCTTGCATCTCGAAGGGGGACATATACATCTACACGCGATCATATATAAAACATCCAATATGTGTTTGTGAACGAATTGAAGCATGAGTGAAACATTATTTCGATCTGCATGTTCTGTAATTAATAGAGCTGGGAAAATTTCTTTTAAATTGTGATTCCCGAAAACGAGTAAATTCTACATTTGTGTTACCGTATATCAAGTCGTCCTTCCGCAAAATATTTCGCAATTCGTATCACGGTTACGCGTTAAATAAACCCGCATTGCAAAAATAAAAAAAAATGTACTTCGCTCCGATAGAGCAAAGACAAAGAATACATGCCACAAGTTAACGTGTTACAAATTTTACCAAAAAAAATATATATATTGATATACATACGAAGCTGAAGCAAAGAAAATAGAAAAAAATTGAGAACATTTTTTTTTTGTTTGTGCAATTTTGTGATATTTTATTTTATACCTACAAAAGCTACACTATGAAACGTGAAATCACAAGTGCTTCGCCATCTCGAAATTAATATATTTCGCTATACATACGCGTACGCGTATATAAGTATATTTGGCCAACGTTCCGCATATGATCGGTGTCTCGATTTTGTCAAAAAAAAAAAACAACAAAAAACACCAAAGAAAAAATTGTATTTTTGTTTAAACAAAAGTGACAAGCAGCGAGCAGAGATCTATTACGGCCGCCTGGTGCTACTGATTCGGCTGCTGGTATATCCGTATATGCTTCCGGGAAAGAATTTGTGGCGATTCTTCTTGTCGTTCTTTACATGATCTTCGTCGAGAAAAGGTTAATTTCGTATTGTTTTGTCGTCGGTGGGATATTTTTTCGTTCGTTCGTTTAGTGCTTTTTCTCCTTTTTGTTGTTGGCGAGAGTGCCCATCTATTGTTGGCCAGCAGATCGTTACTGTGTCATTTTGTTAGACGGGAGAAATTCACAACCCTCCGTTGTTTATTCAGTGAGTGAGTGTTGTGTGCTAGTGTGGCCTGGGACGACGGTGTTAGTCAGTTTTTCTATGCGAAAAATGTCTTCATCCAAACAAATGCCACCTACTCCTTCAATAAGAGTACAGTCGAATTATGAGGAGCTGAATATAATAGGAACAGGTAAATATCTACTGCCCCATGTCAAATATTTTGTGTTCTCTTTAGATCGAAATTAAGTACCTACCTACCAATGTATAAAAAAATACCTGCAATTTAGCAGTTATCTACCGTTAGTTGGTTTGACATTTCACCACACCAGCGAACATCTGTCAACTGTCATCTGTGATCTTATTTGATTGCCCATTTTACTGTTGAGTCTTGAGTGGCATTGCTAACAATTTTGTTTGTTTTCAGCAATAATTGTGATGGGAATAATTTTCTGGGGAATGGGGACGGGGAGACCGGCTTTTTGTCGAATTTGATAAATTTATATACACACAGTGTCCGTATCTGTGTATGTATACCGGCGCGACGCGACGGTTCTCGAATAAATTTCTCTTTAATAAAAACACACGCACACACGAAATGACGATACAATTTTCTTATGCATCAATAGTGATGACGCGTAGAGTCGCTGTCGCTTACTAGGAATAATATTTTTATTAATGTATGGGGGTGTTTGTGCTTTGCGGTGGTAAAGCTAATGGCAATTGGCAGTGGCAAGCAAAAATTGCAAAAATATTTATATGTGAACAGAAAGTCACAACGGACAAACACAGTGTGTCCTCGGTGTTCTTTATCGTTCTCTTTCTTACCGTGGTCTGTGGCTGGCTGTTCTGTATTAGCAGATAATCACCCCTATCGAGGTATCCGTTCGGAACGGAATTTTCTCCGATCTGTACGAAATCGGAGAAATTCCATTCGAGGTATCCGTTCTGATACGACTTTCGGAAAATTTCTCCGATGACATATAGCGCACCTTGTCGCATTGCGTGGAACCGCGTTATAACACTTACTTTTGACATCTACATGCAGCGATGCCATATCTGACGATTTATCGTCATTTTGCCGATTTTCAGCCTCAATGACGATTAGACGATTTTGGCCTGCCAAATGACGATTTTCAGGTCTCAAGCAAATGCCCAACTACGATTTGACGATTTTTCACTAACTCATGTTACCCTCAAAATTTTCCACCTAATAGCAACTCTCATCATCCCATCTCCCATTCCCAATTTCACATTTCAAGAACACTTCCTAATTCCTACGTGAAACATGAAAGCACACTATGACTAGTGCTAGTGTATGGAATGTAGGCTCTATAAGTTGGCTATAAGGTATCAGTGTATTGGTTTTTCACGTTGTTCGAATAGCCAGCATTTTGGCACAATTCAAGTATCTTCTTCATTTTATTCTGTGGATTGTTTATAAATAGTTTTTACTGCTGTACGGTGTTTAAGCTTCCAATATGTATTTGGAATAACTAAAAAAGTTTTTTTTAATTTTTTTTGTTATTATTTATTATATTTATATTTACCATGCAATGAATTTTATATTTCAAACAAAGACTGAAAAATGTGTTAATTTTTTTTATTATTTTTTCATTGGCAAATAAAGAAAGCTTGAAAAAATATGGTTTTTATCATTATTATAATTACTATTGCAATTTATTGCTTCTATGACAATGACGATTTTTTGACGATTTTTTAAGCAGAAAATGCAGATTTTGTAAAATTTTATCTGGCAACACTGTCTACATGGCACATTTTTTCCGAAGCTCTCCGACAACTAATTGCTGCGGAATATTTGAATGCGAAATGAACGCGTTTATATGCTTTTCTATTTTGTTCCGAAACGGATACTTCGAACGCAATTTTAGTTCCGATCGGATTTGACTTTCGTATCGGAATTTTTTCCGAACGGATACCTCGATAGGGGTGAATTTGTTTGTTGTTTTGGCTCAGATTATATATTTATAAATGTATGTAGGTATAATAGATTAATCGGCATTGGATCGCCACTTGTTGGAATTGCAAGACTCGAGCGATAACTGTGCTTACAAGTTTAATATTTTGTTGATAGGTAGTCGCTTGTGGTTTGTGGATTGTTTCTTGTTTGTTTACAAAGTTGAATTGCCGCGTGACGCGAGTGCGAGCCCTAATTAGGGCAACAGGTTACTTTGATGTTCTTTTTTTTTTTGTTCGCAATTCGCAATTAGCTACACACACGCGATAGCTTGTGCGTTTTTGCGCTAGTGGTTCAGTACAGTAACTTTGTGACTGAGACAGTCAACGAACCTTTGGTCGACGAAGAAATAATTTCCATATCAAGGAAAGTGATAAATGTTGTTGTCACTTGTCACAAAATGGTGCCGACAAATTGGTTCATAGGTACCTAGTACATAGATAAATGGGTAATTAAAACGTTCTTAATACCTACGTATATTAGCAGAAACGATCATGCGTACCTATAGAAAGCGAAACACTAATCCGACAAACACTAGTCAAATTTTTTAACTGTCACACGGCACGGTTACTGCAGAAAAACTTTGGAAACTTAAATGTGATTCGAACGACAGTTTAATTTTTAAGTGTAGGGGCGTATATATTATGTGGCGATTTTTATTAACGCGCGGTATCATTGGAACTGCCTCGTCCAGGGGCGGATGGGCCATATAACGCACCGGGAAATTTCCCGGTGGGCCGGCTGTTCAGAGGTCCGCAGGGCCGGTGGCTGAAAGCACATCTGCGTGATCTACCAACCTATCTTCATAAACATTTGTATTTGCCCTTACAAGTAGGTACCTAATCAGCAAAAAATAGAGTTTTTTTATATTTTTCCTTCCTAGGTATCTACTGCCCATAAAAAATCTCAAACTTTTATCACAGACAATAAATAATATGCCTAGGCCTACAAATGTTTTATCCAAATGCGAAACAGTGGGACATGAAAACGAAAAAGCACAACAAAAAAATGAAAAAACAGAAACCCTAAAATTGTTTTTTGTTGCCTTTATTACCTACTTTTCAGACAACGTTATTAGTTGCTTACGTGTGGTACAAAACAAGGACAATCGTTTTGTTGTTTTTCTGTTTATTTTACCTTTCGACTTGGCTTTGTGGGTGCATGGCTGTGCGTCTGTGCCGATGGCTGGCTCGTTAATTAAGGGTGCATTTGTCATCGTTGTTTCAGCAAGGATCGTTTCGTATCCATGCGAAAATGGTTTCGTGTTTGTAGTCATTTGATGCACAGATAATAAACATACAGCAACGGAATCATTAGGTCACACAAATTTAACATGAAACTGTGTAAGAGCAGGATTTATTAAGTGCTTTGTGGTTTGCGTAAGGTAATTAAAATAACAAAATTAGTAAAAAGAATTTTATGGTTTAGGTTTATCCATTACATAATAAATCATTAAAACATGGACAAAGAAAAACTGAAAGGAAGAGCGGAGTAGTTACGCCAAAAGAGAAAGAATTCAATGGAAGTTGAGGCACACAACTCAAAAAACATTAAATTAATGATTGAAAAACTATAGCCTCTTCTTCTATTATTAGTCAACCGCAACCATCTCAAGAAGTTCTCAAGTTGAAACAAGAATACAAAACGAAGGTGAAAACCAAGCGTCCACGTCTACTGCTTGTTCTTGTAACGAACCCAACGAAGAAAAATGAAGCTTTCAATCCGCAATTAATATTACTGATAGTCACTATGATAGTTATTTGAAAAAGCCAAATTTGTACGACATTACAATTTTTTTTTTCATTTCGTCCGAGACAACCAGAAAAAAATTTGTGTAGCAAAACTCAAAAGTCCATAATATCATGTTTTTTTCGAAAACAAACAAAAAAACACTTAATTCTTTATTCAAAGTAAATAAGTTTTTAAGGACTAGTACATTTATAGTTGGTTAACTATTTATGTATTTAACAAAACTATAAGCAAAAAAGTTCCAGTCAAATTCAAACACTAACACATCCGAAGAAATGAGTACTTGTTGGGTATGGTAGAAAAGAATATAAGTTGGTGTGGGAAAGTCAGTAAAGATTGAATTATTTTTAGTTTCAACAAAAATTCCAAGATTTATGTTGACATTTCGTGCTTTAAAAAAAAATTAAGAAAATATACGTTTTTAGGGAGAGTTCATAGCAGCGTAGCAAATTGGAAGTCGCGTAGCAGTTTTGCTACGATCATATAGCATTGTAGTAACATTATAGATATGCTTATTCAGCAAAGCAAGTTATTAAATAGAGTGTTAAACAAGTTAAACAAACCTACTTTCTTCACTTGGAATAAAAATACTTCAAACTTTGATTTACTGTTATTTTATGTTTTTCTTGTTGTTGTATGATTCTGTATATAAATGTACTTGACTGGGAGATCGGAATTTTTTTTACTAACATAATGTTTTTTTTTTTTATAGTAGACAAATGTAATCTGATTCAAAAATCTGTAAAAGACCAATGCTCTATTTGATTTCAAACGCAAAATGCGTAACACCCTGTAAATGTATATTTTAGCCATATCCAGAAATTAAAAAAGGGCCGACAAATATTATTTCCCGGGCCGCTAGGATGTTGCCCATCCGCCCCTGGCCTCGTCCTTCGGTTGCACACTCTAAATCGAATGAGGTGACTTTTAATTTGTGCGCACCACTTAATCGAAAGCTCTTTGAACTATCATACATCAACAGAGTCCACTGTTAAATCTTCATTTTAAAATCATTGCAACGCAAACAGGAACATTAATCACTCTTGAATTGAAAACGACCCCAAAGGATATCTGTATAGTACGTATAGGTTATATGTACCTCCGCCTTCGTTTATAATCGTCTTTCTGTGCCAAAAAGCAAGATTGGGGTAAGAGTGTCGTACAATAAAATCCCCTATGCATTTCTTAACTTTGCACTAATTGGCTTCTAGGCCAACGAAACAGAGGATGTATGGAATGATGAATTGATTACCGCTAGCAAAAAAGCTGCCACCCATATAAAAAAAAACAATCGTTTCAATAAAATGATTGCTCTCCTTGTCCTGATATTCAGTTGTCTCTTAACCTGATCAGAGTAATAAAGGAAATGACCATGGGAGAGATGTAAAGTGCCTGATGCAAACATGAAATGTAGCACGGCTGCTACTTTGGTAATACATATTTTAACAAACATGGTAACTGTTTGGGTGGTGATTTTTGGTAATTTTTTATCCGGTTTTGGTAACTTTTTGAACAAGATCACCAAAAAGACGAACTCGATATCATCTCATTTGCATGAGTTGCCGTTGCTTAACTACTGAAAACTGGCGAAGTTCCTAAGTGCATAATATACCCAATTGATTTTAAAAGACGAATGTTTCAAAAGTGTATTTTATAAATAAAAATTGAATGATTTGAGGACAAAGAAACATCGGAAATTCAATTAAATTTCACTCCGAAATGTCAAGTGAAATAGCGGTGGAGAGACTTTAGTATCGCCACTTACAAATCAGTTTTTGAAGCAGCTATTATTCACTCGAACTGCGTACTACCTACCAATTGATTTTCCACTGCCATAAAATTTGTTTGTATGAGGTCTATTCGCGTACTTTCCCGAGCCAAACAATGACAATCTGTCAAACATAAAAAACTTGTGATAAGCTCTCAGAGACCTGAAAAATGAATTAGTACTTTGGTACGTGGATAGACTTCGAGCTACTTTGAGCCACTTTCATCTTTAACATCTAATCCATGTCACAAATAAATATATAACATACCTTTTTGCAACAAATGAAACGTTCTAGGAGAACCATTCGACCGCCACCGATTTTTTTTATTTTCACAGATTTTTTTTCCCAATTGAATTTTAAGACAACGTGTACAGACTTTTTGTGATTGCGATCGATTTATATCGATTGCGTTCGATTTGAACCGCGTACGCGAATGAACCTATTAACTTCGTTAATCAGAGAAAAATTAAAGGATACCTAACGCAGTCATATTCATATTGGGTCAACACGTTCACAGACAACACGATTCGACCCCAGATTTTTGGTAACTTTTTTTCTAATTTTGATCACTAATTTTTTGCAAGTGGCAACCATATGGAATGTAGGTCTAAACGTCCGACGTCCTTTAATATTATTTTCTCTAAAAATGTTGCCATGGCTCTCAAAGTTAGTGTTGATATGCTGTTCCATCGTAGACGTATGTTTCTCGCAATTATTCGTTGATTTAAGTTTTAACTTTTGACGAATGAAAGATAATGCAGAGTCTGAACGGCTGAATTGAGAAACCCTCACAGAATTTTTTTATTCTCTCGGTTGTTTGTGATAAATGGCACAGAAATATTCCACATTTCTATTTGAAAATCTAGGACAAGTTGAATATCGAACGTCTTAATCGTTGTTTTATCAACGCATTTGATAAGAGTGTGAAAGCAACTAAAATGTCCGAGTTTCATTTAGCGGTAAATGAATCATAATGTTTGGCAAACTTTAAATAACAAATAAAAAAAATATACTTTTAATTTCTTTCGCTTTATCTCCAGCACAAATTGCGATTTTTTCCATTAAGGAAAGTTTTAAAATTTATCACAAAATAACCTGCTAGATTAGAGCTGTCAAATAAATTCCAATACCTATATACACAAATTTGGATAATGAAACTAAATTGCTGATGGAGATCGTCAATAAATAAAATTCGGAATAAACTGAATGACCGAGTGAAACAATATCTTTTAGGTAATCGGAAAATCGCATATTTTTATAGTGAAAATAAACGTTTAAGAAGCAAATGTCATTTTTGTTAGCTGTCGCTAAATATATTACGTTATCTGTGATATTACCTGGATGCAGGGATCCCAGATTAAAGAACAAAAAACACCAAAACGATATTTTTATCCCTTCTTCAAAAATAAAAATCAATTTTGTCCCCCAAAAACAAAAGCCCTTGTTTAAGTTTTAGTTTAACATTTTATGCTTTATTTAACTTTTTTAGAATCAAGCAAAACAAAAAATAACAGGAGTTATATTTAAAAATATATATGTACCTTAAAGTTTGTACATGGCATTATTGTGAAGTCTTAAGCAGCCTTTTTCTACCCCAAAGTCATAATAATCTTTTTTTTTAATATAAATTTGTTGTCTACAAAATTCCAGTTAAAGTGGAAGTAGACAGTTTTTTTTTTAAACAGAAAGGTAGTCTTTCGAAGATTTTTTTTAACTAAAATTTTAAATGTTTTTTCCCCTTTTTAGATTGTTTCCCCCCAAAAAATCCCTTCCACCTTTTTTCTACTTTTGTTAGAAAAAATCGACAAAATTGCCGACTTTCCCCCCAGTCTGGAATCACTAACTGGATGTAGGTATAGCGATCAGTCAGTAAATATTCCCAATTTAATTCCCTATAATATTGGGACCATATCATGGTTGTCACTTTGCAACCACCTGATGTAATACTTTTAATCAAAAATAACAAAGAGCCAAAAAGTGTTTGAAATTCGATCGTACCTTATATAATTGAGAAGCCCCTGCTGAAATTCTGTCAAATCAAGACGACTAAATTGGGAAGCTTTTTCAGGAGTTCCATCTGACTTGTGCGTCTCGCCGTTATTCAGTAGCGAAATTCGTCTTTCAACTTCTGATCACGTCCTAAAAGTCCAACAGTTTTCGCTGATTTTCAAGATCTCGGGTTTCGAGCTTATCAGCTCCAACTTTGTTCGTCGGCATTCAATGAGTCCCTGTAAGATATCTGTACGTAATTCCGCAACTCTGTTTTCTCATTCAACATTCAGTTTTGCACTTGTATTTCTGTGGTAAAATACCAAACTCAACGTAATTTAAGAAAACTTCTTCTATTGAAACCAGCTCGTACCTCGTAGCGTATCCTTAAATATTTGAATTCGCACATTTCTTTCAACTTTGTTCAATACACAGTCATTCGAATAGATACTATCATACTTGCAGTCATTCTCATTCCACCAGCAAATTAAATCGTTTTGTGAAATATTTGGTGAAATACAATTGTGCTACCAATTACAGAAGTTCATGTCATCATACCTCAATTACTCATCAAGTTGACTCATCAACGAGTAGTCCTATAATAAATATGTTAAATGTAAATTTAACGAATGTAAATAATTGTCTATAGGTTTAAGCTTGGTTGGTGTGAGTTTTTGTCATTTTAATTTATTCACTTTAACAATACAGAATTCTTTCAGTTGGTAATTGTATTATTGTGCACCCAAACCAACCTTTTTTCCACACAACCCAAGTATGGTGACAACTGTGATAAGAACTCGTCTCGCTTTGGCCTGCTGCTACTGATAAAACATTCCAATATATTCATTTGCCATGAACAAATTTTAAGAAAACTGTGAGCAAACAAATTTTTGATATACCTACTAATTGTTGCCTACCTACTGGTTTGGTGTTTTTTTTTTTTTTTTTTTTTTTTTTTTGATTATATTAAAACGAGTCAGTCGGTATACTGAAATCAAATGCGAATGTGAGTTAAGTGCATTAATACGATAACAAGTCGCAATCAGACAATATTGTCATGGGGTAGTTATAAGCTTCGGGAGTTCGCAAAATGTGTATGTGAATAAGAAATTGGCCATGGAAATTATAGGTATGACAATTCTTTTCGTAATCCCCGGCTGACTATTCTGTTTTGCACTTTTCATTATCAGAATTCTTGTCACGTACGAGTAGGTGCGTTCACTTTTCAAAAATTAAATTCGTGGGAACACTGCCAGATCCATTAACCGATAAATGACATAACGCATGAATGATTAGAACTATCGGTTAACCATGCTAGTCGCTCGTGGATTGTGTCAGTAAAAATACCAAAATATCGTGTTTTACATGTCAAAGTTAAAGAAAGTCAAAGATAGTTGCTGTCATTGAAGACGTTCGGATTCTGTACCACATTGGCTACGCTTTCAAAAAAAAAATCTATGTACAAATTCTGTCCAAGGGTCTGTCTCTTCCATGTTTTGCTGCGGATATATTCTTCAACGGTCTCTATCTTTTATAGTGCTGGGTTATTCCTGCAAGGAAATTATCAAAGAAACATACAAGAACATGCTGTAGTTAAGCAAACACTACCGACCATCGAGTATGCAAGGCTTTGGGTCCGGAAATGGATCAGAAATGTACTAAATCCTTAAACTAAGCAGGACAAACCTGAGAAAAGCGATAGGAATCCTGTCTCGGCACTGTCTCCCACGATGCATGTCAAAAGACTTGAGCTTTCGGACATGGATCGTCTGTGTAGCTGTAGATTCATTAAATATCACACAAATACTCTGGCGAATGTCATAGCATAGCACGCATGCGAAACAACAATTCCGGGATACCTACTATAAGGTTAGGACCCGGCAATTCTATGTACACGCAATCAGAAGTTGATATTAGAAAGTTACAAAAATTCGTTATAAGAATAGCCAAAGATTTAGAATCTTAGAAAAGTTATTCAAGAAAGCTCGGCTTCTTTGATGTTAATTCAAAAGAGTCCCATTAGATCCGTCGTACCAAGAGCATATTTGCGGTATAATTTCACAAATGGAGTGTCTTGTAATTGAACTGTCGTCATCTTCATTCGAATATTTCGATTAGTGAGCCAATCTCAATTTGTGGTCATTTAATTAAAAAGTGAACCAACCTTATCTATCTCATTTGGCATAATTTTATGAACGTTGCTTATGACAATGGCAGAGGCGGATGGTAGAGCGTTTCGTCTAGATAACTGAAAGAAGCGTGCCCGTGACCGCAGAGGATGGAGGGCTGCAGTGTCTCAGGCGGAGACTCTTCACGGGTCGGTAGCCCGTTAAGTAAATAGTTATGGCATGCGTCCTTCCATTAGGTGGGTATTCTGTCAGTAAAATGTTGCAGGGGACATGACGAATTAAGCAAAACCATTGGTTTAATGCAAGTTTTGTACGTATCTACATATAATTCTTTTAATTCTGTTTTCGAAATCAATTTTAGTATTTACTCCACGAATTAAGCCAAATTATTACTTACTCACTTAAGGTGGCTCTACAGACCGGGGTGGACCTGGGCCTCAACCAATACGCCTCTCCAAGAAGCGCGAGCTTTGGCTAACTGCCTCCAGTTGCGCACTCGAAGTTGGATGAGGTCCCCTTCCACTTTCGCGCGCCACCTAAGGCGAGGTCTTCCTCTACTGCGTTGTCCCTCCGGGTTGGAATCGAAGACTCTCCGGGCCGGAGCGTTGGTGTCCATTCGCTCTACATGTCCTAACCATCTTAGACGTCTAATGCGCACATTTCTGACCAGGTCGATGTCGCTGTACAGCTCGTAGAGTTCGCTGTTAAATCTTCTCCTCCAAACCCCGTCAACGCAAACGGGACCAAAAATCACTAGAAGAATTTTGCGTTCGAAGCGACCAAGAAGATCCTCATCCGTCTTTTCTAGGATCCATGCTTCTGAGCCATAGAGCAGGACAGGGATGATGAGGGTCTTAAATCGAATCTCCTTAGTGCTTCTTCACAAGGCCTTACTAATCAATTGCCGTCTTAGGCCAAAGAAACAGCGGTTGGCAAGTGTGATTAATCGCTTGATTTCTGATGTGATGTCATTGTCAGAGTTTATAGCGGAGCCGAGTTAGACAACACCCTCAAAGTTATAGCTGTCTATCGTGGCGTTCTGTCCGATTCGTCGGTATTGTGTGTTCCTTCTTGTTGACAGCATATATTTTGTTTTACCCTCATTCACCACTAAACCCATTTTTTCCGCTTCTGTACTAGTACTTGCAAACGCACCAGTGACAGCTCGCTGTGTTCTGCCAACAATGTCAATGTCATCAGCGTATGCAATCAGTTGCACAGACTAAGAAGCCAAATTATAGCCATTGAAATAAAGGTAGTCGTGTTCTACTTATCATGCAGGTTACCGGGACTCCCCGGAAGTCATATCTTCAAATTCAAGACTTCAAGTCGAACCTCGGCGTTTCTGACCATTAATCAGCTAGAATTGTTTTGCATTCAACCAATCCCCCAATGCATCCAAACCCAAGTCACTAGCTTTAGAAGCGCATTGAACATGCTCCGCCCACATCGGATTGGAGTGACAGAATTCATTCATCGTTTTTACTTTACCACTATACGAGTGCAATTCATCGCACCATTGCACAATACGACATGGAAATGCGGCCAGAATAAGAATCAGAATAACATTTCCGACAGCCGTACGAAGTTCCTCTGGCCATCTGGTGCACCACCACCATGCGAATCTTCCATAATGCTCTACTATCACAACGAACATCTTTAACATAAACTGGAAAGAGAAAACTGTAATTCCGTGTGAATGCCCTCGGATTCATTAAGAGAAAAAGGGACAAAACCACATCATCATCGATCCATCAAGCCCGCGACCTATCCCAACATTATCTCACAAGTTCTGTGTAGTTTCGGTGGAACTCCCATTGTCTGTCGTGTCGTGAAGATTTTAATAAAAAAAAAAAAAAACTGTATAAAACCGAATTTGTTTGTTGCGTCATATATTAAAAAATGAAGAAGCGTATTTTTGGTTGGCGTAAACAAACACAAAGTTCGGACGTTTGGTGTACTCGGAGAATAATATTCTAGTACCCACAGATAGTAATACTCATCTGCACAGTGTACTGACCTAAGGTAAACACCGGGTACTCTCAGGTAGTGGTAGGTAGGTAGGTCTGGCGAGCTAGCAGATAGCAAATGGAATTCCAATCGATCAGCTGTAGGTAGGTACTATAAACAAAAACAAAAATGTCGGGAGCTCATGAAAACACGGCGTTCATCGATTTGTTGTTTATCGGAAAAAGGAAAATTGTTGTTTTCGAAAATGAGTTGCGTTTAGATGTGTAGGTATTTTGTCAACTGACGACCAATTACTATAATATGCGTAATAATACGGGAATTCCTTTAGCGATGACAGGCACCGCTTAAGAAAATGTAAATCTAATCAGCAGCAGAACCAGAACCCATTCGCAGCAAGCACACCTGCCAGCCACATGGATTAGCCAGCGCATCGCATGGTAACCGTAGTGCGATACCATTGTGCTGAGTAGGAAGGGGACTCAACTCAAGAGATGGCAATGACCTCGTTTTACCATTCGCATTCAGTCAGTGTGGTTTTTCTTTTATCTCCTTTTGTTAATGTTCCGTTCCTTCGTCTTGCTCATTATGATTTCTTAGTTTTTGTACGTTCTCTTTTTCGCATTTCGTTTAAGGTGCTTATGGGACGGTCTATCGAGCTCGTGATCGAAATAATCCCGGGAATATCGTTGCCCTCAAGAAAGTCCGAGTCGCTCTGACGGACGATGGAGTGCCTATGTCTACACTGCGCGAGATATCACTACTTAAGCAATTGGACGCATCAAAACATCCGAATATCGTCAAGTGAGTATTAATTATAATTTATTAATAACGGTCAATAAAGTGCCACAAAATGTTGTGCAAAATAATTATACCTAATGCCTCTGTGTTGGAGAAAGCCACTTCAAAAAGAAACGACAATAATAATGCCGCAGCGATTGAATTGTGATGTGACTCGTCAAACGTCAACACAAAAAAAAGTAGTAAGAAGCAGCAAGAAGTCTAGAAGTAGAATGTATTTGTGCTTTTGCAGCTCGAACAGATGCTTGATGCAGATGTGTGTGTTTGCCATGAGTGGGATAGGAACATGCATAGAATATAGCTAGATGGCAATGGCACGGACCTGAATAAACAGAAGAAGTAAGATTGAAAACGAACAAATATAATAAATGGCTGACGATAACAAAGTTCAAAATAGATGAGGCTGTGACGGTTGTTTTGGAGTGCGGTGGGGTTGGAGAGGCTGACGCTCTTGCTCCACCGAAGTCAGCTGGCACGGTGCAGCTGTATAGGTTCGATTTTTAAGGAGAGTGGAGAGAACGTTCTATAAGAGAACCGGCGGATGGATGAGCGTGTGTGCGTGAGAAGAGAAGAGTTTCGTTTTAAGAGCACTTGTTAATTTTGTATGTGTTGGAGAAAAATAGTTGTGTGCGAGATTGAAGTGGCTGAAGCTCAACACATAGAAAGGGCAGTTGATATGACTGTGTTTGTTTTGGCAATGGTTTTCCCCACCGAACAGGCAGAGAGCGGCTGCGATGAATTGCATTAATTCGCCAACCCACAATGGACTGGCGCTAGAGTCGATAGAAATAAAGATCTTGTTAATTTGAAAAAAATATAGGGTGATGGTACCAGTAGTCAGCCCTCTAACTTGTTTTTTTTTTGTGTGTTTGATTGCTCCTTA
The DNA here is from genome assembly GCA_949126925.1 of Cheilosia vernalis. NCBI lineage: Eukaryota > Metazoa > Arthropoda > Insecta > Diptera > Syrphidae > Cheilosia > Cheilosia vernalis. The sequence continues at coordinate 44,751,969 of OX421361.1, read as the reverse complement.
AAAATCCATTCTTTGAATGTTTGAAGTCTGTAGACTGGGCTCTAATCGCGTAAGCACAAAACGATCGAACGACATCGTCTCGTGTAACAACCAAACAACGATAATCGTCCTAACGATTGGACGATCATCGTTTTTTGTTGCTTCACGTTACTAATTCAAGCGTCAAATACCCTCGTCGAAACGATTCGATTGAACGACAGCTATTTTGCAATCGTTTCATCGTTTTTGGTCCATATTTTCAGTTTTGAATAGGGAATTTCAGTTTGGGAGAAAAGTATAGCAAAATATTTAAAGGAAAACACACTTATGTTCTCTTTGGAGGTTACTCGATCTTATCCGAGTTGTGAAAGAATGAAATCCTTGCAAAAAAAGAAATGGGTTGAGTTTTGTTTTGTATTTTTTGTCTTGCAACTGGATCCTAAGCAATAAAAATTCTCATCTGTTCCAAAAAATGCAAGAAATTTATTGGCGTTTTGATTGATTTAATAAATACAAATCTATATTTCGAAAAACAATAATTCTTCTGCCCTACCACACCTGTGCACACTTTAGCATATTCCATTGGGCTATGGTTGGTTCCTACACACTTTTGGCTATCTGTGTATATGCGTACACTTTCACTTAACATTTCACTTGCCTTATTCCTTACTACCTCTATATCTGCATTAAATGCCTAAATCAATGTCAATCAATAAAAGAACACAGAAAAATAAACAAATTCAAGAAAAAAAACTATTTCCATACATTTTTTTGATTTTTTAGCTTTTAGCTGTTCAAAATGAAAACGATGAACGATTCGATTGAACGATCCGACGATGATGTTATATGAAGCAAACTAAAAACGATATCGTTGTGTTCAATCGTTTCGACGACTATCGTTTCAAAAGTTACGCGATGAGAGCCCTGGGCTCTAATCGCGTAAGCAGAAAACGATCGAAAGACATATGCTTCTACATCGTGTAAGAACCAAGAAACGATAATCGTCGAAACGATTGGACGATCATCGACTCGTCGAAACGATTCTATTAAACGATGGATATTTTGCAAACGTTTCATTGGCCGCGTTCCACTGCCCGCTAGTCTTCTAGCACAAAATATCCCAGATGAAGGAACGCTCGCGCAGCGGCAAAGTGACTTTTCTTCATAAATAATTTCGGGTCGCATAATTATTTCCAAACTACATTTAAAAAGAAATGGTACATGTTATAGAAACCATAATATAATAATATCGGAATTGCTATTTTACTTACCTTATTACCTACCAATATTATCACAATTGCAGCTCGGCTTCGTATTTTTGTTTTTATTTTGTAGACGTTTGAACGATTTCCTTTGACAGTTTTTTTTTTTTTTTTTTTGTTTTTTTTTTTTTTCTCAAAGCAGCGGGTTGCGCTAGATTGAGAAATTTCCCTGAAAGGGATATTTCACAAAAAGTTCTACACGACTAGCGCAAATGGTAAAATGTCAATTTTTTTATATGGAGTTTGACATGCCGCTGCTCATCTAGCGGGCAGTTGAACGCGGCCATCGTGTTTGGTTCATATTGGGGACGTTCGGATTCGTAGTTTAGTAAGTCTGACAGCTGTCTGACTAGATGCGTCTCAGTTTTTATTGGCCCAGAGTGTTCACGTGTATAGTTTTTGCAGTTGACGTTTATGGAGGGGAAGCCGACCAATCTAGTCAAGAAAATCCTGCCTGCGTACTCAGTTGACATTTCGAAGATTCAAATTTAAAATAAACAGAGTGGCCGTTGCAGAATTCTGAGGAGTCGAAAAAAGGCGCGAAGAGAAAAAGGTGTGGTTTCTAAGACCACTCTGGTAATTTAGAATTTTCACATGATATGTCAGCCGTGTTACATTTTAAATGTACTTTTTTGAAAACAGCAATTTATTAAAAATTTATGAAGGGGCTTTTCCAAATAAAAAAGCGCAAATTCAAACAAAGGTAACGCTGGCCGCGAGAATACAAAAACAATTCAACTTGCTTATGTCGATTTCCATTGGGACAGAAAAAGCACTTTTTTTCAGAGTCAGAGCAGTTTTTCTGCTCTCGAAATCAGCTGGCTGTCAGATTTCATGTTCCATTGTTCTCGTTTTATGTTCCATTGGGCACGAAAAATCTGAGATCTGAGAGCAAATCTGTAAAATCCCAATGGAAATCGACATTAGTCAACGCGTTCGGATTCATAGTCACGACCAATCTAGTTGACGTTTTATATAAACTAGGTATCCGAACGTCCCCATTTTCAGTTTTGATTAAATAATTTCGGTTTTAGACAGACGTATAGTCAAATATTTAGGGAAAAACGCACTTATGTTCTCTTTGATGAATGAAATGAAATTCATTGATTTATTTTATAATTGCATATACCTACATATTTTTAATACCATCAGAAAGAAACGCAATGATTAAATTGCGTTCATTGATTTCGTTTTATAAGAGTTAAACAGGGTCGAGTAAAAAAAAAAATCTACCAGCTAGGTAGGTATCAATTTTTCCATTAAATGACCATTTTCGTTTTAATCAATTAAAAAAAAAAATAGGTATATGTTACATTTCCATACATTTTTTGATTTTTGAGGTGTCAGAGTTTGTTTTACAATCCTTTTCAAAATAGAAACGATGAACGATTCGGCGATGATGTTATTCTGAAGCAAAATAAAAAGGATATCGTTTTTTTTTTTTTTTTCATCGTTTTGACGACTACCGTTTCATAAATTACGCGATGAGAGCCAAGGATTTCAACTGCTCCAGGAGGAAGATAATAAATTATTTAATAGCTTACTCTTGGGATTTGGTAGAGCGCTTAGGAAAAAAACAATGAATTTTTAATTACAAGCGTGAAGTTAGAGATATATCTGTTTTAAAAATAAATTTTGGTTTAGAAAATTAATATCCAGCGCAATTAATACAAATCGTTATTGTTTATTTTAGATCCGGATTATTCGGTTCTACACTCAGAACTAAGGTTGCACGTCCATGTGTGTAATAGAACATAGAATCGAAATTGTTCCTTTTATCTCCGTTTATCGTTGATATTCGTATTTGAAGATGTGCAGTCAATATTCATTTAGTCACTTTAACTGTCTTTTTTGTTAATATAAATATAAATAGTGAAGGTTCAATTTTTGTATGCCGGAAAATGATGCAGTAAATCCACATACAACTATTTCAAACCGAAATACTTGCACAGCTTGTTTGAAACTCCAAAACCGAGCTAATTTCCTATGCAATGTTAATAATATGTTGTCCTTTGCGGTCCACTTGGTCTAAGCTCATTTTAAGCTGTGATTTTAGAAATATGTATATATACCTATGTATATACCAACCTAGATAACAAATAAATTTCAATTAGTAGAAAATGTGTATGCTTCAGTGAAATAAATATATTTTTAATTTTTTTAATTACAGGCTCCTTGAAGTCTGCCAGCTAATGGAAAGAGAAGGAACGCTTGTATTATTCTTGGTTTTCGAACACCTCGAACAGGATTTGTCCGATCTAATAGAGCGTCTACCAAAATCGGGAATGCCACCAACTACAATTCAGGTTAGTATTTCTCAAATCAAAGTACACAATTTAAGTAAGAATACAAATCTGTTTTCAGCGATTGTCACGTGAACTTCTTACGGGCGTCGATTTCCTGCACTCACATAGGATCATCCATCGGGATCTTAAGCCGCAAAATTTACTCATCTCATCACAAGGACACTTGAAGATTGCCGATTTTGGTTTGGCGAAAACATATGACTTTGATATGAAACTCACATCGGTGGTTGTTACGTTATGGTATCGCGCACCCGAAATACTCTTAGGACAGCCGTACAATAGTGCGGTAGATGTATGGAGTGCGGCTTGTATCATCGCGGAGATGTTTGCAAGAAAACCTCTATTCCCCGGCACTTCAGAAGGGAATCAATTAGACAGGATATTTGAGTATGATTTCACCTACGTTGTGGCCAAATATGTTTTCATTTGTATCTTTCTTCAAATTTGAATAGGTTAACTGGAAGACCGAGTTCGCAACAATGGCCGAAGGAGATCTCCTTATCTCGTGACCATTTTCCTCCAAGACAGTCCAAGCAGCCCAGTGATTTGTGCCCGTCAGTCTGTGAATATTCAGACAATCTATTGAGTGTAAGTGTTTTCAGTATAAAAAGACAAACAGAGACTATAATTTGCTGCATGTGCATGAGCAGAAAAATCGTTTGAAAAAAATTAGTATAAAAATTAGATATCGGTTGCCGAAGAAGTTATCTAGGAACCCGAGGAAGTACATATTTTAGGGAGAACAGTGTGAAGGGTTCAGACTTTCTGCACTTGTAATTCGTAAAATTTTAAACATCATTACAGATCGAAAGTTAAAATTCTAGAGCAAAGAACTGCGTTCACTAAATGTATAACGATTTTGTTTTCATTTGTATTTTCCGCAAATATTGTTTGTTCAGTGCAAACTGTAGAGAGAACAAGCTGACTGAAATAACCAATCTCTAAGGCCCATTTGCTAATATATCACATAGCGATTTAAGTTCCACTTAAAACATTACGTGACAGTTTATGACATAGAAAAAGTGGCCCATAAGGTATTTAAGTAGAACTTAAATCGCAATGAAGAGTATCAGCAAACGGGCCTAAATGGCAGTCATCGCCAATACTCCCAATTTGATATCGAGGAAATTGTGGCTGCTCTATTTCTACGTCATATTGATTGAGCGAATTCGTATATCCGACCGACGCGAGATAAGACAGCAACCCGATTTGCGAACAGATGGCATACCGAGTTGATTGTACGTTTAACTAGTGATTGATTTAAACTAAAACAAATATAAACAAAAATTAAAACTCCTTCCTTACAAGTCTTATCGTCATACACATCAGACTGCGACCAACTGGCAACCACCGGCAGCCCCATTGCCAGATTAACTAGCACTCAATATGCGCAAGGCGTTAGAGTTTAAGCGGATCTGAGTTTCTGCTTTTATCTGCATCGTGGATCAGAACGATATACGGCGTCATAAGAAGCAGTACATAGTTATCAAGAGTTTCACCCATATGTGTGGTGACAAAAGTTACACATTTTTCAACATAAACCAATGCCATTGTCGTCGTATTTATCCATCTGTTAATTAGATCACAATTTGACTTTATTAAATATTATATTTTGCAAATTCATATTATATCGATTAATACATATCTTTCTTTCTTTTAGAAAATGCTATCCTTCGATCACCGCCGTCGTCCATCGGCCTTAGCTTGTCTCGGTCATGAATATTTTCAACAGGAACCACTTTAACGTTCTCTTAATATGATTGATCAACCCTAGGAGGTGGCTGAGTTATGCTGATATGTTTGTTATTGAGAATGTTTTTAGTTACTTATTTATTAGATTTAGAATGAAATAAGACATTTTCTGTCATTGTTTTTTTTAGTGTAAAACACACCTATATGGTTGGAAAGAAAGAAAGAAAAAGAGAGAATGTGGAGAATAGCTTCTAGTAGTGTAACTGTTGGACATCCTGCCGAAACACTTGACAATTTTTTTTCTAAAAATTTGTGATATTCACACCTGCAACAACACAATAGAAAAAAATGATAATACTATCCCCCAACAAACATTGACAATAGACCGATTAGTATAGTTATAGGATCATCCTTTCCAACATAATACTTTTCAGACAACTCCTGTTGTCTGTACTACTACAACAAATGACTGATATACAATACAAAACAGCTCACATTTATGTTAAAACTTTTTCTCGTAACACTTGTGTTCATTTTTCGATAAACCTAAACCTAAACCTAAACTTAATATAAAATTTAAAGAACGTTATTCTCTCGTTCTATTAAAGTAGAAAAAAAATATTAATAAGGTAAATATATAAAGAAAAATATGTCGGTGTATTATTATTAGTTCGATACACGTTTTTTTTAGTGCTAAATGTGTATGAACTTGCATTGTAATTAGTTTATTTGTTTATTCCTCGTAATTGTTGAGTATAATTACTGAGGACATTTGTATAAGTGACTTAATAAATAAAATTAATTAATGTGTTATTGTAATTGCAAGAAACATCCAATGTAAAATAAATATACCACTCATTCATTTCTCAATTTGATGTAATTTATTCCTTATTTTTGTAACTCGGTGAAAAAAATTACTTTGTATAGTTAGGCGTCCTGGTGCCTTATGTTAAACGCATTTGTAAAAAAAATCTTAAAACAAAAATCATTAGTTTCATTTATATTGTAACTTGTTACCGATTTAGTGGTTAACATTGCAAAATTATTTTAAAATAATAATCGCATTTATTTTTGAGAAACAAATTTTGTCTTTTGCTTATTCTGTTTCAGTTAACTGAATTGTTCCGTCAGACCTAATTGGACAAAAGAAAACAAGCCGGTTGCATTGATATTATCGACATTTGAGTATCATTTTACATACAACCAACTAGGAAGCAGGTGATTGTAAGACCTTTTAGTTGGATATTGAAAATTGAGCCATATTGAAAATTAAGCCATAATAGCCGTGTTTTATTATCAGCCATGATCTATATAGATCATCGATTTACATGCACTTACAACAACAGCATATGATCCTGCTTCTCATCGAGATCATGAACCATGATCTGAAAATTATTTCTACTATTGCTCGCAGCGCTGTTTGGCGCTGTTTGTTTCATTCTTGAATGTTGGTGTGCCTGTAAAAGATAGCCACACAGTCACGTTGCCAGACTAAAAAATTCAATACTCTTCATAGCACAAAAAATCAATCAGCATTTTTTTATATCCAATAAATCTCCCGTCCTTGGAGATTTTGCTTTTTAATTCTGTAAAGTTATGACAAGCCCAGCGAAATATTCCATAATTTTTTGAGTAAATGTTTAACAAAAAATGTTTATGAAATGTGTCGCAGTTCGTAAATAATAATTGTTTCACAAGTTTTCCGGCAGAAATGTGAGAGTTGTTTTTTGTTTTTACATAAAGTACAAATGTCCAGAAAATCTCGGAATATCTAATGAAAAATGTAAACTAGCAGGCTTAATTAATTTCGCCGAGTTTTTTGGACATAAAGCTTTAAATTTACGTGAAGTTACGATTTTATTTTAACAATCAAACGTATTTTGTGTGTGTGCAGAGAGAGAACTATGGTATTATTATGAAAAGTATAATGCTTTGTCTAAGAATTATTCCAATCTAAGTGGACCAGATGTGTAAACTGCGGTGTTCATTATATTTCAAACTGATTGTAAACACTTTAAATAAGTTCTTAAAAAACTCTCACCATCAAAAATTAAAAATGATTAATTTGATTGATATGGCAACACCCCCGACAAGCAACTGAAATGTCGTTGTACGGAATGTTTGCAATAGGTTTGTTTGACGTGGGCCCTAGTGCGCACTAGTGCGCACTGGGTTAACCCTAATGTGTTCGATATAGCACTGAACTCGCCCTGGTACTGAAAACCTGTGTTTGACATGACTTCTAGGGCGCCCTAGTTGTGCACTGAACTGACCCCAGTTATTTTGTCGGGGCAAGAACTCAGTGCTGAGTTGCGCTGTCATTTCGCTTGCTTTTATTCGTTTATTTGAATATCGTAATAGAGATAAATACAATAAATTTGATATTCAAAAGGAAATTGTTTGAAAACAACAACGTTTATGGACTAAAACCTTATTTTAAAGATAAATGGAATGAAAAAAATCTGGAATCAAAGCTGATTACATTTTTTAGTGCATCGCATATATTGCAAACAGTTTTATCAACTTGTTTGCATTATGGCAAAGCACAAGATCAGAATTGAGTTCACTCATTTTTAGCAATAAACAGAACAAAGTGTTATCATCTTCGTACTTCGTTCACCAAAACATAAGTATTTTTCAAATTCAAAAACTGCCAGACATCAGGGCACCATATTTTGCGTTCGATATGATAGCCGAATTTTCAGGGTTGTGCAGGTTTTTGGGTAGGCGGGAAAATCAGCTGACACTTCTCAGTGCGCACTAGTGGGCACTAGTGCTAGCCACGTCAAACAAACCTAATATGGCTGGTGGCATGGTCGTCTTTTGAAAGCAACTGTTGCCACAACTCGTCTATGATCCGTATTGTTTTATTTTCGTGATCTGATTCGGATCAGATCACGCTGATAATAAAACACGGCTAATGCTACGCTGGATATTGGGATCAATGCTATCAACTTCATGAAATTAGAGAGAGCTAAATATATGTCGTTTTCCATTGGAACATAAAATCAATCTTTTTGTTGATCTAAATCACTTCATGTTCCATTGGGCAAAAAAAAAAACAATTTGTTTTTCGATTGGGATCACTTTTTTTGCAGATCTCGGTGTTTTTACAGGTTTAAACTGCATTTACACCATCACGCACGATACGGGACAGAGAGATCCGTTTATCCGCAATCAATGCCATTAAAGGAGAAAGAATGAGATCACAAATCATCCGCCTAAAGTGTCATGGATGTTCTACCCATAATTAAAGATACGTACCTAAAACGGAAATAAAAACAAGTTCCGGCCACCAACATATCTGCAATTGCATTTCCAAGCAAAAACCTTCCAAAGTTATCGAGAAAGTCTGAGATAAATCTCGGTTAGTTAGGTCCGCCATTGGTATTTGGGATAATGCTGCAGAATAAATAGAATATTAACAACAATTTAAAGTTTAAACAGTTAAAAAAGAGTCTAATCCAAAAAAAAAAACTAAATTGTTTACACAAAACCAACACAAATTTTTCATTCCACTTTTAAACGATTCAAACCCATTTTATGGACCTGGGGTTATTTTATTTTGCATAAACAATATTTAAATTTTAGACCGACAAGGCATTTATATATCACTTAAAATAGTTTTTCATTTATAAAATAAATAAATTACCTTTACAAAACTACACGTACCGCTTACCGATGACAGATTCCTCTATGTCTGATAGGGTTCTTTTCTTTGCCACCAGATTTCGCAGGCCAACTTGTACATTTGTCAAAATGACTCTGGGTTCCCAGAATTAATTAATGTCGATTTCCATTGGGATTTTACAGATTTGCTCTCAGATCTCAGATTTTTCGTACCCAATGGAACATAAAACGAGATTTTTCTTCCTCCGCATTTGTGGTAGTGCGTGTTTGAAAAGTCAGCTGTTCTTAAATTGCAATTTATGCTTATAAAAATCCACTCAATTTGTGTTGATATCCATTGCGCCGGCCAAATGTAAATTTTTCTTTATTTTTCACAGACTGGTCTTCTAAATACGTAATTAATACACACTTTAAAGTTTGACAAAAGGCAAATGTTTTGGTGTTAGTGTAAGTAGATGTGAATCTTGCTCAGATATCGAGATTCGAAAAATTGCTCTGACTCTGAAAAAAAGTGCTTTTTTTGCGGCCAATGGAAATCGACATAAAATGTGTACCAAAAACAATTCTTCTTATGGCCCGTGTGAATGTTTCGATAACGTGTGGTGAATATAAAAGCATCTTTCAGACGATTTGTGTATATTGCATAAAAATAAAAACAATCAACTTTAGTTCGTCTGGAAAAGCTGGAAAATATTTTTTGTTTGTTTGAAGTGATTCTATTCGACTTTTGATTTTTAATAATAATGTTAGAATGGTTTGCCGTTTATGTTTAACTAAATCTGAAAGCAGCCTCGCTATATTTAGCGAAGACAGAATTCCAAAGTACATCGCTAAATACCTGCAATTGGAGGTACACATTTTTACATACGTTACACGTAGTCCTTGAAGGAAGCGAAATAAGTCAAATTCTATTTAATTTGCTCATTCCAAACCTAGTTCACTCCGGATGATCCAGTTTCGAATGTTGTATGTTCTCTATGTTGGACACATTTGCATGACTTTCAAATATTCCATTTACGAGTGGAAAATGCACAAAAAACGCTTGTCCAGGTTTGCGAGGAACTGAAAAGTAAAGGTCATCATACTACTAGCGATGCGTCTGAGAATATGGACATGGAAACAAGTTAGTAAAGAGGCTGGTGTATTTACCATCTATAACATTTGTTTAATTTTTTAGATATGAAGCTAATCAAGAAAGAAATCAATGGTAAGCTCGCAACACATTTGAGTTCCTTTTTAATCATCGACAAAATTGGTTTGTATAGATAAGACTTAGTTGTAGATACAGGCAGGGCATCTGCTCTAGCACCTCACTTCGGACATTAAGTCAAAGATTATACTCCATGTTCGTAATGTAATGCTCATCAGTATCTGTCCGAACCGTGGCTAAGTCCGAGCCTTTGAAGAATCATTTTCGTTTATATCTTTTCAAAGCTACAAGCTGTTTTTTTTTTTTTCAGATGACACGTTTGATAACAGTGACGCAAGTTTAGAAGTAAAAGTATCAAATCCTGAAAAAGATGACATCATTGAAGCTACTGTTACTACTTCAGCTACAGACAACGAGCTTCTTCCTAATCACATATTTACTAAGGAAAAAGTGTGTCCAATACAGGCTCCTTCCGCCAAAAAATCTCCTTCAAATATAAAGTTGACGACAAAATGCGGTCAAGGCAGAAAGAAAAAAGTTGGCGAGCATCCAAAACCTGGAACCAGCAACGAAGGAATCTCAAATGTTAATTCTCAGCGAAAGCGTGGTCGACCAAAAGCAAGAGAAAAAAAAACAAGAGTGGAAAGGAGTCATAAAATTCTGCAAACCACAAAGGAATTCGATGACATCATTGAAAAGAATATGGAACTAAAGTGCGAAATATGTTCGGCAAAACTGACCGACTTCGCTGAATTGTTACGTCATTTTCGGACGATACACAATCGTCTGGGCTACGCGTTATGTTGCAACAAGCGATTGTTTAAGCGCGGCTTGGTAGTCGATCACATCAAAACACATCAAAATCCTGACCATTTCAAGTAATTTAAAACATTGGCTGTTTGTTTGGTCTTAATTCTTGACACCATTCCTATACAGATGCACGGAGTGTGGCAAAGTCTTGGCTGACAGAATGTGCCTTCGAGTTCACGAATTGCTGACACACCAGAACGAGGATGATAAGATGTTTAAATGCCCACACTGTCCTAAGAAGTTTGCCAAGCAGTATCTGATTCATCACCACCAGGTAAAACAAATTCCGCAGCCAAAGCAAACTTATACTTGCAGTGAATGCGGAAGGGGGTAGGATGATATAAATATTGTACCTACTACTATTCTGAAATACAAGCCGATTCGTTTTTACAGATTTCCCACACAGATAACATTAACCAAGCATTTGAATACAATCCACTATACCAGCGGTTCCCAATCTTTTTTAGTCGCGGAGCACTTTTTAGGTGAAAAATTCCTCGCGGAGCACTTCTTTGCACTTATGCTATTTTTCGCAGCTATGTATGTGTACCGTATCTATTGGGCGTGTTTAAAACACGCCATTGCGTATTTCTCTGTTAGCGGAAATATTTCTGACAAGTTCAAAAGCACAAAATTAACTACTCACTAGTGTATTGGAATTTTGTTATTTGTTATTTTTTTTTTCCGTGGAGCACTTGGCCATCGTTCGCGGAGCACCAAGTGCTCCGCGGAGCACACTTTGGGAAACGCTGCACTATACTATCTATCACAAAACGTGTGAAATATGCGCAAAACTCATACGCGGGAAAGCAGCATTCGAGCGACACAAGGAAGAACACAAGGGCATAGTCCGACCGCATGTGCAATGTGCTATATGCGGTATATTGTTGAAAGACAAGCATATTCTTCGAAAGCATATGATGAACAAACACGATGGCAAATCACACTCTTGCGATGTGTGTGGTAAAAGATCGGCTTCAAAAACCGCTTTGCAGAGCCATCTTAGGCACATGCACCAAAACGTGCGCGACTTTCAATGCACTTTCTGCGACAAGTCATTTAAGAAGGCTGTCAATCTTAGGGTAGGTATGCTGTGCTAGCTTTGAAAAGTAAAATTAATTTTGATGTTTTTCGCAGGAGCATCTAACCACTCACACCAAAGAGGTATTATACACATGTCCACACTGTCCAAAAACGTTCAGTTTCAACTCCAATATGCATGCCCATCGTAAGAAAGAACATCGCGAGGAGTGGGAAGCCAACAGGCGTTCTGTAGTTCAAAAAGCACCGTCAACGGGAACAAATCTTGCTTTGACTTAAGAGTTTGTTAGGTTATATGATTATATAGGTAGCTGATCACTAAGTTGATGAACGTGTTACATTTGAGTAGCAAATATATCTTTAACTATGCTAAGAAGACCGAAGTTTTTTTCTAGTGCCCAACCTCTTGCAGATATTAAACATTCAAAAGTAAAACTGTCCTGTTTGGGGTATGGTGAATATTTGAATATTTGTGAACAAAACACAGCAGATAAGAAATTTAACAACATAAAGAACTTGCCAGTAAATAGAAAACTAGTGCTGATTATGGGACAATACTTTTTATCGTTTTCGCAAAACATTTTTAAACCGTTTTTTATAGTCGACCTGGAAGTCTTAAACTAGTAGCGAATAGACGGAGGTATGTATCTTCTTTAATGGGCCTGATGCAGACACTCTTATACCAATCTATTTAACTACATTATTGAATGTGACCAATTTGTTGCAGGTTTTTTAGATTAAAGTCGAAGTCACACTATAATTTTCATTTACAGCCGGCAGATGTCACTTCCGAATTTTGGCGTAGAAAAGGAAAATGTTCTCGGTGACCCTGTTTATATAGTTGTAGCCCATGCAACTGTTGGATAAGATATGGTGAATAGCTGGATGACATTTCTGTAATATTTCGCTTGATTTTTATTTGTGTACAATATAAAAACCAAATAAAAACATTACACTTTGTTCAGCAGAATAATATTTCTTTTAGGTGGTTTCGTCAATGCAATATGTATGCTAAAATGATTTGCCGTTTGTGTTTAACCGAATCCCATGATAGTCTTCCTATCTTTAGTGAAGAAAAAATTCGGAAGTACATTAATAAATTCCTGCAATTGGAGGTACTCCTTGAGGAAGCATAATTCCTTTTCAAACGATCTGATTTACTGACTTCTATTTTAGCTTATTGTGGATGATCCAGTCTCAAAAGTGGTATGCACTCTGTGCTGGAATCAGTTGGATAACTTTAATATATTCTGCTTACGAGTTGAGGAAGCGCAGAAAACACTGGTGACAGTTCATAGTGAATTAAAAAGTGAAGCTAATCAGAATATTAGCGATAGTAATGTGTCCCTATCGAAAGACCTTTTGTCTGAGAATGTAAACTTGGACTCAAGTAAGTTAATTTAAATAGTTCTTCCATGTACAATGATGCTTTATATTTGTTAGATTTAAACTCGCTGAAGGAAGAAACCATTGTTGAAGGATCGGATGGTAAGCATGTCCCATGTTGAAATTTGTTTCACAAAATCATGAATTATTGTCCCATTGGAGTTGATCGTACCTGCTACGAAACCCGCCCAGTTTATTAGAGAGAAGGTGTAATGAAAACCTAGTAATCTGTCTTTGATTTCCTCGTACCTATTAACATGTGCGAAAGGTGGCCCTACATTGAACATTTCATCCATTTTCTTTGTCAGCAGAGTATCTATTCATATACAATGGATAAATATTGTCTGAGTCAGATCGTGTTTCTATTTTAAATTTATTTCAGATGATGGTTATGATAACAGTGAAACATTTCCCTGTTTGGAAGCAAAACTATCAAATGCTGATAAGCAGATCGTTAAAGTTGAGCCACATAATGGAGAAAAAACCACTAATACAACTTTTCCTGAAGCCAACGAGGATCTTCCTGCTCGCAGAGTTACGAGAGCAACAAAGCTTCAACCTCAATCAACTCTTGGTAAAGTGACTCCTTTCAACATAAAGACGACAAGAAAATGCCGCAAAGACGAATCGGAAAAAATTGACGACCATCCAGAAACCCCACGAGACAAAACAGCCGATGAAGATACCCCAGATGTTAATTTAAAAAGAAAACGTGGTCGTCCCAGAAAGGGAGAAGAAAAGCCAAAGGTAGAAAAGGTTAGATCGGAGAAGAGCCATCGAATTCTTGAAACAGCAAAAGAATTCGATGAAATTATTCAGAAGAATATGGATCTAGTATGCAACATGTGCGCGGCACAACTTATTGACTTTGCTGAATTGAAACGCCACTTCCGAGTTGTTCACAATCGTAAGGGCTATGCTGTATGTTGCAACAAGCGACTATACAAACGCGGCTTGGTCGTCGATCATATAAAAACGCACAACAATCCCGAGTATTTCAAGTAATTCAAGAGACTGTCTGCTTTTTATTTTGCTGTTCTCCCTAACTTTCAACAACTTACTTATTGACAGATGCACTGACTGTGGCAAGGTATTGGCTGATAGAATGTGCCTTCGAAATCACGTATTACTGATGCATCAAAATGAGGAAGACAAAACATTTCATTGCCCATACTGCCCTAAGAAGTATGCCAAACAATATCTGCTTGATCACCATCAGGTGAAACACATTCCACAGACAGAGTGCGCTTTCACTTGCAGTGATTGCGGACGCGGGTAAGATAATATCATTCAACTACTATTTTCGAAATATAATTCGATTTGTTATTGTAGATTCCCCACTAAGACAACGCTAACAAAACACTTGAATCAAATTCACTCGACGATCTACGACAAAATGTGTGAAATATGCGCAAAACTCATACGTGGAAAGGCAGCATTCGAACGTCACATGGAAGAACACGAGGGTGTAGTCCGACCGCAGGTTCAATGTGTTACATGCGGTTCTTGGCTAAAGGACAAAAACAGTCTTCGAAAGCATATGTACAAGCACGATGGTAAATCGTACTCCTGCAATGTGTGTGGTAAAAGTACACCATCGAAAAGCGCTCTGCAGAGTCATCACAGATATGTGCACCAAACTGTTCGGCAATTCCAGTGCACCTTCTGCGATAAGGCGTTTAAAAAAGCCGTCAATTTGAGGGTAGGTACACTGTTTTAACTTTTGAAGCCGACAATAAAATGTTGATGTCTGTCGCAGGAACACTTGACGACTCACACCGGAGAGGTATTGTACACATGTCCTCACTGTCCGAAGACATTCAATTCTAAGGCCAATATGCACGCTCATCGCAAGAAGAAACATCGCGAGGAGTGGGAAGCCAACAGACGTTATAATGTTAAGACAGCAACGTCTACTGATACAAAATCTGCTGAAAGTTAAGACTACTATATTATATATTTAACTTTTATAGCAGTAAGCTAAAGAACATGTTTCATTTAGGTACCTAGTAAATTTAGTATTTGTTTTCATTTCGGTTCCGATTAAAATGTCCTCTTTGCGTACTATGCGGACTAAATTGGAAACATTCACTACATTTCTTAGCGAAGGCCCGATTATAATTAAATTGCTTTAAATATGTAATTTATTTGCAATTTTAAAACGTAGCACTAGCTATCAGGGCTGGCGGAAGACTACAGATATAAAGCTATTCAATAAAAGCGATGTATTATATACCGTTTTTTAGTTTATGCTTTCTTAAATTAATAAACTTCAATTTTATTTATTTCCGTGAAGTTTTTTAGTACGTTCGATGTGTTTTCTTTAGTTAGAAGGTGCGATAATTTTATTAGTATACATAATCACGTCTATCACAGAATCCGTCGTATTCTGAATTTTGCTACGAACCCCGAAAGAACTGTCATAGACTCCGTCATAGAGGAAATGTTTGCTGCAATTTCGAAATTCGTATCAAACAATTTCCCCTCCAATTATATTCGTAGTAAACATTTTCCCCTGCGACGGATTCTATGATAGTTCTTTCGGGGTTCGTAACAAAATTCCGAATACGACGGATTCTGTAATAGACGTGAATTGCTTTTATGGCTCGCTGGTTTGTGTGGACACGTTTCTTTAAAATTAAAGAGTAACTACAGCTTTCTGTGTATTTGCCATAAGCCTTGGAATCCGTAACCACCGTATTCATAAAGTCGTCAATTGGTTACACCCAATTACGTCAAATTGTTGTATGTCAGCTTGTAGTCACAAGTTGAAAATGATTAAACCGTGTACTATAGTGGAGCTGGAACGAACTTTTAGGTGAACTTCGTTTTCACTTTTATCGTCTGTCAAAATATCACATGTGTTTAGAAGTTTTCCATTACAGGTCTGTTCCTTTACTTTTATATCTTACGAATTTTTACGAATTCTTACGAATTTTTACTCAATGCCGTTCCTTAACTCGAAAAATTCGTAAAAGAGAGCGTCGTCGAGAGAGCAAGCTATTCACCCCTATCGGGAATAATATTTCCCACGGAATGTTTCCTATTCAGCAATCTTATTTACATTGCTGACAAGGGAAACATTTCCATCGGAACTTATTTGCGATAGCCCTAATTACCCCTCCAATGAGAATGGGGACGTTCGGATACCTAGTTTATGTAAAACGTCAACTAGATTGCTCGTGACTATGAATCCGAACGCGTTGACTAAAGCCCGTATGACATTTTTCAGACTTTAAAAATGAAACTAGAGCATAACGAAAGATTACTATGCAAATTCCCGATAGGAGTGAGTGCGTACACACCACCCTAATTAATGTGGATATGTCAAAAAAAATGCATTGAAAATGTATTCAATTTACATTTTTTTAAGCTGCTGGCAGCTTTTTTTTTGACATTTCCACATTATTGCCTCCAGCAGTGATCCCAGATTGGGGGGACAGTCGGTAATTTTGTTGATTTTTTCTAGCAAAAGGGGATTTTTTGGGGGAAAACAATATGTTTTTTTTTCTTTAATCTGGGATCTCGTATGCGGATTTCGAGAATTGCAAATTTCAGTTTTTCGCATAGCATCGGAGATTTTGATTGATAAACGTATGCGAGAATTTTCGAGAATTGGGGTCCTGGCCTCTCCTCACTTTGAAGTTTGTAGCTATAAATTCGTTTGAAAATTTGTGGTTGCTTTGGAAAACAATTGTTACCCCTTTCATAATACACATTTTGTCTCTTTTACACGAAGCTGACATTTCAACATGAGTTAATGCTATAAAAATGAGGAAAAAACGAGAGAAAAATGTAGTGTCATACTGGCTTAAGCAAGTTGAATTGTTTTTGTATTCTCGCGGCCAGCGTTACCTTAGTTTGACTTTGCGTTTTTTTATTTGGAAAAGCCCTTTCATACATTTTTAATAAATTGTTATTTTCAAAAAAGTACATTTAAAATGTAACACGGCTGACAATCACTACACTATTATAGTGTTATGCGAACTAATGGTTGTTAAATATCATGTGAAAATTCTAAATTACCAGAGGCCTTAAGCTAAGATTAGACTGTATGCCAATTAAGCATATGAATGCCAAAAGTCAAATGACCAGATTAGCTGTCAAATAAACAAAATGCCACAATTATCAAAACTCTATATTAGACTATATGACTAAAATTACCAATACGGTCATATTTGACTCGATTGTCATTTAAGGCATTTGTTATTTATTACCCAATGTTGTAGAAGGGTAATGATGTAGAGAAAAACAAATCAAAAAAGTTGAAGTTGGAAATTTATTTAGCACAAAACAAACAGAAAGCAAACAATTTTTACACAAACAAAATTTCACAACAGGAAAAAAGTATATACACAACCACAATGAGGGACAAGAACAAGACCACTAATTAAACTTAAAAAAATTACGATGAAAAGACAATTAAATAATTTACGCAAATGACATAGATTCAATAATCCACAAAAAAAGATAAAGAAAACAAATCCCAATCCTACGAACTCATCAAACACCGATGACAACAAAATAATACTTGTTCCATCAAAAATAAAAAATGCCAGCAATGCCATAACGAAATTTCGAAAAAGTGCATATGGGCATATAGGGCTTTATGCTGGCATTCGTGCTTATTGTCCCATTACACTATATGCTATTTTGGCATTTTTATCTGTCAAAATCAGCCTGGTCGTTTGTGGCATTCAGGTCATTAGAGCATATGAGATATGCCCATTACACTGTATGACCATATTTTGACAGGAGAACTGTCAGAAATTGGCATTTTATGACCACTTGGCATACAGTCTAATCTTACCTTTAGAAACCACACGTTTTTCTCTCTTCGCGCCTTTTTTCGACTCCTCAGAATTCTGCAACGGCCACTCTGTTTATTTTAAATTTGACTCTTCGAAATGTCAACTGAGTACCTACGCAGGCAGGATTTTCTTGACTAGATTGGTCGGCTACCCCTCCATAAACTGCAAAAACTATACACGTGAACACTCTGGGCCAATAAAAACTGAGACGCATCTAGTCAGACAGCTCGTCGCTACAATGCAGAACTAGACTAATGTCGATTTCCATTGGGACAGAAAAAGCACTTTTTTTCAGAGTCAGAGCAGTTTTTCTGCTCTCGAAATCAGCTGGCTGTCAGATTTCATGTTCCATTGGCCGCAAAAAAAGCACTTTTTTTGAGAGTCAGAGCAATTTTTCGAATCTCGATATCTGAGCAAGATTCACATCTACTTACACTAACACCAAAACATTTGCCTTTTGTCAAACTTTAAAGTGTGTATTAATTACGTATTTAGAAGACCAGTCTGTGAAAAATAAAGAAAAATTTACATTTGGCCGGCGCAATGGATATCAACACAAATTGAGTGGATTTTTATAAGCATAAATTGCAATTTAAGAACAGCTGACTTTTCATACACGCACTACCACACATGCGGAGGAAGAAAAATCTCGTTTTATGTTCCATTGGGCACGAAAAATCTGAGATCTGAGAGCAAATCTGTAAAATCCCAATGGAAATCGACATAAGTCACACTTTTACAAAATATCAGTAGAGCGATTTTTAAGTTGGAAAATGTTTTTACTCCCAAACTATTTTATGAAACACTTGACGTAAAAAAAACCTAAGTCCCAAGTCCGTGTTGTGGACATACGGTAGTTCTGCCCTAAAAAGAAAATTAAAGGACATAGGTTTTTTTGTATGATTAAAACTGTGTACGTACTATTGCGCGTAGGAATACAGTCATCACATTGGAACGCGCAGAATGCGACTGGCTATTTTCTTAGGCGCTAGTTATAGCCATACGTAAAATGCAACAGAAAAAGTGGGAACAGTATGAAAATGATTTTTTTTTCGTTTAGGCGGTTATAGCGAAAATTCTGTCAGAAAAATGTTTCCCTATGGAAACAAATACAACAAATCAACCCCCACTGATTGGATTCCATCAGACAAAAAAATCCTGATAGACGGAACAGTAAAGAAATGAAATACATCAGTGGAATGATCTGGGTTTTTGTTGTGGAATTGACTGAGAAGTGGATCGGAAAAAGTTTTTCGTACGGAAAAATGTATAAATTATTTTTCTAAAAAATTTAAAGATCATTTGCTAATTTTTTTTTGATAGACTAACTTTATAATTCATAAGCAACATTTTAAGACCAAGATTGAGTTCAACCATTAGGATTAAGTGGTCTAAAAAAGCAAAAGAAAATTTTTACGGTTGCATTTTACGTATGGCTATAACTGGGGCCTTATGTAAAATTCGTAAATTTCGATATTTTGGACTTAGACTAGTTCTGCATTGTAGTGACGAGCTGTCAGACTTACTAAACTACGAATCCGAACGTCCCCAATATTACGAATTTTTACTCAACAAATTTCTTGGTGTAAGAAATTTGAAGGGCTGTCAGTCACCAAACAATTAACAGCTGATTTGAAATTTCTTGTAATATTTGACAATCGATTGAATTTGTTTTGATTTCTTGCGTTCTATTAAAATAGTATCAACAGGTGGCAAAATAAATATTGAATGTTCTCCCCGAACATTCCATCGTATTGAAAATATTCTTTACCACTGCAATTTATGGAATTATTTATCTGTCATATCTGTCATTTTTCATACAAACGCGTTCCCTAACTTTTCCGTAAGTGTCTCTCTCTGTGAGAGAATTTATCCCCACCACTGCCATTTTAATTGTCTTTTCCATTCTTACTACAAAAGTAAGGGAACATACCTTGGTTGTGTATTTGGTTCTATGGCGCCAGTTATAGCCATACGTAAAATGCAACCGTAAAAATCTTATTTTGCTTTTTTAGACCACTTAATCCTAATGGTTGAACTCAATCTTGGTCTTAAAATGTTGATTATGAATTATAAAGTTAGTCTATCAAAAAAAAAATTAGCAAATGATCTTTCAATTTTCTAGAAACATAATTTATACATTTTTCCGTACGAAAAACTTTTTCCGATCCACTTCTCAGTCAATTCCACAACAAAAACCCAGATCATTCCACTGATGTAGTTCATTTCTTTACTGTTCCATCTATCAGGATTTTTTTTTCTGATGGAATCCAATCAGTGGTGGTTGATTTGTTGTATTTGTTTTCATAGAGAAACATTTTTCTGACAGAATTTTCGCTATAACCGCCTAAACGAAAAAAAAATCATTTTCATACTGTTCCCACTTTTTCTGTTGCATTTTACGTATGGCTATAACTGAGGCCTATGCTATAAATTACAAATTTGTGGTTCAAGGCGTTCCTTTAGTTTTGCTCACCTTTTGGTTACTTTTGCACAGCAGTGAAAAGATTCTTACGCGCAGTTCTCTCGAGCAAAGAAGAGACAATTTGGAAGTTGGAACTTGGAACTCTCCCATGGAAAAATGAAATTTGATTAATGTTCTAAATTTTTGGGTCAAAGAGTCAAAGTGAAATTTGTGAAAAGATGGGCTTGCCGAAATGCTCTCATTGGTAAAAAATTTAAAAGCCCATGTGAATGGTGCGTAGTCTATGGAGAGATATCTATTTTGTGGTGAATTTCAAAAGTGACTTTTGTGTGAATTTTTTGTTGTCAATAAACAAAGGCAATTTTGTTTTCGCCGGAAAATAGCCAATTAAATTGCTACTGTTGGATATTGATTCAATATTTATGCTAGAATGGTTTGCCGTTTGTGTCTAAGCGAGTCTGCCAGTAGTCTTGCTATATTTAGTGACGAAAGAATACGAAAGAGCATTGCTAAATTTTTACAATTGGAGGTACCTACCTAGAACCAGGTTTTGGGGTTCCAGAAACACGTTGCATTAATCTAATTTCCTATTTCAGCTTACTCCGGATGATCCAGTCTCAAAAGTCATATGCAGTCTCTGCTGGAAACAGTTGGAAAGCTTTCAAATATTCAGTTTAAGAGTGGACGAAGCACAGAAAAAACTGGCCACAGTTTATGACGAATCAAACAACGAAGTTATTCAGAATGTTAGCGGCCTTGGGTCACGTTAGTACATAGTCGTATTTACTATGTGCAATTATATTTCTTAAACATTTGATTTTAGGTCTTAAATTGCTGAAGAAGGAAAACATTGCAGATGTATCAGATGGTAAGTACCTACGTATATATTGAGGAATTTTTCTAAATAACAAAATTCGAAAATATGGGTCTCCTATCACAAATATGTAGATAATAAACTCATAGTTTTTATAGAATAGAATGTTGTGATTTTGAAAGTTAATTTTTCAGTTTCAATTGAAAATATGAGTGTGAAGCAACTCCAAGGCGAGCTCAAAAAAAGAAAACTTCCAGTAAATGGATGCAAACGCACTCTGCAGAAAAGGATAAGAGAGTATGACAAGAAATATGCAGCAACAGTAGCACAGCAAAAACAAATAAATGAGGTTACACATTTCGCAAATTCTCTCCAAGCTAACGCTCAACACAAACCAATACCCGAACGCAATTCTCAAATATTTGCCGATGGAAACCTTAGAGCGAAAGAATGGGAATTGATCGAGCGCGAAAAGAAATTGATAGAAAAGGAACGCCAAATACTAATAGAAGAACAGAAACTTGACATCGAGATTCGGAATTTGGAAGAGGAGATCAAAACACGGACCACCAGTAAACCAAAACTGGTATGCACCATCCAGGAAATAGCAGACATCCTGCCTTACTTTTCACCTGGTGATGTTACCTCATTGTCGACAGAGTTATGGGTGAAAAGGGTTGAAAGTCTATTGAAGCTGTGCGAGTGGGACGAAAAACTCCTGCTTATGGCGGTAATATCTAAAATGCAGGGAAACGCACGCATCTGGTGGGACACAAACCAGGCAATTTATTCCTCCTGGGATCAGTTTGCAGACGGACTAAAATTAAACTTCTCATATCAGTTCAGTGATGTTGAGATACATCAACACTTGCGTAAAAGGATAAAAAAGCCTAACGAGTCGGTAGAAAGCTACTGTTTGGAAATGCAAATGCTGGGTAAGAGAATTCAACTGGCAGATAAAACAATCATCAAATACATACTCATAGGTTTGAATGATCCGCAGACGAGTGTTAGTTTAGCAGTGTGTAATTTCAAAGATATTCCTGAACTAATCCAAAAAATCCGATCATTCGAAAGCATTAAAACAAATGCACTTGGCAATTGCTATAATTGCAATCAACCAGGCCACTTTTCAAGACACTGCACCCAAGCAAGGAAAAGATCATGGAATAGGGAGAATATCGATATTTCTGATGGAATGAATTGGTAGGCGATTCTGATACGGAGCAGAAAAACAACAAGCTTATAAATAACCTCGAGACATTAGCGTTACAGCAACGGAAGCAGCCAACGACAGCGATCTTTAGAGTAGATATTAAAATTGAGTTTGTGTGAATAAATTAACCATTTATCATATTCTGTTGTGTCTTTTGTTGTTTTACATTTACAAATTCATACGTCCTTCCATCCCTTATTCGACGGCATTCGCATCCACTACATCAGTGTTAATATTGCTCCCAAATATACATTTACTTCCTTTTTGTGCGGTTCTTACGGTTTTCCTCAAACTCTTTGGGATGTTTCAGCTTGCGATGATGATGCATATTGGAGCAAACTTTAAACGTCTTTGGACAATGTGGGCATTCATACAACCGATCGCCTGTGTGAGTGGTCATGTGTTCCTAAAACACATTTTGGCATCAATAGTAGATCAGATTTAATAAGAACTATTTACAAGAATATCTCACCTTTAAGGTTTGTGAGCGTTTAAAAGACTTGTCACAGAGGTTGCACTTGTGCGACCTTTCACATATGTGAACGTAGTCCATGTGGTATTTCAGTGCTCTTTTGCTGGGCGCGTTTTTACCGCATACGTTACACACATGAGTTTCACTGGCATCTTCTGGATGTAAGGCTACCATGTGGGCTTTAAGAATTCCCTTTGTAGATAGTTTAGTGCCGCATATTTCACACTCTACTTTCGGTTTGATTCCGGCGTGCTGTAGTTGATGTCGCTCGAGCGCTTTATTTCCGCGAACATTGACACCGCACAGATGACACATTCGCCTGTAGAGCATTGTGTGCACGTTAAAATGATGCGCCTTTAGTTTGGATTCGGTTGGATAACTAAAAGTAAATAAAAAACTAAATGAATTATTTTAATCGGACAAAGTAAATACGCCATTGTCTTAATCCAACTAAAACTATAATCATTTGTTTATATACTTCTTCTAAGGGAATATCTTATTTGACTTTTGCCATCTCTTGCAGGTGCATGAGTATGTATAGACAATCTCGTATGACCTACCTTTTTCCGCATTCCTTGCACAAATGATTGTCAGCATCTGAATTAGTTTCAAAATGAGTTTGTTTGTGCCTTTCTAGCAGATCTTTTTTTAAAAATGCCCGTGAACAGTGCTTACATTTGAAGCTCTGTCTTTCTTTATTTTCGTTCACATGGAATGTCTTTAGGTGAAAATCCAAGCTATATCGGCTTGAAAAGCATTTCCCACACTGCATGCACTTGAAGTGTTCCGGATTTAAATGTATGTTAATATGGTCGACAAGATCTGCGGCTCGAAAATATTTCCTTTTGCAACAGATCATGTAGCCGGCCTTTCCATGAGTTTGTTTGAAGTGTTTTTTTAGGCTTTTGAAGTTCTCCATTGTCTCATTGCATTCATTGCAAAACAATGTCATGTATGATGATATTAAACGATCGAACCCTTCAGAGAGTTTGGACCTATTGCATTTATCTTGTGGAATAAAAGTTGGAGAATCAGTATCAGCGCGGTTGCTTTGATTTTCTTCATAGACTTGATCTTGCGAATTGGAACTCTGACTATATTTTGATTCAGAAATTTCTTCATGTATGGATGTATTGTCATTGTCGGACATCGGACATGATTCAGATTTAATTGAGTAATTTACTAGTGGATCCAGAAGTGATTGCCACTTTTCCTGTGCGTTTTCCACAGTAATGCAAAAAGTGTAGAAATTGGATAGGCTGTCGAAACAATTTCTGCAGACAATAGTAGAGTGCTCGTCATCTTGAGTTACCTTCAATTTGAATAGTTTACAGTAAATCTAAGCACAATCACAAGTTCTGTACTTACTTGAAATGTGAAATACGTTGCAATAAGATTTGGAATATCGTTTCTTAGACCCTCGTCTTCGAAAATATTTGTAAAATCACTACATTCTTTAACACACAGTCTGCACAACATTTTATTTTTTGGTAGTAAACAAAACAAATACAAAACTCAATTCGTCAGCACAAACGTCAAATGCAGTTAGAAGAGAGCAGATGCATTGATGTCATTCTGGGGATGATTGCGCATGTTATCGTTATCGTTTTGACTGTTAAGTAATCGAATGCACAACGAATTATACCGGCGGAATAGACTTCTATGCAGAAATCGGTATTAATTGTAATGTTTGTCGAAGCCGAACCGAGCAGGATTTGAAAATCTGGACAGCCGTTCATCAGAGAAGGCAATGACATTAGGCTGGTCTTTGAATTCCGCTTATTATATTTAAGGTTTGTTTTCCGATAGCATCTAATAAAAATAAATCCAATATTTTTTTAAATTTTACTTTGTTCATCACTCAAAGCGTCTTTTCTTCATCTTTCAGAAAAAAACAAGTAACTGTTAAGAAACCTTGTAGGAAAACAAGCTTATGTCAGATAAATTTTGTTTATGAAAGCAACTCTATTACGATTTATGATTCCCCTCGATTAACACGGTGTCTCCACCTGCAAATTTTCTTTCATGAAATCTCTCACATTTGGTCGCGTTGAAAGAACGACAATGGGTCGTATGAATAAAACGTAGCAATTGCTTTTACTCAAGAGAAATGTCAAAATCGAAGCATTTGCTACGTTTCGTATGAATAAAAACCAATTTGAGTTAGTTCCAACTTTTGACATGTTCGAAAGGCGGCGGCACTGACCTTTTACTCAGATCGGTATGAATAAAACTTGTCAGACAAAGCAAATGCTATGCAAATTCTGAGTCTGCTATTTTGTTGACTCAGACCTTTTGCTAAATATTTTGTATGCTCATTTTTCAACATAAAACAATCTAAATATTATTAATAGTTAAGTTGAATTCTGTTTGTACAGGAAAACCAACGAAATACATACGGAAAAAGCAGCAGTTGTTTCGTCTCAAGCGAAGCTAATATTTCTTTCAGATGAAAATATTTAGACAGAATCATTTGTAAGGTAGGTATATTATAGCGGAGATCTAGGTCGACTATTTGTAACTATTTGTCTAGTTTGTTAACAAATAAATATTTCCAACAATATCGGATACGATTCCCGGCACCTAAAGTAGAACGGAAGCATCAACAAGCTATTCGGCAAACAAAAATCATATTTTCAGGTGAAATTGAAGATAAAAATTTCATTTATATTTCCGTATTTATTTTTTTTAATTTCAATTTCCACAAAAGTCGTTAGAATCTTAAGAAAAATTCAAAAATTCAAATTTACTGGTCAGGTTTGACAGGAACTGCAAGGCAAGTACACGTACAGCGAAGTAATTGCTATGTTCGAATTTTCGACTTTACTTTAGCAAAGTATATTTTTATTCATACCGATTCAAAGCATTTGCTAAGGGCTTTTACTTTGCTACAACCTTTTGCTCAAAGCAAATGCTAGTTTTTATTCATACGACCCAATGGGTCAAACCTGACCAGTAAATTTGAATTTTTGAATTTTTCTTAAGATTCTAACGACTTTTGTGGAAATTGAAATAAAAAAAATAAATACAGAAATATAAATGCAATTTTTATCTTCAATTTCACCTGAAAATATGATTTTTGTTTGCCGAATAGCTTGTTGATGCTTCCGTTCTACTTTAGGTGCCGGGAATCGTATCCGATATTGTTGGAAATATTTATTTGTTAACAAACTAGACAAATAGTTACAAATAATCGACCTAGATCTCCGCTATAATATACCTACCTTACAAATGATTCTGCCTAAATATTTTCATCTGAAAGAAATATTAGCTTCGCTTGAGACGAAACAACTGCTGCTTTTTCCGTATGTATTTCGTTGGTTTTCCTGTACAAACAGAATTCAACTTAACTATTAATAATATTTAGATTGTTTTATGTTGAAAAATGAGCATACAAAATATTTAGCAAAAGGTCTGAGTCAACAAAATAGCAGACTCAGAATTTGCATAGCATTTGCTTTGTCTGACAAGTTTTATTCATACCGATCTGAGTAAAAGGTCAGTGCCGCCGCCTTTCGAACATGTCAAAAGTTGGAACTAACTCAAATTGGTTTTTATTCATACGAAACGTAGCAAATGCTTCGATTTTGACATTTCTCTTGAGTAAAAGCAATTGCTACGTTTTATTCATACGACCCAATATGAAATGAAATGAAGGGTGGGCATTTCATATCATGAAATTTCATTCGTTGAAATGTCGTTGAGCAGAGCACATCGTTGCGTTCTCGGCATTAAAGGCCATGAAGGAATTAGAAGAATTGCGGAAACGAGCTGAGAAAAGAAAACGAAGGTTTTGGGTAAATCCATTTCTGGAAAAAAGGGAAATGCACAATTTAGAGGAACATTTGTTGAAAGAAATGTTCTGTGGGAAGATGACGAGTTTCAGAATTTTTGCAGAATGCATATTGACAAGTTTCTTCTACAAGGAACTGTGAATGTTTACGATCCATCTTAATTACTCTTTGTTTCGTCATTTGTGTTCTTCTAAAAGGATCTATAAATGTTTATGATCCTTTCTTATCCCTTTTCGTTGTAGCTATGCATATTTTCCATTTTCTGTTTTATGATGCTTGTAAAACTATCTGGAAATGTTTTTTTCCTTGTTTAAATTTTCGCACATCTGGCAATCGTGTAAACATAGCTTTAAAAAAATTGGTAAAAGGTTCGATGACCCAAAAATAAACTCATACAACACGAACTCATTCCCACTCAGCCATCGCTGGAAAAAAACAAGTAATAATAACCAGCTATTTCCAAGAGCAAAATCTGTCTTGATCGACATGCAAAACTATAATGCCCATGTGACTACATCCTAGATCCTACCTACATCCATTCTCTGTTCCCATTTACCATATCCTTGTAATGACTATACTTGTCTCGTTTTTATTCAAATACCTAGTTTCAGCGCTACAACCTACAAGCGACCATTCGCCACTCAGTCATCGTGAAAATGAAAAACAAGTGTCAAACTGCACAGAAATTTCAGTCCCTCTCATGAAATCAATACCATGAAAGGAGCTGTGAAATACTTTTCATGAAACTGGTTTTTTCATGAAATTTGTGGTCTCCACGTGCAATCTGTCCTCTCATGAAAATTTTCATGCTAAGAAAATTGCAGATGGAGACACCGTGTAACGTTTCTGACAATTTGGTCCTTGATTTTTGGTAGATATGTTTATCGCCCATTATGAACGCGGTGTGGTGAATACCCAAAGTGACATTTCAGATTTCACATATCTTCCAAGTTCCAAAACGATTTACAGAGAAAGGTTTACGGGAGTATTTGCTCCTGCCCTTTGATTATTTAATACAATATTATGCGAAAATGATTTGCCGTTTGTGTTTGATGGAGTCAGATAATATTTTTGACATATTTCGTGAAGAAAACATTGCACAGTATATAACTGAATATCTTCATTTAAAGGTAACTGTTATGTCGTTTTCCATTGGGCAAAAAGAAGCGTCCGGGAGAGTCCGGGATCGAAAAAATCACTTCTGAAACCGTTCCATTGGCACAAAAAATACTCTTCTGGTGATTCTGAGGAGAGAATTTCGCTTCTGGATTTGAAGTCAGAATCCACTCAAGAAGCACTCACACAAGTGTAGTTTGTGTATTTTATACAAGTCAACTGACGGCTGCCGTAGATTATTTTTTGGCATTTCACCAATACTCTTGTGGATTCAACCAGAAGCAGTTTTCTTGTTCCATTGGACTACAGAATGAGTGGATCCCCGAGTGAAACCAATGGAAAACGACATTAGCAAAAATAGGTTTCACTCGATCTAATAAGTTTATTCAAATTTAAGCTTACTCCGGATGATCTAGTTTCCAAAGTGGTATGCACTCTGTGCTGGGCACAGCTGGATAGCTTTCAAAGTTTCTACTCACGAGTGGAGGAAGCACAAAAGACCCTCGTAACAGTTGACAAGGAATTGAAAACTGAAGACTTTCAGAATGATAGCGATACCGATAGTGATATGGACAATGCTAGGAAACTGCTGCCCGAGCCTACGAGTATGGAGTCAAGTAAGTAAATTTAATTGTTCTTCATGTTATCACACAATGGTAACAAGAACCAAATCAAACTACATTTATATTCTAATTCAAAAATTCAAATCAATTTCATGTGAAACATTCCATTGTACGCTAAAAGACGTTGCCCAAGATGATAAAAATGTGGTAAAAGTTGAGATAAACAACGACGAAAACAATGCTACTAATTTCCCAAAACCAAAAGCGACAATTGTCCCTCGGAGACTTACTAGAGTAACAAGAAGCCAAAGACAACAAACTCAAGACCTTTTGTTAAATACAAATTTAAAACGAAAATGCCGCCGAAGCCAAAAGGAGCTTGTAGAACCCGTAAACGTAAAAGATCAAAAAGCCCCTAAAGTTGCTTCGAATTCGATGGGTGAAGAAAAGCGGAAAGCAGAAACTAATAGCTCGGCAAAACCTAACAGAATTCATGAAACAGCAAAAGAACTCGATAAAATCATCCAAAAGAACATGGATTTAGTGTGCAATATGTGCTCGGCTAAATTAATTGACTTCGCTGAGCTGAAACGTCATTTCCGGGTCATTCACAATCGCAAAGGCTACGCGGTATGCTGCAACAAGCGGCTGTACAAACGCAGCCTGGTTGTCGATCACATTACAACGCACAGTAACCCTGAATATTTCAAGTAATTTCAGGAGCAATGGTTTTCTGATGATGATTTTCAACACCTTTTGTAATACTTGCAGATGTACAGAGTGTGATAAGGTCTTGGCTGACAGAACGTGTCTTCGAAATCACATATTGCTTCTGCATCAGAACGAGGAAGATAAAACGTACCAATGCCCGCACTGCCCTAAGAAGTATGTGAAACCATATCTGCTTGATCGTCATCAAACTCAACATGAACAAAGAGAATCCTTCAGTTGTACCGATTGCGGTAAAAAGTAGGGCAATATAATTTCAATGATTGCATTGGAATAGTGATTTGCATTGTTTTTTTTGTAGATACTCTGCTAAGGGATCTCTTACGAAGCACTTCCATAAAATGCACTCGAAAATGGATGACAAAATGTGTGACATATGTGGAAAACTTATACGCGATGAAGCAGCATTTGAGCTTCACATGGAAGAACACGAGGGTATACTACGACCGCAGGTTCAATGTGAGGAATGTGGCTCGTGGTTCAAGAACAAAAACAGTCTTCGACGGCATATGTATAAACATGATGGAAAATCATACTCCTGCAATGTCTGTGGTAAAATTGGACCGTCAAAAAGCGCAATTCAAAGCCATCGTAAATATGTCCACCAAACCGTGCGCCAATTTCAATGCACTTTCTGCGACAAAGCATTCAAGAGGGCTGTCAGTCTGAGGGTAGGTTACATTGTAATAGATCTTGACGCCGCTAAATAGATTAATGTAGTTGCGTTTTGCAGGAGCACTTGACGACTCACACCGGAGAGATATTGTACACTTGTCCTCACTGTCCGCAAACATTTAACTCTAAAGCCAATATGCATGCTCACCGCAAGAAAAGACATCGTGAGGAGTGGGAAGCCAACAGGGCTTAAGTGAAATAATCAACGTCTACGGACATTAATTCTGCTTAGAGTTCATTGACCCTCTAAAGTGCGACCAGCCACAGCAGTTCTCAAGCATTTATCGCCATTCAAAATATAAACAAAAATTTGTGTGCGTAGTGATAAATTTATTACCTTAAATTAAAACAACCCTATTTTCTTTTAACAATGCGAACCTGTATCTCTTGTGTCACACGAAGGAGAAATCCCGAAGTGAATCTTAGGTCATTCGGGTTTCCTACTTGGAAGGCTTCAAAGTTTTTCAGGAAATGCACAAGTACAGTCTTCATTTCGAGGTTGGCAAACTTTTGACCTACAAAATCAACACTTGTTATATTCAAATATTATTGTCGTGTCTTATTCTGTATGCTCACCAATACAGTTTCTGGATCCGGCGCTAAAAGGCACAAACGCAAACGGATGACGACCATTTGAGTTCTGTGGAAGGAATCGATCGGGATTAAAAACGTTTGGGCTTTCGAAATGCTTTGGATCACGCAGAATATCATAAATGTAAATTACTATTTCTGACCCTTTTGGAAGTAAAATGTTATTGGACAGTGCTACATCCTCACTACCGGCTTCTCTCGTTATTATGGGAACTGAAGGATACATTCGTAGAGTTTCCTTTATAAATCTATCCAGGTAGTCCAGTTTATTAACTTGCAGAGTGGTTAACTTAGTCAGATCATCTGAAAAGGACTAAATATGAGCATAAATCAAAAAAAAAAAATACTTGATTCGTAAATGTTTACCATCGATCAAGGATTCGATTTCTTCGAAGCACTTTTGCTGCATCTCTGGATAAACTGATAAGTTCATGATTCCATAAATCAAGCCCATTGAAGTGGTGTCGAAGCCTTCAAAGATAAACGTATCGACCTCTTCACAAATGCCTTGATGATCGATTAAGCCGTCCTTCTCAGCCATTAGTAGGGTGTCCAACATGGCGTATCGTTGTTTCTTTGACATAAAACTGAAATATTAAGAAAAATGAAGGCATACTTTTGTTATAAACAAACACCTAGTAGAAACAACCACTCACTACAGTTCTAGCCACGAAAAACAAAATACAAGGTTCATTTCCTGAACAGAAATGTTTTCCAAGTAAATTACATACGCAAAATTAACTGCCAAATTCAAAACAATCATTCGTAAGGACTCTTATTATGAATTCGTGGTGTATTTCGCAATAGCTATAATTCCTTCCAAAGTGACTGGCTAAAAGTTGTCAATATTATTCTTTCAAAAATAATTTTTGAATAGAAATTGTCAGTGGTGATAATCCCAATAAGCGAGAATAGTTGTTAGGTGCTGTTCGCTTCCGAGTTCAGTAAACTTGTTTTTATCGCTATGAGTGTGTTGGAACTTACATGTCATCATCATCATTGATAGGATGGTTTTTCTTTTCCTTCTTCGCAACCTCGAATGTGACTCGTCTCTTTTTGATTATATTACTAGAGAATTGATGAACTCCATCATAGCTCGGCTTAAATTCCTTACCATTTCCAATATGCGTCCACATAAAATCGCTCATGTACAATGGATTTGAAATTCGTTTAACTAGTGCCTTTTCAATATCATCAATATATTCTCTGTACTTATCCCCTTCCTTAATGTCGTCCAGCTTCACTCCTAACGCAGTTTCTAGAAAAACATTTGTGAAATAATTGCGACGAGTACCTTATCAGCTTATCTTACCACAAATGGTATTAAGAGTGATTCTAGGAATAATTGCCCTCAGTGAGATGTTTTCGCCGTCGCTTTTCTTTAAAGTGCTAACAAATTTACTACTTTCCTCTCTGAAATTGAAATACATAAATAGGTATGCATTACGCACGTTAGATGTGCCAACTTAATGAAAGAGCTTACTTGAAAATATCAAAAAACTGTTCTAAAATGTTGAAGTGAAAAGCTGGAGATAGTATCTTCCTTCTTGAGTGCCATTTTGAACCTGTGCTTGTAAGCAAGCCTGTTCTTATAAATGGCATTAGAAATTTGTACACAATTCCTTTTGTTATCAGTCGGGTGTCGTTAAAAACTAGC
This sequence comes from Cheilosia vernalis, assembly GCA_949126925.1. Taxonomy (NCBI): domain Eukaryota; kingdom Metazoa; phylum Arthropoda; class Insecta; order Diptera; family Syrphidae; genus Cheilosia; species Cheilosia vernalis. The sequence continues at coordinate 44,719,850 of OX421361.1, read as the reverse complement.
TCCGCGTCTTCGGCTGTGATGACATTGTAAACTGGACTTCCAATGAAGTATGTAATGTAGCTTTTCCCCATTTTGGCAGCATTAATGCGCGAATATGAAAACCACTTTTCTGAAAAAAAAAAAACAACAACAAATAAGTAAACTGGTTGTGGTTAGTCTCCACGTTTCCGTTTTAAAATTATATGAAGTCAATCGTGGTTTTATTTAGAAAATAACAAAACGGATAGTGATTTACGGAAGTCTTGTCTTCCAACATTATGTATTATATATAGGTGCTAGGAGACGTTCATATTGTGGCGTGGAAGGTATCGTGTAACTTAAGTGGTGAAACAAGCCCTTAGTCACAGTTTGGTGAAACCAGGCCTTTAGACAGTTTGGTGAAACCAGGCCTTAAAGTCACAAAACAAGTTCCACTCAAGTGTCACTTCCAATTGGAGACTGGAATCTGTCACCACTGAACCTTGTTCTAGAACCACTTAGAATTAGCTAGAAAGTTCTCGTCAGATGGCGGAGCGGGTATAAAAGGACAGCTTTTAGAAGAGGGCGAGACAGTTGATTTATAAAAGTGATTGGTTAAAGTTCGAGATAGTAATAGTTTGTGAAGATAAATAAGTGAAAAGTAATAGAGTAAATTAAGTGATTGGTTTGAAACGTTGAAGAATTGTTTAAGTAATAGTGTTCTGGTACTTAATAAGTGAAATACTAGAATAGTCGATAAAAGTGTAATAAAAGTGAATTTTATTAGAAAAGTTTAACGGAATAGTGTTTTATCTTTACGAATCCCTGCCTGAATGTAACATTGGTGTCAGAAGTGGGATAAAACTTATTCTGTGCTAAGTGTCTAAGTGTAGTTTAAAAAAAAAAAAAAAAAAAAAAAAAAAAAAGTGAATTTCTAAATTACAAGAGACAAACAAAATGGGTCGTATATTGCTGCAACTAAGCATACCCCAATTAAAAAGTGAACTAGAAAAACGGAATCTATCCACAGCTGGAGGAAAAAGTGACCTCATCCTTCGTCTACAGGAAGCTGTCCAAAACGACGGAGAAGATCCAAAAACCATGCTATTCGACGTGTCAGAAGAACAAGTAAGTACAGGCGTTGACATTGGCTCTATGATGGAATTACTTCTTGCGAAGATGGAAGAACAGAAATATTCTATGGAATCTAAGTTCGCAGAACAGAAAAATTCTCTAGAAGAACAGAAAAATTCCATGGAATTGAAGTTCGCAGAACAGAAAAATTCTATGGAATCTAAATTCGCAGAACAGAAGAATTCTCTAGAAGAACAAAAGAATTCCTTAGAAGAGCAGAAGAATTCTCTTGAAGAACAGAAAAATTCCATTGTCGCCGCACAAAAAGACGCCGTAGAAGAATTTAAGAATGTTCTAGATGTAAAAATCGATGCGATTGATGAAAAACTAAACGAGCATGAAACAAAGCTTGAGGAAATTAATAAAACATTTCATAAACACGAGAACATAGCTAAAGAGCTTGGCGCGAACATCGAGAACATAGCTAAAGAACTGGAAAAAGTCAAGAAGCAGAAGGCTCGGGAATATTCTGCTGACTGCCCAAGAAGGAAGGAGATGCAACCACCCGTTTTTGATGGTCAAACATCATGGCCAATTTATAAGAGACAGTTCGAAGCAGCTGCAACGACCAATGGATGGGACGACGAGGAAAAGTCGATTGCATTAACACTCGCATTACGAGGTACAGCTGCAGAATTGCTTCAAACTGTCTCAGCAGAAAAACAACGCGACTACGATGCATTGGTGAAGGCTATTGAGATGCGATTCGGTGACGACCATATGCAGCAAGTATATAGAGTGCAACTTCGCAGTCGAATCCAGAAGAGGGGAGAAACACTCCAGCAACTGCAAGCTGATATCGAACGGCTAGCGCACTTGTCTTATCCCAATGCCGGCGAGGATGTCATCAATGAAATGGCTATTGAGGCATTTACACAAGCCATAGAGGACAGACAACTGCAGATGGCTCTACGAATGGCTGGAAAGAGAACTCTTCCTGAGGCACTGGCATTTGCTTTAACCATGAGAGCTGCTGACCAAGCATCTCAAGGATCTCACCGCGTGAGAGAAATGACATCCGTTGAATGCTCGTGCCAGAGAACAGAAATAGTCGACCGTAACAGTTCTCGAAGGGGACCGATCCGTTGCTGGAACTGCAACAAAATTGGACATCTACAACGACAGTGCAGAGCCGAACGTAGACAGGGCAGTTGTCCACATTGCAGAGCTAGGAACGAGGAGGCGTTTGAGCGTTCGGCGGATGGAACATCTGGAATCGACGCCCCCAGGACCACAATTCAGGTTTCTCAGACCAAACGATGTAATAGGAGTCTGACAGTGGAAGCCCATATCGGCCAGAAAAAGTGTGTCGCCACAATCGATACAGGTGCCACCGCTTCCATAGTCAGAAGGGACATCGTTCGCCAAGCATGGCTGCACAACACCAGCAGCTACTGTCTGAAAACAGCAACTGGAGCAACAGCAAAGGTGTATGGTGAGGTACTCTTGACGATAAACCTTGCAGGAATAGTCTTCTCCCATGCATTCTTAGTGGCTGATATATGTGACGAATGCATCATCGGAATCGACTTTATGAAGACGCATGATATAGTACTCGACATCGGTTTGCAAGTTATAAAGTACAAGAACGTCGAGATTCCGATGGTTTACGGGAACGACAACGTCGCAGCTCTACGGACAGTTGTAAGTGAAGACGAAATACTACCACCTTCGTCAGAAACAGTTATTTGGACAAAGCTGGAAGGCGACCCTGGGAGCCACCGATTCTACCTAGTCGAGCCAGATGCAGAAAATTATTATCAGAGGTATATCGTCGGAAAGATGCTGGTTGAACCTAAAAACAACTTGGTTCCCGTTCGTGTCCTCAATGTGGAAAACAAAAGCGTGAAACTAAAGCAAGGGGAAGTGATTGGAAAGTGCGTACCGATTACTGCGGTCACAAAATTGTCCAATGCAAGTGATGTGAAAGCGGTTAGACCTACGGAGATATCGGAGATGAAAAAGAATATACTCGGAGAGTGCGAGCTGGATCAGGAGCAGCGGTCCATGGCAGGTAGTTTAATCAACGAGTTCGCTGATATATTTGCTTCGCAGAACAGCGAGTATGGCCGAACACATCTCGTAGAACACCGAATCGACACCGGAGATGCGAGACCGATTCGTCAGCCTCCCCGACGACTACCATTGGCTAAGCAGACGGAGGTTGCAGAAATGGTTTCGACGATGGAAAAGGAGGGACTGATTGAAAGCTCAAAAAGTCCGTGGGCATCGCCGGTCGTCCTGGTCAAGAAGAAAGACGGAAGTACGAGATTCTGCGTGGACTATCGCCAACTCAACAACGTCACCAAGAAGGATAGCTACCCCCTTCCAAGAATTGACGACACCCTGGACACACTATCCGGAGCCAAATGGTTTTCGACTCTCGATCTGAAGAGTGGCTACTGGCAAGTGCAGATCCATCCAGAAGACCGCGAGAAAACAGCATTCACAGCAGGAAACGGGCTTTGGCAGTTTACAGTAATGCCATTTGGACTGTGCAATGCTCCGGCTACCTTTGAACGTCTAATGGAGCGCGTTTTGCTGGGACTAACGTGGAAAACCTGCTTGGTCTACCTGGACGATGTCATCGTAGTAGGAAAAACATTTAACGAACATCGAGATAACCTTAAGGAGGTGTTCCAAAGGCTACGAAGTGCGCAACTAAAACTTAACCCGAAGAAGTGTTCGCTATTTAGACCAGAAGTGAAGTACCTCGGGCACATCATCTCTTCCAAAGGAGTCAAGACTGATCCGGAGAAGGTCGATGCAGTGAAAAACTGGCCGGTTCCCAAAGACAAACATCAACTGAGAAGCTTCCTGGGACTTGCGACCTATTACAGGCGATTTGTTAAGGACTTTGCCAGGATCGCAAAGAGCTTGCATCAACTGACAGAAAAAGGCAAACAATTCAAATGGTCAGGTGAGTGCGAAAACAGCTTCAAGGAACTTAAGCAACAGTTGTGCAACGCCCCCATACTAGCGTACCCCACCCCTGGGAAAACATTTATTGTGGATGCAGACGCTAGTAATGTGGGAATTGGAGCCGTCCTTTCCCAGGTGCACGATGGCCAAGAGAAAGTAGTTTCCTACTTCAGCAAAGTTCTCTCAAAGCCAGAAAGGAACTACTGTGTTACCAGGCGCGAACTCCTTGCTTTGGTATTGGCGACAAAACATTTCCATAAGTACCTTTATGGGCGGAAATTCATCCTCCGCACAGACCACGCATCTTTAAAGTGGCTGCTGCACTTTAAGAATCCTGAAGGCCAAGTCGCAAGGTGGATCGAACGGCTGCAGATGTACGACTACGAAATACAACATCGAAAGGGAAGTCTTCACTCTAATGCAGACGCTCTCTCCCGTCGACCGTGCAAAGCAAATTGCAAACATTGCTTACGACACGAGGAAAAAGATGTCGCGTCCGTTCAAAGGGTGAGAGCTATGCCCATTGGTGGCTGGAGTGCGCGGGAAATACGGGAGGCTCAAAGGGAAGATCCGGATATCGAACCGATTATCGCCTGGAAGGAGCATGAGGGAAAACCAGACTGGCAGGAGATATCCAATAGGAGCCCCGAGCTGAAGGCATACTGGGCACAGTGGGACTCCCTTCACGTACAAGACGGCCTTCTAAAAAGAAGATGGGAAAGCCCGGATGGAAAGTCGTTCGTAATGCAGCTTGTTGTACCCAGGTCAAAGGTTAAGGAAGTGCTCAGGGAATTGCATGATGGAGTGTCTGGAGGCCACTTGGGAATCAATAAAACGCTCGAAAAAGTGCGGGAACGCTTTTACTGGATTCATTCAAGGGAGGACGTTGAAACTTGGTGCAGGAAATGCGTTACATGTGCGGCCAGCAAAGGTCCTAGACTGAAAGTCCGTGGCAAAATGCATCAATACAATGTTGGAGCCCCTTTCGAAAGGATAGCAGTTGATATTGCGGGACCGTTTCCTGAAACAAACAATGGAAATCGTTACATCCTCGTTGTTATGGACTATTTCAGTAAGTGGCCTGAAGCATTTGCTATCCCAAATCAAGAAGCTAAAACCGTGGTGGAGCAAATCGTCAATGACTGGGTAAGCAGATTCGGTGTACCAATGGAACTGCATTCAGACCAAGGACGGAACTTCGAGTCGAAGATTTTCCAAGGAGTGTGCCAGTTACTCGGGATTCACAAGACAAGGACAACCCCGCTTCATCCACAATCAGATGGGATGGTGGAGCGCTTCAACAGGACACTGAATGAACACCTCTCTAAGGTCGTTGGCGAAGACCAGAGAGACTGGGATAAGCAGATTCCCATGTTTTTATTGGCTTATCGAGGAGCAGTGCATAACACCACAGGACATACTCCATCTGAAATCTTATTTGGTCGAACAGTCCGCCTACCTAGCGAGTTGATGTTTGGATATCCATGCGAAGAGCCCAAGAATGATGAGGAATACGTTACAGACCTCAGGGATATCATCAGGGACGTGCATCGAGACACTAGGGATAAGATTAAGATAGCCAGTGACCGCATGAAAACGAGGTACGATACTAAAACGACAACTACAGGATTCCAGGAAGGAGATCTGGTATGGCTATACAACCCTCATCGAAGGAAAGGTTTATCGCCTAAGTTGCAACAAGACTGGGAAGGGCCCTATACAATCGTAAAGCGCATCAACGACGTTGTCTATCGCATCCAACGAGGAAGAGGCAAGCTGAAAGTCGTTCATGTGGATCGTCTTCATCGTTATAATGGTGAAAATGTTAACGAGTTTGTTCGGGACGAACAAGTTTAAGAGGGGGATATTGTGGCGTGGAAGGTATCGTGTAACTTAAGTGGTGAAACAAGCCCTTAGTCACAGTTTGGTGAAACCAGGCCTTAAAGTCACAAAACAAGTTCCACTCAAGTGTCACTTCCAATTGGAGACTGGAATCTGTCACCACTGAACCTTGTTCTAGAACCACTTAGAATTAGCTAGAAAGTTCTCGTCAGATGGCGGAGCGGGTATAAAAGGACAGCTTTTAGAAGAGGGCGAGACAGTTGATTTATAAAAGTGATTGGTTAAAGTTCGAGATAGTAATAGTTTGTGAAGATAAATAAGTGAAAAGTAATAGAGTAAATTAAGTGATTGGTTTGAAACGTTGAAGAATTGTTTAAGTAATAGTGTTCTGGTACTTAATAAGTGAAATACTAGAATAGTCGATAAAAGTGTAATAAAAGTGAATTTTATTAGAAAAGTTTAACGGAATAGTGTTTTATCTTTACGAATCCCTGCCTGAATGTAACAATATTTTAGATAAATATATATATATATAAAATTGTTTGAGAGCATCTGCGATCTGTCTCCAGTTTGTTAACCTAGTTATAAGCTTTTCAGTTTACGCTTAATGCTGAAAGCTTAAATATGTCTGAAAACTCTTCGTTTTCCATTGGAAAAAAAAATCTATTCATTATTCATGTTATAATATAAGAATTTTTGGCGCAACAGGTCCGTAGGGACCCTAGGCCTGCCTAGCTTCTCGCAGCCATTCGTTTTGTGTGAGATTTCATTTTTGGAAAGAATGGAAGGGATCTACAATTTTATGCCGATTCCAAACGGCTAATTGGAAGCTCTTTCAAGACAGTTATACTCTCGGATGTTTGTCAGACGTTCGCGAGAGGTGGCGCAGTGAAAAAAACCCTGAGTTGGAATTTGGATTTTTGCGGGATTCGAACCCGGACCCCTCGCTTAGTAGTCCAACACACTAACCACTAAGCCACTGCGCCTACTTTTCATGTTCCATTGGGAAAAAAATCAATCCAATTTGTTTTTGATTCGGATCACCTTTTGGAGATCTCGATTTTCTTTTAGATTTACACGTACTAGGTTTTTTCCATTAGTTTCGAAGTAAGAATGGAAAGGTATAAAGTAGGATTTATTTAGATCTTTTTAGATATTTTTAGTCAGTCGGGTTTTCTGTTTTTTTTTTTTAATTTATCTTTTTAGCCTATGTAACACGCCTGGGAAGAATACGAATCTAATGAGACCTCGAATCTCAAAAGCGGCCAAGCCGCTTGGGCTACAGAAGGTCAAATCGAAACAGACATATATATACGAGCGAAACAAATTACCCTCCTTCTGTGTCCAGTAGAGTGAAAAAGATGATTGTGATTATTGTCAACCCATATCCAATTTCACGTTAAAGGCGTTTTTCTTTTTTAGTTCAGAGCTGAACACTGAACAGAGTTCGAGCATTAGGTTTGTTTGACGTGGCTAGCACTAGTGCCCACTAGTGCGCACTGAGAAGTGTCAGCTGATTTTCCCGCCTACCCAAAAACCTGCACAACCCTGAAAATTCGGCTATCATATCGAACGCAAAATATGCTGCCCTGAAGTCTGGCAGTTTTTGAATTTGAAAAATACTTATGTTTTAGTGAACGAAGTACGAAGATGATAACACTTTTATTGTTAATGCTGCATTTACATGGTCACACATTCCTATCACGCAAAATTAAAGGGATGCTAAATACTAAATAGCCGTGTGACCGAAAGGGACAGCATTACCTAACACGCAAAAAAACGTGACACGTGTTTAGGTCGGCCATCTTGTTTGCGTGATAGGAATTATAGGAAAGCTCTGCATGTTGATATTTTTATAGCGATGACTAAAAAAATTCCGCATTCCTATAAAACAATATGGCTTCCGGAAATGATGAACGGACAATTATTTATTTTTTTCGTGTAGGTAACTGATTGATGAATTGTTGGTTTATTTTACTGAAACTAATAACCAATCTCATTTCACATGTTCCAAATCAGAAATATTAATGTTTTCAAGCAATTGCAGAAATGTTGGTGAGCGGAACCTGTGTCTATTTCCGTTTTACGTATCTATAATTATGGGTAGAGCATCCATGACACCGTAGGCGTCTGATTTGTGATCTCATTCTTACGCCTTTAATAGTATTGACTGCGGATAAACGGATCTCTCTTTTCGGTTTTGTTGCAAAATTGCGCGTGCGTGATGATGTAAATGCGGTTTAAAAATGAGTGAACTCAATTCTGATCTTGTGCTTGCCATAATGCAAACAAGTTGACAAAACTGTTTGCAATATATGCGATGCACTAAAAAATGTAATTAGCTTTGATTCCAGATTTTTTTCATTCCATTTATCTTTAAAATAAGGTTTTAGTCCATAAACGTTGTTGTTTTCAAACAATTCCCCTTTGAATATCAAATTTATTGTATTTATCTTTATTACGATATTCAAATAAACGAATAACAGCAAGCGAAATGACAGCGCAACTAAGCACTGGCCGCGTTCCACTGCCCGCTAGATGAGCAGCGGCATGTCAAACTCCATATAAAAAAAATTGACATTTTACCATTTGCGCTAGTCGTCTAGCACTTTTTGTGAAATATCCCTTTCAGGGAAATTTCTCAATCTAGCGCAAAACTACCCGCTGCTTTGAGAGAAAAAAAAACAAAAAAACAGCTGTCAATGGAAATCGTTCAAACGTCTAATAAATAATAACAAAAATACGAAGCCGAGCTGCAATTGTGATGAAATTGGTAATAAGGTAAGTAAAATAGCAATTCCGATATTATTATGGTTTCTATAACATGTACCATTTCTTTTTAAATGCAGTTTGGAAATAATTATGCGACACAAAATTATTTATGAAGGAAAGTCATATGTTTTTGATGCCAACAAGTCAAATGTCATTTTGCCGCTGCCGCTGCCGCTGCCCGAGCGTTCCTTCATCAGGGATATTTTGTGCTAGAAGACTAGCGGGCAGAGGAACGCGGCCACTGAGTTCTTGCCCCGACAAAATAACTGGGGTCAGTTCAGTGCACAACTAGGGCGCCCTAGAAGTCATGTCAAACACAGGTTTTCAGTACCAGGGCGAGTTCAGTGCTATATCGAACACATTAGGGTTAACCCAGTGCGCACTAGTGCGCACTAGGGCCCACGTCAAACAAACCTATTATGAGCGCGCTCTGGAGGATGTTTTGTTTTTCCTGTTTTTTTTTGTCCTTCGAATGTGACTGGAAGTGTGCATGTACATGTGTACTCAGCTTTTTACTCAGGATGCTCAGTCAATTTATTCTGAGCTCCGCTCTGATCAAGCTCTGAGCGAAAAAAGAAACACAAATTCGAGCTCTGAAGTGTCTGAGCTAAAAAAGAAACACGAACTTTTTGTATAACAGTTCAGGTTGTGCTCTGAACTAAAAAAGAAAAACGCCTATATACATAGGTATGCATTTACTTAGTTAAAATATCAATAAAAGCGGTATGAAAGTCCAAAGTAATATTTTTATATACCAATAAGGCAACAGACCGCTTTCCTTAATCTTATCAATCATATCATAACCGATGAAATTGTAGTTTGAATCAATTTTTTTACAACATTTTTAGAAATACACTGTCGCCCAGTGTTAACAGAAATTTAAAAAAAATATATTTACTTCTTATGGAATCTGTACGACTTCTACTGGTAAACTTATTAAAAACAAAGGTCTTGAAGTCCCATTGCAAGAGAATATTATTTCTATTCAACGTTTTATATAAGACGCGCACTTACCTCCATCCAATCCAATCAAATCTAAATTATTTCCAAATATGCTAGAGCCCGGTAAAGTGGGAGCTACCTTGTTAATATCTGTGCCATCAACCGTTTTGAATCTTTTCGAAAGTGCCAAAATGACGTAGTCTTTATGGATTTTATAGAAGAAAATTGCTACCAAAATGACACCTACGATCACCGCAAATAACATTTTCTTGTCTTTTATCCGCCAATGGTTTTTCAACAACTAGACTTGGGACGTTTCGCGACAGCTTAACAAGTTGCAGCTTTTTGTTATCAACAGGGGTTTTAGATTGCATTATTGTAGGTAGATAATAATAGAATTTGCTAATGTACCTCTCTGTACCTAACATAAATTGTGTATATTTATTGTGTTTCTTTTGATTGCACAAACGAGATACGACATTACTCTCATTATTATGTGGAGCTTTCTCAACGTACCTACTATTAAAGTTTTATTTTAACATTTTATGTTTTATTTAACTATGTTCGAATTATAAGCAAAAAAAAAAAAAAAAAAATAGGAATAATAATAGCAATTATATTTGAAAATATATGTGATGTATAGTTTTTTTTTTGTTTAGCAGCCTTTTTCTACCACAAAGTCATAAAAGTGTGTTTTTTTTTTCAGTATTTTTTTTTGTGTACAAAGTTCATAGTACAAAGTTTGTTTCGTGTTCTTGTTTTATTTAAAAATATTGTAGTCTATCGAAGACTTTATTTAAATGAGATTACAAATATTTGTTCCCCTTTTTAGTTTGTTTTCCCCCCAAACAATTCCTTCCCCTCTTTTTTTCCAGTCGGTGAATACATGGAACTTTTTCAATAAAAAACAATTTGTAAATGAATGTAAAAGGAATAAATTTTGAATATGATTTTCTAGATAGCATTACTTGTTCTCTATCCATTTTAGGCGCCAAAATATATTCATCCATAGGGTGACGTGGTCGTAAATGCACCACCCTTTTTTCAAACGACCATAACATTTTTAAAATAAGTTTTTTTTGTTTGGTATTTTGACATACATTTTATGAATTTGTTATGGAAATATGTATAGAGTAAATTTGTTGATAGCATGTGAACATTTTAAGTTAAAATGAATTGTTCAAAAAATGAGAAATGGTGCATGGTGCACCATGGTAGGTACTAAATGCACCAGTTGTATGTGTATAATGCACCACCTATTATTTTAAAAATTAAAACAAATATTTCAATAGATAAACATAGTTTTATTAGACAAAAAAACAGTTCATTGCAACTTTGAAGAACATATAAATAAAAATAAATACTAATGACTTCATCTTCACATCAACATAAAAATAAGTTAACAATAAAACAAAAATAACAAAAATAAAATAGGAATTTAAACATAAACAAAATAAACAACTTAAAATTAATTACTTAACGAATATTTAATTTATATACAGATTCTGAGAATTTGTATAACGACTGTTGCCTCTTCGTTGGCCCCGATACAGAAGGATCTTGGTGGTGCATTGTGCACTACTACGGAATTTTAGGTTAAAATTTAAATAATCTGCAGACAACGCATCAAGGTTATAAACTCTTTATTATAAACCAAAAATAAAAGGTTAAACAATCATTTTATTAAAGCTAAATAAAGAAAAAAGTCACTTCCACTGAAGAAATAAAAAAATTAACTTACCCTTTTTTTTTCGTTTTTCACTGCAATTGTAAAAAAAAATTCGCACACGTCCGCGCACAAAGAAATCCACTACCAGACTGAAATCTACTATCGTTGCCGGAAAAAACGAATACTTTTGAGTGAGGTAGACACAATTACATCTGTCAGTTAGGCAGATGGAGCTATGGTGCGTGGTGCACCACTGGTGCATCTACGACCATGTCACCCTACACGTTTCAGTTTTTTTTTTCAATTTCTTTAAATGAAAAATATTTTTGACAGCGACTTCATGCAATTACTGTTGGGAGTTTGTTCAGTAAATAGATTAATACCATGCAAGTTAAACCCAAGTTTTCACTAGGGCAAAAGTGATTTTTTTTTAATACCTATTCCTGAACTTTTGTGACGAAATTATATCAGCAATTCCATTTTACAATAATTTCATAAACTATAAAAGCTTTCAAACTGAATTGCGATGTGAATGCCGTGTACCTAACTAATGGGCATCAAAATTGCCCCACTTAAAGCCTCCGTCAAAAAATTACGTTCCCGACCAATCTATGTAGTTAGTTTTTGCCTTCAGGTTACCTATATATCTTATCCAGACCAATCTAGTCGACTTAAGATAACTAGATTCTTAAATGCGGCCAATGAAAAAGAAAAGTTTGTCCCAATTTATTTACAATACAAACAAATTATCGTTATCAGTAGCTATCGATCGTAAGGTGAGAAAGTAGGTGCAATGGTGCATAGCATACGCGTTATCTATAAACCTTTATCAGTCATTGTTTCATTTTGTTGTCAGGGGCCTAGTTGTAAACACAATAAATTGTGTCAACTAATAGGTAATAGGTAATATTATGTATTCGGAGAAGTGAGATAAAAATCACTTTTACTACACTTTGTGGTGCTTAATAAAGATGACAATTTTATTATTTAATATATTAGGTAGGTACACTGATAGAAATAGAACTTCAGATGACTCGGCAAGAAAGCTATAAACTATAGCAACGAGGAAACATAACCTACAAGGTTTCTTGGGTAAAAGATGAAAGTAACTTCTTATATTTGATTTTTATTGCTATAAGATATCTCTTATAGAATACATGTAGGTATACAGGTTTAGTTAGGTAGGATAGAGTGAGGCTTTGTAATGAATGAAGATGTTCCGCGCTGTCATAATGTTAAAGCGTATAATATGTGTGATAACGTATACGATACATCCAATACCGTATATGCTAAAATCGCACAAGGCTTGGTAACGTTCAAACTTTCGCGAATACTTAATATGCTTTTCACACCCAGCCCAAAAACGCGTTTTCCTCGAAAACTCGTCAATGTATTCACACCGACCACCAACTCGTTTTCGTTTGACGTTTCAATCAGCTGTGCAATCGGTGCAAATCTATTTTGGTTACAAATTTCGATCGCATTAATTAACAAACAAAATTAATTGAGTGCATTTCAAAATAACATTAGTCCATCAATTAATTGTGGAAAATGTTTTAAGTTATGCTGAATTTGCTGAATATTGCAAAAGGTGTGTTTGTTCCAACAACCCCACGGTTGCAAGTCGTTTTCGTGGTGGGTTTTGGGCTCGGTGTGAGAAGCATATAAAACATAAACAACACTAATTAAGTGTAAGCGAAAAGCACATTACCACCCATAAAAGACAAATTCCTCCGAGCACATGAACATCATCCTTGATGAATCAAGCACAACACACATGAACCTGTAATCATTCTTCCACATGACTGTTGCATGACGACACCATAACAACAGAGGACAAAAAAAAACCCAAATCGCAAAAAATTACAAATCGTGTCTATAGCACCATTAATTTTCATTACCCTACCTCAAAGTAGCAATTTCGAGGAGCGAAGCTAAAGCGGCCACCTTACTTAACTCATTTTTATTGCCTTAATTCGCATCGACACCGGGCTCAGACGATTCTGCCTTCGATCAGTGTACAAAGTTCAATGAAGAGAAAAATTGTTGCAGTATCGTAAATTCAGGTGCGGTTTTGATCAGAACCTTCAATTGGTGCAAGAAAAAAGAAAAAAAAAAAAAAAACTAAAAAACAATTCACGGTGTTACGGCCCACCAAAGCATGTTGCTTAAACTTATTACGCTGCTGTTTCGATTGGTGGTTGCGTTGGTTTTCTTCAACAGTGAGAGTCAGTTTTATTGCTCGACATAATTATTGGTAAAGTTTTGGCAACAGAATAAGTGATCTATGTTAGTAGATCAGTTTTTTCATCTTTTTAAAATGTCTGTCATTAGTAGGTACCTATCGTTAAAAAATTTTGATCTGGTAAAAGGTTTTTTTTAGAAGATTGAAAATTCTTAAGGTGTATCCTAGGTATCTGTTGACTGATGCTTGCAGCTTTCTTGTGAACGTAGTGTTTATAACTTTTAATCCAGCATTCCAAAAGCAGCCTTACCTTAGCTGGCGATATCTGCAGATCTGCATCTGCAGATTCTCGAAAATGTCTTAAACTCTCAATGAACACTCAAGCTTTTGAATTAGTTCTCAATCTCTTAACGACACAAGCTGTCATTGGGTGGATTTGACAATCCAACAGTTTCATCTAGGACAATAGACTAAGCTTTACACATCCATCCATTGGGGATAATATTGGCGAAAAACAAATTTTATGCTCAACAGTTACACGCTGGGATGTCTTGTGAAAGTAACCCTAAAGTGTAATTTGTGTTTTTAAGGGTGTTAAGCCTTAGGCCCGTCACTTAGTTATTAATCGCAATAAGCATTGACCTACATTTGCCTTCCGCATAGTCAAAAAACTTGATATTTTCTAAAACCTACTATTGGATACATCTATAAAATTGTCGCTCAATGTACCTTCACCCAAAGGTAGCTTGTAACAAGTTGAACGTCACTTTGGCAGCTCCACATACTAGCTCTCGGTTCAGCTTGCTTAGATTTCTTTCCGATAATTTCTTCAATGCAGACCGGACCGTACCACATGAACATTGCAGTGCGCTGTGGGTTAGAAGAGCCATTGAGGATCTAGCCTATAGTTCCGCAGAGGATGATGATGTAGGGGCCAGAGGCATTTCATAATGAATTGTGGGCAGAGTGTACACAACTATTTTTTACTCGTAAACTGAGGTCTCATCCTCGCAGAGGTGAGTGCCAGATTTCCTTTCACTCATGATAGTGGAACATTAGGCAACCCTTGGATCCCTCAATGCATTTTAATGTCCACACATCATTAAGTCTATACAAAAAGGAAGCAGAACAACGAACCTCATCGGAGGATGTACAAGCACTCTTGCGCCTCCTTCCCGACCGAAAGTATTCTATGCCCGCGTGGTCTCTGCATAGGTCTTATCGCAATTAGATGAACGCAGCCGTGGAAGAGGATGGTCCAGTCCGAGTCGAGTGCAGCGGTGGGGTTACCATTCAATTAGATTTTATATCCGATTATGACTTCATGGTTTGGTTTATAATGTGCTGTGTGGTTAGCATAAAATATGAAACGAATTGTTGGACCGACTGCGAGGGGTTATCTTTCAAGGATGTTACGCTAAGGTCTTAACTTAATTTTAATGGGTTTCGAGTGCAAGATCTGTTCGTGCAGTGTTGCTGCGTTTGCTCTTTAAAATCATCACTCTACACAACGTTCACTTTGTAGATAGATTTATCTGGAAGAGGAATTGTAAGCATAGCACATGAGGGATACACATTTTTTCCCGAGCTTTGGTTTCGCGCAATAAATCCGAGAAGTGAGGTGGGGCATTAATAAAAAAATTGGCTTAGTGGGTTCGGACAGACAGACAGACAGACAGACAGACAGACAGACAGACAGACGGAGAGACATCCGAGCGAAACTAATAAGGTTACGTTTTTTCCCTTTGGGTACGTAACCTTAAAAATGCTGTTCACGAAGGAAATTCGACGGTGCATTCGTTTCACCTTTTTGACTTTTGATCTGAATTTGTCTCGTTCTATGGTCTTGGTGGTGCAGGGGAGGCTTTATTAGATTCTAGCAATGAATGTGTTGACAAATAATTCCTCAGACCTCCTAGGTTGCTGCATTTATTATCTCGGATGCAGATGCATTTTATATGATTGCAAATGTTGTACGAAAGATCATCGATACGGTCAAAAGTTGCATTGGCTTTGAGTATTCTCGTGTTTTCAGTGGAGCTCCTGACTTGAATTGCCTGGCAGGTACATATACAGTTTGTGTAGCTATTACATGGAGGTAGAAAACTTGAATACGCTCTTATTAGAGAACAATTTCTTAGCCATGAGGTCTTTGTTTTATAGCTTGTTCATTTGTTACCACTCGACTGACGAAGATGTCAATTTATGGACGGAACATTGTTTAGGAAGTCGATAGGTATCCTTATTGTTTAAATTCAGCAGTACAAGACTTGAGAGTAATATCAGTTTCTCCGACAGAAGACAGACAAATTCTTGTTCATAAATATTTTGCACTACAACGAACTTGTGTGTATGGTTTTGTAGGCTGTCAGCTAATCGATCTACTGATAGACTTATGTCGATTGTCCAGACAGACATGCATCTATTCAATTCAAATTCCGCTTAGCCGGTGGACATTAAATTTCAATAAACACAGACGGGCTGCGTAGTCGTTATCGCAGTTGTTTTTTTTTTCCCCGAAATAACTACACCGATTTGACTAATCTCTAATTTCAAGCGCACTCTTGAAACTGAAAAGGTCCGATAACGATAACAGATCAAACATTTACAAGTTGTACTCATATTTGACCAAATCTTAGAGCGAACAGTTGTTAACCAACAACCAGTGAATACGGGTCGAAAGTAATGGCATTCTTTGTGTTTATCGTAGCAATATTTCTTGGCGGCTTTCTGCTCAAATTGCATAAGGACTACGTTATTTTGGCATGTTCCAAGCGATTTAAACTAGTCAATGGCGAGGATATCGAAACGATAGCACCGATTGCACCCGGCAGGAGTATCTTCGGGAATAACATGGATTTAATATCTTTGAAGGGTGGTAAGTTTATAAATATATAGTTAATGTGCGGTACCATAAGGCTTTTAATGTTTACAAACAAGTTCGACATTTGGTCTCCAGCTAGTAAGATAATCAACAAAGCATACAATGCTTTCGGAACAAAGTGCAACTTAATGTTATTAATGCTAGATGGTGCGTACTCAACAAAGATCTTAATAGGGATCTAAAAGCTATAAATAGTAAGGCGCGATGTGAGTAAGTTCGAAAGAAGACAGTAACTTAGGCTTCGCAGCATACTAGCTGAGACTTAGTTGAACTGCTTAGGAATAACAATTATTTATTAAGAAGACCAAGAAGAGTAAAACTCTTCGAACCTTGCAGCCTATGAAAATAAAAAATAAAAATGTATATTCATTACTATTCATGATCAGACAAAAAAAGTGATACGATTCTGATAAACTAAACCAAAAATGACCAAAGTCAGTTTGACAACTAGGTTAGGTGTGATTAATGAAAACATGATTAGATCATTATCTGGGTGTTTGTATATAACGATTTCAAGTCAGGCACTATCTCAAGATAGTGCAGAGTCATGCAATGAGTTTCAATAATTTGTAGAATTATAAACACTGATTATTTTTAAAGTTCACTTATTATTTTGTGGGTGGAACCTTAGCATTAAGCTCGTTGGCTGACTCGTATCAACCATTTTGGTTCCGTTTCATCTATGCCCGCTGTCATGGGTGAATTTTTGAATTTAGCTTTAGCAGATTTGGATGAAATTTCTTTTCCAAAAGAACTCTTTAGTTTCCGAAAAGGCTTTAGCGTTTGTTGAATAGTTCTTAGAAGATCAATTGACGATTTGTTTGCTCTAACTTTTGGCCGAAGATTTAGATTTACTATTTCAGATTGGGGTTGAACGCATAACAACAAGCGGCATATAGGTCATTCAAGGTCGAATAGTGCTATTGGTGGACTATCAGCCGATTGCACCCATACAAGATTTGCTCAAGCTTTCTCTAATCAACCAATCCGACGAGCTGTTTCTTCGTATCACATACGGCGTCAAACGGGTCAAAGCCTTTGACGACGAAAGATGTCGGTTTTTTTGGATAAGTTAAGGGGCGCAGGGACATAAGTCCACGAGACATAAGTTCATAATGGACTTGTGTCCCACTTCGGTGGGACATAATTCCACTTTTTGATTATGGATTTATGTCTCATCGAAGCGGGACATAAGTACAAAGCAAAAATGTTGGGCCTTATGTCCCACCCAACTATTTTAAAATTCAACAAAAAATATAAGTAAAATACCTCGCACCCACCCCGTAATCCAACAGTAAACCCAAGCAGGGGGGTTGCAGGGGGGCACCATGCCCCCCCATACACATTTCATAATACAATGGTAGCAACTCGCGTGCGCCTAATTTGAAGTATACGATGCCTATTGGAGATCCACGACGTTTTGCTAAATATTATCTATGGTAAAATTTGGGACTAATGTCCCATCTTCGACAAAACAATTTCGGAACTTATGTCCCGCTTCGATGAGACATAAGTCCATAATGAAAAAGTGGCCTTATGTCCCACCGAAGTGGGACGTTAGTCCATTATGGACTTATGTCTCGTGGACTTATGTCCCTGCGCCAAGTCAAGGCACCATCATCCATCACGTAAAACTAGCTCACATAATTCAGAGGTAGGGCTTTATGGAAAAATTTGAGAAAGGTTACTAAGAACGGGCCCGAGGCGAAAAAGGTGCCTCCACATAAAATACTACTATGTATAGCAAAAAAAAAAAAAAAAAACAGAGCAACAAAGACATTTATCTCAAAAAACAAATCTTTTATATGGCTGCATTCTTATTCTTTCAATAATAGCCTTTCCACTCGTAAACTTGTACGAAAACAGAAGTTTTCCCATACATATTTCAGTTGGCAAAACATTTTCCATGAAACCACGAAAGCGACTTCCAATCGTTGCGTTGTTGACAAACACACCTATTGCAATATTCAGCGAATTCAGCATAATGTCTGACCCAACAAATGTCACAACTTAAAACTTTTCCACAATTAATTGATGGGCTAATATTATTTTGAAATTCAATAAATTCATTTTGTTTGTTAATTAATGCGATCTAAGTTTGTAAGCAAAAAAGTTTGCACCGAAGTTTCACGACTATCTACTGTTTCACAGCTGATTGAAACGTCAAACGACAACAAAGTTGGTGGTCGGTGTGAATGCATCGACAAGTTTTCGAAGGAAACACGGGTTTCGGCTTGGTGTGAAAAGGCTATAAAGATTACAATCTTACTTAAACTGCAAAACGGGACATTTTGATAATTTTCCAAAAAGTAGGGGCCAAGGTCCTGAGGCTCAGAAAGGGAAAATGTGGCCCCTAAAAAGACTTTGCGTTCAAACTGGTGATAACGAACTACGTATAACCAGTGGTCCAGTGTTTTAATACCACAGTGAGAAAATAAAATAAAATAGACTATAGCTTTCTATAAGTAAAAGCCTTTTTTCGAATCGGTTCCGAAATTTCGGAGGTTATCCTCTACAAACAAATTGTACCTTTTTATCATAAACTAACTAAACTAATTAATAGTTAGTTTATGCTTTTTATATACTCGTAATGGAGAGGATTAAAGGAAGATCTTTTTCATGTTTAAACTTACAACCAGCGTAGCCGCTTAACAGCTTTTTTTCGCGTAGATTCCTTAAAGAAATATTTTTTTCCAGTGGATTTAAATTTCGAAAAATGCATTAGGTTTTCTGCAATTTAAGCAAAGCACGCGTAATTTTGTAGCTGAACAAATTTGGTGTAGTGAGGAAGACAATAAGCTCAAGCTCCGGTCAGTGTTGACCAAAATAATACAATAACAAGCGAAATAAACGAAATCCCATCTATGTACTTGTTGGAATTGGAATCCTATTCTATCAGTTTTATTTTTCAGACGGAATATTTGCGTACTTCCGTAAGATGACTGCGACTCTTGGAAAGAGCTACGTTCAGTACTTAATTGGGATGCCAACTTACAACGTCATCACTGCTGCAGATGCTGAATTGATATTTAATGATAAAAGGCTAATAACCAAGGGGGTGCTGTACACATTCACTATTCCATTTATACAACTTGGTCTTCTCACAAGCACAGGAGCCAAATGGCATTCACGAAGGAAGATGTTATCTCCTGCATTCCATTTTAACATTTTGGAAAGATTTTTGGAAATTTTCAAGTAAGACCGTTTTTAACAGTTATATCCTTAAATAATTGATTCAATTTTCTAGGGAAGAGGGTCAAAAGTTTGTCAATTTGTTAAAGAAGAGTGACGGTAAAGAAATTTCATTGAGCGAGCTAATACCGACAGTAACTCTTAACGTCATTTGTGGTAAGAAATGGAGACTTGCATCTGTTCGGGACTTTATTATTTTTCCTTTAGAAACTGCATTGGGAGTTAAGCTGGATGAAATGAAAGATGGTGCTAAGTACAGAGAACACCTGAACAACATAGAGAGAGGACAGATCAAGCGAACATCGAACCCCATGTACCTTAGCGACTTTTTGTGGAAGCACCTTGGCAATGGCAAAGAATACCAGCCCAGTTACGATGGTGTTCATCATTTCTCTAGCGAAATCATTAAAAAAAGACGAGCTATGTTCACAAAGATGGAGAACGAAAAGCAAGCTGATGCTTCAGTCGAAAACGAGAATGACATGTATGTATGTGGGGAAGAACTGTTGTCAATTAATTTAAGATCTAGTTTCATGTCAAAGAAGCAAAGGTACGCAATGCTGGACACGTTGCTGATGGCGGAAAGAGAAGGTCAAATCGATCATGCAGGGATTTGTGAAGAAGTCGACACGTTTGTCTTCGAGGGGTTCGACACCACATCGATGGGTCTGATATTCGCAATTATGAACTTGTCTTTGTACCCAGAACTGCAGGAAAAGTGTTTCAAGGAAATTCAGTCCGTAATTGACGGTAAGCTTTGCAAGAATAATTTTGCCAAGTGCGTACATTTTCCCCCCTTCCAGATGACCTGACATCACTAACAACGGAACAAGTCAGTAGGCTTGAATATTTAGACCGATTTATGAAAGAGTCTTTGCGAATGTTTCCATCGGTTCCGGTTATAACCAGACAAGCTGAAGAGGAAGTAGTGCTTTCTAATAAAATTATCCTTCCTAAAGGATCGCAGATCAATATTCACCTGTATGATATTCTACGTGACCCCAAGCAGTTTGAGGAGCCCAGCAAGTTTAACCCAGATCGGTTTCTTCAAGGCAACACCAGTGGTCGGCACCCGTTTGCCTACGTTCCATTCAGTGCTGGCTTCAGGAATTGTATTGGTACGTACATAGTTACTCGGAACGGTTGCACTCAGTGAACTTTGAAATATAAATTTTTTACAGGTCAGAAGATGGCAATGTTGGAAATGAAGTCACTTCTGGTGTACGTGCTGAAAAACTACAATATCTCCCAAGTGGGAAACCCTCACAATTTTACATATAACCAGGGTTTTCTGCTCCGTGTTACACAAGACGTAAGAGTACGAATTGAGAAAAGGATATAAATGTTTGCTGTTTCGTAATATTAGTATTGTATTCTAAGTTTTGGTGTGGAAATAAACTTATATCAAGATAAATAAATGACACTCTATATTGAATTGGAAACCTACCTAAGGCGGGGAGTGCTAAACGGTGGGTGCTAAAGTTTGACGGAGCATAAGGGCCTCGTAAACTTGTGCAGCTAAAAGTGGTAGATTGGTTTGCTAAAGTCCTTCATGCAGTCAAAAAACAATGCTTCTAAACTTGTTTCGAGGACCATCTAACGCATTTTAATCAGCTTCAAAATAGGCTTCGAATGTTTGTAAAATCAGAAAAAAATTGCTCTAATACTGGCTTCAACTATGCACTACCTCAGAAAAAAAGGAAAAGATTTGTTTCAAAAGGTTAAAATGTAAACAAAATTATAATTGTTTGAAATCGAATAGCGATAGATAACAACGGCAGACAAAAAAAAAGCACAACAAATTCCGCGCGATCTTAGGCGAGGTCTTCCTCTACTGTGTAGACCCTCCGGGTTGGATTCGAAGACTCTGCAGCGTCCAATGCGCAGTTTTTTTTTTTTTTTGACTATGTGGATGTCGATGTACAGCTCGTATAGTTAGTCGTTGAATCGTCTCCTCCAAAACCCATCAACGCAAACGGGACCGAGAATCTTACGAAGAATTTTCCTCTCGAAATTACCAATGATATCTTCGTCCGCTTTTGAAAGAGTCCCTACTTCCGATACGTAGAGCTGAACTGGGATTGCATGTGTTGGCTTGCGAGTGTCGCACAATTCTTTCAAGATGTTGATGTTGAAAAAATTACAACAATTCACTCAAAAATTATAACCCAAAATTGCTTTAAAAATCACATGGAAGCATCAATTTGAAAATAGCTTCGAAAAATATTCTAAATACTGTTCCAAAAGGAAAAACAAAAAGCATTAAGAAAACTAAGGGAAGGGCTTAAAGCCATTCAGAAAATAAGCAAAAGCATTGTTTCAAATCGCTGAAAAACTGTTCAAAAAATCAACCCAGACAAGAATCCGCATCTCAATTCATGATGCCAAGACCAATCTGTGGGCTTCGGCTACCAATAAGCATAATAAAAACGAATATCAAATAAGAAGTTCCATTTTTACAGGGAAACCAAAGGACACAATCAAGGCAAGCTAATAAAAGGTAAATCTTCCTATGCTTTTCTTTATTAGTATTTTTTTCTTTTATAAATTTCGGTTACACAATTGTTCTATACAGACCTTTTCCGAATGATCAGTTTCTTTCTTTTCTTCGAGTCATCTTTTTTTATTATCGTATGTGATTTAAATGTTTGTCTTTCGTCTAGTGTTTTTTGTACAGTAGTTAGCTTACACTAAAAACATTATGGCAAACAATTCAAAAAAAAAAAAGACGCAACTTCAATTAAGTACAGGTCAGATTCGACTGGTCACCACACGACCTCCCCCCTGAATATAGTTTAGTGTGCCTAACTTTATGTGCTAGGCGTCCAACAGTCAGGGGAATGCGTCTTTTAACATTCCAATTCTCTAGATAGCCAAATAAAAATGCAAATAAATAAACTAACCTTGGGGTAAACGTCAATTGCAAAGTCACATTCTATTTGCACATTTTTGACTTACTTTTGCAATCGAAGAGAGCTTCATCTATTCAAAAATGCAAAAAAAAAAAATGGTTGGTCCAGTCCACCGCCTTCCGAAAATCATAAACCTGGACACCACCGATCACTTTTGAATGGAGTAAAATCTGAAACCCCCTCTCCAGCCGAGTGGATGAAGTCGACTTTATATTGTATTTGTAAATGCAATGCAATTAATTTAATAATCCAATAAGGGCTGTCATTAATCTGATTTTCCAATGTGTCGACGTAGGTAGTACAAGACCCATTAAGCAGTGTTTTATCCTCCGATATAGGATACACCCTATACCACTTTGCCTATCTTTCGACACAATCACCTACGAAAACCTATCACCTCGAAATATTACTGTCATTTCTTATACAAGTATACCTACAAGCTACAACACATAGGCATTAATTAAATATTCCATTTTGGTTTTGATAATTAAAGTCCCCCCCGGTATAATATAGTGGTAGAAATTAATTCCCTATGCATAAAGGATTAGGTGCCATATTCGTACATGCACGAGTGTGGACTATTCTGATGCTATGTTGTCCTTTTTCATCAGTGGTGGACTGTTTGGTGCTGGTTCCGGCACCGTCGTACGTTACGCTTATAAATATGTGGAGGACTGGAGGATAATGCTGCGGCTGCGGTAGACGGACAGGTAAATTACCATAACCTTAATGAAATGGAAAACCATAGAGACTGATAAATATTTTATCAATTGGCTAATCCTGGGTACGGCACACAACCCGCATACGGTGAACACAGACATCGTCCGAGGCAACAACGTTATCTGTTCTACCTCAGCTCCTTGGAGTTTGTTGGAAAACCTCAATTGTTCAATTGTGGGCAGAGCTTTTGCGAGAGATAAGAACGAAAAATAATATAAATTGAACAAAGGACTATGGGGCGGCTCAGCAGCAGCTTTGCACAAATCCTTTTGCACAAATAAATTGCGGAGATTTCTTTTCGACGCCAGATTTGATGCGGTTGAGCGTTAAAAGGATACGAAGCCGCTTTAATTTATCGGTCCGTCACCCCTTTTTTGTTGCATTATAAATCTTTTTTGTGTGCGTTCGGCGTTCCTGAGCAGGATTAGAGTGGTGGGCGTACTTTAAATCCGTTTTCTCTTATATTCGTCTTATTTTCAAAAAAAAATAAATAAAAAAAACCTCTGCAAGGATTCTTTCTTATTTTTGTTGATTCACAGTGGTAGGATTTTTTTGTGAAGGGTTTTTGCAAGAAAGGGAGAGTGTTGTCAGTGTGACAAAGGATGGAGTTTACATTCCTATCATTTTTTTTACTTTTTCCAATATGTAGTAAGAAAAAGATATTGTATTTGTATAAAATTTCGAACTCGAGATGTTAATGAATTCTGGCATTGCGATGATAGAGGAACTCAAAAAAGTGGGTCGCGAAATTCTGTCCGTCAGTCTGTTTGTCTGTCCGAATGCTACCGAGGCCTACAGCCTAAACGGCTGTCCTGATTTAGTTCAAACTTCGGATTTGGAGCTCGTGGGCCTACAGTTCGCTGCGGTTTTTTTTTTGTGCACGGTAACCATAATTTTGACCTGATACTTCACATACAAAATTTTCGTATCAGTTTCATTTGTTCGAAAACGGTTTTAACGATTTAAAAAAATATATATTTCAGCTTAGGTATTTAGGCTAAAAAAACGGACAACTGCACTTTCGAAATTTGGACATATCTCAAAAACGGTCTATACCCACTATTTTAACAAAAATAAATTTCTAACATAATACGGTCATTTGAAACTTAATAGCAAACTTAGTTTTTGTTTATATTATCGTAAATTGGTTTACTAAAAAAATCTGTTTTTAAAAATTGTGTTTTCAAATGCATACCTAGAGTAAAATTGACATCGTCAAATTTATTGCGTCCTTAATTTTCAAATCGAAACACCGAAAGCCCTTATTTTAAAAACTGCTCATATCTCGAAAACCCGTTTTTTTTTCGATTTGGATAAAGCTTTAAAACAGAGTACCTATACATATTTCTTACATCCCGGAAAAAATCCTGTATTCAGATAAACAGTTAAGTAATAATATAATATATTTTACAAACTAAGCATTGCAATATTTGTTACTGTTTCTTATGGATAATTTTAGAAAAACCGCTCTATAGATTTTAATAGAACTGATTACCTGAGATAATATTAGTTTTCCAACTAAAAACCCTTTCTTACGAGTATTTTTTCTCGGAAAATTCGAATAATTCACCTAAAGTAATATCAACCATTTGGAGCCTTACACAATCAGAAAGAGCTTCCATATAGTACAATAGGGTAGGGGTGCAGGGAAATAACTTCCGGGGCAATAACTTCACATGGGAAATAACTTCACCTTGAGTGCGAAATAATTTCACTTTTTGTATGTTACGTTATTTCCCACTATTAGTGGGCAATACCATCAACACCAATTTTGTGAAATTATTTCCCAACTACAATTTGAAAATACACCCAAAGTTACAACTACTCCCACCCTCAAACAGTGACTCCAAGTCGTTGGGTTGCAGGGGGGCAACATGCCCCCCATAAATTTTCCACTGTTTATGAATTGTAGGCTTACATATTATTATGTCGTCGCATGTTGAGAGAAATTATTTCCCAAAAAAAGTGTTTGCTCACTTTCAATGGGAAATAAATTCACTTACTTTATGTGAAATTATTTCCCAGAAGTTATTTCCCATGTGAAGTTATTTCCCTGCACCAACAGTAGGCGCTTACAACTCTCTAACCAGAACTTGCGACAATTGCCTGTTACTGAGAGCTTCAACTTATAAAAACTCACATTTTTGTTCGATTTATACTGCCGTGCGAAAAAAAAATGAATAACCCAAAATTGAATTTTATTCCTACATTTTATAAACCGCTTTATATAGCTTTTCAGATTTTTACCTACCCACCTAATAAAATAAGACAACAACCAACCAAACTTTTGATGAACGAGAAAGTTTCGTTCGACTCAGTCGTGCACTTTATTATTTTTGCTCACAGTTTATGTTGTGCCAAATTAAGTATGGGTAGGTATTCATTTCCCTTTTTAATTTGTATTGACAGGGTTTTGGTATTCGGTATAAATATGAGCGAAATGGACTACGAATTCAATTCAAGTATATTCAAGTCTTTGGAGGTAGATTCACTTGTCCGCGAATCGCTTTAAACAGAAAAGTATGCCTGAGATGTTTTAAAGGTAAATTATTAAAAGCTATTTATACGGTGTACGCCTTATGTCAAAAGTAAAAACAGGCTTAGGTGGCCAAAAATACATATTTCTTTCCCATAGAAATACGCCCTGATTGCAATCTTAAGGCTTGAGCATCTTCGCATAGCGAGAAAGTCGGCAAACACAGGGTTTTACCCAAACTTATATCTATTAGATCCTTATGATTAGTTGCGTAATTTTTTATTTGGTATGAAAGATTGAGACTAAACTTCAAAAAGGCACCAATTCCAAGTAGGATTTTATATTGTCATTAATATCTTCAGCTCAAGTCCTTTCCTTATGCTCTCTATTTCAACTAAGGGACATATGTGCCTGTGCAGTCCCTATTATCCTCTGGCCGGAAAATATGTTTGTATTTTCCCAAATGAATGTTTTTATCAAGGAAGCCATGTAACAGCTTAAACGAGGATTAAGCATTGTAACAAATCAAATTTAACAGGCAAAAGGTATTAGTATGTCAAGATGACGAGGTGGTATATACGTCCGCCATATGTCCTCTTGTGTACAGTGCACGTAGTTTGCATGTTGACGAAGTAATAAATAACCCCTATCGGGGTCGGTAATCTTTTCCTACCATATGGAAATATGAAATTGTATGCCATTAAATGTTAAACATAAAATATAGCTAAGTCCCATTCAAGTGGTCTCCGAGTCTTCAAGTATCCTGATTTGCGCTATTATTTCCAAAAGCTTGTGCAGAGGATAATCCGAAGTAAGGAGAAAAATTTAAATATTTGAGAAATAAATTCGTCTGCTGATTCGATAACAGCAGAAGTAAGGAAACGATTTATTAATATGGGTGTTGAAAGAGTCATCGTTGGTTTTTGTAAGGTATCATAGTTGGATTGGACACTGGAGTATCTCGTGAGGTATACGATTAAGGGACCAGGAGAGAACATCGCATTTTATAAAAATAAAATAGAGAATAGGTAAAGTACTGACAGTTGAGAAGCCCATGATAGAGGATGTAGAGGGTTCGAAAATGTTTCAAAGAAAAGTTAAAAAGAAAGTGTCAGGTTTGAAACGATGAACAAAGAAATTTTGCAATTAAGCAAGTAGTCGATGTAAAGAATATAGAAAAACAGGTTTTGCAGATTGTTCAACAAGGAAGCCGAACCGCTGTCAGGCTCAATGAATCAACATTAACAATGAAAGCCAAGATTTCAACCTTAACATTGGCCAAAGGTGTCTGACACCGGCGAAGATTTTCTTTTACGTTTACGACGCGTTTAAAATTTGTTCGCACAGTATTATAAAAGACAGGTTTACTTGTGAATAAGGACAAAACCAAATATGTTTACGCTGTCATTTCAAGAAAAATCAGAGCGAACGTCACAACTTCGAGAAGGTGGCCACTGGTTAAAGGCTGCGGCTGCGCTATAAACATTGAGTCGACTATTAGAAAATAAGAGAAGAATTACATTTGCCAAATTTTTTGGAGAGGGAGGGCAATATGCAGAAATACAGTAAAAACCAAAGCCACTATGATATAGGGTTGAAACCGCAATGACGTTAGTGAGGGCGGAAAAAGTCGTCGCTTGGTCGCTTTCAACGTAGAAATCTTTCGGTCCCGTTTGCGTTGACAATCTTTTGTTTAAGTCCTTAGCTCTACAATTATGAGAACATTTTTATCATGCATCACATCTGGCTGGGGGTTTCTGCGGAAGCAAAAAGTCGGAAAAAATATATATAGCTAGGTTACGTAGACCGAATGGACAACAATACTGTTTAGCTGATCTGGCTTCCCAAGTCATGCTATAACAATAATTAACTAAACTTGCTTCTCAAGTCTTGATGCTATAAAACAAATCGTTTATAAACAGACCCTCAGGCTATATTTGGTACATTTAGCAATAATCTAGTACCTACCTTTTGTGTAAGCTGCGTACTCACGATTTTCCTTGCATACCTTTCCTGGTATTTTTGTCAACGGAATTCAGTCATTCCATAATCGACCATCATCGCTACCAGAGTACCAGCCATTTAAGATATTGCGAAAGCTTTTATTTTTTTCGGGAAGATTTTTTGATTGGATCGACCAAAGAATTTTTCCGTGGTAAACAAATACTTCTGACCTAAATAATTTTGAATTTAACTACAGAAAAGCTACTCTGTGGGTAAAGGAAGAACTTGTCTTCGACGGCGGGTGAAATTAGAAAGGGACTACAAGCAACATGAACAACTCTAACTGAAAGGGCCTGGTTGGCTGAGGCTCAGGTTTAGCTTGAAATTTAGCGCCACTTATGAACAAAAGTCATTCAATAATCTCGCACATTAAACACCTATCCAATGTCCAAAGCAATCTTCTTAATTCAACCGTTCGCATCAAATTGTAGCTCTCTTCCAATTGCCCGAAAATTAACCTTTTTCCAACCAGTGGATATAAGAAGCCTGGTCTAGAGTTGTATGGACATGTTGCGCCCACTCTTTACAAATTAAGAGTACCTACACTAGGACGAAAACGTGAATTTTCAACCAAAAAAATTCCTTTCCCTATAACGCCTGGGACATATTGAGACAAGTTCTGTGATCTGGACATCGTTTGTCCAACAAAAAAAAATCATTAGCACCGAGTTCAAAGGCAACCCAAAATCACCACCTCAAACAGCAATTGCTATTGACAGCCTATAATTTGATCTCTCAGCATAAACACAAACCGCTTCTAAAAGTATCCATTATCCACCGACATTATATGCATTTAACGCAAGAGCATTCCCCACAAACTGTTATCTGCTGCTAACCGAACGGATATCCGTGTTTAAGGTCACAAGTGCCTCGAACAATTGCGTGTTCTGTGCACATGGATGGCGTGAGCCACTCTGCAACATAAAACGCTGACAAGCACCAGCTTTGGAACCCTCCCGGTCCCGCGTGCCCGTCAGAGCTCAATAAAAAAAATAACAATAATGATGCTTGAATTTTAATCCCCACAATCTCGAGTGCTGCCTTGGCTGCCCCCTGCTCCCCGTCCCACTGTCGCTTAACATCCTGCAATTGGCTTAATAATTGCTCCAATAATCGTAAAAAAGTTGTACGTTGACTCCAACCCTCCAAATTGGGGCGCCTGGGAGCTGGAAGGCTTTGAGTCGTTTCACTCGACGTCTGTTTCTGATGTGTACGGCCCGTTTACGAGCTGCCGAGGGTGGCTGTGTCGGCAAGGATTCAGCTACCCCTAAGGAGACACAACACGTTGTCCTCATCCAACAGCAGCAGCAACAACAACTGCTCGTAATAACTGTAATAGCAGTTATAACTTTCGCCAACTGAGAACTGACTGTGTGTACCTAGTAGGAGTAGAATCGTGTTTGTGCCCATTTTGTTGGCCGTGTTATTAAAAGGCATTCATGCCAAAGTTTGCCTCGAGGGATGCAAGTCAGCTCACGGGGAGACGCAGACGGCCTGCGTGGGTACTCCCCCCGGCTATGTGTGTATTTAATTTTTGCCTTTTTTGATGCCCATCGAGTGGGTGACCTTTTTGCTGGTCGGATACGAAATGATTCGGTTCGAGTGGTCTGCACAATCGGACCATTCAGACTTGAAAATCCGTGATGATGTACCAATTCCATGGAAATTGCTTTGATCGCTGATTACGGGTTTCAAGAGTCCTTCGAGGGGATTTCACTGTCTGAAATGGGACGCGCTGAAGTGGGTGCAATTAAATTTCCCGTTTCGTATTCACTTTTCACTGCAGAGCGGCATGAGTCGGGCGTTGAAAGGAAAGTGTTCATAGTATACAAAGTAAATAAAATGAGGGACTATATTGATGAGTCCTTGTCACATGTGTTTTTCAGATTGAACGGCAGACGTTAATGGAATTTTTAATTTGAATTTTAGCAGTGGATAGGAGTTAATAACGACTGGCAGAGTGCTGCCGGGAAAGAGCGATGCAGTTTATTACGTCATGAACGGAATGGTATATATTATTTGCTCAGGTGTATGTCCAGCATTTGAGCTAAGTAGGATGACTGCCGTCATACGAGAACACAATGGGGATTTGAATATGTCAGTGCCAGCAGTACATTGCAACTTACGTCTAATGCCTGTCGTCCACTGCATTTGCAACGCATCAAATTTAAGATGCATCTTTTTTTGCTTTAATGTACGAGGTGATGAAATCTGTCCAATTGGCGCATTGAAAATATCTCAAGACTGCATTGATCAGCAGGTGCACGAGTTTCTGTTGTGTAACGTGTTGAGCAACTATCTGAAAATGGGTCCGCTGTAGGTTGTCTTTTCGGCGCATTGCTCAAGTTGATAGGTCCGATAAAATTGTGCAGTATTATGAATTCTAATGCAAAACCATACACTGAGGTCGGGAATGGCACTGTCGTTGCTTTTTTATGGTGGCTATTTTGGCCAATAACAGTCGCATTTAAGGTATCTCCTAAACGTTCAACGCGTTGCTCAACGCTTGATGTATATTGGTAAAGTTTTGATTAACTTGTTGCGAAACCACATCGACAACGCAGTTCAGCAGTAGGTTTTCTTACCAAAATAGCATAAATAAACCAGGTGTACGATGATATTCAATAATCCAAATCCAAAGAGGTCAAAACGAGTTGAACACACATGTTTTGAATTTCGAGTTATTTATGTCTTTGTGAGCATTAACTTTGAACGCTGGTGTATCATTCTTCCAATTTTGAAACATACAAAAAAGAAAAGCTGTTCAGCTCAACTTAAAAAAAAAAATAAATCCAGAAGAATAAACATTTTCCATGGTTTTAAGGTTTATACTTTTGAAGACTAAAAATTGTTTATTTATTTTGAGAGATAAATAAACAGCTGAAAGCATTAAATCGAATCAATTGTGAACGTAGTGTACGACCGCTTTAAGTTTAGACACATTTTGTTCATGGTTTGGCTTCATTTTCGATTCTATGAAAAAAAAATTACAACGATATATTTAATTTAATTGCAGTCATTGGCACATCCGATCATAAAGTCCCACAGCACACTTCCACAATGAATTTCCCTAGCACACTATATTATTTTCCCTTACATTGCACTTCCGCTCTATCAGTACTTCCCAGCACATTTAGCTTAAGCATCATACAGCATATTCACCAATTGTCATTGACCTACCTTCATATTTTTGCAGCTACGCAATTATAATGTAATGTAGACTTAAGATAAGATAGGAAAAAATAAACAGAATTCTATCATATCTATTCATTTATAGTTACAACGTTTACGGTCGAGATAACATAACTATAAACGGGAAGCAGATATTTTCCTTAGTTCTGTGAGAGATCCCAATACCTTACTTAACTCTAAAACTAGATCTGTTCGAAGTGGTGTTTTGTCCTCATGTCACCATATGCTTCAATTTGCTCTCAATAACTGACAGATCCATTTTAATCGCCTCTGCTTGAATACTTGCAACTAATAGCCGTATTTTATTATCAGCGTGATCTGATCCGAATCAGATTACGAAAATAAAACAATACGGATCATAGACAAACTTAATTTTCGAGTTGTGGCAACAGTTGCTTTCAAAAGAGGACCATGCCACCAGCCATGTTGCAAGCATTCTGTACAACGTGACGCCACAATATGATGTGACACTTCAGTTGCTTGTTGGGGCTGTTGCCATATGAATCAAATTAATAATTTTTATTTTTGAAGGTGACAGTTTTTTAAGAATTAATTTAAAGTGTTTACAATCAGTTCGAAATATAATGAAAACCGCAGTTTGCACATCTGGTCCGCTTAGATTGGAATTCTTAGACAAGGCATTATATTTTTCTTAATAATAGCATAGTTGTCTCTCTGCACACACACACAACACATTTGATAGTTAAAATAAAATCGTCGCTTCACATAAATTTAAAGCTATTTTTCCAAAACAAACTCGGCGAAAACAGTTGCAGTTACATTTTTCTGCAATATTTTGTGATAAAAAAAATATTTTCCCAATAATTAGTTTTGAAAATAATTTAAAATTATGCAGCCTGCTAGTTTACATTTTTCATTAGATATTCCAAGATTTTCTGGACATTTGTACTTAAACAAAAAACAACTCTTACCTTTCTGCCGGGAAACTTGTGAAACAATAATTATTTAAGAACTGCGAAACATTTTTTGTTACATAAACATTTTTTTGTTAAATAAATGTTTATGAAACATTTACTTAAAAAATTATGGAATATTTCGCTGGGCTTGTCATACCTTTACAGAATTAAAAAGCAAAATCTTCAAGGGCGGGAAATTTATTGGATGCATAAAAAAGCTTATTGATTTTTTTGTGCTATGAAGAGTATTGAATTTTTTAGTCTGGCAACGTCACTGTGTGGCTTTCGTTTACAGGCACACCAACATTTAAGAACGAAACAAACGCCAAACAGCGCTGCGAGCAATAGAAATAATTTTCAGATAGTGGTTCATGATCTCGATGAGAAACAGGATCATATGCTGTTGTTGTAAGTGCATGTATATCGATGATCTATATAGATCATGGCTGATAATAAAAAAGGGCTAATGACACCAGCAAGTCATCATAAAAACAAGTTCCTGATCTGGCTTGGTGTGAAAAGCCTATAAAGCTGTCTCTGCTGCTCTGGTTTTTTGGTCTGCAGCAATGATTGATTGGCCTTATTTTTGGTACTCCTCATCAGACCAGCGGTTTCGTTTCACTCGCCTATTGAAATCCAAATATAAAATATTCAACCGACTGGGCGTCTCTTACTATTAGTTGCCCCTAATCGATCTACAACCCCCATCGCAATGTGCAAACGAATAACCTCAGCTATACCCAGTTTTAAGTCTTTTATTTTGTCCATGTTTAAATGGTAAACTGATAACTACCCAAAACAACGAATATTTTACAAAGTCATCATAAACCAACATTTCAATCCAACAAGTTATACAATATACATATACCCGCTTTCAGGACTCTAATGGATTAAAATGTTTCCATGTCTCCTTCAAATAGTCGCCCATCAGATGCCGCACAAAAAACCACATGTCTGCGTATGAATTATAATCCATCGTTGGTGTAATAGGATTTTCAAACATCTTGCATTTGCCGGTCTCTGGCGGTCTCTATCTAAAGTGAATATCGCCATTAAGAGTATATTAGTGCAAAAATGTGCTTGCGAATGAGCTATATATCTTCGGTCATAATGTGGTTGGTCAAAGATGCTTTTATGCCAGCGTCAGCGCTCCCTTGGCATCCGTTTTTCAAAAGCCAGTCATGTTTGCACCCATTAGGCACTACGAACGCAACCGAAACTGTCAATGCTGATGTAGTGATATGAGGAATTCAGCAGAAAGGACTTTGATTGATTAATGGATGAGGGACGTTGATTGACTGGAAGTACTTAATAATTACTGCATTCTTCAAGAGTAATTTAAATCACATCTATCGAGTTTCGAGTTGGTTGTGGCTACAGTTTGTTTAGATAGGTACAATTGGTAATGATTTCGGTATCTTTGCTTATAGAAGGTATTATTTGTTCATCGAGAAATAAGAACTATGGAAACAGAATTTAATCCTATACCTATTCAATATGACAGACTTTTCTTATGGTCGCTTGTTGGAGTTTACGAATTTTGTTAGCTTATTCAAAATCTCAGTTTTAAAAGGGAGAGACCATTTTTGTTGGCACGAACAACCCCGGAATGGAATATATTGAGCGAAAAATTCTTTCTAACTTGAGTGCAGATCTGCCGAATCTGTGTGGAGTTAAGCGCATGGCTCTGTAGTCCCAGCTTTTGCGTCCACCAGTTGGTATAAACGCATGAATATAGGTGGAGACGTTTATGGTCACAAATTGAAAGTTTCAGACCAATGAGAAAAGTGTCTGGGCTTTGGAAATCCATAATAATCTCAATCCGAAGTGCAAGGCGTTAACATTCATAACGTTCTAACAAAAAGTAGCAGCTTTAAGAGCCTAAAATTGTCACCTTACAAAAAAATAAGACCAATACTGCTTCAACACCCTGCAAGACTTATTTAATAGGTTTAATCTTTGGTGGGTGCGATAAGAGTATTCGATACAAAAAAAAAATGTGCCCGACGAACTGGGTTCGGCTGAGGTGTTCACTAGCCAAGGGTATTTTTGCTGCATCCTCAACTACGTAATAGGTTCAACAATTATAAAAGTTTGAACACAAAGAGTGTGTTTATAGATTTAAAAGACTTTTCAGAAATAAGTCAAAAGAAACGCTGATCTTTGAAAATAGCTATTATCAGCAGTTCTGTGCCAGCTTTCTCAATCGATTTTTAGGGCGATTTTTAACAAGCTTTTGGAGCTATTAAAAATAGCATTTTAAGATCCGTTTTTATGTGTTTTTTAGGTACTAGTTTAAAAATTCCTTTAGACTCTTATTTAATATTGTTTAATTTGAAAGTGGAATTTTTGGTGAGTGTTTAAGGAAGTAGTTTTTCTATTCGTTAATTTCGAAACGTTTTTTGAAAAGTTTCTTTTTGGAATCTTTCGACTATTATCGGGCGCCTTTTCTCAATTTTTAGGAGTGCTTTCTGGTGCGTGCTACCTATTATTTCACCTCCTTATTTGCACTTGCGTTGCAATTTAGGGGAGTGACATATTGCACAAGTGGCAAGTTCTAAGACGAGATCTATTTTAATCCGCTTTTAACCACTTTTTAGACATATTTTTGGTAAAGGTTCTTGAAACCGTAATTGCGTGATTTTAAAAATGCTTTTATGGTTTATTTCGACAATTTTTGGTGTGTTTCCTGATATCTATTGGGGCGTACTTTAGGAAATGATTTCCATGTATTTTGGAAGAGCTTTTAGGTTTGTCTTTTACTACAGTTCTTGGTGCATTTTAGTCCAACATTTAGTCGAAATATGTGCAATTTTTGACAAATTTTAAGAGGTATTTTGGAACGTTTTTCGTAAACTTATGGTCGAAATTTAGGCGTTCTTTTTGGTGCGCTTTTGAACAAGATTTAGTCACGATTCTTTTCGCTATTAGAAGTGTTCTTTTATTACCTATTTTGGCCTCTAGAAACTTTTGTTTGCATCTGTTTTAAGAGTTATTTATAAAACGCTGATTAATTCATTTTGGGTCGTAATCTTGCACGCGTATTGTGGCTCATGGCGCTTTTAATGAATGATTTTAAAAAAGTTTTGTGGAGTTTCCTTAATACTGTTTTTGATGTAACTTTGAAAATTTGTTTCTTTATTGTAAATTAGTTGGTGTTTTTGGCGATTTAAGAAATTCCTTTTTTTCTGTCTCTTGGATATCCCTTAGGGCGTATTCTTTTAAGCGCCATTTTAAGGCGAGGTTCGCGGAAAGTTTTGGCTTGGGCTTATTTTTTGTTGTGGGTTTTGTCTCTTTGCAGTTATTTTATCAAAGAAAGCTTTCATTTTCTTTTTTAGAAATGTTTTTATGGATTTTTTGCAAGTTCTTAATAGAGTCCTTTGGTTTGTTTTGTAATTGCATGCTTGGGAGTCTTTTCCATTACTTCTTTGTTTCTTCATATTTTGAAGGCATTTCGTTTGGCTCTGTGAATCGTTTTTGATTGTGACATTTTGAAAAATTTCTTGTTACATTTTTTTTTCGATTGCGAGGGTCTCTGGTACGTTTCTAATGCTTGATGAACTTTTATGAGCCTTTCGGGTATATATTTTTAATGTTTGTTTGTTCGAATGCTACGAATTCTCGCATATTATAACGTTTTTAAAAAAATGTGAGCTATTTTCGTGTCATTAAACGTTCCTTCGCGTTCGGCGATTTTTGGACGTTCTCAACGAGCACGTTTACGTGTTTTTGAAAGGTTTCTTCTTTTCGACAGTTGTTGACACAATCATGAATGATTTTTAGATATACTTTTGGGCGCTAGTTTAAGGGAATATTTTTAAAGCTTTTGTTTGGTTTCATCTAAACAATATACGCCCTTTGATTTGTTACACTCTACAGCCAGCTTTCGACTTTCCGAGTGATGAGCTCCACTTTTGCTGTCAAACTCGGCACAAGTTCTCCTCCTGCATCTCCGTGCAGTTATGTCGGATCCTCGTATTTAAATAAGAAGCTGCAGTAACTGCTTATAAGTTCAAAGCTTCAACCATCATCAAGAAAACAAGTGGTTGGACTTAGGCTCACAATATAGTTGTGGCCACATGCAAATTAAGCAAAAACTACAGCTGTCCAATATACATCGGTGTGCTCGAAGTGTCCCGCTGGAAAACAGGAATTTGGTATACAATGTACTACCTACGTCGTAGTTTTCTGAATCACTGCTTCGACAATAATTTTCTTATCTTAAAAGATCCAACCAAAACATTAATTTCATCACGTCGCTGCATCTTCTAAGTATGCGTATCTTTAATAAATCCTCTCCCTATCTTCACAATCTAATAGACACAGTCCTTTGAGCTCAACAGTCCCATGTATAACATTCAGCAGAATAAGTTAAATGGCCACCTTTCGTATTATCGTAATGCTGCCCGATTTTATCGGAATTGTCTTCAACCACGACCTAATGTGTGTCTGAAAGAAGAAACCATTCCCGATTGTCTCTCCCCATTTATTTCACTTCCTCTCACGTGCGCATCACTCATGTCATAGGTATTAGCCATGTAAATGGAAATGGGATAACATGTTCAGGAAGACAACGATCCTCTATATCTGCTCACAAAGACTTAGCAAATCGTTGCCTGAGAAAATTGTCATTTGTTTTATCCGTCAGTCATTAACAGAATCGTGATTAGATATGTGTCAGCCTCAACACGAAGTCTATAGATGCTGGATAATGGAGTGCCAGCATGAATATTTCCCGTAATCCAAATGGGGGGGATTATTATGTGCTCTCCCCATTCACAACTGGCGCGTAGGATAATGACACGCAATTCCACTTCCTCGCAAATTACGTGATTATTCCGAAAGCAGGCTACGCTAATTAGTAGTCCTTTGACGAAACCGAAAACCGAATGCGCAAATTTGTGCGAGAAAGGGAATCTATTGATTTGTGATTGTCGGCGATGGGACGTTTTCTGTAAATTCAATATTTGTAGGCGAATCGTACTCGGTGGAGCGTTTATAATGACTTTGGGGTAATGGTCCACAAAGGACATATAAACGGTTCAAGCTCTAATAATCTTAATTGACAGTCATTACTGGAAGGCAAGCACAAGTACTCGTACAAGTATGGGGCCGGATGAAGGGCGAATTTTTCAGCATCTCCTTTTGCGTCCCGCAGGTCACATAATCAGTTGGGAAGGGAGGGAAAATAAAACTTGCGAGGACTATTAAAAGTGGTGCAATTTATTTCCTTTGAGACGAAAATCCCGATTCAACGAATTCACTTAATTACGAAGCGGATCTAATTAGTTTTGCCTTTTTTTTTCTGCGGCAAAATGAGTCCATTTGACTTAAGGGCTGGAAGTGGCACTCTTAAGGGATGTGGAAGATGGCCTGTGCTTAGAAGTAATGGAGCTATTTTAAATGGAACTTTTTTTTTATATTTTTTTTGACTGATTGCTGGGCGAAGATAAGAAGTAAAAGGCTCTTACAGCTCTTGAATGTTTTACGTAATTTGGGCTGATCCATGACGGACCTTCAAATACAAGTCAAAAGAGCAAAAGTTTATGTGTCGCATAACAAGCGAAAGGCCAATATGACGGCTTAGATCGATGTTGAAATGGATTTGAAATGGTACTGCCTGTAAAACTCAATCCAGATCTACGTTCAAACATTAAATCCTTCAAACACATTACCAGAAGCTGAACCCTTCCTACCATCCAAATTCCTTATAAAATCAGCATTCATGCTGGCAACCCATGTTTCTGAGTTGTTTTTCAATTTCATCTGCTCCTATACAGCTTTTGGTTGCAGGACTGGGACTCGCCCACGCGCCATCACGAACCTCTAACAAATTAAGTGCACCTGTCACAACATGATAGATTCATCTAAGACCTGAGTACAGCTTGTTTTCGATACCCGAACAACACACAAGCACGGAAGCTGGGAAACTCCATCTCTACGAAGGTTGTTCCAGCATACCGTCATGTCCATATATGTCTGCGGCAAAAGCAAGATAAATGAAAAGGAAAGGCGAACAAAATGTTTGCCATGCCATAGTGGATCCAAAAAAGTGAGTGCAGATGGAGAAACAAAAAAAAAAAAAAAACTCATTTCTATTGAACCATCAGCAATGATGGCTTTTTTATCAATTTATCTAGATCCAGTCGAACAGGAATTCAACACACACAGAGACCGAAGGCAACGCCATTCCCTTGGCCAGAGTTGAAACGGAAACGTGACATGATTTTTTGATTTGCCACAGTACTAGAAAGGGCCGTGTGTAGCTCATATATGCCAGTATATTTGTGTTCCCTACGCGAACATATTTCTTTCTCTGTTTTCCAATTACAAGCTGCGTAAATAAGAAATTTCTTCATTTTTCAGTTGTCCTTTGAAATGGTTTTCTTCTTCTTTTTTTTTAAGTGTAGTTTTTGGTAACATAAATCAATTATTGCTATAAATTATAGAATTAGTGGGGAGAAGACATATTTTGTAATTTAATAGATTTAAGAGAACGGTTTGCATGTAATTTCCGTAAACAAGGGTAAACAAGGCGCACGGGATCTAGAATCTATTTAATTGGTCTTGATTTTGTTGCTTCTTGGGATTGGTAGATTTTGTTGCGGACCTTTCTTACCGGTACAGCTGGATTCACCCAATTGACTTTTGAAGAGCTTTTTTTCGCATACATCGCAATCATCGATTTAATCGCTCTGGGTTAAATGTAAACATTTTTTCAATCGCCAACAATTACCATATGACTTTTTTTTAACTACCAGTTCGCACCGAAACTCTTTTGTTTTTAAGAAAAATTCGAATTTTAGTAGAATAAAATAATTTGTAGCTCGTCCAAAAGTAAACAAAATATCAATTTGTAGTAATTTCGTATTATTGCAATTACAATTTTTATTTAAATAATTTTGTTCTTAAACTTAAGCTTATTGCATTTAAGTTACCATTTGTAGTGTATTTCGGGTATTTCCAATAAGAAACGCAGCTATATTATATTATTCAGTTAATATAATTCAAGGGTTTATTAATTTAACAAGTCAATTGATTTAGAGGTTACAATGTCGAATGATTGGATTCTTGTGTCAAAAAACTGTCCGCGCAGTTTCCTGTTCTGACAGTAATCGTCAAGTGGTTCGGCATTGCCAACATTGTGTGAGAACTCAACACCTTTCCCCTCGTGAAGAAAAGCTGGTATACTGTAGTCTTTTAGGAGGCTTCCTATTTCGTGATGAGCGTCGGCAAATTGGTTCAGGTTGAATAGGTCCAGGATCTGATGAGCCGGTATTTAATGGCGTTGAATCATCTTCCACTTCTGGATAGTTCAGCTCACTTTTCTTGTCTTTTTCTACTTGATCTTTATTATTGTTGCGGAACTCTTCTGAATTTAGGGTTTGAGCACTTGGTAGGGTAGGTATGTTTGTCGGCGTTGGTGTCGGTGTCAAGTCATGTCTGTCATCTTGGGTAGTATCTATAATGTCTGATTCGCCATCCCAATATGGTTTTTCGTTAATAGGCTTACATTCTGTTCCGCGTATTTGGTCAATGTGTCGGATATATTTCTCGTTGTCGATCATTACTTCATAATGCAGATTCCCCCTCTTGGCCCAAATAACTCCAAATTTCCATTTGCAAGCCTTATTAGTGTAAACTCGAACTTGTACCAAGTCCCCAACGTTGTATTGTTGTGCCTTCGTAGCACTTTTGATAATTTCATTTTTGGTCGTTGCTTCCCTTTTTACGAGATCGATTCTTGTTCTGATTTGGCGTTTGAACATCAGTTCTGCTGGACTGATCCCCGTAGTGCTATTAGGCAATTTCCTCTGCTGCATCAAAAACTTGCATAGCTTTGCCTGAAGGCTTCCGGTTTCATCTTCCATAGCTCGTAGACCTTGCTTTATCGTGTAGACAAATCTTTCAGCTTGCCCGTTTGTCGCTGGATGATAAGGAGCAGAAAAATGGTGAATTATTCCGTTTAATTTTAAGAACTCAGCAAACTCGTATGATCGGAATTGGGGACCATTATCAGAAACAATTTTCAAGGGAAGTCCAAACCTCGAAAATATCTCCCGTAAGGCGTCAATGGTAGAGGTCGCAGTCGTATTACTTTGTGGTATCACCTCCACCCACTTAGTATGTGCATCAACCACAATTAAAAACGATTTATTCATAAAAGGACCTGCATAGTCTATATGTAATCGCTCCCAGGGTCCCTTTGGATAATCCCACGGATGAGGATCTGCCTTTCTAACATTTGGTTTAATTTTGGCACAGTTGTGACAACTCCTACAAAGTTGCTCAATATCTTTGTCTATGTTTTTCCACCACACATAACTTCTGGCTAGCGCCTTCATGCGCACCATTCCTGTATGCGCAGTGTGCAGTTCATCGAGCACTCTTTTCTGAAGGCTTATAGGAATCATAACGCGTATGCTTTTGAAAACACATCCGTGTTGTAAAGAGAACTCTTTTGGATTTTCACCATTTGGTAAAGAATCCCCTGACTGCAAGGCAGTATAGTATCGAATGCATTCGGAGTCCTTAATGGTTTCTCTCCGTATTTCATCTCTAGTCACCGGTAAAATCGAGATGTGATTCAATAAAAATGTTGTATCGTTATCTAAGTCATCATCGTTTAGAGTATTTTCATGTGGGAAACGAGAAAGAAAATCAGCATTTCCGTGTAAGTTTGTATTACGATATTTAATATCGTAGTCGAATCCTGACATGAAATTCGCATAATGCAAAAGGCGTAGGGCAGAAGTTGCTGGCAAGTCCTTATTGGGATGAAAAATTCTAGTTAGGGGCTGACTGTCAGTCAAAAGCGTTATTTTTCTTCCATAACAATATTGAAAAAATTTGCGTAAACCCCAATAAATTGCCGTTGCTTCCTTGTCTAACTGAGAATAATTTCTTTCAGATTTCGTTAGCGATCTTGAGGCAAATGCGATAGGTCGCTCTTCTCCACTAGACCACACATGAGAAATAACTGCGCCAAGACCCGTCGGAGATGCATCAGTTGCTAATATTAGTGGTAAATCTGGGTTGTACTTCGTAAGAACCCGTGGGCTTGTGATTTCTTTTTTTAGACAACTGAACACATGTTGACATTTCTTACTCCATACAAATGATTTATCTTTTTGTAATAATTCATTGAGTGGAGATAACTTTGTAGATAAGTCAGGAAGAAACCTTTGATAATAATTTATCAGCCCTAAAAAGGTACGTAACTCTGAAACGTTATCAGGTTTTTTACAATCAATTATAGCTTGAATCTTATCAGACCTTGGTTTGATACCATCCTGATCAATTACATGCCCAAGATACGATACAGATTTCAATAAAAATTGGCACTTACTTCGGTTAGCATGCAAGCCTTTCTCACGTAATATTTGTAATACCGTCTTCAAGTTCATAATTAATTCATTTAGAGTTCGGCCCCGAATAAGAATATCATCAAAAAAACAAGTTACATTTGGTACAGTTCGAAAAATTTGATCCATGTATTTTTGCCAAACATTTGGACTTATCTTCACGCCAAACATTAGTCGATTTACTTTATAGCACCCTTGGTGCGTACTAAGTGCCTGCAGCGACGCTGTAAAATCATCTACTGGCATGTGAAGGTACGCTTGGTGAAGATCTACGACGCAATAGTATTTACCACCCCCTATCTCGGCAAAGATATCTTCAATGCGAGGTATGGGGTACTTGTCATCCTTAATTAATTTGTTGATTGTTGACTTATAGTCGGCACACAGTCGTATATCTCCATTTTTCTTTACGACTGGTACTATGGGAGTGCCCCATTGACAATCTGATGTTTTTTCAATAATCCCTTCCTTTTCCAACCTCTCAATTTCAGCCTCGATTTTCTCACGAAGAGCGTATGGAATGGGTCTCGGCTTCATAAAAACTGGCTTCGTTTTCGCATCGTGTAGTTCAATAGTGCATTTGTGATCTGGAATCTTTCCAATCTCGGCTGTAAAAACATCAACATATTCGTTGAGGAGCTTATTAATATGGTGTTTGCCACAATCCTCTGTCATATCAGATCTATCGTCCACTTCTTCAATCGAATAAATTTCCAGCCTTAGACTCCGAATCCACCCTCGACCTAGAATTGGTTCCACGTCAAGTGGTAGTACATACAAATCCCCAACTGCCTTCTTTTGTGCGTAAGATATTTCCATTTCACAGATTCCAATGGGGTCAATTATTTCTCCTATATATGTTTTTAATTTCATCGGTGTAGGTTGTAACTTTTTATTTGGCCACAACTTGGTAAAAGTCGATGATGAGATTGTTGAAACAGCTGCACCTGTATCTAGCTCCATCGTACATTCAATGCCATCCAGTAATATCTTTTTCAATATTTTACCATGACCTACGGAATTACTACCAACACTATTAATAAAATAATTTTCGTCACTGCTTGAACTTGCACATGCCAATTCTACAGATTTATGTTCTGCTACTTGCTTTAGACAGACACTTTGTACATGCCCTATTTTGCCACACTTTTTGCACTTTAAATTTTTTTCTCTACATGCATTTGCTTTGTGGTTGACCTTCCCGCACTTGAAACATTTCCCTTGCAGTCTCTTCACCGCCTCTGATTTCGCATTAATGTTCCCGTAAACTGGATTCTTCTTCCTATTTTGTGTGCCATTTGGTTTATCCCAACTTTTGCCTATGGAGTTTAATGCATGCTGTGTATGACCTCTGATTTCTTTGCTTTCGACTTTCGATGCTTCAATGGCCAAAGCCTTTTTACAAATAACATCAAATGTCACTGACGATTCCTGTTGCAACAATCGTTCTCTTATCTCATTGTCCCGTATACCTCTAATGAATTGCGATCGTAAATGAGTAGATATCGTCGATTTCTTGCAATGCTCACAAACAAAATTGCACTTGGACGCTATTTTCTTCAAATCAGCTTGAAAATTTGAAATGGGTTCTCCTTCATGTTGTGTACGTAAGGTAAATTTATGCTGTTCCGCTACTTCACTGGGCTTTGGGCACACATGATTTTGCAGAACTTCAACTAGATCTTTATATTTCTTTGTTTTTGGTTCGTCTGGTGCGGTTAAACACGTCAATGTATGATATAGTTTAGGGCCGAGGCAATTTATGAATATTTGCACTCGCTTCTTATCATTTTCCGCCGTGTCGTCTTTAAGATCGCGAATCTCCAGGTAATTTTCTACTCTTTGTAAATATGATTCGAACGTTTCATTTACCTCATCGAATGCTGCGAGCTGTAGTCCACGGCAGTCACCAGTGTTTTGAACATTTTCACGATTTTCTGAAAGTCTAGCAAGCACTTCCGAAATGGTTGCGATTGCTTGTTCGATTTGAGCCATGTTATAGGTGAACTTTATTTGTAAGAATGTCTGTAGCCCGATCGACAATTGACCAAATTAGTATGTAAGTAGTATGTCTTGTTCGTAATACGTATTATGTATGTAAATTCGTAATATGTAATTTATGTAATGTAAAAGTCACCTACCTCGTGCTCTGCTTTTTTTTTTTTTTGTTTTATTTTGTTTGGTACTCCAGTCACTCCAGTCACTCCAGTCCTCGTCGCCACTTTTGTAGTGTATTTCGGGTATTTCCAATAAGAAACGCAGCTATATTATATTATTCAGTTAATATAATTCAAGGGTTTATTAATTTAACAAGTCAATTGATTTAGAGGTTACAATGTCGAATGATTGGATTCTTGTGTCAAAAAACTGTCCGCGCAGTTTCCTGTTCTGACAGTAATCGTCAAATGGTTCGGCATTGCCAACATTGTGTGAGAACTCAACACCATTTATGAGTATATTGAGTGTATTCTGTACATTAAACCGCAAAGAGAGATCCGTTTATCCGCAGTCAATACTATTAAAGGCATAAGAATGAGATCACAAATCAGACGCCTATGGTGTCATGGATGCTCTACCCATAATTATATATACGTAAAACGGAAATAGACACAGGTTCCGCTCACCAACATTTCTGCAATTGCTTGAAAACATTAATATTTCTGATTTGGAACATGTGAAATGAGATTGGTTATTAATCAATCAGTTACACGAAAAAAATAAATAATTGTCCGTTCATCATTTCCGGAAGCCATATTGTTTTATAGGAATGCGGAATTTTTTTAGTCATCGCTATAAAAATATCAACATGCAGACCTTTCCTATAATTCCTATCACGCAAACAAGATGGCCGACCTAAATACGTGTCACGTTTTTTTGCGTGTTAGGTAATGCTGTCCCTTTCGGTCACACGGCTATTTAGTATTTAGCATCCCTTTAATTTTGCGTGATAAGAATGTGTGACCAAGTAAATGCAGCATTATATTGACTAGTTGACTAGCAGAATCTGCATAAATAATTCATGGAAAAAGCACTACTACCTGTAAATTGTTTATAATAAATGTCATAATTTCCGCAATCCAGTCCCTTTTATTCAATAATTTCAATTGAAATACTGTATGACTGGTAATATCAATCTAAATCAGACTTACTTACTTTACTTTACTTTTGGTGGCGCTTACAGTCCGGGGTGGACCACGGCCTCAACTAACAAGCCCCTCCAGCCAGCTCGGTCCCTCGCTAGCTGCCTCCAGTTACGCACACCAAGTTGGTTGAGGTCGTACTCCAATTGTGCGCGCCACCTAAGGTGGGGTCTTCCTCTGCTGCGTTGTCCCTCAGGGGTGGATTCGAAGACTCGTCGGGCTGGTGCGTTGTTGTCCATACGCTCCACGTGCCCCAGCCATCTCAGCCGTTGTATTTTCAGCTTTTTGACTAGTTCAGCGTCGCTGTATAGCCCGTATAGTTCGTCGTTGAATCTTCTTCTCCACACTCCATCGTCACAAACTGGACCGAATATCACTCGAAGAATCTTTCTCTCAAAGCATCCCAGAAGGTTTTCATCCGCTTTTGACAAGGTCCATGCTTCTGCACCATATAGCAGGACCGGGATGATTAAGGTCTTATATAGTACCTCCTTGGTTCTATGAGAGAGGGCTTTACTTCTTAGATGCCTTCTTAGCCCGAAGAAACAGCGATTGGCAAGAGTGATTCTTCGCTTGATCTCTGC
The DNA here is from genome assembly GCA_949126925.1 of Cheilosia vernalis. Taxonomy (NCBI): domain Eukaryota; kingdom Metazoa; phylum Arthropoda; class Insecta; order Diptera; family Syrphidae; genus Cheilosia; species Cheilosia vernalis. Next base: position 44,675,040 of record OX421361.1, on the reverse strand, counting down.
GCTGATGTCATTTTGCGAAGTGATAGTGGAGCCCAGGTATACAAAGTCTTTAACTACTTCGAAGTTGTATCTGTCCATCGTGACGTTTTGTCCGAGTCGCCGATGTTGAGAGTCCTTTCTCGTTGATAGCATATACTTCGTTTTGTCCTCATTAACAGCCAGACCCATCTTCGCCGCCTCCGTTTCGATACTTGCAAAAGCGCCACTGACAGCTCGCCGCGTTCTCCCAATGATGTCAATGTCATCAGCATAGGCAAGTAGTTGAACGGACTTTTGAAAAATTGTACCTCTGGTGTTGGCTTGTGAGTTTCGTACAATTGCTTCAAGAGCGATGTTAAAGAATGTACATGATAGCGCGTCGCCTTGTCTCAGACCTTTTTCGACATCAAATGAATCGGTGGTGTTCTTGCCGACTTTGACGGAGCAGCGAGATTTCTCCATCGTCATCCTGCACAAACGGACGAGTTTGGCGGGGATGCCAAAACTTGACATGGCTTTGTATAGTTCGTCCCTATATACGCTATCATATGCGACTTTAAAGTCGATAAATAGATGGTGTGTATCGATCTGAAATTCCTGGGTTTTTTCTAAGATCTGTCGGAGTGTGAAAATTTGGTCGATGGTTGACTTTCCTGGCCTAAAACCACACTGATATGGGCCGATCAGGTTGTTGGCAAAAGGTTTTAGGCGTTCACACAGTACAGCCGACAGGATCTTATACGCGACATTCAGGAGACTTATTCCTCTGTAGTTGGCGCAGTTCAGAGTATCTCCTTTCTTGTGGATGGGGCACACGATGCTGAGGTTCCATTCATCGGGCATGCTTTCATCCGACCATATTTTACAGATGAGTTGGTGCATGCTCCTTACCAAGCCATCTCCAGCTGCTTTGAAAAGCTCGGCCGGAAGACCATCCGCTCCAGCAGCTTTGTTGGACTTAAGTTTGGATATTGCTATCCTCACTTCGTGTAGGTCGGGTGGACGGAAGTTTTGGCTATCATCGTCCAAGCTGAACAGATCATTCTGCCTGAAAGCGGGTTGTTGGCTGTCTCCGCCGTTTAACAGTCTGCAGAAGTGTTCTTTCCAAATCCTCAGCACCGACTGTGAATCTACTACTGTATTCCCATGCTCATCTCTGCAGGCTTCTGTTCGGGCCTTGTATCCTTGGGTGGATCGTTTTACCCTTTGGTAGAACTTTCGAACATTGCCTCTGCAGTATCGTCCCTCAATTGATTCGACCGCTCGCTTCTCGTGCTCTTTCTTTTTCCTTCTGAGAAGACGGTGTTCCTCCCTTCTTTTTTGCCCGTAGAGCTCGCGGGCAGCTCTCTCAGCCGCTCTGGTTCTTGTCTGCAGCATTAGTTGGTAGGCCTCGTTCTTGGCTGCATGTGCCTGGCGGCATTCCTCATCGAACCAAGGGTTTCGTTGTGGTCGCCTAGTGAAACCCAGCACTTCGGTGGCGGCGGTCCTGATAGCACGCTGGCAGTGCTGCCACTGGTCCTCTGTGCTTGATTCTGGTGAAGCTGAGGGTGAACTTGCTGAGAGATTTAGGGATACGCGGTCGGCAAAGGTTTTGGCGGTCTCTTGCGATAGTAGCCTTGCAACGTCAAATCTTCTCACAGTATCCTCTCGGTGTTGTGGAGTATTGGATATCCGCATCCGTACTTTGGCTACTACCAAGTAATGGTCCGAGTCTATGTTGGCCGCTCGGAACGTTCGGACATCCAAGATACTGGAGGCATGTCTGGCGTCGATCGCAACATGATCGATTTGGTTGACGGTTTGTTGATCTGGAGACCGCCAAGTCCCTTTGTGTATGTTGAGGTGTGGGAATCGTGTGCTGGCAATGATGATATTTCGCCCCGCCGCAAAGTCGATTAGCCTGAGTCCGTTTCCGGAGGTGTTGTCGTGCAGGCTGTGCTTTCCGACTGTAGAGCCAAAGATGCCCTCCTTTCCGATTTTGGCGTTAAAGTCGCCAAGAACTATCTTGACGTCGTACTTCGGGCACTTATCATACGTCTTCTCAAGAAGATCGTAGAATGCTTCTTTGGCCGTATCGTCTTTCTCCTCCGTCGGGGCGTGAGCACAGATCAGCGTAATATTTTTAAATTTGGCCCTGATGCGGATTGTAACTAGGCGGTCGCTAATATTGCGAAATCCCAAGACTTCTTGCCTAAGTCTTCCTCTAATCACAAATCCACATCCAAATAGCCGCTGACTCTGCTCTCTGCGGCACTCGCCGTAGTAGATGTCACAGTTTTTCATCCTTCTTGTGCCTTCTCCATCCCATCGCACTTCCTGGATGGCTGTGATTTCGGCTTTGTACCTATCCAGGGTCTCCACTAGTTGTTCGGCTGCACGCGGTCTGTTTAAGGTCCGGACATTCCACGTGCAGATCCGAAGTTCGTTGTCCTTAATTCGTTTGCAGGGGTCGTCAACATTTGGATCATCCATATCCGAGGCTTGTAGTCGTTTCGGAACTAAATTCAGAATCAATTGAAATTTAAATTTAATTTTCTTGCCCCCCAGACTACATGTACCTATACAGTTAATTGAATGCGTCCCATAATTTACTCCATCTCCATAGGCAATGAAAGAAAGGGTCACCTACTCGCTGTAACTAATGCGATTATAATTACCTTAATCCTTTCATTACGCACTAATTATATTTTAATTCCGTTTCGCATCCAGTTGTTGGGCGGACATCCTTCCCAGTAATTGCGTTGCAACAAGTTCAAGTTAATTCATCGACGGGTTTGAAACTTGAAAAGGAATAAGTTTAAATTTTCTTTGCATTGTGATTGTGAATCCTCCACCAAGTTCGACAGAGTAACCAAGGTGACCCGTTTGCCGTTCCTGTGGCATATTTATTTCAATAATGCACCCCGCCCAAAACATAATGGTGAAAAGTTTCCAATGATAAATGGACTATGTCTGACAAGAAATCTCTATTATGATAAAATTCATCCCCCGTCGCAGGCACCCAACGTAATTCCTTTCGTACACAATAGAGCCGAGGATTTTTGATTGTTATGCAGAGCATGTGCTCGTATAACCACACAGACAAAATGGGTTGAGGGATCATGGTGGCAAATGTATACATTAAACTTAGACGTTTGCCAAGGATATGTCCAAGGAATACGAGTAAACGAAGCGAGGAGCCCCAGCTTTACCTTTATCATAAGTCATCGCCTTGCGTTAAACGATTTCGTTTAATTCGGATTATCTTGGAGGGAATCGCAAGCAGTTTTTCTTCGTTTTCTTCGACGTCGCTCCTGTCGACGTTGTCGTTGTTATATGATCCCGTTTTCGTTGAACGTGAATTAACGCTTATTGCATTATTATCCTTGGAGATGGTATCGTCTTTATCGATTGGAATACATTTTGCTTTTTCCAATTTTCGATTTTCTGACTTTGAATACTTAAAAATGCCAGCAGGCAACGATATCGAAAAGGGAAGAGTGTTTTTTTTTTAACTTGAGCAATATATTTTAGAAAAGGGGGGTTGGATGGGAATGAAATTCCAAAGGACTTGATTCAGATTGCCAGAGGGAGGGAATATGAATTTATTTGTTAACGAGTCCCTTTTGAAGGCAAATCTTCATTTAATTGGGAAATATTTAAGGATTATAATGGAAAAGTTATTCTTTGAAAGGACATTCTTTTTGGGATACTTTTTCGATGTAAGATGAAATTATGCGAACTCATTTAACTCGTTATATTTTGTTAGATTTTAGGAACTTTTTGATTTTGCGATTAGTATACTTTTTGGAAAGCCTGTTGATGTGGTGTGAAAGTTTTTTTTTTGCTTTAGAAAAACTGTCGTGTTTATCTGTCCCGATGCTCGATGTTTTTCCGTCGTGGAATACCTACAATTCAAAGTTGACTGCCAGAAAACTCTGTTTTCTGAAATTTAATTATATTTCTTAAGAATCTTTTAAACAATTCGTTCAATAATTCCAAAGTCTGTAGTTAGAAATATAAATGGTTACAAAAGCATAGTAGCCTTTGGGCTAAAAATTTTGGGATGCCTATAACTATAATTCTATATTTTTTATGAACAGATAGCCAAAGCAAGCATTGTATTCTAAAGGGTTTTCCAATAAGAGGTGTTATTTTGGTAGATATTCAAAGAAAAATGAATTTTTTTGAGATAAATGATCGGATGTTTATTTCATAATAACCAGGAAGGTATGTCGTTTAGACAACATCAGCCAAATGGCCACCACGAGCACGCATACAGGACCATATCCTTTTCATGAAATCTTCCATAGCCAAATCGCAAAGTGGCTGTCCTATGTCCTCGATAGCCTCACGAGTTTTATCTTTGAGGTCTTGAATCGACGCTGGGCTGTTGGCGTAGACCATATCTTCCACGTGGCCTCAAAGGAAGAAGTCGCAAGGTGTTAAATCACAAGATTTCGGTGGCCAATTGTGATCACCTCTTCGAGAGATAACATGGCCCGGAAACTTTTCCCGTAGAAGATAAATGGTTTCGTTGCTTGTGTGGTACGTAGCGCCGTCTTGTTGAAAGTAAACGTTGTCCAGATCAATACCGTCCAACTCCGACCATAAAAAATCATAGCGCAATCCATTCACCGTAACTGTTGATCCAACCTCATTTTCGAAAAAGTAAGGTCCAATGACCCCGCCGGACCATAAACCGCACCCAACAGTCACACGTTGAGGATGGAGAGGCTTCTCAACAATAGCTCTTGGGTTTTCCGATCCCCAGATGCGGCAATATTGCTTGTTGACGTACCCACCGAGATGGAAATGTGCCTCATCAGTCGAAATGATTTTTCGATGGAATTCCGGATCATTTTCATGCTTTTCAAGGACCCAACCAGCAAAGACACGACATTGTTGATGATCGGCCGGCTTCTATTTTTAATAATGGCGTAGTTTCTACTTGTCAAATGTCAAAGAATAAAAGCTTCAAAAGTGACAGCTACCGAAATAGCGGGTCATTCACAATAACACCTCTTATTGGAAAACCCTTTATATTATAAATCGAGCTGGTGACTGAAGTTAAACTAAGACCGTTGTCTTCAAAATAATTAATTAAAAAGGATTGAGTATTACATTTCAACTTAAATTTATTTCCGCAATTTTTGACAATACTGAAATTATTTCAACTTGCTAAAATTGCTGCAAAAAGTGTATTCTCTCACCACCTTTAGCCATGAACGAGAATGCCGGTAAATATTAGCACGTCCTGCAGTGTCACGCAACTTATAGTTCTCATCATTGTCTGCATTGTATTATGTATTCCACGCCCTTACCAAACACCACCCAATGAAAAATAATGGTTTACAACTACCCCTACACAAAACAGTTTCCATTTCCATGTCCGAAATTGAATTCCAATACCCCAAAGTTGTAACATATGGTCTGCGTTCCCAATCGAGCAAAACATTCTTAAAACTCATAAACTTTTGCAGGGACGTGACCGAACTTTGTAAAATTCTTAAAAGCTTCTCTCATTTATCTCAGACATTATCTTGCAACCCTTAAGTCCCCATTTGTTCCCATCAGCTCCCTCCTACACACAAAAGTCTTATTAAACCCCCCCACCCCAGAAGGCGAAATGGGAAAACATTTTCAGAAAACAGAAGAATCCCGCACCCACCATCAAATCACAGTCCCTAATCTAAATAAGCATTCAATTGCCTCGGTGTGTTCTTCGTTTGGGGTTTATGTTTATGTCGCCATTTACAAAGAGGTGGCAACTTGCAAGTTCCACCCTTCCGCAGTTGCTTTCCCCACAACGATCCAGACTCAAGGTATACCTCCGGAATAGAATGACACGAGTATTGGCTAAATTGGAGAATTATACAGAAACGTGGCTCATACAGGATGACACATGGGAAAGGGGACAAAAGGAGCTCGCATCTTACTCCAGGATGTCCTTTGCTTCGGATATGGCAAAGTGCGACAGCAACTGAAAATAGCTAGAGTCAACATCTATCAAACTAAAACTCAGCATAAAAGTGGTGTCATCGCACAGAGAAAGTGCCTTCTGCAGGAAATGATGTAGCGTTATGGCGGTGTTAGCAACCGAGCATATGCCACCGCATATTTCTTTTCCTTCTTTCAGAGGGCGGATTCGTGGAGCACTGAACACACTTTGGGATTTCCCTCTTTTCCTATTTTATTGTTTTAAGTTGTCAGGGAATATGGCTTATGGAAGTCCCTTTTCAGAGTTCCATGCGTTCTTTTCTCCAAAAGTTATTGTCGTTGGCAGTTCTGTTATTGGCTCGGTCTTCATCTGAAAAAGAAAGGATTCTCTTTAAGGACTGTTCGTAAAATATGATATTCTCTCAAACTGAAGCTGAAAATGTGCATATGACACGGTATGGATGGACCTATAGTCTCCTTTGGCAGAACACCCCCAAGTTCATAACAATCATTTTTGGGAAGTTCATTTTTTATTGCCCGCTCATAAATCGAGTCGAAATAATAGAGTCACGTCTGGTGAATAATTTTGCTTTGAATTTTATTATTTCCTTTATAGAGTTGGGACTACGCTATCTTCAGCTTTTGGAAAAGGTATTTCTTTTCAGATAGAGCTGTTGTTTCATGTTATTTAACATGAAAGTTATTTAACGGGGGAAAAGTTCAATAACAGTTTATGCTGATGAAGTTGCTCCTGAGAAGGTATTTTAGGGCCAAAGCATTTTCGTAGTTTTAACATTCAAAAGTATGAAAATGTGAAAGCTTGCTACTGTTGTGGGCACCGCGAAATAAAGCCCCAGGAAATAAGACCCCAAAGTAAAATCCCGCGTTAGAAACCATTAATTAAAAATATAAACCTCATTTCAATTTGGGCTTATTACCATTTTAAGAATGGGGTATAATTTCATTATGAAAATTTAACCCAATTACAATTTTACTTTTGGGCCATATTTCTTATTGGTCGTATTTCGCGGAGCGCGCTTGTGCAGCACCAATAACGATGTCAAAGTAATTTCAGATCAGTTTGGAACTTCAGAAAGCGAAAATGATACTATCTGACTATAAGTCTGAAAATAAGAAGAACAAAATAACAAAGACAAGGACCTAAAACTGATTTGAAGTCTCGGTGGAATAGCCTTAATTGCGATCCCACAAGTTCAGCTTTCATAAGATTCCTAGCTACGAAAAGACCTTCTGCCCATGAAATGAACAAACACAAAAGGCGAGTTTGGAAAAGGTAACAGTTCAGACAAGATGCAGACAAAAATTCTATGTTCCCCTGCGGACTTATAGGCAGATAAACACCTTCATCCCACCTAGCTTCTTAGATCAAGTCTACTTTTACATATTAAGCCCAAAGTCACCAGTGAAGAAAGGAAATCCTAGGCAGACAAAGGACAGAGGCAAACTTAAGAAGGTAATCAACCCGAGAAAGAAAAGACAGAAACAAAAAAAAAAAAAAAAAACTTCAAGATCTAAGACTTATCTGCAGCTCTGCGAGACTACGATCTATGATGGAGTTGCAAGTAGAAATGCTTTTGCCAACACAACCAATCGACATATCAAGTTACTGGACATAAAATCTTGGCTAGGCAGTAGGTTAGGTTAAGCAGAGTGTGAAGAGCTTCATACACCATAATGGGACCATCACAGTAGGCTGCAACATTTACCATAGAAGGGTCGATTCTTTTGGCGGAAACGATCAATATCGAAATAGTCTTGGACTTGTCGGAAAAGTGTACACGAAAGGTATATGAAGGTACCACCTGTCTGAAAAGAGAGACCTGGGTCGGCATTCTGTAAGGCAAAATGCTTCAAACGTTTCTGTGTGCACAAACTTATTCCTTTTGTAACATAAAACAAATCATTTGTGCGCCCGAAAATGTTTCAAAGTTTTCGCCTTACAAAGTGCCCACACTGGATATTGAAAGTACTTTCTGTTAGTAACCGTATGGGACAGAAAGGTTTGCCCAAAAGACTGAAACGTTTTAGAAATGATCTCTAAAATTCGTGCAAATGAAGAAATGATAAGGTCTACCCAAATGGCAGCTGACATGCAACTACTATTCAAGTAAAACTGAACGCCTGGTAACTCTGGACATGCGTTCAACTCATAGGGGTAGACAACAATTCCAATATTACCGTAAATCTTTTGAGGATGCTTAAAACTTTGTTTGGGGACAATGAGATAGTTTATGCCACCACAGAATTTCTAGAGCGGACTAGGGTTAGCATGTCTACCCCCTTGCGATGTAATAGTAGGTATACCACATTTTCGTCTTAAAAAGAACCGATTTCTATGAAATTTTGTGGATGGGTATGGTTGGCTCCATTTTAAAAGATAGGATAGTTTTGGACCCTAAAGATGGCACTTAAAGCCCTGAAACGAGCTGTTAGATTTCTACGATTTTGGGCTTAGTGGATTCGAGAGGATTATGCTGATTTTTGTCCTAAAAAAATAAGGAATTAGATTGGGAATAGAACTACACTTTGAAACTTATAGACTGAATATAAAAACGTTAAGTGTCCACCAATACAACAAATATTATTTAAAATGTTTAATTTTTTAATTCTTTGTATGTTGTGAGAAGCTAGGCCTCGGGTCACGTCAATTATTGCGGTTTGATTGAAACACATCGACATTGTTATAATGTAGATACTTTAGTTATTAAAATTCTAGGAATATAAGTTTTGAATGAAGAATTTGAGTTCACCGAATTATATAAAGCACCATGTGCATTGTGCATGCTCGGAATTGTTATTTTCATTATATTAACGAATTTGGGCGGTCCGAAGTTCGACGGGTCAGCTAGTAACTAACTACATATAAAAATGGTGTGAAAAATGTTTAGTAATTCATCAATTGAGAACGGCTGGACCGAATTGGTTAAATTTTCTTTCACTTTTTCGTTATAGTCACGAGAAGGTTTTTACCCAAGAAAATTTAAGGAAAACCCTCCGGAAAAGTTGGGAAAAAAATTAAATTTTAACACCTAGCAAAGCCGGCTGGGGTCCGCTAGTTTGTTGTATTTTTTTTTTATGACTGAAAAAAACATTTTCATGTTCGTTAATTCGATGAAGTTTCTTGGTACATTATATAGAAAGTCTGTCAAAAGGTTGATCTCTTTCTGTAGGTGCTGACTTTAAATCTTTTGGTTAATTTCTCAGACATTCCCAAACAAAACCATCTTGTAGCTCTCAATTTTTCTGTATATTGTATTTTCATCGATCCTTTCCCCTTTGGTAATTAAATATGCTCAAACTTGCTAAATTGGCACAGTGGGTAAACGATTTTCAATTCCACTTACCGGTGACGTGTGCATAAATCTCCAAGCATATGGTGCAACTTTCTCGCCCAGCACATGCCAACCAAATTATGCCCTAGTTTCGGAAAGGCATTATACGTCACTTCCGGGCTTGTGTGTTGAAATCTGTATACCTGATTTAACCAAAGGGTAGGAAGCATCAATCAAGGGTGGAATATTAAATATGCCACTTATTCCTATGCTACTATGAATTATTAATGATTTCGTAAAAGTTACGAAGCCGCCCCGAAGCCCTTTCGCTAATTGGGGTTGACGGGTTGGAAATTCGAACCCTACATCGAGAAACATTTCATTAGCAGATTTGGAGAATGACAGGAAATCAATTTCCATCACAAGAAGTTTGTTGACAGAGCATTCTCATTAGGCTTTCATAATTTTCCAAAGGACAAATACAAGTCCGCTGTTGGGAAGGAAGAATTTTATTACCTCTTTTCAATGCGGGCGGCGCTTGGTAGCCAACCTTGACAACACCATCTGTACATCTTTTTGTAATGCCACTAGTCTTGCACTAAAACTCAGCTGAAGTTCGCAGAAGAAATCTTTCAATTCCTTCAGTTCGTTTGTGAAGTTCTGCTGTTCCTTGTTGAAAGTGTCCCTTTGAACATAGTTGGACAGATGGCAGTAGCTAACTTTGTTCTCAAGTAATTCCTGCACCTCCATCTTGCCGGCTTTCACGGTCTTCACATGTTCGTATCTTTCCGCAAGAAAATTGAATTCTTCGCGGAGCGATTCACGCCAGTTCAGCAATGTGTCGAGTTGCTCCTCCAGAGTCGGAACCCGGTCAGTGAGTGGGATTTGTTCTTGAAGTTCCTTGATAGAGTTTTCCATTGAATGGCACTTGACAGACAGCTCATCGACTTGATTCTGGATGCAGAAGTACATTCGGCGAAGGTTGCAAATATCCGAATATTGATCGACTGCATTTGGGTGTGCTTGCTGAATGTCGCACTTGGCTTTTTGAATTGGTTTGCGAGCTGCGGAAAGCTCGTCGATTTTCGCCCTCAAACTGCAGTTTGACATCCGAATATGCTCGACTGAGTCAATGATTGATTGCAACTTCTCGCCTTCGTTCCGAATAACGATCCTTGTCTTGGGGGTCTCTGCTAGTTTCGCAAGGCGCTCCTCACATTTTCCTATGAGTTCGGATAAATGTTGAACTTCGCTGGGTCCTACGAATGTTTTTTTACTTTCTTCAGGTACGGCGAAGGCTGGATTTTGTACGAGACTTGGGATTAATTTAAGAAACTCCTTTAATTGCTGATGATCGATTTTGTCATCTACAAAAATTTTATCAATAAACTGTACTAAATTATTTTCTTCACTCATTTTGTACACGGAATTTTTACAAAGCCGACTCTGAGCGTTTGTAATTATATTCAAATTGCGGTTTAATTTCTATGATAGGAAACAAAGTCGGGGATGCATATTTATAGTTGCGGTAAGCCATGTAGATCATCTCTACCAATTGGGATCGGCATCCTGTAAGGCAAAAACATTCGAACATTGTCGTTCAGAAGACAATCGTTTAGGAGAAACCACATCAATATTGTTTGTTCATTTGTCTAATACCATCTGTGGCTTTGCTCACCACATTTCGCCAAAAAGGTATATGGGATCTAAATTGTGTTTAATTACTCTATTCTTGATTTTGTCGCCCTTCGGGAAGTGGTATTCCTCTATAGCTTACCGGTAAAGCTATCACCGATTTAGCCGCCCGCTGGGCAAATGTATAAAGGCATTTGCGTAAAATTTTTGTTGGTACCGTCGCAGAGCTGATAAGGACTGAAAAAAAATTAATTCGTTTTTTAAAGGTTTCCCCAATAAAACAAAAGAGTAGGTCAGCGAACTGGATTTTCGAAGAAATGGCAATAGGTAGGTACCTATATGTTATTGAAAATCGAAATGTTGTCAGTAGTTTTAGGAGCTCAAATGTATTTTTCTGTTGACTTGGTGCCAAAGCTATATTTTTCATGAGGCTTAGTGGTTAAATTATATTTTCCGGTTTCTTAACAGCAGGGTAAAGTAATTTTTTTCGCCTCGGGCAAGATACTATTTTTCCATTTTCCTTACCCATATTTGTAACAAAAAAAGGTCGGCAACGCAAATAAGTATAGTAAAGTGCAAAGTCCTGTAAACTGTTTCAAAAGTGTTTCTGCTTTTCCGAATACAGGAAAAATTACCAAACGATTTTACGTACTGGCGAAGGTTAACGCCTCTCGGATGAAAGTCGTTTGATGCCTTATTGATCGGACGGAGCTGCCTTTCCACAGCTATATATTTGCATCTGCGAAATTGATTGATTAATTATTGTCATCGATTAAAGAACTACCCCTGCACGAATCCAGCAGCATGCAGCAAATCTATTTTATTTTTTGTCTACGACTAGTCGTGTGCAAAACATATACCTTGTTCAGTTTATTAGCTAAATGTACTAGGGCAGAATAATGAACCCAGCATGGGGCATCGTGACCGCTGCGGAATTCTGAAAAGTCGCTAGAAAAAGGGCCAATAAGAAAAAAGTGTCATTTCCGAATCTATTCTGTACATTTAGTATTTTTGAACGATTTTTAACAAGCTTGGCTCGCTAAACACTATAGTAGTGCTGTGATATTCAACTGCGCTTTATTTAAAAGGGTTTTATTTGGAAATAAAAACGCAACATTTTTTAAGCGCCTTTCTTCAACTAAAAAAAAGCGCAAAAAAAGCAAAGAATAGTGGCAGGCTCTCAACAACGGTAACGCTGGCGTGGGGGGAAAGTCTTTCGACTCTAGCAAACACGCGGCAAAATTAATTAGCAATCACTGCGGGCAAATTCAGAGAAACGTCTCAAATAATCAGAATCCTTGAGTGGAGCAAACAAAGACATTTTAACAAGACGACTTATTGATGTCCATTTTCAACATGACTCAAAGGGACACACGGAATGCGGTCATCTGGGTTTTTTTTTTGTTTTGCCTTTCAACCACTTGTGGCTCAAGCCTCATTATTCGAATCTGCCGCACCAAGGCCATGTTCATCATTCAGTTGTTTGCTTTGTTCGGTTTTCGTCGTCGTCTTTCCTCGTCATCTTCTCGCAGGAAACATACCCCTCCCAGTGGAATAATATTTCAATGATTTTAATTGCAGGAATTCCTCAGCTGAAGGGCCTGTAATCTGAATTTAATTCCAACTTTCTCAGAAGCTATTAGGGTCGAGCGGCTAGCGCATTGCAATTTCGCATTGTTGCGGTTGTGGTTTGCGGACCGGCTCTTGTTTGCACGTACGTAATGATTAAACAGAAAAATCGCATTAGCGACCGCCGGCCACATATCGGCTGTAATCTCTTACCGCACTGCTAAGAGGATAATCATTCATTTCTGACGCGCTACTAATTCCACAGTCTTGTGCGTTTAATTTAATTACAGCGCAAATAGAGCAGTTCCTCGACTGTCATTATCCAAATGATTGTCCATTTCATTTGCCAATGGGTTTGTGGTATGCGAGGTTTCTCAAAAGGACTCTACTTGCGTTTGGATTTATTGGCCAAATGCGGTTGGGTTTGGGTCGGTGATTTGTCACACTGCAAATCGCCTGCAAGAGAAGGAGTTGTTTTGAAATTGAAATGTATAAATTCGAATGAAGTTATCGAGTGCATTTATTATGCAAGTCCGGTTCTTTAATTGCGTTGCGTATACAGCTCGCTCTTATAAGAAATTCCTCCTTGGCGGTCAAATTTTAGACTGGCCTCACAAGATGTGTACAAACTAGTTGGATAAGGATTCGGAATTCATAGTTTCGCTGTCCGTTAAAAGAGAGAGCACATATAAAGTTGCAGAAGACAAGTTTACCGAGGCACTCTGCAAGTCGGTCTTGGGAACCATCGTTTCGATGGGGATGCTTTCTTCAGCGCCTCAAACTCGAATTGGGACAGGCACGCAGTATATTGACGACGTGCCATGAACACGAATGTGATTAATTTGGTAGAAGCAATCAGTTGAGGTGATCGTCTAGATGTTGTTCGCTATCGGTCCAGTTAGTGGGTGTACGGTACCGTGACCAAAACAAATGGAATCTAAAAGAAAAAAAAAAATTTAAAGTCCCGAATAAGAATGGATGGACCATGTTAAGATTCATCCAGCTTATTTAGCTCACCAGAATGTCTGCAGTATCACTGCGGCGTTCAACGTCACATGTGATGAGACCCCAGGTGTTGTTTCCACAGCTAACAACAAAACAGGTCAGCAGCACGGAGTAAACCAATTTACACCACGGGACAGCCCAGATTTACACTACCGATAATGGAGCCGTGGCAAAGTGTTCATTATCCATTAAAGTGGCCGGCAAAATCGATCAAGATTTATTGAGTCCACTTGCATTTAAACTGTAATTGCACGTTCCTGCGGGCTGCCCTCTTCGGACACAATCAATCATTATACGCCGATCGCGACTTGATCCTTGCGATGTGTGAATATTGCAATGCGGACTCAGACCTCTATAGTACAGAGTCCCCATATGGCTGCCCCGTAATTTGCTCCAACAACGATCGAGTAAAACCAAAACGAACTTGTTATTAAATTAATGCTGTGTGACTTGGTAATTTCGTGGCGGACAAGACCCGAAACAGTCCGAACCATTAAATTAATCTCCGCAACCTCACATGCCAATTACAAATTCATTAGTGTGTCAGATCGCGGGGCAAGCAACTTCCTACGTCGCGTCGTATATAGGAATATTTGTTTTGGTTCCGCGATGATTGGGCACTGTAAACATTTCGGTGGTCAAAGTTATTGCCCCATCATTAGCACGGGGGACTGTCTTGGAATACTCTCATTTGAATGTGGCTTAATGGAATAATAATAACAAAGTGTTTGGGCGGCTAAAATATTCGGCCAAAGAAACCAGATGTGAGGCATTACACGCTGAAAGCCATGGCCGCTAATTTATTATCTTGGCTATTGAATAGCTTTCATGAATGTTTCCTATTTACGACTGTTTAATTGGCCAAAACAAATCGATTAGCTGAAGTCGAGCGACGCTCCAAGAGACACAATGGGTTGATAGATTTTTATTATACACATAAATGTAGATTTGCATTTTTAATCCAGTTGAAATGGCTTTATGGCAGTTTTTATGAGAAGAGTTCCCATGCAAATGCTATTATAACAGAGGGATTATCACCACTAATAATAATAATAACAGTTGGCCCAATGTAGGGACACTGGGCCTAGCTTCTCACAACCATTCGTTTTGGTGTGAGTTTTTTATTACCACTATTGATAGTTTTAAAGATCTAGAAAGGGTCCATTTGGAAGGGGATAGGTAGTGATTGTCATTGATCACAGAGCAGGATGTTAGAGCTCGAAGAAGCTATCGGAAGCAACGTTGTAACCCTTTGTCCAAAATGACTAATTGCTGGAGTCTATGTAGTTATAGTTACGGTGGTTGAATTTAAAAAATATTTAATTCACCTTACATATAAGTCGGGAACTTCGACATTTTCAATACCAGTCAGGGTGTTGCAAATAGAGACGATGTGTCGGAAATGGATCTAAAGGAGAAATAATATCCCTATGACTCCGAAGCGGGCTGCTGGCCTCGAAATATCCAACCGCTCTTAACCCCTTTAGTGAAAGGGGTTCCTAAAAAAGTTCTACTGTCACTAAGATAAGATCTCCCACAATGCCATACTCTTCAAAATAAATGCGATTGGTTTTCCACGCGGTTTACTTCATGGATGAAGTCTTATTTATAAGATCGCAAGTATAGTGTCCTTTTTAGATTTTCTGTCTCAAAGCCAGTTATAGCGTCATCTGGTGTATCACAGGGAAGTCATCTCGGACCTTTGATTTTTAACTTGACCATAAACGATGTTGTACGTGTCATTTTACTCTCAGACCTGGAGACCTACGCAGATGATATGAGATTCTCTAAACAAATATCTTGCACCGCTGACTCTCTCTCACTACAATCTGACCTTAACTACTTCTACATCCTGGTGTCAACAGAATCGTTTAGAACTTAACGCGAAAAAATGAACTGAACCAAAAAGGTACGTAGATTCAAGAAAAAAAATTATTGAGACAGTGAATAATCAATTAATATTTGTCCAATAAACTCGTTAATTATCACAATGAACACCTGTTTTTTATTTTAATTAACGTTTATGTATTTAATAAACGTTAATAAATTCTAAAAACAGTGTTTGTAACAAAATTAAAGTTTGAATTTATTAAACCCATTAATTATACCAATGAACAAGTTTATAAAATTAATAAACTCGATTTTTTGATTTAATTGACTAAGAACACTTGGTCATTAATTAAATAAATGCTTTTATTAAATTTGATTTAAATAATAAACAGTTTATTCAATTAATTAACCTTATTAATTGAATCAATGAACGAGTTAATGGTAATATTGAGCAGTAGTTTATTAATTTAATAAATAAATTTATTAAAAACAATAAACGATTTTATTCAATTAATAAACTTTAGTGGCAGTGCTAACTCTGCACTCGGCTTTGTTAAACGCTGGTCGAAGGAGTTCTCTAACCCCTATGCCACAAAATCCCTTTATACGACATTTGTAAGGCCACTTCTTGAATATGCCAGCCAAGTCTGGTATCCTTGCCATCATGTGCATACTTTGAGAATTGAAGCTGTCCAGCGTTGATACCTTCGTTTTGCCTTACTTGGACTTGATCTCCCTATGAGAATCGCCTGATGTTGCTCAATTTACAGGCTCTTAGGACTCGTCGCGATAGCGCCCATATTATTTTTATTCATCAGTTACTATCTGGAAACATATATTGCCCACATCTACTGCCTCAGATCTCATTAAACACTAATCCTCGTCGTTTACGATCAATCCCTTTTTCCGCCTTCCCCATATCACCGTACTGACTATGGCCAACACGAGCCTTTAACAAGAATGCTTTGCAAAGCAAATATGTTGTCAAACTTGTTTGACCTAAATTGCACCAAAGCGACTCTTATAAAATTTGTCCACTCTATGGCCACCGCAGACTGTATCTATTTGAGTTCCGCGACAAAGGAAACTTCAGACTTTTATAGAGATAAAAAGGTTGCCAATCTTGCTGTCAAAATTACCATAAAAATAAAACCCTCATTAGGTCTTCAGATGTGGGTAAAATTATTTCCAAATTTGGAAACAACTTAAGGCGGGGTTTTATGACTGTGAAACCTACCGAACAGATTTGGCTAAAACCTTCTTGAAATATTGGTTAAGACCTCTAGAGTCTAGAGTATTGCGGGCTCATTGCCACGCCTAGGTACACCTTCTTTTACCAAATTGAATTTTTCTTCTGACCCCACTGGGCCTTAGTGATAATCATTTTTAACCTGTACTCTTAATATTTTGTAGGTCACAATGGTTAGTTTTAAATGGAAAATGTTGCCACTGTGAGTTTGTGAAATTTAGCCTTATTGGACCGAACTATCCTTAACTTACCATCACTCAAAAGTTCTTGAACAACACAAAAAGAAAAAAAAACTTTAGGAAGAGAATTTTTCACAAATATTTTAAACTATCAATAATGTTTCTGCTGCATCTACAAATTTAAATATAACACGATTGAAATCAATTTTTTTTTTTATTAAATCGAAAAATATCAGTTACTATTACGAGTATATACAGTAGCGGATAAGTAATGTACCTAATGATTTATTTGATGAATAACTTTTGCCTTTTTAATTTTATTTATCTTTTACATTTATTGCATTTTAGATTATGGTTTGGAAATATATGTTCATTACGTTTTGAAGACGGTACTCGCATCTCTTAAAAGGTTTCCATTGTTTGCTTTTTCTAAAGCTTTTTGTATAAATTTTCTTCGCATTTCCGGTCGCAGTGCTCTTACTTCTTATCGGATATCGGCCTTAAGCTGCTGCATGGCTCATGTGGCATACACCTTACTCTTCTGGAGCTATTAAATCGGACGGCAGTACTCAGCAGTTACAATCAGAACAACGCGATGTTGTTCAAAACACACTTACCACCAAGCCACTGCCCCTACTCTTTCAACTCCATTCTAGGGTTCATTAAAAATCCAAACTCCATCAGCATCTTTTTTTCCCCCCGATTTGTCTGTAAATTGATATCAAACTAACTGTAAATTTCCAGTAAGTGGATCTCTCAGTTTGATGTATGCACTGACAATTCTTCACGCTCTACCACTGCCTACATTAATTAACATTTTCCACCTGACACCGGATACGATTAGATGACAGCAAGTACACGAAATGTACGACCGAACGATCTCGAAATCGCCTTCTGTTTGTCAACATTTTCGTGTCTCTGCCTCTGAAGGCGCACTCGTATAATGTATCCAAGTCGGCGTACACCAAACATTGTAGTTTTGATTGAATCGATTCGAGTTGACATCCAAGCGCCTCCGAATCGACGTACTCTTTTGCCGGCAAACTAAACATAGTTGTTCTTCGAATAATTAATGGAAATTAATTCGCCCAATGATGTCAGATGGTCGCGATCGCGATGTCCTCAATGGCGAACATGTTGTTCAGGTTCTGCGAAAATTGTACGGAGCGACGAAGTTATGCGTCTGATGGTATCTGAACTCATCAGCCGTTCCTGGCTGGGGGCTGGGAGAAGCTGATACCTATCTGAGGGTCTGAGGTGCGAGTACGTTTAGTGATTGCAGTTGACGAACGTGGTGCTAATTAAAGGAAAAACTGTTATGTGTGATGATTTTAATACAAGGTATAGTGGTTGGAGATAATTAATGGAACACATCGTCATCGGATAGTAGCGCAAATCAATACAAGTCGTTCGGCGGACTGAACGGTTTGTGGCGAGAACTATTTGTCAAATGGTATCACTCCTTGGCTGGGTGACGTGTAGGTTTGCGGATGGACTGCTAACACAGGGAAGTATTTACAGTTTTGTGTGTTTCAGATTTGAGAACTGCAGTGGGTAGATCGAACGAGGAAGTGCACTATCGAAGGTAGCAGGTATGGTTTCCGATGAATTTCAAGTGAATGCATTTCTTTTGCCGCTGACCAGTGTTCCCCGACTTTGAAGGATGAGTCGGCATTCTGTAAGGCGAACGTTCAAAAGTTTTCGTGTGACCGAACGATTCACTTCTTCAACTTTGAGTAAATTATTCGTGCGCACGAGAACGTTTAAATGTTTTCGTCGTACAAAATGTGAACCCTGATATCCCAGCAAATACATTAGTGTTCGTTTAAAAGTTTAAATTGTTTGCACCGAAGTGAATTTTGAATTTATTTTAACTATGAAACAAATTAAAAAAGTAAGTTTTTTTTATAAAAATATAAATAAATAGTTGGCGCAACAGGTCCGTAGGGACCCTAGGCCCAGCTTATCACAACCATTCGTTTTGTGTGAGTTTCTAATTTTTGGAACGAACGTAAGGGATCTA
Organism: Cheilosia vernalis; assembly: GCA_949126925.1. NCBI lineage: Eukaryota > Metazoa > Arthropoda > Insecta > Diptera > Syrphidae > Cheilosia > Cheilosia vernalis. The sequence goes on along the minus strand of OX421361.1, from coordinate 44,656,359 downwards.
CAATTTTAATGGCGATTCCAAACGACTAATTGAGAAGCTCTTTCAAGGCAGTTATTCTATTCCACCGAGAGGTGGAGGAGTGGATCAAAAACCTCAAGTTGGAATTTGGGTTTTTTGCTGGACTCACACCTGAGACCTTTCGTTTAGTAATCCAACACACTAACCACTGCGCGTTGTTTCATAACACTTTTTATAAACATGCTTAAATTAGATATATGCCTATATGTATAACTCTAAAAATTAAAATAAATACATATCACACGAGGATCAGTTTCTAGATCAAAAAAAAAAAAAAAAAAAATATAGAATAAAATAAAAACTTATTATCATTACATTAATAGTTACTTGAACATCCAAGGTTTCGGTATACATTTTTAGTATTTTTTTTTTATAAAATAGGAGAATGAGGATATGGTTGGGAGGTTTTGACACGTTAACGAACATTTGGAGATATCTTAAAATCCAAACACAATTTAAAATTTTCAAACTTTACATAAGTTACAACATAATTTTAGCAATACAAAAGCTTTAATGATTAATCGATATAAATACTTTTAACAGAGTTGTAAGGTTTTTTCCCAAACTTTCTCCAGCCTAAGGAGTTTTATTTTGACTAAATTGAGCATCAATTTGTTGAACTTCCTGTTTTTTTAGTTCGAATGTTTAAGAGGTACGTTTAATAAACAATTTTTGGGGCAGCACTGCTTATCGACTCTGTTTTGTTTTGAATGTGAAATCCTCCTTTTGATAACTTTGGGACTAATACAAAAAAAAAAAAGTTTGTACTAATGCTCAGGATAAACTATTGTTTATTAGTGATTATAAAACGAATGAATGTGCACTAAATTGCTTGCAATAAAAGTTAGAAGAAATGAACACAAAAATAAAACAAGACGTCCACTTCGCTTATCTCATAGTGATTTTTTATTTACCACTCAAACCAATCGTTACTAGCTTCGTTTCCCATCATTTAAAGCGCTGCCAAGGTCTTAGTTTTTCAGAAAAGTACTGATGTCAATTCCTCTTGCCTGTCAAGACCTCCCTACCATACCCTAGATCTGCACAAACAAAATATCGTGGCCATATGTCGCCATAAAGGCTCGTAAAATTATCAGCTTATCAGCTAGTTGAAAGTATTTTGGTGACATTCAATTTGTTGCCGCAAAATTACCATAGCAAAGTAGGTACATATTCAAATTTAAATGATCTTTGACCTGTTTTCGATTCAGCGCCTCACTTATGGATGTAATTATCTAGATACCTATCCCTTAGAGCTTAGAGTAAGCAATTTTATAATTCTAATTCAGGGCATATATCATATACCAGCAATAGAATATTTCATGCTGAGTAAGCTTTGAAATATGTTTGTTATTATGAATATACTGTGGCCTGGAAGGTATCGTGTAACCTAAATGGTGTATGGTGAAACAAGCCCTTAGTCGCAAAACAAGTTCCACTCAAGTGTCACTTCCAATTGGAGACTGGAATCTGTCAAATAACGGTACATCACCACTGTAGCTAGTTCTACAACCATTTATAACTATCTAGAAAGTTCTCGTTCAGATGGCGGATCGGGTATAAAAGGACAGCTTTTAGAAGAGACAGACAGACAGTTGATTTATAACAGTGATTCGTTCAAGTTCGAGATAGTAATCGGTTGTGGGAATAAAATAAGACAAAGTAATAGAGTGGATTAAGTTATTGGTTTGAATCGTTGAAGAATTATTTAAGGAATATTGTTCTAGTACTTAATAAGTGAAATATTAGAATAGTCGATAAAAGTGTAATAAAAGTGAATTTTATTAGAAAAGTTAACAGAATAGTGTTTTATCTTTGCGAATCCCAGCCGTGAATGTAACAATACGTTTGAATTCTTTGGGAATGGGAGTGGTTAGTAACAATTAAGTTGCACAGAGGTTTTAGATTGTATACCTTTTTTTAAAGCTTGTCTCTCGTTTCCCATTTTTCATTATAAAAACGATTTTCCCTCAATCTGGGATCACTGATCTTTGCCACCTACATAAGCGTCATCAGGAGCAGCATATTGTGAAGTCTTGGCATTTTTTCACGCAGTAAAACCGGGTCCATAAGATCGACACATACATTTTGAATACGCGCTCCAATCTGTTCCTAATTGACCTCGAATTCCATAGAATGAAATAGGAAGATGCGTACAAAAGAATTCCCTTTTTTCCATGCGTGATGCGTGAATGAAATGGAAATCTGAGCAGATAAGTGCATTTCTATCTGAAAGCTGGACTGCCACTCAAACATGGTTTGCAACGCAGCGACCTGTTGCATTTGCACTTTTTGCAGTCCACTTTTCCGCTCGCCTTTTGTGTGGCTGCTGTCCGCTCTTTGGCATCGCCTCGCCATCCCCATAGCACGTAATTGTCCATTTAACTTTTACCACAATATTACCGTCCAGGTGAGTGCTTTAATTTCGTTTTCCCTTTGTTTTGTTCCAATCGCATCGGCATCGCATATGCCGTACGCACATCGCTGAGTCGCTTTGCGCTCCCATCCGTTGGTTGGCAGGCAGGCTGAGTCCCCAGTTGTTGCGCTCCATACTCCATTCCAGATACACGAATGCACGCCGAAATAGGTTGCAGCGATTCGACCGGCGATACCAGTGGGAAGTGTAGATACGCGCCGGGAACTGCATCATCGGAACGCCGGTACCCCAGCTGCGCAGACAGGTCTTTCCCAGTGGCCAACAGCTCTGTTCTGCTGTTCCGCAGTCGGCCGCCATTAGATTGCCGCTTGAGTCTTTCTACTGCGCACCGTATACCACAACCACGACGAAACCGGGTTGGATGTGAGCGTTTTTTTTTTTTTTTTTTTGGTTTCTCCACACACTACGTGAACGTTATTAACCTGCCTCAACTCCAGAAGTCCAGAGCATCGACAGCGGCACCAGCCACCAGCGCCGTCAGTTCGATGAGATTCTTCGACCTGAATTGAGTTGTTCTACTGGTACACCGTGTCGACGTCGTCGGTCACAAGGAAGGTCCATCGCGCAGTGTTCTCGCAAGAAAATTGTCCCCCCAATCCCAAAGTGGGTGCCGATCATCGCATTGTTGTGACTTGAACTCGGATGCGAATTTTGCCAGATTTTGTCTCTTTGGGAAGCTGTCACTTGCTTTATTCTCGATTGCAGTGATCTTAATCACAGCCCTTCGGTGGAGCTGGCCAGCGCTTCGGAAGCGAAATAAAAGCGTAAAAGCGCCCTAAGTGATCAATGCGAAAAGATGCCAATAAATCGTTGCGATATTTCGCAATTACAGTGATTCCTCTTGTTGTTGTTCTGTTTGTGTTTGTGGACTACCTGAGATTAATCAATCGACGCGGAGTATGGTGTATCCACCACTGTGTGTTTGACTTACTCGAGGCGGGTATAGTGATATCAATTATTGCAGCGGCTGCTGCTGTTGCCAAACAAAGGAGGCGTATACGTCCCTTTTCGGAGGCGCAGTGGAACTCGCTGGGTCGGTCGTCTGAGTGCGCTGTGCAATTAAGTTGGGGATTCGTGTTTTGCGAAAAATGGCAAAATTTACATAAATGTAGCAGCGTCCCGTTATTGGGCTTTAACGCTTCGGAAGCGCGCCCCATCTATAAGAGTGCTGCGGATTAAGAGATATTGGCGAGGTATCCCGCCAGCTGGACTACTGATTTATGGATTAACATTTTAATTGGATATGCCTGTTTGGAGGCGCACTCTGCGTACTCTCTTACTGTATGTGTGCAACGAAGTGGCTCTGGAAAGCAACCCATTAATATTATTTTAGTGCTAGAGCAGTTTCCTGGTTGTCCTTGTCATCGCCGAGGGGTAACTGTGATTGAATAGTGTTTCTGTGCTACTTTTGGTGTTTCCTTTGAGATGGATGTGCGTTTATGTAATTTGCGACAGTGCCTGTGTATTGAGTGAGCTGAGTTGGAGTGTTGACGGCTTTAGTGTTGTAACTGATTGTTTTACTTTTTTTATATTTAAATTCGAGTTTGAAGAAAGTGTTAGGAGGAGAGGAGGTGTCGAGATTGCTGTTATAAGTGGATATTTCTTGGTGCAGTGTATCTTGGTAAGTTTGTGTGCTTTTATTTTGCAAATCGTTTCCAGTTGAGTGTTTAATTGGTTTGAATTGAATTGCTAGATGTTGATTTAATCAAGTGGTTTGTTTGTTTCCCATTGTCATGCACTAAGTGGTACTCACTCTTTTCCAAGCCTACAACATTACGCAGACTACATTGCATCTTGTGGGTCCCACGCATTATGTAGCTGAAGTGGCAAAATATTTTTATGTTTATGGTTACTATCGCAAATGCCTCTAAGTGCAAACTTATATCAGTTTGACTGCATCGTTAACATTGAAAGATATCGACAATCAATTTTAGAGCACAAAGTTCTATATGACGTTATCTTTTTTGATTATTTCTGGTACCAGCTTAGATAAGGGAACAAATGAGCTTAGTAACATAAGAAGCAGTTCATTTGTATATTTCCTGCAACCTCTATCTCTAGTGCGAGTTTTCAATTACATATGTGTAGTATCGACATAATCTGTACTGTATATTATTATAAAAATGGGTATGATCACTATACAGAACACGAGTAATATGTTTGACATATTGATGGAATAAACTGACTAGACTGTGAGCAAGCGAATAACAAAGATGTGTCCTATCATGAACTCTACAATATGTTTTCGTAAATTCGTCTGCGGTCTAAGTAAGATAGCTCAATTTGCTAAAGTATGTCATGCACAAAAGTGCTGATGAGTAGAGAAATAAGTAAATCCCCTTTGTGACGTAGCTCGGGGATCCCAGATTAAAGAAAAAAAGTCCCCCTTTTTTAACACCAAAACGATATTTGTTTCCCTTTTTCAAATTTAAAAATGCCGTTTTCCCCCAAAAAAACAAAAACTTAAATTAGTTAAGTTTTATTTTACTATTTTATGTTTTATTTAAATATCTTAGAAGTAAGCAAACATAAAAGTAATAGGAATCATATTTAAAAATATATATGTACCTATAAGGTTTGTACAATGTACATTGCACTATTGTGAAGTCTTAAGCAGCCTTTTTCTACCACAAAGTCATAATAATCCTTTGTTAAATAATTTGTTTGTGTTCAAAATTCCGTAGCCAAAGTCAGGAAGTAAACAAATTGATTCGTATTTTTGTTGTATTTAATAATAGTGTATAGTCCTTCGAAGACTTTATTTAAAGAAAAATTTGAATGTTTTTTCCCTTCTTTTTAGATTGTTTCCCCCGAAAAATCTCTTCCCCCTTTTTTCACCTTCTGTTAGAAAAAATCGACCAAAATGCCGACTTGCCCCCCCATCTTGGATCACTGACGTAGCTAGCAGTTACAAGTTGCCGCTGTGTTGTTTTCGAATAGGCATTGGTAACGTACTGTAAACTCAAAGGCGTTTATTGAACTATGACAGTCTGTATGGCAAAAAAAAAAATTGCTGTCATTCTTCTGTCACTGTGTTATGTCACAGAACTTAATCTGTTTTCTAAGGAGTGCTACACCTTAAATTGTGCTACCAACGTTCCGCAGTAGCTCGTTACGATCACCATTCAGTGGGACAACCAAAGTGACACCTAAAAGTAAAGTGGTTCAGCGGTGAGTAAATTAAACATACGCGGTTGGCCAAAAATATTGCTGCGTTGTTAAAAAATGTTCGCGACAGCCAAACGCGTCGATTTTAGTTTTTCAGAAATTGATCATAAGTATCGAGCAGTATGTACCTACCTACCGAAATCAAATAAATAAAAAACTTCGTTTGAGCGGAAATTGTTCGCTGGGGTCCCTAAAAGAAGTCTTCCTTAAGAATGTTTTTTTTTTGAAACTTGACATAACGTAGGTTACTTGTTTTTGAGTTAATATTATGGATATACCTACATTCTATTTTTATTTTTATTGTGAGTTTGAAAATTGCGTATGAAATGATCAGTTCTAAAATTAACTTAGACCTCATTTACAACCAAAGTGCATAGGAAATTGTGCCGTAAGAGATTGTGTACAAAAATAATGAAGTTACTTGTAACACTTTTAATAAACACTAATGTGGTGTGCGTTCTGCCAATGGCTGTCAGTTCGTGTGGAATTTAAAGCAAAAGCTTAGAAAAATATACTTCGTAGGTATGAAATCACTTTGTAAGAGTCTTACCTATATTTTAAATTGAACTTGTTATCAGAAAGTTGGCTTGCGGAACCAACTGGTTTTAACACTTTGTTCAGGCTTATTTAAACAATTTTCATTTATTTTATATACTTTGGCATTTTCTTGAAACTTTGACCAAAAACGAATGGCTATCTCTAGTTCCCTTCATTGGGGACGTTCGGATTTTTAGTAAGTTTGACAGCTGTCTGACTAGATGTGTTTCAGTTTTTATTGGCCCAGAGTGGTCACGTGTATAGTTGTTGCATTGACGTTTATGGAGTGGAAGCCGACAAATCTAGTCAAAAATATCCTGCCTGAATACTCAGTTGACTTTTCAAAAAGTCAAACTAAAAATAAACAGAGTGGGCGCAGGAGAATTCTGAAGAGTAGAAAAAAGGGCCGGTGAGAGAAAAAGATGTCATTTCTAAGGCTACTCTGGTAATTTAGATTTTTTTTTTTTAATTTAAGAAGGACCTTTTCCAAATAAAAAATTCCAAAACAATTCAAGTTGCTTAATCAACGCGTTCGAATTCATAGTCCCGACAAATCTATAGTTGACGTTTTACATAAACTAGGTATCCGAACGTCCCCATTAACTTTCATATGGGGATAGCATTGAGTCGGTCAGCTGTCACATTTGAGTTTCGTAAAAAATCCATCAGATGTAGCACAAATATTTTCCCTGTCATTAACAATTTGAATAGCTGATCTTTACATTTACATTTCATCCGAGTCGCCTAATGACAATTCTGACAATGTTTGCATTTCCTTCGGTACATGTCATATCTTCAATCGAAGCCATTAAATTTAATTACTAGACAAAATTCAATGAAATAAAAATCCCAGACAAGAACGCACAGCAACTATACCTACAAGTTACAACTACAGCAGCAGTGGTCGCTTTATGAGCGGCTGCATCACATCTCCAGATGGAGACAAAATCAAATCATTGCACAGACTTTTATACCCCAGTAGTTGTTGTTGAATTCAAATCGTTGCCATAAAATGTCGTCATGTCCCGGAGTTTGAACAACAAAAGGGTTTGCGCTTCTGTGATGGCACTTTTCTACTCTGACAATCTTCAACATTAAATCCGTCATTGTCGTGTCGTTGCGAGCGTCATCAAACAAAAACCCAATAGCACATCCGTTTGCAAAAGGTTCGCCTGATGGAGACGGAAGCCTCATCATGTGTATCTGTATAGTGTTAGGGAGCATTCCCCACGTTGTTGGGTTGTTGCTTCTGCGACATTCGATTCAACTTGCGAATAAAATAAATATTAAACGAAATTTATTGCCGCAGTTTCCATGGTAATAAATTGATTCGGACTCTGAATGCAGCTGATGACGTTCTGCCACTTCAGTGACTGTGTGTGTGTGTTGTCCTTTTCTAGGTGAGGTGGTGGCTATTTCGTGCCAACAGTTTGAGCTGCATGACTTCTACGATGAAGACGAACCTCACGAAGAATTTGTTGGTTTTTCTAGTTTTTTTTTCTAGTGACAGAGGCAGGATTCCTCGCTGCCCGATGTGATGTTTAATCGTTTGCAGCTTGATTTGCGGCTATAATTTCCTTGATGGTATTTCGGGTGCAATTTACCCTAATTCCCTGTACTCAAATGGCAAATGCTGGAGGAGGGGACTGCAGGCGATAGGACTTAATGTTTGTCTTTTGTTTCTCAGAAGACATTGTGTACGGTTTTTATTTATTTGAAACGGTGGAGTATTGTGGGAACGTCAGATTACACGCGATAGAATCTCTCGAGATGGTTGTAAAATTTCACGCTTTGCGCACAGCACAGTTGTTGTGCGTTTGGTATGTGGGCAAAGGAGGGCATTGTTTTTATATCTGTTCTTCACTAATGGGAGGAGTTCCTGTAGTGAGTCTTTCAACAAGCTGGCTGTGCCTCTCAGTTGGTATTTAACTGTTATTATGCAGAAATGTGTTATTAACTTTGAATACACATTCAGATTGGTAGTTTGGTTTGTTTAAAATGCTAATGCCAAATATATCCTTACAATATTTTAGTAGACTGGTGAGATGGAAGAGGTAAGTACTACGTTACGTGTCGTCAGGTTCAGCTCAATGCTATGAACCATTAGGGAACAAAAATTGTCCCTTATCCATTGTAACGCACTTTCTTGAAAAAAGCTGGAATTACATTTGGAATTTGGTGACATTTTCAAAACGATAGTTCGAGAAGATTTTTAACTTTCTCCATTAGATACGTAGTAAGAGAAAGATATTGTTTTCGTACAAAATTTCGAACTCGATATTTTAATCAATTCTGATAATAATGATGATAATGGAACTCAAAAAAGTGGGTCGCAAAATTCTTTCCGGTCTGTCCGTCCTCCTACCAGGCCTACAGCCTAAACGGCTTCCCGGATTACGTTCAAACCTCGGATTTGGAGTTTTTCTGCTTGCAGTTTTGGAGCGTTTTTTTTTTTTGCAAGGTAACCTCAATATTAATGGTAGGTACGTCCCATATAACATTTTCGTACCAGTTTGATTTTATCGAAAACGGCTTTAACGATTTCAACCAAAATTGATATTTAAGCTTAAGTAGGTGAGGTTACCATGACTGCGTACCCAGTTTTTGGCTAAAAATTCGAACAACGTTACTTTTTACTGACTTCTTCAAATAAGGGCCTTCATTTTCATACGCTGCTGCAAATTTCCATGGAGGTCGTAGGTACATCTGGAGAAAATTTATTTCAACACAATAATGAAATTTCCTTTCTTGAATCAAGAAAATTCTAAAATTAACAATTTCTTCTTCATTCTAATTTAATTTAATCCGCTTTAAGTATTATTTCTTGAATCAAGAAAATAATTCCTATTGGTAGAAAATATCATGTTAATTAAACGAAAAAATGTTTTCCAAAAATTTGGGAAACGTATTTTGTATAGCAAAGTCATGAAATATATTCTGCAGTCTATAAGTAATTATTTAAAAATTTGGATTTTTAACTTAACATTAAACTAGTACGTGTTTTCTAATATCAAAAAAATAATTCCAGCGACTTTATTGAACTTATAGGGAAAAAATATAATCTAGTTCTAACGTATTCAAGATTGAATGTGTAAAAGATTAACGTCTTCTGGTTAGTGGAGGGGGTGAGAGACGAAGAAGCTATACTTGCTATTTATTGCTTATAAGAAAAATTCTTATATAGAGAAAAATGTGCGCAACAGAAGAAATTCACTCCTCATGTTGGTTCGCTTATTTGGAATGTGATTCCCTTTACGATACATACAAGAACCAAATTCTAGTATGCAGAAAACCAGGACGAATAAAAAAAATTTGTCGCGTATTGTCTTTAGATAACTCAATTAATTTTGTATTCAGAACCGAGTTCTTCTAATTGAAATAGATACTAGTTTGTGACAAACTTGCACCTCTCTTAAAGAGATTTATCTCCCCGTTTCAACATGGCTTCGTCGCAGGCAGATCTACTGGCTTTCAAAATTCTGTTTAACAAAATTCTGCTTTACAAAATACTGCAAATATAAAAAAGGTTTGGAAAATGTTAAAGCGCGCGCTTTTTAACATTTTTCAAACCTTTTTTTGATTTTTTATGTAAAACATTCTACCTACCTACTCACTTGTTATAGGTAGAAGAAGAGGTGAAAGGAGTTTTACTATTGGTTTTAAGTTTGCTCTCTTTGTTTTAGACAAATGTTCTGTTAGTAAGTGAGTGAAAATAAATGCATCTGTAATTAAATCCAATAAAGGAAAATGTAAGGTCATTTTTTGGCTGTTTTTTTTTTGTCTGTTCCTGGTACCCACCAGGAATTTGTTGACAAAGTTGAAAAATATTTGTTTTCGTTAAATACGCAAATTGGAAAAAAAGAGATCTAGCAGAATTTATTTGTGTAAAATATTGCCTGTCGGAATTTTGAAAAGCTGAATTTTGTTAGACAGAACAGAAAAAAAAGCAGAATTTCGACCCGCTCCCAGATGTACTACCACAAATCTCTCAATTTCTTGTACTTCTGCCTTGAATTTCCTCGAGAATGGCTTGCAATGTAAAGTAATATATACGGACTTTGCTAAAATGTTTGACCGCGTTAACCACAAAATATTGACTGACTTAGGACTTTACTCAAATTTCCCCAAAGTGGATTCATTCCTACTTAACGGGTCGTATCCAGTATGTTCGCATAAACGACACGTTCGCACCACCAGTTTATGTTACCTCTGGAGTACCTCAAAGTAGTCATTTGGGCCCTCTGCTCTTCCTTTTATTTATAAATGGCATTCCCGACTTTTTTTGAGTTCCCAATGTCTTATGTTTGCCTATGATTTAAAGGTGTTTCGACCTGTACATTCAGTTCACGATTGTATTCTTTTACAATAGGATGTTGAACGACTTTCAAAATGGTGTCAAATTAATGAGCTTCATCTCAATGTCTCTAAATGTCAAAGTCTTTCCTTCTATCGTAACCTCTCTCCAATGCACTTTACGTACGTAATCCATAATAATAAATTAATAATACCCCTCTGTCCATTATTTCATCCAAAAAAGATCTTTGAGTAATTTTTGACATGAAACTTAGCTTTTGCAAGATAATTGAGTCTTTGGTCGCTAAAGGTAATCAGATGTTAAGTTTCATATTGCGGAACTCGAAAGACTTTCCAGATCCGCATTAGTCTTAAGTGTTTATTTTTTGCATTTGTCCGATCTCATCTTAAGTATACTGCAGTATAGCCTGGAATCCATTTTATGAAGTAAACTCTATTAGAATAGAGAAAATCCAAAATCGTCTTACTATAAAAACTTTTCGTAGACTGCGATGGAATATTGAAATGCCGCATCTTACGAGACTAGGTGCAAATTATTTGGTATTTTACCTCTTTTTAAACGTATGCAATATTTTTCAATTATGTTTATTCGTGATTTGATAAATGGTCATATCGATTGGCCTTTCCTATTTAGGATTTTATGCTCCTTTGAGAGCTCTTATATTTTGTGTACCTAATCATAGAGTTAATAATCGATACAATGAAAAAATTTGTAGTTGTCATAGGAAATCCAATAAATATTCTAGTATATATTTAATTTTCATCTTGGTAGGGATTCATTCAGAAATAAATTAATTCTGTATTTTAGCGAGAACAGTAGATGTACACATTTGATTGAAATAAAATAATAACAATTTATACTCCAATAATTATGCAATGTTGTCCTTTTCGAAGGAGTCGCGCACATGATTTGTTTCGCCTTGCTTCGAATCTGCAAATGCATAGCATAAGCAGTCAGTTGATTGTGCATTTCTTACTGATTAAGTCCGAGTGTAAAGTGGTGTAAAAGTATTTAAAAGAAATTGCCACCTATATTTTTAGTAAAATTTTTTTATTACATATTATAATTGTTAGCGAAATTTTGTGTATTCATTTGGAAAGTGTTATATTTTTGCTGCGCCGTTTATTCATCTACAATTCGCAACCGTTTTGTTTAGAAACTTCTGACTTCAGTCTGAAACTCTATATTTTCGGAGTTTTTGAAAAAGTCGAAGCAGTTTTTTGTCATACGAATTGTTGCGAAAGCCGTGTTTACTGCACTTGGATATTTCCAGGTCAATATTTATTTATATTTTATTTTGTTATCATTTATGTACTTTTTATTTATTTTTTTAAATTTACATAGAATAAACATGTGAATTTTCCAAATAAAATATTTCCTGCATAGCACTATAAAGCTACTATTAGACGATATGATGAATCAGCATACGTATGATGAAAAATGTGCCCCAATCACAACATATCGTCTAATAGCGATGACAGAAATTTCGCTATTAGACGAAATGTTGTGATTGGGACACATTTTTCAGCATACGTATGCTGATTCAGCATATCGTCTAATAGAAGCTTAAGTAGGATGAAGGCAACGAAAACTTGGAAGTGAAAATTATAAAAGAATATTAAATTTGTCATTGCTTTCTCCAATCAGCTTCAAAATGTGCCAAGGAGTTTCGGTTCTTAAAAACAATATCCTAAACTTTAAATCAAGCGTTTTTACCCACAGTTCATGAGGTCATTTGATGTGGTTCTCGCGTCACTTAGCAGCCCCCTTCAAATGTGACAATTTCATGGATGTTACTTCAACGAAAAGTGCGATCCATTATTACCACTTCGGGACTACTTGCATTTATACTGAGCAAAAGAAAAATCATCCCCTCCGCCAGGAAATACAAAACGACATAATCTGTTTACATACAATCCGGCACATCGACATTATTGTTATTAATTACTGTATTCGGCAGGAAGCAAAAGAGCAGCTCCAACTTACAACCTAGCTACCATAACACAGCGAGGCAAAAAGCAACCAATCCGCACTGCGCATGCGCACATGCACATCTATGCAGCGCAGTAGTTTTATTGATTAATCGTGAATCGAAAATACTGTTTTTACTAAAGCAACCACATTTTTCGTTGGAAAACCTGTCAGGATGCCGTAAGCATATCTTACACGCACCAGAGTCCACACTACCACTTCATTCCAGTATTCTTTTCTTTATGTTCAAAATAAAAATATGTCAACGACCAGATTCCCCCCTGTTCATAAATAAAATCAGAAAGAGAGAAAAACAAAAAAAAAAAAAAAACACAACCGACCAGCACAATTCCTGTTCCTGTGATTTTCTTTATGACATTCACCTGTTTTACCTGAACCCGAATGCGCTGTCGCTGGGCTATCGACAAACCAGATTCAACCAACAGTCTTCGGCGGCTTCATTTAATCATCGATTACCGGGCTTAAATGTTTTCGTTCTTTATGTTCTCCATTTAGAGGGGGATCTTAAATCAATCTTCGATTGAAAGTGATGAGGTTTTTTTTCTTTTTCGTGAAGACGAATTGTATCCAAAATCTTGTCCGATGATGACCTTGTTGAAAGGCACCACTTGGGCATGAACATTGAACATACGTAGGCGCACATGAAAGGGAAATAAAATTGATCAGCATTTCGATTAACGTCGCATTTAATTACATGCAATAACCCTTTTACGGGGAAATGTGTGCCGGCCGGCCCATTCAAATTTCAAAGATCCACTTGGAGATAAATCACAAAATAGGTACTAATCAGAGTGAATTGGAAAAGGCGGCTGAGGGGAGTAACTCAGTGGTAATAATCACGTCATTCGAGGCAGTAGTTTACAGGGTCGTAAAATTGTCATCTTAAAAGACTGTTAAAGTAAACGACTCTGTGGGTGTTCAATTTAGTGGACCTCATAAACACTGTTGGTGTCCCGATCTTGGGCATTTGGTAGTCAGAGAGGGTTGGCATTGGATAATTGTTATAAGTACATAAAGCTGAAGGTTGCATTCTATTTTAAATTAGCTCTTTTGAATAGGTAGCACTCTAACTTGATTGTTTTTTAGGTATCTTGATGAAGGTAGCACGTTCAAGACTGAAGAGACTATTCCAAGCCAATATTCGTTTCCAAAAGATGAAAGGGTCGGACGGTAAATGGCGCCACGACCCACGACTCTGGTTTGCTGACTCTCATTGGTGTAAAAATGTAGGTGCAGCACGGCTAGCTTGGATGATTCAACAGCGGATTGTTCTCGAAATTACTTAAACATAAATTATATCAGTTCACTTTAGCACACTGTCTTGTGGACGAATGAATCGAAGCAACACAAAACAACGATTCTCGAACGATTGCTAGATTTTCGAGTACAATTTGACAACTTAGTTCACACTGAAATAATACAAAAATTTAAATGAATGTCCGAGTTGGCAATAAATTCAGTTTTTCAAGGCTTGGTAACCCAGAAATTCATTTTGTAATGAACACTCCAGGTCGAGGACGGAAAAAAACATGAACCGTTCAGTCAGCCCCTGTATCTGGAACAAGTACCTAGGTAGAGTTGGCACAGTGATAAAGGACTACCAGACCTTATCATGTGTCAGCAGCTGTCAAAGTTACCAATGAGATCAAGCTGTCAAAATATGAACTTATGTTCATATGCAATGCATATAGTTTCACGCTTGCCGACCGTGCCGAAATTATTACAAAAAAATATTATTGGCTCAGTTGTTAATACGCAACTTGAATTTCGTCGTAAAAATATCGGTTGTAGTCATGGCTTCAGTATGCAGGCAATTTTTCTCACCGCGGAAAAGTGTGACAGAGATTGGTGCGAAACGAGGAAAACATAGCCGCCAGTATCGATGAAGACTCAGAAATGTCGATTCTGCGGCGATCACCTGAATTGGGCATCGCCAGTAACTGGGTTGGCAAAACTACATGATTTTTAGTCGGCCGATGTAATCTACATAAACCATGTAGATTACATGTATTCTACATGTAGAAAACCATAATACTGAATTTTTGTAAATGCTCCCGCGTTAGCTTGTAGGAGACTTACCTACATCATCACTATGCGCTTGTAAAAACTTTTCCCGCAGTTTCTTAGTACATTTTATTTTTGTTTCTATGTCAACAAATCCCTTGCATTGCGTCATCTAGGATTAATATACCTACTGTTTTTACTTTACTAATAGGAACGAACGAAGGAATATTCATTTTCATTTGTGTTATAACGGGTGATTTTTTAAGAGGTTTAGAACTTTTAAAAAAAAAAAACACAAAAAATTCGAAAAAATGAATGAAATATTTATTTGCAATTTAATGTTTAAAGATAATTTCATGCAAATGTTGACCGCGGCTGCGTCTCAGGTAGCCCATCCGCTGAGTCCAATTTTGGCATACTCTTCCACACATATCGGCCGGTATCTCACGAATGAATGCATGGATGTTGGCTTCCAGTGCGTCAATCGAAGCGGGCTTGTCCCTATACACATTAGCCTTGACATACCCCCACAAAAAATAATCTAATGGTGTCAAATCACACGATCTAGGCGGCCAATTGACCGGCCCGAAACGTGAAATTAACTGTTCACCAAACTCGCCTCGCAATTGCGCCATTGTTTCGCGTGCTGTGTGGCATGTGGCACCGTCTTGTTGAAACCACCTATCATGCAAGTCAAGAACTTCCATTTCGGGCAAAAAAAAGTTTGTTATCAACGCTCGGTAGCGTTCACCATTGACAGTAACGCTGCGATTCGACATTTCGCGGTCTTCTGTCACACTAGCTGATACGGCCGCAATATTTTCTTCACTACGCACAGTCAATTTGTGTCAATAAAGTGAACCTTCAGCTGCAGAAGCTATCAAAGAATGGCTTGATCTACTCGACAAAGCGACTAGAGAGCTTCGAAAATTCGCCCAAACTCGCTGCATGAAAAGTAACGTCTTCAACAACGTTACAACGGCAGTGTAATTTTTGCATCCAGTTTATCACGGCCAAAAATTGATAGATCTGCAGAAAGGCGAAGTAGGTACACGAATATCTTTTTGAGTTACTTAACTCGGATGGCTTGGAGTCTTTCCGTTTGTTTAATTCAGGCGAAAAAATGTTCTCTTCATTGGAACTTGCAGGGCTCGCGACAAAACTGCTGTTGATACCGGCATACTGCGCAGTTGGAGCGTTTATTTTCCCACTGGTCGTTTGTTCATAGTGAGGCGCTAAATAGGTTGTCCGTTGAAACATCTAAAAAATCGGACGATAATAACGATGAACGAAATATAATTTCATTCTTATTTTTGTAAATATTTTCATGAAAAAAAAAATTTTAAAAACGTGTATATGTATTCTACATTATGTATTATACATGGTGAATCAGACCGAGTAATCTACCTCATGTAATCTACGTAGAAAACTCACGTATATTACATTCGAGTAATCTACATGCCAACCCAGCCAGTAAGTCAACCCGGCTTATTTTGCGTTTGGATTTGCGCCTACATTTGTATAAGATTATGCTGACGCAAGAATTAAAGTCCGACGACCATTGAGAACGCCGTGCGAGCTCGCTAATTGTGCGCTGGAAATGCTGGCAGAATATCCGGATTTTTGCAAAATTATAGCCTTCTCGGACGAGCCCCATGTCAATAGGAAAAACTATACCTACCCTTATTGGAGCGACCACAATTCACAAGTTTATATTCACTTTGGCATCAAAACATCCATAAATGGCGGCATCATCGGACCTATTTATTTCGAAATGAGGAAGAAGACACCGATACCGTCATTGGTTACAGGTATAAAGCGATGCTATCCGACTCTCAGTGGACAGAACTCAACAACATCGATATATCCGAGCTGTGGTTCCAACCAGAGACAATACTGATACCAACAACTGCTGGCCTCCTAAATTTTTTTTTTTTTTTTTTAAATTCCCATTTCCTCATTTTGTTGTCCTATCGGCGTTACGTCAATTTAGAATCCGTGTGACATGCGAAAACATGCAAAAAAATATAAAATAAATGCTGCCAACCGTGGGGAAATGTGGTAGATTTCGGGAATACCACATTTTTACATTACTGTGCGCTATTGGTTATATAAAATATTTTTTAAAGACGAATAATAATATAATTTGTTTGGTTTATAAAACTAGATACCTAAATGAATTTTTTACTATACTAGAAACATATTAGGACAAACAGGGTTTTTTTCTGCTTTTAAATATTATTAACTTCGGTTTTTTCTTAAATAGCAGAAGAAAAATCGCTCAAAATGTTTTTATTACCCCTCTACCAATCTACATTATTCATTTTCCATCAATATTTCAATGAAAGAGTAAAAAAAAGTTTAGTTCTTATTAATAAATTTGTCTGTTCTATTAAAATACTTGTTTTTATTAATTTGTCATTGTTCATATTAGGTTCGTTCGGGTACTTTTTTGCATACGTGAAATTATTTAAAATTTGCTAAGAAACTGTGCAAATGCGACAACGTACTGAGAAAATTAAAAAAAAAATGAGATAGAAATCCATTTCCCCTCTTTCCATTTTTTCGTAATATTCTACTCGCCGAATTTCGACTTACTGAAAAATTAAAACTGCCAACTAAGTGACAGCTCAAATGTTTGACAAGTAAAACTCTATTTATTTACATTTTCAGCGACGTCAGAGGAGCAAGTTATAACTGAATGTTCTCCTAGAACATATCAGCGCATTCAAAATGGAAAGATTAATAGCTTGTAAAAAATTCAATTCCAACTTATTTTGTAGATGCTGCATTTTACGATTATGTCAAAATGACATACATTTCTTAAACTTTTGAAATAGAGCGACTTCCCTCTCGATTTTAAAGATGTGACATTTTTAATTTTTCTATGCTGAAAGTAGGGACACGAATGTACCTTTTTATGCTTTTGGTATTTATCTTGTTTTTGCTTTAAAAAAAAATCCACTACAAAAAAAAATGAATCTGCTGGATTTTTTTTTTAAAATCTACTAAAACAAAATAGTACGAATATTGGCAACGCTGAAAACCACTTAATTATTTTCCTTGTAGCCACGTCAAGTACTTAATCTACGCTAACGAGTCAATCACAAGAGTCCAACATTCAAGATGTGTTGCAAGAATAACACCGTACATGTTGGACTAATTCATAAAAAATAGGACCCACCGCTTGAAGCACTGCCCGCGAAGCCGAAGCGGTCATTTAGATGATGTGCTTTTCCACACATATTGGCATGAAAGTAGCTTCAAAATAAAGCCGGAATATATTTGTGTTTAATTTTAATTACATTTTTTCCCTACACTTTGAAATGCGAAAAAATTTCCTTGGTTAAAATATACAAAATATATCAAAATTATTGATTTAAAATTAAATTAAATTGGCAATGATGATATAAAAATAGTTGTGGAGAGTATAAAAATCTTACAGGTGAATACTTGAATCTAGAAAACCGCAAAAATACTAATTCTTTTTTTTTCAAAAACATTACTTAAGCAGTGGCTCCCAATCTTTTTAACAGCATGCCCCCCTCAATCCCTCATGGCGAAATGGGAAATCGCATGCCCGTGTTAAACTACGTTGCATTAATACTTCTATACCGACATACGTTACACATTTCCCATTTCCAAGAGTAGAGTAGGTAAGAAAAAATAATCAAATATGAATAGAGAATTTATAATTCAAATTGTGTCCACACCTCCCTTTTACAATAAAAATGCCCCCCATGTGAGCCGTGCCCCACCGGTTGAGAACCACTGATTTAAAGCAAGTTATTTTTTTCATGTGTAAACATTTATTCGCGCGTTATTGGATTCTGGTAGAGTAATTCCAAACATAGGACTTGATGCAACGGATATGCGTAACGGATATACTTATACATATATATATTGCGCGCTGTTGGAATCTGTTGGAGTAATTCCAAACATTTAACTTTCTGTAACGGAAATGCGCCATTGCATATATTTTATCATTGCATATGTTTTTTGCATATGTTTTTATCATTGCATACGTTTTTATAATTGCATACATTTATGAGCTGAAATAAAGCATGTTTTTGAAGTTATTACTTCTTTAGGCGCGGCGCGTTGGGCACTTTGGATGGAAAGAAACCAATAAACTCGCGTCACTGTTACCATCACCGTCACTGTTACCGTCACCGTCACCGATCCCAATGAAACGTTGTATGTGTGCATGGTTGTATGCATAACGCTCGTATCTATCCTCTTTTTAAGGGGATTATCCCTTTTTTCAAAGTCAAAGAAACTATCTCCTGAAAATTTCCAAAATCCCTTTTTTATCCTATAAACTCCTCTTTTTACCATAGCAGATTTTTAACGATATATCGTCATATACTATAAGCGAACCGACCTACCACGCCATTGTGAATTCAACTTTTGCAGGCTGTCTTTTCTGGTGGTTTTATTTTACTTGTGAATTTGTAAAAAAAACAACATAAAATGCCGAAAATAACAAAAGGCAAATGCATACTAAACGCCAAACTTTCTGAAAGATATTCTACAAATTTCTGAAAACAAAGCCAGAATTGCTTCGTTCAATCGCTATAGGTATTAGACAAATACAAGAAGAAAACCAAAAGTGGAGAAATTATTGCTATCGAAAACTATTCAGATGCGAATGACGACGATGGCGATGACGGCACATTGGTTGTTTGAACAGATATGTAGTTAAAAAATAATAATAGTTTATTAAACATTAATTTTTTTGTGTTGATATTATGGTTAAGTCTCATCATTTTCAGTGAGAAAACAAGTTAAAAACATATCCCCTATATATCCTCTTTTTTGATATGCGATATCCCTTGAAATCTCAAAATTTCGGGCATTTATCCCCTTTTCTGTCCGCAAAAAGATACGAGCGTTATGTATGCAGCTAGAAAGATAGGATAGTTTTGGACCCGATAGGTGGCGCTGTTGTCCGTTTTCTGAGAAACTCAACCGATCTCAATGAAACTTTGTATGTGTGCATGGTTGTATGCAGCTAGAAAGACAGGATAGTTTTGGACCCGATAGGTGGCGCTGTTGTCCGTTTTCTGAGAAACTCAACCGATCTCATTGAAACTTTGTATGTGTGCATGGTTGTATGCAGCTAGAAAGATAGGATAGTTTTGGACCCGATAGGTGGCGCTGTTGTCCGTTTTCTGAGAAACTCAACCGATCTCAATGAAACTTTGTATGTGTGCATGGTTGTATGCAGCTAGAAAGACAGGATAGTTTTGGACCCGATAGGTGGCGCTTTTGTCGATTTTTCTGAGAAACTCAACCGATCTCAATGAAACTTTGTATGTGTGCATGGTTGTATGCAGCTAGAAAGACATCATAGTTTTGGACCCGATAGGTGGCGCTGTTGTCCGTTTTCTGAGAAACTCAACCGATCTCAATGAAACTTTGTATGTGTGCATGGTTGTATGCAGCTAGAAGGATAGGATAGTTTTGGACCCGATAGGTGGCGCTGTTGTCGATTTTTCTGAGAAACTCAACCGATCTCAATGAAACTTAGTATGTGTGCATAGTTGTATGCAGCTAGAAAGACAGGATAGTTTTGGACCCGATAGGTGGCGCTGTTGTCCGTTTTCTGAGAAACTCAACCGATCTCAATGAAACTTTGTATGTGTGCATGGTTGGATGCAGCTAGAAAGATAGGATAGTTTTGGACCCGATAGGTGGCGCTGTTGTCGATTTTTTTCGAGATCTGCCGATCTCAATGAAAATTTGTTTGTGTGCATGGTTGTATGCAGCTAGAAAGATAGGATAGTTTTGGACCCAATAGGTGGCGCTGTTGTCCATTTTCTGAGAAACTCAGCCGATCTCAATGAAACTTTGTATGTGTGCATGGTTGGATGCAGCTAGAAAGATAGGATAGTTTTGGACCCGATAGGTGGCGCTGTTGTCCATTTTCTGAGAAACTCAGCCGATCTCAATGAAACTTTGTATGTGGGCATGGTTGTATGCAGCTAGAAAGACAGGATAGTTTTGGACCCGATAGGTGGCGCTGGTGTCGATTTTTTGTTCATAATATATTTATTAGGAATACGGTTATTACTTATTACAATTTCCTCTTTTCTCAATGACGTGTATCAAGCCACACACATACCGCACGCACGGTGTTTACACATACATATTTCGGGACTGTTGGATACAGTCGCACAGTTTTTTATTTAAATCTCAAAACTCTTTGCTTAACATTTTTTCTTAGTGTATCCTTCTAATCTGTTCACCCTTTAGCATAGCATCTCATGTTCAACATGGTTGGGAAGACCTGCTTTCAAATTGCTCTCCGAGTCACTAATGATGATTGCTTGTGATACTGATACATGGCCTTAAAGTCAATGAAGGTGGTAGGTCTCCGCCTTGAAATTCATTAGTCCAGAAAATTTCGCATTTGGAAAATTTGATGTATGGTGGATTTGGCGGCCCGGAAGCCACAGTGGTGCATGTGCATTACCTCTCACATTTTCTCAGCAAACACATCCATCATCATACCACGAGGTCTTCTCCCGGGGTGGTTGGTAGCTCGTGGTTTCCACCTATTTCTGTGATGATATCCCGATACTTGTTTGGTGGATGCACCAAGGAAAAAAAAGCCAACTCTCTGTTGGCTTGTGTAGATCCTTGGCATTAGGAACCTAGTGCTACTTATCAGCGGATTATTTACGAGCTGAATAAACCGTAGCCGTTATGTGTTACTGTTTCGAGGAGGATGTGGATACTTTCTAAGAAAGTCGGGAAAATTCTATACTGAAAATTGTGTTACTGGATTTGCTTCCTGATAGAGTACAATGGAACAGTTCCGTCTGAGTGCTGAGTGGTTTTTCAACCCACAAAAAAAAAAAAAGAGAAGCACCCTGGGCTCTAGGACGTATTTTCGCCTTCGTGAATAGGTACGTTGGCCTTCTAGGTCTGGTTAGAGGGAGTTCTGCTAGGGCTCTTCGAGACAGTTGGACTAGTATAATATGCTACGCGTGATATGTAAATCACCCCTAACTGATCTTTATAAGAAATTGTGTCCAAATGCCTTAGCATTTTCTTGTCAGAGCTCCTGTGACTGTTCGCATTACTGTTGTCATATGGTGATCCTCGGTTGTAAGGAGTGCTATCAGATCACCACAGTCGATGGTTACAAATCTGGAGAAGTTGCCACTGACTGTCATACGATGTTGGTGGCACTTTCCTCCGATATTGGCACCACGCTCATCTACGACTGTCAAGAGTTACTTCAAAGCGCCAGCGCACAACTATTTGAGTATTCAGATGAATATAGCCCCAACTGCCCTTCTGCCAGTGTTTTCAATTCAGCACTGGAATACGTCAAGGTTCAGAAGCCTTCGCAGGACTTTGACCAAAACCGGTTTTCTCCTCACGCACAGTTATATTGTTTTATACGACGTCTAGTCCACATGCGGTAATCGCGTTTCATACATGAGATTACTTCGCAACTTATCGTCCCTTCGGGCGACGCTAACAAGTAAATGAATCATTGAAATGAAAAGCATCAGCGTCCAAATGCTGGCACATTTCGTGCATATACATCCCTCCGACCATAATGAGATATAAATAACCATCCCACAAGGTCTTCATTAAATCACACGCTGATTGAAACGCTGCACGCAATCATCGCAACAACATGTTTGCCGTTTGCGTTTGCCATTGGCCCGTCAGCGAGACATCCTTATATCCGCCCAAGAGTGGTTCTTCTTATTTGTCATGCGGCTATAGCGAGTTAGTTCCGTCCCAATCCGCACAAATGCATTTGCGGTTCAACTCGTTTCGTCTGAAACTGACAAGGATTTGAGTGTGTTCTGTTTGTGTCCAGATCTTTCCTTCAATTACATTACATCAAAGAGTTGAACGACACTGTCATCATGGCGTAATGATCTACCCGGGTAATTATGTTGCCAATATGGATGATGAGAGATGTGCGTCTAGATGCTCTCGCCGTCGCTCTATCGCGAAACTTTCACATTCTCGACGCGCACGATGACATCATCGAGTGTCAAGTCAACTGCCGAGAACAGTTCCCTGTCACTCGGTGTTCGGATTCCGAGCCAATTTGCAATTGGCAATGCATGTGAAAACGACGCGACATCTGCTTTAGTTCCTCCACATAAAGGCCTGCGAATGATGTCTAATTGAACAAATGAATTAGAAATGGAAGAGCAGTACCGCGCTTCCTTAAATGTGAAGTCGTTGTAAAATGCTGTCGCAATTGACGTTCGAGATCGATATCGTGCTGGTGAACAGCGCAGCAGTGCTACAATGTTGCCGGGAGACTTGCACAGTGGAGCTGATCTTTCGAATCGGTGAGAGTTTTTTTTTTTTTTTTTTTTTTCTTGGATGCGCCAATGGATGTGGTAATCTTCTAAAGATGCGGTAGCCCGTGCTACCAACATGCACGATTCGCAACACCCGAATGTTCGATGCCAGGAGTGCGCCTACGTACTAATCCACACCACTACGTCCTTCAACCACTCTCCCCGCGGTACTGCCGTTAGGTATTACTTCGCGGGGCTGGTTAGCAATTATGCTCTATTCTCCAAATCCGCCTCTTGAGCTCTTCTTAGGGCTTCTGCTCTTCGCAGCGCGTACTGCACGCGTAGTATAAATGAACAGGTCTCTATCCACATTTCCTCCGACTGCGTCATATGACTTATGAGGTTTTCTGGAGTTGGCAGATTTCCTCTATTTTCTGAAAAGCGTCTGCAGTAGAACACTGCATGTAACGCATCCTCTTCTTCATTTGGACATTCTGGACACAGGGGCGAACTATCGTGTCCAAACCTATGGAGGTATTTCCGGTAGCCGCCGTGCCCGGACAGGAACTGTGTGATGTGGTAGTTACAGTTCCCCCATGATCTCTTTGTCCATGTTCCAATGATGGGAATGAGCTTGTGGGTCCACCTGCCTTTTGTGGAGCGGTCCCACCTGTATTGCCACAGCGTTTCTGACGTTGCTCTTTCTTCTACCTTGATCCTCTTTGCCTCTTGCGAGTTCGAGGGTCGCCTAAGGTACACCCTCTTCATCTCATCCGCGAGAATATCTATGGGGATCATTCCAGCCAAAACGCAAGCTGCATCATCGGAGATAGTACGGAAACCGCTGATCACTCTGATTGCACTGAGCCTGTAAGCTGATGATAACTCTCTCCTACACTCATTTGTCACCAGTGCCCCCGCCCATATGGGAGCCGCGTATAAAAGTACCGAGCTGACCACTTTGGACAGCAGGATCCTTCTGGTGTATCCTGGTCCACCGATGTTCGGTAGCATTCGAGAGAGTGCCGCCTGCATCAGCGATGCTTTCTTGCTAGAATACTCGACGTGGGCTTTGAAGCGCAGCCGGTTGTCGATCATGACTCCAAGGTACTTAATGGACTCTTTGGACCTAATTGTCTCGTTTCCGACGCGGAAGTTCGCGTATTCCACCACCTTGCGGCTAGTTATAAGTACAGCTTCAGTCTTGTGTGCAGCTAGTTCAAGGCCCGTAGACTCCAGCCATTCCTTTATCCTTACAACTGCCTCGTCCGTGGCAGACTCTACCTCGTGTATGTGCTTGGCTACTGTAACCACTGCTATATCGTCGGCGAAGCCAATAACCTTGACTCCCTCAGGCAGGGTTAGTCGCAGAACTCCGTCGTACATAATGTTCCATAGGAGAGGTCCAAGGACCGACCCCTGCGGGACTCCCGCGGAAACACTGTAGTGCTTGGCACCATCGTCAGTGTGGTACCTTAACCTCCTGTTACTGAAGTAGTCCGCGACTATCCTCAGAAGGTAGTATGGTGTAACCATCCTGGCCAGGGCTCTCCTAATAGACGACCAGCTCGCAGAGTTGAACGCGTTTTTTACGTCGAGCGTTACTACTGCGCAGTATCTTTTTGTTCCCCCTCTCCATCTTTCCCCTTTTATTGCATCAGTTGCTATGTCTACTACCGCCTTTATTGCATCGATGGTAGAACGAGATTTTCTGAAGCCGTACTGGCGATCTGAGAGCGCTCCATTTTCCTCCGCCATCGCAAGTAGTCTGTCGTATATAATACGCTCTAGTATCTTACCTAGAGTATCCAGCAGACATACGGGGCGATACGATGATGGATCTCCAGGTGGTTTATTGCCCTTTGGAAGCAGAACTAGGTGTTGCAATTTCCACGGCGTAGGGAAAACCCCCTCCTCTAGGCACCTTTGCATCGTCGTTAAAAAGATGTCCGGTCTCGTCTTAATAGCCATCTTTAGTGCCTTATTCGGGATGCCGTCCGGTCCAGGTGCTTTGGTGTCTCCAATTTTTTTGCATGCCACAAAAAGTTCGTCCGCTGTGACGGCCGGGATGTCTTCCACGTTGATTTCCCTTATGATGGTTACCATAGTAGTTGGTCTATGCGGGAATAAGTGCTCAACTATGGTTTTAAGCATCGTAGGACAGGTTAGTTGTGGGGACCTGTTACCTTTAAGCTTCTTCATCACCACTCTGTACGCTAAGCCCCATGGGTCCAGGTCAGCCTCGTCGCAGAGCCGTCTAAAAAGCTTTGACTTACTCTCTTTAATGGCTCTTTCCAGTTCCCGTCTCGCCAATTTAAAATTGGTTAGCCGTTCTTGGAAATCGTGTCTTCCTCTGCTTCTCTGAGATCTTCTTCTTGCTTGTAGGCACTTCGCTCTGAGCCGTTTTATCTCGTCGGTCCACCAGTAGCACGGCCCACCTCTTTTACTGACAGACCTTCTGGGCATTGATGCGTCGCACGCTGCGGTGATGATCTTGATGAGCTGGTGAGAGAGGACTTCGGCCGATCCCCTGTTTAGTGTGGTGCTGGTGTTTAGCATTTCCTTGAACATATCTTCGTCGAGCAGCGTGTCCTTCCACTTTGGCCCTGTAAGGGTGGGGCACAGTCTGCGTTTCTCTTTGCCGACATTAAATAAGATAGCCTGGTGATCACTATGGGTGTATTCTTCACTGACTCGCCATTTGGTTTTCCGCAGGAGAGAATTGCTCATATATGTGATGTCGATGATTGACCCTCTGCCTGCCTTCCGGAACGTATTTTTTGCACCTTCGTTGGCCAGGCTTATATCCAGTCCTGCGAAAGATTCAAGGAGAGCTCTCCCTCTTGCGTCTGTGGTTCTACTTCCCCAATCAGTAGCCCAAGCGTTGAAATCCCCAGCAATAATAACTGGGTGTTTCCCTCGCACGTCAGCTACAATTTCGTCCAACAGCTTCATATAGTCAGCCAGCGGTAAACTGGGAGGCGCATAGCAACTATAAAAATATATCCCCTTTATCTTTACAGCTACGAAGTGGTTTCCCCGATGGCATACTGACTGCAGAGCATGGTTCCCGCAGGTCCATATCGCGGCCTTTTTGGTGTTGTCATCTGTCCAGCTGCTTCCGTCTATGTGTTTATACGGTTCACTTATTAGGGCAACGTCGATTCTTTTCTCCCTTACTGTTTGCGCCAGAAGGTCCTGCGCAGCTGCGCAGTGATTTAGGTTTATCTGGACCACTTTCATCATATTAATTTGGCTAGTGCCTTCTTGTGTACCGGGCACTTGCTGCTACCAGCTACGTGTCCAGCGTTTTCTGGCGTAACCACCTTGCACCAGAAGCATAATGCATCCTTTTTGCATTCCTTGGCTATGTGACCTTCTTCTCCACATTTTCTGCACTGCTTGGATCGGTCATGCTCGTTTTTGCATTGGCGAGCCGTATGGCCAAACTCCAGGCACCTGAAGCATTTAATGAGGGCCTTTCGATCACGAATACGGCAATTTACCCAACCGACTTTGATTTTGCCGGATTCCAGTAGCTTGTTAGCCATTTCTGCCGGTAGACCCAATCGGTGAGAGTGTAGTTAAGCATTTGGTAAAATTGCTTCATCAAGCGCGCTAGCACTTTGGCGCCAGTTGTTCGGTGTTAAGGAGTGAACTCGATTAGAGAATGTAACGGTTTGTTGGTAATTGCATTATTTATAACCGGAGTACAGACCATAAAACAGTTTTAACGAGGCTACCTGCTCTGAGGTGTTCATCTTGAGCCGATTATGGAGGAGTTGAGTGGAGCTTAATTAACTTTTTTATATTGACGCACAGGTGGGCTGACTTTTGCTATTTGATCAGTTGCTACTTGCTACTGTGTTGAATAAGCTTTTAGCATGCTTCAGGTATGATGCCAAATGATTGGTTACGTCAAAAGCCTTTCCGCGAATTTGTTTAAAAATTTCGCGAAGTGTTCAGCAGTGGGTTTGTTGCATGAATCTTGAAACAAATCTCATTCTGAATGAAGTCTTTGTCGTGCTGATTACAATTTAAGTTTGCCTTTGACACGGTCCATTCTAGTGCGACATATAGAAGGACCTGGATGATGAGGGTCTTCTAAGAACAATTACTTTCAAATATTCAATTGCCTTTCTTCAACTGGGACTCTATTCGCATCGGAAAATTTCATTGCGAATAAATTTTACAGGTGGCTTCCAAATTATATTTGGCAGTTTTGAAAAGCTCGGTCAACCTACAAGGGTTTCGGATCGATCTTTGAAGCATTGAAATAAGCTCTTCACCTTTTTGGTAAAACTTTTAAACCTGATTCTTCGGGTACCTAGTATTTTCAAAAATTTCAATGTGTTTCATTGGTTCTTCTGTCTTGAGAAATATTTTATGTCTTGCTTGTATGTACGAGGTCTTCCTAATTTAGCTCAGTTTGTTTTGATCCTCGTGTTCAGCTGTGCAACTGTAGTCACCTGATAGCTTGATTTTGAAATAGGGAGCAGAACGAGGGGATGATGTTATACGATTTTGTCGAATGAGAAAGGAACCTGCATAATGCAGAAGTTCATAGATGACACACCCTTTTAAATGCCTCTATCTGGCTGTGTAAATATGGACTCAGACTGTATCGAGGCCATCATACTTTCAAGCCACAAGTCGTTGGCGGCATGCTTGATAAAACCTTTCCCATAACAGAAGCTTTACAAGTCAAATCAAACTTCCTCCCTTATGGGCATAGGTGGGTCCCACTGTGCTGGGATCACCAAGTCCACTACGTCACATGTCTCTTTAAAGCTGGTGCACCTTGAGTGGGACAACACTTGGTAAATTTCGAAACACACAAAGAGTCCTTCCAGCTTTTCCCCTTTTGGAGTACTCGACATGTACTTCGTCATTACTGCCTTAATCGTGCACACAGCCACACACTCCCTATTCTCCTCCGAAAGGCATCGCGACATTTTCCCCAAACACAGTTCCCCATTACTCTATATACCTCGAGGAGTGGTACCGATTCTCTGAGTAATTAGTGTCAAGTGCAAATACTTTTGCTTCACTCCAGCGATTGTTGTTGTTCATTTTGTTTATGGTATCCGAGTTGATTATGCTGCTTCAGCACTTCGCCGCAACGGTTCGTTTACATTTCAGCTTAGAGGTGAGGCTGCCTAACTGGATGTAGAAGTTATGCTGCGGGCCGGTCGCTGCAACTCCCTGTTGCTCATCCTGTTGCGGATGAAGAGCAGAGAGTATAGAGCCCGTGGGCACTTCAAAAACCAAAACAAACTGGTTAGTAATAATCCAAAAGAGTGTTCAGTGTTCTGGTTGTGAGACGCTTGCCTATGCCAAGGGTAAGGCAACGCAACAGGGTTCGGTTTACAGCGCGGACGAGTTGTGCGATGGTTTATCTTCGTGAGTGTATTTTAATTGCAATTAAATGAAATAAAAATGAGAATTACGAGTACACTTGCGGAACAAGAAAAAGCGTTAGAGACGATGTTTGGCATAAGTGGCGTGTGCATGTGCAGTGCATACAGCCTTTGTGAAGCTGCAGCCGGGACAGGGAGATGTTCAATGGCAAAGCGTGTGGGTGTGATTTCCGTAGATGCTCGCAGAATATGAGCACTAAGCATTTTAGTTTATCTTTTGAATCGAACCCTTCCAAATTGTCTCACTGCTGGTGATTAATGAGACGGTGATGGCAACTTTGTATAGTTTGGCCCTACATGTATAGGCAAATGACTTGTTTATATGGCGAACGGTTCTTGTGAGTGGTTTCTTGTCAGATTTAGTAGACAAATATATTCTGTGAAATAGGTCAATGTGTGCTTAACCACATGAAGTGAGAAACAGATGAAAAATGGAACTACCTTCGTATGAATTTTATGGAAAAGCCTCTGCGGACAGAATTTATCATCATTGTATGTTATAGTTGTAAAGAATTTGTTTTTTTTTTTCTTTGGGGAAATTGTTTTTCACCTCGTTAGTGGAGGTACACTTACGTTGCCCTTATGAAAACATAACGTAAATGCTTTCTTGTTTCGCAAATTGTGTAACTTCCGACAAAAGACCGTAATGGTAGAATTTACTTGCGGAAATTTAACTTTAATTTTATGGTCTTTCAGCGTTCAGCCACCTCCATATTTAAAAAAAAAATAGGTTTTGAAATGTCCCCGTAATCGGTATAATAAAAACAACGTACGCCATACTACTATAGAAGAAAATCAATATTGGGCAATTCAGTTGTGGCAATGCTGGATTTATGACAACCTAACTACAAAAGTTCTATCGGGCAGTGTTCCTAGATGAAAATTTTGAAAATCTTGAATTTCCGAAGTAAAAAATCTTTTTTTCTTTAAAATATAAAAATAAGGAAATATAGAACACAACTTTGAAGTGATTTAAATAAAACTTATATATTTATTTTTCGTCAAAATAGTAGGTTAACTATATGCTTCATAAGTATCGATCAAAAAGTGATTGCTCACCAATGAATGCTATTGCTTTTTGGAATTTGGAAGATATTTATTATTATTATTATTAACGATTACAATGTAAAATAAATTACAATCTAATACAGAGGGCACTAGCTACCAGGGCTTTCGGCTACGTCGGAACATATTTATTTATGAATTTCATTGCTTATACCTTGGTATCAAGATAAAAAATTTCAACTTTTTCAGTACTAAAACGATTGGGAATTGTTGTTTTATTTAAACTTATAGCAGGAAATATCGTTTTAATATTTACACCATAATGTGGAAGTAATAAAATATTGAAAATTAAATCTTTCAAATTGAATATGAAAAGTTTTTGTTTGCTGTTTTCACTCGCAAAACAGTTTTCCTAAAACATATTTTCAAATCAAATAATTTCCTTACTTTAGAGCTGATGGAAACGTTAGTAAAACCGAAGTTGTGCATGGGCTCTGTTCAATGTTCATTCTACATAATAATGAAATAAATACAAAATTTTTTCCTTGAGTAGAAAAAGTTCTTTAAATTTGTTAGATTTAGATAATCAAAAATCTTGAAATTTGATGAATTTGAGGTGAAAAGTCTTGTAAATCTAAGACACGTTTTGGAGCTCTAAAATCTTGAAAATCTGTCATCACTGCTATCGGGTAGTTCCAATAACTTAGGCCCATTTTATTCACTCGAAGTTGAACACAACTTGGGGATTTTTATATGGGAAACTTCCCAAGTTGTGTTCAACTTCGAGTGAATAAAACGGGCCTTAAGAAACTAACAAGAATGGCGCCGCAGTTCAGGAAGACCAACTCTCTCTTTCTCTTATAGAAGAGACTAGAGAGAAAAGAGTTCAGTGGGTAGATCACACAAAACGAGACGACAATTTTTTGAAATTCTTACAACTAAAATAAGTCATGTTTGAGACGTTTTTTTATTATCACAAGGTTTGTGGATAATGAACAGGATGAAATTCTAAAGATCGGGTCGGATGAAGGGTTTTTCCTTAAGGAATTGACAACTTATTTTTGGAATAAAATGCTACTTTAAATATCTCAAAAAAAATGTTATTGGCTTGAATTACCATCAAAAGATCAAAATATTTATGAACGGAATGCAACTTCATTCATATGTCCACCACGGGAACTTATATGCAGCGGTGGATACGTTGACAACAATTTTCGATCACTCGGCCACCAGTGTTTGCCAGAAGTTTTTGAGCTGAATATGCCAAATTATAAAAAAGATGGTTAATTTTTGGGAATCAAATAAAATATGCTAAAGTTAATAACGACATTATTACAAATAAAGAAAAAAACATTAAAAAATTATAACCAAATAAATCATTTGTGTAACATATTTATATGGGCATTCATTATATTTACCTGTCCTTTTAGAAAGCAACTTGAATTAAATTGCGCCACAATTCACTCGCTTTTGACTTTTGAATTGAATTTGTTTTTGACAGCTGATATCTACTTAAAAATTTTTGAAACACGGGTAGCTATAATATTGAAATTTTGACGATATAACAGCACTGATAGGATAGATTTTTTTTTAAATTTTTCTACAAGTTTTTACATGATAGAAAAAGACCTTTCCGTCATCTGTCGACATGTAGGTTGTACGACACTGGGCATTTTCCGTGACGCCTTACTTTCGTTTCCTATTGTGAAAGAAAACATACGGTCAATTTTATACATTTCTTTCATAACTCACTAGCTACAAGAACCACTGCTGCACTACTGAGTAAGGGGTCTCCGCTTCAACGACCAAAACTTGTATAGCCATCCTGAAGAAGATATCTTAATTAATTCGTTCGGCATAAAGTTTCCTCGATTCCTCCCAAAAACAAAAAAACCCATCGTTGTCTGCGTAGGGTCAGTCCGGTTTGTTTCAATATAAACGATTTCTTATTTATTTGGTTTCTGAAAACCTCATGCCACGGAATTTATCTTATCTATTGTGAGACAAATTTATGGGAATTAAATATTTGTTTTAGACATCATTAGTCATGCAAATTAAACTGGATAGACCGGATTGGTGTCCCAGACATCGAGTAATGTCTATTGCTTTTGCATAGAGTTATAGCCTATAAACCCAAGCCTAATGTCTATGCCTACTCACTTCCTCTTTTAGGCACAAAAATTGTGTAAAAGTAGAAGGAATATAATGGAGAATTGGAGTGATTTTTATACGAGCTTTTGAGCTAAAAGCTCTCTTATGTAATGGTATAAGGTGCACCGATAAAATTTTCTAATTATATTTTCTAAAATATTGCAGTTTGTTCTGAAACTGAAC
Organism: Cheilosia vernalis; assembly: GCA_949126925.1. Taxonomy (NCBI): domain Eukaryota; kingdom Metazoa; phylum Arthropoda; class Insecta; order Diptera; family Syrphidae; genus Cheilosia; species Cheilosia vernalis. The sequence goes on along the minus strand of OX421361.1, from coordinate 44,624,844 downwards.
AATTCCCATTACATGAGCGTTGTTTTTTTCGCAAGAGTATTTGCGCACTAAAAACTATTTTAAGCGTTGGGACTTCACAGGTAAATCCACATGACAGTGACAACTGAAAAATAAAAGTCAGTCAATTTGGAAACTCCGAACAATTTGAACTTCTTGGCTCAATGACTACAAACTAACAAAAACTTTGAAGAAGCGAAAAGATATGTAATTGAGGTGTCATTTTTTAATCTGCACACATCTAACTCATAGTAATAGATGTAGAAATAATATAGCAAACCTACTTATTTCGACAGATCTGAGAACTTACTTATCTTTTTTTATACAAATATTGTGTGCCAGAACCATTCGAAGGTAGGAAACAAATAAAATCCCTGAACCAGTTAAGATCACACGATTGCAAAATATTTATTATAATATACAAAGTAAGACACTCGAAATGTTGGTATATCCCTGGGAAGTCGATGCAGATAAGATTTTCCAATAAACAACAAAAATTCCGACCCCTTGCATTTCCTTTTCTCTATTGCTGCATATTGTCCTATTTCACCACACGAATCTAGATACTGAAAATATACATACGACCAGATTAATTTCATTCAAAAAGAAAAAATTGGTTTCCTTTGCAGGCTGCCCTGCCACTCCCAATCAGCCAGTAGATGCCTTTGCCAATCTGTGCTATGGGGATTTATAAATTGAAAATTCACTGCGCTCAGATTTAGCATTGCATTGCAACACACTTAATCATACAAGCGGCAACGGCCACCATCCGTAGAGCACAAGCTGGACAAAAGGGAGTATAGGTTAGCTGAATCGAAATCGTGGCATCGAACACAGAAACCTGAGCAACTGGAAAGGAATGCGGTTTCTACTTTGTGCAAAAAGTACGTACACATCTTTCCATAATGTTGTTTGAGTGTAAGTCTATTAGGAACTTTTTTTTTCAACGAAGCGCCATTAACGATAATTGTGTTTAGTTACTACAACATGATTTAGAGCCTACATGAATTTATGGTTTGCAATGTCTATCAAAGCGTGGACACTCTATCGATAAGGTATAACTTGTTTGATTTGTTCTTTGAGAGTTTGAGTTCAGGTTGAGGTTGGGACTTTGGTGGATACCGATCACAGACAAAATTAAACAGCTGTACCACGACATCGACCTAGTCGCATTGAAAGAGACTTCAATTGTCTAAACGGCGAATGTGGGACATAGATCTTGGCCAACTTAGCACTGACAGTAGAACAGATTCAAGTTCTATAAGGCTGAGACACAGAACCACCCAAGAGTGACAGTCGATTGTCTATACTCTATACAATAGCGCAAGGAAACTTCAAATGAATATATCTATCCTGAAATAGGTAAACGTTAAAACCAATAAAAAACAATTTCAACAATAAATTATACTATACATTTTTCACAAAATAAAATTTTTGTGAAATAAAATTTTTGTGAAAAATGTATAGTAGGTACCTATTATTTATGAATTGAGAACGGCTGGGCCGATTTGGCTAAAATTTGTTTTCAGTTGTTCGTAATTGTCAGAAGGGTTTTACGAAAGAAAATTTTTGGAAACCCCTACGTAAGGAAAAGTCGGAAAATTGGAAAAATCTAAAATTTATTTTTTTGTATAAAATTGTGTCTGCTATTGTTCCGGAATGGCTTTTCGAATGAAAAAAATAGAAAATTCTTAGCGAAAAACTCGGAAAATTCTAATAAAAAAAAAAAAATTATTCTTTTTTCGATGAAATTTCGTGATTACCTACATGATTTTGGACGTATAGGTGAAAAATTCGCTGTGAAGCTTGGAAAATTTCGGATAATTGTGATAAAAGACGTTTTGCGTGCATTTTCAGTGTACAAGTTAAAGAGTTAAATAATGCCTCTGTTGAATGCCGAGCAGAAGAAACGATTCGCTGATGAAGGTTTGTTGACGATGGAACGGGAGGTATTTACTTTCTCGATGCTCCCGGTGGGACATGTAAGCCTGTAAGCCATTCGTCATTTCGTTGATTCGGGGAACAAATGCGTTGGCTGTGTTGCATCCTCTGAATTTCCGGCACATTGTAGCAATGCGGCCGAACTGCACATACCGCTTGGAACCTGCCGACGAATCTTCTCACGGTTGACAAGCCAACGTATACAATGACCAAGAATTCGGCGACAGCGAAATTGATATGCGAGAATGCAAAATTATCATTTGGGATGAACAGCTGAAGGTGGGATCGATCATAATCATATTGCGGAATCTGGATTATCCGAAACGCGATTATCCGTCAAGAAACTGATAAGCAATGTGAATTAAGCGACGATCATCAAGGGCAAAATCAAAGGAGAAGAAGTACTTATCCTATGAATTCTGATTATTCCAACTGATCTTCCATTCCAATTCAACAGGATTCAGCCCGGTTCGATTGGCTTTTGCGATGACAATCAATGAATCGCAAGGCCAATCGTTGGAAGTCTGTGGGACTAATCTTGAATTTTCCAATTTTTCGCACGATCAGCTGTAAGTTGCGTGTTGTTTTTGCGCCGGAAAACAAATTAAAAAACATTTTTAGTCATATCGCTCTCTACTGATTACGATTAGATTCAAATTAATCGCAATAAAATTTGAACTTGTGTTTTATTACCAGTCTGGATTTTATCTGAAGACGTTAAATTGGGGCGAGACGAAGTTGGCCGGGTCCGCTAAAAATACATTTAATTGTATAATTTAATTATATCAAATTTATTTCCTCCAAAATAAAATTTCCTCCATGAGGAACTTTTAGTAGATTGCAGCTACCAACGACGCGGTACAAGAGAGACTGGTTGGCTACAATCACCCTTATTCCGCGTGTCGTTTATATTAAACGACAGCTGGCGTTTTTTGTGTCGAGTCGCTTTAGTGTCGTTTTAGTATCGGTATTCTATTCCTTGAACGCCTCCACTTTCATTCAATTTACATTCCACATGAGTTCCACACAAACTAATGACAGTTAAGGGAGTGTTTATGTTTTAAATTTAAAATCGAAAGTATATTTCTAGTTGTGGTATACTAAAAAAAAATGAATAGCATTGCAATGTTCATACCATTGGAAAGCGAAAGCTACGAAGAAGATGAATCTGCAAAAAGAGACCTGAAAATTATTAGAAGAAGTATCAGGTCAAAATCCAATCCTTTGGATTTACCAGATTCAAAGTAAGTAATACATATAAACACAAAATAGTTTGAGGTAGAAAATAATGCCAATAATTTCCAGATTTAAAATGTACTTTAGACTTAGCAAAGAAGCATTTGTCTATTTGTTAAATGAAGTGAAAGATAAACTTCCTGCCGCGGGAAGTTCTTTGTCAGTGCCAGTCATTTCAAAACTGGCTTCGACATTGCGTTTTCTTGCGGAAGGTGGCTACCAAAAGGGTGTAGGGAATGATTTTAATTTAGGTCTTGCCCAACCAACCCTTAGCAAAATCCTTACCGAAATGCTTACTGTTATCGAAGAAAATATATGCCCACAATGGATAAACATGCATTACACGGAAGAAGAAAGGAATTGTGCAAAAATGATGTTTTACCAAAAGGCTGGAATTCCAGGAGTCATAGGATGTGTGGATGGTACTCACATACGCATTTTGGCACTTTCACCCTTAATCATAAGAGAATTATGAAATCAATGCATAAAATATAAACAATTACCAAAACTCACATGTTTTTATTTAAATTTGCCTCCTAGTCGTTCAAGAATTCGTAGACGACAATAATCGACGTTTTTTGAGTCGTTTTGCGCAACAAAAACGACTTTCAGAATGCGAAAAACTGTTTTGACGTTTGTAGAACTTGTGTTCCACACTACTTAAACGCCACAAGTCGTTAAACGACATAAAACGCCTAGAAACACGTCACATGTAATACCGATTTCAAAAAACGCCAATTGTCGTTTAATATAAACGACACGCGGAATAAGGGTGAATAATGTTGGTACCTTACCTATTAGGTATAGGACAAAGTTCCGTTTGAGCTTGTTTGAGCTAGGCATAAAAGAAGATTTCCCTTGATTTTAAATGAGAATCCAGCTTGGTCGTAAACGATATAGCAAGCATGAGAAATAGACACCGCTGGTAGATATCTCGTTAATGTACGTTTATTTTTGGTTATGGCTTGGTAATCATTAATCCACTACTGATATCAAATAGCTGCTGAAACGAATGTTGCTGTTTTACTATAGTAGGGTCTTGGAAACAAAGAAGTTTAATTAAACAAAGCAACAACCAGAAATTCGTGACATTGTCGACTAACTTTTTTATTGTATTGAAGTCGTAGTCGCTTGGACATTTTTTGGCTGCCACTCGAAGTTCACTTCCTGACAGGGTAAAAAGCAATAATGTCAGAATTCAGCTGATGGTGTTTTGGAGTTGTTTGAAGTAGCTATATACGATACTGCTAAACCATAGACTTATTATGTATATATGGACTGTAAGTAGCGAACTTCGTGTTGGTTTCAACATCTGGGGCTAATGCTCTTGGTTCAGAGCGGGATAAACTGGAAACCAATCAAAAGAAGCAGAAATAAAGTACAGGAGTTTAAAAACTACTTTTTCAAAATACATTAAAGGTATATAAAACTTAAAAATACATTTTGTCTGTTAAGTTGAACAAGGTAGGTCTGAGGGAATTCCATCCGATCCTGCAGCCTTTCATATAATTTGGATCCTCTATTGATCTTCCAGAGCTATGAATCTATCCAAGATCACTTTGAACCAAAGCGCTGGTTATGTTGGTGTCATTTTTTGGGCAGACCTATTTTGATAACAAAACTGTTCAAACTCGACGAAATTTTCCCAACAGTGATGGTGATTTCCAATTTAAGTGAGAAAATGTGTTACAGGTTATGTAAAGTACTCCCGTCGCTGGTTGAAGATCCAATCGAGTTCGATAACTATTATTGCTAGCAACCAATAGGAACATTAATGAGTCAAAGGGTTGTTCACCTCCCTGTTGGCTAATCAAGTCGAATTCCATATTTGAACTTCGACCGGTTACTTGGGTTTCGGTCCCGCCAACAAGCAAACCTTCGTCACACCACCCGTGAGCTGTTTTCATCGGCTTCCTTCCACGAAAGGAGGCGAGTCGCATACGATCTCCATATCGGGTCTGATGGCGAAACTCGCATTAGAATGCGAAAAATAAAATAAAACTGAATTGACTCTTCCGTTCTGTACGCGATTGCGTTTTAATTTATCGATCCTATCCATTAGACCACCTTCTTGCAGCCTGGCTTCAGGAACAGACGCGGATTGCCAATTTTACTTCCCCCTCTGTTATAAAATAATTAGAAGCATCTACCGGTGTTCTATCTACTTGCATACTGCATGGGCGAAGAAGACTCCATATACGAGTATGATGGGTGTCTCATCTCTTTGGTGGAGTGTTCCCAAACCAGATGAAGTGTTGCCGTTAAGCCAGCACTCATTAGCATAAACAAGCTGGTCGGAGATAACTTGTGTCATAAAAATGCATTCGACGTCGTCGTTTGAAGAACTTGATTTCGTATCTTGGAATCTGCGGTAGTTAAAAAGTGAAGTAATGGCCCGGTCTAATTACATAGGGGGTTTCATGATGTGGGAGCACTATGCACCCAACAAGATGATGGTTGTTTAATAAGACGCCTTTCGAGATATTCGGTATAGATTGATTTCGAAGATTAGACAGCAAGGTTCTTGCAGTTGCGCCTTCTGGAGGTGACTTCTTTGTGGTCTACATATTTAAGTAAGACGGAAACCAGGAAGCAAATGGCGTCATAAATTCGAGAAACCTTACGTTTCTGCGGTGCAATGAGAATTTAAGAAGCTAATATGGAGTAGGGGAGTGTAGTTTTGCGAGGTTTGCTTTTTCAATCTGATTTACTACTTACACGGAGAATCTTGGTCAGCTCTAGAGGCTCATTCTAATTTCAAAGACAGGCTGTTGTAGGAAGCTACTGTTGAAGTAGGATATCAAGTTGTACTTGAAGTTTGTTTTACGACAAAATGGCTTAAGTACTCATTCGTCGAACCATAAAACCTGGAGTTGAATCGCCTCGTTCGAGCATCAAGTGACGTATTTTATTTCTGTTCCACATGTAAAATTAAGAAAATTTCGGTTCGTAGACGGAAGTGGCGATTCGTCCTCTGATGTTCTCCAGTTCTACCACGTATAGCATAAATATTCGTTGCGACATTTCCTAGTTCGTTGACGGAGTAGGCTGTGATACATTCTAACAAAGTAAACACAGATTGGCAAAAGTCTGTAAATGTGTCAAATTCGCTGACGCAACTGAACGTTTCTGAACTATTAATGCAGGAAAGTTTTAGCGGCAAGCTCAGCGACATCGTAATGTAATTCCCAGTGACAAAATACTGATCGGAATAAGGGCAGGTACGCTGTTCGAGTGAAGTGAAATTCTCACTTCTCCCCGAAAAATGCTTTGAAATGGAAAGTGAAATAAATACAATTATGGAGATTTTCGTGGAGAAATTTATGCAGCGCGACTGAGCTCAAAGGTTTTTTATTTTGTTGAAATTCAAGAAGATCTTATGTTGCCTATAAAATAACACTTATTTTATACTTAGAAAGAAAACAGCTGGAAAAAACAAATTTAGATCTCCATTTTTGTGCTTCATGAGATAGGTACAGTAAAATGTATTGGGAAATATTCAAATTAGTCCAACTACAGTAAGTCATTGCTATACAAGCAAATTCTGACACCACTGTGGATCCCAGGACGCCTGTGAAGGAAATGCACTGCACATGCCAAACGACGAATTCTGCCAAAGAAAGTCTTCCAAGAAAAATTACAAAGGAATATAGTTCCATGGTACATACGCAATTCTGATCTGCATTGGAATCTAAATATTGGAATTGCTGAAGAAGAAGATAAAAAAGTTGCTCAAATTCACGCAAGTATAGGCCATTCAACCTATAGTTAACTTAGAAATTGCCGAACTATTACAACGTTAACAGAAGACTAACTTATAGTCGGATATAACCTTTCGATCTACAGAAATTAGCTAAGAAAGAGAAAAAAGTTCAGAAATTCGAAAAATTTGCGTATAGTACATACCTAAGAGAAAGATATTGTTTTCGTACAAAATTTCGAACTCGAGATGTTAACCAATTCTGATATTACGACGATAGAGGAACTCAAAAAATTATGGGTCGCAAAATTCTGTCGGGTCTGCTCGTCTGTCTGTCTGTCCGTCCTTCCGCCTACAGCCTAGACGGCTTCCCGGATTACGTTCAAACCTCGGATTGGGAGTTTTCGGGCTAACAGTTAGGGAGTGTTTTTTTTTTTTGCAAGGTAACCTCAATATTAATGGTACCTAATTCCCACATAAAATGTTCGTACCAGTTTGATTTGATTGAAAACGGCTCTAACGATTTCAACCAAAATTGATATTTAAGCTTAAGTAAGTGAGGTTACCAGGACTGCGTAGGCGTACCCAGTTTTTGGCTAACAATTCGAATAACGGTACTTTTTGAATTTTCGACGTATCTCGAAAATGGTCTCTATTGTAACAAAAATTAATTTCTAAGGTAATGTGGTCATTTATAACTTAATAGCAAACTCAGTTTTTCTAGATATTATCGTACAATGAATTTTTGAAAAAAGTATTTTTTTTTTTAAATTTAATTTTTTTTTCAGTTTACCGGAAAACGGCGATAACAAAATGCAAACTTAGAGTCTAATGGATGTTTTCAAAACTATTGTGTCCTCAATTTTCGATTTGCTAAAGACTCTGAAAGTCAGTCGGACTCGCACTAAACGAAAAAGTTTCGTGCGACCCAGTCGTGCACTTTATTACAATTCAAAATGTATTTTGGAAAAAATATGTATAGGTATATCTGATTGAAATAAAAACTTTTTTTTTTTTTAGTCCGACTTAAAAATGTTTTAATTCAATTTGTAATACTAATTTTTCCTGTTTGGAGTTCTTTGCGGAAGTATCAAACTCAACCTGTCAATGAATTCATAGCTCATATAATTATTTTAACTTTACATAAAAACGGTTACATACTCTTACCCAGACTTCGGACCAAGAGTGCGTAAATTGACAGACTTGCTTTGGTTTCTTGATAAAAACTTCGAAAGCGTAAAAAAATATTGAAAAATGTTTCTGCACGATTTCGTTTCTTAGAAGATAGGGCTATGCCTAATAAAAGAGACTTTTTGCTTCTATCTATTGCAGCTTTTTCAGAATTTTACCCCATGCAACTCAAAAGCGAAAAAGCCTAATTTTATCAGCTTTGGGATTGAATGAAATATTTTGGGTCTTGGTTTAATGGTTTTGGTAATGTGCAGCATTATGTGCAGCACACAATCTTCGTAGAATTTTTTTGAACTACCTTTATCCAAATTATGTCGCGATCTTTGACACTCTTCCTTGCCGAGCTACATCCTTAAGAAAATAATAACAATAGAGAGCGTGTAGTGCACTTAAACAAATTTCTATCAAAAAGGTGATGTAGCCAGTTAGTTCTTCCATTTAAGCTATTAGGTTATTAGGTATGTTTGGTGTACGCAAATGGCATTCAAGTTTCTGCGTCTTTGCCCAAAAGTTGCTCATAGTTCCGTGTTTAGTCTCTGAATTTGTCAGTCACCTTGCAAGTTCTGTAGATTCGAAAGGGCGACCAAAAAATCCGATCAATGGAGTATCCCATTGCAATTATTCCTACACCTACAGCTGACAGGAAAATTCTTAAATTGATTGCTTCCATTCCACTGAGCCTCTCGATTATGCGAATTAAAGCGTGCGCTCGCTACAGGCATCCGTATAATTAAGGACACACATTTACTCACATGTGAGACACCCAATTGCCAGGCTGAACCTATTCCATTACGAGCATAGTTGTTTCATTTAAAACAATGCTTCGACGCTTATAGAAGAGCTAAAAGTTTTTCCCTCTGGGTGCGACCATAGACAAACATCCTCCTCCGTACACCCAGCTGTAAAACGGAAGAAGAACTACGAGGAGCTAAGTACCACAGAAACCGTATAATCAGTTTGTGGTATAATAACTCCACATCCATAAACATATCATTTAGTTGAAATCCAGCCTAATTCCTTGAAGGCATGTGCGGCCCCATCTCCAGCTGCATTCACGGCCTTTATCTCCATCGAAGCATCCACATACAGTAGCTTTTACAAAAGTGTAAGTGTACACACGCAGCCAGGGTAGCGTGCATTAGTTCTGTGGTAATCCTTTGCCATAGAAACCAGAAGAGTCTCACTCTGAATGGCACCGAGCAGGCCAAAGGAGTACCCTCAAAGACGGGGACTTATCTCTTTAAATCTACGACAGACTGAACGTAGCTATATATACCTAGACCTTTGTTGGGGTGGCTTAGACTTGTTGTGTGTGCTGTTTGTGTATTTGTTTGACTTATGTAATCCGGATGGGAATCAAGGTTTGGGACATATCTATACCTTGATTTTGGCATGCCGAGTCAAGTCCATTCATTTCGGGAGTTCCTTCGATGAGCGATGGCATGGTGCACTGTTCACCCGCCGCCGCCGCCGCCAACATCAGAGACGGAGTTCCGCGCAAGTAATTGCTTACAATGTGGGATCTTGACTCGTCTATATGAGTGCTCCAATGAATCTGTGCCGAGTCATATTTGGCTCTAGCGCTTTGGCGGCGGACCTTAGAGGGAAATGCAAATCTAAACATGGCAATTATCTGTAGGTGCAATCTCCACTGAACCCGACATGACAGGAAGCGGGATTTAACTACAGCATGAGACGAACATTTCTGTTGCAGAGCGCCGTGAGTTCGTTAGCTGAATTGCAGTAAAGCATGCTCAAAAATCATCTTCAAATGCAATTACTTGGCAATCACATTACACAAATTTCAATTTAAATGAAAGCACATTAAAAATTCACTCTGCTTCCGAATGTAACCATTGTCAAACAGGAGTAGGCCTGATTCAGGTATAGTCCCACCGTGTGGTGAAACACCCTTCACTTTGTCAATAAATTAAATTTCGAGCCAATTTGGTTGCCATAATGGCAAGAACCACCATTAACCGCAATCAGTCAATTATCAATTTCCCTTTGTGCTTCATCGCAGAGGCCACCCTACCGCGCATCATCACTACATCGACACTGCCGACTGCCATGCTGTAGTAGAGTAGAGAGTGAGACCGTGGGTTTGGTGCTTGCAAGTTGCAAAGTGTTAACCACAAACTGGCTCGTCGTCGATGTAATTTCTTTGCGGCCCTATTGAAGAGGGGTGAACGCCAAACTATGGGGACGTGGATAGGAGAGGTGAGAGGCGGATTTTGGTTGAGATTGCAAATTATTATCGACACCCCCTAATGTGAAGGTGTTATCCGGGACTTTGGTGCATATACATATTCGAGTGTTTGAAAATTGTTATTGCTGTGTAGCGAAGGGTTTCGGAATGAGCTGCAAATTTGTTGAAGCTAATGGTGACGTCTTTGGTAGGAGGGCTTTCTAAAAGCCAATTTAAGATATGTTTTTTTATTTGATACTAAAACAACATCACTCAGAAAAAAAATTGTGAGCCAACAATTTTCGTTGGTTAAAATGAACCCAAATATTAAAATTTTTAATTTAAGAATTATATTGTTGGCAATATTCTAAGAGAATTGTTATTTAAAAAATACTATTTTTAATCTGAATATTTGATTCTTGAAAGCTTAAAAACGAGTTTTTTTATAAGAAATATTGAGCAAGAACTTTTTGCTTACCATTTTTCAAAAATCTAAAAATTCTTCGCTTAACTACCTTTTTTTCTGAGTGTACGCTGTGCGGGTCTGTCCGTCATCACCCTCAAGAAGTCTGTTTACATCTTGTTGGTTATCCTTTCGGAATTATTTTGCTTTAATGTTTTCTTAAAAAAGACTGCTTTGGTCAAAAAATCATCTGTAGGCAAATTTGACTTAAAATTAAAATCCAAGACACGCAATCTACACCAAATCTAAAAAAAAGTCGGCAACGTCTTAAACCGGTGTATTATTTAGTGGTCATCCTTATGGAGTTTTTTTTTGCTGGAGTCTGTCATTAAAGAAGTCAACGCTTTGGTCAAAAATTCGCCCGTAAGCAGATTTTACTCAATATTGATTTTTGTCAACTTTCACCAAGGAACGTACCTATTTTTCTAAAAACGTGTTGGGAACGAAATAAACATGTTTCCATCTTGTTGATCAAACTTTCCGAGTTGTTTTCCTCAAAACTTTACTTAAAATAGATAGCGACATGGTAAAAAACGCTTCTGTGAGTGGAGTTGAATTGAAATTTGTTCTTTGTAAATTTCCTACTAATCACCCATTTCACACAAAATCTAATCAAAAATTACAACAACGTCTTACAGATGTTTTCATCTTTTAGATCACAATTATAGACTTCTTTTCCCAAAATTCTCTCTTCAGACAGCATATTGGTCAAAAGAGAATCCTGAAAGATTTGACTCAAAACTTTCCTATCTTGGTGAACTTTCCTCCAAAACAAATTTTTTTTTCATATGTCTAAGACATGTTTTCATCTTGTGAATCGTTCTTTCGGGGCTATTTTCCTTGAATTTGTACGTAAGAAAAGGAACACTTTGCATACAAACTCATCTGTAGTTGACTGGGACCTGGGAGTAGGTACTTATTTGTACTTTTCACCTAAAAGATCCATTTGTTCCTCAAATTTTAAAAAGGGGAGACGACACATCAAACATGTTCCTATCTTGTTGAAAACCATTTCGGAACTATTTTCCTTCAATCTAGACTTTAGAAAGATAACGCATATGTCACAAATGCATCCGTCGGCTTAAAGTTGATTCTTGGTTACTTTTTCCCCACGGCACTTATTTTTTTTTTAAATCTGAAAAATTTCCTCAAAATTTAAAAAAGGTGAGACATTTTCCTATATTATTGATAATCAGTTCGGAACTCTTTTCCTTCGATATTGATTTGAGAGAGGTAACGCATATGTTACAAATGCATCCGTAGGCGTAGTTGACTTTAAGTTGATTCTTGGTTACTTTTTCCCCACAACACTTATTTTTTTTAAAAATCTGAAAAATGTCCAAAACGTCTTAAATTGGTTTGTAACTTGTTGACCGCCCTTTGGAGTTATTGTCCTAAAAGTTTGACTTAAGAAAGTTGCGGTTTGGTCAACAAATCATGTGGATTCGATTCGAACTTGGTTCTTGGAAAATTTCCCCAAAACCAGTATTTCGTCTCAAAAGCCTGAAAATTGTCCCTAAGGTCTTAAATATATTTCTATCTTGTTGACCATACTTTTGGAGTTATTTTGCTTTAATATTTTGTTACGAATGTCAGCGTTTTGTCCAAAGACATAATTAACACCAATTTTTCACAAAATCTTAAAATGTGCTAAGGATGTCTTGAACATGTTTCCATCTTGTACAAACACTAAAGTTCCCTTAAATTCGTTTTCGTAAAATATCGCCATTTTTAAATTGAATATCACTACACATTATTGTGCAGAATTGCGTAACATGTGTGAATCTGTTTCCAATACTATTGTATTGACTGAGTAAAATAGTAGGTACCTACTAAACATGTATACCTACAGACAGCCTTCGAAACTCATATGAGTAGGTATCTAAAAACTTTGCAGCGTAATTTGCTAATGCAAAAGTGTCCTGTACAACTCAGCTACAAGAAACCTCCCCCATAACCACGCAAGTACTTCACCCGATCCATGTGACAGATGTGCCAATGACAACGTCGATAAAAATTACTTAAATTCGAATCGAAATTTACAGCTCTACTCGACCTCCCCCATTCTTTGCACCACCTCCATTTAACCAATAATGTCTGCTTCATTAAAATCAATCCATATATGGTTACTCTGTTGTACCCACCCCAAGGACACATCCTCCCCTTGCCACATCCTCATGAATGTTCATCAGCTCAATATAAGTAATGAAACTTCCAAGCACTCCTCGAAGGACATCCTTAGCCCCGTCACAGAGCCTCCGCACATGGTCTTCTTTGTAAGCACTTTGTCAAATCAAATTGAAATTTTCGGCAAAAAAGGATTTTTATTGCCTAACACAGGACCGCATACACACTCCCTCACATGTGAGAGTACATCCTCCGAATACACGGAGAATCCGCAATGTAAAGGAAAGAAAAAGTTTCAGCACAACTCCAGCCAAAGTCAAAGGAACTGTTTAATACCACATTTTCGTCGGCCATAAACGATCATTGCCGACACTTTACGACGTCCTTTATGGGCGATGAAAACTTTTACGATGCAACTAGAAAGGATATTGGTCATACTTTACTGCGCACTGATTGAGGGAAATGAGGGCATTCGAAGAAAAAGAAGGTGGTTGCCAATGGGCAAGTCCTCGCTGACCCTTCTCTGGTGAGACTCTGCCACATGTGGAGAATTGGGAGGGTGGAGGAATACTTTGTAAGATGATTGAAAGTTTGATTTGCAGTTTTACGCGGAAGAGAGAGATCAATTGAACGCCAGCAACCGTATGGACATTGGTAAAGTTCGATATACGACATGGGGTGGGATATTATTTACATTCTTTCTGTTGGAGGAGAGTTTTAACAGCGATGTCACAGAAGCTGTATATGCGAACAGAAGTTGGACTAGCTGAGGCATTTTTATGGCAGTTGTAGTCGTCATCGTAAAATAAATGAAACTTTGTTGTTTGTATGGAAGCAGCTGCAGTTGACACTTAAATCTTTGGCCATTGTTTCTCGACAGTTAATGGACATATGGTGTATGCGAAGCAGTTGGGAGTGGTAAACATAGGGGCATAGGACTATAAAAAACGGGATAGTAATAAAACTAAAAAAAGTTGATATGTTAAAGCGTAAAAATTACGCCAAAAGCGGGTGCAAAGACATGTTAAAAAATGCGTGCACAAATGTGTTGCAAAATACTACCTCAAAACGACTTAAAAAAAACCCGTAGAAAAGTCGGAAATTGCAGCCAAAAACCTATGCACAATGTATCGAACTGCATGAGTATTGCAACTCTGCAGTCGATGTATTAAGTAAATATGTATATAAACTTAACGAAAGACCGAGAAGGTTCTGAGATTTGTATGACGAAAGTCAGTCTTTCAGCAGGAACCAACCGAGAAGGTTGTATGAGATTAATAAACAAAAGTGGTTTTTTATAACATTTTTCCACTATAATTGTCTTGTCTTTTATTTGTCTGATGGTTTAAATTTGTTTTCCTCGGATTGTGACGGGTAATACTTCTTGTGCGTACAATTTCGCTGAGCTACGATACACACAATTTGTCCAAAGCTAATAGTTAAGGACTTATCCAAAAACGATTCAAAATTGAGTTCGAAAAATATTTCCCAAAACATCTTAAAAAAATTCGTAAAATGGAGCCAAAAACCATTGCAAAAACTCAGCCATAGCCGGGTCAGAAAAAGTTCGCAAAAAAACAATAAAAAAACCTGTTTGAAAATAAGTAAGGACATTTCTAAAAGTAAGAAGCAAAAATAGTAAAAATTGGGTCTGAAAAGTTATTTAAAACGCGTTCAAAAGTGATTACAAAAATGCATTCAAAAACTCTGTGAAAAGCGATTCGAAAGTTTAGCGAAAAACGCTTCCAAAATATTTTGGAAAACGTGTCAAATGTAGTAAAAAAACACATCGCAAAATGCATCCAAAAACATGTAAAAAAACGAGTCCACAAACGTCTTTTGATGCACCCAAAAACATCTTGATAAAACCCATCAAAAAACTCGAAGCTTTCACTCAATATACTGTCTTAATACTCGCCCAGAGCCGCGTTAGAAAAAGTAACCAAAATGAGTCGAAAATGTAGTCAAAATCAAGCTAAAAAATGAGAGTATTTAAAAACGATATCAAAAAAGAGTTAAAAAAACTCATCCAAAAAATAAGTTAAAAGTGGGTCGTAAAATCTGTAATTAGTGGGACAAAAAAAACAATAAAAAAAAGTTAAGAAAAATTAGCCAAAACACGCCACGTGTACGAAATGCCTCTCAAATACCTTGAAAACGTATTCAACAACTCATTCAAAAGCGTGTACAAAATCCCTCCCAAAACCGCCAAACACATGTCCAAAAACGTGTCGCAAATCGTTTTAAAAATTACTCCAAAAACGTTAAAAACTGACCGAAAACAGGTCCAAAAACGAATTGAAAGCGATCAAAAAATAGATTAAAAAAATAGTTGAAAAACGCTTTAAAACTGAATCCAAAACTACTTCAAAAACGTGTCCACAAATGCTCCGAATATTGGTCAAAAAACGCTTCCAAAAGTTTCCCATCTTCTTAATGGATACGTTGTTGCGTCGACTATTTCGAATTTAAGTTAAATACAGACACAGCAGCAATTTATCTATCCACTTCGACAGAGAAAATTAGGTCGACAAATAAAACTTCAACTGCCTACTCACACAATAATTAAACAAAGCTCTTTCTTAAGTGGAGACTTTTTTAACCCGCAAAATAGGTCAGACAAAATCTACTACAATCGCAGAAAGAGCACGACTCACTTCACTGCGCCTGTCTATATGAAACGCTATTCTCTTTGGCAGAAAAGAGAACGAAAAGTTTCTCCTCAATACCGCAGCATGCTTCTAGGCGACAACTAAGATTCTTCCATCCGTTCAGTATTCAGTTGCTGTTTGCTTTTTTCGCTCGAAGGATGTGCCCGTCGCTCGCTTTCCTTTTCAATTTCCGCATGATTTTAGTTCAAGAATCCGTGTGTCAATTCGTCCCAATACAGTGCTGGTGAAAGTGAAATCCCACCCACTAGTGAAAGTTTAAATTTTCTGTAAAGTCTTGCATAAAATTGCTTGTGTTGCATACTTAGTAGGATAAAAATCCCGAAACAGGAGTGTTCGTCATTTTGCTTGAATAATTTACCAACTGCGTAACATAATCTCATTATTTGTGCTACACCTCATGTGACACAGTAAGTTTAATATTCATAACCCCATCATCATTTGAGATCCTCTGCTGTCACCCTAAATCGAGGACTCGTTATTGCCACTCCTGGAATAAAACGTACCGGCTTACCTCAAAGTAAGTATGTGAAAATACCTTTTGAATTTTTTACGAAAACATCTCAAATAAATGTCGAAACGGAGTGCCACAGGCATAAATATGCAAATCATACTAAACGACCTTCAATTTCTCAAGCGACCCCAGCTCCTCTTATATAAAGTTAAAACCTGGTGCTGGTTGGGTTTTAGCACCTACCCTTGGCTGAAAGTAAGGTGTCAGAGGACTCAACAGTATGCCTTAGAAAGCCCCATAATTAAATGCATAAATGCCAGAGGAGTATCGGAACGGAAACCTTTGATTCCTGTTCCTTCTGCACCTCGTTGTGCTCCTGGGGGGTGGATTCCACATGAAAGCCAGAAGCCACTTAAATAAAAAGGGATTTTGCATATTCATTGAAAGTGAACAACTTTGTGGTACTTTTGGGAGCGAGCGTCGCGACCGACGTACTCTCGTACGGAGGATGGATTTTGAGACGATTCCGCCGCAAATGGAACTCGACGTGGTCGGACGCAATTCCCATGCCTGATTATGACGCTGTTTTTCGTCTGGCTCATGTTTGCATGTCTGGCAAATCTGGCGGTGTCTACTACGGGAGGATGCAGCTCCTGCAAATGTTGTTAATTTGCATTTGAAGCTGTGAGGTTCAGTGCACAATCCGGCAGCCTCTGGAGGAGAGCCAAAGCAAACCTAATTCATTTGGCCCGAATCGATTGCGTACTGCACGCCTTTCTCTTGTGGCGCGAGATGAATGGCGTTGCAGTGGTTGGCCTCACTCGAAAAAGAAAATCCTATTACGGTTACGGCTATACGGTGGACGATTGCCAAAATGGTGAAAGGCTTTCTGTATTCTAATTTATAGGGAGCTTGTTCAATGTGGGAATTCATTTCGAACCTGATGCGGGGGTCCTGGGAAAATTTCAATGTGCCGCGTGGAGGAGAGGAGAATTCGTTCATGGGTTGTGTAATCGAGGAATGATGTTTGGAAAGGACTTTCGGCTGCTGGTGGAGTTTTCATTTCTGTTGACGATGTTCGATAGGGTTTTCGGCGTTTGTTTGATATGCAAATTCTGGACTAGAAAGTTTAGTTATTTTACAGGATTACTTGAAGTTGTTGGAGGCGCTTGGTTAAATGGTATTAAAATGAAAGGGGTTGCTGGCATGAGTTGGTTAGCTGGAGGACCACTACATGGGAGTAAAATGGAAAGCTGAAGGAAGTTTACTCGACAAATAGATTAGGTTGTCAGTGGGAGTTTGGTGCCGAATTCAATTAGTCGGTTCTAGAATAAAAAAAAATTATTTTCTTACAATTGGGGTAGGTAGAAAAGTTAGGGTGCGAGCAATCAATCGTCGCCGCTTATTCGTGAAAAGCCATGACAATATTTGGAAGACATTCATTTCGTTCGACCCAGAACGTTTAACTTTCTGGAACGTTCCACTGTACTGTACTGCCGATCGAATTGCTTTGCCGATAGAATTGCTTTGTAATGAGCGTGCGAAGGCGTAGCTTCAAGTCACCGATTAGCGATGGAATTTTTTATTATATTTGCCTTTCGGGACGTGGTTAGTGTTCTATGCAATTGTATACAACGTGTGACTGCGTTAGTGGCATATTTATGAGACGGCCTCCTGAGATATTCCCCGCGCTATGTCATTGCTACCAAAGTCCGCATTTTGAGAATTTGTATAGCGCTAGTTGACGGCCTTTGGCGATACTTAGAAATTTTTTTGTAACAGGTCTGATAAATAATTCTTTAAGATTCGATAAACGAGGTTAATAGAAATATTACAATCACTTTCTCACTTTTCAATTTTTTAACTTTGTCCATTACGGAGTAAGAGAAAGATATTGTTTTCGTACAAAATTTCGAACTCGAGATATTAGTCAATTCTGATATTACGATGATAGAGGAACTCAAAAAAGTGGGTCGCAAAATTCTATCCGGTCTGTCCGTCCTACAGGCCTACAGCCCAAATGGCTTCCGGGATTTCGTTCAGACCTCGGATTTGGAGTTTTTGGGCTTACAGTTCGGGAGAGATTTTTTTTTGCAAGGTAGCCTAAAAAATTGATATTTAAGTTTAAGTAGGTGAGGCTACCATGACTGCGTACCCAGTTTTTGGCTAAAAAATCGAACAACGGTACTTTTGGAATTTCGGCATATCTCAAAAATGAATTTCTAAGTTAATCTGGTCATTTATAACTTAATAGCAAACTCAGTTTTTCTCGATATTATCGTACAATGGATTTTTGAAAAAAGGAATTTGGTTTTAAATTTATTTTTTTTCAGTTTACCGGAAAACGGCAACAACGATTTGGACCAAAATGCAAACAATAGTCAAATGGATGTTTGCAAAGTATTGTATTGTCAGCATTAACCTCTTGCTCACAACACTGCATGTTTTTTTTTTTTAAATAGCTGCAAAGTATATGTATTATATATACGGCGATTGCACAATAAAATAACAATTAATAAAAATAAAAACTTCAATAAAACTTAAAAAATAATAGGTAATACATTTAATTTATTTTTTAAATTGCCTGTAAAGTAGGCGGCGTGCAGCGGCAGCGTTAAAAAAGCAATAAAATATAATTTTTAAGCACTAAAAAAACGGCCAAGCGCTAAATATACTTTGTTGGCACTAAAATTAACATTAAAAGCACTGACTTGGTAACGCCGACCGCAACTGTCATTTTGACAGTCTTTTCCATTCTTATAACACAAAAGTAAAGGAACAAGCCTATATTGGGTCGCATGAATAAAACGTAGAAATTGTTTTCACTCAAGAGAAATGTCAAAATCGAAGCATTTTTGCTAGGTACCTACCTTCGTTTCGTAAGAGAAAAAACCGATTTGTGTTAGTTCCAACTTTTGACATGACAAAGCGGCGGCAATTAGATCGGCATGAATAAAACTTATCAGGCAAAGTTCTATGCAACTTCTATGTAAATTCTGAGTGTTCTATTCAATTGGCTCAGACCCTTTGCTAAACATTTTGTACGCACTCATAACATAAAACAATCTAAGAATTGTGAATCGTTGCTTGTTTTATAAATAGTTAAGTACAGGAAAACCATCAAAATACCTACGGAAGAACCGGTAACTGTTTCGCTTCAAGCGAAGTATGGACTGTGGACTATTTGGCTAATAGTTTTTTCAGATGGAAATATTTAGACAGAATCATTTGTATGGCAGGTATATAGTGGAGATCTGGGCTTCTAGGTCGAAAGTTCAAAAACCTCTCAGTAATTTATAGTTCTTCTTTAACTAATTGTCTAGTGTGTTAACAAATAAATATTTCCATAACATCGGATACAATTTCCGGCACCTGAGGAAGACATGAAGCTTCAACAAGCTATTTGGCAAACACAAATCATTTTTCCAGGTGCATTTGAAGCTATTTATATTTTTGAAAAAAAAAATTTTAATTTCAATTTACACAAAAGTTGTTAGACTTAGAATGTTAAGAAAAATTAAAAATTTACTGGTCAGGTTTGACAGGAGACAAGTACACGTACCTATAACGAAGTGAATGTTATGTTCGTATTTTCTACCTTACTTTAGCAAAGTAGATTTTTATTCATACCTATACAAAGCAGTGTCGTTAGGACTTAGGACTCTTTCTTTCCCTTTTTTCCCATTTCACATCACTTAAATTAACTTAAAAAATCCCTCGACACTTTTTTGCAAAAAACTCCAATTTTTTAAGTTAAACGTGTACTAACCCCAAAAAATTATTAAGCTTTAGTTTTAAAATCGCAGATTGTTAACATTACTATGAATATTTTTTGTGGTACTAGACAATTTTCATAAAAGACTATTTACGTGAACAATTTTTTAACGGACATTTTTCATGTTGAAATGTAGATGTTTTGATGAAAATGCAGAACAAATTTAATGGATTGAATGTTTTTTGTGTTGGATTCCTGAAATTCTCAAGATTTCATGCTGTTTCCCTTTATCCCACAGAAGCCCGGTATAAACACTGTATCAAAGCAATTGGTAAGGACTTTTACCTACCTTTACCTTTTGCTCAAAGCAAGTTCTTAGTTCTTATTCATTCGACCCATTGCTTATATTTCTAGTGACCTAATATTAGGATGACAGTTTCCATATGCGACGGATATACTCTCAAGACTTCAATAAATTCTGTATTGAAGTGAGTCTGTCTTTGCCTCTTGCACTAATGCTACAAATTTTAAACATATTTTTCACAAATTAAATGCATCTTCGTACATCATTAACCCTTTCTCACAGAGTACCAATTGGAATTTCTTTCAACCTACATGTAACCTTCCATACCGCTAACCAGTTATTAACAAATTCCCCGAGATCTCAAAAATGCAATCTCGGCCATCAAGTGCTTTCAAATTACCACCTTTCACGAAACCATTCATATAGCGGCAAAAATTGTGTAAACCCTGAGAAACATATTTCACAAGAAATACCTACGAGCATCGATTGAATTTCTTTTCTTAACACCTTATGAAGCATAAGCCTACATAAGCAACGCAACTCTTATTACCAATTATTCCCAAGCATTTATCATATCCCAGGTAAACAGCCCGCACGCTTGGAAGCCGAACCGAAAAATGAATGAAACTTCCTCCCCTTGCGAAGTACTAACGACATTTCTATACGAGTACCCGGCACCATCAGCTCAGGCGGCGGCGGCGGCGGGTCATAAACGTAATGAATTATTGCTCCAAATTGAAAAGAATAATTGCGCCTCTGCCATTTATGGGGGGCAGGGACGTAGGCCATAAATCGTAAGCCTTATACAGGCGACCGCCTTCTTCAAAATTAAAAGCAATCCGTAATCTTAATTCCTGATCTTGGAAACAAAATAAATAAAAGTGAAATGAAACAAAGCCCCAGCTAGTATATGGCTAGGCAAAGGCAAATATAATGACGTTTCTATAAGGTGGGGTGGAGTGGGCGGGCGCGGGACGACCAACACTCATCAGTCACATCCCATCCATAAAAGTGGAAATTTTTAATTAAAGTCAACCCCAGAACAGTATCTATATGCTGCATCGAGAAGAAAAGATATAAAAGATGGTGGCGGGGGATATCCACCCTCAGACGTCATGGTGGGCGTAAGCAAAGAATTTCTTTCTTTCTTTCTTTTTTTTGCGATGTGTGCTTTGACTTTTTTTACTTCGACATTAATTACGAGCAGTTGGTTTTTTTTTTGTTACAAAATATAGAAAATAAATATAAAATATGGCCCAAACTTTATGGGATCAAATTAATTGTAAAATAAAAACAATAAGAAGTGAGACACAAGCAAGCAAGGCAAGAAGTCTTAAGTTTCAACTATGTAAACGAGCGCATCACGACAATCCGCATTAAGGCTAAATTCGGCAACATAAGCTTAATATGCGCGCACGCCCCCACGGAGGAGAAAGACGACGACACCAAAGAAAGGTTCTACGAGCTCTTGGACCACACCTACGAGCAATGCCCTGGCTATGACACTAAAATTGTCTTAGGCGATTTTAACGCCAAGTTAGGAAGAGAGGGCATCTTTGGTAGTACCGTCGGAAGGTGCAGCCTACACGACACCACCTCCGATAACGGATTTAGGCTGATCGACTTCGCGGCGGGGCGAAATGTTGTCATAGCAAGCACGCGGTTCCCGCATCTCGATATTCATAAAGGCACATGGAGATCTCCTGATCAATCAACCGTCAACCAGATTGACCACATTGCGATCGACGCAAGGCACTCCTCCAGTATTATGGATGTCCGAACGTTCCGAGGGGCCAACATTGACTCGGACCACTACCTTGTTGTAGCCAAGGTACGCCTTCGGATATCCCGAACGCCGCCAAAACAAGTAAATACTGGGAGGAAGTTTGACGTCGGACGGCTACAATCGCAAGAGATCACCAGATCCTTTTCCGATCGAGTCTCTCTCAATCTCTCAAGAGGTCCTATGCAGCCAGCATCAAGTATTGAAGACCAGTGGCAACATTGCCAAAAAGCCATCAGAGACGCCGCCTCTGATGTGCTGGGTTTCACCCGACCGCCACAACGAAACCCCTGGTTCGACGACGAGTGCCGGCAAGCACATGCAGCGAAGCAAGAGGCATACAAAGCGGCGCTGCAAAGGAGGACCAGAGCTGCTCGTGAGCTCTACGCGCAGAAGAGAAGAGAAGAACACCGGCTTCTAAGGAGAAAAAAGAAAGAGCATGAGAAGCGCGCGATCGATGAAATAGAGAGATGTTACAACAGGAATGAGGTTCGGAAGTTCTACCAAAGGGTAAAAAGAACTTCACAAGGCTACAGAACCCGAACCGAAGCCTGCAAGGACGAACAAGGGAACATCGTAGTAGAATCGCAGTCGATGCTGAGGATATGGAAGAACTACTTCTGCAGGCTGTTTAACGGCGATGACGACTTAAATTCCGCTGTCAGGCAGAATGAACCGTTCAACCTGGACGATGAGGATCAACAATACCGTCCACCCGACCTGGACGAGGTGAAGATAGCTATATCTAAACTGAAGTCCAACAAATCCGCTGGAGCAGATGGCCTAGCCGCCGAGCTGTTCAAAGCGGCAGGCGATGACTTGGTTAGGAGCATGCACCAACTCATCTGTAAAATATGGTCGGAGGAAAGTATGCCCGATGAATGGAACCTCAGCATTGTTTGCCCGATCCTCAAGAAAGGAGACCCTCTGAACTGCGCCAATTACAGAGGTATCAGTCTTCTAAACATTGCCTACAAGATCTTATCTGCCGTTTTGTGTGAACGCCTGAAGCCTTTCGTAAACAACCTGATTGGTCCATATCAGTGTGGCTTCAGGCCAGGAAAGTCCACCATAGACCAAATATTCACACTGCGGCAGATCTTGGAGAAAACCCAGGAACTTCAAATCGATACCCACCACCTTTTCATCGACTTTAAGGCCGCATATGACAGCATTTATAGGGACGAACTATACAGAGCAATGTCTAGTTTTGGCATCCCTGCCAAACTCGTCCGTTTGTGCAGGATGACGATGGAGAATGCACGCTGCTCCATCAAGGTCGGTAAAGAACTTACCGAGACCTTCGATGTCAAAAAAGGATTTAGACAAGGCGATGCGCTGTCATGTGACTTCTTCAACATCGTTCTTGAAAGAATAGTGCAAAACTCAAACGCCAACACCAGAGGCACTATCTTTCAAAAGTCCGTCCAATTACTCGCATACGCCGATGACATTGACATAATTGGCAGAACGCAGCGTGATGTTAATGGCGCGTTTGTGAGTATTGAGACTGAGGCGGCGAAGATGGGTTTGGCGGTTAATGAGGGCAAGACGAAGTATATGCTGTCAACTAAAAAGGACACCCAACACCGACGGCTCGGACAGAACGTCACAATAGACAGATATAACTTTGAGGTGGTTAAGGACTTTGTCTACCTAGGCTCCGCTATGAACTCAGACAACGACACCAGCGCTGAGGTTAAACGTAGAATTACTCTTGCCAATCGCTGTTTCTTTGGGCTAAGAAGGCAATTGAGTAGCAAAGCCCTCTCTCGAACAACTAAAGTGACCCTTTATAAGACCCTTATCATCCCAGTTCTGCTATATGGCGCAGAGGCATGGACTCTATCAAAAGCGGATGAGGTAACTCTCGGTTGTTTCGAGAGAAAAATTCTTCGTGTTATTTTTGGTCCCGTCTGCATTGACGGTGAATGGAGAAGGAGATTTAACGACGAACTGTACGGGCTGTACAGCGACATCGACCTAGTCAGAAGAGTGAAGGTCCAACGACTGAGGTGGCTGGGTCATGTAGAGCGAATGGACACGAATGCTCCGGCCCGGAAGATCTTCGAATCCATACCCGAGGGAAGGCGCAGTAGAGGAAGACCGCGACTCAGGTGGCGCACGCAAGTGGAAGGGGACCTTAACCAACTTAGCGTGCGAAACTGGAGACAGCTAGCTAAAGATCGCGCTGGCTGGAGACGCTTGTTGGTTGAGGCCCAGGTCCACCCCGGACTGTAGCGCCACCTTAAGTAAGTAAGAGACACAAGCAATACACTAAGTAGCTACATAAATAGGACTTTCATACCTATGGCACAAACTAAGCAACTTCTGAGCGGGAGGTTCAAGGATGAAATTCCTACCAAGAAACACCACAATTTTCCAACTGTCGAATTTGTCAAACGAGATGTAATTTCCGTCAATTTTTTTATGGAATTACGCTCGTCTTTGACAAACATCAACCTGAAATTGCTCCATATACCTAAGTAGTTACTTGCAACAGCCTTTTAGTAGATTTGCTTTGATTTTAAATTTACCTTAAAGCGCTGATTTTCGCAAGACATATTTTAGATGCCTTCAAAACATTTGTAAACTATCCGTTTGTGTGGTCTTGCATCAAAGATGTTGTCAAGCGTGTTTGAAATGTCAAAACCGCACTTCCTCGACTATTTTATTTATTTCACCAACTCCAACTTGAGTTTGTCCCAAAATAAAACCCTGTCCGTGTACCTAACAGTTGTATACCCAAAAATGTAAACTCTGACTTTTCTGCTTCAACAGACCTTCAAGAATATAAAAAGCCATCTTCAAAAAGCAAGAGCAAAAAATAACGTACAGAAAACAACTCAAAAGAGCTTTTCATTACCACATATAGCTACCTCTTCCACCCTTCATTCTGTATCCTGGCTGTGTCGGTGGCAGTAGTCGTTACCAATAAAGGACTCCATAAATAACAAGCATGTGACATATTTTTTCACAGATTGTTCTATGCTGCAGTTGAAAGGAGAAATAGAAAAGAAAAGAGAATGGAAATGGAAATGCAAAAAAAAATTATAATCAGGACATCCCACTGAGTGTAACCACTCCAATTCTTGGCAGAATTTTAAAGAGGATGCCAAATCCACCATTTTACCTCAGAGATTTTACGTCTCCTGACATTACATATACGAGTACGTATACATTTGTCTGTGTCTAACCCTAAACTGCCTTCGTTCACCTTTCGTTCGCCATATACGAGTATACCTACCTTCCTTCCGAACGAAGAGTAGAAGGAACAGATGATTTACATTATTCATCCCAGGGATCACATCCCGCAGTGTGCCGTCGTTGGAATTATGACAGTATAAACGGGAATCGTTGCTGTTATCCTTGTACGTTTGTGTGTGTGTACGACAGCACTTTATTGTTCACACAGCACACGGGACACGGCCATGGCTCCACAGTGTCTAGCAGAACCACCTAGGTTGCTGCTATTTATTACTTGTGAGTTGTGAGCCCCGCACACAGTTTGAAAAAGTGTGAATTGTTTTAATACTTCATCGTTTTATGTAGCGCAGTGGCGGTTGAAGGACATCCCGCTTAGCAATGCAAAATCTGAACATTTTATGATTGTATACGTGGATAGTTGTTTTTGACAGAGTTGAGCATTAAATGATTACGCTGAAGCCAAGAGGATACAATTCGGAGGTGCTTCGGTTGAATAGTTTTATGGGTTGGGGATTTTTGGATGAATTCATTAGTGGGTGCTCCAAGAGGTTTATGCGAATATTCAACGTGTACAGTTATAGTCTGGTTTTTCGTGTGATATCAAGATTGCTGATGGAACCGTCATGCAATCATCAATTCACGTCATCTCTTTCCTTACAATAAATGTTAATTTTTGTATTCAAAATTTGTTAGAGAGTTCTTCGAATCAGAAGAGCAGTTTTTGAAAGTTTTTCATTTCATATTATTTCAATTGTTCATCAACTGTTTCGATGACAGAAAAAGTTGAAGCTAAGCTTTCTACCTGTTAACTGCAGCAAAAAATAGCAATCTGAACTATTTTTGGAGCGCTTTTGGGGTCTCTAATTGGAGTTGTTCTTTTGACCAACTTTGAGGCGTTCTTGAAGCAATGTTTAGGGTGTTTTATGAGGGTAACTAGATCCCATTTATAATATACCGACAAACCATTAAGAGATTTCGAAAACTTATGATTTTTTATCGAAAGGTATGAAGATTTCACTGAAAATTTAAAATTACAAATTGTTAGAAAGAGTAAAGTTAGAAGGTTTCAATACTTCGAAAGTCAGTTGGTTGGACGTTTGAAATTAAAAATGAAAACGTTCAGTAACAAACGTCGTCATGATCAGCAACGAGACACATCCATTTGAATTTTGTATTCTTGAAAAGCAATATTTGGAACACGTTTTTTAGTGGATATCTGAGGAGAATCGCGACCAGTTTTTTGGTGCTTTTTTCGGTTCAGTTTTTTGAAATGTTCATGAACGTTTTCGTTGTGACTTTTGTTGCATTTTTCGGGCTGTTTTACAAAAGAATTCTTGGGCTGTTTCCCAATTGTTTTTTTTTTTTTACCATTGATTTTATGGTTTGAATTGAATTTAGGGGCGTTTCGTGACAATTTCAGAAGAGTTCTCTTTGGTATTTCTGGGACAACTAATAATAATAATAGTTGGCGCAACAGGTCTGTAGGGACCCTGGGCCTAGCTTCTCGCAACCATTCGTTTTGTGCGAGTGCGGCCGATTGAGAAGCCCTTTCGGTGTTTTTGTGGCGACTTTTGAAGCATTCGTGTGATTTATTTTGAACGTTCCTTTTGCGGGTTACAGGGCGTTTTACTACACTTTTAGTAGTAAAACGCGAGGCTTGGGAGATTTTTGGGTGTGAAAGTTCTTTTCGTTGATTGCAGTGGTATTTTTTTCAAAATGAGTGTTCATCAGTTCAAACGTTTGACACGTTGCGACCAATGTACGGCAGACGTGGTGGGCGTTCCAAGTCGACTCTTCAACGTGTGGTGATCAAATTCGAGACAAGCAAGCTCGGAAAAAAATCAGCCGATACCCGTACGTAAAGGGAAGACCAGATCGGCCGAAAACATTGCAGCAGTGTACAGGAGAACGGTGCTGGAAGTGTACAGGAGAACCCGAGCCAGTCAACTACTCCCCGTGCACTACAATTCAGTCTTTCGTAGACTTGAACTTGTCGAATTTTGCGTTTGGACTTGGGCCTACACCCGTACACGACCCAATCGACCTAGGACGTCAAAGTTAATTACCAAAGCCAACGCCGTTTGTTCGCTGACTGGGCTTCGATGCGTTTGGAAAATAATCCCAATTTCCGCTGAGGAATCATCTCTAGAGCTCATTTTTGGAATCACTTTTCTTTCTATATTATATTTCGACATTTTCTAGTAGGT
Source organism: Cheilosia vernalis (assembly GCA_949126925.1). Lineage (NCBI taxonomy): Eukaryota > Metazoa > Arthropoda > Insecta > Diptera > Syrphidae > Cheilosia > Cheilosia vernalis. The sequence continues at coordinate 44,597,662 of OX421361.1, read as the reverse complement.
ACATACGTTTTTGACACTGATATTAACCTGTGGACATCAGAAGCTTTGTTTAAGTAAATTGTAGGGTCTGTATTAATTCTGGTTCTTGTTAATGAAAAGCTCTGAAAATTTGTTTTGTTAGTTCACGAAAATGAAAAATTTACAAAAAACTCAAATGTACAATTAATTGGGTTGGGGTCGAAATTCTGGCGAGGCCAAAATTTAACTCTGCTTTCAAAATTCTGTTTTGCAAAATTCTGCTTTTCAAAATTTGCTCTCTTGGTATACCCTTGTGAGTGAACGTGTGCTTCTAGAGTGAAAATGAATATATCTGTATTTGAATCCAATAAAATCAAATATAAGTTGTGCGTGGATGGATATATGTACATATTAGGTATTGTGAAAAAATAAATAAATGTAGAAATTATAATTGGGCATGTGCAAGCCGAATAAAATATAAGTGTTAAGCACGAATAGTGAAAAATATTTGTTTTCTTTAAATTCGTAAATTGGAAAAAAAAACGGAATTAACAGAATTTATTTGTTTAAAATATTGCCTGTCAGAATTTTAAAAAGCAAAATTTCGACCCGCTCCACAATTAATTCTTTCGCCAGTTATTTTTCCTCTGTGCAGTTTCTAAGGCTTAGCAGCCTCTGGGAAAAAACCCGATAAGAACAAAATATATATACAACAATTGCGGTCTTTTCGGAAAACAATGTTCTTATCTCTTATGGATTCCAGTCAAACGTATTCACTTTCACTCACCTCTGTTAGGATCGAGACTAAATTAAAATCCCACGCTCAAAAATTGACTCTAACCGAGTATACCGGTTTTTGCTCGACTAAAAAATTAGTGGGTCTCTGTTGAAAACTCAAGATGGTTGTTAAAAACTACCTATTTAAAATGGTTATATGCAACACACACTCTACCAGTTGTTATCAACTAAGTTTCATGATTAATATCAACCAGTTGGCTAAATTCTGCAGAGTTAGTTTATTTTTACGACAGAGAAAATTGATAAATCGATAATTTCAGTTGACTCGGTTATTTTAAATTTGTAGAGCTATGTGAACAGTATAACTCGGAAGTTTTTAAAAGGATGTTTAATAAAGTGATTTTTCTGTGTACCCCTGTTGTACCTATGTACACTAGTACACTTGTGCAGCCCACTCAAAGTCTAGCAAGGCGCCCTATAAACAATAACAAGTATGTGACAACTGTCGACTTAACATATTAAGTGACGTTGATCCTGCCTAAAAAAAAAAATACACAGACACACCCATGTTCGGAAAGGAGTGGCCGACTTATTTAAGATCGTTCAACAAAGAGACCGAAACGTACCTACCCGTACTCGTACTTTTACTCGTATTTACCATTATTAACGACCCATAAATTATTGTCCATTCAGGCGTGTGATTTTTAAGCAAAATTCTACCGTATAGACAGCCGTTCGTTGTTCAAAAGTCACATACCCGTATGCACCTACAAAATGTAACCAGGTTGCGGTAATTAAATTGAACAACAAAGTGAAGTTAATTAACCAATGGAACCACACCTCCGTTTAGTGCCGACGACTTATCGTTAAGGGAAGACAAATGAATACATTAACTCCAATAAGGGACGACCATGGGTCGATACAGGAAAAGCTCCGAAGATAGTTCCCCCTGGGGATGGGGATTATTTTACGGCTGCAACTACTCTCTGCCAGGGTTTCATGTGTAGCAGACCGTGAAAGGTTACTTCTCCAGTCTGCTATATCCAAATTGAAAGTTCACAACAATGTCGGACACACGAAATATGCGACTGTGAAGGCAACTTGCATCCATTCACTTTTCGCAAAACGGCTACTGCTTCCAAATAACTTTCTAAATTCGAAGGCGGCCGCCACCATTTCCTCATAAGCGTTTCCAATATGATGGCAATTTGTATGCGACCAAATTAAAGGCACACGACCGGGACCGAACCTAAAATCCTTATGAATGTGTGGAAAAGAAAAGAGAGAAACAAACCCCCTGTCCAAGGGAAAGTGAAAAGACTTACCCACACGAAGAGTGGCTTGACTGGAAATTAAATACGACAGATAATAAAACGTGCATCTAGTAACAGCGGGCGTTGATATCGCTACTCGTTTTGAATTCAGATTAACATTGCGAAAGTGCCTTTGATTATAGACCGCGATGTGAATCTCGTATATCTTTATCTCTGCGATCGCATGTAGTCATTTTTAATGTGCACAACAAACAGCGCAGCGGGGCAAGTAATCATTTTATGCTTGGGTGTTGACTTAAGGAAGCAAATGTCCAGTTCGATATTTTTAAGTTTTACGAGCGATTTCAGTTGAGACTTTTGAGTAACACGTTTTGTTTTATTTTTTGCAGATTTTAAATCCCCCGGCCAAGTCGGATATGACTGCTTAGATCGACAGGTAACTATAAACCAATTCCTTGCAAGTTGATGTACGTTTGGTTGGCACATATCTCTGTGATCTGGGTCGTAATAATGGAAACAAACGTTGAGAGCATAAGTGATTTAGGATTGTGTGTGGCTGGGATAACAACAGCGGGGCTGTGCATATTTGTTATGCCAAACTTGAATAGCTCAAAGCTGATGGTCATTTTTTCGAGACTGTTAACTTGCACTTAAATCTAAATAAAGTACATAAAGCATAAAGTTATCAAAGGGTTAGTTGGTTATTTTTTTAATTTATTGTAGGTATACCTATAGGAAAAAATCTAACAACCAATGCTAGATAAAGGAAACGGATCATATCTATTAATAATTAAAATTAAATCTTGTTTAGAATGCTGATATTATCTTTAATATGTATTTTGATCAGAATCGTTATAGAGAGGCCTTTTTAAAATTTGGCAGACAAAACAGTTACAAATATTGCAATGTTTAATTTGAAAAATACCACTGCCACCTGTATCTGAAAACTGAGCATAATATTTTGTTTGAAATGTGAGCATTACGTGGCTTCTTACGTTTAATCGAACTCGAAAATGGAGTTTTCGAGATACATAGATCAGGGATGGAAAATGCAATTTTTGATTTGTACTGAAAACTGTTGAAAGATTGTACTAAAATGGAACCAATTGTATTCAAAACAATTTTTCGTATAAAAAAGCGTATTTAAAATACTTTATTTTCAAAAACATAAACAAAATTAATTTAAGCAAAACATTAGCACAAATAAACATTACTAGATTCACAACAAAACTATGCCTACCTACAATACAAATTTGTTTTATATTAATCTATGAGCTCTTCAGGCGTAATACTCTCATTTTGCAGATTCATATTCAAAATATTGCCTTGAACTTTAAACTCATAGGTAATAGTTTTTCAACCAGAAACATTGGAATTACAATTACACAACGTTTGATTTTTCATTCAACATCTTCTTCAAGCCATGGGTAATTGGGTATTTTTCTCTCCATTCAGGCTGAATCATATCTATTTTGTTTCTTTCGAACATCATTTGAACAGGAAGGTTATTACTAGCATCAACCAACCTACGCAACTACTTACTCATCACCAGATTCTTCTCGTTGTCTTCGATTCGATTCATTTCTTGAAAAGTGAAAAGTAGAATCCAGTCAACTCTTTGCGTAAAACTTAAGACAAATTGTTCGTTAATTGATGTGATTTTGTATTTGTGGGAAAATACAAATTGCTAGAGATTTTGAAAGATACATATATATAAATTGTATCGAATTAAGGCAAATTGTACTTTTGTACTCGAGAAAACTCATTTGTATCGAATTCGATACAAGTTTATCGACTTTTCCATCCTTTACATAGATATCATGGGTTTTTAAAATTACCGTTTAAAGAGACTCGAATTTAAAATCAGGTTAGGTTAGAGTGGCAGGCCGCCTCAAGTGCAGCCACACTTAGGCCAAATTAGGCCCATTGTGTTACCGCACAGGATTGATAACGACTCCTTATCTACCCGTTGAACCAGCCGGAGCTAAGAATGAAGCGATGGAGGCAGTTGATACCTATATTTGCGAGTTCGCTGAGATTGTCAAAGAAATATTCTCCGAGGTGTAGTTTTCTGCGGAGTGACAGTGCTGGACACATACAGAGAAGGTGCATAATAGTCTTCTCCTCCTCCTCGTCCATACAGCTTCTGCAGAAATCATTTGAAGGGAGGCCTAATCTGAGAGCATGTCTCCCTATGATGCAGTGTCCCGTGATGACACCTACTAGAGTGCTTATCATCGGTCTTTTCAGTGTAATAAGACTTTTTGAGCGCTTGGGATCCAGCTGAGGCCAGATCTGTTTCGAGGTGTGGCACGTTAAGCAGGTAGACCACCTGCGATTAGTAGCGCTTAAGGCGTTTTGTTTAATTAGGAGCTTGCAAGTAGCAAGAGGCATATAGACCTTCTTCTTTTCTGGTAGAGTCGACATAGTAGTGCCTTGTCTGGCGAGCTCATCGGCGATGCAATTGCCTGGCCCGGCACCCATATAAGGTGAATTTTGAATTGTTTCGCCATCTCGTTCAGAGATAGTCGGCAATTGAGGGCAGTTGTTGAATTGAAGACGACAGAATCCAGGGATTTAATCGCGGCTTGACTGTCGGTAAAGATGGTGATATCCTTTACAGATATTACATTATACCGAAGCCATGACAACGCCTCTTTGATCGCCATGACCTCCGCCTGAAATACACTACAGTGATTAGGAAGGCTGAATGAGATTTTACAATTAAGATCATAAGAGAATACACCCCCCCCCCCCCTACTCCTGTTTCAGTTTTGGACCCATCTGTATAGAAACAGACAGACTCTTTACGGGGTACTATTTCATTCTCCCAGTCACTCCTGGAGGGTATGTAAGTTTCGAAGTTCTTTTCGAATTGAAACTGAGGGAGGGTGTAATCAGTATCTTTTGGAATGCATTCCAATGTATTTAGAATAGATGAGTGTCCAGTTTGGCGACTGGTCCACAACTGAATTGCTTTCATCCGAGTGGCTGCATTTGCTGCCACTTGTTTGCAATAGATGTCTAGCGGTAGCAAGTGGAACAATACGTCCATGGCCGCTGTTGGAGTGTTTTGAAGACATGCATTTTACTCTAACTATGCATTTTGGTCATAATCCTTGGCGCGGATTACAGGTAAACTTAAGATAACTAAAAAAATGTATATTTTCAAAACACCATTTTACGAAAGTGAAGAGAAAACCGAGATTGCTATTAAGTTATACATGACCATATTACCTTAGAAATATTTTTTTATTACTACAGTCTTATGACTCGTTTTCGAAAAATGTATAGGTATGTCCAAATTTCAAAAGTGTCATTATTCGAGAGTTTTTAGCGAAAAAGTATGTACTCATGTTAAATTCACCTTCATAAAATAAAATATCAATTAAGGTTGAAATCGTTATAGCCGTTTTCGAACAAATCAAACTGGTATGGAAAAATTTATATGGAAAGTACTATTTAAGTATATTGATGTTAGTGTTCCGAAAAAAAAAATGAACCCGAACTGTAGGCCCACAATCCTTAAATCCGAAGTTTGAACCAAATCCGGACATTATGCATCAGCATACGGACAGACAGACATATAGACAAACAGGCTGGCAGACAGATGGAACAATTTCGCAACCCACTTTCTTGAGCTCCTCTATCATCGTAATGCCAGAATTGATTTACATATCGAGTTCGAAATTTTTTACGAATACAATATTACTAACTACCTACCTAATCGACAAAGTTAAAAATGCGACTTAAGTTTCCTTACTCGGCTATTTCCAATCATCGAAAGTCACTGACGATTATAGCAGACGGTATTAACATGTTTAAATTTTTGGTTAATTCTTGGAAATATATTTTTAATAGGATTGTACCTATTAGCAATGCTCAAAGGTATCCCTAGACAAAGATGCCGCCCTCTCCCCTATTTGTTGTTAAAAACTGCCTAGATAAAGGACGAAATGCATCCTACTATATCCTATCAGTTGTTTTCAACCAAGTTCCTAGGTTATTATCGACCAGTTGGTTGAATTCAAGTTAGTTTGTTCTTTACAACAGAAATTTGGAGCTTCCAAAGAAAGGTCATTGCCCACTAGTTCTGCTGAGCTACTTTAAGCATTGGTTATCTGTAAATTGATGTGAAATTGCGCATGCGATTTAGTAAAAAGAGAAACCTAGAAGTCTCACACAGTCATATACCTATGCGTATCTGAAATTGGGAACACCAAAAAAACAACTGAAGGGATCCCCAGAACATTCGAAACTGCTCAAATAATTACCATGAAGGAGAAAATCAAATTTAATTAAAACGCATTTCACTACAAATGATTAAAAACGATCATTGTTCCAGCAACCTATCAATACGAATAGAAATCCGCCAGTCCACCCAATTCCATCTAAGAACTTGACTTTCTGTTTCTATCACAAAAATGCGACTTTAATTTGGCATATCAAAGCTGCGGCTGCCAACATTTATTGCCCCACAAGTTCGCAAATGTAAATTTGTGTGTTCCACTTCTGCGACTCATCCGCATCCATCGCGCATCGCCCATCGTGCACAGTGTAACTTTCACACGACATTAAGTTATCAACTTTGCAAGACAAACAGCAAAAAGAAAACAAAAAAAAAAAAAAAGACTCGACAAATTCCCTGACATATTTGCATTATTTGTTTCCAAAACACAGCGCACGATCACACGCAATCATCCAGATATCGCATTCCGTACTATTGTATGGCCACAACCTGTTAACCCAAGTCAATGGTGTACACTTGATCCCCTGCGCTTTCTCAGCTCCACTGCGCCGATAGTTCGTATATACGAACCTGTCTGCGTTGTCGAATCGGATCCCCTCTGCAAATGTCGGCAGTTAGCACACGATTATCTTCGTTTTTGTTTTGACTATCTCTTTTGGAGTTGCTACAGCCAGCACCATCACCATCATGCTACCTGTGCGCTGTGCCTCGGTTTTGTATCCGATCGTTGTATCTACAACTTCAGGTGAACGCCAGCTCGCAGCTCGCTCCTCCATGCACTTCCACTCCACCACTTGGCCGAGTCTTCTCGTTTGACTGGGCGCAGCGGACTCTCTGGCATTCGGCTCGTTTCAGTCGATTCTCGAACGTGGCCGTGTGCGGAGAAAACCGAAAACCGATCGCATGTTGATCCGTGCGTCTTTCTGAACAAGATCGTGTGCGGTGTTTTATCGAGTGTTGTGTCCATTTCTCGTGCGATACACAAATCGCCACGCATGTATATATATAACAAATAATGTCAAACGCGACATATAATCAAAACAAACCTGTTCCCCGGAGGGCCACATTGTTGGCTTGTAAACATTGGTGGAAGGTGTGTTTCGTGCACAACGATCAATTGAAATTGTTTCAAAAAATCTACGGCAAGCCATCGGACATGGCGATATGTGATAGCAAGTCGCAAAGTGAAAGCACCTCTTATCACGGCGGTGGCCTGGCCCAGACGCCGTCTCTGTTCCCAAAGAATATGCCCAGCATTCGGCGAAAGGGTAAGGCCGGTGTCAAAGGTGGAAACTCGCAGTCGTCGCTGTCGTCTCAATCGCCACGAAATTCGCCCAGATCGGTTAAGTCGCGAAGTCATCGCCACAGGCGGTCCCACAGTGCAACGAGCAGCAACAATAGTCGACCGAACAGCCAGCCAAGTAGTCGGGCTAACAGTTGCTCGAACAGTCGTTCGAATAGCCGGCCCAGTAGCAGGGGCAGCTGTACGGAGGAGATCGTTCCAAATGCCAAAGTTGCCGTTTTAGACGACACATTCCTGTCGTCGGGTGTGTCCTGTTCGGGAGAAACTCATTCGGACCAAAGCGTGTGCAATGAAGATGCCTCCTGGCCGCGGCATAGTGATGTCATTAGTAAGGATTGCACCTTGGTGGCGGTGGAAAAGACGGACCAAATAAAAACTGCTCTTAGCCGAGTACGAAGTGTGGCCGTGGGCAATAGCGATCAATTGCGCGCATGCGACAGAAGGAGACCATTCGAGGAATACGATCTGCGGAATTTATTTGTGCGGCGTAACCGGAGCGCCCTATGGGTGCAAACGAATCTGAATATGAGCCTGAATGACACCGACTTGCAGCTAAGTGATATTGAGGAGCAAATGGCCACGGTCAACGGACTGCAACAGTGTGGATTAGTTGCAGACAATTTTGCTGATGATCAGTGGTAAGTCGATCGATTGCCCAATAGGAGTTCTTTGAGCATGATGAGTAGTTGTTGCGGGGTGGTTCATTTTAGCTTGCTGTGGTTATTTGGAAAAGTGCAGGTCGGAAATATCTTCGATGAGACCCCATAAATGAACAGTTTCTATTGGCAGTTTCATTTTTTGTGATCGTGTCTTTCGATGGCAGTTGTCGATCATTTGAATTGAGTGTTCAGGCGGACGTACTCCTAAAAAGTTACCCTTCTTAACTTCTGCACCAAATTAAGTTCAGTGCTCGGGAATTACGTTTCCAAAATTGCTTGGCCTATGGACTTGTATTTTTGTGCTGTATATTGGGATCTACATGTTGTAGAAACGGATTTTTAAGAATATTACGAGTATATCCAAGTGATGAACAATTTATATAAAACTGGCGGACCCCAGCCTACTTTGCTAAGCGTTAGGCCCCAGTTATAGATTTCATTGAAATGCATCATTGAAAATTTTCATTTACGATTTTAAGACGATTAATCAAACAATTGGCTTTAGTTGGTATCAAATTAAAGCTAATCAATTGTGAAATCTTTTTAAGAAAAAAACATCTTAATTCTGATTAGAACTTTTCTTTAAATACTTTTATTATTTCACTGATCAGTGAAATCGTTCAATTTCGAAATACATGATTTTCGAATTTTAGCTTGAAGCGTAGGTAATTTGCAGTTTCATATATTTTTTAGTGAAAACTATGGGCACAGTATTAGCTGTCGAAAGGGCAGCCTCTGAGCTTCAAACTCACCGAAACTGTACGAGGGATTATGTCAAACGGAACCAAACGAATCCAGCTTGGAGGTGATAAAAGGTTCTGTCTTTCTGTCTTGATTTTTATCTTAATCATTCGCAATAAATATGCCACCAATTATTATTATATAAGGCACTAACAAATGTTCAATATCTTTCGACAAGATGTCGCTTTTATGAACGTTACTATGAAAGTTTAGACGGAAAATAAGACATATGGGCATATACCTACCCATTTTTAGGGGAAATGCGTAACTACTAATAGTGCATATTTTTAGCAAGATAAATCTTTTAATTCAAAAATATTGTCAAAAGTTTTACTTTCTTGGCAAAGGGAATAGTTTGTGGAAGAAAATACTACAAAGTTTGAATAATAAAATAAATAAAAATTCATGTAGTGAATTTATGTCTTATGATCTAAATTTAAGCAGAAGCTCAATTCTTCGCGTCAATGTGGTTGTGGTATTTCTATTTTAACGTTGGTAGTCAGTTGGTATGGAATGGACTATCCATAGTTTAGTCTCGCTTGTGGTCCGACCCTACCCTATCTAAGTTTGTAGCACTAGAAAACGTACCACAATTTTCGATACATTATACTGTTTTTTTATAAGCGATAAAGGGACATCTAGATATCGATAAAATTCGGTCCTTTGAAAATATGTATTAATATAGTGATGAATGAGAACTTTTGACAGGTCGGTTCAAACTAGAACAATAAATCACTATTACTACCTTAAAAGATATATTATTTTATATCTTACTGTGTAAGCCTTCAAATATCTACTTAAAATAAATAAAATAAATACATTAATAAATAGATGGGTTAAAAGATTGTACATAAATTATTCTGAAATTTTTTGTTTCCTGTCGCTCACTTCTGCTAATATCGTATAAAATCAAAATTGACTTACATGTTCCTTTGAATGTGTTGGGTCAAGCTAAATTTTTTTCCGCTCACCTTGGCCCCTGACAATTTCTGGGAAAAAAGTTTGTCTACTATTATTTTGATGTGTTGTTTGATAGAACAGCAAACATTTTACGAACACTTTGGCTATGACATCAGCGCTTTTTTGAAATGCACACTAATAGCCCCCAACACTCATCATCAGGCTTCTTTAAGTGATTGTCGCCACTTGTTGTCATGCCTGCATTTATTTTTATTTTGTTTCCCCTATCAGAAAAGTGAGACTTTCACTTTGCGTCCACGTGAATCAAGCTAGCGCCTACCTTTAACGTCAATTGAGCTATGAGTGTTGTAGCCTTTTCACACCAAGCCGAAAACCGGGTTTTCACGAAAACGTAATCGAAAACTGAAGTTTTCCCATATATATTCCAGTTTTCAAAACGAGTCGTTTAAACTCGTTTTCCACGTAAACACCACGAAAACGCCTTCCAATCGTTGGGTTGTTGAAACAAACACAACTTTTGCAATATTCAGCAAATTCAGCAAAATGGCTGACCGAAGAAATGTCACAACTCACAACTTAAAATCATTTGCCACAGTTAATTGATGCGGGGTAATATTATTTTTAAATGTACTAAATTCTATTTGTTTGTCAATTAATGCGATCGAAATTTGCAGGCGAATAATATACGTATCATGTCTTTGTCATGGAAGAAATTGTTCAAATTATTCGTTTGCCATTCGACATCCCGGAGAATATGATAGTTCGAATTCTAATCGGTTATATTTCAGAATTCAATCTCTTCAAACTCTTTAACATTTGTGATGCCACAAGAAGTGTTCAAAGCCTTATGGATCATTTGTCCTCTATTCGAAATTCTCAACGTAAGCCTCCTTGAAGGAAGTTTTTCTCATTTAAGACCAGACTGTAATTCTTTTTTCCTGCTATAACAAAATCACCCAGAGTATTATTTTCATATGCGATTTCGTCTCATCAAGTGACGAACTAGAACTAGTTGCCCTGAGTTTGGTGAATTGAACAGCCATCTTTGGTCAAAATTTTCAAAAAAGCTGAAGGTTATTTTCGCTAAATCTACTTAGAACAGAGAACAAAGTAAAAATATAGAAAAATATTATGTAAAACTTCCAGAATAACCTCAAAGAGAAGAACTTAGAAGAATTTCAAACAAAATCATTTATTCCACCCTTATTCCACCCTTATAAATTATAAAAAAATTAGCCAAATCTAAGTATAAGATTGGTTTGTTTAGTTTTTAGAAGCGCACACACTTCGGGCTAAAAAATTACTGGTCACAGTATATCAAGCTCAGCACTGCTTCAAGTCCCCGCTTACTACAAAACAAAAGAGCACACAACCTATCCTAAAATAAAGGATCAATTCCGAGACAACTCCTAAGAAAACCACTCGTTAAGTTCCATATTCGGTCATCGGTCATTCAATAGTTGGATCACGTATACGCTGTTGCTTTCACAAGAGTGCTTCCATAATGTTTCCTTTATAGACTTATCAATCAATGGTGGATTGCTCTTCGAAATCTGTATGAATTTTCGTCGCATTTACTCTATCGGGGAATGGATCCTTTAGTTGCGAACCACTATCTTTGTTCCGCCACAGAAGGCATCAGTATATCTACAAATCGTAGTTCTCTATCGCTTAATAAACTCCTATTTATGTGCAAATGAAGCAGGAAAACAGGAATGCCAATCGAATCAATATTTTCTAGACTAATCGCCGCACTCGATTGAGTTTGCACTCAATTGGAAATTGAATAAAAAAATTGGATGCATCCGGATTTCTTTCGACTGTCTGCCTGGTATACACTTAGTTGCCGCATATGAAGTGGGATCACTACACAGTTGCAAACTTATCGTAGTTGGGAAAGTTTGATGGTTGTTGGATCTGTCACTGAATGCGTGTGTTTTCGCATTGAACTCGCAATTCAGGGGCGCAATATCGATTTGAAAACAAACCACGCAGCTAACCTCAATCAAGGTGTATAATGTACGCTGCATCTAAGGCGAGCAAGTGCAGTCGGATTTGGGTCTCAACGCCAACCAGACACGCCAGACGGTGTTCGATTTGCGCATTCATTACCAAACCACACCTCTGCAAATGCTGCCCACTGGAACCCGAAAAACAAAGTATATTTCACGTCCACGGAGGTTGATTAATTTCAATTGAATTTTCGACAGCCCATCGTCTTCACACCACGCACATGCGGCAGAGTTTAATCGCGCACCGCCGCATTAATCTGCTTTCCATTTCTTCCATAATTTTTGTTAATATAACCAGAAGAAAAAAACAAATTCGAAAGTTGTATCTATTAAATTACAATCTGTCCAAATAACAATGGATCGGTACGGTAGTGCGGCTGCTGCCTGCTGCTGCTGCTGGTAGTGAGTGAAACACTGGACGTTAAGTAGAAATCGGTGTTGATGCCATTAGTTCTCTCCAATTGGCGTGTTTTTAAGAACCACCCATGTGTGCGCTATACGCACACATTTCTGAACATAAATTTCACACTGAAAATATTTTTCGTTGTTTTTTCTTCCCTCTGTTCAAATGCGTTCGGTTCTGGGCTGAATAACAAATTACCAAGTATGGTATGAAGAAGATAACAATTAGTGATGGCTGATGGACATGGTGGGGGCTTTGCTGCACTGGGTACGCGGGCTAACGTGTTTTTAAATTCAGATTTTGTATGTGATTTGAAAAAATGCTATTAACTTTTGGATAGTGTGTAATTGGCTTTTCCTTGTTTGTTAATCAATCAAAGAGCAAGTTGGAAGTTTGTACTTTAGAGGAAGCGATGAAAACCGGGATTTCCCCGTGGAATTGTAATCGTTTGAACTTTAATTGTGGGTATGATGAATCAATTTTCAATAAGTCGGCCCTATTAAAGTGCATTTTTGGGGAAGAATTCTTAAAGGCAGTTACACTTATCGACCTGCATTAGACCGGAACTAGTTTTAAAGTAATTTTAGAGATCAACACGGAACCATTAAGCGGGCGGTCGGTGGATCAAAGTGTGATTGATAAAGCGTAGGGTACCAACTTGTTGAGGATGTAAATTAAGTACAATTAAAAATAGATAAAACTAAGAAACGACAGACCTCCAAAACTAGCAACTGAGAGCGAGAATTACGAGTTTGGCAGCTTACTCTAGATCATTTTCCACAAACGTAATAAAAGCTGATGGAAGTCAAAAATATCGGTCAGAATAAAACTTATTATATTCAAATCTGAATATTATTCTGAGCATCAGAAACTTTCATAGATCCTGAACCATTCTGCGGAATAGGGGATCACACCCTAAAAGAAGAATTTAGGAAACTAAAGAAAACAGGACAAGAACCTGGCATAACACTCAGGGTATGAGGCAGGCCAAGAAACTTCGGGGACAATACAACCGGAAAAGATTCCAAGCTTGCATCGGTATGAGCAAAAAAAACCTTCGTATCCTAACGGGCTTCCTAACGCGGCACTGTACACTCAAGGAACACTTTAGGAAACTGGGTGCATCTGAAGAAGGCCTATGCAGATTCTGCGATGATTTCAATTTCAATTTTCAAATGGTTTTGTCAACAGTGCAGTTCGTTGTAATATCTGATGCTTCTTCATCTCTTTTACGAGCGAAGTAAGGTATACCACAAGGATCAATCCTTGGTCCCATTATTTTTTATTTATTTATTAGTGACTTGCCATCTTTATGCTATAATGTCGTTCAGCTCTTCTTATCCAAGCCATCCAATTATACAGAACAACTTTTATACAACCTAAATGAGGATCTCTCCCGTATTTATTCCTATATGGTCTGTGGCTAATGGATTACTCTTAAATCCAGACAAGTCGCAGGTTATTCCTTTATCAAGCTAAAAACTAGAAATAAGCATTCTGCCTTGCATCGTACTCTCTAATAATAAGCTAAAAGTTGTTCAAACTGCTTTTGGAAATCTCTACCGACAAATATTAAAAGTCACTCGCTTCAAGAGCGCAGTTTTTCTTATTTCTCTCCTACTCTATTCTCTATAATTTACTGTTTTTAAAGTTCTAACGGGTGATTTTTTAGCTGGTTTGTGTGTTTAGTACCTTGTGTCACTGTCAAGCAGCTTCAGTTTGGTTTGCAATTTAACCATGGATCGTCTTACAAATGAACAACGCTTGCAAATTATTGAATTTTACTATCAAAATTCGTGCTCGATTCGAAATGTTCATCGCGCGCTGCTTCCATTTTATGATCGGCATTCTCGACCTTCTGAGCAGTCTATTCGGAAGATTGTGACCAAATTTCGCACCAAATTTACTTTGTTGGACATTAAACCACCAACACGTTTACGTACTGTGCGTAGTGAAGAAAATATTGCGGCCGTATCAGCTAGTGTGACAGAAGACCGCGAAATGTCGATTCGGCAGCGTTACTGTCAATGGTGAACGCTACCGAGCGATGATAACAAACTTTTTTTTGCCCGAAATGGAAGTTCTTGACTTGCATGATATGTGGTTTCAACAAGACGGTGCCACATGCCACACAGCACGCGAAACAATGGCGCAATTGCGAGGCGAGTTTGGTGAACAGTTAATTTCACGTTTCGGGCCGGTCAATTGGCCGCCTAGATCGTGCGATTTGACACCATTAGATTATTTTTTGTGGGGGTATGTCAAGGCTAATGTGTATAGGGACAAGCCCGCTTCGATTGACGCACTGGAAGCCAACATCCATGCATTCATTCGTGAGATACCGGCCGATATGTGTGAAAGAGTATGCCAAAATTGGACTCAGCGGATGGGCTACCTGAGACGCAGCCGCGGTCAACATTTGCATGAAATTATCTTTAAACATTAAATTGCAAGGTTCAAACTATCGATTCAAATAAATATTTCATTCATTTTTTCGAATTTTTTGTGTGTTTTTTTTTAAAAAAGTTCTAAACCTCTTAAAAAATCACCCGTTATAATCTATATACTTCATTTCTCTCTCGTATCTTTTATATTACATCTGTTCTCTTTTATTTTTCTATTTTTATATTTAACCTCCTTTTCTATTTCTTATACTGTTTCGTTAATATTTCTTTAAATTTAAGTGTAAGACTAACACATTGTTGTATTGAATAGTTTCTTATTGGTGAAATCTACGTACTATAAAGGATATGTACTTAATATACTTTAAAAATTTTTATTTTATTAATATGTAATTTTAAGAACAATATCGTCCACCCGAACATTGTTTATATGGAATTTGGCAGCTGTTTACTTTTAATATTTTCTTCTGTGGATATGTTAAATAACCGTGAAAAGTGTGGAGATTTAGTGACGGCCCCAGGCGGACAGCTACAATCACAGAATAGGAAATAAGTGCGTGTTCTTTAAACTTGATGTGTTTGCAAGTCAACAAGGAACTGAAGTGTCATCCAGTCAAGTAATGGATGTTTTTTGCTCTAAAAGGTAGAAAATCGATTAATTTGGGACACTTAATATTTGCCTGTTTTAATAATCGGCGTGTCCTGTCAAGGGAAGGTACCATTTGTAATCAGAAGCATAAAAGGGGTGATAGAATAATTTGTTTATCTTAGTTCATCTTAGGAATCTATCCGCTTTAGGAAGCTGTCCGCTTGGGAGATTTCACTATACTGGAGTTCGCCCGGAAGTGAAAATTCTACCATCCTATTGTGACATGTGTTATACACAACATATTGCATTGAATGTCTGCACAATCTTCCTAAACTAGAGTATATCTGTCATGAAAGATGCCTCCCATTCGTCCCAAAAACTAAAAAAAACTCAGACAGAACTAATGGTTGTGAGTAGCTAGGCCTATGGTCCCATTGGATCTGTTGCGCCAACTTCTTCCTTCCCAAATGGACTCTGCTTCTGTTGTCGTTAGTTTGTCACAGATCTTTACCTTCAATTGCCAGGCAATGTTACCCTTGTGCAACTGATCATGTTCGAGGTTCCTTTAAAACATTTGAATAGCCCGTTCATTATGGAATTTCCTACCATTCAAATCCAGTTTAAAAAATCGCAACAATTGGAATTTTTCAAAACAGCTAAAATCCAATCAAACTCTTTGAAAACAGTTGTTCATATAGGTCCCACCATATATCATTCAGAGCTGCTTCCTATTCATACAAGTGCTTCCATCTTTCAATCTGCGGGACCCAGCACAAACATGTTTCCATCCCAGCCCATATTTGACTTGTTTCCAATAGGCCACAACCACCAACGCATTCCAAATCAGACTTGTAATTCGGCTCCCCTTCACTTATTCCATCGGTCTGAACCGAAAGCCACCGCATATACCTCTAGACAGACCACAGTTCCCAATTTCCTGCGCTCGGAATTTTTGCATTCCCCATCGCCAAATTACATCCATCTTCCATTTCAATTACTGAATATTCCGTTCAAAAATTACCGGACCACAAGAAACCGCACTCGCTACGTGATCGATGGTGGAACAGCACTCTCCTCGTCCGCACGAGTCGGAGGCACAAGCAATCAAAATACCAATGGAGGTCAGACGATACATTGATCTGCGGTTCCCCATCGTCGCATCCAGCCAACAGGATTTAAACCTCGCGAACGCCAACCAACCGCATTTTCTTCGAAAGTGTGAAAATCGAATATTAAATTTTAGGATATGCCTTTAAGTGGCAAAGAAAAAAAAAAAAAAAACGGCTACGCTATCCGTGAACATGTCCACGCAGGTGCTAATTTCCATCGGCAACTTGATTTCAAAATGAAAACATAAAACTTTGCACCAAGAGCACGATCGTAAATTGCAAGTGTCGCCGTAATAGCAGACCACTTAGGTAGCAGGATATGTCGTGTCGATACCCATACCCATAGCGCCTAAGGGCGCGTTTCATATACGGAAACCCCACCTCCGATGACGATTCGGGGGGCTAATTTGTGTACCATCTACATAACATGCAGCGGATGATAATAATTTCGCCCCGTGCGTCGACGGTAGCCCTATAGTCGGTGATGATGACGATGAGGCTTTGTTTTTGCGCCTTGTGCGCTCTCTCATTATGATTTATGGGTTTGCGGTTGGAAAATGCGCGCCTACAGAAGCCGTTTTTGTGGCTAGAGCAGGAGGGCTACGTATACCTACAGCGTGCAGATTTGCGTTGCAAATGCCCGCGGATACCGTGTGAGGTGGTGTCGGATGTTGGAAATCGTCTTCTGGTCGATGCAAAACCGCGGAATTTGTTGTCGGCTTTCTTTAGCGTGCTGAATTATTGTATACCACTCCGTCTTGACTATAATGACGGTATTAATGTTCAATCTGTGGCAATAAATGGATGTGTCAGGTCGACCAACGGATAGATATACACGGACGCACAGATAGCGAGCGACACATGAACGAATTCCACACTTGGGTGGGCTTGATGAATTCTTCTTCATATGCCATTGTCTCGGACCGTTTGAATAAGAGGGGACAATTACGGATTGTCAGGTGTCCCATGGGATCGTAGCAGGAAAAAAAGCTTTTCAAACCGGCAGAGTGCATGGTGCAAACTATAGAAAGCAGTCAAAACTGTATACAGTCTCCTATAAAGGAGAAAAGCGACACGCTGTCCATATTGTGATGAACATTTCGAAAAGTTTATCAATTCAGAGAAAGGACCGAGTTCGTGCATCAGTGTCAGAAGGTCAACATTCGCAGTGCCTTTCACTGAACATGCTAAACTAATCTATACGATGTATGATGGTTTGTTTACAGGTTACACTGTGCGCATCATATGTGTTGGGAACATGTTGTCGATGCAGAAAAAGTTGTTGTCGCAGAATGATGAAGCTCTTTGTATGTTGAGCTTGCCTTAACAGTATTGCAGATTATTGACATTATAAAGCATACAGCTCGCAGGAGCTCCCTGCATGTCTTAACCAACTTCGACAACGGAATCGCAATTTTCACACACAACTCTAAGTCGTTTTACAGCCCATAGAGTTTTGTGTTGAAGCTCCATCTCCAAGTCCAAGTCAAAGCAAAAGAAACCAAAAAACGATGAAGGATATCTTCCATAATATCCACGCTTCTGTGCCGCAGAACAAGGCCTGTGAAAATTCGGATAAATGTTGTAGTATCTCATTAGTATATCCCAACTGCACCTATAACTCAGTTGCCTTCTTCGGCCAAAAAACATCGCTTTGCAAGTAGTGAAACTCTCTGCTAACTTTCAGCTGTGGCGTCATTGGCAGAGGTCATGGAGGAGGAGAGATAGGGAAAGTCGCTAACTCCATCAATGATGTTCCGTCTGATTCTTCGATGCGTCTTTCCTGACAGATTATAAGTGGCCGGTGGTTTTGCCCTTATTCTCAAATAAGCCAGTATAATACCGCTCGTATGTCAATATTTGCCAGTGAGAGGGCACCCAGTTCTTTCTTAGTGTCACTAGCATGCAAGTAAAAACTGTGCCCCTGGTTTTGCCTTGTGAGTTCCGCACAATTAGCTCAAGTATAAGAATAATGTTGAAGAAGAAAAATAGCTTATTTAACCGACTTTCAGTTAAAAATAACCAAGTCAACAGGTTAAAGCTCGGTTAAAAATAATAGATTTATCAATTGGCTCTCCAACTGTTTTTGGTCGTAGTTGAAACACCAACTCTGTAGAATTTAACTTAATTTGTTTTGTTGATATTTAACTAGAATCTTGTTGATTTAAAATGATAAAGTGTCTTTCCTTTTAACAGTAAACAAATATTACGGTATTTTTTGGGAACGAATGCTCGTTTGTCTTTCAAAAGAGACTTAGTTAATTTTAACCCATTTTATTTAACCGAGCACTCGGTAAGATTCAATTTTTGATCGTGTGTGTGATTTTCTGTCGTTGGCTACCAAATGATCATTGAATACTCAAAGTAGCTATTTATAATGTCCAATCCACGCGGCTGGTCACACTTCTTATAGTTCGAATGACTAAAATTTCTTCTGTTATTTCACAATTAGCTCTGTCAATTTGATAAACAAAAATACGACAGTTTAAAACGTCATTAACTTAAAAAGAGTAATAAATAAATTGAATAAAATACATTTAACAATTTTGTTCCTGCATTCAACATGTACATTTAAAAACTTTAAATTAACATAGCTAGAACGAATTTAATGTAATACATATTAATATTTTGATTACAAAAAAAAATACTATTGCCGAAATAGCCGATCCTCATTTTTTTGTCTGCTTGGGCATGTACAAAAATCTGAAACAAATAACCGTCATATTATACTATAGTTGCACCCTCAAAAGTGTCAATAAGATATACAGTATTAATATTTGCCTCCTTTGCCTTTAATGTATGAAAGGCAGGAAATATTAAGAATTTATTATATGTATACTAGCGAACCCACTGCAGCGCCATCTGCTGAGCTGATTTGTGATTCTAAACCATCCAGGGCATTCATTCAAATTGGTCTTGCCGTTTAGGAGGAGTTCAGTAACATACGCACGTACAGTAGAGTACCCATATTAAGATTTAAAAAAAAAATATATTTATCAAAAGATAAGTAACTGTGGAAGAGAGGTAATCGCTATTGAACATATAGGTGTTAACTAGTGTTTCCAAAAAAAAGATGTCAACAACGGCGCAGGGTCATAAGTCCACAGGCCAAAAGTCCACAATGGACTTTTGACCCATCCATGTGGGTTATAAGTCCACAAATCAATAATTGTGGACTTAAAACCCACCCAGATGAGCCAAAAGTTCACAATAATTTGGGCCATAGGTTCACAATTTTAAAATGGAAGTAGGCCATAAGTCCACAATTATCCATATGACGAAAAGAGTTGTTTTAACAACTCAAAAAGTATGGGAATGTTTGATAGATGCCGTGAAATAAGACCAACTTCTAAAAATGTACCTTATTTCGCTCTTAAATAGTGTAATAAGGATAACTTCCAACAGTTGGTCTTATTTCACTCCCACAAAGTGCAATAACGCCAATAAAATTTGAGTAATAAGAAGAAGCTTGCACCCACCCCGTAATCCATCAGTAAACCTAAGCAGGGGGGTTGCAGGGGGGCAGCATGCCCCCCCATACAGAATTCATTGTTTGAAAGCGCAATCTTAAAATGATTGCAATGCTGGAGAAGTGTGTCTTGAATTTTTAGCTTCGCTTTCAAGCTCGTTGTCCTCTTCTTCACCTTCTTTATCCGTGAGCCATAAGACCACAATCAGTGAGTCAAAAATTCACAAGAATTTTGTGTGAACTTTTGGCTCACCTGGGTGGGTTAGAAGTCCACAATTGATTTGTGGACTTATAACCCACCTAAGTGGGTCAAAAGTCCATTGTGGACTTTTGGCCTGTGGACTTATGACCCTGCGCCGTCAACAACTGCATTTTTTGCACGTAGGTATATGTAGACTCGAATTACAATGAGAACAAGTAAGAATTAACTCACACAAATCACTACAATTTATGATGTGAAGCAGAGAAAATGTTTAAGACTACACAAAATATTTATTAAATCGACTTAAAATCCGTTTGGATTTGATTTTCTTGTCGATATGCGAAAGTACAATATTTATAGAGAGAAATAGCTCTTTAACATCAGAACGATGGTAGTACTTTTGTGTTCACTGATGAATTAGAAAATATTCCGAAATTGTTCTAAAAGTGGGCAGCACTGTTTCCAGTCCCATCAGTGGTTGCTCGCATAAGAATACGTGCGCAATAAATTGCACAGTGTTTCTCTTTCTCAGTAAAAACTCAAATTATCTTAAGGAAAACATAGCACTTCCACTTCCCGTGTGTGATAAATTCTCCGAAAATAACTGCCAATTGCTCATTTTGAATTGACTTATTTAGCACATAAGAGTCAGTTCGTTATTCACACTGTGTTGAAAGATGAAACTCCAGCTCAACCCAATTACCGCCGAAAGAGAGCGAAAACGGATTTTATTGCATGAACGCAATTAAATTTAATTGCGAATCTTTTCGAGAGCAAAATTCTTCATCAAGGCCGTGCTTCAAATATCTACCTACCTGAAGTGATGAGAAGAAAGCCAACGAAGTGGAACACCGTCACCGCATGCATGGGCGACGGCCGAGGCGTGGGAAAAGTCAGTTAGTGAATTCAATTATAACATTTTTGGGGGAGAAAAATGCACCTTCTAAAGAAGATTCCCTTCTTCACCCATACTTATTTACCATCTCCATCGCAGGTGGCAGGCCAAGGAAGTAAATTTCCTAAGAAACGTCTTAAGACGACAGTTTTTTTTTCTATGCGTCCTGCTTTCGGTTTCAACAAAGGACTGCCGGGGAAGTCGGTTTCGGACCCTTCCATACACCAATTCTCAGGCAATTAGTGTGAATCGACCTGACACGCTCGACAGCATTATGATTCACAATGAAACCGAAAACCAAAAACCAAAAACCAAAAACCGAGACCGATCTGAGTCTCTTGCATCAATTTTTACGATCAATGTGATCACCGCTTCCTTCCAAATAAAAAAGGGGAACAACACAAAGCAATTCCTGCTCTCCTGCTGTAATTCATTCCTTCACATTAGTTCCGTTTCTAATTAGTTTTCATCATCTGGCCGTGTTTGGTGTGTGAAAAGCAGTTACGAATCTAAACAGCGGATCATTTTCTGACAGACATAAAACGCATCCACACAGGTGCACTCATTGTAAGTGCGCATGCTGTCCTTTTTCGATGACACAGCCGAGCATATGAAATCTTCGCTGAGACATTTGTTGCGGGAATTACCTTGACACAGCATATCCGTTGTCGCTTTTGTGTAATCGGATTAAGTGCGACGTTTCTGGAGAAACATTTTTCCATTGCTTGAGCCCGGATCGGATGGCTGCTGTTTGTGATCGCTAACGCGATTGTTTCAAGCCAGAGCAGCGTGCTGTGGTCAGTACATCATATTGTGTGCGCGCATTTGGTGTTTGTTATGCAGAACACTAAATTGGAACGTTGTCCGACTGGAATTGGATGAAGTATCCGTGATAAGAAGGAAAAGGCATCAGGTGTACATTGTGCACTGTACACTGTACAGTGTACACTGTACACTTTGAAACGTTAGAGAAGAAGAGGTGAAAATAAGTCAGACGTGACAGAACGCAACAAGTTGAAAGAAACGGCAGACGGTGGTCTGTTTTGAATTTCCATCGTTTCTTCTGTCTACATGAGTGTTGTGATGATGAGACGTGTGCACTGTGTTGTACTTGTTGAACGTTTTGACATAAAGAATATGTTCCAGGAAAAAACGAGCGTGCCTACAAAAAAAAATGCGTCTTCATCATAGGCATTTCTTCATTAGATTGATCTGAATGATGTAGACAGAGGTGTAGGATGAAGAGGTATCGCGTATAGGTATAGGTGCGTTTTTTTGCAATTCTATGTTGGTTTAGATGATTAAGTACAGCTTAAGGTTGGGGGGGGTTATTTTAGATCTAATAGGTCACTGTCAGTGTTATTGCGTTTAAGTGACACATTTTAGCCCCCTTTCTGCAAACAAGTCCTCGAATGGTAAGCTTCGATTGAGATAGTTCACTGAAGATTCATTTCATAGAAAAGCGGATGACAACAGCGAAAACCGCATCAAAATCCGTTCAGTGGTTGTCGAAATTAATTTGGTCAAACGGATAGATGCAATCGGTGGTAAGCTCGGTGGAAAGAAAAACAGCTCCACCTATCGGATTTGATTATTCAAACTATTCTCATAACACTGCCAGCACTAATAGGGAGATACTGAAATTTTTTTACCTAAATCGGTCGATTGGTTATTGAGTGTAGGACCTACATCCGAAGATTGCCCTTTATTCATGTAGATTGACGGACTTTGCTTGAATACTTGCTGCAGCTCCATCGATCTTCCTTATGTTGTGAAGTGCAGATTGGATGACGGTTCCTGAAGGTTGTACGTTTCGTTTCTTATAGATATCCTATATAGTGTCCATAATTCCGACGCCCAAATAAAACTCTGTGCATCTACAAGTCTTTCTCATCGGCCTTCACACTTCAGGTCTTGCAATTCTTGGCCAGTGGAAGTTTCTGCTCGAAATATTCAGATATGTAAAAATCAGCTAAAGGTAGAGCTTTAGTAACCAACGTTAGTGGACACACGAATTATTGTTAACGGCAAGTAAATCAAATCACAGGTTTAAGTATAGCAAACTAGCTTACCTATGTCAATGGCAGCAACGCAGCGTCCATATTGGACCTTACACTGACAGTGCGCCGGCCTTAGTCAGTATGCGTATTTCAAAGATCTGGTAAGTCTGTCGAACATAAGTACATTGTATAAGTCATGTAAAGAAAAGCGCAAACACAGGAACAACACGATTTTGTTACCAGAAATATGACAACAAATGAAACTTGGACTTCAAGTGAAGAAGAATCCTCCTGCATACATTTTAAATTATTCAGTGATACAGTCTTATAAATGAACCGATCGCCATGGCAAGGCGAGCAATAACTTACCGGACAGCCCATTATTGATGACCGAAATACCAAAGCCGGTCTTTGTGATGACAGTATATAGTTAATCGCTTATCAAATTATTAAGCCCATCTAGAGACCTTCACAAAGGTCTGTCTAGAATGGTGATGGTCTCTGGCACTTTTCTCGGTCTCCTTGTTATTGGTTTGAAAGTTATTCGTCTTCGACGACTGATCGATCGTCTTTCCTCCTTTTCTTCCTTAGATGGATGATGTGCTGACTGTAGTGTTTCCATACCCACTCTTTTAGGGGGCAGTACGCAGCCTTTTCGTCTTAAAAATTGCTTTTTCCACCATAATTCTAAATAAATAACAATTATAAATTAAAATATATGCAAATATTTCTAGTTTTTTCAATCTGAAACTGAAACTAAAAGCATTTTAAAGGTCGTTGAAATGTCTGCCCTTCCTAAAAACTCGCAATCTCTTCTCTCTCCCAATCTGATATTCCTAGCTGACTGGTATCTGAGAGTGGGATATCCAAATGGAGGCTGTTTGAAAGCCTAAGTCATTTGAACTGCACAGGTGTAATATCTGCCTCATACCGACTACTGTTGGCGGGCCTTTCTAGATGATTGGAAAGTCCATTTGGAATACCATTCAAATCTTAACGCTCTTCGAATCAAACTTGGAATTGCATGGCTATAAAGTCTCCTCAAAAATCGCAGCAAGGTTACAAGCCACTGGCCACTGCGCCTATTTTTCGAGCTCTTTGATTTCACCTTAATCTGAAAATCAGCTACCAGTCCACTTTCGAATGGTAGCTGCTGGCCAAACAATTTTTAGTCACATATAACAATTCCTTAGGCCATTCCCCGACTTGACTACAATCACACAGTAGCTTAGCTCGAAGTTCATCGGACGACATAGTGCAGATGCTGCTGCTTTGAATACCAGCAAATTCCAAACAAAACTATCTCACTGTCGCAGACCTCTCACCGAAGGCGCACTGAAATATGAAACTTAATTACTTATCTTAAATGCGAAATCAGTGTAACCCAAGCGCACTCTCACCGCAATGCTGTGCCCGGCTCGATTCAAAGCCCTCAACATGCACTTCACACTTAATGGCATTTTAAAAGGATTTTATTACACAGCCCATGTTCCAGTAGTCATACTTGAATGCGGTGCCATTTACATAGCGCTTGGCTTCATATGCGCATACCTCAAGTGATTCGCTAAACATTACTGAGCGCTCAGGAAAGCGGTCCGCGGTCCGCCTGCATTAGTTTCAGTTTCCATAACAGATTTACGTACCTATAGACTGTCGCAGTTGACCATGAGAAAGGGGCACCGATGACCTCAACCGCATGCATAGCAGTTGTTGGCTTAAGGTAATTAATTGCATTGGCGGACATCTTCAGAGGCTGAAATAAAACTGTTAATATTCGACGAGTCTTTCAAATAACTTAAAGTATTGCCGATATAATTGAGCGTCCTTAGCGCTGGCTGGGGACAATCATTTTGTTTATCCTGTCGATATGGGGAAGGGATCGTTTCACCGCAGACATAATCTTTACGATGCTTATCGCGCGTTATGTTGGTGGTATTGACATGGGCGACAAGATACGCGAAACGCAAGGCTTAGCAATTTTCACCTTCTCGCTTGGGAGAGGAATGGATTTTTTTCTGGAATCCTCTTCGCGCCGTGGTTTTGCATTTGAGAGAGATAAAAATAATGTAGTCACGTGTGTGACAGCGACTGTGACGCTTCTATGGCGATGTGCATGTACGAATGACTTGTAATGAGTTGCCAATGTCGGTACTCTTCTTTTATGAGATGCGAGTTTCTAGATGGAGTTGAAATACCATTCGTTTCCGAATGATTGTCATTGGACTCAGTTTAACTGCGTTTTATAGCGTTCCAAAGTGACGGGAATATTGAAGTGATGGGCGCCTTGTTAGCTGTAGCTACTTACAAACAGCTTGGAAGAGGGAAAGCACTTCCTTCTCTGCAGCTTCTTATACCTAGCCCCAGGCTTCTTATCGTAGAAAAAGAATAATAACGCTTTGGGGTTTACCAATAAAAATGTTTAGTTTCGACTCAGAATTCTACTGGCTATATTCCCCAAACAAATTTTGCAATTGTGAGCTTTCGTAAATTTAAAGTCGACACTAAAATTTGTTATTACTTATTAGTAAAGGGGTACTAAAATTACATGTATGGCTGACTTGCGACCAATTTTATGTTTTTATTGCAAAAGAAAAGGTTGACTTTTTCCAATAAGCAGTAGGTCTTGGTATAGTCTCATGTAAAAAGTATCGCATTGCAGACTCGGACGGCTTGATTTAATTTTGCAGCTAACTGCACTAGCCCTTATCCTGCAACCAATCTTGACTAGGTCTTTGTCGCTGTACAGTCCGCAATGCTCTTCATTGTATCTTATCTTTTAAGATCAAGTTCCATGGGTCCCCACTGTCCACTGTTTTTTTTTTTTTTTTTTGATGCGCCAATGGATGTCGTAATCTTCTAAAGATGCGGTAGCCCGTGCTATTAACATGCACGATTCGCAAACCCGAATACTCGATGCCAGGAGTGCGCCTATGTATTAATCGACACCCCTACGTCCTTCAACCAATTGTGCACATGTCCAATAGGGTGTCACGTCATTTTTTTGTATCTTAACAAAAGCCCCGCAAAATTTGCGTATTGCAGATCTCGTTACAGGAAAAATAACAAAAAAAATATTTAAGGGTACTTTTAGGCCTCTACCGGCCATTGAAATTTTTACCTAAATTTTTTTTTTTAAATCAATAATGATTAAATTAATAATAATAATGGAAAGTAATTGTGATATATGTAATATGGTGGAGTTCAAAAATACCTTTGTTGAGTCTTAATCAAAATATTCTATCTTGGTAAGATAGATAAGCTTGTTGCAACGTTCACAAAAATGAATTCGAGCTATTCTCTCCTTTTTTCGGTCCCTTTAGTTAGTTTAAGAATAATCAGTAGAGATGTAAAAATGATGAAAAAAACCCCTCTGAATCTGAAGTGTTTATTATTGTGAGTGCATCCGATTGTGTGTCTAATACTACAACTGATTAAAACTAACTTCGATAAATATATGATTCTAAAAAGATACCCAAGCGCGAAAAAAAATTCAAACTACCACAATAGGGTACAAGACTTCAAAACATTTTCTAGTAAAAAATTGTTAGACATTACTTCATGTAAATGTGATGCCTTTGATATCTAACTGCCATTGTACCAAAATAAAGTGCTTGTTAATGAAAGGGTATTTAAGAAATCACAAAAATCGGCGGTGTTGATAAGCTCGAGACACGGAAAATTCAAAAACGTCTAGATCGAAAAGATCGTATAGTGCAAGAACTTGGAGGGCAAGATGGAGAGGTATAGAGATAAACATAACAGACGAAACAGTAGAGCCAGTCGAGGCAGTAGGGTTACTAGTTTGTTCTTCAGATCGATATAGACTATCGGTACGATCAGCCGCAGCAGTCGTTTCAGCAGTTTTGCAGGATGTTGAACTCGTAAATAACACTAACACAATTCTTTAAATTGACAAAAATAAATTATACCGAGCTTTGTCAAAATCAAGAGAGCTTCTAAGAAGCCAACACAATGATGCCATTATTAAGAATGTTTACTTTGACACATGGAACGACAAAATCTTTGTGTCAGAACAAAAATGTGGGCGTCATTATCGCAAGGAGGTTCTAGAAGAACATTTTACAATTCTTGCTGAATCAGTGTCAATATGCTTGGGTCATATTATTAATAATATTTTGAATAAATGGAAAAATTAGCAGATATACATAAACGCCCTAATTAGTCTTCCCTATACTTCAAGCGTCGGTAAAGGCCCAAAAGTTATGTCGTAATCAGAAAGTTAGTACAAATTCGGAATCTTGTCGTCAATACACAACTTTTGATACCCCTTTCGATAATATATTGGGAGACAATTGTTCATACAGTGTCCATATATGTGCTATACTTGATTTCACCACAAGACCTCTGCCAAATTATCTACCGTAGCTTTGAAAAAGCTCAGCTGATTGAATTTTAATGGACTCAAGTTGAAAAGGAGCTGTCCGGGCTTCATTTTGCTCGTTGTTTATATACTCGCTGACGATGGTATATTTGTCGCCATTGATGTTTAACACCCTGCAGAAATGGTCCCTACAAGGCTTTTTATAGCTATATCAGCTAAATGAGCGCCTTGAGACGTACGTAGTTTGATGGACCATCTTACTTCAAATAAATTGTCCTTAAAATCGCAGCCCTTTCCATTAAAAAACAAACTCTTTAAAAACTTAGCCAAGTAACCTAGCCCCACTTCATTCCTTGTGCCATGCAACACTATTCAAGGGAGGTGTGTTACATTTAATCTTTTTTTTACAAGACTGCCTTTGAAATATATCACCGGCTATATAAATGGCTCTGAGGTACTCCGAAATTGCACCACCTGTTTAGTCACTAAAAACTCTTTCTACCAAGTCCCCGATCAAGGACTGGACTACAAAACAATAATAGTTAAAAAACGATTATTTCCTGCAAAGGCCCATCCTCTTTTTAAGGTCTTCTTAAAGGGGTATTGTTCCTTGACAAATTCATTTCTTAATTCATTTCATTATCATTCCATTAGCGCAACCCACCTTTCTTAATTTTCTTTTTCTTCTATACCATTCAAAGATAATTTTATTATCTGCTTCATCAAGCTGTCCCAATTTATGAGTATGTTCTTAGGGCGTTCTTCAGCGATTTCGGAAGTAATGCAAACCCGTTCCACTCTACTGACTCACATTAACATACCTTCTCACAGTAGGTCTCAAGATAATGAATAAATTATGAGTTCATACATTCTTGATCTTGGCTCTTGAGACAAAAGTCTGGAAAGGTAGCTTAGCATCCTATAACAGTTGGGTTACCCTTCACTGCGTCGGTGTAAATTTATTGTCCTACCACTTAAAATTTATCGCATAGACAAGAATTGTCCCAACTCCGAAGACGTTGGCTGGTAATCTTGACCTTGGGCCTGCTGTTAGTTATTGAGAACAGATTGTTTTTGTAAATCGAGCATTCACCCCGGGATTAACATCCAAATAGTTTGTAACTTAAAGCTTGATTAGGACAGTGAACTTGGAGCACAGCTTTACAAGTTAGTTAAGGTCCATAACTCAAGTTCCACGACCTGAGCTAATCAATTTTCCAATTCTATGCGGGATGCCGCATTATTTTCTCCACCACCACTGCGGATACATCTATCTATCTATATTATTTGCCCAAGACAAATAGCAAGCCATTTGCCTAATTATACATCTTCACATAAACGGTTCGAAACAGAAAGTAAAGTTCAAATCAATTTAGAAAATTACTCCTGCTCGTTAGAGGTGTTCTCTCGTATGTATAGAGATACACTTTGAGTGTGTTTCGTCAGACGAAAGTATGTGTTTAGAGTGTTCTCGATATCAGTTTAATACTTTAAACGAAATAGTTACTGGGGGACCTGTTTAGTTATTAGGTCCGATGATGATGATGATTTGTAGAATTCAATTTGGATCACATTAGTTTGCACAGCTGTTGAGCCTGCCGAGTAACTTATTAAATGCATTCCAGGTCCAGGTCCTTATAGCAATTTAGATTCATGTTGTGATAATAAGAATAAATATTGTGAGTTGTGACAGCGACAGCCGATCGCTTATCTTGCTCATAATTTGTATGTATACCCCGGTGGCGGACGGAAAGCAAGATGACTCCAGATTGGTACGAGTGCATTTCTTGTGTGGCAAGGGTCAGAGGGATAAAAGTGTTGTGTGGCAATTAAAACGCTAAAACTAAACTTGGGATCTCGAGATGCTGATCAGTTCTTGCGCACAACGACGATAGATACAGATTCTCTTGACACTAGACTCTCTTGCATTTTAAGAAACTCGGGGGATTCAAATTCGGGACTTCTGTGAACCCAATAAATGTGTTTAAGGAAAAGATATAAAGTTTCAAATTTATATAACTAAAGAAACGCACATTTGCCTTTTTTGCGCTGCTCAACTTATTTTGATGTCCTTTTACTACAATATGCATTTTGGCAAACCAAAACTCTGCTGCATCTGAAGCTTTTAAAAATTCAATCGCTGACAAAGGTTTTTTAAAAAAATACAATTTTATCTATAAAAATTAAGGTTCTTCACGAAACTCAGAAAAAAAAGAATTTTGGAATTTAAAACAATTGTAAGCAAAAAGTTCTTGCTTTAACAATAAGTTCTTACAAAAAGAACTCGTTTTTAAGTTTTCAAGAATTAAATATTCGGATTAAGAATAACGTGCTTGCCATAACTATTTCCTAAGAATATTGCCAATAATAATAAAAAAAAATAAAGAAAAATCTAGAAAACATTTCGTTTTCTTAGTTTAATTTATTTTCAATTTCTTCTTTTCTAATTTTGTTTAGTTTTTTATTTTTAATTAAATTTCGCCTTTTCTTGTTAATTTTTCTATTATCATTTTCTTTTTAAATTAAATTTTGTTTTCAATATTTTTGTTAGCTTAAAATTTAGTTTAAAAAAAGAATGTTGTTAGTTAATAGTATAGGCCTTTTTTATTTATTTTTATTTTTGTTGTTGCTTATATTATTTGAGAGTAGGAAAAAGCAGAACAAATCTGAATTTTGGCTTAAATCTGAAAAGCTGTGTTTTTTAAAGCAGAACTAAAAAGAACAGAATTTTGTAAAGAAACATCTCCATCCGCTCCCTCACAAAATTAGTAGACAAAAATGTATTTCTTTCTTTTTTCAATCATTTTCTTCGGTAACGTAAGCAAAAAGTCGTCGACATGAAGTTTGTCAAAGAGTTTTTCAATGAAGACGGGTCGATGTTGAAATGGAATTAAGCAACCTGTGTAGGTAAATTATTTTGTATTTAAAAAGCAAATGTATGCTATTATAGAATAGTAGCCTCAACCTCCATCCTGTCAAGTCGTACTTTGTATTTACCCCGCA
Source organism: Cheilosia vernalis (assembly GCA_949126925.1). Lineage (NCBI taxonomy): Eukaryota > Metazoa > Arthropoda > Insecta > Diptera > Syrphidae > Cheilosia > Cheilosia vernalis. The sequence goes on along the minus strand of OX421361.1, from coordinate 44,567,393 downwards.
TTCACTTCTCACATTTTCCGCAAAATCAGTTTATTTAATTGATCCCAACATTCGCCGGAGTCATAACCTTTTCTTTCAAATATCGGCCGCGGCTTCTCATTTCGGCACGGATCCGAGTGGTCCAATTTTGAATAGATCCAATATAGATCCGGCTGAAATTGACCGTTGCTAATTTCGGGGAAACTCTCCCCACAAAATGTGATACCATTTGGACACACCCCTGATCGTGATCATTTCCAAAAACAATTTATCTATGAAGCCAAAAATCGAACTTAATGAGATCGACCATCACACTTGGCCATATACTGCCATATACGTATAGTTACACCTAATCATCATCAAAATTACATAGATTCTGGTACAAATTAAAGACTCCCATGATAGCTTGAAAGACTCCATCTTGTCCATCGCGCATCTCGCCATGACCAAAGTGGTTCCACTTTTAATCACGACACGGAGCAATTTATAAGCCGATCGTTATCTTGCGCACTCCTAGCATTACCTGAAATTAAACATGATCAATGATCTGTGCAGATTGCAAATTGCTCGCGTACACCGCGCGCAATGAAGACGCGGAGATTCGGTCCACGTGATATAATTTCGAAGAAGTGCTGCACTCTCAGCCAGACCCCAGACCAAGACCACATGTTGCAACTGCAGACCAATATGCACAGGACCCCCCCCCCCCCCCCCCCTCCCCCCTTATTTGCGCTTCCCGATATATTTCCAGGTGGTAGTCTGATGGACAGTTAGTTGAACAAACTAACAGTTGTTCCTGGGGTTTCCAAGCATTTTTTCCAGCGGAGAGTGGGAATTTCACCGCACCAATCAGTTCTAATGCCCGCGCGCATATGATTGGCCCGCACCTCCCGTGCATATGCTATGCATGTTGAACGCGACGCGGCCGGCTGCGTAATTAATTGTGAATGCACCCAGTTCGAGTTTAACATATACAACTATGTAACTCTGCAGTCGAGCCTCTGAGAAGGCAACTGTGGACCTCTGCATCGTTCATTAGGATGGGCAAGTACATTTTCTAATGAAGCGGGAGCCTTCCAATACCAGAGGTACCACACCATGCTGAAGACGATTCACGAGCACTCCCCTATGTCTGATGGTACATTCCAGCGAGCCATCATCTCCCATGTAGTCGCAGTTATGCATAACAGCAGATGGCGTTGCTGAATCATTATCACATATTTCCGCAACGAATTTATGAAGTCGCGCGGCCGCATCGTCTGGTCGACATCTAATGCCAACTTTACACGCCATCGGGCTGGAGCTGGAGCGCCTAAATCAATATGAAAATTGGCGAGTATACACATGAGGTATAAATCCGAGGACCGATGAGACTTGGAGGCAAATAAAGCACAAGTCACCTCACAGAGAAGAATAATCTGCTTAATTACCCGTGTACTTGTAGCGGCGAGTTGTAATTATATTTTTTCTTCTTTTTCTAAGCCGCCTGTCTTCTAATTGGACAGCTTAATGAAATGAACGTTGTTTTGAATGATGATTGAGGACTTGGGACTCGGGACTGGGGAGCGCTTTGTGCTTTCCCATTAGGGATTTTAATTTTCAACTCTGTGCCCATTAGGTGGGCAAGAGTGAAATCGGTTGGATAATTTGCATGACACTGTTTATTTTAAGCGCGACCGGTTTCGCTGTAAAAGAGGTTATAAAGTACGCGCTTCCTAATTAGATAGCTATAATTAAAAATGTTGTCAAGTTTAATGGGGAAGGGTCTTGCTTGGATTTGACTCAACTTCCATGACCTCTATTGCATATATGGGACGAGTGTTGCATAATTTTTTTATCAATGCCATTACAAGCTGAGTTATGAATGGAAAAATATATCCTTTTACCTGGAGCTAGATAAAAGGTTCCCTAGCAAATTATTTTCCTGGCGTCTTGCCTTGCTTTGAACTTGATGTGGTGTCTTAAAACTTACCCTTGCCTCCGATCAAATCGGTTATTGATTTTTAATTCCTGTCCTGAGCTCTGACTATAGCCGTGTTTTTTTTATCTTCGTTCTCAGCAAAGCAAAGTAAAGTAGGATTTTCAGCACGCAATTACAACAACTACTGCGAGTCTCGAAGTGTCAAGTATAGCGTAGTTGTTGTAATTAGCGTTCTGAAAATCCTACTTTACTTTGCTTTGCTGAGAACGGAGCCCAAAAAACCACGGCTTATATTCACATATGAAACGTCCAAACTTAGTCGAAACTGATTTGGCAGATTTTACAGCTGAGATATTTAGCTATATGAGCAGTAGATTTTAGTCCGCAGTAGGACACTCGAAAAAAAAGTGTCAGTTTTATTATAGTAGCGATGTTAGCCTGGGAATATTTAGCAATTTTTTTTTTGTATTATAGGTTATGTATTGCATCGCACTTTCTGAAACCTCGGTTTCGGTGGTGTCATTCCCGAAGAGCGACAGTTTGAATAATCAATCTTATAAAACCAATTGAGTTTTGAATAAATAATAAATCGTATGTGTGGTGACGTTTTGCTCTCAAGTCAATTACAACGCAGTTTCTCGATTCTGAGAGGTAGAAGAGAACTGATTTCCTAAAATTTCCACCGATCAATGTTTTGTGCTCTATCGGTCAGGACCTCTTGAGTCGTTTCCGAGCTGGTAATTTTTTTTTTCAGGCCACATTGGTCGCTTCCACCAGTTCGTTGACTTAGAGCGTTCCGCACCAGGCCAGATAACATTTTATGCCATTTTATTTATTTGTTTGTTTGACAACAAAGTAATAGGAAATTTTTTATACATGGGGAATTTAATTTGAAGGGAACTTATACCACATATACATGGCTCATATAAAATAGTTTCTTAAACGGGCGTATGCATCCATCGGACATGTTTTCGTCAGTTGACTAATTTCCCTACCCTAGAAAAACATTGCTAGACAACTTTAAACGTCTGAGATAATAAACCATATCAGACTGTGAACTTGTACTATATTTAGGTAAGCCTAGCTATGGTCCCTTAAGGAGCTCAGAGATCAGCGACAAATACAAAGCTTATCCCTCGGAAAAGGCTGTTTTTTCAAGGTTAAACCTCTTCGCATGGTTTAGATAAGACCTTTCATTCATTTTTTAATCAAAAATCTCTTAATTTCTACTATCGAATGATTTCAATAAGCTTGTCTGTAGGTTCTCTACGGACCTGTTGGGGCACTATTTATATATTTTAATAACTGCCTCGTGAACTGAAGCTGAATCTACCAACGGCCTTAACAGCAGCTTCAGCTTGGGATTAAGACATGCCCTGTCTCAATAAATGAAGGAACGGACGGAAATTTTGTCCGCATAACAATCTTAGATAGCTGCTAATGAAAAAACCTTATTGAGTCCGTATCTTTAAAAATAGTTGCGTTACTCCTCGTCTTGGTAAAATATTCGTGTTAGGTACATCTCAAAGATCAAAATGCTAGTATGTCCAGGTCCACCCGTAAAAACCCTTCTTAGCTCAAATACAAGGAAACCCATGTATGAATACTTCAGCTGCAATCGGGTTCGGTGGTGACATTAATTTTTGGCTCTCTAGGTTGAAGAAGTCGTTTCACTTCTTGACAGCAAGACTTGAGCTTGCTTTTGGGCTGCTATATCACTGAGTAGAGTCTCTTCTTCCATTATTCAACGTCGGTAGGCTCGTTTGTGCATCAATTAAAAATCAACTTCCCACTGTTTTATGCCAGGTCAGGTTTTCTGCATTTGGTATTTCTGTTAAAATGGTTTAAGAGAGTTTTAGGGAAGCAATATGAAAAAGGTTTGAGCCGATGATAAGACTCAACGATATACTAGGTTATTTAGGTAAATCTTCAGTTTCCTTGAGAAAAATTACGTAATTTCCACGCTTAACCCCGCGGCAAAGTTTTCCATGGGTCTTGTCAAGGCTTTGTCTTCAGAAAGTTAAACCAAAGATGTATAATATGTATATAGTAGGTATATAACCCAATCCGAAAACGCTTCCTGATGAGCGTTTGCATTCGACCTTAAGTCCTCTTAATTTGTGATAACTCGTTAGCTAAAAACTGTCAGTTAGATTTACAAACACACCTCGTGGAGATCCATAAACCGTTGCCCTTTTGCTTTTATTTTCCCGGGCTTTTAATATAGTTAAATTGGACCTCTCAATCGAGTTTTAACTTTGTGTCCTTAAGCAGGTGTTAAACCCTCTTTCTCTTACCCAGCTGTCAGAATTGGTGAGCACATGACCCCAATGCTCGTCAAATATTTCAGGAGGAACTAGCTGGGAATAATGCTGAATTATATTTTAAATATAATTAGGTCCCTATTAATTTAATATTAACTTGGTTAGACGTTGTTTTTAAGACTCATTCTGAAGAGTCTTGACAAATAGTTGCAGGCTTTTATTTAACGAACGCTTGTTCACCTCACTGTAAGGGCAGACACTCGCCTTATTATTAGTTTTTTTTCCTAAAAGGACAAAATCCTTACACTGTCTGACTAATGAGACAGTTTTCATTTTATTTTTCTGCACTCAAAAACCTACAAATCTGTGATTTGGTGAGTTGTATAATATTTCCCTTTCTAGCAAAGTGAATCATCCGACTGCCTCCTGGGTGAATTAGTGACTGCCCGCACCTTTTACAAGAACTCCTAACTTAATTGAGTGACAAAAGCTCGGATTAATCTAAGCCAAACCCTAATAACCCGCTGTAAAGTCACAAGTCGCAATCCAAATATTTACCTAACACCTTTGAATAGCCTTTTTATGCACAAACATAAGCTGATTAGTCTGACAAGCAACTATGTTTATTCCCTCATCAGCTAGCAGAAAGCCCATTCTAAGTCAATGACCCGAGATACAGCAATTCAAACAGAAACTCTAAAAGGTATAGCAATAGACGATAAGTCTGACTCTGACAACCAGCAGTTCAGGTCCTAATGGCTAACAAAAATGCGTTTCCCGATTACGGAATGCTCACTTCACAAATAGTCAAATTGACGTCTTGTCAAAACCCTGACAAAGCATGAAATTTCCAATTTGTCAGTCAGTTGCCTCCTTTATTAGCTTAGCATATGAATGCTGGCTTAAGTCCGGATTCCCTATATATTTAATAATGACTTACCCAGCGCAGCGACTCCTCGACTATGAATAATTTACATACATTAGACAAAGAGTGGTTTCGTTCTTAATCAGTTCTTTTACACGGTGTCATAACATCGTCCGACTCTTCGTGAGAAAAACCCGTTTCGCCGCCTAGCCTTATGGAAATCTACCCGTAATCTTCTCCTGACTAATCAGTGACTTATATAACTCTTATTGCATGCTCTTAGCTGGTTGAGACAGACGAAAAAATACCATTTGTCAAAACAACAAATAGCAATTGACAACTTGAAAATACCACACATTCTTCGTCTGCCATGTAAATGCGGGCTCATTTCGTCAGTCGAATTGGATAATCGATCAGCCACCAAGCGGGATATTTCAATTTCAAAATATAACTTTAGCGGAGATTGGATAATTGCTTTGGATTTGATAATAATTGGATAATTACACATGCCGATTGGATGGACTTTCTAAATTCGAAGAAATTATTGTTATTGACAGCCGATTGAGACAGGTTGGTTTGTCAGTTTTACGTGCCGATTGAAGGCTTTGAAAATAAGATGGAACCTCTGTTGGAAGGTAATTAACTGATGGCAATGGGTGTACCTACTCAATTTTGGCATCTCTGCGTTTTCTGTCGCAATTGCATACCAAAATGGTTATATCACATGACTCTAAAGTTGCATTGCATTTTTAATTTCTATAGTAGAAGAGTCAGTGGTACGTGTTTTACGTCGCCGTTAGTTTTCATTTCGAATGTACCCAGATTTTAGACGGATTATTGTTGTTCTCGGGTTTACATAACTCATCGACGCAATTAAACTCAACTTTCAGTTAGTTATTTGAACCAGTTTTAGCAGTTTCAGTTTCCAGTTAGTGCTTCAAATAACTAACTGAAAGTTGAAGAACACCACAAGATTCGTACCATAAGTCGTAATACCAGAATCGATTAATATCTCGAGTTCGAAATTTTGTACGAAAGCAATATCTTTCTCTTACTACGTACCTAATGGAGAAAGTTAAAAAGTTATAAAATATGAGCACAGCATAAACAAATCTAAAGGGTGCTGAAATTATAAAATGTTTCCAATGCAATTTATTTTCTAAAAACAACCTCTTAGGATAGTGAAAAGTAGGGCTTTGTGTTCTGCTAATTCTCGATTCCTCAATTCTAGAGCTAGGCAATGTTTGACCCTACTTCTAATACACACGAATTTCTACAAGTGATATACATATATACATTCATGTAGCACAGAGTGACCTTTTCATTGGTAATCTCAACTTGGAAAATCCCATAAACAATTGAACGACTGGTAACGGTCCCAAAAATGAACCAAATCGATAGTTAGGGTAACCTTGAGCTACCCTCATGCTAATAAGACCTGAAAGTGTTTAGAGCTGTGGCCGTTTCGTTAATTGTTTAAAATGAAACAACTAATCAGCTCTCATATTTCCGTCAACCTTAACCTGCGTATAATTGTATGCCATGCCTACATCCACCAACCTCATCTCTTCAGTCTTTATACCTTCGATAGCAACCACACAGGCTTCCCACAAAATCCAATAAATTACCGTCTTAATCGAAGCAACCACTTAAAATCGCGTCTGTGCTGCTTATCAAAATCAACTACCTATACCTTATTATATCACAACATGTCGCATTCCCTCGACTGAAAAACTGCCATCTGAGCCCAATAAATTCACTACATATTCATAAAGGTAACCGGAATATTATCATATAAATGTCTATGCAAATCAAATGGCCAAACATCCGAACATCATCAAATAGATGTTCATCATCAAAAAATAGTTTTTTTCAGCAACCGAGAACAACAGAAAATCTTCGACTTTCGGTTTTTATTTTTCTTCATTCTTTCACTTTTGCAACACTCGACATGTGACATTTGCGTTATGACGACATTCCGCCGAAAGAAAACCTCAAAGTTTCACTTTCCGTTCAAAGACTTTTCAATTGGTCCCGGGAAGTTGGCGCTGCCGTTACACATTCAAATCAGTTCTCGGGGCGATTTTTATCGATGAATTATTCAGTAGCCCACGAACCGCTTTTGCGGGGCCGAAAACAAAAAGGAAAGTTCAAAGTATTTCGTGCGGAATACCGCATGTGAAATGATTTCGGGCAGATCGAACGATAGACATACTCGTACTTTGTAACTTTCACATCACCCAAGAAGATGTGGGCAAACGTTCTTCGGCTTAGTTTCCTATTCAGTAATGGCCCAATTACACCATCAGATCTCCTTTGGTAATCGATCGATTTCATTACTGGTAAGTCGCAATTGGATAAGAGTTTTCCCGCGAAAATGACCGCAAATCAAGGAGATTCCTTTACCCCGCCGTTGCGTTGTCTGGAATTTGCAGTGCAGTGCGGTTTTTCACCGGGAATAACTGGTTGCATAAGGAAGCGATCTTCGGGCAGTTGCCATTGCTACTCCAATTGTGCGCACTCCATCTTCTGGCACGAGTACGAGTATAGCTGCAGCACACTTGTAATATTCTCGGTTAGCCTTACGCATCTCAATGGTGCATCCGCCTCGATGACGGCTTCATAGATACACGGATACACTTCGTGCGAGTAGTTTATGTTGCTTCTCCCGAACGGACCTGTTCTTCTATTGAGAGCAGGAGAATGATTTTTTTATACACAACATTTAAAACTACGTAGATTCATTTACGTCGGAGATTCTATTTTCTCACCAAGTCGGGCGCACGAAATGGTGATTGTTGCCGTGCACCGCGACCACCTGTTCGAATTTGGTCCCGCCAATGCTATAAGTACGGGGCAGGCAAGTTAATATGTCGAGAGATGCATGATGTTGGGCGATGATTTAAAAGCTGGTAATGCATTTCCTGCAATGAGCGCTCATGATTAGGGGGGCATATGATTTCAATTTCTCGGTGCTGATATGAGAACATATGGAACTATGTGAGTGGAACTTGTTTCGCTGAAAATCGTGAGCACAAGATCGTTGCTGCATTATTATATGCACTTTGTTGGTCCGTCCCATAAAATATAAATTAAATTAACTTTGATTAAGGATCGGGGTGCAGAGTATTCGCTTCACACTTTCACCGGTTGTACGCGAGAGAGATTGGCATCAAATTCAGCAAAAGCCGGAGATACTTTGTGATGGGCAATGTGTGCATGGGCGGTTAGCTATTAATTTGTGGTTATCATCTGGAAGCAGTTTGTCCTACATAGCGGACACTTGGATGATTGGTTTTGGGGAATATGATTCGTGTAGGTATTCAAATTGACCGAGTTTTGCCTTAAATGGGATGGAGTCGAAGTGGTGATCATTTTTGAAAGGCGCTTTTGAGCTCTTGTGGAAAAAATATTTGGAAAATAATTGGGACTGGTTTTGACTGCCAGTACCTACTTAAATAGCTGCAAGGCTTAGGCCCTCAAAGCTTTTGAATATTATATCGGCTTTCGGATGTAAAATGGATGTGTAGAAGACAGTTGCAAAAACAATCCGCCGAGTTATTGTCAATCAGAGTCTACCCCATATCCATAGAACAATTCGGTCCGAATTGACTAGGTGAATGAGCCTCAAAAGTTTTACAAGAGCCTCGCAGAAGTAGGGTGAAAGGCGGGTCAATTCAATATAATGAATAAACAGTTTCGTCAAAATTCAAGACATGTACCTAACGTGAGCTTCTCTGACGTATTTGCAGCGTATATAAGCCTTTATTGTGTGGCGAATGTCATAGGGGTCTGGGCCTTGTCCTTTTTATTTGGGCTGTGCATAGGGCTTATTGGGGATAACGTAGCAACCCATAGAGCCTTGGATAATGAGTGCGGAGTTATTGGCAAACTTATAGGAGAAATGCGTTAGTGGCTAGTGTGTTGGACTACTAAGCGAAAAAACAAAATCCATTTTCTCCCACTGCGCTACCTCTCACATGTCTATTAAACATCCAAGCGTATAATTTTCATAAAAGAGCTCTTCCATTACCCGTTTGGCTCCGCATTAAATTGTAGATCACTTCCATTCGTCCCAAAAATTAAAAACTCACACAAAACGGAACTGTTGCGCCAGCACAATGTGCCAAAGATCAATAACATCGATGACTAGTTGCTATCAACTTCTAAGCTAGACATCACCTGAACATGAAAATCTTGGTTTGATAAAGAGAGTGCAGCCAAACTAGCTAGCTATAACTTTTGCAAAGCAGTACTGGAGAGAAAGACGCGTGAGGCTCGTAAACTCTAAAATAAAAAAGGTGAGGGAAGAACGTCATCTTCTTCGGAGGAAAAACAAGAGAGTTTCAAAGCCTCGTGATTGAAACTCCATATAAGGTTCGACTTCAGACGAAATGTTGGAAAGACCTGCTAAAAGGTAAAAATATGTTTTGAGGGCAACAAGGCGTATTCTTGTCTTGTTGCCTCAAGTCAAGATCTGCATCATAGAGTCTTATTCGATGTAGATAAATAACTTCTGTATTTAAATAACTTCTGCACACCGTTTAACGGCAAGGGCGACCGCCGTTCTGCTGTCAGGCAAGCCAAGGCTTTCTTGCATCCGACCAAAATGGAGGAAGGATAGAAACTTAGAAGGGCAAGTCTAACCATGGATCTGGACCAGACGAGAGATAGCCTGCCAGCCTAATTATCAAAGGAAACGGGGGATGACTTTGTGAAGAGCTTACACCAAATCATCTCAAAAATTTGGTGGGACGAGAATAGTTCCGATAAATGAAGCGTCATCAGATCCTCTAAAATGAATCATGCTGCCTATAGAACTGTGTGAACGCCTCAAACTATTTGTCTATAAAACGGATTGTTCCGCGCCAAATTTATGTCATTTACTTATGTGGAGGTGGGACTATAGACATGCTTTTGAGAGATCTACTTGGGTTAGTAAGCTTTGTCATATACAAAACCTTTAACAGCTAAATATCTCCACTCCGTCGATCAATCCTCAAAAGTTGTTAAGTCATTTGTTTCTGATTTACATTGTCAATTGAAACCTTGGTTCCAGGTGTATTGGCGTTTTAGAGGAGTCAAACAGCTTTCACAATTTAGCGATTCCGTTTTGCATTTTCACAGAAGCTGTGTGGCCCTCTTTCCCAAAATCTTTTCGAATAGGAGTGCTGCATTAAAAGTTGTCTTGTGCTCTGCCTAAAAATGAACCCGTCTTTGTTCTTTCAGGAAGATTACGTAGTAAAATAAAAGTCAAGGCTTTCATAGCCTTTCTTAGCTCAAGCTTGGTGCTTGGTCGATTTGTATTTCAACTGAAACCTTTGCAGAAATGCGCTAACATTGAACTCCAAATATTTGTAAGAAGCCATCTACCCACTTATTGTTCATTCAGATCTTAAAAATTCAATTGCCGCTGAAGATTTATCGAAAAAAAAAACGTTGGTTAAGGACAAGGTCAACCCACAGAACTATACTACACAAGAACCTACCTAAACTACAACGTGAACGTAGTCACAGAGAAATACCTGCCCAAGCGCAATCATAATTGCTTGCACAATTGTCATTTTCAAAATTCCGCTAAAAAGACCTCGCGAAACCTTATAGGCTTTTCACACCATGCCGAAAAACGTGTTTTCCTCGAAAACTCGTCGATGCATTCACACCAACCACCAACTAGTTTTCGTTTGACGTTTCAATCAGCTGTGAGACACTAGTCGTTAAACTTCGGTGCAAACTTTTGTGGTAACAAATTTCGATCGCATTAATTGACAAACAAAATGAATTTAGTGCATTTAAAAGTAATATAAGTCCATCAATTAATTGTGGCAAGTTGTGATATTTGTTCTGTCAGCCATTTTGCTGAATTTGCTGAATATTGCAAAAGTTGTGTTTGTTTCAACAACCCAACGATTGGATGTCGTTTTCGTGTTGTTTTCGTGGAAAACGAGTTTAAACGACGCGTTTTGAAAACTGAAATATGTTTGCGATTAAGTTTTCGTATGTTTTCGCGAAAACCCGGTTTTCGGCTTGGTGTGAAAAGCCTATTAAGTTCATTCTTCGCCTGATGCGTGAGCATACCCAACCCAATGAATGCACAACATACTTACCACATGTTTGCTTGAACGTGTCAAGTTCTTGCATTTGCAACTAAAACCCATTCCTCACAGCAGCGAACAGCTCATAAATATAAATCTCAACTTTAATGGCCGTCTAAATCACTCATCATTATGCCGGTCATATTTAGCGCTCAAAATGACACGCATTAATTTGTTTGCAGATCCATATAATATATAATTATGCATGCAAATCGCAATTCACAAAGTCGCAAATTATAATAATCGATCGTGTGGCTCTTTCTCTCTTACAGCTTGAGACTACAGCACACCATATCGGATGCGATGGAGTCCGCAACAGTGTACTACACGCAAAGCGAGCTAGACCTGCACCGGCTGGATGAGACGCCATCATTGGCCAACCAACTGCAACCGGAATCTCAGCAATGCGCCGAAAATAACCCTGAATTACGTTTACGATCGTTGGGCAGCAGTAGCTCGAGCAGTGGTGGTGCAAATAACAGCACGACCACATCGGCGACAGGACAGTTCTTGCCGCAAAGACGTTGTGTGCCGCCGCCAAACCTGCCGCTGAGTACAACATCTTCACCACTTAGAAGCAATTACAAAAGTTATCACCACAGCCATCAGATGGACTTCCAAAGGAATTCACAGTCCGATGATGACAGTGGCTGTGCTCTAGAGGAATACACGTGGGTACCGCCAGGACTGAGACCTGATCAGGTGAGCATGAGATTCGTGATTCATTTTTCTTACGACAGGTATTTCATCTGGCGATGTAAAGGCAAATAAATCAGATTTCTGGCCGTTACTTTAGCAACACGTTTGCTTAGTATATTTTGAGTTATACATTTGTGTCCGTATCTACTTGTTTATAATTTGAATTTAGCTTTTGGCGGTATTATCGCCACCTCTGTACTGTCCAACGGGCTGTGTGATTTATGACTTCGCAGTGGTGTTGTGAAAAGGTTTTTTTTTTTTGTTTTCGAAATAAACAGGAATAGGTATGTTGGTCATCACCACACGTTTGAACACTTTCGTTGGGGCTAGGTACTCCCGCAACATGAAGCGAAAGTCATTATGAACTCTCAATTAAAATGTCCCCCTTTTTTCATTGGTGACGCAGATTCTTGACTTACATTAAGCTACACTTCGGGGTAACCCAAAAACATAGACTGATACTCGTCTCTTAAAAAAATTGTCTACCTATTGTGATAGGTGCTAGAATTTACCAAAGGTGTAGGCCTGCTCCGGCCCGTAGATCTTCGAATCCACACCCGAGGGACGGCGCAGTAGAGGAAGACCGAGACTCAGGTGGTGCACGCAAGTGGAAGAGACCCTTAACCAACTTAGCGTGCGAAACTGGAGACATCTGGCCAATATCTTATCTTATCTTATCTCCAATACAAAAAGAGCAAGATCTTTTTTAAAAGTGAACGAATGGTATACAGTGAACATAATTTAAATTCTTACATTTTTTTTTTTAAATAAAAGGTCTTTTCCTTTACTTTTAAATCTTACGAATTTTTACTAATTGCCGTTCCCTAACTCGAAAATTTCGTAGAAGAGAGTGTCATCGAGAGAGCAAGATATTACCCCTGCACTCAGTATATTGCCAGATTGGCTTTGTCGTATTTTGGGCTAACTTTTTACTTCGAAAACGACAGAAATTTCTTCCATGAGCGCCCACCACAATTTTGGGCTACATATCGTTTTACAAATTGTGTGTTAATTTTGTTTGTTTTATTCTTTCACACAACTCAAAAAAGAAATACCTATTTTCGAACAAACCCGCACTTTTAAAACTTGGCAGCACTCTTGCAGTCAAGTGACATCGAACAGGCCTTTTGATTTGACACAACGATACAAGCCACAAAATACCAATAATTGCAGAAGATTGAAAAAACGCGAACATATTTTAAACGATTTTGGGCTACATTTTTTTAAGATTTGGACGCTTAAAGCGAACTAAATTCTGGCAACCCTGCCTGCACTGTGAATCTTATGAAATTTTTACTCAACAAATTTCTTGGTGTCAGAAGTGGTAAAGCTGTCAGTCACCTTACAATCAACAGCTGATTCGAAATTTATTGCCCTTTTTGGCATTAGTGCATGCATTTGTTTTGATTTTTTGCGTATTAAAATGGTATCAACAGGCGGCAAAATAAAATTGAATGTTCTCCTAAAGATTCTTTTTGAAAGTGGCAACGAAATTCTTACTATCTGTAGCAAGGAGCAATCTTCACCAATGCAGGGTTGTTTTTTTCTCATCTCCATTGGTTGGAGTTCAATCAGTCAAACACTTTCTCATACTCGGATTCATCAAGAAGAAGTTCGATTAATTTCAGATCACTTTCATCGCTATTTAGATGATGTAACAAATTTTCTTAGTAATTAGCTAATTCCTCCATCAGACATTTTAACGAAATATCGTGCCACTTTTTTGAATATTTGAATTATGCATCTGTCAATTTTCATAAATAACTACAAAAGCGTTAAGTAACTTTTTCCAAAGTGTCTCTCTCTATAAGAGAATTTATCCCAACCACTTCCATTTTGGCAGTCTTTTCCATTTTTACTACAAAAGTAGAGTAACAGAGCTAAAGTGATGAGACTCCTCTTCAATGCTCCGTATTACATCAGAGACGAACATACCTTCTTAGAGACCTCTGAACACGAGTAGGTATTCTATGATACCGAAAGCTACTGCGCATGTAATAAGAATTGAAATCGATTTCCAAGATCAGTGAAACGATACTTACAACTCCTGAAGAAACTTATTGCGGCAGATGCCGAATCGATCTAAGTTCTACGACCTAGCCTAATAAGTATTAACGGCGATAAAATCGCATACCTTACAGCAACTTTACCTACCACCGGAAATTCTTCTGCCAAAACGTTTATAACCTCGCAATAAAAATTTGCTTGATAAGTCATATCTAATAGGTGCAGTTATGATGCGCTGAGAGGCAGTGTCATCTGTCAGTGAGTAAAAATCTTGAACTTATAAGCACGAGCCAACTCAGAGAGAAATCCACACCTGCCTGGGGATTTTTTTCCAACTACTAGAATGGCCACATATCTGTATACCTACTCAACACACATTTTACGACACCGAGCTGATCTCTGATGATCATAAATTTTATAGGTCCCTGCCATGGCGACTATCAAAAGATACCGACCAGCATTCAAATTTATACCGCTCCCCATAAGGAAATTAAAACAACTTCATACCTTACGTTGGTTTACATACCGCAGCTCACAAGTCCATTACACGATAAAACAAATAAAACGGAAATGCTCTTAGCCGTCTACAAAGCGCATCTCATCTGCAATCCGAACGCCACACATTCGCTTTCGATTCGACTCTCGAAATGCGTGCGCCTAATTTCAAATGCAAACATTCCGATAAATTACATCGTTCATAGCTCCATCATGTTCGTTTAATTAACCCATTCCATCGAGCGGCACTGCTGCGGTGTGTTTCCATTGACAGATGAGATCGGCCCAGGCGCATGCGTGTAACTTTCAACGAAAGTTCAACGCGCGGCCATTATTAAACCGCTCCGGTGTTGTTGTGCCCGGCCCCCGGCGGCATATTTGGTCAGCAAAGACGAAGCGCATTAGCGGTGAAAACTTTCTATTGGGTGTGTGGCCTGAGGCTTCCGATTCACATGTATGAGCAAGAGCATAGTAAATATAATGACTGTGTTCAGTCGAAATGTCAGACAGCAAGTCATGTTGCACATTCGAGACGGAATTCACCCCTCACCCCGCCTACACGCCGGGGTGCTTTGCTTGATTAAGCGAGGCATATTAAAAGCTGCGATTACTACCTACTTTGGCTGCACGTCCAAGGCACCAAGGCAATGGCGGCGCTGCCCCCTGCAGACCGCGCACAACTCATTGTGAGCAAAATTAATTGCTCTACTTTATTTCGTTTCGCCCTGTACAGTGTGTGGGTATGGGTAGTGGTGGGTACCATCTACCACCCGCTTGTTTTTGCGGAGAAAGTTTTCGCGTCATTAAGCGCCCGATACGGAGGCAGAAGCAGCTCACTAATTTCGACTGTTTCTAACATTTTTCCTCCCTCTCTCTTTTTACAGGTTCGATTGTATTTCTCGCAACTGCCGGACGATAAAGTTCCTTACGTTAATAGCGCCGGTGAAAAGTATCGAGTCAAGCAATTGTTGCATCAGCTTCCGCCGCAAGATAACGAAGTGAGTATGGCAATCGTGAAAAGTGCAAAGCAAACTTTATATATAGGTACGAGTACTTGGCCATTGTGCATGCTGGAAAATGGAGCTAGCTGTCGTCTTTTGGAATTAAAAGGAACAGCGTGCTGCGCCATAAAATTGATAATCCTTGAGATGCTTTTATTTTGCTTTTGTCTTTCTATTCACAGGTTCGATATTGCCATTCGCTTAGCGACGAGGAGCGCAAAGAGCTGCGGATATTCTCGGCACAAAGGAAACGCGAAGCTCTTGGCCGTGGTGCGGTACGATTACTTTCGGATGAACGACCATGCAAAGGGGTAAGAGAAGTGGGTGGTTTTACAATTTTTACTTTCTTTGTTATAGTTTGTCTGCTTTGTTGGGCGAAGGAAAGTGCAAACTTTTAATAACTTTGACTTGGTATATAGAGGACTGCTGCGCATTTCGGAATTCCGCTAACAATGCAAATTTGATTAAAAGGAAAACTTTAATTTGAAACTGCTGCTGATTGAGGTAGAGAGTCCTGCCGGGTCATTAAATATACAGTTGGTTCTGGTTTTATTGTTTGTTGAGATATTTAAGATTTGCGTTAAAGCAACTCGTGTTGTTATAGGGTGCCAGGGATAATCTGCGAATTATCCGAGTTTAATTAAATTTTCTTTATGAACTCTTTTTTAGGTGGAGTTTAGAAACCTATATCTACCTTTTGCTTCTTCAAAATTTATCTGCAAGCAAAGTGAGGTGAAGGTGAATTCGGTTGTTATAGCTTTGAAAGGAGCTGTCCGTTATTTGTCCATAAATTTGGTTACCAATTGTAACATATTTTAAATTACGTGATATTAGGCACGCCTTATCGGCCATCTCTTCTTTACTCACTTCGATATTTCCCTTGGTGACCTTGAGTTGGTGTCGGAAGATTTAGAGTTATATACAATAGATCGACTATTGAGCACGCCCTTACACTCGAGAGTCGAGACTCTATCGATGAAACGTTTGAAAACGACGTATAAAGGCAATGAAGTTAGCCTAAGCCTTTCTTCTGCTTTTTTGTTTAAATACTATTCGTAGCATGAACTTATACACAAAATTGGAAGGTCTTTGGAAAAAGGCAAACAAGTTATCGTTACTTACAAGTTCATTGCAGGTTGTAAGCCACCATTACCGACTTCGAGATAAACCAGCGACTTTCAGACTGAAAACGGAAGTGATTTTGCAAAATTGTTGAAATAAAATCAAAAATTGGTACTGTGCTTTCAATCACTTATACGTATATCGAGGGTTAAAAGGCAGGACCTCGTATGTTGTTTTTGTATGTTCTTCAGAAATCACAAAAAAACGCAACATATAAAAACAGCATTCGAGGTCCGGCCGTTTAACCCTCGATATGGCGAGCTTTCAGATCTTTTTTTCAAATCTATAGGTTGTTGTGGGCTAAGAAGGGCTATGAGAGAGGGAGGTGCGCCACTGGGCATCAAAGATGGGATCTCTATGGAATCACTATACGAAGTAGCTTCAATAGAAAAAGGCGAAATACCGAATTTTCCTACAGAAACTTAGATAGCAGTCCTTTGTAATGCCCCAAAGACTTTTGGTCTAACATTTAGAAGTATCTTCCCAGAAATCTTCTTCGCATTTGCGTAGTACAAGTATGTGTGTGACATTTTTATCGAACTATACAAGTTCGTTATCCCCGGCTGACAGTCTGAGCCCTTTGGCATGTTTTCTCAGAAGACAGAGCTCCAGGCTTGATTTTACGAACTCACAATGCCAGAATTTAACATATTATATTTATTCATTTTTTATATAACTACTTGTTTGTCAACAAAGTATTAGGTCTTTTTTAGATAATAATGAAGTGAGAGACAAATTACAAATGGAAATGAAATTTACTCATTGTGACCTATTAAATTTATAGTGTGAAGGTTAAAAATGATTATATTATTAAGGCCCAGTGCCCTCACAATAAAGTTCCTATATCAGTGTTGTTTTATTTAAAAATCTAAATTGAGCATAAAATTAGATTGCATATAGTATAGCGCCTGTTTGTCTACGCAAAGGCCTTTATAGAAATGAATGAAGCCTCTTTAACACAATTTCCAGACATTTCCAGACCGTCCCTACTTTCAACTTTCCTATGGGCCTTATACCTATAAACATGTTTAGTTTCGACTTTATATTTAAATAAACTTTATATTTAAAAAGAGTTATAGAGGCTTTATATTTGCAAATACAAATTTCGCAATTATGAGCTTCCGTATATATTTAGTCGAGACATAAATTTATTATTAGTACGGACTACGGAGCAATAGATAAACACTTCTTACGCTTGCTTTTGGGTCCCATCATTCCCGTTTTGTTACAGTTCAATAACCACGAAAACTTTGTTTTAAGAATCATTACCAAGGTATTCCTCTTCCAAAACACTTGGCTTGTAACATTTAATTTCTGAAATCGCTCTTTACTTTTACTTGCCTACCATTTAGTGAATAGCCTGAAGAACTCCTAAAGTCCCAAAAAAAAAAAAACACTTCCAACTCAATTACCTAATGAAAGAGACGTGAAATACTTCACAAATCTCTATCGACCTCTCAAGAATGTGAGATTTAATTAAAAGATGACAGCAATGAGTCTTTCTCTCTCTCTCTCTCTGTTAATTATTGGCATAGTCATTTATCTCACCGGTTAATCGCAAGCACAAAATACAAGAATTCGCTTCTGGTGTTCCGTAGATTCCAATCGCAGTAATTCAGAGCCTCACTTTAACTTGTTAACCATCAACTACTGTGTCGCTATATACTTTGTCACTTTTTCTATACCCCACAGTCTGAGATTCGGGCGAATTATTAATGAAACTCGTTATCGTGCCTTTCGGTACATAAAATTCAGTCCCCAAAAAAAGAACACATAACCGTTGAAATTGCGCAAGCGGGTTTTACAACGTCAGGGGGTTTTCCTTTCGGCATTGTGCTCTTCATCTTTTTATGGATTCTTCTTCGGCGATTCGTGGGGAAGAACTAATTCTTATCTTTATTGTTCCAAATGACAAAGTCTTCACCTCAGTACACATGGGTGCACAATTGGACGAATGGGCAAAATGTACACTTAACGAGGCGACCGGTCCTCGTTTGGAAAAGATTTTATTGCTCATTCTTAAAAAGGGAATCCCTTTTTAAACAGTGTGTAAGTTGGGGATATTTTCCGCAGTCGAATGGACATCTATTGATTTGAATGCTTTGCGAACTGCGGATGAAAATGGGTTCGTGACTTTTGGAACTCATGTACGCAATTGAAACACAATGAATGGCGTGCTTTAGATTAGAAACATGCTTAGATGGCAACTCAATTTCTAAACTACTGCTGACAGTTGTGTTATCCTGAAACTAAAAAACATGCTTAGATGGCAACTCAATTTCTAAACTACTGCTGACAGTTGTGTTATCCTGAAACTAAAATACAATAGAGATAAGGGCTGTTTGATGGAGTCTGTACCAGTTGTTATACTCTAAAACTGCACATGAATTTGCCGAATTATTAAAGAAAGTCGATTCATTCACTTGGCAGCAGTGTTCCCAAGCTTTGAACACAAATTTCCCTTTTTTTATCAGCGAAAATAGCTATTACTTTTCATACGGCTATGTTATTTTGCGAGTTATTTTGCCGACGTAGACAACCTTTAAAAAAAAAAAAAAAAAAAACTGCTTGTTTCGCTAATTCTACAAAACGAAATATCGACATATGTCAGATATAGAGGAGGCTTTTGTATACCTATAATTGTTGTTAGGTATAAATAAGTCTGAAACATATCAGAACGCGAAAGCGAGCCTACGTAAATAATTTATTTGGTCTGTCAAAAATGAATTTAATTTAAGAGCTCAATAAGCTTTCACGTGCAACTATAATAAAAAGGCTATTCCCAATCAAACAGCTACCCAAAGATGCCTTTACACAGGTAGCAAAAGGAAGAGTCTTGAGGCAGTCTTCAGCTCATGTTGTTCAAAGAGGCTTGCAATTAAGATACCTACCTTTCAAAATTTCAAAGTAACCGAAGCTTAGGGAATAGTTAATGCATTTAAGCAGACCTGCTAAAAAGGCATAATTTAGAAAAAGGGTACTAGGCCAGATCAGAACTCATTTGTGGGCAATATATGTATCACATCCCACCACCCTATGCAAAAGAGGTTGAATTAGCTATGAAAATTCTTACGAACAAGAACGTTGCCGGTTCTGATAGCTTAGCTTGAGAGCTCTTTGAGTATATGGAGGTAATGTGCTGCCAGGTCTCATGCGCTTAGTTATCAACCGAGTTTGCGTGGAAGAAATCTTGCCCGAGGACTGGACTATCAGCTCGACATGAAAAAAAAAAGTATTTTATCTTGCAACAACTGTTGAATCATATCCGTGACTAGAGTTGCATGTATGGTCACAAACCGTGCTTTTCTAGATAGCAAATGGTACTTATCGGTGTTGCTTCTGATGGTCACTGTACATTAGATCGACAAAAGACCAACTAGTTTTAAGTCTGGAACCTTGAATTCGGCGATGAACTTATGGCTTCTATATAATTTTAATTCTGTAACGGATTGTTGGACCTGCTTTGGATGAGGACACTTGGATGAGGACAATACAAAGTCGAATTCTGTGAGCAGTTACCTATACCAAAATACAAAAGCCCTGAAAACACGTCGACTACATGGACTCCCTCACCTCGGACAAATGTATAGTAATGCTCCAGCCAAAAAGTATGTACTTAGAATCCAGCCCCCTTGATCGAGACGTTAAAACAACCGAAGACCGATCCACCTTTTTAGAAATCAGCTCCCTGAGCTGTTAGTTACCAAGTCCAAAGCGCCCGCGATCACACGTTTTAGTGTCACAGTCACAGAAACACTTGTGCGGGGGCGCTGCAATGATATTCAAACCCCTTCTCGTTCTCGTAGTCCTTCTTCATAGTCTATCCCATATATGTAACTGCTTCCTTCATAAATTTATTACAAAAATCAAGCACGAAACAAAAGCTGCCCCAAAGGCTATACAACGACTGTCAACAACCAATTGCCAACGAAACCCAAAAGGCAATTCCAAAGAAACCCAGCACTCTTCACAGAGCAAACTGCCTTTCCTCCTTTGTTCAAGACGACTAAAAAAGGCAATCCTTGCGAACTCCAAACTACTAAAAAAAAAATGCATTTCATCCTTTGTCTTATCGCAAAGTAAAATCTTTCCTGAGTATAGCTAAGAGCGGATACGGAAGCCTTCGAAGCGGTTTCCGCCTTTTACCCAACATCCATCCCTCCCCAGTATCGTAGTTAATTTTTATTTATCTGCACTCACATCTCTGCAGCCGAATAAGGACGAACGAAAACGGAAAGGAAAACATTAAGTAGTGCACCCATCTAAACCTCTATTAAAGTTTAAGGAGTAAATTACTTTGGGTAGGTTTTGCCAAAAGCCCAAATTAGTGCCAAATGGCTAGGGTTAAATAGTCTGGAAATCTTGGAGCTATTAATTTTATGGTCCTATACAAGAAAGTGGGACCGCTCAATGAAGCTATTTGCCAGGTAGGTTGCCAGGTTTGTGTGTACAGTGTATGTATGGACAAGACTCAATTAACTTGTGTTTGTTAAGTACACCGTCACTCTGGGTTTTGGTTTTGGTAAATTAGCAGCTATTAGCCATCTTTCACTTCTTGCTGTCTGCGATGATTTCTCCTTTTCCGCTCTTTTTTTCCACATCCTCCTAGGGAGGAAAGTTCTTGAATTCTATTGCAAGAAAGATGCCTTTCCGCTTGTCATTAAACGGTTGGACGGTGCGGCGTTGAGTAAATGAGTTTGGGGACATTTACGGCTGGTCCTTGGGGGCATTTTTGAATTGCCTTCCTTCAAATATAAGCTATAACCTGGAATCTTCTTGTATTTGCAGTGTGAAGACCAGCTCTCGCCAGGAGATATCGTGGTATTTGCACAGCGATTGGGATCAAATGTGTGCTGGCATCCGGGATGTTTTGTGTGCTCGGTGTGCAAGGAGCTGCTCGTCGACTTAATATACTTTTACAAGGACGGCAACTTATTCTGCGGCAGGCACCATGCGGAGACCATGAAGCCGCGTTGCTCCGCCTGCGATGAGGTAGATACCAGTTCCTTTGTATACTTTTATTTGAGATTTCATCCTCGATTTATCTTTCCCCTTCCTTTTTAGATAATTTTCTCCGACGAGTGCACAGAAGCGGAGGGCAATACGTGGCACATGAAGCACTTTGCCTGCTTCGAGTGCGACCATCAACTGGGCGGCCAGCGGTACATCATGCGCGACGGAAAGCCATACTGCCTCGGCTGCTTTGACACCATGTTTGCGGAATACTGCGACTACTGTGGCGAAGTGATTGGCGTTGATCAGGGACAAATGAGTCACGACGGGCAGCACTGGCACGCGACGGACCAGTGTTTCTCCTGCTGCACGTGTCGCTGTTCACTGTTGGGGCGGCCGTTTTTGCCAAGAAGGGGAACCATATACTGTTCGATTGCGTGTAGTAAAGGAGAACCGCCAACGCCGTCGGACAGCTCGGGTCCAGGACCGAGACCATCGAAGCGTAGCTCCGCCACCACAGATACGGCCAAGTCGCCGCGAGTGGGAAAGAGAACCTCGACCAATGCAAACCAAAAAGAATCAGTGAACAAGAACCTCGACCGACTGATACTCGAACGAAATATGGAACGAGCTGTCCTGGACCAAGACTCACCGCTGCGAGACCATCGCAGGGAACCCATAGACTTGTCCGAACTGGGCGTGAGCCTGGATAATCTGCGATCCAGTGAGAGGACTGTCTTTCCTGACCAAAACCTGACGTCTTCCCTACCGGAACTGCTGATGTCTAAGGCAGAGGACTCGCACAGCTACCAAAGCATCGACAAGATCAACATCAACTCGCCCAGTGCGTCTGAGATCACGCAGAGCACCCAAGAGCTGACACAGAACGATAACGACGACATAGACAACGAAAACTTTAATGCCAACAACGTGGACAACGATGACCATGAATGTGGTCACGAAAACGAGGACGACGAGAATAACTATCACCACCACCATCATCATCACCACCATCCGGCCAAAGAAGTGCGATTCCATAGCGGACACGACACCATGTCGCGATCCAAGAGCTACACTGACAACTCCAGTGCGCGTCGAAGGCGTCGAAGGCGCAACCAGAACCGCAGCGCCTCCGAGATGCAAATCAATCAAAAGGCTATGAAGCTGCACAACACCCAGCAGCAGAACGCGGAGCGACTGGTCTACGAGAATGCCACCGATGCGTCCAGTGTGTGCTCTACATGCTCCTCGAGTTCGTCCAGCTTGGACGAATACGTGTATCGAATACCGGCGCGAAAGCACTACGGAGGCGTTCGTGTCTCGTACGTGCCCAACGATGCCATCGCCTACGAGCGCAAGCGAAAGCAGAATACCGCCAGTGACGTGGACAACAAGAACTGCATTCTCTCATGACAACCTGAGGAGGAAACATTCGCCGAACAACAACCGCCCTGTTCCTGTCGCACCGGGTGCTTCAAGGGGCTTCTCAAACTGTTTCAAAAGCCCTGCGATCCAGTCCATTTGGTTTAGGACACGTCCTAGTGTTGTACATATCTAAGGAGAGTATTTAGTCTTAGGGCACCTCTGTTACACTTAGCACTTAGGATCCGTTTTAATTTCTAAGCAATGTACAGAATGTCAGTGTACAAATAAATTGTAAGTTATTTTATCGATGTATAGTTGTAGTTGTGTATAGTAAGTAGTCAGTGTTAGCTGTTAAGGATACGAACATTACAGAAACGAATGAATGCTTCCAATACATATATATCAATGTTAACCTCATATCTTAGACGCACAAGAGTCAAGCATATTTAATCTGACGGAACCACAAGTAGACTAATGAATTGTAAAGGAATTTATTGTACGGTAGTTGTTTTAACTACGTAGTTACCATATCAGTTGATGCGCAAGTAAATGCATGCATGTAATATACCGGCATAGGAATTGTCACAAGGTACATGCAGCGAGAACAAAATATTATATCATTTTGATAATAAATTCAATAAATAAACTTGAACTAAAATTAAATTTAGAACTTATTGAAGGACATGCATTTTTACTGAAGAGTTGTCCGGTGTTCTACGGAGGCTGGGAGGAAGGAGGCGGTCTCGAGAGAGAGCAATCGTCTTAAGCGTTGTTGTTATTATAGGGACTCGATGGAGTGTGGTGATGTATTGCCGCCTTATATCGGACATAACAACTTATACAGGGTGGCCCAACAACACTCACTCAATGTTGCTCAATGTTTTTATCGGTCAAGCCATTATTGGTAGACATTTTTATTAAAATTATTTAATAATCGCATTAAAATGAAAGAATTATTTAAATTGCTTAAATTTTTTATTTTATATTTTTTTTTTTCGTTTTTAACCGACTTTTTGACACTTTTGCTGAATGCTATTTATTTTTTTGATAATCGCGTTAATGTAAAAAATAGATAAAATTATTTTTGAGGCGATTTGGAAAAACTAATTTTTGACACTTGCTGAATATCATTAATCTGGTAATTGCTTTAATGTAAAAATTATTCAGAATTGTTTTTGAAGCGACATGGAAGGTACCTACAAATTTTGTTTTTTTTTTCACCCACTTTTTGACGCTTTTGTTGAATGTTATTAATTTTTGATACCAGGGACACAATTTTCCAAAAACCA
Source organism: Cheilosia vernalis (assembly GCA_949126925.1). Lineage (NCBI taxonomy): Eukaryota > Metazoa > Arthropoda > Insecta > Diptera > Syrphidae > Cheilosia > Cheilosia vernalis. The sequence continues at coordinate 44,543,338 of OX421361.1, read as the reverse complement.
GTACCACGCTGACGAGATCGCCATCACTGGGAGACGACAGCAAGCTGCCACTTGTGCATTTGCAAATTTTATTACCTACCGCGGAAGAAATGCGTTTAGTTATGAATGTCGACAAAACAAAATATGTATAGGTATGCTGTCAACAAGAAGCGACACACGACAGCGACGAATCCAACAGAAGCTTACAAAAGACATTAATCTTTTTTATAGGTAGTTAGGAATTTTGTCTACCTTGGAAAGTGACTTTGCAGTAGAAACTACCTAAGTGAAGAATTATCCACACTACTTGCCAATCGCTGTTAATTTGGTCTAAGAAGGCAATCGATTAGTAGGGGCTTGTCGAGGAGTACCAAGAGATGCTACTTTCATGATCTCAGTCCTGATGATTGGCGCAGAAGCAGATGTAGTAATTTCAAGTGCAAAATTCTCCGAGTGATTTTCGGCGTCACTGCCAAAAATTGGGCACAATAACACCTCTGGCTTGTGGCGCACCATGCAGGGACTGTGATCTGTGAGTGAATGATGCGTTCCACAGAGGCGCAAAATACTCTTTGTTTCAGATGGAAATGGGCTCATGAGGATCCATGATCAATTATACGTAGCACGATGTCTGGTATCGATGCTAACGACTCAACTGCTACATCTTCTTTCGATATTCTCAACGGGACGATTGCTACGATTACGTTTTCAGATTCGTTTTTTGACACGTTTTTCCACTGGTGGACGGCTGGACGCTATTTTGATAGTTCTACGTACTACCCCATCAAGACGATAAAGAAAACCTTCCAAAGAGCGTCCCTTGAGCTTTGAACAAGAATGTTTGAGCAACATAGGTATGCAGCAAATAGTGAGGTGGCATTGTAGCCCGACCAGGGTATACCAGATACCACAAATACCAACTAAAGCAGAAATAATTATAATCTAGCCCTGCCAAACGATTTTATTCAATTCAGACGCAGAAGCTACGACATTCTACCAAAGATAATCGGCCTTAGCGAGCTATCCTTCGAAACGGAAAATCCTCCGCAGCGCATACTCTAGGGCCCAACCCATAGAATCCGTCGCGTCCGTTGCGGCAAAGTTTTCGACTGACAGGTTGATAGAATACACAAAACACAACACACTCTGACTCTCCTATGGAGGGTGTCCCATTCCCATAAGCAGCGCACGTGCCGGAGCGACGGATAAAGTAAGTTTACTTTCTACTTTTCTGTCCGTCGCCTCCGTTGACAATTGGCACATCGTGAGAAGATTCCTTTTCATTGGTGGAAATATTGAGCGCGTGAGAGAGGCTGTCATCGGCTCTCACTAGTGCTCTTATATTGTGGGATTTCTTCCTTTTTTGGGGAATTTCGATGTCCGAAAGGCCTTAAGTGGGAAAAAGAAAAATCTAAAAAAACATTGAAAAAAAAAATTTTTTTTTCTAAATTTCATCAAAATAAGTATCTAGATTTCACCGTGATAATCAACACATGTATGTACATAAAAAATAACTTTTTTAAATCACCTTTCAGCAAGATTTTTAATATAAAAATTTTCTAGTACCAAAAAGAAGTTATTATGATACTAAAAAAATGCGATTTTTATACCAAAGGTTATTTTTAATGTGATTATTTATCCGTATAATATAACTTTTACTTTTAAAAGTTAATTTTTTCACAAAAAAATACCTATCAAGGGAATTATTTGAAAGGGAATTTGACTACGTTGGAAAGGGAAAAATTCCCACGTTTCTTGGGACAAATAGGTATAGAGTACTGAAACACTGTCACTTAGCGTATGCGACGGATTCTATGGGACAGTTCGTTCCGTCAAATACGGCAATCCGTCGACGCAACGGACGCGACGGATTCTATGGGTTGGGCCCTTCTGTCGGAACCGCAACTCCCATTCGAGGTATTCGTTTAAGAAAATAATAATTGAAATGCGATGATGCATTGATTTCACATCCTTGTATTTTTTGGTGCTTGTTTTATCGTTTGATTTCCACTGGAAACACAAATTGAAGCAATAAATACAAAAAAATGCATTATTATATTGTTAGTTCTTTTTCATTGTTCACATTTATTAACACTTTACTTCAAATCGTAAGTAAATTCCGCGACTGATTTTTGTCGGAGGATATCGTAAACAAATTCCGCAACCAATTTCTGTCGAAGGATATCGGAACCTAGTTGTCAAACATTTAACAAGAAAATGCACTTCAACGTAATTCGCAGATAAGCGTTACAAAATGTCGGAACAATTCTCCGAGCAGTTGTCCCGTAGAACACCTAGCAGCAAAAATCTTTAGAATCGTATAAAATCAGATAATTTTCCGTTCCGTTGAACACAAATTGTTTACACCCAAAAAAAAAATATTAAATATGTTTATATGTACGAAATCATTATTACATTTTACGAAACCGCTTGTAATTTTCAGAAGACGAACGCCTTTGTACAAATTACATGTGGCTGTTTGTATAAAATTTCGTTCGTAAAATTTTTACGAATCCACATATTTATAGGACAATAATATATTTGTACTATATGTACGAACAAATATTTCTAAATATTGCGAATACATTCGTTAAAAAAAAAAAATACGAACGTGAACGTAAAGTTTTGGTACAAAATAATAATATAATTTGTTTGTTCCTACAATGTGCAAACGGTCACTACTGAAGGCATACGTCGCGTCTCGGCTGAAAGTAAAAACAATTTTGTAGAACTTATCTATTAATAAATTTTAACTTAATACCTCCATTTTGTGCATGAGAAGTTCTTGTAAACACATCGCTGTCAAATTTGTTCGTTCGAGTGGAAATTCTATAGTTTTGATAGGGCTGTTTGCAGTCGATCTATTAAATTAATGCAATGTTAATAAATCCATGCTATAAGCAGCGCTGCCGAAAGTACTACTCTGGTACTCAACGACAAATTGTACTCCGATTTCTAATATTGGATTGAATTATTTTTACTTGGCCTTGACATTTCTTTACTTAGTAATTTGCAAAACAAATGTTACTTTCTAAATACAGTCGAATCCCTCTAAGTCGAATTTTCACCTGATTTAAAGGGGTTTCTGGAAAAATTCAAGTTAGAGGAATTGTTTTTTTAAGCGAATTTATTTAAATTAAAAAGTATGAAAGTAGGTACTAAATTTTGAACAAAATAATTTAAAAAAATTTATTATTTTTTTTTAGGATGTGAAAGTAGCAGTGTTCTGTTCACTCGTTTAATAAATGATTCTATTTTAAATAGACAGTATAGTGAATCTCCTCTGGGACATCTTCGGTCATTTCAATTGCAGTTTTCAATATTTCAATTGCGTTTTCAATATCATTCTTTTCCGGCATATAGGTTAGTAATGGTTTCGCCAAACTCTTCTTCAACTCCGAGTTTTTGTTTTAATTTTGATTTCTTCAGACGAAAAAATCCACTTAGAGTATATTGCAGTAGGTCAAGAATCAAAAATATGTTCGACAGAGGGATTCGACTGTATTGCATTAACATTTATTGCGTGATTCGATTTTGTTGCATTCGCGTCGAACACGCAGTCTTTCGGCTCCTGGAAATTCAATTTTCTTTTGCCACTATTTTAAGATTTGAATTAAAATAAGTTGCGCGTGATGTAGATACTAACGAAATATTTTCTTAATAATGCGGTCATTCATGTCAATGTATGAAATATAGCATCGCTTAGCTAAAAATAAATTTCTTAATTTTCATTCTTAAGTCCCCGGTACTCCCTAAAAAAGTTTTTTTGTAACGGCAGCCCTGGCTATAAATTTTCATGCCTCGCCAGTCAAATAACTGACCTCGGCTTAATCTGCGTTATTCATCAGGGGAACTAAGCCATTAAAGTGAAACGTTTTTAGTCCTCTGGAGCCGGCACCAGTTTATGAGTACACGACTACCTACAACGAGAGCAAAATGTTTGGCAATGCTCCAAACCAATAACCACTTATTTTTTTCCATAACATTTTTTTTAATACGAAAATAAATGAAAACACAGTTTTTTCCACAGGAATAGTTTCGTTTTTGTACAAAGGCAACATTTTTACTCTTATACTAACTACTAAAACCATTTTTCCGCCATTTGTATATGATCGATCGGCATTCGTACCATAGGTACCTATAGGTACCAACCATTTGTACATTCTACGAACGATGTTTTTACTTTCACCGACTGCGGCTGCTTACAAAGATTCGTTCTTGTATAAATCCAATTTTTAGAAATTAGCTTAATACGGTGCTTGAGCTAAACTAAACATCAGCTGAAGTCCTAGATAAATTTTGACATAGAAAGCGCTGTGGATAAATGTCACAAAAAACAGCTGTTCTTTGACAATATGTAACTTACTTCAAAAATTCAACTCTCTCTAATTTAAACTATTTACAAAATCGCTACAGAACAACAGAACACAATGATCTGTCAAAATTTAGCTTAAGAAAATGTGCCGCCCCATTAAATGGGTACGCTAAATTTTGACAGGTGAACGATGTACATTCTGAAACAAAAGTTTAATTTTTTAGCTCGAGCAGCAAATGGGTTCGCTAAAATTTAGTTCAGCTAAATTTGGAGAGAATTTAGTATGGGAGCAAAAATTGAGCTCGAGCAGCGTACTAAGCTTTAGGCAATAACAACGAATGTTCCTTTTATGTACAAATAATTTGTGTATAAATTACGAATATCCACTAACTAAGTATACTAACTATTTTTTGAGTGTACAAACGTATACAACTGTACTTAGTGTGGATTTCATCTTACCCAACTACTAAGCCCTCCGATAAACAAGTCAATCTTCACCTGCTTACACCTGATAACATGTACGGACACGGACTCAATGATGAAAAATTTAAGATCGCCATTCGAGGCAAAAAATTTGCAGTAAAATCTTTGTTATCCTATTTTCACCACTTATCAGTGGAATGCGAGTCCCTGCCTCGTCAAATCGTCTCTGTCATTAAATCTTGTACTTCTACTCCATTTTTATGTCCTTTTAAGTTGTCGTAAAGAGAATCACTTTCGATCACGGTCGAACGATTCACCCACACACCCCGTAGCCGAGCAGCAAATTCCCCCAAAGGACTCCCAAATAAAAACGCACATTACCACCGAAATCAATAATTTGTGGGCCAAGAACTGCGCTGCTGCCATTGCAGGAGTGCCAATAGGGTGGGCTCGGTATAGATGTGTACCACCTCGAACTTGCGTGTCAGCGAGAATTCCTCAAGGTCGTAAATTACACCTTTTCACCAGGTTGTGTAGCGTGTCTGCAGGAATCACCCAAGAGATACTTTATTGCAGGTGGCTGCGTCGGGTCGATCCCCTTCCACCAGACCGTACACGCGAGTGTGAGTGTGTGTTTCAATGATGGCACTGAACAGCGTTCTTGACTCCTTATGGAGTGGAAAGTAAATATATTTTCCCGGCAATGTAAGGCGGAGTGGTGATGGCATCTCAGACTGTCTGCAATTGGCTGAACGTGACTTTGCTGTCGCATCGTCTTCATACTCGTATGTCTGCTGGTTCTTTAAATTTGGAAAACATTTAATTAGCTTTGCAAGTCCTCAATGAAACGGTCCATCGGAAATGTTAACCCAACCAGAGGTCAGCCAAATTGAAATTGTATCAGAGAGTCAATTCGGTTTTGGATGACAGTACTCCGCAACCACATCCCTTGAGTCATTCCTTTGCCTTGTACAGTTCAATGTCATGCACATATCCACTTGACTGATTTCACTTGGACTTATGACCACTATTTCCACTCGTCGTTTACTTGGCCGGTTGGTTGAGCTTTTTGACATGCTGCAGTTGGGGTTGGGATTGAGTTGCAAAAGTCTCGTTCCGACCGACGACGGGTTGCATTCGTGCGGTTGACATAATCTTCGACGAGAAATCTCATTCGGTGCTAGCACTGATGGCGTATAACGAGTTCGTGGTGGGACACCGTTCCATAGTGTGATCTATTATTCTGTCATAATGGATATTCCCGATTGGGATTCGTTATTTTTTGCGATAAACCTTTGAAATTGAGTCGAGCAAAATTCCGTATGCTGCAGTTGGATTTGCCTGACTGCGTCCTCAGTCTGTAATGGAGCAAGTAATTTGATCTGGCTGCAGATAGCGTTTGTCGATGGTTCAATGGATTGCAATTGAAACCGAGTTTAATTAAGTTCAAAGGATATATTGCAAATAACTTTTGTAATTCGATAAGTTTTGAGTGAATTGAATGGGGAGTTGTAGCAGGCGTTTATTTCGGACTAATTAATGAATTTTGGTGCTGGAAAGGAAAGGCACACGAATGATATCGAAGGAATTGACATAGTGGTGCATAGGAACCTATTTAGAGGGAGATACGAGTACGCGTAGCATAGCGAGATCGGATAAAATGAACGGATCCAGGAGGATTGGGCCGATATCAAGGTTGGAGATTCGAAGGTTATCTCGCTGAGGTGTTCCTTGTTGATCGAGCTACTGTGAAGCTCCTTGATCACTCTGGATTAGAGTACGTAGTAGGTAAGCTCTGAACATATATACTTACTTGAGTGTGGTGCCACAGCTAGATTTAAGCGAGGGCCCCAACCAAACAAGCTTATGCGAGTTAGCAACTTATTTAGCCAGGTTTTTCCGACCAACCATGTTGGTTGATGTTCTGAGCCGTTTTAGGGGATGTTGTCCTTTAACCATGTGTGTTAAAATCGAAGCCTTTGCGGTCCGATGCGATTGTGTGTGTTACGATTTACCTTTCTTAAAATCCTAATGATTATATCTTCAGACAAGCTTGGGGCATGAATCCAGCAGAGAGGACTCGGCATAAAATTGTAGGTAGTTTCTATTCGTTTCAAAAATAAAAACAAATAGGTAGTGTTGAGAATCTATGCCCTGCACCATATACCTACCTTGACTTGGTACCTACCGTCAAACCAAGTTTTTAAAAAAAAACATAAGTCTTCGATTTCCTGTGCAAACAAAATATGTAAGACTAAACGGTCTGACAGAAATCTTTGTTATTTGAAGGTGTGGTATCGTATTTCCGTGGTTCGCTGTTATTGTTATATGAAAGGTGTTGTTGTACTGCGACCTTTTCGTCTATTGCTCCCCATGCTTACGGCTCAGAGAGGTCTATTCCCTCAAAAATAGTTCCCCTCATACCTAGAATAATTCCTTTCAGAATCATTTTAGAGGTTCTTGCTATCTTCTGTCTCCTTGGCGGAAGAAATCCTTCCTATAGCACTCTCTCCAGTCCAGTTTCCTTTAAGAATCTAAGGAGAGCTGACTCCAGTGGCTGTATTTCCTCATCAGATAGTTGGTACTTGTATTACAAGTATTTCAGTCTTTTGTGGGGCAGTGAACCACATGATCCCAGCAAGTGTTCTGGGATTTCACTGGACTCATCGCAGAATCTGCAGAGACTTTCTTCAGATACACCCAGTTTCCTAAGGTATTTCTTGAGGAGTCTACAGTGGAACGTTAGGAAGCCTGTTAGGATACGGAGGTTATTTTTGCTCATGCCGATGCAAGCTTGGAAGAAGAGAAATTTCTTGGCCTGCCTCATGCCCTGAGTTTTGTGCCAGGTTTTTGCTCTGTTTTCTTTCTCTAGTTTCCTAAATTCTTCTTTTAGGGTGCGTGATCCCCTATTCCGCAGAATGGTTCAGGACCTATAAAAAGTTTCTGATGCTCCCTTTCTTGCAAGGGAGTCGGCCATTTCATTCCACTCTATTCCTTCGTGGACATGCATCAACCAAGTTTATTAAGTTTTTGTAGGCATCTCTACAGGTACAAATTTGGTGGTTCACTATACCAAGGGGTTAAGTTTTGTAATTCCTAACATCCGCTAGAACCAGGCCGCTTAAGTTGTTCAGTATTAAATGGCATATATTGCAATTCTTAAGCAATATGAGTGTCCAGAAGCAGGTTCACTAACTTTTTGGACTGCGTCAATGATCTATATCCACTGATTAGGACAAAGGGTTTGAAAGGTTGCCTAACAGCTTAAGCCGTTTTCTCAATGCTCTGAGAAAAGCTACGCTCAAAACCTCGGTTTCACATATAGTCTCCCATTTTAGATGTCTTAATCCACGAAGGTTCGTTGCCACTTGGGTAGAGCCGTTTGCATCTAATTTATTGCCGTTTATTAGGATCTATGGCTGAAATAAGAGCAGAGGTTTAAGATGTGGATTCGGTTCATCTGACTCCACCTCCGATATAGGTTTGTCTATTGAACGAGTGACTTGCTCCGAGTCAGTCTGCAAGTATATGCTTGTGATAAGGTACTATGAACGGAATCAGAAAAGTAGCAGGTAGAGTGCCGCCTATGCAGTTGCGTGCTGAATTTTCTACCTTAATGTGAAGAATGGTAAGCCAATCAAGTTGAAATCTGCTGCGAGAATGGGTCGATATAATTCTGTAAAGCTCTTTTGTGTTCTGCCCTCAGTTAGAGTAGTAATGAGCTGGACCATTTATTGTTTGCCCTCACCAAGGACCCACCTCCTCCTGCCTCCTGATTCGTTTGCGTATTCTTTTTCACGAACTTACCTTCCACAAACACATTCACTTTAACGGACCAGATTGATTTAAGCTCCATCTCCACCTAAAAACATCTTTCTTAGTACCTACTCCTTATGCACAACAAAGGAACATTTGTTTTTGACACAAAACAATAAAAATAACTCAAGCTGTAAAGTATAAAATTGAAATAAATAAAAAAAAATGAAACGCGTTTACCAACCCCTCTAAGTTGTTTCATTTTGAGAAATTGCAAAGCTCAACGATGAATTACAAGTGCTCCCACGAACAAAAGAAATATCCTCGCAGGCAACTTCCACTCCCAGTACACCACCTCCGTCATTGTGTTGTACGGACGTACTCCTACAGTTACACTGTTGCAGGTTATGAATAATTACTCTCTTTAAAAGTGAAAAGTACGGCTATTTTTTATAGCGCAATTAATTATATTGCGTGGCAAAAATGACATCCGGACTGGGAAGTCGCCTATTCAACGCTTATTTCAAGTCCTTCAGGCATGCGGTACGAATTATTTCATGGTGACACAGCCAGAGTATGGTCCTTGAAGTAAAATATTATTTGCCATCCGCTGCTTTTGTGACAGGCGTTTCGAAGCGATGCACTTGACATACACTGAGGTGGCAGTTGGGATAATTGCATTGCGTCAACATAAGCCCTTTGTTATTTCGTCTTGAATAAGAATATTATTCTCGTTAAATTACACGCAGGACACAGAAGTATAGACATCCCTGTGCACTGTGCAATGTGAAATATGAATTTTGTGTGTACAGAGTTAAAGTTTTTTGAGAACAACAATTGGAGTAGGATTTCAGTTGTCGATGTAGCAGCATAAGGCGAAGGAGGAAGGACCATCACCACTTCAAAATATGAAAATTGAATTGAATTTATGCACTATACAGCATGGCAACGAAAATTCAAAACTAATGAGGACCAATATGTGCACGTTAACATGCGAGCAATTCCTTGATGTACTGATGACTTTAACAAACCAATTGTACACATTTTACTTTAATTTTTAAGGACCAATATTTTTCATTTGAGCGAGTGTTTTCCTTGTTGGGAAAAAATCGATAAGCTTCATAACAGAGAAAGGCTTTTGGTCTAAACTGCCTCACTTTTGAGGGAAACCTACTGTGCTGGCGTTAAGGAGCAATCGATTCGAGTAACCCACAGGATATGCTTATCAATTAGGGTCGCATCGAATTTATGCAAATGAAACTGTCGTGACAAGCATTCATGCCAGCGTAATTGCTGCCAAACTAATTGAATAACTTTCGTACCTAATAATTTGCTGCATAAATTAAGATAGTGCTACTACAACGTAGTTCGAAGATATTCCTGCAGTGCCTTGGAATTTCAAATGTGACAATTGTACCAGTACATTGATTTTATATGGCACATTAAATTGGCGTCAGTTTATAACTAGAAGAAAGATCAACTCGTATGGGGCTATGGTTCTTTGCCTTGCATATCGGTGAATGCGAGCTACATCTAGAAAGGATGTTTATTTGCAGGAATATCTTTTGTTTATCTTTCTCCCAATTGATAGGATCAGTGCTCCGTACAAATATGACATCAAATCGGAGGGGCGATACAGGCAAATGGTTAGGGGAACCAAAATTAAAGTAGTAAAATTGTTGGTACATATTTTGACGCATTTTTGGCCAGCTTTTTTAGATTTTTTTTTTCCATTAGCCCCATTTTTTGACTGGTTATTGTATGTATTTTTCGACACTTATTATGTCGTTTTCAGCAATAGAGATTGCACATTTTTAGACTCGTTCTTCTTAGCAATTGTTGTCGCCTTTTGTGGGACGTATCTTGGCGATCATTCCGCGCCACCATGAGCAGTTTTGTTATGGATTTCTGACTCGTTTTTGTTCCGTTTTTTTTAACTATTTTCGATGTAATTTTAAAATATTTTCTACGAGTTTCCTTTTGAGTTGGTTTTCTTAAAAAAATTTCGCAGTGTTTTTGGCGCGTTTTTAGCGAGTTTCATTGGAGTTTTTTTTTGACGCGGGGTCGGATGGTTAATTTTTTCAGTTTCTGATACGTTTTTTAACTTGATTCTTATTATCGGCTTGCAATCCATTTGACTCTTAGTTAGCGAGTTTTCGAGGACCCTTCAGAATAAATTTGATACGTTTTCAAAATGATTTTGTTTAGATTTTGTGATGAGTTGTTGGAGAGCTTTTTGAAGAAACAGTTCACGCCTTCTAAGTCCCGTTCCTTGCCGCTGGAACTTTCGTCGAGATTTTGACTATTTTGAAACGCTTTGGGGCTATTTTTATTAAAATTTTTCTAAAGATTTTTTGGAGATTTAAGGATCGTTCTTGACGCGTTTTTAGCTAGTTTTTGGGATAGGTTTTTCGTTTTTGCAAGTTTCTGGATCATTTGTGCGCAGCGGGATCAAACACTTCATTCTTAAAGCGTTCGTGAAAAGTTATCTTTTTTTAACCCGCTTTTGGCCCTATATTTGAAACATTTTTTAAGGTAATTTTGAGAATTTATGTACCTATCTATATTATAGAAAAGTCTGCCATATGAGGACTTTTAACTTTTAAGACAATCTGTAAAAAAATCCTTAACTTCCCGAAACGAAAACTGATAAAAGAAATAGCCGAGACTTGAAACGCAAGAAAGAACTTTATTCATCCAATTCCACCGAGTGCAAAATTAAGACTGCCCTTTATATATTATTAGAAAGAGTAAGATGTACATATGAATACAAGATAAATATAATTCATTGGTACAGTAAGAAGATAAGTGTCTGTACAGTAAGAAGAAAGTGTATATATTTTAATTTAAATTTTAACATCCCCGCCCCGGCTATTACCGGCGATCTCAATCGGGTACAGCAGCTGCACCGGTCTTCGTAACTTAGAGCCATCCGAAAAACGCAGCATACAGGCTCGAACATTTCCATCACGACCCATAAACGCCTCTTCGACGACGGCCAATTTCCAGGCTATGCGCGGCTTTCCAGAATCGAACATCAAAACCACGTCATTCGGCTTAAGCTGATTTGAAGAATGTCCTTGATATGTATAAAATGATCGCAAAAGCTGGACATACTCCATTCGCCAGCGGTTCGAAAGCATTCTGATGAATTTTAGCCTACGTGACCAAAGTTGTTGAATTTTCTCTGAAGTAATTTTCTCTTGTGGATCCCAAGCACCACCGTGACCATGTATAAAATGCGCAGGAGTGAGGGGTGTGGCATCTAAAGGATCGCTGCTCATATAAGTTAGCGGACGTGCATTTACTATACCCTCTGCTTCGATTATTACGGTTTCCAACTGCTCGTAGGTCAGCTTTGCTTTCCTGATGACTACCTTCAAAACATTCTTAACTGTGCGCACAAGCCGCTCCCAGAACCCACCCCACCATGGGGCCCTCTCGACTACGAACTTCCATCGTATCCGTTTTTCGGATAGGAACTTTTGAATGCGCTCATCATCAAGCATAAGGTTCGTCTCGCTCAGTTCCAAGGCGGCTCTACGAAATGTACGGGCATTATCAGAATAAATCGTAGAAGGGGTCCCTCGTCGCGCAATAAAGCGTCTCAGTCCCATAAGGCAATGCTCTGTAGACATAGATGTGACTAGCTCTAAATGTACCGATCGTATTGCTGCGCAAGTAAAAAGCATTAGGTAACTTTTGGACATATCGTTCGTTGCAGCATCAACATAATAGAGAGGCCCTGCGAAATCAATACCTACGCAGTCAAACGGCCTTGAGAGAGTCAAGCGATCTAGAGGAAGTTGACCAAAGGGTTGCGATACAGGCCTTCCGAAAAGTTTCTGACAGGTGACACACATTTTAATTCTTCTTTTAATTAACGGACGCCCCTTAAATATCCAAAAACGCTCACGCATCTGGGATAAAACAATGTTCGTACCTCCATGAAGAGTCTTTTGATGATAAAAATCGACAATAAGATTTACCAGATATGAATCCGAAGGTAATATGATGGGGTGTTTCTCGTCATATGAGCCTTCTGAGAATCTAAGACGACCTTCCAGCCGAAGAATATTATTGCCATCCAAAAAAGGGCGCCATTGAAACATTTTGGACGATTTTGGGATTTCTTGTTTTGCCTTCAAGAGATCTATTTCGGCTTTAAAAGATTTAGCCTATATAAACTTCAGCCAGTATTTTTCAGCAATATCGAGTTCTATTGCAGAGAGTTCTGCAATTTCGGTTTTTCCCTCCCTTTTTAAGTGGATAAATCGATAGGAGTAGGCTGTCACTCGAAGCAAACGAAGCCAGGAACTGAATCTAAGGTAGTCTATGAAGGGCACAGGCGAGGCTTCATCAACAGCAGTCGCTTGAGCCAGCAACGCCACTGGTCCCAACTCATCTTTATGAAACTGTTCTTCAAAATTGATACCGCTTTGTAGCCAACCTGGCCCGCTAACCCATATCGATGAACTTTGTAGGTTACGAGCCGTAATTCCCCTGGTAAGGAGATCAGCGGGGTTTTCTTTACCCCTGCAGTGTTTCCAGTCGGTTGTGGAAGTAAGACGACGTATTTCAATAACTCGACTCTGGACATAGGGCTTCCAACGTTGAGTATTTCCCTGAATCCACCCGAGAGTTATCCGAGAATCTGTCCATAGGTGAAATTCGCTGATGATAGGAACACAAACGCGCAGCCAACAATGCTGCAGTAAGCTCCAACTTGGGCAACGAGAGTTCCTTTGTTCCATCTAATCTTAGTGGGGCTACTCTATTCTTGGCGCACAAAAAATGGATTCTACATTCGCCAAGATCGTTAAAACTTTTGATGAAAGCTACTGTGCCATAGGCCCTCATGCTAGCATCCGAAAATATGTGGATATGTATCGAGGAAAATGGAAATAATAAGGCTGAGCGGGAAATAGAAAAGTCTTTAAGTACACCCAAAAAAAAAATTCGTTATATGCACGAAATAGTTATTACATTTTACGAAACCGTTTGTAGTTTTCAGCAGACGAACGCCTTTGTACAAATTACATGTGACTGTTTGTTCAATGTACGAACGACAAAAAAAATATATTTTACAAACAAATTCGTCTAATCTACAAACAAACATTAATAAATACGACGAATGCATTCGTAATATGTAGGAAATATTTATGAAATATTTACGAATCCATTTGTTTATTGGACAAATATATTTGTGTTATGTACCAATATATATTTGTATAAATATTACGAATACATTCGTAAAATGTCAAAATTCGTTCGTGAAATATTTACGAATCCATTTGTTTATCGGACAAATATATTTGTGCTATGTACCAATATATATTTGTAAATATTACGAATGCATTCGTTAAATGTAAAAATTCGTTCGTGAAATATTTACGAATCCATTTGTTTATCGGACAAATATATTTGTGCTATGTACCAATATATATTTGTAAATATTACGAATGCATTCGTTAAATGTAAAAATTCGTTCGTGAAATATTTACGAATCCATTTGTTTATTGGACAAATATATTTGTGCTATGTACCAATATATATTTGTAAATATTACGAATGCATTCGTTAAATGTAAAAATTCGTTCGTGAAATATTTACGAATCCATTTGTTTATTGGACAAATATATTTGTGCTATGTACCAATATATATTTGTTAATATTACGAATGCATTCGTAAAATGTCAAAATTCGTTCGTGAAATATTTACGAATCCATTTGTTTATCGGACAAATATATTTGTGCTATGTACCAATATATATTTGTAAATATTACGAATGCATTCGTTAAATGTAAAAATTCGTTCGTGAAATATTTACGAATCCATTTGTTTATTGGACAAATATATTTGTGCTATGTACCAATATATATTTGTAAATATTACGAATGCATTCGTTAAATGTAAAAATTCGTTCGTGAAATATTTACGAATCCATTTGTTTATTGGACAAATATATTTGTGCTATGTACCAATATATATTTGTAAATATTACGAATGCTTTCGTTAATCGATGCGAGATTTTATATTTGCAGCCAAACATTTCCACTCAGTCTTTTGTTTGGCTTGTGACAATCCACAAAATTTATAAATTTATGTGGGCGACTTTAAAAATGTTTGTCCTGGGTAACGATCGGACTAGTTCTCAAAAGAACTTTTTGTGTTTTCTGAAAGAGAAAAGATGAAACGCAAAACACAGTAAAACATCTGTAATAACCATAATTGTTAGATTTGTACCTATTTATACATTTTTTCAAATTTATTTCTGTTTCTACCAAAGCTTGAGCTTGAGCTTCAATAGACGTCTTTAATGTAGCACCCATTTTCGGCATCGCGTCTACATATAATTAATTATGATTACATTATAATGTTTATTATCATTATTTGTTGGATAATGGATTAAGTTACCTTTTATCTTCTTTATCAACATGTGAACGACCGGACTTGGCGATTAGGTTAATTTTAGTCGTTCCAAATAATATATATAATACTAACGCCATGATCCTACTATACATAGCTACTGATAAATAAACTTTATAAAAAATACATACTAACAATATTGTTTTGGTCGGAGTAAATGGAGTCCACGAGCTGTTTCGTGTGAATTGGTAGGCGGTCCAGCAAAGTCGTTCATATGCATTATTTTGAAAACACTTACATCTGACGTAACATCCAAATCGTAAGCTGCATAATGCCTTCTATACCTATTAATTTTGATATCCCTACAAATAATATATGGTGTGTCTTGGCCAGCGAATATTAAGACTTCGGCTATTTGGTAAACTACTGCATTTTGGATATTTATATCGGCATATTGGCAAATAAAATAGCCGCTTTTGAACTTTTTGCTTTGGTATGTGCACTCACTATAAGATGAGTAAGGGGATTTTAGTGGATTATGATCGCAGAAATTCTTAATCAAATCTGAGTGGCTGCTATCAGTTATTACATGGCATTCCTGAACTAAAAAGGATTTCGTCGCTGGTGGTTGCTGCAATAGATACGCGAATTTCAATTGAAATTTTTTTGCCAGACTAACGCAAATATTTCTTCTACTCGACATAGCTCGTGCATATGACTTAAACTCTTTATGCTTGGCTTCATACCGAAAGCACCAATAATTCCGTGGAGGACCTGATTTCAAAATTACTGAATGGTAATGTAACATGAGATGGTGTTTCGGTTTTAAATTATCATTAAATAAATAAATGTAGTCTGCATGGTGGCGTTTGATGAGGTAGCTTAGATGCTCAGCCAAATCACTGGAGATATCAGAAAGAAGAAGAATGTCTATGATATCCAATAGATTTAAAAAAAAAAGCCATACTTCGTCATCATCGGCCACATAGTCGCCAATCATCATTGAAAATAAATTTATAAAACTCATCATCTCACGAGCTGTCATCTTCAGGTGCGAATTGTCCAAATTAGCTTGAGTAATTTCTGGCGAAATATTACCAATTTCAATTTCACCGAAGTTAAATGATTTTTTCCTGTCATTCAGTTTATTTAAAGTAAAATAACGTTTATCGACTAATTTGCGAATTATGTGGCACATATCGTAATGACAAACACCTTCAAATATGTCGTGCATCACGTCGACGGCAAAATTGCTGGTAACGTGGAAAGAATCAATCGAGTTTAAAATTGAATTCTCCTTAACGCCAGTCGAAGAAACGTTTTCGGCAGACACATCTACATCATAGTTCACTGCATTTCTCAATAAACTTGGATTTGCAGAGGAAGCTGTGTGGGTTATAGCTTTTATCATTTTACAGAACCGACAAAAGAAATGTGCAGAAAATGACGGAACAAAGCCCAAGACTGTATTTAAACCTAAGTTATCACCTAGAACAAGTCCCAACACAAAATGAACTGTTTTTGTGCCCTCGGAAGTGGCAATCTCTATTCCATCTCGTTCCAACTTAATAATTTCGCGAACTAAACTGACTAAGCATTTTTCATTGCCAAATTCTTTATAATCTCTACCTTTCATAATTGCCGCTGCATAAATTTCACAATTTTTGATGACCGGAAATGAGTAATACACAAATGAAACGGGGTCGCAATGTGATCCAAGTGGGTTGTTAATCTCGGCGTCATCGATGTAAAGAAAGAATGGAATTACAGTTTTGTGCAAATCAATAAAGGGCTTCTTTTTTTCGCGCCAATGTGAGCCTTGAATAAAGTGCGAATTTAATTCAATGTTGTTTGAAATAGTATGCATATCTTTTAATGTGCTTAAAAGCTGATCATTTTGCTCAAAAATTTTGCGAAATTGAAAAGAAATTGGAAGGAGAACACCAGTGGTTTCTACTTCATCATAACGCATTTTGCCGCGACGATAAACTTGACCAATTTCATTATTGATAGTGAACTCTTCGAAATGGCTTAGTCACTTCGGATTAGGTGTTCACGCATTTGATGATCAGTCGCACAATTGCGAAATGGATCTTCAATTTGTTGCATTAAGGATGATAATAGACATGTCTGTTCGATGGAAAGTGTGAAATTATTCTGAATAAATGACCGAACCTGCGAAATAATTGGCTGCATTAAATTGTCTGTCACATTCTTTTGAATACTTACTACGTCTTTTCTATTAAAATTGTTATTATTGTGAAGTTGAAGTGCGAATGCAACTCCAGCCTTACCCATATTTAGAGAATGATGTTGAGAGCTAGGTATAAGAGAAGACAATACATTGGAAGATGCAATCATGGTTGCTTGGGTTGACATGTCTGAGTTGGCAACTGAAATTTGCGAGGATGAAGAACGTGATTGATCAAGTAAGGCTTGCGAACTCCTAGGACTAGTGGCAGAAAAAAGTATTTGCGCAGAAATAGGAACATTTTGGTTCCCGATCCCGGTCGTTAGTTGCAATTGCAAATGCCCTTTAAAATGCCTAATAAGGCTACTAAATGAGGATAGATACTGCGTGCAATTACCACCATAAGTGCACCTGTAGATATCATTTTCCTTGAGCGAATGAATCAGCTTGAAATGTTTTGACATACATTTTAATGTTAATCGCGTTTGGCAAATAAAGCAATCCATCGCACCGCCCAAAACAATAATTGAATGGTAAATTATATACGTAAAATACAAAAATCTAAGTATTTAATACTAAATGTAAGAAATATCGGCAGCAAAATAAGGTAAACTGAAAAAGAGAAATGTTTCAAATAATATAAGATTTACAGTAATTTAACTAAAATGAGTTATGTATATAGACAAAATATTGTTGTTTGGACAAAGCTGTTCATGCTATTTTCCCGCTGTTTTGGCTAAAACTATCATGCACTCTATCAAATCAAACAAATAGAATTCATCGAATTTACCGGAGTTTTTTGAAGTCCTTTGATGAGAATGATGCATTGCAAATAGATTCATGCCAAAAGCCTTCGTACCTCACCAGTCAAATAATTGACCTTAGCTAACCGGCTACCATTGAGGTAATGTTCATCGGCAGCGGAACTATGCCATAAGCGCAAAACATTTTTAGTCCCCTGGAGCCGGCGCCAAATTATGAGTACCGAATCACCGAAATGAATTACAGCAAGCTGAATAAATTTAACGCACACAAACCAAAAGCTGAACTAACCACATAAAACTCCAGTAATTACGAATGTAAATTTAAAAACAAAAATAGCAAAATAGTACGTATTTTAATTATTTAATTATCGGCGGAAAAATATTAAAACTTCTTGTGTAAATTTCGTAAAAATAATAATACCTTAGTAAAATAAAATATTAGGTTTATGATGAAAATGAAATGAACTTACTAGGAAGTAGGCAAGGAACAATTTGTGCTGATGTGACTTGAGATAATGGTATAATATAAATAAGAAACTGCAATCAAAATAAACGCGCAATTCAAATGCAGAAAAGAAATTGTTAAAATTTGCATCAAAAAGTAAATCAAAGATAGAATAATATTTTGCCGCTGTTTCTCTTCAGCAATCATGTACTCTTATTAAATTAAATCAAACAAATAGAATTCATCGAATTTACCGGAGTTTTTTGAAGTCCTTTGATGAGAATGATGCATTGCAAATAGATTCATGCCAAAAGCCTTCGTACCTCACCAGTCAAATAATTGACCTTAGCTAACCGGCTACCATTGAGGTAATGTTCATCGGCAGCGGAACTATGCCATAAGCGCAAAACATTTTTAGTCCCCTGGAGCCGGCGCCAAATTATGAGTACCAAATCACCGAAATGAATTACAGCAAGCTGAATAAATTTAACGCACACAAACCAAAAGCTGAACTAACCACATAAAACTCCAGTAATTACGAATGCAAATTTAAAAACAAAAATAGCAAAATAGTACGTATTTTAATTATTTAATTATCGGCGGGAAAATATTAAAACTTCTTGTGTAAATTTCGTAAAAATAATAATACCTTAGTAAAATAAAATATTAGGTTTATGATGAAAATGAAATGAACTTACTAGGAAGTAGGCAAGGAACAATTTGTGCTGATGTGACTTGAGATAATGGTATAATATAAATAAGAAACTGCAATCAAAATAAACGCGCAATTCAAATGCAGAAAAGAAATTGTTAAAATTTGCATCAAAAAGTAAATCAAAGATAGAATAATATTTTGCCGCTGTTTCTCTTCAGCAATCATGTACTCTTATTAAATTAAATCAAACAAATAGAATTCATCGAATTTACCGGAGTTTTTTGAAGTCCTTTGATGAGAATGATGCATTGCAAATAGATTCATGCCAAAAGCCTTCGTACCTCACCAGTCAAATAATTGACCTTAGCTAACCGGCTACCATTGAGGTAATGTTCATCGGCAGCGGAACTATGCCATAAGCGCAAAACATTTTTAGTCCCCTGGAGCCGGCGCCAAATTATGAGTACCAAATCACCGAAATGAATTACAGCAAGCTGAATAAATTTAACGCACACAAACCAAAAGCTGAACTAACCACATAAAACTCCAGTAATTACGAATGTAAATTTAAAAACAAAAATAGCAAAATAGTACGTATTTTAATTATTTAATTATCGGCGGAAAAATATTAAAACTTCTTGTGTAAATTTCGTAAAAATAATAATACCTAAATATGGCGGCAAAATGTTTAAGGCAGATATGAAAAATATAAAAAAAAATATAAAATATAGGTATAATTGAAAAGTTTGTAGAAATACGAAACTGCAGCCATTCGTAGAATGTACGAAGGCTTGGTTCATAGTACGAACGCTGTTCGTACTCTCGCAAAATGGAATCAGAATCGTTATAATGGAAAGTATAAAAATATAACTAAAACAACTCAGAAATACAAAATTACAGCCGTTCGTAAAATGAACGAATGCTTGGTACATAGTACGAACGCTATTCGTACTTTTTAAATATGGCGTCAAAATGTTTAAGGCAGATAATATGAAAAATATATAATTGAAAAGTTTGTAGAAATACGAAACTGCAGCCATTCGTAGAATGTACGAAGGCTTGGTTCATAGTACGAACGCTGTTCGTACTCTCGCAAAATGGAATCAGAATCGTTATAATGGAAAGTATAAAAATATAACTAAAACAACTCAGAAATACAAAATTACAGCCGTTCGTAAAATGAACGAATGCTTGGTACATAGTACGAACGCTATTCGTACTTTTTAAATATGGCGTCAAAATGTTTAAGGCAGATAATATGAAAAATATATAATTGAATATTTTGTAGGAATACGAAAGTACAGTTTCTACAAAGGGTTTTTTTGTATTATGATTATAGAGTAAAATAATATTAAAAAAAAAACTCACCGATTGGTACGCACACAATTATATGGAAGGGCGTGTTTGGGCGAGTTTTAAAGCGGAATTGCAAATATATTATTGCAGTTTTATTACTGCAAACTTGCAAACACGATATCAAACACTAGTCACAAAATTACCTTTTAACTTTTTATAATATATAATTTTTAGATTTTGATTTCTATTTTATTCTGCGACAGATTTAATTTTACACGTATTACTCTTAAGAGAACAGATATTCAATTAAACTTATTCATTTGGCAAAGCCCAAATGCAATTCAAATACAAAGTTCATGACATACTTGTGCAATTTTATTATAAAGTGATAGAGTTGTTAAAATAATTTTACGACAATCATGTTTTTGGTTTTGATTTCAGAGTCGTAATTATCGTATATCTTGTATAGGGACCACCGTTGTTATGTGATTGTATTTATCGAAAATTTTACGATTTCCGAAGGTCAATATGACACTCCCATATTTGCTCGTTTCGACCTAATTTCTACTATTTGGAGTTATTGGCGAAGCTCATTCTTTCACACATGGGCTGTCTTTTTTATTCAAAAGTTTAAAAAAAATTAATTCTAGGATTACAAAGCTGGTTTATAATGGACAGAGTAGTGTTTTGTTGAAATATTGCTAAAAAGCGCACAATTTCTTCTCAGTTGTTACCATAGGCCAGTTTTTTTGAGCTTCGAACTCAGCAAAGCAAAGTAAAGTAGGATCTTTAGCACGCAAATTACAACAACTACGATAGACTTGACACTTCGAGATTCGAAATAGTTGTTGTAATTACGTGCTGAAAATCCTGCTTTACTTTGCTTTGCTGAGATAGAAGCTCAAAAAAACACGGCTCATATACATTTGATTGATTTTAAAAAAACACGCTGACCCTTTGGTTACTTTAATTTTAAACATTGTAAATGGATTGATAAAGAAAAATGGCTAAAATTGGTAAAATTTAAAAGCATTTACTTTTCTTAGGGTATAATAAAGTCTCAACCACTTATCAGAGGGTTTTGTAGTTTTAAATGGTAATAGTATTACAATATTAAAAAAAAATATATTTAAAAAGATTTTTAATCCAGCCCGATAACATGTTTAAGGCTTGAAACCATTAAGAGGGGATAAATATTATTGGTAAGAAAGGAAATAAATGTAGTCCCAAGTTAAATTTGCTTGAAACTTAGAAATGCGTATTTATAATACTATTGAAAGAAGTATACATATTAAAGTTCAAACTGTCCGATTTCTAACGAGCATTACAAAAAATAAAATTAAGTGCGATATAATCTACGCTCTGGAACGAATTTTTGTACCTCTACCTACTATTAAAAAATACGACAAATACGATTTTGAACCGTGAAAACATATACGATTCTCAAATAATACCCATAACGGAATTCTTATTCCAAATGTCCCAACGAAGGTTCGAGATCTCCCGGACTCGAATAATTTATCAATGGCTGCATACTTTTCGACACTATGTACACCGATGGCCATTAATGACCAACCCAGTTAATACAAATTACCAATGTAAGCGATTTTCCCTATAACAGACGATTATGGCCAACAAGCATCTATGCTTAAGGGTTCTTTAACTTTATAGTGACGTTGACTGAAGTTTACAAATCTAAAAAAAAGCTTCGCATACCCCCGCCAAGATAACCAATGTTGCTACGACAAGCACGATATCTCCACGAATTGGAAAATTGTAATGCAAGGAGCTAGTCGAATTGCTCAAAAGAGTGCTCCGGGGAGCATATAAAGGACTATTCACATCGGAGCGAATTGCGAATTAAAAAGGTTTCAGGAGTAGATAAATAGAGCCATCGTTTGCAGCTAAAATACTACACGACATATCTGTTGAAGTCACACAGGAATTCAGGCACTCTGAATGTGGAAAACGGGTGTAGTTTGGTCAATTTATAATGTGTTGTTTATGCTTTCTTAATTAAATCAAAACACCGGACTATCTCCGTGAAATGATAAGAAGCTGTACTATATGGGAATATATAGTTCTCCATTATCCCAGAGAGCGGTTAAGACGTATTCACAAAATAAGTTGTATTATATGATTGTATAGCGAACTACTAAAAGAAGTTGCATTCCACTTTAATCTTAACATTATTACGAGAAGTTTCACAATCTACTAACAACAAAAAATCAACAAGAGGAAAAATGGAAGTATTTTGAATTGCTAGTGATCTTATAGTATTAAAAATGTTCGTCTGCCCAATAATTAACGGGAGAAATGAAGTTGATGTAGTGAATATGAATATTTCAGTTTATTAATATATTTTTGATTCATTCACGCATTCACGGTCCAAGATTGAAACTGTACCTATAATATAGATAGGAATCCTAGAACATCGTATTTGAAACATATTGTAATTCTAAATATCGCCTTGAAAAGTAAGCAAATCGTAGAAAAAGAATTAGATTTCCTAAATCGTACCAATTACGATAAATATGTTAATATTTAACAACGCTAGGCTGGGTATATTATCCAAACTCATTTTACCTTCATTCATAAATTTACGAACGCCATTCGTACTTTTTAACAAGCCTTTGTACAATCGACGAATGGCTGTATGTTCGTATTTTTACGAATATATTATTTGCGTTGTTAAAATTACCATCTTAACAATTTTGACGTCATTCGTAATTTTACGAACGCCATTCGTACTTTTTAACAAGCCTTTGTACAATCGACGAATGGCTGTATGTTCGTATTTTTACGAATATATTATTTGCGTTGTTAAAATAACCATCTTAACAATTTTGACGTCATTCGTAAATTTACGAACGCCATTCGTACTTTTTAACAAGCCTTTGTACAATCGACGAATGGCTGTATGTTCGTATTTTTACGAATATATTATTTGCGTTGTTAAAATTACCATCTTAACAATTTTGACGTCATTCGTAATTTTACGAACGCCATTCGTACTTTTTAACAAGCCTTTGTACAATCGACGAATGGCTGTATGTTCGTATTTTTACGAATATATTATTTGCGTTGTTAAAATAACCATCTTAACAATTTTGACGTCATTCGTAAATTTACGAACGCCATTCGTACTTTTTAACAAGCCTTAGTACAGTCTACGAACGATGTTCGCACCTTCAACAATTGCGGCTTTGTACAATATTACAAAGGTGCATTCGTTGAATGTACAAAGTCAACGAATCCAATAATTTTTTTAATTTTTCCAAAACAACGAATATTTGTATTATGTACCAAACATTCGTGCATTCTACAAATTCTCTCTGTTCGTATTTCTACAAAGATTTCATTTGTATTTTTATACTAACTATTTTTTGAGTGTAGCATTAAATCCTGAATGCAATCTTCCCATTCACGTAAAAGCTCTAAAGGAAGCTCCTGATCCCATGACAAATTTGCTTTCCAAGCTGCTTGAAAAAGAATCTTAAGCTTTATTACCACTGGACCGAGCATTCCGAGTGGATCGTAGATCCTAGCGATAGTTTGTAGCACGTTACGTTTTGTCCCCTTTAACAACTTGGATTTGAGCAATTCCTCAACAGAGTCCAGAGGTACAACCAGTTCGTCGCTTCTTACGAACCACAATAATCCCAATACTTTTTGCATGCATAAGGACTCACCTGGACAAAGCGACCTGCAAACTAAATCGCTACTGGAGTTCCACTTACGGAGATTCATGCTGGCTTCTTTCAGCACCAGTACTGCTTCTTCACAAATCCGCTTTCCTTCTTCTTCTTCGTCGAAACTCAGTGCCAAATCGTCCATATAAAAAGTATTAAGCAGAATCTGGCACGTTGATGGGTACTGCTTCGACGTTAAGAAATGTGTACGTAGAGTGGCTGTCAACAAGAACGGGCTGCAGTTGATTCCGAAAGTCGCCCTTGTCATGCGATACTCAACTAATTCAGGATTTCCCGTCATCGGTGTTTTCGACGGTGCATACCAAAAAAATCGGTGGCTGTCGCGATCCTTCTCGTTGAGTTGGATTTGGAGGAAGGCCTTTTCCACATCAGCCACGGCACCAAACCGCCCAAGTCGGAAATTTAGCAAAATCTTGAGCACGTCCGGCAAAAGATTGGCACCAACATGCAGAAGGTCGTTCAACGATGGGATTTCTTCGGTACGTGCGGAGGCATCGAACACAATGCGTTGCTTAGTAGTTGTACTATCCTTGTAAACCGGTCGATGAGGAAGGTAGAACGTTCGCCGACAATCACTTTCGGTCGATGATGAGATGGATTCAGCAAAACCGTCTGCAACAAGTTGTCGAATTCCAGCATCATATTCGTTGAATTGTTCTGGACACCTTAAAAGCCGCATTGTCAAACACTTCAGACGTTTCAGCGCGTTATTCCTATTGCATTTGATCTCGACATCGGGATTTATCCAGGGCAGTGATGCCACGTACCTCTGTCCATTTCTAGTGATGCATTTATTTATCAAGTCGTTGGCTTGCTGCTCGTTCTCTGCCGGTTCACTTCTGATGCCAAGTGTCTCTAACGACCAAAATGCAGTGGGATCAAAGCTCGAGAGTGCCGGTAAGTGCAGGACCACACTGCGAACAAAAAGAGAACATGAATGACTATTCGTTTCCGAATTCTTACCAGAACGATGCGCCCCTTGTACTGTCCAGCCGAAGATAGTTTCAACGGCTCTTATGCCTGGCGAAATTTGTTGCTGCTTTCCCGTGACTACCGACCAATAGTAGTCGGAACCGATGAGGACACTCAGTCCCTCCTTTGATTCCACGTTTGTGTTGTGGGAGTCGGCTAGGCGTAAATTTTTGAACCATCTGCACACTGCACGACGTTTCAGGCATAGGAAGCGCGTCGACACATATTTCAGGTACCACAATGGCCTCAAGGATGACACCTTCCTCTGAGAACTGACTTTTTATACACATTTCAACTTTCTTGCATTTCTGAAATGGTGCTTGTTCCTTGCAGCCGAACGGCATCACTGAGAGGTTCACTTCGCCAGCAGGGGGGAGATTTAGCCGTTGTACTAAATCCCTTCGGATGAAAGTGAACTGACTGCCACCATCGATAACAAAGCGTATACATAACGATTTTCTTCCGCTCGGAGCAGTGGCTATGCCGCGAGCTGTCTTCAAAAAGACATTTTTTCCTTCAAAGCACATATTGTGTGCACACAAACTAGTTGCACTTTGCATTGTAGAGTCACTTGTTGTGGAAGTCGCTTCCGTTGGCGAAGACTTGCTGCCGACGTATGATGGGTCACATAACGAAGTCAAATGTCTACCCTTGCATTTTGCACAAGAAATCCATTTAGGCCCATTTTATTCACTCGAAGTTGAACACAACTTTGGAAGTTTCCCATATAAAAATCCCCAAGTTGTGTTCAACTTCGAGTGAATAAAATGGGCCTTAGAGCTTCGGCATTTCTTGGACGAATGTCCGCGGTTGGCACACCGAAAACATCGTGCAGTTTTCCTCAAAATTTCTCGCTTCTCGGATATTGACATTTGGCTATCACAATTTTTTGTCACATGTCTGTCTGATGAGCAGAAGACACACGCACTCTTCGCACTCGATGACATCAGGCTGGCTGCAGTTGTGTGTGAAGAAGAATGCTGAGTGTTTACGGCGGGTGTAATAGAGGCAGCCTTGCTTTTTTCAATCGATTCAACCTCTCTCTTTAAGAAGCGCATTATATTTTTTACCTGCTCATCCCCAATGTGCATTGTAGAAGTGCTATGCTGGTCATCTCCGTCGCCGCTTTCTGTACATTTGTCTTCCTCATTGTCATTAGTCTCGCTGGCTGTTCGGAAGTATTCGACACGAAGTTCTGCTGGTAGACAACGCAACAGAATACTCTTTAACATTACATAGTAGTGGTGAGTTGGTATTTGTAATGCTGTAAGAGAGCGACAACATGATGTGATGGAATTGTAAAGACCGCGAAGACCAGCTGCATCGTTTCTCGATGTTACCGGACGAAGAGCGAGCAAGTGCTGCATATTTCTATCCACCAGACGTTCCGTATTTCCAAATTGTTCTCTAAGAAGAGAAACCGCAGCTTCATAGCATGTTCCAGAAGCAGTAAATCCAGAAATTATTTTCCTCGCGCCCCCCACCAATACCGACTCGAGGTAACTGAATTTGTCGGATGATGTGAGGTTACTGTTTTCGTGAATAGCTGACCGAAACTGCTCCCAAAACGGTAGCCAATCCTGATGACTGCCATCGAACTTTTTTAGCTCTAATTTTGGAAGTTTCAGGGAGCTGCCTGCAGCTGTTGGACCATTTGAAGACGTTTCAGCTTTTTGGACAATCAACTGTTTTTTCTTTAATTTCTGAAGGCGCGTATTTAAGCGCGCAAGCGTTCCGACTGCTGAGTCCTGGTACTCGGTTACCTTTTCCATTTCTTTGTCCAAATCCTCAGATCTAATCAAGTCCCTACTCTGCACCTCCTGATTGACGACGTTTAAGCTCTCGTGAGCTGCTGTTAAGCGTTGGATGAGATAAATGAGCTCTTCTTCTAAACCGTCCATATCGTTTGTGGCATTTAACTCTGCCTCCATGTTGGCTAAAAAATCCACCGCACTTTTAATTATTTTGGTCACTTGACCCCTGTAAGCGCTGCGCGCAGATAATTCGGCTGACATTATATTTCTTGCTTTAATCTCTGTTCGCTAGTTCCCGGGTTTCGGCACCATGTAAAAAAATCCTTAACTTCCCGAAACGAAAACTGATAAAAGAAATAGCCGAGACTTGAAACGCAAGAAAGAACTTTATTCATCCAATTCCACCGAGTGCAAAATTAAGACTGCCCTTTATATATTATTAGAAAGAGTAAGATGTACATATGAATACAAGATAAATATAATTCATTGGTACAGTAAGAAGATAAGTGTCTGTACAGTAAGAAGAAAGTGTATATATTTTAATTTAAATTTTAACACAATCGTCTTTGGTGAGATCTTCGAGAAGTCTTGTACGCATTTGTGTTTTTTTTTTTAAGCATTTTTTTTAAACTTATTTAACGCATTTCTGTCGAGTTCTCTCACGATCTTTTTAACGCTTTCATGGGTACGTTATTCGACGTATTTTTTAAAGTTAGGGTCTATTTTTTGTTGTTATATTTTACTAATTTTTGACTTGTTGTATGAGGAGCTTCTTACGCGTAATGTATTTTAAGGCGCAACTCGCAGATTCAAATATACATCTCTAACAAGCATTTGCAAAAATATCCTTATTCAACATTAAACTTCGACACTGAATTTACCACGTCTCTCTGCCTAATTTATTCCTAATTCCAATCTTTGTAATTGCAAACTTGAAACTCACCAGCACAGCAAGTTGAAAAGTATCCTTGGAAACTTTTTTAATTAAAAATCTCAGCAGAGACTCATGACGACGCAATTTGAGAAGATGCCTCGTCAATGTTGCCTATTGAAATTCTTTTGTTAAACTTGATACAACCTGAGGACTAATAGCGTGCGTAATGTTGGCAAATCTTTTTTTTTTTCTTTTGTTAAATCGGAGTAGGCAATGACTGAAAGGATCACACTCAAGTCTGCACATACAAAATAAAAGGATTTATAAAGTCAGCCACTTAGCATAACTGTTGTTTTTCCAGCCACATATGCTGTGTTCCCAAATAAGCCATCAACCTATCCGAAGGTCTTTGAGAACTTTTACCATCAACAAAGAACAAGAGAGGAAATGTTTTTTAAGTTCACCCGTCACCACTCTCAAGGACTGCATTAACTCCAGCCAAGAAATCGGAAAAAAATGTGTATTTGGTATATCCCAGACTGTTCGAGATGAAGTTTTCCAAGCCCAAAGTGTTTCCTTCCCTTTGTTGACACTTCTTCTTGGCAGCCTGAACCCTTAAATGAAGCGAAGTGTGAAACCATTAAACACTTTTCTACACAATCGAAGCGATGCAAGTCGCAGGAATGATGGAAAATTTGAGGACAAAAATAAAAAATATATCTTACATCCTTTTACTGTAATGGATGTAATGGATTTTCTTTTCCGTTTTGCGTGCTGAAAGAATCCTTTCAACTCCAAAATGGGATACATTTGCAAGCTGAAATTAATTTCCGCCCCCCTCTTATCCAGGAGACTCCATTATGAAATTGTGTATATGAGGATAAATATTTTCGGTTTATCCACTTTTAAACTGAATTTGCATAATGGCGGATACGATTCCGCGCTTCCCTCTCCAAACGAGCATACCAATGGGATTGGTATGATAATTGCGGTAATTAAACTCCATTGGAGAATAAAATCATGTACTGCAAGAACTTTAAGTATACCTACTGTAGGACTTTCAAAGAGTATGAAGTTCGATTTCCTGGATTGTGGTTGTGCAGTTGCCAGAAGGCGAGGAAAATTATTTTTGGTTACGCCACGAGAACTTTTGCCGGAAACCATAAATTGACAAAGTTAGACATTTCAATTTAGGCATGCACTCAGTTGAAATTAAATTGCGCATTTGCCTGGCTATAAAAATGTATATTGGAAAAGTTTTCCAAGCATAAATGGAGGTGAGGAATCTCAACAGAAATGTGGATAGTTGTTTAATTTTTATGCGACCAATCATTACCACTGTAAAAGAAAACTAGAGTCTACTTGGGGTACTGCTATGCAACTCATCTGACTAGTTAAACATTTACTTTCCAACAGCCCACCTAAATGTTAGGCTATCTTGAAGAATACTCACTTTGTATCAATATAAACCGCATCCCGGAGATCTGACGTTTTATTTACTATATTTATAATCTGTCGAAGGGAAAATGCGCTCAACAAGTGTCTTTGCATGCTCTCTCCAAAAAACATATCGTCACTAAAGGATTTTAACAACGAAAATAACAAAACACTAGGCGCTCTAGTACAAAAGTGACGTATGTCAGAGTGGATGGAAGATGGAACATCTGTGCTATAGTATACTCAAAGCAATCTGAGTCTGTATGCTAGTGCGCTCTGAGACAGCTGAATAACCGCCACCAAGTTTAGTCCCCGGCAGTTATATAAAAAGCAAACCACACTGCTGTTTGCAAAGCTGCTGGCAGACTGGTTATCAAAAAATATTGTAGGTACCACAGAAATATATCATCATATTATAAATATTTCTCAAAATTCACGCAGGATTAAAATTTGTCAACATTATTTGATAAGTGTTGGCAACAAAAAGGAAAAAAAAAACAACAACAGTTTGACAGCTGACAGCTTAGTGACACTGGAGCACTATGCAAAAGAAGAACGTGTATTCATTGTTAAAAAATATTTCGAAGAAGGAAGGAAGGAAGAAAGCTGCAATTTCTCATTTCGATCACAATTATCCGAAATTTTTCAAGCTTAGCAGCGAATTTTCCACCTTTATTCGAAAAGCCATTCCAGAACAATTGCACACAAAACTCCATACAAAAAAAAATAATTTTCGATTTTTTCAATTTCCCTATTGTTTTCCCGAAATTTTCTTTAGCTAAAACCTTCTCCTGAAAATTACGAAGAACTGAAAACGAATTTGAGCCAAATCGGCCCAGCCGTTCTCAATTGATGAATTACTATACATTTTTCACACCATTTAGATAGATTTAAATAAAAATACAGTTGAGACAAAAAACTATATATTCTTTTTAATTCAAAACTGGCGGAAATTTTGATGCACCCTTAACTAAATACATCGGTTGAATTTCTAAGAACGGAAACTTGTTCTAAATTATTTATTACTTTTTCTATGATCCCAGAATTCTAAATTTTTATCTGATCCCAGACCGGTTTTCTGTTTTCCAAGAACTCTCAATTTTTACCTACCTGAAAGTATTTAATGAGTATGAGTATTCCGCGGAAATACGTAATTAACTGAGAAATCTACCTGATGCCATCTGTCCCTTTTGCTATTAGGTATAAGACGACGACCTGTTTTCATTAGGACATCAGTTCACTTCAGGCAACATATTACAATTAAAATTACTAAACATAAAACAAAATGTCTTATCTGGGAGATGATGGAAATCAAAACGTCAAAACATCTACTGTTCGCCAATTGCCAAGATTATCGACTCAGTGGATCGGCTTTTTGGGTATAATTGTCAATGTATTCAAAACGACTCGACGTGCCAAGAGGAGGATGAGGAGGGATTCTGAAACGGACTCAGAGTTTCTTGAGCTGTCCCCCATTACGACTGCCGGACTTGACGATAATACGCAAATCGACCGATGACAGGTATTGAGTAGAAGCGAAAATATATTCACTGGAAATACTTTGAGTATCCTTAATATAAGTTGAATTTTGAAAATAATATTAATTTATTTTTTTAAATAAGGAAATAAATTTTGTAAAATTAAAAATTTCATTTTATAAAAATTTGTCTACTTTGCCGAGCGGTAACTGTTGAGAATAGTTGTTATGAAATAGAACAAGAAGTCATTTTGCTTAAAAACGAACGATAAACATAAAAAAAAATACACTTTAAGGGGTAACAAACTAAGTGTGAGCTCAGTCCTCAGTGTGTAGCCAAGATAGGTTCAAGAACAAGTTAAAACTTAGGTTAGGTTAGGTTTATGGGTGGGTGCGTTAGAACGAGTCCTGCCGCACCCCACTTATGTCCATGTGGACCCATTGTGATGGCCTTATTGAGGGGTTAGCCGATGTTGTTGGCTATAGTTGGTTACTCGACCTTGTCCAGCCATCCTGATGCGTTTATGAACCTGTAAAGATTAGATAAAGATAATATCTGAAAGTTCATGTATATCATGGAAGTAGTATCTTCCAAGTGTTCTATTCCTCAAGTGACAGAGACTTGGGCATTGACAGAGGAAGTGAGGTGTGTCCTCGTGTACCTCCTCGTCGCCGCAACCCCTGCATATATCGTCATTCTTGAGTTTTAGTTTCATTGTGTGGTATCTTAGGAAGTTGTGACCCGTTAGGGCTCCTACCAGTTTATACATCTTAAAACTTACCGGTTTTCTGTTGCTGGCAATTAGCCGAAAGTATGGTAGTCCTGAGAAAGCATCAAATTGTAGGTCTCTTACATTCGTCACAAAGAAAACATTTGAAAAACCACAGGATTTGCAATTCCGACGCGAGAAATTCATACGATCTTTGAGTAGGTACGTAACACTTATAGGGCTTAAGACTATTGAAAAGCTTTATTGGTTACCTCCAGATCATTTATGCGATAGGTGATATTTAAAGTAGCTTTGCTGATATTTTTGAAAAAGTTTTCGGTAAGTCAATATTTTCTTTATAATTTCTAAGAGACAATTTTGTTGAGAGCTTTGTCAAACTTGCCTACAATTTTTCCTGTTGAACTGCTTCGCATAGGTAGCTAAACGTTAAGATTTCGCTAAGCAATCAGTTTGGATTCAGTTAAGACAAAATTTTGTTCCAATTCGATACCAATACCAAACCAAACCGACTCTAAACTTTACAATTTTTAGACTGCTGAAACGACAGTGTGGACGATAATCAACATAAATGTTCCGTGACGAGTCAATAAGGCCAGATCAAGATAAACACAACACAGGAGAGAGAGAGCAACTCTAACTTGTTGTTCGTAACTTAATTTAGATGGATCAAATAGTGAGTAAAATGGAACTCGAAGACTAGACTCAAATACATTCCACTTGCTTTTAACTTAAACAGCTTTTTCTTTTTCAAAAACTCTGTATACCAACTCCAACCCATAGCCAGTGGCTAAATTTAGTGCAGGAGATGAAGGCAAATTTCCATAAAGTACAAGAGAGTAGGAGTAGGAAGTACAGCATTTTAAAGAGGCTGCCAACTCATGGGCAACATAGCATTTAAGAAATTTAGGCATTTTTATGTTCCCTTAACTTATGCAAAAGTTATTCGATTCTGTGAAACAAGATACTTTCTCATTCTTGCTCGCTCGCTCGAGGCTAAAGAAAATTCCCGTAGCACGTACACAGAATAGTCCTATCTTCAGTTCGCATCAGCCGAAACAATCCACGAGGACTTCTATTTGAATTCTGCCATCATTATGCCAAAGGAATTGCAAATGAGTGCCTTACATGCCAAAGGCTCCGGAGATAGCTGAAAAAGGAAAAGCAGCATATTTTCCGTGAAGCAGAAAAAAAAAAAAACATATACAGACCAGCGACAGGAGTAGAATTTTAAGTTGCTCACCCAGCAACTAGATCAACGAACCTCCCTCATCTAATTTATACAATACTCCCCAGAGTGGCACCAAAGCACACTGCTAACAGCAAAATCCTTGCTGCCAAAAATTCATTTTAATTTAAACTCCAACTATGACACCAAGTGAAGCTCCTATTCAATTAGAAGCCTCGTTAACACGTACGCAAGGAGTAAACACACCAGAATCGCTAAAAGGCTGCACAATGGAACATCCGCCCATCATCTACCAAACCAAGTAGACAAAGAATCCTAATTATGAATGTGCTGCCCTGGAACGGAAATGAAGGAACTGTGTTGGATCTCGGATGATTTGTCATTTTTAATTTGAGAGAGATTTCCTCGCAACGTACATACCTAATATTTATTAAAGGGAACCTTTAAAAGGTTGTTGCGAGGGATGCCACTGCCATCCCAAAAGGATGTAAGGTGTGATTGATTATTGTTTTTGGTCACAGGTGCTAAAATGTGAATGTGCTGCGCATTGGGCTTTTGTGCGCTGGCACACATGCGACTGTGACAGTGGCAATGCGGCAATAATGAGGCACACTCCCTTGACATTTCGCAACGATGACAAATTGTCTCATCAGTTCGCACACGATAACAAATGTAGTCCGTTAGGTATACCTACGTGTTTAGCTTTTTTTTCGTAACTTATTTGTTTTGTCTGTTTTCTGTTTGCCGACCCTTTTTCAGTTCAACTTATATGACAGGACGACATGAAGAAATTTCTCTGACATTCCATCCTCAGTGCCACCCCTTTGGCGCTGGAGGGAGGTAGCTAGATATATGTCAAAAAGTGGAAAGTGAGCTATGGGATTGTGACTGTGTATGACTTGATTTCGCATTAAGGTTGTTGGTATATTTTTGTATTTGGTGTGACAGGATTCTGTTTGTGCAATTTCTGCTGAGATGGATAGACAGTTGTGTATCTGAAGTGGTGGCACAAATTAAAGCATAGTTTTGAAGTATTTTGCTGTTTCTCTGCACAAACTACCTTATGATTTAAACTCTTTAGTCTATACGCAAAAAAATATGTACATACCACATCGTAAATTTTTTTCATTTGTCCTCATTGATGTAAAAATATCAAATTAATTTCAATTTCAATTCAATTCATTTTATTCCAAGCAATGAGCATATAATTAAACAATCTACTGAAAAACTTAACAGATATTACAGCAATGGACATTAGGAATATAAGATACATCCTTTAGTTAAAAAACTAGTGACGGATGCATTAATTCAATTAAGAAATGTATAGCTAAGGTAAATACAATTGTTGTGGGGTGATTAAGATGATCTAAAACTGATAAAGTTATAACTACTTTTAAATTTAGTGCATAAGATAAAAAACTGAAATTTTCTTAAGTAGAAGTTGTGCTATATAATTACTTTTATTATGTTGTTTATTTCATTGAAGTCAAACCTAAATAGCCACTTTTTAATTTCTCTGTTGAATGAATAGATTTTGTTTATGCTTCGAAGTTCGAAAGGTAGCTTGTTAAACAGTCTGGGTGCTACTGAAGTGTAAAAGTGCAAGAAGCGATGAGAATTGTGAGGTGGAATATTAGCAAGACATCGTTCAGTTTTTTGCGGTAAATACACGAACACGGGGCATACCATTAAACCATGCGATTTGCATTTAGTTCGCTTCGAGCTGCTTAGAAGATGATTTTTCTCGCGAATCGTTGTAAGAAATCAGTAAATGTTTTATTTCAAAATGTTTACGTCAAGGCGAATGTTCGAAGAAGAATCGCTGGCGATTAGCAAAATTATCGCGGAAGAACTAAATGCGAATGCCTGAAGAGGAAATAGGTTAATTTATAGAGCAAATTCCTTAAGCTTCTTCGATGTTTTTGTCAGACATTTGCAAGAGTACCTAGGTACAATCTTCCGTGGAATGAATTCAAGAATTAGCAATTTAAGGAAATGCTAGAAAGTCTACAAGCTTAATGGACTCTTGTTTTACTATTAATAACTAATTTTAATATGCACATGTTTCTTCAAAAAAACATTGAAAATATAACAAAAATAGACCAAAAACTAAAATCCCTTTTTTTTGTACTATATAAGGTTTCAAAAATCCCTTTGACCCTTTTAGCTTATTTTAAGTGAGAAAATCCCACAAAAAGGGATAAATCCCTCGATCTGGTATCACTGGTGCCGCTTTGTCTTTTTCCGGTAAAATTCCTAACGAAATTATTATTATGTCGCCCGCTCCCTATCTTCTTGGCCTACTTTCTGCAAAGTTTTCCTTCAAAACCAATAACACCAAAACCATATTAAGCTTATTTAAAATTGTATCAGTCGAGTTCGCGCTTCCATTAGTGCTCATAACACTATCGGCCTATACAGCGATAGGAAACGTTAATTTGGCATAATGGGCATATTTATTTTTCGCATGCTTAACTTTGTTTTTGCCCAAGTGGAAACATTTCTTCCTGATAATGACCCAATTCGATTTTCGAGGAGTTCTTACGACTTCTCAATGGCATATACTCGTATAACTAGCGTGCCGAAATCACATTAGAGGGCAAACATCGTTCCTGCCCATACCATCTGCACCCAGATTTTCCAACTTATATCCGCAAAGTTTTGCTTTGAAAGGAAATTCTGTTTCACAAGTTTACATTCATGGAATGTTAATTAAATCACAAGACTTGAGTGGTTTGTTTTGTCCCAGATACAGGCTAAATGACCTCAGCGCAGACGATATGATTTATATATTATGTTTTGCAGATATTTGGTTATTTGCTGGAAGGAACCCAAATGTTCTGATAGTGGTTGTAGAGACAGTAGTTAAGAGAGAGAGT
Source organism: Cheilosia vernalis (assembly GCA_949126925.1). NCBI lineage: Eukaryota > Metazoa > Arthropoda > Insecta > Diptera > Syrphidae > Cheilosia > Cheilosia vernalis. The sequence goes on along the minus strand of OX421361.1, from coordinate 44,508,121 downwards.
GTTATTTAGTAAGCAATCAAATTTCAATATTTCCAAGGCCTCACCTGGCTGTATTGACTCAGTAACATCCTTGAGGAAGTGATACAAATTAGCGCCAATCGAACGATAATCTAGCTCCAGCACTTGCAATCCGTAACACACAACGAACATCCCACCGGGTAAGCGGATAATGTCATCCAAGGACAGAGCTTTAATAAATACATAAATAAATATCCGCCATACCATCGCTATAAATTGTTACTTTCGTCCTTTCACTGTGTGTGCGTACCTAAATAAAAGACGACACATAAAAAATTTGAGTGGGGGAGAAAAACTTTCTGAATGATGGATGGATTTCTACACCTGCACAAGTTGAGGATTAGCAACAGGAGAATGTTTTTCCAGAGAAAATCTCTCAAAGAATTTTTATCTCATTACAAATGGAATTAAGGGTATACGGCATTTCTTTAGGAAGTTATTTTTTGTCGATATACCTATAGAGACAGATATGTGTGCGAGTTGGAAAAAGAATAGGTACAATAGACAAAGACGTTGACCGCACAGCATTAGGTGGATATATACAAAAGGACTTAGAAAGTTTGTTGCCTCTGAAGATGGTAAATCGGATTAAGTTCCATAAGAGGATACATTTTCTTCAAAGGAATGCGATATTAGGGCTTATTACTTGAAGAAAATTTAACCTGATCCTTAAGCATGCACGCAGGGACAGATTTTTTACTTGTGAGAGCATTGTGATTGTTTTTTTTATCATCATTGTTGCAAAGAGTATGGAGGTTGCTAAGGATTCCCATTAGAAAAAATTATAAGTTGGTAAGATTTTGTTTCAAAATATTTGTTCATAAGGAAACTAAATAACATCTTCCGCTTGGTAGGCACCTTGACGTGTGTGTCCCTGTGAAGACATTGTCTTTGCAAGGGACGCCTGGTGCGGAGGCTTCGTATCGCAATGAATCAACGGGCTATGCTGTCGACGACATAGTCGTCAGAAGGGCCGCCCATGGCAGACAGGCTGTTGATGAGCGATCAACTAAGAACTACCGAAAACCCCCCCAAAAACAAACATGAAAGGACAACAAAATGATTCAACTACTCCAGGTGGAACGCACGAAAGTGAAAATCCACTCGCGAAAGCGACAGGGTCACGGATTCTGGAGGACCCAACTTTCATGGAGGACCACACTGATAGCCAAGGGTGTGGAGGAAGAATGCTACTTGACGACAAAAAGACGTTAAATCGACAGGACGCGAAGGATTCGAAGGAAGTTGAAGCTCTGTCAGAGAGTTCTTGGCCGGACATGACCGTGCTGGGGGAGTTATTCTCCTCTCAAGCCAGTAACAGTTCGTCCATTGACTCTGAGACGGAGGACAGGCTTCTGGAGAACACTCTCGTCCCTAGTCAGAGAATAAGAGCTCCTAAAACTACTCAGCAAAAGAAAAGAGAGGGCTATAAATGCTCCCTGCGATTCCTGAGGAAGATGAAGGACCGTAACATGGCTGAGCTCTCTGAAAGAGATAGAGCGCTGGTGAGGAAGCACTCCAAGCTGGTCAAACAGTACGAGAATCGTCTTGCCAACAAGACACATCTCGTACCCGCGACTATTGAGGATTCGGTCTCACCAAAATGCCGGTTAGAAGAAGCTACAGGAGCCGAGAGGAGAGAGGAACAGCCCGCTTCGGAGGCAATCCCCACCCCATCGACCTCAAAGGCGAAGGTTCCCGCCGTCCTACCACCACGAAAGCCGGGCACTATTCGAAAGGAGGTCAATGCCAAGCAATCCCTCCAACGGTCGGAAAAGTCCAAGGACTCGACGGCCGCAGGCAAGGAAACAGCTAAGCAGGCCCCCAAAAGAATCCTCTCAGCCGACGAGGTAACAGGGAATTCGGCGAAGAAAGCTAAGCTGAAAAGTAGCGAAGACCTCACTCTAGCCATTATTGACCGCAGCAACCCTGATGGGAAACTTGCGACCGACAAATGGCTCAAGGTTGAGGCAAAGATCCTGGAGGCCATGATATCAGAAGGAGAATCTGCTGACATCAATAACACCTGCAACTTCGATGGGGCAGGTTGGCGGAAGGGAGTAAAGGTCGTCGGGTGCGGCAACAAAGAGTCTTTTGACTTTTTAACTCGCTGCATTCGAAGCCTTGGAGAACTGTGGCCTGGTGCCAAACTAGAAGCCATTCCTGCTTCAGCTCTACCACTGCGGACCCTGGTGCACGTATGGATACCTCCTCCGGTTCCGGAGGAACAATCCATACTCAAACTGGTAGGTCTGCGGAACAAAGAGCTGAACGTAGGTGAATGGAAAATCGTGAGTTCCAAACCGCGGGAGAAGGGTGGCGGTAGGGACCTACGCATTGTGGTGGATCCAAAATCCGCCAACCTAATAAGATCCGCAGCAGGGGTTGTCAAATTTGGGTTGGGGAACATCAAGTTCTCCTTCCCCAGTAACGATGACCAGCGCCGGAAAGCTAAGGGTGGTGCAGATTAATTTGCATCACTCTCAAGCTGCCACCGACGACCTGCTGCTCTTCATGACCGATGAGAGTGTGGACGTGGCCCTAATCCAGGAACCATGGCTAAACAAAGCCAAAATCCAAGGACTGAGGTCAAAAAACTACACACTCCTGCATTCCAGTTGTGAAGGTAAACTTAGGAGCTGTATTCTGATAAAGAAATCAATTAACTTCCTTTTCTCTTATCGTTTCAGCAACAGCGATCTGACAGTGGCGATATGCGACCGCAAGAACGAGCCCCAACTCATTCTTGCATCCGCATATCTGCCCTACGAGGAAGAAGACCCCCCATCACCACTACTAAGGGACCTGGTACAGCACGCCAGCAACACTAGAGCCAACTTAGTAGTAAGTATGGACGCAAATGCTCACCACACGCAGTGGGGCAGCAAGGATATAAATAAAAGAGGTGAGTCTATACTTGATTTTATATTACTTTCCAACCTACATATTTGTAACAGGGGTAGCCATCCTACTTTCCACAACAAAATTAGGGAAGAGGTAATTGATCTAACTTTAGCGCTCCCAGTAGACAGATTCAGGGTCGATGACTGGAAGGTTTCCTCGAAGTGCTCCTTCTCTGACCACTTCAGGATAACATTCACAATTGACTTCGAATTACCAAAAGAACTCCCTTTTAGGAACCCTGTTAAGACTGACTGGAATAAATTTTCTGAACTGGTCGAACGTCGACTTCCACCTAACCCCATAGGTACTTTGTCGAAGGCGACACTCGTTAACGAAGCAGTCAATCTTCTCACCAAGACACTAAATGACTCTTTTAAAAAATCCTGTCCTATTAGTCGCCCTCCCAAAAGAACACACGCGGCTTGGTGGACTAGGGAACTACGACTTCTCAGGTCCAAAACCAGGAAACTTTTTAATAGAGCCAAACTGACAAAAACCGATGAAGACTGGAGTATATATCGCAACAGCTTCAATGAGTTTAAAAAGAAAACCAGAGCAGCCAAACGAGTGGCCTGGGCAAACTACTGCTCCGACATAGAATCCACTACGGAAGCGGCAAGACTCCGGAAAGTTCTTGCCAAAACTCCCTCTCATATAGGGCACCTCTGTAAGGAGGATAATTGTTGGACAGCTAGTGGCCAGGAGACTCTTGACCTGCTCCTCAGAACACACTTTCCGGGATGCACAATCCCAGTAAGGCCGCTACACAGTTCTGATGGCAGCCCCTCCTCACTTCCGATTGAAGAACTGGCTATCATCAGTGACTGCACTAGCACGAATAGAATAACATGGGCTCTTCAATCCTTCCAACCGTACAAGTCGGCGGGACCGGACGGGATTATACCTGCCATGCTACAAAGAAGCAGTAAAAGGACCATCCCATGGCTGCAGGCAATCTTTCGTGGTTGTCTGACACTCGGACTTGTTCCTGATTGCTGGAAAGAGGTGAGGGTGGTCTTTATTCCCAAAGCAGGGAAACCCAGTCACTCCACACCCAAGGACTACAGACCAATTAGCCTCTCATCTTTTCTTTTGAAAACACTAGAAAGGTTATTGGACCTGCACCTCAGGAACACTCTCGAAACAAGCGGTGCTCTGTGTAGTGCACAACACGCATATGTCAAGGGCAGATCCGTGGAAACAGCGCTACATGAAGTAACGAAAACAATCGAGAAATCCCTAGGTAACAAGGAATTTACGTTGGCGGCCTTTCTGGACATAGAAGGTGCATTCAACAACCTGAATACAAGAACCATTACATCCTCACTTGAGGAGTCAGGTTCACCACAGTTTCTGACAAAGTGGGTTAAGACTATGCTTAACAGCAGAGTTATTAACAGCAGCCTAGGGGACTGTGTGATTAAGAAAAGTACTAATCGTGGAACACCACAAGGGGGAGTCCTATCTCCTCTACTGTGGAACATCTCGATTAACAAAATACTTACATCCCTTGTCAACAGAGGTATCAAGATAGTCGCCTACGCGGATGATATAGTAGTACTAATAACAGGAAAATACCTTTCCACCATTGGAGATATTATGGAATCTGCGTTATCAGAACTATCCACATGGACGGAACACAACGGTCTTTCGGTTAATCCGGAAAAGACCGAACTCATTCTGTTCACCAGGAAATATAAGGTACCAAAATGGGACCCACCGAAGCTTAAAGGCGTCCGACTTAATCTTTCAACCGAGGCCAAGTACCTGGGCGTGATATTCACCTCCAAACTTAACTGGAAACGGAATACTAAAGAAAGAATGAAGAAAGGACTTAATGCCTTTTATGCATGTAGGAAAACCTTTGGGAAAAACTGGGGCTTGCAGCCGAACATTGTGCACTGGATGTACACCGCGATTGTGAGACCCATTCTTACCTACGGCTCAGTAGTCTGGTGGGAGGCGGTTAAAACCAAATCCCATCTTAAGAACCTGAACAAGGTGCAGAGAATTGCTTGTTTGGGAACAACAGGCGCAATTAAATCCACACCACAATTAGGTCTGGAAACGCTATTGAACCTGCAACCCATTGAGCTATTCACTATGAAAGTGGCAGCCAAAGCCGCTCTCAGATTAAGAGAGAACAAAACTTGGAAGCCAGGTTACTGCGGACACTCAAGCATACTTGAAATCTTCGATCGGAAGGGACTCATGTCACTCACCGATTACGAGAAACCCAGGTATGACTTCGAAAAAAACTTTAGAATCACTATACCCAAAAGGCAGGACTGGAAATCACCCAGTACCATCATTAAAGGTATAGCCGTCTATACGGATGGTTCAAAAACAGAAAATGGAACAGGAGCCGGCATATTCTCAGAAAGGCTTGCTATCAGCCAGTCGTACCGACTGACCGATCACTGCAGTGTCTTCCAAGCTGAGATATATGCGGTTAAAAAAGCAGCACAGACTATCTTATCGATGGGACTACCAGCAATGGAAATAACCATCTGTGTGGACAGTCAAGCAGCACTCAAAGCTATCGGCTCAAATCTTATTAATGCGAAATGTGTTACAGATTGCCTCGTGGCGCTCAGGGCTATACGTCATCACTCAATTCTACTCTGCTGGGTTCCGGGACACGTTGGGGTGGAAGGGAATGAAAAGGCGGACGAATTGGCCAGATACGGCTCTGATATGAACCGTCAACTTGCGGACGGAGGGGTGTTACCGCCTTTCAACACTGCTAAGACCTTTATTGAAGGCGTCATCACACAACTGGCTAAGGAACAATGGAGCAGCACCATCGGTTGCGTCATAACCCGAAGTCTGTGGCCTGTGAGTGACACCAAAAGATCAAAGTTCCTAATCTCCCTTAACAGTAGCCAAATCCGTATGCTCGTCGGCGTTTTAACCGGACACTGCATCATAGGAAACATGGCTAAAAGGCTAGGACTTTTTGCAAATGACTTCTGCAGAAGCTGTAGAGACGAGGAAGAAATAGAGTCCGTGGAACATCTTCTATGCCACTGCCCAGCTTTACAGGAACGCAGCTCATCCTGTATGGGAGCTAGGTTCTTCGAAAGTCTGGACGACTTGGCAGGGGTACCCCTATCAGACATAAAACTATTCCTCAACAGATCGAAGTGGTTTTGTTAGCCACATGTTCTTACATGTACAAACAGGGTACTCACAATGGGCCTTCATGGCTTCTGGGTGAAATTTGCATCAGTTGCAAAACTGCCCTCCCAACCTAACCTAACCTAACTAAATAACATTCATTGTCCTTATAAAAAATATAATTTTATAAGTTTTTTTTTAAGATAAATTGTACAACTCAGATATAAAAATTATTATTTTTTTTTTTTTTTTTAATTTAATTTAATTAATTTAAAAGAATAAAAAAATGAATAACACAAAATAGGTAACTAAAGCATATTGTCAACGACAATTAATAAATGTAAACAAATTTTGTTGCCTCTCAAAATCGAAACCAGTTGCTAACAAAATAATGACAGAAAACCGGGTTTTCGCGAAAACACTCGAAAGCTTCTACGAAAACAGAAGTTCTTCCACACATATTTCAGTTTTCAAAACGAGCCGTTTTCCACGAAAACACACCGAAAACGACTTCCAATCGTTGGGTCTTGAAACATACACACCTTTTGCAATAATAAGCAAATTCTGCAAAATGGCTGATCCAACAAATGTCACAACTCACAGCTTAAAATCATTTGCACAATTAATTGATGCAGGATATTCATTTTGTTTGTTAATTAATGCGAAATTTGTATCCAAAAAAGTTTGCACCGAAGTTCAACGACGGGTTTCGGCTCGGTGTGAAAAGCCTGTAAGAACAAGAAGTGTCAAATGCTACAGCATAAATCACAGTAGCAAAACTTGCCACCTAGAGAAGTCACAATTGAATTTTTAAATTTCAAATATAAAAAGATATGTTCGTTAGGTTATTTTCTTTTTCGGTGTGCATGTCATTCATGTTAAAAGAATTTTATTTTCGGTCAAAAAGCATTCCACCGAATTCGAAGGATTTTTTTCGGTCAAAACACTTCGGAACTATGTAAAAATGGCATCCCTGTTAAGGGCAGTACAACCAGCGAGCTTCCATGGGTTCCAGGGTTCCAGGGGCACCGTAATTAATTTAATCAATTAACCACCAAATACAAATAAATGCAGCAAAAAAACAAATAAAACCAACGTTTCGACCATTAATACAATGTGACTGAGATTACGTCTAAATGGTACATATAAAAATAATACAATGAACCCTCAGTAAAAAAAAGATTGCGATTACCTGAGCAAAGAATATCTATTGAGTTTTCAAAAAATTGTAAGATAAAAGTTTTGACTAAAATATTATTTCTGATACCAAGAACTCGGTTTTAGGCATAAGAATCAAACACTCTCCATAACTAATCTCACAGTCATTTCCAACACTTGCATTCTTAAATCCAAAATTTTCATATGTGGTCTCATTTTAAGCAGCGAAAATTTTTTTACATAACATAATAACATTCTTGGCAGTGTAACTATTTCTTCTGAGTGAAGAAGTGTCATTTCTTTAGCTGTCTTTAAGAGTCAGAGTAGATATAGCCAAAACTAATGACAAATGTGTAAGAATTTTGAGCCACCGAGCTAAAGATCGGCTGGTTACCTATCTAACTCTTTTCTTTGGGTGCGAAAATAGCCACTAGGTATGTTTAAAAAATCAAATGGGTTGCACACTGGGTTTAAAAATTATGAGCAGAAATTCTGTAGCTCGTTGTCTCAGGCAGTGTTGCCAGAATTTCAAAAAACGAAAAAGCTAGACTGCAGAAAAATATTCTAGAATGAATGAAGCCAAAAAAAAAACCTGACAAAACAAAATGTCAAAAACATGTGTTTTCATCAGCTTTTTTTAACAGAAAAAGATATTATTTTAACTTTTATACCACACATTCAATCAAATGTATTTTTCCCGCCTATCTATGTAATTGGGCCTATTCTCCGAAATCTTTTATTCTGTTATGAACCATAAAAGGTCTCGACCATAAGAGTTTTCATATAAATCGTAATCTGGGCTTCGAACTCTAAAAATTGAAAGCAGCTTTTGTTTTTATTTTTCTGTAAATAGTATCAAATTTTCGGAAGAATCAATAAAATGCCAGTAGTTGAAAAGATTAAGTTTACAATTATTACGAACATCAGGAGAATGGAGAATCGAATGGGTTACAATTAAATCCTAATTCCAGCAAAAGTGATCGGAGTTTTCGACAAAGCACCAACGTAAATTAAAAAAAAAAAACATTTTTCAATCATTATACTTTTTTATACACATTTATTGCATTTGTCTCCATTTGTAAGCATTTTATTGACGAAGAATTGTATAGAGATTCATTTGTTGCCAAAACTTCCAATTTAATACAAATATTTTATAGTAAAAGCCACAAAATTCTATCTTTCATTCTGTTATGATTCTGATCAGAATTCATAAAAGATTTATTAATTAATTCCAGAGCCCTTAAATGATTTTTTGACAGTTCGAACTTTTGAATGGAAATTCAACAGAATAAATGCATAAAATATTTTGCCGAATAGGTCTGAATATATTTAAAACAAAAATCTCTCTTTAGTAAGAAATTTCGTGTCTGAAAATATCTCAGAAAATAATAATAGTTGAAAATCATATTTCTCAAACAACGAATTTTATTTTCCTCACAGTCTTCAGAAAATAAGAATTACACTTTCAATTCGAGGAAACAACCCTCAGTGTGCGTATTTTTTTTGACGTTTGAGGTCCACCAAATATAAGATAAATAAATCCTCCACAGTACATCTGTATTAGCCCATGGAATATCTACTTATCTCCAAGAACCCAAACAGGGTTCATCGCATTCACATCTGATGCGTGGGAAAGGGGTGGGAAACATCTAAAACTTGGATGCACTGTATATCAGCTTAATGTACACGAATTACCAATGTTCCATAGAAAACATCGAAAAATACAATAAAAAAATGCTTTCAAGTCTTCGAAAATGATAGACCTACCTATTAAAAATGCCAAAATGGCATCACTCTCACAGGCAGCAAAACTATTGCTATGACTCGAGTGTTTCCTTAGTACTGAATCCGATAAGAATCATTATAGTTAGCCCAATTGGCATTATCTTAGCTAAACTCCTCTTAAACGCACGATAACCATATAACACTTTAAATGGCTTATCCTTGTTTCGGAAAATACCCAACAGACATTTTTTAGGTATATACGCAAACTACATCCTTTGCAAGTGCATAACGACATTAATTTCAATTACAAGGAAGTCGTTCCAAGTCATAACTATATGTGCAACTGTATCTCAACTTACACTATCCGCACAGTACTATCAAGCCGTAAGCTGATGCTACATGCAATTCAAAAGTATTTAAACTCTCGGAGAATCACTTCCACAACACATGTCCTTGATCGCATAACACTTGCAATTATCATAAAGAATTTCTACACCCGTTAAACTTAACGACAATTGCATAGGTACGACGTTGTTCTACAATGTCCCATGAACGTTTGTGGTTCCCGCCAGAAGCAGATGGTGCGTTATTTTAAAACAACCATATGTGTGTGTACTGGACATCCGTGTCTCAAAAAAAAAATAAAACACTAAAACAACAACCTCCCCCAAATGCGGAGGTAAAAGTTTAATCCTGACTTCCTTCAAATTAAAAGCAAACACTGCTCCACTCGAACCCCCAGACAATTTCATATTGACATGTCCCAAATCCGAACCCGATGAGAGAACTTCACCAGAAAAGTTCGCATCATAAAATTTTCCAATTTTCCCTATTTACTTTGTTTCGTCATAACTCTGTGGTTTTGAATAATTGGCATGGAACACAACATCGCTCATCTGCTCGTCATAGCCACCGAAGGAAATCCGTCAGTCCCCCTCACTTGGTTTAGCATATACGAAAGGGAATCTCATTAAATTCAAAAAAAAAAGTGCCGTTTGGGTCTTGTGCCTCCCTAAACCACACCAGCAACCCTTATTACCGCGCAAGGAATATTCCCCAACACAAACGGGGACAACATTTATCTTCTAATCCCCATCAAGTTTTCCTGTACATCCTAGAGAGAAAGTTGTAAAATATCCTTCGGCTATCTAGGACTCGCCTTATGTTTGCCTTCCTTCTGTCAGCCCCATATGTATCAATATTTATATTCATAAGCAACATCAATGATTGTGGCTGAGTGGGGAAGGGGCACCGTTCGTGTCAATATTTGCAGAGACGAAAGCTATGCGTAGGCGTTTACGTTTTTATTAAATTCCTCGTGTCCTGCTTTTCGCTGAGATGTTAATTAAAATTGAATCCACACAGTTGGGCACTGCTTCGGTAAGGCTTCGTCGCATCAAACAGCTTGGAGAGACTCCAGCAACCACACAGCATTTTGACCGCTTAACAAATTGGGGCAATTTTCCTTCTTATCTCTTAGTACCGCTCCAAGGAATACACGATTGTGTCTGGGCAGCGTAAGAAATCGTTAAAGATATGGACGTAGCTACAGTGGATGTGAAATGAAATAGAATCCAGCAACATTCCGAGAAAGAGAAAATAAAAGCGAAATGACATTTAAAAGGGATTTGCGCATTGAAAAGATTCGAGGCACTGATTTGGAACCCGTATGCCCGAATCGCAAATCTTTCCGAGTTATCAACTGTTCGTTGTTAACCTAGTGGGGATTTGCCTCGGGTCTGTGGTAATCCTGGGCAAAACTAAACAAATGTAATTGACGAGTGTGCGATTGGAGCCGAATGATTAGAGAGCCGTCCCCATCAAGATACACTTTTTCCGTGTATCTGCGGGCAGCAGCTAAGCTCGATAATGCCGGCTGCGTAGGCAGTTTAAGGCGATAAGTCCTAACGACGAGACAATCCTAGGTTTAGTTTAGATAATGTGTTTTACAAACTGCCCTGGTTGGAATGTTGCAACATTTGCAGACTTGTGTAGTGGAATGGTGAATGCCAATGGGTTTCAATCAGAATTAACAGAGTTTGTGGGGCTTATGGAATTACTTGCAGCTGCCTTTAAAGTTTGCAATTCGCTGTTAAAATATCTGCTATGGTGAGTATCATTAGGTAGCCGAGAATCACCCCTGCAAATTAAGACCAATACATCGCACTTGCAACTCATCCTCACGGTAAATGCGGATTTGGTCATCCAATGAAGATGTTTGAAGTATTTTCCTTGAAGTTTTGTTCGGTAAAAATGACTACCATAAGTCCATAAGTAAATGTAAATGAGGCTCTCAAACAAATTATGCTCCCAAAATAGCTTTAAAAGCAAAGGGTCAGCATTGTTAAAATTACGGGCCTTACCAGAATATTTTTGTAGGCTTAGTGGGACTACTAAGCGAGGGGTCCCAGGCTCGAATCCCGTAAAAACCCAAATTCCAGCTCAGGGTTTTTTCACTGCGCCACCTCTCGCGAACGTCTGACAAACATCCGAGAGTATAACTGTCTTGAAAGAGCTTCTCAATCGGCCGTTTGGAATCGTAGTAAAATTGTAGATTTTTTTAAATGCGGGAAATAAAAATAAAAACGTGGACTAAAAACCTCCACAATTTTTCATATAGCAAAATTATCACTTTCAATATTATATTTAAACGTATAGCAAAGCATTCATGGGTCCGCTAGTGCATAACTTAAGATAAATTCTTCTTAAAAAATTGGCAGGTGGAGGAGCCTTTTATCACTTGCCAGACGAAACGAGACCTTTACCCGGACCTTACAAAAAATGGGTGCAGAAATACATTTTGAGCTCTTAATTATTTTACCAATAGTATACCTTTGGAAGGCTTTCAGTTTGAAGCCCTCAAAGAATTTCCTAAATATGACTGCTAAAATATAAAGTGCTGATTCTGATTGTGGTGAATTTCGTTCACTAGCTGCGTTCGAATTTAACCTATTCATTTAGTTTAATATTATGATCTCGATTTCTGCTTCAATTTCCTCCAAACAAATTTGTTTAATTTTAAGCTCTTCGGTGAAATATTAATATTTGGTGTCTAATAATGGAGCAGCCTTAAATTCACATTGTAAAATATTCGACGAAAAGTACATAGGGGAGAGTGGGTATGTATGGGACACTTTTCAGTCAAATGTGATCTGCTGGCAACTTATAAGTCATATCTCCACAAAACATTTTTTTTAATATACGATAACATTTTGGCAAGCTATCCAAAACATAAAAGTAACCAAAAGTATACCAGAATTAAAGTTAAAACGCATTCTATGCACCAACAAACTTTGTCCCATTCCTCCTGGAAGCAGGAGGTATGGGACAGCTATGTGGTGGAATGGGACGCTTTACATTAGGTACAAGTGTGTTTTTTATCTTAAAACCTTTATTTCTAATGTACTTTGCGTGCGAACATTTTTAAGTGTTCTTTGCTTAGACTTTGATGTGGAAGAGCTTTTTTTTTGTCGGGGGGTGTTACTATCCGATGGAGCACTCAGACACAACTACTGATCCATTGTACTGCCAAACAGACACCTTTCACTACTGTACTTTGGTTACCTAAGGGGTAGTGTAGTCTAATGTTCTCGCTTTCCACAAAGATTCCAGAACCTGACCCCTGTTCGGTTCACGGACAGGTGTCCCATTCCTCCTGCATATAAGTGTCCCAATCATCCTGTAGGGCACTTCAAAGAGATCAAACATAATATCTCTTAAAATACGGCGCAGACTAAACAAAATTAGAATTCATTCACTTCATGATATATGTTTATATCTATTTGATTCACTTTTTGTACAATATGTTCACTCATTAATTATTATTTTTCACTCAAATTTCACCCAATTATTTTACTTTTTATGTACAAATTTACCTTTTTTGACCTGCTTCGTTGACCGGTGGGTAAACACTAAAGAGCAAATTTGTGATCAACAGGAACGAGAAAAAGTATACGACGTTGGAGAAAATGCTTATGTCCCATTCCTCCTGTGTCCCATACATACCCACTCTCCCCTACCTACTTACATAATTTATAATTGTGTCAAAGTTAGAATACCACGCAATTTTATTGACCTGTAGAAGTCGGAAAGGGATAATAAAAATATAAACATCCCCTTCTAACCCACTACCTGTTTATACCTTTGAACTAAAGGATTTTAGAGTCCCATTTAATCCTTTATTGAGCATTTTTTATTAATTATTTACCCTATTTGACAAATCTACCTGTCAAGTGTCCCTTTTCTTAGTATAAGAACATGATCTATTCGTTTCAGTTAATCAGTTCAATTTATTAAGCGAAAGTAACAACAGCAAAATGCATCCCACTAAATTCGACGAAACCGAGACGGTGTTCAAGGACGAAAGTATTCCATCAATCATTCTTCAGGTGCCGAGCTTATCGACACAGTGGATGAACTTTTCAAATGATGTGGTCAACACCAGGGAACAACGCGGTAAAAGGAAGACTAACTCTGAGCCACTCAAAGAATTTCTGGAGCGATTCCCCGTTACGACTATACCCCTTCAAGTGCCGAGCTTAGCAACACAGTGGACGGAGTTCTTAAGAGACTTGGTCGACACCAGTGAACAACGAGCAAAGAGGATGAAAAGGGACTCCGAATCGATCACGGACTTTTTAGAACGATTCCCAAGTACGACTTCACCTCTTCAGGTGCCAAGCCTATTCAAGCAAAGGACCAATATTTTAGGTGACATGGTTAACACCAAAGATCAGCGAACTAAGAGGAAGAGAAGCAACTCTGAAACGGCTACCAAAATTCTTCAAGCTTAGCAACACAGTGCGGACAGACTTCTTAGACGACATTGTCGACACTATAGTGAATAGCGAGCTAAGTGGATGAAAAGAAGAAACGATCAGCGAACATCGATTTCCATTTACCCGCACCCCCTCCCATTAACGATGGTCAAATTGGCCGATGAAATCTACTTACAAAATAAAAATTTTATAAGTTAATTGACCGCGCTCCTTAAGAATGTTTAATATCAGACAAAGTTTAAAATAACAAAAGCTATAAATTAAATAAATACCTCAACAAAATCTTTTAAACTTTTGCATGTACTCGGGCGGGCATCCAACCACATATAGGTTTTTCCAATGAGAATGAAGAAACTACAAAACACAACTATAAGATCCTGGCATTATTTTTGAATTCTAGAGTTTTTCCTGGTTTTATTAATAATTCAGTGCTACTCCTATGTTAATGCAGTTTGAAAATCTCATTGAATTCTTCTTCTTCGTTTAACGTCTGAACGTAAATTTAATTTATTGTGAATCTCCGTTTATAATTTCATAATTGTATAGTTTTCATTGTTACGCTTTTCGTTTATGGTAGTCCGCATTGTTTCCTTCAAATCAGTTATCACTCTTTTAAAAGTTGTGATACGTACATTGTACATCTAAATATTATATCTCAATGTGTAAGCCTTCAATTGTCTACTTAAAATAATAATCGATAACCTAATATTAGCTGTATTCTGAACAGGGGCACAAATAAGTTGCGATCGCTAAGAGTTAATTTGATACAAGGATTGCGCTAACCCTTACAATTTGCTCTAAATATTTTTGGTTTACTGCAAAGCAACCAAGCCAATGAACTCTGATTCTCAAATATAATGTGACTGTGGTACTCGCTCACCACATAATAGAACCATCGAGTTTGCTTTCGTTAAGTTCGTCACCCTAAATGTATGCAATAACACAGATTTCCATTCGATCAGCGGTAAATACAATTATGACAGTTGCACATTTGAAATGAACATATTTCTTTTTATTTTGTTTGAGAGTCGGTATTTGCAAGAAAGTTGGAGCTCACTGAAAACAGTTTTGAAAAATTAATTCCAACTTAGGGTTTTTTCCACTGCGCCAATTCTCGCGAACGAATGACAAACATCCGAGAGTATAAATTGTCTTGAAAGAGCTTTTCAATCGGCCCGTTTGGAACCGGCATAAAATTGTAGATCCCTTCCATTCGTTACAAAAATTAAAAACTCACACAAAACGAATGGTTGTGAGAAGCTAGGTATAGGGTCCTTACGGACCTATTTCGCCAACTATTGTTATTTTTTTTTTCTAATTATTTTCATTAGTTGGTGGAACTTAAAGTTTACTGTTTTTCCGTCTCTTTTCTCAAATTGAATATACCCACATAGAATTTGAGTACGTACTTACTCGGCCAAGATTTTATACGTTTTTCTAGGAAGTCAACTAACCGCTTTTCTGGTGCGTTATCGAAGAAAGCTGACAAAATTTTTGCGAGTGGTCTGACGAACATG
The DNA here is from genome assembly GCA_949126925.1 of Cheilosia vernalis. Taxonomy (NCBI): domain Eukaryota; kingdom Metazoa; phylum Arthropoda; class Insecta; order Diptera; family Syrphidae; genus Cheilosia; species Cheilosia vernalis. Next base: position 44,492,901 of record OX421361.1, on the reverse strand, counting down.
AAATTTAAATGCGTAAAAGGTTTCCAGAAATACGAGACTTTCTAAAGGAACGCTTCTTGGAGAAATAAAATGAGTAAGCTAGGATTTCTAGATTCGTAAGTCCAACTGTCGGAACTCCAAGCCTTCCGAACGCATATTCATTGAGTCCGTTTCCGAAGATGACCGTCTCTTCTTCCAATCGGTGCGTTACGATTGCACTCTGGACAATGGTCACACCTCATACGTTTTTATTAGATCGGAGAAAGCATCAGTCAATGAGTCAAGTTAATTACAGATAACCCTATTCATAAACTTTTACTTTCCCCAAGAAGTTTAAAGACAAAAACTCATTTGACTTGAGTTAGAGAAGAAACTGATAATCTTATTTATTGATTATGGAAAACTAATGAATAAGGCTCTATAAGTATATCACAAGTCAATAAAAAAGAGGATTCATCACTCTCAAGGCAATACGTTGGAGATGTTTTTTACGTGACCATGGCCACTGATAATTCCTGTAAGGATCCTCAGACTATTTTTGTCCAGATTAATCAGGAAAAGCGATTTTCTGGGGGACAAATTAGGGAAAAACTTGCTGGTGCAGTTCTACCCAGCTGTATTTTGCCAAATCTCGTTTGACTTGATGCAAGACTGGTTCTTAATGTACCTACTTACTGAAATGGTTTTTACTAACTCCGTAGAGGGGTTCAGGTCCGATAAGTGGAGTGGTTGCTCCGATTTTAGCCCGTGAGTCAGCTGATTCATTACCCTGAAGCAAAATATAGAACGATGGGCTTTTCAAGGATCGACTTAGAATGGAAAAATCTTAGATCTGCTTTTTAAAAAATTGCAAATTTAAAAATGTCAAAACAACTTAGGTACCTAAACAAAATATTTGATATTAATAAAATGACGAGTGATAATTTAAAGTCTTGTCAATGGTAAATATCAGTTCGTTCGGCTCGAGCTGCCAGGAAAAAGATTTCGTTCGCCGCCATAGATGAAGCTTATACGAATGAATATCAGCATGCAGGAGAACTATGTAAGCTTCCAAAGAAACGAGATACAAAAATTTTAAAGCCATAAAACAAACAAGCGATTTCTGATAAAGATTTCGAATTCTACAGGTGATTCTCTGTCACACAAATATATCAAGAGCACCGTTATTTAGCGCTTTGACCCCTAACAAAGGTATAATCTAATTGCAGTTAGCAGTGATGCCGGTTTCTCTGTAAAAACGCTCACAAATAAACCAACAAACAAAAAGATAATCATCCTTCTGCAATTTTCACCTCAACATGGCATAACCGGATCGCGTTCTTCTCACTCCCATCCAAATTTACCTCTGCCTTTGCTTTGTGATTTCTCTGATTGATGTCGCAAGTCGCACTCAATGTGACGCTGGCTGAAGATAAAAATAGCAGCCAGCTTCTGTTCTTTTGTGCTGCAACTGCAATGGCCCCCGTTCCAGGACCGGTTTGCCTGTGAAACTGCAAGTCGAATATATTTTCTCAGGATCTCCACTGTAAATTTCTTCAGAAGCAGAAAGTAAAACCACTTCATGTCGCCGTTTGTTTGTTTTTTATTTTGATTTTCCATGGAAACATTTTAACAGTTAAAAAAATGGAATTCTCGTTCTACATAAAATTTAAATTACTTTTAAGGCAGTGCCTACTTCGATAAAGGCAGCTACACAGTGATCAATGTCCTCGGTGGTGTGGGCAGCCGAGATCTGGACACGGATGCGTGCCTTCCCTTGCGGTACAACTGGGTAACTGAATCCGATCACATATATCCCACGACCTAAATACAGAAACATTAAAATTGCTTTGCATCTCTGTGAAGTGAGTACACCTTACCCAGCATTTGATCGGCAAATATCGACGCTAAACGTGCATCGCCCAGCATGACCGGACAAATGGGATGATTTTCACCGCCAACAGTAAAACCGGCCTCTGCCATTGCCTCCCTGAAGCGGGTGGTGTTGCTTTGAACTTTTTGTGTGAGGTGATTGGACTGCAAGAGCATGTCCATAACTTTAATACCAGTGGCAACCACTGGCGGAGGTAGAGAGTTCGAGAACAAATAGGGGCGAGACTTTTGCCTCAGGAGGTCAATTAGTTCCTTGGAACCAGTGGTGTAGCCACCAGCAGCACCGCCCAAAGCCTTGCCGAGAGTCGAATTTATGATGTGTACTCTTCCCATCACGTTGTGGTACTCCTCGGTTCCTCTGGAGGTATTATTTTAAAAATTGTATAGCGGAGGCTAAGAATGACTTACCTTCCGGTTTTGCCGAAGAACCCGGTGGCATGGCAGTCGTCCATGAAAACTAAGGCCTTGTACTGATCAGCTAGGTCGCAGATTTTGACCAGCGGGGCAATATTACCATCCATAGAGAACACTCCATCTGTGACGATCAACTTCAAGCGGGCAGATGAGGATTTCAGGAGCTCCTCCAAATCTGAAAGGGGGTTTCATCAGCACATATCTATGGTGATAGTAGTTGACTTACCTGCGACATCTTTGTGTTTATAGCGGTATTTCTTAGCCTTGCATAGTCGAATGCCATCAATGATGGAAGCATGGTTGAGTTCGTCGGAGAACACAGCATCTTCCGGGGTTAGGATGGCCTCGAACAAACCGGCATTAGCGTCGAAACACGAGGCATATAGGATAGTGTCCTCCCGGTTATGGAACTTTGATATTTTCGTCTCCAACTCCTGGAAGATTTTTAATTTATTTGGGTTATATTTCGAGCTGAATTGAGTAAATGTAGCTGAATTTAAAAAAAAAAAAAACCGAAGTTTTCAATTACAATCGTCAGCACTAGGAATGCCAACGGCAATGGACTATGTATGATCGCCTTCCTATGCCATAAAGATAAAGGAACTTTGTGTCTACTGTGTAGTGGTAGCAAAACCTTTAATTGAAGTCATGAAAAATTGTGGGCATCTTGCCAGCCAATTGACTTGGCTCTTCGTGGAATTAGGCGACCCTCAGACTTGTTCCTCCAGTCTTTTCCGTTGCACGTCGCATTTTCTCTTGGTTGCGAAACTAAACTTCGTCAATACACAATCAATCAATTTTTGGCCCAACGAGATCGGTTGTCATTGTCGTGAGAAAGATTCAAAATTGAGTCGTCCTTACTTTCGATCGACTGCGCGTTTCTTTGACGTACTCGAACAGCAACTTATCACTGACCGAACGCAATTTGGTGACGGTGGAAAGGACGCTCAAAATAACGTCGAACTTGAATTTTGCCTGTAAATTTGTACGAAAATGCCGGGTTGGTTTCCATTTCCAGTTGCCACAGCTCAAGTGTAGATTTGTACACTTCTACGTTTCCTGTTAATGGCCGTCTTACTTATCGATTTTATTGCTAAATTTACAGGGACTGAGCAGCATCCAACTTGATTATGTGGCCATTTGTTTCTTGGGCTGATTGCTTTTAGAAGATTGACAGCGACAGGGATTACACATGATACAAGTTTTTGTTCAACCCAAGCCGACTAATATTTTGAATCAGCATTGTATCCTTGATGTTCGCGTAGTCAGATTTAATTATTTCCTGCTCTTTGTCATATTGTTTCCTGCCACGAACGTAGCCTTACTCAAGTTTCTTAAATTTCCCCTTAGGCTTTGAGTGATTGTTAAGGTTCACTAATAAGGCATCCCGATATCTTAGATCTTTTTGCGATATTATTAGATGATCGCCATAAAAATCCGATCGTTTGTTAATATTTCTTCATATTTTAGGAATATACGGTGTACATTTTAGTCGCCTCTTGTAAATGATTTTTAGATTAGAATATGTGAACAACATTCATGTTGCACTGCGCGAACTCGTCAAGCGCCCTTGAAAGTCAGATACGAACTGCGATCTTAACTCAATACGTCTAACTCACTTGACGAGCTGCATTGTGCAGTCCTATACTAATACTACGACACCTTTGAGCAGGAGGGATTTCCCTGTTCAATGAAGCTGTACCTACTTTACAGGTTAACAACTCGGCCATCCTGTATTGCACTGTCCTCAGTGCACCTAGCTAACTATTCTTTTTTTTTTTTTTTCGCACTCAGCCGTGGCAATTAGCCTTTGTTTCGCACTCAGCCGTGGCACTCAGCCTTTTTTTTTTTCGCACACAGCCGTGGCAATTAGCCTTTTTTTTTTTCGCACTCAGCCGTGGCAATTAGCCTTTGTTTCGCACTCAGCCGTGGCACTCAGCCTTTTTTTTCGCACACAGCCGTGGCAATTAGCCTTTTTTTTTTTCGCACTCAGCCGTGGCAATTAGCCCTTTTCTTTTTTTTTTGTTTCGCACTCAGCCGTGGCACACAGCCCTTTTTTTTTCGCACTCAGCCGTGGCAATTAGCCTTTGTTTCGCACTCAGCCGTGGCACTCAGCCTTTTTTTTTTTTTTCGCACACAGCCGTGGCAATTGGCCTTTTTTTTTTCGCACACAGCCGTGGCAATTAGCCTTTTTTTTCGCACACAGCCGTGGCAATTAGCCTTTTTTTTTTTTCGCACTCAGCCGTGGCAATTAGCCCTTTTCTTTTTTTTTCGCACTCAGCCGTGGCAATTAGCCTTTGTTTCGCACTCAGCCGTGGCACTCAGCCTTTTTTTTTTTTTCGCACACAGCCGTGGCAATTAGCCTTTTTTTTTTTCGCACACAGCCGTGGCAATTAGCCTTTTTTTTTTTTTTTTTTTTTTTTTTTTTTTTTTTTTTGGCAACGTTAATATTAAAAGTTTGCCAAGAAATTGTACAAATGCGAACACGTACTGAGAAAATCGCAAAAAAATATGAGAAAGAAATCCATTTCCCCTTTTTTTCATTCCTTCGCAATTTTCCACTCGCCGAACCTCGACCTACTGAAAAATGAAAAGGAAAACTGACAACTAAGTGCCAGCTCAGACGTTTGACAATCAAAACTCCATTCAATCTCGCACTCAACGAAGTCGGACGAAGAAGTGGCAACTAAAATGACATTTCTCAACCTTCCTGCAAGAAAAGTGGTCACGTACCTCTCTTTAAATAGAGACCTTTTATTTCATTCCGTGAACTTTATTTTGTGTCGCAAATGTCATTTCTTGTTCACGCTATTTTCTTTTGATCGAATTGAAAGTAACGGAAAAACAACATAGGTATATAATATAAAAACCCTTTGAAAATAAGCAGATTTGCTCAACTCATGTCAGTAAAACTCAACTTCACCAGACAATCTATTTCGACTGCGCACATGATGTGCAACAAGTCCCCTTGTGAATTCATTTAAACGATCATGTTTACTCACGGAACAACTCCATCCCTGTTTGAACAACTGAACCAAGTACTTTGGTATCTTAAACAGAACGCAACCTTTCACTTTCCTTAAAATCGATGTTGGTATCGGTACTTTTACTCGTAGGCGGTAGTTGGTATTCCCCCGTATTAATAAAAAATGCTATCCGCTCTTATTAATAAACATATTCCATCTACATATTATTAGCTATTCGCTCTTTATCACCTAACGCACGACAGCTCTACACTGCGTTATTTTACATAAGTGATGTCTACAATCATTTATTATTATTTATTTATTTATTATGTTTATGTTTTGTTGTGTCATGGGCAAAGTTGCAATATAAAATCAAATTAAGAATATATTAAAAAATATGATGAACTCAATAAAGAATACCGCTGAGTACCTATGTGACAAAAAAAACCGACGAAAAGTAGGGTGGAAGGATGAATTAAAAGTGTTTTAATTGCATCAGAAACAACAAGAACATTAAGCAAAATTTCCAAAAAGGTACAAAATTTAAACATTATTTGCTTACTTTCATGCGTAAGCAAATTTCATTTCATTATGGGTCAATTGTGCCTATTCCGCGAAATCGTCCACTCCGCCATGAAATCCCTGCCACAAATCATAAAAGTTCTTGACCACAAAAGATCCCTTATAAAACGCATTCCGAACTCTTATGAAACTCCGTTAAAGAACTTCGAAAATTGAAAACAGATTTTTTTTTTTTCAATACTAAGTCTAAGTGGCACCTGACAATTTTTTTTGTTTCCAAAATAACATAAAATTGTCGGTGAAAGGAGCAAGTTCCGAACCACTACTCACATCAGGAAGATTAAATGGGTTACCATCAAATCTTCAGCAAAAGTGATATGTGTTTTTGTTGAAATTAAATTGTTATTTACATTGTACATTTATATGATAGCACACTACTGAATTCCATTTTGTCTATCAATTAGCTCTATTTGACACCACTTTGAATTATTACTAACTTCACAATATTCATGAAATAATAAACTGTCTAATTCTATCTAAGCTCCAAGAAAGTCGTGGTTTTATTTTTTCTCTCCACATTTCGTTCCTAAAAGTACTTTTCTTTTGCTGCGTCGATAATTCTGCAACAGTTTTCGGCTAAACAAAAATACAAATGCTGAAACAATTCTCAACCATATCACTTCTTTATACACACTTATTACATCTTGTCTCCATTCCTAAGCACTTCGTTGACTAGGCATTATAAAGAGAAACATTTGAAAAAAAAATCTCCTACATTAACATTATTAGTGCATGTGAAACGTCAAGTACGTGTACGTCAAAAAATGTCAATGCTGCCAACACAACCAACAAAGACGTGTTTGCTGAAAATCGTTTGGGTGGACACGCAAGTACATCTTCATGTGAAGCATGAGACATGGAAGTCAACCAGAACACAAATGATATAAGAGAAACATTTCAATTCAAGACCTCATGCCTAACAAAAACATTTTACAACAACAGTCACAAAATTCCATCCCCTTTCCGTTATCAATAGAATTCACAAAAGACCCTTCCACACAGAACACCAACTTCAGAGCCCTGACAGTTCGAACTCCTGCATGGAAATTCACAAAAGAACAACAAAAAAACTGATAAAAGACCCTGCCGAATAGGACCGAATAAGACGCATCGAAAATAGGCTCCAATATAAGATGATTTATATATACATACCTTCATATCCGAACACGTCACCATGGCAACGGTGGCGGCAAATTGAACGCCACCAAAATGCTTGTAATAAACAGTGAGCGTACGGGAAATTCCCAACCCAATTGTACCAGCCCCAATGGCGACACACGCTCCCAACTTTTTTTCAACCCTCTTCATTAACGATTTTGACCAAAATGCAAACCCAGAGTCAAATGAACGTTTCCAAAATGATTGCGTCCTCAGTTCTCAACTCGAAGCACCGAAAACGCCAATTCCAAAAACCACTCACATCTCGAAAGCTCCATCCCCGACTCCGACAAAACCTCAAAAACGAAGCAATGCTTACATCCCGAACAAAAACCCACAAACGGTCCTCAACCAAACAGCCACGCAACAGCACCTTTCAAAGCAAACACTGCAATACCTGGTACCGTTCCGCCTGGCAAATTTTTCAAAAACCGCTCCAACGATTTTGACCAAAACACATGTAAAATATACCTAACATCCGGAACCGAAAACCATGTTCACGTCGAAAATCCGCCGATGCACTCACACCAGCTATATACATATAAGTATTCCTAATATGATTCTGTTAAGCTCAAAATTTGCCACCAGAGTGGTGTTCTATGGCCCTTGTCCATCGTATTAAATTAACTGCTAAACATACCCAGAAATAAGGGGTTCCATGTCCGTATGGATACTCTTAACGAGAAAGTCTCGTTCGACCCAGTCGTGCCTTTTTATTCGGTTGTGTACCTCTATTGCACATCACCCCTCGAATGATACAAGTCTCGCTCTCCTCATTTCGTACAAGATACCTACCGTTAAAATTGACGGAAACATTGAATGTTCACGTACTTTCACATACTCGACGGTATTTGCAGAATTTAAATAATTCTAGCATTGATGCCAGATTACAAGATATAAATTTTTTCAAGAAAGACTTTTTGCCTCAAATTCATAAATTTCAAGATTCTAGATTATCTAAATCTAACAAATTAAAACAACTTTTTCTATTGAAGATTTTTTTTTTTTTTTTTTTTTGTGTCCGGAAAAACAAGATTCTCGAAACGAAAAACGTTTTGATCAACATTTGTATTGCTCTTCCTTTATTTAATTATCTTTCTTCTCTCTACTTTAACCATCAATTAAAATTAATAATTTACCCAAACGAGCGTTCTGGATTCACAGAAAAATCAGTACACATTTTCAAAATACGTATTCAAATTTGCAAAAGAATGCCTATACAAAACGAAATTAATATCTACGCCCACCAAGCCTGACAGAAAATTTGGCAAAAACGAACCATCCACGTACCTATTATACCTGTTTTTTTTTTTTTTTCCTTGAAACGAAAATCAACCCCCAGCTCAGCACGACATGTGCATGCAGTGTGCACGAAAAACAAAAAAAACCAGAAGCAATCCCGTTTTGCCGCCGTCTGCCAGTCCATTATGCGTTCACATATCCCAAACCAGGCACCCCGTGTATAGTGCATACCGCACTCCATAGAAGAAAACCATTTCGGCATCTTTCGTCAGCTGTGATTTTAGTGTCCAAATTATGGCTTACCCAATCCGAGGTTTAGCTCACTCAGATATCTACACCTATGTGCGGCTTTCCCGAAATTTCTCATACACACACTTCTCCACTTGGTATCTTTCATACCCTTTTTTTTTTTTTTTCTTTCACCATCACTACACCAGATACTGTACACTAAAAAAAAATTTTTTTTTTTTGTTCTTTTGCTCACTCACGCGAACCACACTACACAAAAGAAGGACCAATGGGCAATCCCACTTCTGAAGATGTGAACAACATTCATGTTGCACTGCGCGAACTCGTCAAGCGCCCTTGAAAGTCAGATACGAACTGCGATCTTAACTCAATACGTCTAACTCACTTGACGAGCTGCATTGTGCAGTCCTATACTAATACTACGACACCTTTGAGCAGGAGGGATTTCCCTGTTCAATGAAGCTGTACCTACTTTACAGGTTAACAAATATAAAAAAATATCCGGCTTACAATTAATTTTGAACTGGCTTAAGAACCGTGCGTGCGTCGGTCAGATTGATGTGCCTGCCTTTGGTATATTCAAGGCTCTATAGATATAAGCGATAACGATAAGAAGGGCTACCTTTGAAAGAAAACAGTTGGGAATTATTAGCTATTGCTATATGCAAAAATACCCACTGCAATCAGTTCTATCCCATTTTTTGTCGTTGCCAGCTTGGACCTAAAATTCTAAACCAACAAACGGGTCTCATATTGGGTGCAAGCTAGAAATATGTACTGCCAACTTCGCTTGTTACATTCACTGGCAAAGTTCGACAGAACAAGACTATTAAATTCAAAAATTTACATTTATTTCTGTTAACATGTTTGTGAATTTTGTTCATACAAAGCTGTGAGGAAAAGTGGAGGCCGTTATAAGCAGTAGCTCTTTTTGTTCAACACCTACGAAAGTATCAGCATTTATTATCCATTATCACATAGAACGACCTCAGACACAGTTCATATTATAGAACTCAGTGCCACCCGTTGAAAGAACCCCAAAACTGCCGAAAATAAAAAAACATCATATCTTAACAGAAATAAACATTTTAGTTCTTAATTTCACAAATCGCCAGAGATTTACATTTGACTGTTTCTGATTTTCGCAGCAGTCCTGTCCTGATGTTTCACCCCACATTCCACATGAAGTTGGTTCTAGTTCTAGAAGTCTATACAATAGTAAGTCAATGATTGCAAACCTCCAAGCCTTACATCATCTACTACGGTCTTTTTGGATTAAGCTTATGTATGTTCTTATATTTTTGACTACCTCACTACACGATACTGCATAAGAAGCCTCCTAAAACAAGTAAATGAAACGGCGTGTTTTTCGTCTTCATATGCCTTTTGAAAAAAAAAAAAAACGACCTTTTCATTCCGTGCTATTCAACCCGTACACTCTTCTTTTAGGCCCTAGTTATATCTATACGTAAAATGCAACAGAAAAAGTTGGAACAGTTTTTTTTTTCGGTTTAGGCGGTCATAGCGAAAATTCTGCCAGAAAAATGTTTTCCCTACGAAAACAATTACAACACATCAACCACCCCTGATTGGATTCCACCAGAAAGAAGTTCCTGACAGATGGAACAGTAAAGAAATGAAATATTTCAGTCGAATGCAATATTTTAAGATCCAAATGAGCCATTAGGATTAAGTGCTCTAAAAAAGCAAATGATATTTTGTGCGCCTATAACTAGGGCCTTAATCAATAACCAAATGAGTGCGACACTCACAAATAATTATGTCCGTTCACAACAGGAATATCAGTGAACACCACCTGTTAATTTGACATGCAATAAACTGTACCTACTCGGTGTTGTGCAAAAATAACGATATTTTAACAAAAGTGTGTAGGTAAATAAATTTTAGAGTTTTATCATTTTTAAGGCAGTAGATACTGGTGCAGTGATTCATATCAGTTACCAAGGCTTGTTTAACATTTAATATTCCTCCAGAAAAATAGTAGTTCTAATAGTATTTCTTCTCCTGCGAACTTGCATTAGAAGCCCCCCACAGTTGCATGTGCATTCCCCGGTAAGTTTACATAATCTTCCACTCTGCGCATTGCATTACTTTCTCTATATTTCCGCATAATATTTGTTTTTTTTTTTTTTTTTTATTGGCGAATTGACGACAATTCTCGTATTTATATTCGTGGAGACGTCAAAACCTTTACTTTAAACCTGATGGCGAGTATTGTTAGATGAACTTTGCCGGCAAACAAGCTTTTCACAGTGCTGTGGTCCAATAAATAATTGAATTGCAAACACACAACAGTTGTCACATTTTCTATCTTCGAAAGAGCTGCGATCCAATATCCAATTAAATTTTTGGAAAATCGCAGCAGTTCCCACAATTTAAAGAAAAAAAAAAAGTCTTAGTAATATCAGAACGTTTAGGAAACCAGGGCTTAACTGAAGAAGGACATACATTTAGGCGAAGCGTGCACAGAGCTAAAAATATTACAACATCTTTTGGTTCTTTGCGTATTTACGTATAAGGACTTATCGAAAGTAAACAGATTCAATTTCAAATAATAAGCCCACCCTTGCGAGGGTTACTAATAAGACCCCAACTATAATAAAAAAAAAACCTACCTTGTGAATGTCTTGTGTGCCACAAATGAATCGAACCGAACTGAGTCCAGCTCCGTATTTATCCAAAATCTCCTTACAGTACTCAATTATGTGTTCGTTGCTCTGAAAAAATTTCCAAGTGAGAAAACAAGATGTTACAACAGCTGTTGGAAAAAAAAAACACATGCAAACGTCAAAATCTTACAGACAATCCCAGGTAATTGTTGGCGCAAAAGTTTAGAATTTTTTTATTCGAGTTGGCCACAGTGATTACAGTCTTCTGTGGCGACGTTATGATCCGTTCGCTTTTGTAAGTGCCAGCATTCTTTATCAATCCTATTTGTTCGCTGAGAATATCACGAAAACTGCTCGCAGCTGGTGTGCTGTAGCATCGCAAACTGACGACACCCACTGAAATGAAATAAAACATAAATTTAGTTTGTTCAGAAATAGCTACACTCGCCCGCATCAGCTGATGCTGCCGACCGGCAGAATTTTGAAAAGTACGAATTTCGCGCACTCAAAATTTTTTGTTTTTTAGACTAAGAGACTTATGTGCCAAAAGTGGGTGTGTTTGTATTCATACCTCTGTGGACTAGTTTCGAAAGAAGAGGCATTCTTTTTTTTTTTTTTTGGGGGTAGCACAAAGTAGTATACTCTTGGAGGACACACCGCTTCTGGAGAGCGACAGATTCGTACTGACTAAGGCCGGTCGAGGGAAGCCATTGGATGCTTGGCCACCAGAAATGATTTAATTTAGATTTAGATCTTCTGTACAGAAGTGAGAGTGGAATGATGATGCGACTTGTTTTCTGTTTATTACTGAGGGGGTGAGTGTCACGGGCCGCAGCATATTTATGTCTAACTGAATTTGTATTGTGCTGTGGTTGATTAGTGTTTGCTACATATGAACATTTTATATTGTATAGATGCGTACAGCGAACTGACAAATCTGTATTCGAAATGGGGATACCAACACGAGCTACGGGTGCCGTTTGGGCCGATGTATAATTGCCGCTCAAGGTCAAGTATCTTAGTTAGTTGGACCAAACTTAAAGTGAATGTGCAAAATCATTTGATTGAAGGGAAGGTTGTATTATGTACTTTCTTAAATATATTTCGAGCATATGCAGCGATAGTGGATTTTGCTGGCCCAAAACCGCACTGTTCTGTTCAAGAATTGGTGCTTGGTGGTCTATAGTTACTCAGTTGCCGCAAAGGATAATCGCTTGGGCAATTGATTTGCGAAGCGCTGCTTGTCTTGGCAATTTGTCCTTCCAAGAGGAATATATTCAGAGAATTGACGAGAAAGCGACAAAAAACGCTCCTAAGCCCATGAGATTACCGATGGACAAGTGCCTTTACAGGTGAATCGTTTTGAAGACGACAATTTTTAAATTTATTTATAATTGACAACCATTCAATTTTCATTTTTTTCCACTGCGCCGACTCTTGCCAACGTCTGACAAATATTCGAGAGTAAAAAGAAGTAGGTATGTTCTATTTTTTGCAACTAAATAATCGTGCGACAGAAGACCATAAGTGCGTGCATGGACATTTTTTTTGCGACTACGATTTTTCTATCGGTGCGACAAAAAATCGCATGTGCGCTCCTAGCCTAAAACTGTTATAAAACAATTTCTCAATTAGCCGTTTGGACTCGGCATAAAATTGTGGATCCCTCCCATTCGTCCCGAAAATGAGAAACTCACACAAAACAACAAATTGCTGTGCAATGAGGTTATTCCTGGGTCCCTACGGACCTGTTGCGCCAACTATTTATTTATTAATTAAGAGGACTTTTCCCCTGGTTAGTATTGAGGAATAATGAGGTCGAATTTCTGCTGAGGTCAAAATTCTGCTTTACAAAATTCTTCAATTTATTTGCTTTCAATATTGCCTGTCAGAATTTTAAAAAGAAGAATTTTGAAAAGCAGAATTTTGTTAGACAGAACAGAAAAAAAAAAATAATTTTGAAAAGCGGAATTTTTGTGTTCAAGGGCAGAATTTTGTAAAGCTGAATTTCGCCCCGCTCCCGAATAATGACCCACCCCCAATTTGAGTACCAACGTTTCTGCCGCAAAATGTCTACTTATGAGTTTGAATATGCGATAGTATGGGATCAGATTTCCCACTGCGCTGTGTAAACTATTGCTGCCAATTGAATATTCAGACCGTTCTATTGAATTGAATACACACTGTACCTAGACTAGACAAAAACAATTTAAACACATTTCTTGCTGTATTTTTACTCAAATGTCCATAATTGACAATATTATTGTCGTAGTGTCCCTCGGGGGATACTCGCGGCTCAGACAGCATTGTGTTGAACATAAATTAAAAATTCCTTGTAGACGCTGCCATATCTGGCGGTAGGGATTCCTATTTTTTGTCCCGTCTATTTCCTTTTAATTTCAACCAGAGCTCATTACGAATGTCCGTAAGAGGAAATTCCACTCCACGACAACAAACTATTGCCACACTTTCAATTTTTCCCCGTCAAGGGACTGTGGCTCCATCTCTACCATCATATACTCGTATACACACCGATACGACCGATGCAGATTGTCAAACACATTCGTCACAGCAGGACGGTATTAGTGTTAATCTTTGTATCACTCTTGCTGTCAGATGATGGGGTATTAACAACGCTTACGCCACACTTTTTGTTTCATTCAAAGATGCAGAAATATTTAGATGCTCTCTGGAAGAGTGTGAAACAGGATTGGGCCAACAGTTTCAAATGTTTTCAATGGGGTACGAGTACGTGTACGGTCACGGTGTACGCCTGGAAAAGGAGTTGAAAAATCGCACTTCTGAATCGCCATTTTGGTAGGCATCATTTAAGTCGTCCGTTCGGAGTCACTGGAACCGGGAAGAGCTATGCGGCAGTAATACCCATGCGTAGGTTCAAGTTAATTAACAAAAACACGCAGCTAAGTATGTTGACTCTTCTTTGAATCTTTTTTTTTTTTCAAATTTCCTAGTTAATGGTAAGATTGTGCGGAGTAGCGTGGCGTGTGATGATCGTCAACATGACTCCTATGTCTGGCTTAATGGCGAAGGTACCCGCGATCTAGTTGATGGCATACACTGACAAATATCGTGCCGCAATAACATTAGATATGCGGCTTTATTCCGTTTGTGAGTGAGTGACACTGTGGCTGGGTTTGACGTGTTATGCGATGATACGTGATGCTCTTCGATGTCTTCGTCTCATAGTTGAGGATAAGGCGATGTTGCTGGATGCTATAAAGGAGCAGTGTATGAAGCGACAATCGAATTCGAGCTGATGCAGATATTTACATCTTTGTAGCCTAGTCTGTCGCTATAGTAACATCGATGAGATCACCGCGTGATCGTAAATTTCCAGTTCACTCCTTCGACACATCCAATTAATCATCCCACTTCCAGTTGATTTATGCAGCAGACAAATTATTTACAAATTAAAATGCTGTTGCGATTACGAACGACCCATTCATATACGCAAAGCGAACAACTCCAAACTTCAGTTGTAAACATTGACACGTGGGCGTATTTGGATTGAAAGTTTCATTCTATGCCAAGCCGAGTTCTTAGAAAGCCGCCCAGTATGTCGACTTTACTGATGCATGCATACTTACCGCCGAGTAACATCGATCAGTGCTCTTGAGCGGTCGCCAAATAAGGTGTGCACAGTTTCATGGGCGAGGACTTCCATAAAAACCGGCTCGGGAGTATAATTGACACAATAATTGAGCACCAATCGGTACGATCACTGCCTGAGGCGATTTAGTAAATTTTCTTCCGACTATCTCGGATCGAAACAGAGTTCATGAGCTGCGTGCGTATTGTCTTACAAATATTGATTCCCATGTAGAAAATTTGACAGCTTGTTTGGTCGGCCAGACTGTGTGATATGGTATACAAGCCTTACGTAGGTGTTGTGGTATTTTTACGATAAATGTCGGCTTCATAGTTCGACTGAGTACGGTGTTAGGGTGTTTTATGGCCATTGACAGGTGGGCGGGTGAAACATTTAAATATTCTGCTTCGTCGGCGGCATGATTATGTTGCTAATGGCGATATAGAAACAATAGTCGTATACTATTGTCATGAAATAAATTTACAACTTTGCTACTGATTATGCAAACGAGGTTAGGTAAAGAGAAATAAATGAACCTTGTAAGTAGTTTTTCTAGGACGATTTGCGTGAGAATTAAAAAAAATATAGCCAACAATTCTTGACTCAACATGGGAGGATTCGGATTTTGAAAAAAAACTATAGAAATACGAACAATTTTTCAAATGGTGTCATTTCAATATAATATCCTATAAAATGTAAGCCGATGTTTTTAAATATTGTTAAAAAATTCAAAATTTTAAGAATACCTTCAGAAATATCGCTTTATTTCTAATTTGCACTTTTTCTTGTGAATTTTCAGAATCTTGCAGCGGTCACACTGCTTATGGCAATATACTAGTTATAAACCAATTCAACAAAATTTTAATATTTTAAAATTAAAATGTCAATCACACACCAGTTTTAAGTTTTGCTATTTATTTCTAAACATAGAACATTTTTAGATAATTATGCTTATAAAAGAAGTAAAATTAAGTATTCGAAAGGAAATTTAAAAATAATACTTTTACCATTCTTGGTGTCGTAATCATTTAAAAAAAATGATAAAGAAACATGACGGATCGATATGACTCTAAAAAGGTTTAGATCCCAGTTACAGCCATACATAAAACGAAACCGTAAAAATTTTCCAACTTTTTCTGTTGCATTTTACGTATGACTAGGTATTGACTATATCGCCTTACTTTCGTTTTGTTTCGATTTTTTAGCTATTTATTTTGTTTTCGCTGTTCTGATGCTTTTTTAATGTGCGTTTTTTCTGACTGGATTTTCACAAAATGTTGTAGAGTTTTGTAGATAGTTTTTCTTTGCATACTTTTTTTTCAGCGGAAATTTGACAATTTATTTTTACTTGCTTAATGTCTTGTTGTCCCATTTTATACGCCTATCTTTTGAATGGTTTTTTCACGTTCTCATTCAACAGTTTCTTTCGTAAAGACGGGTTTTTTGTAAATTTTTCTCATTTTCAATTTTAAATTTTCCTTCAAACTTTTTTTTTCATAAATTTTTGTTGTGGTTTTGACAGTTTCTTTGTCGTGACGTGGAAAATAATTTTTCCGCTAGATGTTCGCATTTTGTTGTAAATTTTGGAGTTTTTTTTAGCTTTTGTTTGTTTTTTTTTAGTGCGGCTTTCAACGCGTTTTTGAATGCGCTGCCTGTTGTATTGTTCGCACTGTTTATTCGTTCTTTGATAAATTTTTTCCCGCTTATAGACGTGTGTTTCTCATTTATTATGGGACTCCTATTTTGCGTATCGGCGTTCTTATGGCGTTACGTTTTACGAATCGTTGAGAAGGTCTTTATTTTAGTGTAGTTTGTAAACTTTTCTGGAAGCTTGGTTCGTTTTTAGGCAGTTTTGTAAGTACTTTTTCTACCTTTTCAAAAAGTTTCTTTGGAAAATTATGATATGTTTTCAAATATTTTAATGTTTTTTTTTTTTTTTTTTTTTTTTTTTGATAAGTTTAGCTGGAGGGTTCGTATCGTAGGCACAATGCAAAAAAGCTAAATTTTTTTCAGTATTCTTTGATTTTGTTACTCTTAATAAATATGCTCTTAAATAAAAGATGAAAGCATAAATTAAGTATTAAATGGATGGAAGGTTCGCTATTTTTGATAGCTTAAAAAAGCAAGAGTGACTTCGGAAAGATAATTCGGCAATAAATTGGACTGTTAAAAAACATTATGAATTTAGCGCAATAGCTTCAAAAATTTTTGGTCAATGAATTAGGAGTTGAGGAAACCGGTGTATAACGTTAGTGGGTTTTGTGGTTTACGTGACAAAATGCCCCGAACATAATTGTTAACAATAATCCTTAAGGTGCCAGTTATAACCCGGTTATACAGTCTTCGTAAAAACGTACTCTTTATTGCCACCATAAGTCTATGGAGCTCAGAAGAGCCATATTTGAAATTGTAGTGATTTTTGAAACCGAGACTTGATTTTTTTCTATTAAGACTCTATAACCCCGGTAAAATTAAATACCTAGTTTTAGCTACCGAATTTTACAAATTTCTTACAGTCAGACTTTTGAACGATTCGTATTCCATACATATTGGCGTATCTACTTTGGGATGAAAAAAAAAGAATTTCGTTAATAAAATTGAGCTTGCTTTATTCCATTCTAACAAACCCAACGAATCGTCCCAATTGAAGCAAATTCAAGCTTATGTTAGCTTTATACATCATTCACCAATGATTGGGCAATCTTTTGAGATTAAAATGCGTAAAGAAGGACCTTGAGCACTTTCTCTGCAAAGGACTTAACTTCCCTGCTGAACCAAGGTGCCCCAAAACGTTTTAAAGTATGCCATTTCAAAAGAGCGGTAGGTATCTTAAAATAGTTTGAACTAAATCGATTTTTTAAATAGAAATACTCTAGCTTGACAAGTCATGCGAAAGCACGTTACGTGTCCTATTGAGTGAATTGCTTATTACTAAAGGAAATAATGTTATTTTTAGACTTTCACCTTAAATCCAAGGAAAACCAGTTCCGAATATTTGACAAAAGTATATGAAAATATATCGAATCCTCCGCAAAAGGCACCATTGATATAAATTCATTTATCAACACCACAAAGTTTGAACATCAACAACAATATCTCCATCACATATTTTTGTTTTATTTTAATTCATCAAAGGATTAAATACTTTGCCCAATAGAATTTTCCGCTGTTTGAATTCACCCTTTGGGCTTATGCAAAGCAAACCGATATTTCAAAGGCGAACGTCTAACAAACCAAACGAATCTCTAATTTCCCTAAATAAATATTTACCTTGCCGCCATCAGCGTGGAACAAGAAATGCGTCCCCGACTGAAAGTTCAGTCGGTAAATAACCCGGAGTCCCAAAAGGGAAAAGCGTAACCAAATACGCATGCTCCCAAAATTTTACTTTCTAATTTCAATATAGGTACGTAGAAGAAAAAGAAGCGTTGATAGGTTGGCTCTGATTAATAACCGCGTGGACGTTCATTAGGTCTCAAATTAAATTCCATCACTAATGGGATTTTAATGCTAATGACGCGACCACTTCGACGTAGGTCACGCGGATGATTCTCGAAGGTTCCATACTATCCACTTTAAAAATCCTTTCAACCCGATTGTCTAATGAGTATTCCCACTAATGCGGGTGCGAGATGCAGCATCTTTTTTTCGTTCTCTGATTAGATGGATGATAGGTGAACAGGTAGATCCAGTTACAGAACAACACCCGGAAACACTATGCTCCAAATCTCTGTTAAACCAAAATGACAAGTGCACCAACCCGTGGCGCAGTTCAATGACTTGCATTCACCTCTAACCGAACAGCACAGCGAAACTCCGCATGGCGTTCGATGGCGTCTATGGCGCGCAACGATCCGCAGAGAGCAATCGCACTTAACATCGCTGCAAGATCATTAATTTGTAAATCGTGATTCCCGGCACAGCTAGCTACTAACTGTGTTACCATTTTGGGCAGGAGGGCAATCAGCACATACATTGCCCGCAGAGGTGGCGATAGATATCTTTGCCGAGTATTGTCACGTTCTGCCAATTGAAGGATCAATTTAACCGCTCCTCCGGCGACTATCACACATGAGCAGCACTATATGTTATTAAATGTGTCACACCACACACACGGAAAGATTGTGGGCCCCATTAGGCTCGTTACGGATGCTTAAAATGCAAGAAACGAAGCATTGCGATGCGAACCAGATACGGATACGTAATTCCTTTCAAAATATTGAAAGATATCGAACAAGTACTTGTCCTGCGATGTCACTTGCGATGCACGCCTGACAACCAAATTAGCATACGGCAGCATGGCAAGCCCGGCGAACAGGTATTATGTTAAAGAGAGGCGCTGCGACGCCGCGTATGTACATATAAGTGAACGACAGCAAGCGTTCAGCAATCTGTGATTCTGAACAGCGAATCCTTTCGATTTTGGGCTTGAGAATCTGAATGGAAGTGGAAAGATCGATCGTTTGCCCGGCAACGTGTCACTTGTGAGCAGCGCGCGGCGGCGACGAAGCACTGCGCCTACGGAAACATGGGTTCGGAGTGATTTGAATAAAAGTCAGGCTGCTGCGGGATGCGATTTCCTGTCCACTTGACAGTGGCTGTGTGTGTACGAGAACAAGGCAGTAACGTATTTGCAAATGACAGAATTGCATCAATTGAATTTAAATTAGATTTCCTATAGTCGCCAACCGAACCCGTGTATCTGCGAGATGCGCAGGAATAATGAACAAAAGTATTGAATGCGGCTGAAAGGAATTTACTACCATCGACAGGAAGATGTCGTCCCTACCTTAGACTAGTTTCGTTTTTACTACTTTTTCCTTGTGGTCAAAGTCGTTGGGACCTGTCTAATTAAATCATTTCGACATTCCATTATGACTGCTGTTATGCAGTTGTATGGCTATCCCGACTGGGGATTTAATTAAAGCGAGTGCATTCGCGTAGTATGTAATGGGCTTTCTCACAAACAGCTTCTACTCTTTAACTTTGCTAGTACAAATATGTCCAATTCGATAATTTTACGGAAGAAAAGAATGCCCAATGTGTCACATGCAGTGACCTCTTTGATTCAAATGGATCATGGGTAAGTGCAACGGTTGGGTGCCCTCTAAATGATCATTTTATTCCCAAAAAAACATTTCAAGTCCAACACTCGAATCGCTTAATGGACTTCGTATTGATTTCTTGCGATAGATTGTAGAAAATTATAGTAGGTACTTAGTGGTAAAGGGTAATTTTAACTGAAATGTGTACTTATGGTGAGGTATACCTGTCAACCAACGGACAGGGACTACACAGTACACATCCCGGTGGTCTTTGGTGAAATTGAACAACTTTTCAAGACTGAAGCCAAGAAAAAGTTGGAACAGCCGAGGACATTTTTCTAACTTTGATAAGCATAGGATTCAGTTCTCAAGAAAACTATACTTCTGGAGAAGACTTACCATTCAAGCTATGCCAGGCGGAACACATGAATACCGTATTCATCGAGTGATTTAATTATCGCAAAGCTGTAAATGATCTATTTCAAAAAGTCTGCTCAACAATATCAGTATTCATATTCCCTAAAAAGTCCTAAACACCTAGCTTATTATTTTAGAAGTTCAAATGGTTAAATGCCAAAAATGTTTTATTTTTTGAAGCGAATATAGCTTTTTTACGGACGGTCGGTGGGTCACGCACATAAATTATTCAAAAAGATGGGGAGTAAACCGAAAAAAATCGTCACCGTAGCGTTAACTTCCCCCTCCATGGCGCACTTGGAAGATGAAAACTCTAGAACGGCTCCACCGACTTGGATGATTTTTGTTTTGTGTTGTTCGTCTTGATTCAGGGATGGTTTAGGAAAAAAGAAAAGTCGAAAAATTCTTAATATATGTGTGTAGAGAGCGAAAGAGGAACAGAGAGAGTAATCTAAACTAACTGGCACTATGAAAAATTAAAATGAATTTTAAATAGGCCGCCACGTAACACGGGCCAATACTTTACGTCCAATGATTCGCTTCTTTCGGCCGTCCCACGACAGCTCGATTTTTTTTTAATAGCGAACTTAACACATATTTATGAAAAATTAGGAATGCAGAATGGTTGTAGGAAAATACTAGTACATTTTGAGCAAAATTTCAACAGATATTTAAGAAAAATGTATACATGAAGTCGATTTTATTAATATCGAAATACATAACCATATATATTACCTTAATAAATGTTTGAAATTTATGTATAACATCGCGTGTAATACTCGTAGTTTCATTAACCAAACACATTAAATTGTTCGCTTTTTAACAATTTATAAAAAATAACATAACTTACCAATGGCATTCAGTAAAAATGTGGTAGGTATTCCCGAGCACTATCACACAGTGATCCCAGATTGGGGGAAAGTCGGCAATTTTGTCGACTTAACAAAGAAGGAAAAAAGGGGAAGGGATTTTTTGGGGGCAACATTTTTTCTAGTTTACAGCACTAGGTATATCATGTCCAATTTAGAGCCACATCTGGCCAACTTATGTGCTGTTTAACCTGCCCTTCAGATCCCTGGTAACGTTGGTTGACTTTAGCAAAAGTATGTCAACATGTATAATAGTGAAAATATCTTTCCTCTTAATTTTGTTTGAAACGTGACAAAGTCTAGCTTAGAGTTTCAGCTTAACAAACTCGATATATATCTCACTTCTCTCAGAAATATTTGGTCAAAAATCGATGACAAGCTTACCGCGTGAAGTTCGTTCCAAACAATATTACCTATTGATTTCTAGAAATCAATCAAAAGATGCAAATAAAATTTCGGTCACATGGGCTTTTTAGATCGCTTTAACCGCAGGTAGCTATTTTGACTGATTTTTATAAATCGACCTTGAACATCCTACAAGCCTGCGGCTATGATGATGATGATGACCATCAGATAGAGTAAAATCCATTCAAACTTGGTCGTGTATATCTTCTTTTTTGCTTGTTTCTTCATCTGTCTACCGATAGATTTATAGCCTGCTCATCAATCACCCTAACATGACGCAATCCCACAAGAAGAACCTACAAATCAAATTATTGCCCGCATCTCTTGGCTGCGCCAATTAATCGTAAGCCTCATAGTGCCAGCACAACCACCCCGCCCATTCAGTTAAACAGAGGCCTGTCTGCATGACAGTATTATTTACAAACTAAGTGAATTCTATTAACTTATGGCGGTAATAGCAGCGGAACACGTGATTAAGGAAATAATTTAATAATTGTTATACAACAATCGTGCAATTGCCATGAAAACGTTCTCACTTACAATCGATCTCGGCGTATATGGTTCTGCCACACAAGACGCTTCCCGAGCGCCCATGTGTTTCGATTTGAGAACGAAACAAGAGTGTGCATCTGACTGTGGCACTGCTTCGGCATCTGCATGCAACAACGGCTATACACTTTGTGGCAAAATTATGTTGCAACTCTCCCAAGTCTTCACGACCGACGTGCGGTAGTTGGTGGACCGTAGACGATCACACACGAATCGCTGCCTTAATTAGACAATTCCTTAGCGATATAGACGTTAAGTACATGGGCGTGATGATGCGATGCTGACATCACCTCAGCCAGCCATAGCTGGCGACAAACATCCCGTACCTAGTGCGAAACTCACGAACTACTGCTCCAACCC
Source organism: Cheilosia vernalis (assembly GCA_949126925.1). Taxonomy (NCBI): domain Eukaryota; kingdom Metazoa; phylum Arthropoda; class Insecta; order Diptera; family Syrphidae; genus Cheilosia; species Cheilosia vernalis. The sequence goes on along the minus strand of OX421361.1, from coordinate 44,470,554 downwards.
CGCAGACCGGACTCAAATGTTGCATCGAGGTAATTAAAAGATGTAGGTACGTGCATAATATAATGCAAGCACATTTCACATATCTGTCACAACAAGACGTCCGCCATAGTGGACAAAGTAGACAGATCTGACAGCGCACAATGTTATGACCAATGCTATCCTGCGCTTTCGGACAAAGGAACAGCAGCAGCAGAAGCCCACGCGACAAAAAACTATACGGAATCCACCTGTGCTCATGGAGCATCGTTAAACAATTTCGTGTTCACTATCGCAGTTGGCATAACAAAAAAGGAAGCGAACCACAGCAGAAGGAGCACAAAAGCAAATTTCTCTCTGTGTGTGAGTTGGAAAAAAAAAAACAGTAGTCATTGCAAGGGACTACTGGGCAATTGGACTTCTGCCAGAAGGCCGCCACGCTATGACGGCAGAGCGGCGACGACGACGACATTGACCAGCAGCATTCTGCAAAAATGTCAGAACAGGAAAAACCTTTTAAGCCTCCACGCTCCACGCTCCACACAACACAATCGCATAAGAGGGAATAGAGACAGAGGCCGCAGAGGGAGAGAAATTAAAAACCCTTCGGCCGCAGATTTATGGAGTGGAAAATGATTAATGAACGGCATACAATTCGCATTACACGAAGGAGCGTTTAGCCTGATGTGTGTAACTGCCACCGCCTTAATTACAGCTCATGTAACCCACAGTAATATCTTCGGCACTTGTTTCAATTGCACGGGACGCTATCTGTTTGAGTACTGTCTTCGGAAGCATTTCACATTTTGTGTGCGTCTTTGGATTGGCATAGTGGCAGCATTTGATGAGGCAAATGCCGATTTGTGCTCGCCATCGCCATCTAGTTGACAGTATTTGCAGGCGTAGATCAAGATAAGCGCTGCATCTCAGCGCTATGATTGACGTTGCGCAAGATTGCGCTAAAGATCCTCGAATGAGTAGACATATGCAAAGGGTGTTCGATTGCGGTTCTTTGATGCTGTCGAAGTAGATGCAAAGTCCCATTTATGTGACCTGACAGATGGCATTGGTTCTGTTAGTTTTGTCATTCTGACAGTAAGTTTTCTCGAGAAAGGAGAACGACTTAAGGAGAGAAATTTTCAGGTGTGAGGAACTCGCAAGTAGACGTAAGGAACGATCTGGGGCCCTATTACGTAAAACGATTTTCGTTGAAACGAAATCGTTTTCGTGTAAACGCGATTGCGTAAAACGAGAATCGTTTAAGATTCAACGATACTCGTTTTTTCAACGACTGACATTTAGCAGTCGTATGGCTTTTTTCGTTTTCGTTCAGCTGTTATAAATATTATTGCGTGGAAATGGATGTGCTCATTAGCTTTATGGAAAGCAACCCACTAAAAATTATTTGCCCAACAGCCAAGCTAAGGCGAAGTCTAAAATACTTTCTTTACTCTCCACTATCCAAAAAAAAGTCGCAATGGAAGAACAGTTTTACAATAAACTTGAAAAATAGTAACAAAAAGTTGTTTAGAAACTAAATTTTTGACATTTCACAAAGGTGTGAAGTTGGTTGCGCTACAAAAAAAGAATGTATTTTCGGTTTCAGTTGGCAACATCTTTCTAACAGCTTTATCGTTTTACATAATCGGTCTTTGTTGTGACTATCGTTTTCTTTATTATCGTTTATTTGCCGCTCGTTTCCTATTACATAATAGGGCCCCTGAATATTGACATTCTGCAAGAGAATAAGTTTTGTCTTTAAAATAAAGAAAAAATAAGTAAATAGCTAGCGCAAAAGGGTCCTAAAGGTTTTCTAGACGAAGTAGTAAATAGACCTTCAGCAACATAAACTATGCACCTACCCAAATCCTCCCGCTAATAGTTTTTAAAATGAAGTTCTCCCTTAAATTTTCTTTTTTTGAATACATGCTTGGGGCGAATAAAAGGGGCCTACCCTTCTTGTTTCCGAGTCGAAATGGCTGAATTGAAAAGCCCTTCATGACGAGTTAAACAAGATCTTAGCCAGGAGATCGGTTTTGGGAGCAGAGAAAATTGAACATTATGGAAACACCAGTCAGTTTGTACGTGGTGATTATCAGATATAGGACCGTCCAAGGAAATTTAAATTGAACAGCCAGAAAGGTGGTTTTTAATTTCTTAAACAGTTTTTACAGGGAAGCTCCTAATGCCAAAATCTACCAAATGTCTACATCTCACTCGAACGCGTCTGTAACAAAAAGTACGACGCCATTTTGAGATTTGTTTATTGATATTGTTCTTTTCTATAATTTCCGACATTTCAGTTTGAACAGCCAAATAAAATAAATTCATCGCCCAAGTCGTAAGCAGTGTTTCCAGATGAAAAATTGTAAAATCTTGATTTTTAAAAATAGAAAATCATTTTTTCACTTTTTTTTTTTTCAAAATGGATTGAAATATAACTTGATTTAAAAAAAAAAATTATATATATTTTTCGACAAAATTACGTTACTATATGCTTAAATCATTATCGATAAACAAAAGTATTACCTACTCATAAATGAATGCTATTGCTTTTTGATATATTAATCACATTTATTTATGACTTTCATTGCTTATAACGGGTGATTTTTTAGCTGGTTTGGTTTTGGCAACACTGGTTTTGACAGCTGACGTGTGTTTAGTACCTCGTGTCACTGTCAAACAGCTTCAGTTTGGTTTGCAATTTAACCATGGATCGTCTTACAAATGAACAACGCTTGCAAATTATTGAATTTTACTATCAAAATTCGTGCTCGGTTCGAAATGTTCATTTTCGCTTTTTTATCGAAAAATTGTGTTCAGCGATGAGGCTCATTTTTGGTTGAAAGGGTACGTAAATAAGCAAAATTGCCGCATTTGGAGTGAAGATCAGCCAGAAGCATTGGGCCGGCGGCATTATTGGGCCATATTTCTTCAAAGATGATGCGAATCGCAGCGTTACTGTCAATGGTGAACGCTACCGAGCGATGATAACAAACTTTTTTTTGCCCGAAATTGAAGTTCTTGACTTGCATGATATGTGGTTTCAACAAGACGGTGCCACATGCCACACAGCACGCGAAACAATGGCGCAATTGCGAGGCGAGTTTGGTGAACAGTTAATTTCACGTTTCGGGCCGGTCAATTGGCCGCCTAGATCGTGCGATTTGACACCATTAGATTATTTTTTGTGGGGGTATGTCAAGGCTAATGTGTATTGGGACAAGCCCGCTTCGATTGACGCACTGGAAGCCAACATCCACGCATTCATTCGTGAGATACCGGCCGATATGTGTGAAAGAGTATGCCAAAATTGGACTCAGCGGATGGGCTACCTGAGACGCAGCCGCGGTCAACATTTGCATGAAATTATCTTTAAACATTAAATTGCAAGGTTCAAACTATCGATTCAAATAAATATTTCATTCATTTTTTCGAATTTTTTGTGTTTTTGTTTTTTTAAAAAGTTCTAAACCTCTTAAAAAATCACCCGTTACCTATCAAGATCTTAAGAATGCGCTTCATTAAAGCTCAACAAATCCTTTGTAAAGATTAAAGTTTCAACTGTTTCAGTACACAAGCGATTACGAACTTTTGTTTTATTTAAACTTATAACAGTAGAAAAATCGTTTCAACATTGGCAGAGGAATGTAGAAGCGATAAAATATTGAAAACAAAATCTTTTAAGAGTGAGTTTCTGCATGCTGTTTTTGCTCATAAAACATATTAGCATATTGTAAAAGCGGTGTGCATTCACAATGCTCTTTTTTTGGCATTTTGGAAATCAGCCAATATTATTCTTCCGCTGAACTTGATTCTTGAAAATTCAAAAACGAGTAGGTAATTGTTATCAAAAATAAAAGTAGTTAATGCAAGAACTTTTACATAGTTCACAATTTTTGAAAAATTCATTATTCGTTGCTTAACTTCTTTTTTTTCTGAGCGTAGTGGGTGGACAGTGTTCTCATATCGTGGGAATTTTTTCTTCTTATAAAATTCCAGGGAAAATAGTACCTAAGTCTTATATAAAGAAGAAAAAACAATTTAAATAGAATAAGTTTTTATTAAAGGAAAATATGTATAAACTTATCCAACTGTTTTTTTTTTTTTAATAAATCCAATATTTTTAGAGATTGTGGTAACATCGGTAAAAATCGGAGTTGAATGAAAAAAAATAATACTACTTTTTACTTAATACTAGTACCTACCTGACTAGATACTTATAACATTTTCAAAAACTATTTCTAGAGAAGCGTCTTGCAACATATAACTCGCTCGTGGTTGAGGAAGTGCTAACAGATCAGGCGGCACATATGGCGTTGCTTGGAGGCATAGTTGTTGGAGCTCGTAAAGACTATCTTTTTCTGCTTGAACCTTTCTATAAATGTGGGGATTTTAGAGCATAAATTTCCCATTATTAAATACCTAATTGATATGAACTGTCATTAGACGTTCACTGCTGAAATCTCAAGGCTGCAGACTTGCTTTGCTTAGGTAAGTCCAAAAAATGAGCGCTGTTTCTGCTTTTCATGTCAATCATCGTTAGACATGTCCAGATTTTTTTTTCCTCTTTGTTCTGTCAAACCCATCACACTACTTCTTGTAGTTATCATCAGCGTTGTCGCTGAAAATTTCAAAAAGGGCCCGAGCCGAAAAAAGGGGCCACCACATAAAATACTAATAAAATAATAAAAAAGAGAAAGCAAACCATTTAATTTTAAGAAGAAACAAATTTATTCACACGAAACAATTCTTTTCATATGTTTGCATTCTTTTTCGTTCAATAAAGAATAACATCTTGCTTACTGAAAAGGGGCCATTTTGATAACTTTTCAAAAACTGGGTATCATGTGCATATATTATATAATATTTTACCGCTCAAAAGGACCTCTGCTCATTATTCAGTTGAAGTTGTCCTGGGGCCGAACGATAACCTGGCCAGCTTTTTACAAATACTGCAACTAAATTGGTCAACTATATTTAGAAAGATTTCTGCCAAAATATTCCAATTTATTCGTCAAAGGAAATTCCACCGTTTGTCATTGTGTCGGCTGACAGTTAATTCACCGGCAAATTTTGCACAAAATCAAAAAAAAAAAAACTAAACAGAATCCAATGCAAGAGAGTAATCTTTTAATTAACAAAAAACACAATTTCCGAGAAGAGCCAGAAAAAAAGAAAAACAACCGATTTCTCGCAGAGATAATTTCACACAAAGGTCGACAATGTGTGCTGGAGAGTGTACATCTTGGGGTAGACAGAATCACAAACTACACACAGAGGATTGAGTCCATCGTCCATGCATGCAAAGGTCCGGAGGTCTCCTCTTGGAGCCACGCAACCACACACACTACCCAAACGATAATATAATTCGCCTTGCAAGGTATATTGAATTAAAGTGTCTCGGGGGCCTTACCACATGACATATAAATTGGGAAAAATGTAAACGAAACTCTGTTCACGTTTTCGGTGTTAAATTTGTAGGTCTTAATTGTAGGCTTGCGATGCTAATGCCGCCCGTTTATATTGGCTCAAAAATGATTTGCTAATATCCACACGTTGTTGTTGCGTAATGGGACGGGGCTGCAACACACTCCGTTCTGAGTCGGGTCCATTTGGGTAACTTTGAGATTTACATTTTTAGCCAGAGGGCGTGCTTGCACACTCTCAAAGGCTAAAAGGCGGCCTTCTATGATCTGTTTTTACGAGATGTTATGGGGATAATGTTGGGTGTTAAGTGCGCGCACGAGTGCAGTGCTGTTGTACGCGTCAAATGGTTGGTTTTTGTGATGGATTTTATGGACAATTATTATCACTTTGCAAAATTAAATAAACGGCTTAAATAGTGCTGTAGAGTTTTTTTTTTTAATAAAAATGGGTTATTAAAGTTGCCACTGACACGATTTGGATATATCCGACTTCTTTCAGTTACCTGGTTACGGTACTTTGCTCTTTAATGAAGTTGCTGTATAGTAACCACTGCTTGTAAGCGTTTTGGGCAGATGAATGAACAAGGATAGACTTTCACTTACTCAAGACCTAGCTGCTTCTCAGAGAATTTGTTTTTTGCCTAGGTCCCTTTGAAATTGTCTGATTTCAGAACACTTTTGCGAATTTGGATCATAATTCAAATCTATACCAACCTATCTCCCGTAATATACAAAATTTCGTTTGTTTTGTTTGAGGTGGTGCCACTTTTCTTTCTCATATCACGCTGACGTTGTCGCGAACTACTCCTACGCCCTTTCAAGAAAAAGTTCCTCTCTCGGATATTGGTTTAGGTGTTCGCGAAAGGTTGAACAGCACAAGAAACTTTGAAAAATTTGTGTTCTTCTAGGGATCGAACCATGAAGTATTTTTAAGATGAAGTGATTCCGGAAGAAAATTTCTTCGTATGATATTCGGTTCCGTTTTGAGTTTTAGACAATTTTTTTAATGCGATTCAACGACTAGTTGTACAGTCACATCGATCTAGGCGAAAAATCTGCATTGAGTTCTTAAGATGGCTAGGGCTAAATATTCAGATGAAACATCAGACGTCTTTCATTTTAACCCACCAATTTGAAGTGCGAAGCTGGAGGCAGTCAGCCATGGGACCAATCTATATATATATAAAAATGGTGTGAAAAATGTATAGTAATTCATCAATTGAGAACGGCTGGACCGAATTGGCAAACATTTTTTTTCAGTTGTTTGTATAATTGTCAAAACAAAACTTTGGGAAAACACTCCCGAAAAGTTGGGAAAAAAAAATAATTTTAACGCCTAGCAAAGCAGGCGGAGGTCCGCTAGTTTTGTATAAAAAATCAATAAGAGGTGGAAAGAACTTACGACCTGTGAAGTAGTGGGCAGAATATAACAGTGGGCGGATCAAAAAGCTTCTACTAGATGTAGGTCGAATTCAGTCCGAACTGAAGCGCTGCCTTTGAATGTAAGTACCTAAAGTCGGACCCGGATAAAGACACATCGCTTAATAGCAAAATCTGTTTATCACACTTATTAGAAGTTGTCGTTGGTGTCCATTTGTCACAATCCGTTTAAAGTCACATTATTTTCTTGTACATTTGATGTGACATTATGTGGTTCTCACCTTATCACATGTCCAGTCGTATGTTTTATTCGTAATCCTGCCTGTCTTTTCTATAGACTGACTACATGGCGTTGCCAATTAAGACACCCTTTCGGCAGCAAACGCGCTTCGAATTTACCTCTATGTGGAAACAGCCTTTAGGCTCCAGTTTATTTATTTTTTTTTTTTTTTTTTTCAAAGTGAAATTCCCCATGAAAAACGAAACGTGTGCCTTCAACACCACCTGTTGAGAATTTTCGGGCTTTTATTTTTTCCTAAACCATCCCTGATTAAAGACGAATAAAACACAACAAAAATCATTGAAATCGGTTGAGCCGTTCGTGAGTTATAAAGTCACAACGCACTTGCATCAATTTTTTATATATAGATTGCATTTTCCTTACAGACCGAGTCCATCGGTTCCATTTGCAAATGGCTTGCACGAGCTTTCGAACAGAAAACCTGTTGCACAAGACGGTTGGACCGAAAATGGGTTCCCGCGAACTTGTTCGCTAGGGTTTACCATCACCCATCGTGCACAGGCAAGTACTACTTTGATGCAGTCCTCCTATGAAAGTGTGTGCCTAATTGGTGAAAGCTGCCCCCCAAAACTTTCGTCTTCTAAAAAGCATTTCCATATATTCCCCACTCGGCAGAACCAATTTTTCATAATTCGTCTGCTTTGATCGATTAGGAACCATTTGTATCGCCTACTCCAATCAGTGGAAACCCATTATGTTGTGCTCATTAGGCCACAATAAAAACACAGTAATCTAAAATTAGTCCGGCACACATATGCCATTCAATGGAATACATGTGGAAGCAGCACTCACTGGTTCCTTTTACTTCTGCTTTGAGTTTGAGTATAGGTACTGCTATCATCGCCCCACTGGCACTGATGCAGATACGACATCAGTTCTCACCTTCGTGGCTCTTGCTGTGAATAGTTTGTGTGAGAGCGTGAACTGGAAACTAACCCAAAAAAAAGAAGGTTGAAAACAAATTCCTATACCCAAAGAGTGACCACTTAGCCCGGCCAACATTAATCTCAATGCTGCAGTATAAATCCTTCACAGATCACATGAGACTCAGCATCGGTAGGCCAATGTGGTTTAACTTTCAGCTTCGGACATTCATCTTGCGCGCGTCCATTCACTTTGTTGGCTCTCGGTTTAACGATGTCCGTCTACTATAGTACAAAAAAAAAAACACATGTACGTGCATCTGGGCAAAAGGAAACGAAGGAAAACAAGACAACAATTGTATGTACGTATGTTAAAAGCACCTGAAAATATCTGAGAAGATTTAAATCGGATAGTGGCAGCACAACAAGTGGAAGCAAAAACCTCTCGTGTCGTTCATAGGCATTCTGGAGGAGATTTAGCACTTGCAGCAAGGCATTATCAAACTTGCCAAACACACAAGTGTGTAGGGCATTTGTGTTTCTTTGTATAGGACCAGGAGTGTATCGTCTTGAAGATTGAACTCTTGGTTGTGAAGGCATCACATGGAAGGGCTAAATCGGTTCATGTGAGTTCGGTTCTCCGATTCACATTTGGAGCTGCTGATATTTGGGCTACCGTATCTACCTATTGGCAGTTTGAAGACCTATTACATGACTTATGGGCGTATTTTCATATCTGCTATGCACACGGATATCTGCTCCTGGCGTGTATACGTGTGGGTTTAAATTACAAGTGCGTGCTGTGGTCAACAGCATTTAATACCGGGCTGGGAGCGTGCAGTCGAATCCTGCGTCTAATAAATCATTCTGTCGTTATACGTACGGCCAGCATGTCTTAGATAAGAAATTATCGGAAGCTGGTCAATGCTGATCAGGTAGTACGAAGATTTTTAAAACTGGGGAGGGGAACGTTAACGAACCTTTGAACATGAAGACAGTCAATAAAAATGTGTACGAAAAAAACATTGTCATTTTCACGTATATCCTAGATAGCTGAAAGGTTGTCAGAAATAAATATTTTGTTGACGAAAATCGGACCAAAGGACAAGCTTCATGAACTTTTGCAAGTTATATCTTGGAGATGACTTTGTCACGATCAGACTCAGACTATTACAAATTTAATCAGAAAATATTAAACAAAGCTAGCACTGCGATTTTACTTTTTATTAAGTTTTCATTATTTAATCCAATATAAAATTAAATGACAAAATTGTATGCCCGCGAAAATCTGACGAGCCGTTGAGCCGATTCACAAAGCTCCTTTTGTTAAAAAGTATGTTCAGGTTTTAGGCAATTTATGTTTCAATAAAAATAATTTTATTATATTATTTGTTAAATTATTTATTTGTTAATTTATTTATTTGTGAATTTATTCGTAAAATTATTGATTTGTTAAATTATCTATTTCATAAATTTTAAATAACATTTTCCAGTCTTTCTTATTTTATTTATTTATATTTTTTTTTTTCCTCTTAAATTGTGGGTTTTTTCGTTGTATCCCTCAAAAGTAGGCGCAGTGGTTAGTGTGTTGGACTACTAAGCGAGGGGTTCAGGTTCGAATCCCGCAAAAAAACCCAATCTCCAACTCAGGGTTTTTTCACTGCGCCACCTCTCGCGAACGTCTGACAAACGTCCGAGAGTATAACTGTCATGAAAGAGCTTCTCAATTAGCCGTTTGGAATCGGCATAAAATTGTAGATCCCTTCCATTCGTTCCAAAAATGAAAACTCACACAAAACGAATGGTTGCGAGAAGCTAGGCCTAGGGTCCCTACGGACCTGTTGCGCCAAAAATTATATTATATTATTATCGCTCAAAAGCAAAAATTGTATTTATAATACAGAAATAAATTAAGCCATTAAATAATGTTTCAGTAGAAAGATACCCTAAGTGTTCATATATCTGTATTGTAAATTGTGCGGCAACATAAGCTGATGTAATTGATAAACGAAATAAATATCTATCTATCTAATAATACAGTATTTTTCATTTAATAAAACTAACAGTATGCGTAATGTAATCATTTACTGGTGTTTAGGTTCCCCTGGGTTAAATTTCATCGGTCAATTTGAATTTCGTCAACAAGCGCTGTCGAAACAGGGAATTGTTCGAGAAATTCGCTGATCATTTCAGAGTTTCTTTTCATCCTCTTAGCTGTTCACTGGTGTTGACCATGTCGTCTAAGAATAGTCTGTCCGCACTGTGTTGCTAAGCTTGAAGAATTTTGGTAGCCGTTTCAGAGTCGCTTCTCTTCCTCTTGGCTCGCTTGTCTTTGGTGTTAACCATGTCACTTTGCTTGAATATGCTTGGCACCTGAAGAGGTGAAGTCATACTTGGGAATCGTTTCAAAAAGTCCGTGATCGATTCGGAGCCCCTTTTCATCCTCTTTGCTCGTTGTTCACTATGGTGTCGACCAAGTCTCTTAAAAACTCCGTCCACTGTGTTGCTAAGCTCGGCACTTGAAGAGGTATAGTCGTAACGGGGAATCGCTCCAGAAATTCTGTGAGTGGCTCAGAGTTAGTCTTCCTTTTACCGCGTTGTTCCCTGGTGTTGACCACGTCATTTGAAAAGTTCATCCACTGTGTCGATAAGCTCGTCACCCGAAGAATGATTGATGAAACACTTGCGTCCTTGAACACCGTCTCGGTTTCGTCGAATTTAGTGGGATGCATTTTGCTGTTGTTACTTTCGCTTAATGAATTGAACTGATTAACTGAAACGAATGGATCCTGTTCTTATACTAAAAAGGGACACTTGACAAGTAGATTTGTCAAATAGGGTAAGTAATTAATAAAGAATGCTCAATAAAGGATTAAATGCGACTCTAAAATCTTTTATTTCTCAGGTATAAACAGGTAGTGGGTTAGAAGGGGATGTTTATATTTTTATTATCCCTTTCCGACTTCTACAGGTCAAAAAATTGCGTGGTATTATAACTCTGGCACAATAATAAATTATGTAAGTATGTACTTTTCGTCGAATATTTTATAATGTGAATTTAAGGCTGCTCCACTATTAGACACCAAATATTAATATTTCACCGAAGAGCTTAAAATTAAACAAATTTGTTTGGAGGAAATTGAAGCATAAATCGAGTTCATAATAGCAAACTAAATGAATAGGTAAAATTCGAACACAGCTAGAAAACGAAATTCACCTCAATCAGAATCAGAAATAAAACTGTTTAGCTGTCATATTTTGGAAATTCTTTGAGGGCTTTAAACTGAAAGCCTTCAAAAGGTATACTATTGGTTAAATAATTAAGAGCTCACGATATATTTCTGCACCTATTTTTTGTAGGATCCGGGTAAAGGTCTCGTTTCGTCTGGTATTGCTTCAAGTTTTTATTTGTTCGTGATAATCACTCAGGTTCCAAGAAGAAAGGCTCCTCCACCTGCCAATTTTTTTAAGAAGAATTCATCCTTACTTATGTACGACCGGGCCCATGAATGCTTTGCTATGCGTTTAAATATAATGTTTAAAATGATAATTTTGCTATATGAAAAATTGTGTTTTAAAAACCTCCACGTTTTTATTTCTATTTGCCACATTTAAAAAAAATAAATTTGTAAATCGGTGCAGTAGTACGTAAGTATTTTGCGGACACAATTTTTTTTAGTTTTATACATTATAAAGATTTGATCTCTCCATCATAGACCACCATTGTGACAGGCTTATGCTCTTGTCAAAAACTCTACTTATAGGAGTGCCGTAAGTTCTTCGTCAAAGTTATTCCCTGTTATGGTGTAAGCTCATTTAAATGGAATAACATATCATCGTAGAGCTTAGCTCCCATAGACGACAAGTTAATTTAAAAACCCAAGATTATTCTGGTAAAGCCCACAATTTCAACAATACTGTTCCTTTTCTTTTAAAGCTACATTGGGCGCATAATTTGTTTAAGAACCTCATTTACATTTACTTATGGACTTATGGTAGTCATTTTTACCGAACAAAACTTCAAGGAAAATACTTCAAACATCTTATCATTGGATGACCCAAATCCGCATTTACCGTGAGGATGAGTTGCAAGTGCGATCGACTGTGTTTTTGTAGCATGTACCGCATTTGTTTACATCTTCCCCTGATCACTTGATGCAGTCAGTTTTATTTTGGTACGTCCCGAGATAAAAGAGATAAACAAACAAAAACAACCAAACATTCGTTTAATCTACTACACAAATCCAAAAATAGACGAGGTAGGTACTCGCGGAGTAAGTGCATCTGAATCTGAATTCCGAATCCCCATTAAAACCCAGACCGACCCACCATACGACGGAGTAACTTCAATTCCAGTAGATGTTTATGCTCGTAAACCTTACCCGCTCATGATCAACATCATCATTCATTTGAAATCATTGCATCATCTTCCGAAATCTTGTCTGTCCGAGACCGTACAGATAAAACGAAGAAAGAGTTATATATTTTATCTGGCTGCCATATCGGACGGAACCATTCTTTGTGCACTATCCGCTGTTGTACACACCATCGCATCCAGTAAAACCTGTCCCCATTCCAACTAACTATCTAAGAGAAAGATTCCCAACCCATCAGTGCTAGTGGCATTCCAGTTTCCAGAGCACCTGCACCCGTAACCGTATGCACTGCATAAAACTTAACACCACTCAAGAGCAACGAGAGTCTTCGGTTTGAGTGAAACTGGGAGCGATCCATCACTCACACTCAGTTGAGTGCGAGTTGCTTGGTAAACGCGAAACGATCGTTGGAGTTCTGAATCTGATAGAGGACCAACTAAACTGGAGATCGTAGCGAGTCCCACTCAAAGCGATCTCTCAGTTCGCATTTGACTTCTTGTTGGATAGTCCGTGGAACTTGTGACGGTACATTGAAAACTCGCGTGAGCCGGCAAACTCGGCGCGTTTGCGTTCTCGTCTTGTGCGCGCTTCTGAGGGAGTACAACTCTCCGTCTCCGTGGATTTATGCAGACATCAGCGTCAGCGCTGTCCCGAGGGCGCTGCACAATTTCGCATTATTCTAAATTATTGCCACTCATTATCTGCGGCAAACAATCGCGTTCGAAACTTCTGCGTCGCGTCGTCGTGCATTTCCTCGTTTAATAAATTCTGCGAAGAGTCGTCGCTCGGCCAACTCGTTGCATGTCTGTGGATACTTAAGTTGCCGGCGCACAGGCGGATCCACTTGAAATGTCGACAGGAACGTTTGTCGTTGGTCCGTATAGCAGCCCTCAAGATCAGCCGTGTCCTGGCCATGCCGCTTTCGGTTTTGGGAGGCAACAAAATTAATTTAAATAAATTATATTGAATTGTTAACGAATGCGAATGTGTTGCTCGGGTTACGTTTATTAATTAACGTGCATTACGAATACAAAGTCGTAGGTGTATAGCATCCTTTTGAGAATTTCTACACAATACGTGTGTGTGTGTGTGTGAATCAGTGCGCGATTTCTCAGAGGGATAATTAAGTTTGCCAGTGAATATAGTGAATACGAATTGCCCGTGTGCATAATAGTTGCCATTGCCTTTGGATTACTTTTGGATTACCTGCTACTTGTTGTGGATTATAAAACATCGATAGCTGCCGCCATGGAACAGGAACTAAACAGGTATGTACGAGTACACATAATCACGCGAGGCTATCAAGGGTTCGAGGTGGCTTAATCTAAAACGCGATATGCATAGCATAAGCTGACGCTGACTGCTGACTGAAGCGAGTGCTGACTCGACTGAGGTATATGAAATTTATTGCCATCCTTGAGAGGGCGATCAACCGAACAAGGGGAGATAATCTGGCACCGAACATGTAGCTCATGGTCGGAGAGCGACCATACCACCGCGCCCGTCAATAGGTGGTTCAACCGCTCATGGGCTCCCTCCTCCGTTCCGACTGTTTACTCTGTGCGCATAATGCAAAGTCATAACTGCGAAATAATAATAACCATAACGATAGTAACAATCATAATCATAACATTGTGATGAAGGAGGTACGAAATGTGCAGGTCGTCGGTTTATAAGAATGTTCTTTATGGGACACGTATACCTATACCTACCTATATACGTATGCCCACCTCAAGCTGCTAGCTGCTGGCGATGTCATGGCGGCAGTGATGGGCGCTGGCTGCAGTCTGCAGATTGCCCAAGAGGTTGAGTACGTGGGCTGAGAGATGTCTTCAATTGAACATTGATTTGACGTACAGGAAAAATATATTCTACGTGACTGACCGTTGGAAATATTATGTTTGTGTAGTTTGCACGCCGCAGCGGTGGAGTTTCGGGAAGGCTGGTTGCTGGAAAAGGTGTTTACGGTTTCTAACTTCAATTTTGAATACCAGTCCGAATCGTAAAATGGGCACTTGAATAACTTTACGGTCCTAACTTGACGATTATGAATTATTATTCAGGCGGGAACAGATGCGCTAATGTTGAATTCAAAAAAGTCTCTTTTCTCGGAAGTCGGTTATAGGGATGCCAGTTCTCCGCGGTGCCGTGAAATAACGCCGAACTTTCTGAAAGCGAAATAACACCGAATTTAAATGTTCGGTTTTATTGCACTTTGCTAAAGTGCAATGAAGCCGAGTCGGCCTTATTTCGCTTTGCATTTATAAATTCATTCTTAAACTATTATTTTTTCGAAATTCAATGCCGAATTGTAGAAACATTTGCTTCGGCTTTATTTTACAAACAATGTTCGGCGTTATTTCACTTTGTCGATGTGAAAGCGCAATTACGCCGAGTTTTGCAATTCGGCGTTATTTCACGGCACCGTTCTCCGCGAGTCATCCGGCTTTTTTACTAATCTCCCGAAAATTCAATGAAATATCCCGAATTTCCAATATTTCATATTAATTTTCTGTAAAAACCAAACAACGAACATTTGAAAACGATTTATTACGAAGAAATGTAATCAGTGAATAATACAGGATTTTTTTTTAACTTTCTACTCGCCGAATTTCGTCTTAAGCTTAGTACGCTGCTCGAGCTAAACTAAATTTCATCTGGTCTCCAACTTTTCTCTCCAAACATCAGCTAAGGTCCTAGCTAAATTTTGACATAGAAAGCGCTGTGGGTAAACGTCACAAAAAACAACTGTTCTTTGAAAATATGTAACTTAACTTACTTCAAAAATTCAACAGTCCCTAATTTAAACTATTTCCGATTCTAGGTAGGTACTCCTCGTCGAAGGAATTTATAAAAAAAAACTTATCCTTGCTTACTTCTACCGTTGTCCGCAATATGAAAACGCAACAAAACAAAATAACACAACGATCTGTCAAGATTTAGCCTGAGAAAATGTGCCGCCCCATTAAATGGGCCTACATTTTGACAGATACACTATGTACATTCTAAAACAAAAGTTTGATTGTTTAGCTCGAGTTAAATGGATTCGCTTAAATTCAGCTCAGCTAAATTTTGAAGAGTATTTTTTATGGGAGCGAAAATTTTGTTCGAGAAGCGTATACTAAGCTTTACTGTAAAATTAAAAATTTAAACTGGCAACTAAGTAACAGCAGTAACACAGTTTGACAAGTAAAACTCTATTTATTTTTTCCGCCGCACATGTTTACTCAATATATCTTCTTCATCACTAGACTTGAATAACATTTCGTTTTCGTCTTCACTTTCACTGGAAAGTTCTAAAACTGCTTCTAGATTATTTTTACACATCTTACAATGTCAAAATGTCATTTCTTAAACTTTTTGCAACCGGTCAGGTACTTTTCTTGAAATTGAGAGATTCTATCTTTTGGGATTTGGTATTTTAAATTTTTCTGTGTTGGAAGTACACGAACGATAATTGAAATAATTTTTGTCTATCCCCGTGTCAAATGTTTTTGTGGAATCTTTTGAGAAAGATATAATAAAATCCTACATCTGTACAAAAGCTAGCTTCAAAGCCCGATTCTAGCAAACCTCACTAATACCGCACAAGTTTTTAAGAACCGAAAAGGGCGGGAAACTGCCATTCAAAGACAAACTGCTGGAAAAATGTAATAATTCAATGTTTTTGTTATTTGTTTTTTTTTGAAGAAAACCCTGAAACAAAAAAATAATGAGCTTTTACTGCTTCTCAATCTCCCGATATTTTTCCTGAAACCTTCGGATTTGATGGGAAAGATTTATGGCAACCCCAGTCGGATATGTTAAGCCTATACCTTGCAACGAAAATCGATTCTCACTGAATGTCTAAATTATCTCGTAATTTTTACGACCAAGAAACAGCTATAAATGTTTCATCCCGTGCGTTGAGTCGGACAGGGAGCTATAACCACTTAAACTAGTTTTAGGAGAGCTTGGTTGTAATTTAGACGAGGGTCTTCCTCCTTCCTTTTACGACTTAACTTTGTTGTGCGCGGATCAGTGCCCGAAGCTATTTCGTATTATGTACATTTTGAAGTGATAACTAGAATGGGAGATTCCGTTACCGTAAGTACTGCTTTACTTCTTCTGATGGCCTCACTCTAATTTTGTTCATGGAATGTGGAATGTAAGCGCTGAAAATGAAACCTTCTTTGATGGCTGGTTGGCATGCCTTTCGGGGTCTGCTGTTTGTTTACCCATTTAATTACTTTGAAAAGTAATGAATGCTGGAAGTTTGTTTTAGAATAGAAGAGAATCACTAGAGCAATCGATTTTCGATGAACTTAAGTTAGACCTTTCCCAAGGCCCTGCCTCCATCTGATTCATAGTGACACAAATTCGGCTGCCGTGCAAATATTTGGAGTCGACTTTCCTTGCTTTTGGGACTGACTTCAATAAGTTCTAGTTCGGGATGTAGTCGAATGGCTCCAAAACTAAGTCGTCAAGAGACCCTTGCTGATGTCTTTGTGGAAATCGACAACAATAGACTGCACTACTCGTTTGGCAAGCATGTTTCTGTTCTCAAGCGGAGCTCCATCCAGTCCTAATAATTGACGACTACCTTATTGTTAAGAATGGGTGGACGAGTCAAAGTAGCTTAGCACCTTGCTCAACACTTTTACCTCGTCGGGAATGCCAAAACTCTTTGAATTCGATTGCAAGGCTGATGCCTTCGGATCTTTCTTGTGCCCCAGGTTAAATTGAGATTGAAAGAAAATGAGAACAAAAATAAGCTTTAAGCCTGTCGATATGAGCAACTAAATCAAAGTAGGTAAGGTAAGCACTGAATTCATTTAAAACCAAAGTAACTCGTTTTTATATGACAGAGATATTTGAAAATAATTTTAGTTATTAAAATAGGTACAAGTTTTTCGAAATTAGAACGAAACGAACGCAATAATTGTAGCTAGAATAGAGATTTAGCTTAGCGTAATTTTTGAGTTACTTAATACAATCATGTCATATTTAAATTTAAAATCGAAAAGTTCGGGAAATCGTGAATTCAAACCGTTCAATTTCAATGCAGTACGAATAATTGCCTGACTTTGGAATGAGAAAAGTCCAGTTTATTGAAGACGGAAGATTGAACCTAGCTTTTAAAGAATAAAGTTAGAAACTGCGAATGGAATTTATCTAAGTGAATAATGTACCTTCATAGGTTAGGTATGTATGTTTATATAAAAAAGTATGGAGCAAAGTAAAAAGTATTTCCCACAATATCTTAGATTTTGGAATGCTTCCTTTCGAACGGTACTAATTTTCATCAATATATCAAATAATATTGCTACCAGAGTTATTGTAAAAGAGGCTGTCAATAGTTGTGCTTTCGAAATTTACGTATATACTACGAAATTATAACAAAAAAAAAAACATTGTTTTGTTTAGCTAACGAATTTGCATAGCATAATGGAAAAGGCTGAAGAGCTCTGAAATAATATCAACATAAGGTATGATATCGACTTATTCTTTATATTTTGATGTACATCTCCCTAAGTGAACTGCATCTAAAATCGATCCATTTACACTTATGTGGCATGTTCACAGATTCACAAAGATTTTCTTAATTTTTTACATAAATTTTATGGGAAACCAATACTGGTGATAGTTTCAAGAACTTCCTTTCCAAATGCGATGATACGTTTTTGCAAAAGTCACGGAAAGGAAATCTGATACTGGTTTGCTATTACTCCGAATCTACTTTATGGCGGAAATTTGTTTGCTGGCGGAGGTTAGCTTGGTGTCTTAGTTTTTTTTACCTAAAAGTGTTCGGTACTACATGTCCACATAAGAGCCAAGTACCAATATTTTCTTTTTAAATTCTTGTTCTTCTACCCCGGCAACTCCAGACAACCTGGGTCTCGAAATTTGGTTTCTCTTTCATACAATTGTTTTCGATAATTTGTGGCTTTCCTCTACTTAGGAAATGCTTAACTGACAGTCCTCAACGCTTTTTCGGTAATGTCTAGTCTAGTAAACGATTTACCTATTTTAAACGTGGAATAGCATTTTATGTGTTATCGTATTGTACTTCTAGAATCTAGATCAATCTATATTCTTGTTCAGTTAAAAAAAAAAAAAAAAACTGGTAGACCCTGTGAACTTCGTCCCTCTTAAAATAGATTAATTTATCCTTTTCGAAAGTTGCGCCTCTTTATTAAAAGAATGAAAGTATTATAAAATTAAATTGTATTGCATACTGACGGTTTAATAGATTTTGGGCCGCTAGCAAAAAAAAAAAAAAAACTTGGACGAAGCTTTCAAAAGCAGTGATTATCATATTACAAAAAACCTGGTCTGTCACTTCATATGAGCATAGGCAGAATACTCAGAGACTAGTGTTTCACTGCGTCGCGTCGGCATCAGGTTCCCATACCAAAGTATGCTATAATAGCATCTGCCAGCGAGTAAACTCAAAGACCAAAGTCTGATTAAGACCTTAAAAAGTTTATTAAAATTTCAAGAAAATTCAGACTCGAGCGAAGTCATTGATTCTTTTTTTTTTTATTATTTAGGTAGCTTGTCAATGGATGCAGTTTTTTTGGGAATTTGTAATCCATCTAAATAGTCGATCATATTTAATTCATTTCCTTCCGCATGATTCTTTGAACGGCTATGCTAAAAATGTGCTGATTTTTGACAATTCATATACAAATAAAATAAGTTTCCTTGACGCAACTTGATAGTGATCATGTCACCTAATGCAGCCCCAAACGTTTCGACACCCATTTGATCAAATGCGACCGCAATCAAAGTGCATGCGTGCTTTTAACCAAAACCATATTCAAATCCAATGATAGCCGCACATGAAGTCGGCGCACACAACTCCCACAAGTTGAGGTTAAAGCATGACTCATTGTTGACTCTGTCCAACTATTTGCCATTCTATTGTTGGATCAAAATTTATGCGCAGATTCGAACTTCGGAAAGGAATGATTTTTTTTTCATTTTTTTTTTTTTTTTTTTTCATTTTGTGGTACTTCTCTGTCATAATCAAAACATTATTGTTTTTCACTTGGCGTTTATCTTGTCTGATCTCTAATATGGTATCGCCTTCTACGGGTCTCTACTTTGACCAACCCGAAATACGAAATACGGAATACAATTCCTGTTCGTCGATGAATAATAGATACGAGTAGTTATGGTTATTGGCAGTCGGTTAGACGAACAAGAGACCCCATTCCGGTACAGGCAACTAATTTTGATTTGACTCGGCGAATAAAAAGATACAGCACCAAAAAAAAACCTTGCCCAAAGTGGGTACTGGCACTGGGAACCCATTCGAACGAGATCACTCTGAGGTTGTACATAGTTTTAGTTTCTTGCGTCCGTTCCGTACCCTTGTACGATTCTCTGTAACTGTTGCTGACGTTGTTTGTCTGAAATTGGGCGCAAACGTGTTTTTTTCTACACAAACATCTTATAACATTGACTGGCCGTTCTTTGTCTTTCCGTCTAAAAGGCTACATCTGCACTTCATCAGATAATTGTCAGTCCATTATGGAGTGGTTTTAATGTATTGGAATATGAGGCAACGGAAGCATTCATCAAGATAGTTTGTTCTGTTGTATACCTACATTGGAAATGTATTTTTTTTGTGTACTCGTAGTTACTAATGTTCTTCCTACGTACCTACATTCCATCTGTATCATTGTTCGTTGAAATTTACTGGCACGTTATATCTCTTAACTAATATAAACGGTTGATAATTGTGCTGTGATGTTGATTAGTAGAGGGGAAGTAATTATTGTTATTGTGACTTATTTGTGTGATTGATGTTGTTCCGCATGAGGCTTTACGAGCTGTAAGAGGGGGAAAGATGTTTGTGAAAATAGTGCTACCAAAGTGCTACCCATTCTAGGCAATTGGGTGGTAACTTGTATCATAGGCCGGAGGGTCAATAAGCCTTTTACGTAAGCACAGTTCTTAGCATATACTGCTTTCATTTGGGCGTTTAAGTTGACCGATGTTCCCTTCCACTAGTTCGGTTGTTTCTTTTTGCTGAAGTCGGGAGTAAGTATATGTGTCCATTAGTTCTTCATGCCCAAGCCATCTTAGACAATTGATTCCCACTTTCGAACCACCTCGATGTTGCAGTACAACAACTAGACTACGCAGTTAAATTTCCTTCCCCTAGTCCGGTCTTTCTAAAAGAGCCCGAAAGTCACTCGACGAATTTTACGTTTTAAACCACCAAGGTCTTATAGACCTTGACAAGGCCTCAGTTATCTTGTTAAGGGCAAAAAACCGGTTGGCGAGTGTAATAAATATTCCATGTTTTTTAATGCGATCTCAGTTTTTAGAGTTAAGTTATAGCGTTGCCTAAGTAGATAAATGGCCTTACTAATAATCACTTTCTTCACACTTAATATTTTCCAAATGCAATTTTCTAAGGAAAACTTCGCCTTGTGAGTTCCAAAAATGTTGCCTGCACACGAAAAATGATTTTAAGTACCGCGGAGTGTCTCTTGGTAACTTCAAGGTTGTAGCTGCCTATTATGACGTTCAATCCGGATTGTAAATGTTCTGTGTTCATGTACATTTATAGTTATGCACTCAACATCGAACCATTTTTGTTTTTTCTGTTTTACTATTTGGGGAAGAACAGTGAAAACCTGTTTAGTTGTATCACTATAATGTCAATTCATTCGTGTAGACAATATATTTTTGTACAGACTAATAATAATATGTGGCCTGCTAGTGAAACACCAGTTACA
Organism: Cheilosia vernalis; assembly: GCA_949126925.1. Classification (NCBI taxonomy): domain Eukaryota; kingdom Metazoa; phylum Arthropoda; class Insecta; order Diptera; family Syrphidae; genus Cheilosia; species Cheilosia vernalis. Next base: position 44,449,494 of record OX421361.1, on the reverse strand, counting down.
TACAAGCTGTGCCCAAAAGATTACGCCAACATAAATAACTAAAAAGTGTAACAACCATCTTCACGCAGAAATTTTAACCTTAACCGAGTGGAATTTTTGCTCGGTTAAAAAAAAGTAGGTTAAAATTAACTAAGTCTCTGTAGTTGGTATCAACCATGATACTCTGTTGTTATTTGTTAGTTTGTTATTTACGACCGAGAAAATTTGGAGGGGAAATTGACAAATCGGTTATTTTTAACCGAGTTTCGTTAAACAAGTTGACTCGGTTATTTTTAATCCACTAACTCTGTAAGAGCTATATATGTATTAGCAGTATCACTTGGTAGTTTTTAACCGAAAGTTGGTTGATTTTAAATAAGTGATTTTTCTGCGTGTGGATTCCTCCACAGAATGCTGGAGAAATTCAAATTGTTGCGGAATGTTTTACAATAGTTGTCGCATCGAGAATGTGGTTGTTCAAATTTTAATAATAGATGCAACCAACAAAATTTGAATAAAAAATCGTATGGACATGGAATTATTGCACCATAAATTGCACAATTTCGCACATCTATGGTGAATAAGTTTTTTCTGTTGTTTCACACTTGTTTTTATTTTGCAAATATTATGCAATATCACTTTTGCGTATATTTCAAATTTTTCTAGACAGTTTTACACATTTGCAAAATGGTATTATAGATAGCTCTGGAAGACGTCCTGGAGGCGCTAAATCATCTAAACGATGAAAAGGCTGTAGGATCGGATGAAAAGCCCTCCGAATTTTACAAATATAGAACAGGGGAGCTATGGGATAAACTTACGAAATGTCGTTTCTTGTCTGAAATATATTTAAAAGATAAGTTATTTTTATTTAAAACCCACTTTACTACTGCTTATTCTTGTAGTTTCCAATTTAGTCCGCTCTGAACCACGAGCGCTACCGCTAATGTGGGAACTACTAACACGAAGTTGACTACTAGCAGTCCACATAATAAGTCTACGCCTATTCCACTAATTCCCGAAAATTTGTTTTTGAAAGTATGTAGGTACATCCATATTTTTTATAAGATTTGCTATTTTGTAGATTTCTGCCGTTTTACCCAGTCTTGTAGGTATATAATTACAATTTTGTGGGTGTATTTTAAAAATTTGTGAGGATACTTTACTTTCCACTTTACCAAAAGTTATTAATAGTTGTAATTTATAATCTTTCGATCATTAAAAATGTAATAGTTACAAGTTGACAAAGGAAAAGCAATTAATATAACTAATATAGAGACAACTCTAGACAATGGTTATATATTATTTTTTATGTATAGGTTGTTTTCGTAAGTAGCTACTTTCCACGGTTCCCGGCTTCATATCTTACCTAACGTCTCGGAAGTATTTCCAGTCTTTGCTACATAAAATGCTTTGAGAAGTTTGTGAGTTTAAAACATGTTACCAAATACTTTCCTTTCATTTTTATGTCTTGGCTTAAATTATTGGAAAATTTGTCAAAGGGAATGTGTCTTAGCTTTGTAAAAATAGACGAGCAAATATCTAATTTTTTTTGTTCATTGCCAAAAACTTATCGTCACGACGACGTTCCACAAACTTGTAAAGAAAACACTTGCAGATTACAAGTCACGCACAAATCCGGTGCAATGAAATTTCTTTAGGGCTTTCGATCAACAATTTTGTTGCCAAAGACTTTCTTGTGTTTTATTTAGTTACAAATTTGTAGTTGTAGATTACAATTACAATTTTTTGCTTGTAATTTGGAGTTTTGTAAAATAGGTAAGTTAAAAACTAATTTTCTCGAGTATCATGTTGGAGAAGTTAATTGACAACACCTCACATTATCTAAGTCCTTTTTTGACATCAAAGCTCTTGTTGATGTTGGTAAAAGAGTTCCCCATCACCTTTCGGCATAACCTGACGAGCTTGGTAGGAAACTGTATGAGGCTGTACCTATAGACCCTATCTTAAGACACGCTGTCATAATGCAGATCAATGTGGTCCTCTTGGCTTTTTACAATTTCTGTCAATTGTGGACCTATACTGGGTCTAAAACTGCACTGGTAGATTCGTATCAGTTCGATGACGAACGCCTGACTCATGGATCACTTTAAATGGTCCTATAGATCGGATAAACGGTCACACAAACTACCTTCAGCTAGCTTAAATAACTTGGCGGATGGTATGCAATCAATTTCAGCAATTCAGTGGGCACAATTCTTTGCAAATTGAAAGAGTCGTGAATCGTTGTGCTCTATGAACTTGGCTCATCTTTGCAAATAATTCAAGGAGAACATTTTCTAAAAAAATTTTAAATTTAACTAACAAATAAGTAAAATAATTGTCACAAATTTTCAGAAGCGGTTTGTCCATGTCCATGTCCTCAACTGATACAGAATTACTTTATCTCTCATGATGATGCTACGGTTCTTTAATTATTTTTTTTTTAAGACTTCCGGCATTGAATAGTGCTTCTCAGGCTGTTTTCTTTCTTCCTTGAAGGTATGCAGAAGTTCTAAACCTTTTTGTTGTTCGTGGAGCTTACCTATACTAATCCTTCGCTCTATCTATGTAGCGCCGCATTAAAGGTGGTTATTTTGCTGCATATGAAATCAAACACATCAATTGGCACGTCTCTAAAACCTTCTTGACATCGATGACACTGGCCTTCTGTACAAAATACGGGTCGCTTAGGACTTTTAGATATAGACCAAGATGTACGCGAACGACAGACGTTAAATCTTTCGTGTTGACATATGTCGAAAATTCTAGGTTTTTGATTTTTGTGCTCTAATGGTTTGGGAGAAAATTGACCTTGAGTGCTCCGCCACGTTATTGACGGAGGTTAGCTGTTTCCTTGATGCGTTATTGGCATAAGGCATTCAGTGTCGGAATGTCAAGACTTCTTCTGCTGCTTACGACGAATCTGCACCTGCTGCATCTGCTACATACGCTGCTGCTGATCAGTAAGGTATTCACCACAGTAATGTGTTTTATCATTCGTTTGGAAGGCATAAAGCGCGCTTGTTCAGTCAAGGTTCGTCTTCATGGTGCCTGTTCATGGTGCGAACGTTCTACAGGTGGCCCACCGGTTGTACATCTCTGACAATGTCCCTCGTGACATGAGCCAAATGAACTTTTAAGTAAAAAAGATCAAAGTTCTTTGCATGTTTGTTAAGAAATAGAGATAAAGATGTTAATGCTCCGCCATCTAACTAGAGGATGAATTCAGTTCTAGAGCTGTATATCGACTGCACACCCACATAAGACCGGCACGCTTCTTACACACCATAGTGCAGAGCGAGATACCAACTAATCAATTTCCATTTAAAACCCTAACCTTGCTCAGCCACCTTCGTGAACCATCCGCTGTTCGCCTTCAACCTTCAAATGGAACTGCGCAATTAAATTGAAAATATTGTTATTAAATGTCAGCTGTCAATTCGGTAATACAAATCATACAACAATTGTCTATGCCAACCCACACACAGCACCCCACAGTACCTCTCACAGTCCCAAGTACAAGCCCAAGCAAAGAGAAGACTCTTTTCTTTTTGGAATCCAGGAAATGGTAAGGGTTCCCACTCTGGCATGTTCTTGGCTGCAGCTGCCGTGTGGGACGTTGTCGTGGCTCCAGATTTTACTTTCATGTCTCTCTGCACAGTTCATGGTGCACAGCCGCACATGCAACCACTCACGTACCGGCCAATCTTCATCTCTATTAGAAATTTTCCCGAGGCTGTCATTTAGTGACTAAAGATTTCGTGCAACTCCGCCAACAAGTCGCAGTCTTCTCCCAACCATAGCTCGACGAAACAAACTTGGTTCCTGCTTCTTCCAGCTGGGCATGGGTTAGGTACCTCTTCAAGTAAAACAAAAAAAAAAATCATAATCATTGATTGTTCACTTGGTAGATACTCCCAGAAAGTGCTACTTGTCGTCTTTATTTCTGCCCTCTATGGAACGTGTCCCCTTCATGCATGAACGAACAGCTTGGGCGACACTCGGTGGCGGTGCTGCTGCTCCTCTCGTTGCAGTTCCATTATACACGAACGACGGATTCTTGCGCCAATCCATCCGCAGTATATCTCGTTTTAATCCGCAACTTGGGTGCATTTTTGGATTAATCTTTTTCCCTTCTTCATTTTCGATTGCATTATTTGCTCAACACTTATTGGCTGAAATTGGTCAGTGAACTGGGGATTCTCTCCTCGATCTGGAATATACCTGTTTCGAGGTCTACAAACTACAAATACAAACTACAAGATACATTCTTCACGCGGCCTGCTATCGCATTCATCTCTTGCTGTCAATCGACCGCTTGTCCGTCTTTGGCGCGATGGTTGGCTACAGAGTTTCTGTGGTTTCTGATACGTGGTCAAAATACACATTTTCGGTGACAATTTCAAACTGCCCAGTACGTGGTCAGACGAGATTGTATCTGTAGCCGGTTAATTAAAATTTATATCAATTGATTTAGGATAGTGAAACGTTATGGGACTTTTTTTCATGCCCACTAACATCATATATCGGCCAATGGTTGGACACTGGACAGGTTTGTATATGTAGTCTCTTTTTGCCCAATCGAATTATGTAAATCGGACAACGGTCTTGTGGTCTGTTGTTTTGACAGTTTGATCGAAATATGGACGGTATCATTTCACGGTTTAAACAATGGAGCGCTGGCGTTCTGTTGTGGTCATTTGTTCTGGGTCTTCCTAAAAAAAAAAATCGCGCCATGGGTATTGTAATTAATCCGAGGTAATATTTTCAGAGTTGTCTAGAGACAAATGGCCGCTGGCGGATATTAGTTTCACGATTATATAATGATTGAACAATAAATAATGGCGCATTCACTTTCCGTGGTTATTTATGTATTCAAATTTGAAAGTCTAGCATTCGGGTGGGCTTAGTTTGTTTAGCACCCGCTGATGATCTTTGTTATCGTAAATAACTATTAGTGAGACTACCAATGGGACTAGCAGTTAGGGGATAGGTCACGAGCCACATTGACCGTGAAGTTGAATAACCTGCTGTAGTACGGTGTAGACTTGGACCATAAACCAAACAAGTTTTGCTTGAAAATTATACATTCATGCGTTAACTTCTCAAAGTGGCTCTAAGGTAAATATTTAAAAACGATTGTGCTCAAGACTAAACAGCATAATTTCAAAGATCGACACTCTACAGCTCCTAAGTTTCAAAAACTCACAGTAGCTGTCAGTGTTTTGAAAACAAAAGCACGTGTTGCGGTCTTCAATAAATATTTGATAAGATTTTGTGTCTTTTTGTTGGTGGAAATGTCATTGCTCGACGAACAGACAACTGATTTCAATTACGATCGCCGACTTGTGGCCGAGGTTAGCCCTTCCCTCAGCTAAAGAATAAATTAAGTCTTCCTCCCATATGACTATACGAATTCTATTCAACGAACATTGATGTTTTTTTCACTCTTGAGGCACATCTTTGACCATTAGGAACCTATAATATATCCTCGCAAGCTCTTGTCAATGCATTTCTATGCGATTATATATCTGCACTTCTAGGTAAACTCAACTGGAACTTGCCAGACTTGTCAGACTTGCCGCTTTGTTCTGTAGACATATGTATATGTATATCAAATTTGTTCGTCAATCCTCACTTCCATGTACCTACATCCTACATATTCCTTTACTACCGTCCGTTAATAACCTTTCGCTTGAAGTTGCTTTCAACCTCTTTTGACAAGGTAGAAGCTTCTGCTGCTCATAATTAAGGGCGGGATGCTGGCGGTCTTATAAGGGATCCACTTGGTTCTCTCCAAAATGTGCTTACTTATAGGTATACGTTGAATATTATCAGACCAAAATAACAGTCGTTGAAGAATTTTAGGTATTCGAATCTTTATGTTTGTCTATAGGTTGCTAAAATAATAGCAAAGCCTTTAGTAAAATTTTCTTTCGTACAAACCTTCTCCTGACAATTATACGAACAACTAAAAAAAAATTGAGCCAAATCGGTCCAGCTCTTCTCAATTGATGAATTGCTACACATTTTACACACCATTTGTATATTATCTAGTATTTTCCTAACTACCTAATAAAATAAAAAACCAACCAATCAAACTTTTGATGAACCAGAAAGTTTCATTCGACCCAGTCGTACACCTTACTCTTTCCTAGTGTACAATCTTGCTTGTGCATCGTTGCATCTCTGACTTTGGTTTATTTTCTCCAATGGAATATGGATCTGCTAATGTGTTTGTTTTATTCTTTTTTAAGTTAATAGACTAATTTATACAATTAATAAAACACAACGCATCGATTAATTTGAATTGCATCGAACAATTTTTGGATCTATAAAACCAGCAAGGTATATGATTTGTAAGAGGAGATCGCATCTGCATACGAATCGGGTATAATCGTAAACGGTCATTTTGACAAAATTATAAATAACCACAGTTGTTGTTTCCGCTTAATTTAAATATGGATTGACAGTGTCAGTGTGTGTTCGTACAACCATTTACGGTTGTGAGGAGAGCACTATTTATGTAGAGAAATTTGAGCACCTACTTATGCGGTGGACGAACATGCTGCCATTTAAATTTGGTAAAGGTGTTATTTATGCGTTGATATGTTGCTCTTCATGAGAGCTGTTATATCTGGTCGATAATGACCAACTGGTTTGGTTGTCACTATTTTACCGGGGCTTAAGTGGTAAGTGGCTGCTAAATGTGAATAGTGATATCCCCTCGTTGTTTGTTTAATAGCTTCATCATTTGGTCGGTTTAGTGTGGTTAGTGTTTTAGCTTGATGTGCACAAAAGTTGACTTATATCTGCAGCATAGATATATTAGAATTGTATACATTTGTCGTGGCTAAGCTGAGTTGGGATACTGAGGTTATGATGATTGGGCTCAACTACCCAATTATAATCATTCTTAAAACTTCTCCGCGTGCAGTTAAAGAATACCAAGAACCTATTAGCATTATACAGTCCCCAGCATGCAACTTAATATTCCCTCCCTATGAGTCACCTTCCATTAGTGGTGCTCCACAGCGATCGAATATTTTAACCAAGTTTGGCGTATCACGATCATAAATATGTAATGTAGGAGACGCGGTGATATATACACACAGACACATTATTTATCCAGTTTTGATTGTTTCGCATAAACTTAACTACTTAAGAAACCGGTTTCCTTCTATACCAATTGTACACGCAGTAAAATTCGAGTCGATAAAGCCTGACAATTCGAATAATGTACCAACCGTACATACATAAGTGTCGATTTAAGTTGTTTTAGCCATAGAATGAGTAGTAACTCTTTGAATTTCAATTCTTTGCAAATTTTTACATGAATTTGTAGCCGTCAGTGAGTGAACACATAGTCGTCGTGATTGTTATTTAGAACTGAGCAAATTTGTTGTGCCGTTCCGTTTATGGTATGATTGAGGAAATTAGAACAAGCGTCAATTTGTTGTTAACAGCGATTTTAATGTATGTAGTCAGTTGGCATTCGAATTGATTATTTTATTGTCTTTAGACCTTACGAATGATAATTTTTAGCCTTCGCACTGAATATTTTGTAGATCACAATATGCAATGTTGAATGGAAAATTTCACCAATTTGATTTGGGAAAGTCTAGCATGAACACTTAAAATAATTTATTAGTTTTGCGGTTTGAGTTTATCAATATTTCTTAAGGTGCTATCAGACGGTTTGTGTATACGCAAAATTTTGTGAATAAATTTATGTATTATGCACACAAACCGTCTGAACCACAAATTTGATAGCATCAAATGGGATACACAAACGATTTGTATATCATTTGTGAAAAGCATATACAAATCGAATTTGTGTATAAACTCAAATCGTCTGATCGGGTAGACAAATTAATTTATTCTTATTTGTTTACATTTGTGTATCTCATATCATTTGTATGTTCCGAAAATTGGAGCATACACAAATCATCATGCAAATACACAAATGGTTTGGGAATTCAGTTGAAAAAAAGGTTAAATGGAATTTCCTCTACGAGAACTTCGTAAGTATATTGCATCTACCACTAAACTAATTGATGACGATTAAAACACTACACAGCCTGACCTAATCTCTTCTGTGAATTTGAAAAATATACGTAAAGCGATAAGACGATACCCGCATTTTGTGGAGCTACCATCACGACGTGCTTGCCGTCAATAGCGCCGATGCAGTTGGGAAACTGCCACAGATCATTAAATTGCTGCGCTATAGCTTTCCAACCGACCGCTGTTGTCGGCGTCTGTTGACAAAAAGTGTTAAATGATTATTTGGATTGAGAAAGTAACTTTACACTTCCGGAATAATGGTAGTGATTGTGTTTTGTAGAATGCGAAAAAGACACTCTAGCCATCGGAAATTTTCGCCAGAGGCCAGAAAGCTCAGCGTCAATATCAGTCGCACTGATGCAGGAACAGGAATGCTGGTACGCAGGTACGCATACTGTACGGCGTTACCAATTCAAGCAAATGATCGAACTGAGCGCCAGTCACTCGAACAAAAGTCTGATACAATTGCGGCTCTTCCGCTCGCAATTCTAAAAGTAATTTTGAGCAAAAGCCGTCTATAATTTTTTCTCCAACAAAAAAGCTGCTTGCTCGCCGACGTGTTGTTGGATTTCGTGTTTCTCTTTGGTAATTAGTAAATACGCTGACAACGTAATTGAAGCACTTTTTTTTAACACTTATTTTAACGAGTTGAAATCATGACGGTATATTTATTTATTTATTTTTTAATGTCAAAATCAATGCACGACAATAAAAACCATTTCGATATTTACGAGTACATACACAAACTCCATTTGTGAATAAATGTACAAACCGTCTGAACCACAAATCTGTCTACACGAAATATTTTGTGGATGCCGTATTTGTGTATGGCAATAAGCAAATGAAATTTGTATATTTTTCTCAAAATTCACAAACCGTCTGAACCATAAATGTTTGTAGAATACAAAAATGCCATTAGTGTGCGGATTTGTATAAAATTAGTGTATGCGATAACCAAATGAAATTTATGTATATCTACAAACCGTCTGATAGTACCTTAACTAGCACACGACAAGACTTCGATATTGCAAGATTTTATTACATCTGTTACCTATATATATATTCATTCATAAATTGGAATAAGGAATTTTGGCGAGTTTTTCCATAAGTTTCATATGCAAGCGGTCATCACCTGTTCTTTTCTCGATAAAAATCAGAACTCAATAGTAATATTTATCGACTTTAAGAACGCTTGAACTTAGGGTGTCAAAGTCATGCTAATATAATAAAGCACCTAGTGAAAATAGGTGTACGAGGACAAATATTGAAATGGTTTGAATCAATTTTTGGTCCACGAAAACCATTCTCCAAAAGTAGATATATATTCTACACCTCTATAATATATCAGTTCGAGTTGCAAAAGTTTTTCTTTCATAATTATTGGAAATATAAGGCATTTCAAAATATAACAATTAAATCGAGAGCAGTGCATTTTCGAAGTCGATTTTAACCCTATGAATCCTTAATGTGTATTCGCAATGCCCCAGAATTTGAATATGTCCATCTGGCAGCATGTTGCATGTAACAATTTGTATAATGCATCGCAACAGAAAACTTGAATCTGATACTAAACAAACAGAATGCAGAGCCATCGACAAAAATACGTGTAGGCACCTTTGTCATCTGATTCATAGCTTGACTAGATAAAATTTCCAATTTTCAACAATTTATGTAGCTGGCTCTAAATTTGTACTGCGTAACGTAAGATATTACAGTAGTAACAATTACGAAGATCTAAGGAACTTGTTATAGCCATACGTAAAACAAAACCTTACGAATTTTCTTTTGCCTTTTTTGACCACTTAAACCTGATGGTTGAACTCAATCTTGGTCTTAAAATGTTGCTAATGAATTATTAAGTTAGCTTATCAAAAGAAAAAAATAAACAAATAATCTTTAAATATTCTAGAAAAATAATTTATTCGTTTTATTTTTTCCGATCTGCTTTCATTCCACTGAAATACTTCATTTCTATACTGTTCCATCTGTCAGGATTTTTTCTGATGGAATCCAATCAGGTGGTGGAAAAAGTGTTCTTACAGAATTGTCGCTTTGACCGTCTAAACGGAAAAAAAAAATATATATATTTTCATACTGTTCCTAATTTATCTGTGCATTGATGTCACTAAGGGATTGCCAGACGAAATCAAAATACATAAGAAAAAGTGCTATGTATTTGGAATAATCGGTAAGCTACTTTGGCCCACTTTGTGGAATTTTGCGCTCATGCACTAACTTTGAAGAGCGTTGAGATATTTTCAAGGTCTTTCATAGAGCGGCCTAAAAATTCAAATAGGGTGCTTGAGATGCTATTGAAAATAATCGCTGATGCAAGCCTTTTCTGCCGTTTTTTAAATAATGTGCACTACTGGGTAGCACGAAACTTTCTCCATCAAAAAACAAAATTGATTGTAAAAAACTATAGTTTTCGAAAAAAAAAATACTTTCGGAACCAGCTACAGAGTTCTGTTCCAGGTAGACACTTACTCAATGATCCTGCTCATTCTAGGCGTCATGTGTAGGTAAACTACGTATCCAGGGCCAAGTAAGTTCTCTATATTTTCCAATCCATTCTTTTCAGTTTGGGTTGGGGTCGAAATTCTGGCGAGGTCAATATTATTTTTTCAAAATTCTGACTTACAAAATTCTGCTTTACAAAATTCAGCAAATAAAAAAATACGCAAAAAAAAAATTTATTTAAAACATTATACCTACCAACCGACTTGTTATAGAAGAAGGTAAAAGTAGTTTTGTTATTGGTTTTAAGTTTGCTCCCTTGGTTTAGACAAATATTCTGTTAGTTAGTGAGTGAAAATAAATATAGGTATTTGTAATTAAATAAAATTAATAAAGGAAAATATAAGGTAATTTTTTGTCTGTTTTTTTTTTGTGTGTTCCTGGTCTACCTGTCTTATATGAAATATGTATATTGTAATTTGTATATTGTAATTTGTTGACAAAGTTGAAAAACATTTGTTTTCTTTAAATTTGTAAATTGGTAAAAAAACAGAATTAGCAGGATTTATTTCATTAAAATATTGCCTGACAGAATTTTGAAAAGAAGAATTTTTGGGTTAAAAGGCAGAATTTTGCAAAGCAGAACTATGAAACCAATTTCGACCCGCTCCCTTTCAGTTCATATTCTCAAATAAAATAGAGTAAGTATAAGTATTAGTCACGCGCATGCAATCTTGATGGGCTTGTACACGCGTATAGATACTGGAAGCTCAAATTCTTATAATACCGAGAACACATTTGAAGGGTTTTGCTCCTTTTCCACTTTAACAGGGTCTTAGGCCCTTGGGAAGTTTCCCATATAAAAATCCCCAAGTTGTGTTCAACTTCGAGTGAATAAAATGGGCCTTAGTGTGCTTTTAAAGAGCTGGGTTTGTCGGTGGTTTGATACCACTCTTCGGGAACGACTTCTGTGCCCATGTTCTTTAACTCGTGGTATAACTTTTCCCATATAAAACTTAGGAACCTTTTGTTTCACTTTATGGTGATTTAGTGATTTTTGGCTAATCCACCCAGTAAGGTATATCCGACAGAGAAATGTTCTGTCACTATTTCTTTCCATCTCATCATATCCCAATGGAAAAGCCCGGCAGCTATATACCACTGGCTTACAATTGATGTCTATCGGTAGATGCAAACAAACCACTCAAAAGGACTAACTACACATCACAAAACCAGCTATTCCGTCGCTTGGCAATTTCCCTTAAAAAACGTTATCGTGCAAAATATGCGCGCAGACAGTTTTGCACTGCATATGTATGCAACGCTGGTGCAGTAGGTATAAATGGCTATTTCTATCGTGCTGGCGCAGATTCCTTGTCTGCACGAAACAATCTCGGTCTGTCGGTGCTTCGTGGGTCCTCTGTCGCCAGGAATGCAGCATTGTTTGGCGCAAATTTGTAAACAGAATTCCTTGCAACCGGCTTGAGAGAGCCAAGTGGTGACTAATTTTAGAGATACCCAGTGACTTCTGGCTGTTGCCCCGGCAAAGCAGATAGCACATAGCTTCCGAACGTGTTGTCTTTTAAAAGATAAGGCAAAAAGATACTCAGCCGCAGTTGCTGTACCAAAGGGAGGTGTGAAAGGCCCAGTGGAAACTTGCCAAGCGGCAGTGCTTCTATCATGCTACATGAAGAGGCTGCTTGTTGGGCAGAAGTAAATTGAAATATACGACGTGTGATCTGACTGGCATATGCGCTCTATCAAAATGAAGCTGCGCAGCATTTTGACTTTGTACCTGCAACTCGTTCATACCATTCGCTGCAAAGGTTAAACCTGTTCCGTCCAGAAATAGATCCGCACAAACGGCTTGCGTGAGCAGTGACGCCTTCCAAATTGTTTGCCGGTTGCGTTGGGTTAATTTGTTTGTATTCCAAAGACAGCAAATTTTAAAATAGAAACTCATAAGTCATAACCAACTCCCACAATCGACGCGACGACCGACGACTTCTCGCATCTGGATCGATTAGCTGTCGGATTTGCATCTGCGTATTGACACAGTGTCAATATACCGAAAATAAATCGAATCTCATGAGGCAATCACCTACCTACACCGGGCCGCCTGTCATGTCAATTATACCAGTTACCCAGAGTGTAATTCCTGATCGTGTAGATAGCCATGTAGATTGGGGTAATTTTCTTTCACTTTTTCGAAAGCATTCTTGTTCGTTTGCATGGACGTGCGGATTCTAGGCGCATACATTAGCCGGCGGTACCGCGCAGCAACGCCACGAGGAAGTGAATCGCTTGTTACCCGTTCCTGTGAGCGTGCATGCATTTCAGCTACAATTACATTTGATTTATGCCCTCTAATACACCGTTACCGTGTTTCCATACATGCGGCCATAATACAGCATCAGCATTATATCATGCCCCACGACTATACGATTAGATGATAGATGCTGCCCGATTCACGCGTGGACTCTCGAGTCGGTCGAAGTCTGCTGCAAGCTCTATCTCCCGACACAAACTGGTGTCCTATCTCAAGAGTTCATGTCGCGCTATCGCGCTGTTGTCATGGCGTCGGACAGTTGGAGTAGCAGATTGCAGCCCGGATTATGATTATAACTTCATTCGATTCTCCATTAGCACTCAGTTAAACGGTGCGGCTTAGTCGAACACAACACCGACCGGCGCGACTCATTGCATCCTCGAAGATTATACGTGGCGGGCCGGGCGCCTTGGCTCCGTTTTGTCATCGCTCGCATGGAAAGTGCTTACCACGCCGCGTGTGTAATTATGCGCAAACGCCGGCAGGTATTTAATTAATTGATCGACATTTGTGCTAAACAGAACGCATTTCAAATGATTTATTGCCACCCGATTGTGCGACAACGTCAATTAAAAACTAAGTTCTGAGCTAGTCAGAGGTAAACATGCGTGAAATGAGGTCATGTTTATTTTCGAGTCTCCAAAGACAAATGCAGTTGGCTTGGATACAGCTGAGCTGGAGTGGTTGGCGTGGGTAAGGTGGGCAGCGGATAACTTTGTAGCACTGCGCATTCAAATTGGATACAGTTTAGATTCGTTGACACCCATGAGACGTGTTGTATTCTTAAGTGGTGCCATGTGTTAATTTGTCAACACTGGGTGTAATTTCAACTAAGTACTAGATGGATAGCCAGTGCTAGCTGGTAGCTGGTGCGGTTTGCTGACGTTTTAATTACATTAAGTCCACTTGTGCTGATGCTGAGCCATTAGTAACGTTTTACATAGAGTCCGATCAAACTTCTTCGGCTGCAAAACTGGCCTTCGGTTGAACTAAAAATTAAATAGGTTTTTTTAACTCACTGATTATCGCGTGTTTGAGCGAAAGATGTTATTGGCATTCGATGTGTTTTTAGTTATTTAATTTTAATAAAGAAAATACGTTACAAATGCGAGGTGCGGTCCTTTAGGTGGCTTTGTATAGTTTCAAGATACTGAGTTCAATCAGGGACTGCTAGCAGGAGTACGATATTTCTGAACTCACAACCGACGCAAATTAGGGGTACATACCACAACTACACTATAAGACTTATCAAGCAATTTGGTCCATCAGGAAGTTTGCAAGCTTGACAGACAACTTTTAGACATACATAGTTCCTTCTCAGTGTTGCCATTTTGGAGGTTGTCCCCACGATGTAGCGGTTTTTTGGGTCGACGGGGGGAAATCTGGGGGGAGAATTTGGGGTATTCTGGGTATTCTTTTTAAACTCTGTTTTGTTTGTATTTCGTTATATCCTTTTTGATATAGCCTTAAAATGTGTGTGAAATGCGATTAAATAATTAATAGACTAGAAATGTAAAATGCGTTGACATTTTGTGTTGTATTAATTGGCGCACACTTTTGCATTCGGAAAACCAAACTTGCATGTCAGCATCTCAAATATTTTGACCGTCTGTCTGGCAACGATGCATTTTTCTAGTTTCACAATCTCAATCGGCCGTTTGGAATCGGAATCTACAATTGTAGATCCCTTCCATTCGTTCCAAAAACTAAAAAGTCACACAAAACGAATAGGTTGCGAGAAGCTAGGCCCAGGGTAACTACAGACCTGTAGCGCTAACTATTATTATTATATTGCTATTGGCCTGTCCTAATAATCTATTAAATTTGTACGTGCGTAGTTTTTCGATTCATAATTAACCGAGGGAATTAGCTAGAAAGAGTCCATAAAAAGAGAGTCCCGGCTGAAAAAGAGAGAGAGTTCATAATTCTAAAAAGGTTAATTTCAAATTTGATTGCCGTAAAAATGGAATGTTTCAACCTTTAAGTTTTGAATATCTCATTTGAATTGAAATACAATGTAAAATTAAATGTATGTCTTTCTTTAAAAAGATATTGACGCACAGGTATTAAAAAAAGCTGCATCATCTTAAACATATTCCGCCATACCAATAATCATTTTTAGTGTCCAGACTAAATTTTTCGAACTCACAATGACGAAATTTTCCATACAAAATTGCATATTGTGACCTAGGAAATATTTAGTGTGAAGGTTAAAAATGATTATTGGTAAGGCCCATTAAATTTATTAGAAGTTAATTTAAGATGATTCTCACTTTTTAAGATAAATTTCTTATTGTAATAAGTCAGTTCATTTTACACAGATAAAGACGGGTTAATTTAAAAAGAAGATCAAACATAGCTTAAACGGAATCCATTTATTTTTTTATATGAAATCTTGTTGTTTTAAGTAGGTAGGTGTTAAGATGACCATCCTCTTATTTTAAAGTGGACGACTTGTTTATTATAACTATACATAGATGTAAAATTTATGGCTTTTTTAACAAAGTCGTTGACCATATGCATAGGTAAATGATGTGCTCAAATTTATTTAAATAAATTCAACTAAATAATGTTAAATTATAGCAAAAAAAAGTCAAAAGAAGTTCGAATTCACTGATTTTCAAAAAGATGTGTCCGGAGTCCAAGAGTTCCAAAAGTGACCTTAAGGCTCCCTAAAAGTAGCTTTGTGAAAATGTTCATTTCTGACATACCTACCACAGTTGATGAATGATCTTGCTAATTTTTTTTTAAGGCTTGTAACGTATTTGAATTCGTTTCACTGGTCCATCCCCTCATTTGAGTAGATACGATAAGTCCACACTAGCTTTGGCACTTGCTTATATTATAAAACCGTTTTCTCGAGGCTAAGCTTGGAATATTTTCGGAGTAAGCAATAGACTTCCCTATTTTTTTTCTACCTATGTATTTTCATTTCCTTTTTAGCATACAACTTAAATTTCAATTTTACATCGAAAGTAATTGACGTCACTCAGATTGTGCGTTCTGTTGTCCGTCGCTTATAAATATCGACTAAGGCTGGCCCAACAACACTTCCCTGCGGCACACCTCACCTATCGCTACTTATTTAATTTCGGTGTCTGACAAGAAAGAGTCTATTCTCGATATAGAATTTTTGGTAACCATTCGTAACTTGTCTGAATTTTCGCTAAGATATCTAACCACGTTTTAGCAAATGCTTGCGAAACGTCCAAGAAGGCGACAGAAAGCCAAAGTAATCTCTTCCTTCGAAAGCATTCTCAAATAGTTTCGTTAGTTATCCAATGGACTAGTCATCGCAGTTTCTAAGCCTGAACTTGTAATTTCAATTGATAACAACAACTTTTCTACCAAGCTACCTAAATTCCTGTGTTCACTGTGCCCTTACTGACCTTTTGCGGAAAAACAGAAACAATTCCACATAACTACTGGTCCATTTTAATATCGGAAAGACACTGTCCCTTGGTTTGTTTGAAGAAATGCTAAAATGGACTTCAGTAGTGAGGAGCATATTGCATATCTAATAAGCAAACAACACATAAGCACCAAAGCTTTGACACTTGGAAAGGTATAGAGGGTGTAGTCGTACATCTTACAATCGCTTAAGCTGAACACTTTTAAGTCTTTGACGAAATAAAAGTAGCCCATGCGAAGCCAGCCATTCATCTACAGTCCCTTCAATTAAGGGATTGAAAGAAGGTTGCCATAGAAGACTCTATTGCCAAAGAACTCTCGTTAATGGCTCTCTTAACCGCAAATATTGGGAAGCTCAGAGTTATTTTGGGTGACCTCTTTCGAACCTTCTCTTGCAAGTTCATAGACGAAATCGTTACCCTGGGCACAGACTCCGCATGACAATAATAGTCTGGACGACATCGTTTTTGAAACTTTCATGATCATAATAAGTTAGGTGTATTCTGCCCGAAATTTGTGCAGTACATGTCTGGAACATGAACTCGATAAAGCTCTCGAACTCATAATTTGTTCACGATAATCGTTGTTTGACATGAAAACCAGTTTCGAAGTACTTGACTGCGACCAATATCAAAGAGTTCTTAGGCTCATGTGCACAGATTCGAAGATGCGGGTTCCGCTTTTTATAACACCAGACATTGTGTACCAAAACACCGACTAAAAAATGCAGTCACTCACTCAGAATCGATTTAAGCCCGGAAAACGTTCACAATGTTTACGGCCTTTGAAGCTCTTATATTACCAGATAATCTCAAAAGACTACCTACATTCTTGGGCATCGAAAAAAGCTGCTGGCAACCATGCTTGATAAGTTTCATGTTCCCTTACCTTTGCCAGGATGTATACGTAACACATTAGCATTTTACATAAACCGCACCCGTGACAGCGATAAAGATAAAGATAAAGTCGTTTTACTTTACAGCATTTCGATTTCTATCTCGTTGAAGAAGATTATCTAACAAATAAAATTCTACACTCAAGACCGGCTCTCAGAATAGACTAGGCCGGAGCATTTGGTAATAAAACGGTTCGACAAATTACCAGAAATTCATTAAAGACTTTCGAGAAATTCGATTTTGCCCAAAAAGATCATTTATCAACTCTGGTGACCCGTTAATTTATTGCTCCAACACAGGCAATGGCTATATAAACGACTGTGCGGATTCAGTAAGATTCGACTTGCTGCTAAAACTCCACCATAGGTAGACACGGTAACGACTTTAAATCACCTTGCCGTGGACGTAGCAGGTGGGCGACAGTCAATTTTTTTTTTTTTTTTTGTTACCATTCTGCCGAATGATTAATGTTGGTTGGAGCCAAATATTAGTCTGTAACACGAAGCCTTGCAAAGATCACTTGTTCAACGACCTGTACACTGGCGATCCAGAGAAGCATAGGATGAACCCGTTTATCGAAATTTTGTAATTATTTCCAGAAGTTCGTTACTGATGTCGGCACATCGACCGGATGGATACAGTTAGAAAACTTATTAGCCATTATAATTGCCGTATCGATCTGACCTATTTTCTGCCCTCGGGATAGGTGTAGCGTTCCCTCGGAAGTGGATAGTAGTGTTGCGCACTCGCCGTAAATGAAGCAATATCTTTTTATACGCCTAGCTAGACAGTGGCGCAGATATTCGTAGGTGCTTACAACCGGTTTGTACGAACGCATGCAGTGCAGATCAAAGAAGCAGATGCGAAGTGAGCGCATGCACATCCGCAGCCCATCAACTTAACGAACCATGATTAATGAACGTGTTCAGCGATCAGTTGTTCTCGTGCGATTAAGATTTATTTTTTCTCCTTAGAAATTGATGAAGTTCACTTGGATAATTTTCCAAATCACATGTTTCCTGGCATTGGTACATTAGAAGCGTAGATATGCTTAGATACTATACCTATAGGTACTAGATAGAAGATATGTGAATGCGCCTATGAACTGGGATGGCAGCAGATTGATAGCAGTTTTTCCTATAGAGTCGTCCCGCAGCAATATTTAACACTTGTAATTGGTGAGTAAGTGAGTCGATGCTGGCAATAGAAGGGGCTATGCATATATTCACACAAGATTCGTCTCGCAATTGATTATCGCTGTGGCGCCAGTGAACTTACAGTGGTGGTGTGTAATTGAAAGTGAGCATCTTTTAGTAACTTAATAAAGGGAAGTGTGCCCAGTAATTACGGGTGAAGAGGTGCTGACTCTAGCAAGGTTATACTCATTTTGCATACACTTGGGAGTGTTTAGATCGATGAAATGCAAATGAGTGTGATAGAGACAGAGAGTGGTACTCTCTCTGGCGTAAATATGTCGCGAAAAAATGATAAAAAGTGCACGAATGTGTTTTGCAGGACAAATAACTTCTATTCTAAGATACGGAACATTATGTATGTTTTTGAGCACATGAAATAGTTCATAGTGACCATTGTCTCCAAATACAGAACTGTTAATTTTTAAAATGAGGACACAATAGTTTTGAAAACATCCATTTGACTCTAAGTTTGCATTTTGTACAAACTCGTTATCGCCGTTTTCTGGTAAACTGGAAAAAAACGTGATTTAAAAAAAAATGCCTTCTTTCAAAAATCCATTGTACGATAATATAGAGAAAAACTGAGTTTGCTATTAAGTTATAAATGACCACATTACCTTAGAAATTAATTTTTGTTACAATCGTATATATACCATTTTCGAGATATGTCGAAATTTCAAAAGTACCGTTGTTCGAGTTTTTAGCCAAAAACTGGGTACGCAGTCATGGTAACCTCACCTACTTAAGCTTGAATATTAATTTTTGTTGAAATCGTTGGAGCCGTTTTTGATCAAATACAACTGGTACGAACATTTTAAATGGGAAGTATACCATTAATATTGAGGTTACCTTGTGCGACCCACTTTTTTGAGTTCATCTATCATCGTAATATCAGAATTGATTAATATCTCGAGTTCGAAATTTTGTACAAAAACAAAATCTTTTTCTTACTATGTAATGGAGAAAGTTAAAAATTAGAGAAAATATATTTTGGCAGTTTTTGTCAAGAGATTTTTTTTTAATTTGTACGACTTGGTATTTTTTTACTTGTCAACAGCGACTTTTCGAATACATTTGGGCTCCGATTTGAAAATTTTAATTCAAGCTTACGTATTCAGCTTTCAGCCTGCATTTAAGATTAGTTTGAATAATTAGCCAAATAAATGTTGTTTAATGTTGTGCATTTATTTACAGAACGAACGTTTCTCGCTTAGCTCCACAAAACTGAAACAGAAACATATACCTAAACATGGCTGCCGCCTATTCTGTCAAATCGTGTTTCGTTTTATTATATTCTAGCTTTGGCTTCAACAAAAAAAGGTAACAGATTTTGGAAATGTTTGGTGAAGATGATTACATGAACTTTCGAATTGCGGCGTATAATTTGTAATTCATTCGTGGTCATCACAATATAAAACAGAACGATGCGAAACAAACAGCGAGATGAGACGACAGATGCAGAAAAAGCCAAACGATAAATTAGCATTTATTTAGCTGACAGAAATCTGTATAGACTCTTGTTGACGCTCAGTAGTCAAACAGACGTATTTCTGTCGCTAAATTATGTTGCTGAAAAAATATGTTCTGCTCCTAATTCTGTTTCTGTTGCAGATAATGTTTCTGTTTCTTTTATTTATCACATGTGCCTTTTTATGAGCATAATGTTGAAGTAACATAAAACACTTCTTGTTGGTTCATACTATATATTTTGTTAAAAGACAGTATAGTATAATAAACTATTTATAATGAAAAAAATACTAAAACTAAGTAAAAGGCAGTATATTATAAATACAAAACGTTTCCAGATATACGTTTTTTTTTTTAATGGCCCCGTTGACAATTTTGTTTCTATTGACTTAATTAATTCCCTTCAGAAACCGCACTCGGTAAACTTTAGTTAAATATTGTAAAAATATTCAAAGTAAATTGAATTGCTAAATTTATTTCAAAAAAAAAAAATATTTTGCTTCAAAATTGATATTAAGGATTCTTAATCAATACTGGTTAGACTGTACCTACGCTTAAAAGCTCCTCCTCCATAATGGCTGATAGTTCATCGATCGATTTGCATAGTATCATTTGCCGTAATTGGAACCCGCTCAAAAAATTCTGTACGCGTTTCAGAGTCCCTCCTCCTCCTCTTGGCACGTTGAGTCGTATCGACAATATTACCCAAAAAACCGATCCACTGAGTCGATATGCTTGGCAAGATGGCAACTGGGGCACAACTGATGAGATATGATTGTCGCTGTGCATAGCAACGTTTTGATTTTCATCCAATCCCAGATAAGACATTTTGTTTTATGTTTATGTTTAGTAATTGCAATGCAATATGTCCCTTAGTGAATGCCTGAAGTGAACTGATAGCCTAATGAAAACAGGTCGTCTTCTTATACTAGCAAAAGGGACAGATGGCAACAGGTAGATTTGTCAGTTAGTTCCTTATTTCATCGGAACCATACTTACGAGTATCTAATTTGTGCAGGTAGGAAGTTGAGCAGAAATACGGTTTTCCCAATGTCAGAAGGTGCTACCTAGTTCGGGAAATTATGTATTATTTTTTTTAACATCGAAATTTGGTTTTGCTATTGAATTATTTAGCTAAGGAAAACGTTGAAATATCTCTGGAAACGCTGAAATATCAAGGTCAAAATTTTCTTAATCCAAACGAATGTTTAAGGTCCTTAACCGAAACTTTAATTAACCAGATTTTAAATTTCGTACCTTGTCGAAGCTTTCCTTTAATCGGAACTTTTCACCATTATCTATTTACATGTATTTATCTATTTTTGGGAATGAAAATTCTAAGCTGGGACCTTGCAATAAAAACCCATCACCCTGTACATAACTAAGGTTATTTTCAATTTATTACTACTTGCACCCTTTAATTGCATTCCACGAAACTAACTGATTAAAATTACCATTCTGCTCTGAATAAATCTACCTGTCAAGTCGAACCTTTGGCTATATTAACGGGTGATTTTTTTAAGGGGTTTAGAACTTTTTTTAAAAAAAAAAACACAAAAAATTCGAAAAAATGAATGAAATATTTATTTGAATCGATAGTTTGAACCTTGCAATTTAATGTTTAAAGATAATTTCATGCAAATGTTGACCGCGGCTGCGTCTCAGGTAGCCCATCCGCTGAGTCCAATTTTGGCATACTCTTTCACACATATCGGCCGGTATCTCACGAAAAAAACTTAAAACTTCTTCTTTTTCAGAATAACAACCGATTTCGGATGACCTCCACGAAATTCGTGCTCTAGCGAAGTGTGGCCACTATTGAATTCAGAAAACCAGAGAAACACGCATTGCTAGATATAGTGCTTCGTTACCTAAAGTTCAAGCGAGCTAATCGGTTTACTGTTTTCGGTTTAACCCAGTCAAAAATCATAAAAAATCATTGCACGAAAATGTTCACGATTTAATTCAGTTTTTTGGCCAAGCTATAAAAGTTTCAAGTAACTTTAAACAAATGAAATAACACTCGTATGACAAATCGTTCTGAGTACGGTTGCCATTAAAAAGGTCAAACTTTACGATGACAATGTCAAATTTGACATATTTAAACTGTTGTATTGCCATATCCCAAGACGTAAGTACCAACCTCCGATTAGTATTTTAGCTCGTAAAATTTAACCCGCCGAACACAGCTAAACTTATGAATGTCCAAGTCCGCACCATCACTATTTTCCTACCTTTACTCGCCAGCTATCAGAGTTCTCATTCTTAATTTTTCTATCTATCGACTTTTTTGGCTGTCTTCCTTTCAGACACTGATCCCATCCCTATTAGCTCTGGCCATATATGCTCATTTTTAAGACACTCTTTCTGCCTGGATGTCGTGTTGACATCTTTAGATCAGGTTCTGTTGGGAAAACATACGTAGGTACCTCTTTTCCTTCGATTTCTTTTCGGCTAGCTTTGCAGTTTGCAGCTTGTAGCCGTTTATCCCTTTTCGGATATAATGCCAAAAACGGATTAACCTGATAAAAGATAGATTTGCATCCTAAAACCTACTTTATTGAATTGAAAAAAATTTAAAATATATCTGAAGAGACACTATGCAACTTCCTTAAAAAATATAAAGCAACCGAAACCTTTTTAAGAACTTTGACTCCCTGTAAAAGTGCTGCGCGTTGTTTTAAGATATGGTCTGAACCGTATTACCTTGAAGTCCTTGGGTGGTTTTGGTGCAGCATCGATCTATTGTGTTCAACATTCTACCACAGCGATGTCAACTCCTCTTGCCGTCATATTCCTGGCAATATCTCCCACTATCACAGGGAGGGGTCCAACCTGAACGCCTCGCCGTGGACCACGTTTTGCTTGCATTCGTTATACACAATTTTGCGGTCATATCTCCGACTGCGTTAATTTTTTCTCCGATTAGTATCAATCCAATCATTCCTCGTGTTCGTATATATATAGTAACAATGTGGATCAATGTTCGAAAAGACAAATGCAGTGTTTACCATCGGTTGATCACCGTTGTGTGTACGGAAATTGCACAGGACCCCACGCAGCGCCAGCATGTGTTCGTATCGACTTTCAAAATAAATAGTTTTGCCAGACTTGACCCCAATCCATTTGCATATTCACCTCAATTGAATTTTACTTGTTTAACGTTGGCTGCGCATAAATGCACAAAACAGTTAGTTGCTTAAAGGCCGACCTTCTCGCGTGTAGCCACCGAATGGAGCATTTAATCTTTCAGCGCCTTGCCCTATCCGCCGGCGCCGCCATTCTTTCCCTTACTCATACACAATCGAGCGGAAAGCAATTGTCTTGCTGCGCACTGCGCAAACTGTTACTCTGCCCATGGGCATCTGTATACAAAATCTTCCGGTTGCACACGAATGTACCCCACAACATCGATAGGATACACAAGAGTGCCTTTCCAGATATATTGTTCCAATCCAAGATGCATTCGTATCTTTTGCACTTCGGGTAAAATGTTCAACACTCAAATGGGACAGAGGAGAGTTCGCCATCGCCGTTGCCGTCCCCTCCTCAAACTGGATTGTTTTCCAGAGGAGTAGCTTCATTCAAATGCAAAAAATCAAAAAAAAAAAAAAAAATTAACACAAAACCGGTGGTGAAGGTGATGCCGGTGGAAAAGTATCGAGCCGAATGCGGTGTAACGGATGAAAAGACCAGTGTGTGCCAAGACTGTACGCGCAACGTGTACACGGTACATGTGCAGCTAATCTGGTGGACGCGCTGAATTGTTGGTAATATTCGTCATGGTTCATTAGGTGAACTTATGAAAAGGCATCGCCATCTCAATGGGTGGTGGTGGTGGTGGCGGTGTCGGTGTGCGCCGAAGAGCCAGGCTGCCTTGGGCCGTTCCAAATCTATTTCGCTCTACAAGCAGATAAAAATAGTTTTCCCCTCCCGAAATGTCAGTGGAGGCATTTGTGTCTTGTCTAGGTAGTGGGTTGGGCACTTAACAGCCGTACAAAGTCGGGTAGCTGATTTTTGTTGTATTCTGCTGAACTGCGCACAGATTTTGAGATGAAATGAATTGAGCTTTGACATTTAGTATTAGTTACACAGATGGACGTCGCAATCAGTTGGGGGCCGTTTTCCAATAATTTATACGGTTGTTGGGGGTATTAGTTATAACTGGGTCAAATTAGCTACTTGTGCTGATTGCTATTTTATTGAGGAGGTGGTGTCTTTTGAAGGGTTTTAGTCTGTTTAGAATGTTTTATAGCAAGCAGACAGGCAGCATTTGCTTGGAGTAACACTCAGTTGGGGCAAAGACTTAGATTTGGGAACTAATACAAAGACCGGAGACTGAGTTGGCGTTACCTATCTAACAACCTATTTCTCAGCTCGTTTTCATTAATAGATGAGTTAAGAAAAACCAACGAATCCCGAATAAAAACTTTTTGGAGACATAGACGTTTAAAACAAGGTTTGTTTGTTGAAATAATTTTTTTCCTGCGAGACCTTTGGAAAATTATTTTTTTTTTAATTTACAAGATGTAAATTTGATTGATACATCCATAAAAGTTATCTGGTTCAGTGCTCCCAGAACACATTAGTTTTCCACTAAATTAGACAAAAACTCACACTTTTTTCCCCTAATTAAAATTTGCACTTGTTTTAATATAAAAAAAAATCTAGTGTAAACTTTTTTATTAATAAGCTTTAAATAACCAAGGTTGAAAAGTTTGTGTTGCTTTTAAGTTACAATGAACTCTGAAAAAATACAAAATACAATTGTCCCGAAAAAGCTACCCTAAAGGATCATTCACATGAGAGCTACCAACTACAACTACGAACGAATATTCGCAAGTTTTGACAGTCCATTCACATGATACATTTAATTTGGTCGCAGATACCCGCGAATCTGATGACAGTCGCCGTCATTTGTCTGTATGACATTTCAAGTTCGAGGTTAAGTTCGAACGAATGTTTTATTCGCTAGTTTGTGGAACGCGAATTGAATGATGTAAAAGTAAATTGTGAATAGACTTTGACAATTCGCGCCAAGGGTGTCGGCAACAAGTTTGCAATTCGAAATTTCGTCATTTAAACAGTTTATTAACAAGTTTTCTAAATACAATTGGATGGGATAATGAATTATCCTCCTCTTGGAATAGTAAAATGTCAAATTTTCTTTTCATAAATGCATCAAAAGTGGTTTGTTCGCGTTTCAGAAATTCGTTCGCTCGCTCTCATGTGAATAGTCCTTAACAGACTATTTTTTTCTTTATTGAAAAAAAAAAAGAAACGCCCATAATTACACTCATGCCATGCATAGCAATTTTGTTTTTTTTTTCTACTTGCAAGGGCCAATATTTATTACACAATAGCGAAAGCCCATTATTATGCAGATAAACAAGTTCAAAGTAAAATGCGTTGATTTTTATTGAACGTACCTACTTTATTTATTGAATTTGATTACTTTAAAAATGAAAGTATATGATCGCAAATATAGTTGGAGGTCAGAAATGTGTTCCGATTTTTGTATCAAAAGTAGGTATTGTTCTTCAACTGTTAAGCTAAAAGTTGAGTGAGTACAACGTATTGGTTAGAATGCAATCACTTTTATCAAAATCGAAAATGTGGTGTTCGAGATACGAGCAGTTGCTTAAAGTGCTAGTATTATTGTTAAATTATTGGGAAAAACGAAAGAGGGAATTCTTTTAAAAATATAAATTGTTCATTTCCATTTTGAATAAAATTGTTGTAACCGTTTTCATGTAACCAATAAAATCAATGTTGAAAACAATTTTTATTTGAGTTATACTTTAGAAAAAACGGTGTTTACCATCCTCCTGCTACGTATACGAACAAGTAGAGCTCAAAAAAATACAGTCGGAACTTTGATTTTCTTACAGTTCACACCGTTTATTTTTCATTCCTGCATATAACATAAAAATATACATAATATATAATCCGGGATACTAATAACCATTTTTGGTGTCTAGGCTAATTTTGTCAAACTCACAATTGCGAAATTGTCCATACAAAATTGCATATTGTGACCTAGGAAATATTTAGTGTGAAGGTTAAAAATGATTATTAGTAAGGCCCAATAATTTCATTTTTTAGTAGACACCAAAATACCAAAATGAGTATGAATGCATTCAGATGCCAAAAAGTTTTCATGTAAACATTCGATGGACCGTTTTCTTTTATTTGTTTAATATCAATAAAAAATTGTAGCTTCGACTCAAACATTTATTTGTTCACAGTGGAAATATTTACCATACAAATTTCGTTATTGCAAGTTTCCGTAAATTTAATGTCGAAACTAAATTTTTTTATTAGTACAGCGCAGTGTATACATTTCACAACGAACTTTTAAACTCACAATAGCGAAAGTTTCGATATGAAATTCTCTATTGTGAACTACAAAATTTCTATATAATTAAAAGTGATTATTGTAAACGGAATTATAACATCTTCTTTCATTTAATGTAAATGGTTCTTACCAATAATCATTTTTTACCTCTTGCTTATAACTATATTTTGTAGTGTGCAATTTTTGTGGAAAATTTGTGAGTTCGAAAAATTTAGCCTATGTAGTCACTAAAAATGATTATTAGTTTCCCGGAATTTATATATGAAGCAGTTATGGGGAAAAACGTACGCCATCTTTATCCAAACCGGTTGATCATGTTAAATATTTTTAGTTGCTAGGTAAATAGGATTTTTTTTTTATTTTGCTGATGTAATTTATGTACATCCCTCTCTAAAAGTAATGCGCTTTTCTACCTGGGAGTGTTAGTAAATGCCGGCTACATTTAACCTTTAAGTCGCCTTCAAAGCAATTAGTGCGTAATTAATATAGTAACCCTTTTTCATTGCTTTGACATAAATCTACCTGGCAGTAGTCCTTTTTGCTAGTATAAGAGTGCAAGAACTTTCTATATGAAATCAGTTCAATTCCGAAAGTGGTAGAGTACCTAACATCTTCAGATATCCTGCAACGAAAATCGAAGAAAATCAAACCGCAGCGATGTATAAGGACGAGAGTTATTCATCAATTATTCTTCGAGTACCAAGCTTATCGATTCCTTGGTTGGAATTTTCAGAAGACATGCTCAATACCAAAGAACAGCGAGCCCAGAGGATCAGAAGGGAATCAGAAACGATTACTGAATTTCTCGAGCGATTCGACGTTACACCTCTTCAAGTGTCAAGCATATCCACGCAGGCGACGAAATTTTTTGGTGACATCAACATCAACAAAACCAATGAACACGGAGCTACGAGAACGAGAATGCACTTTGAAACCACCACCAAATGTCTTCAAGTGCCTAGCTTATCGACACAGTGGGTGAAATTTTCAAATGAAATGATCAACACCAGCGCACAACGCGGGGAAAGGCTGAAGAGGAACTCTGAAACACTCACTGAATTTCTCGAACGGTTCCCAATTTCAACTACCAATCAGATGTCAAGCTTAGCAACTCAGTGGACGGACTTTTTAAAAGACTTGGTCAACACGAAAGAACAGCGAGCCAAGAGGAAGAGGAGGGATTCTGAATCGATCACGGAATTTTTGGAAAGATTCCCTATTATGGCTACCCCTCATCAGGTGACAAGCGTATTGCAGAGGACTGATGTTTTAAATGACATGATCAACTCCAATGAACAGCGAGCTGATATGAAGAGAAGGGTCTCTGAATCGGGCAAAAAATTTCTTCAAGTACCAAGCCTAGCAACACAATGGACGGACTTTTTAGATGATATGGTACACACTAATGAACAGCGAGCTAAGAGAATCAAAAGAAGGTCTGAGAAAGTCTCTGAATTTCTTGAGCGATTTCCCGTTACCAGCACTCCCACTTACGATCAAATTGACCGATGATTATCCGTAGATAAGCTGTCATATTGTCAAGCTTAGCTCCTTATCTCTAGAAAATATGGTTACAAAACTAGTTAGTCCCTCTGTTTTAAAAAAAACTTCAATATCTACTTCGAAAACTATAAATAAAACATTTATTTTCATAAAATCTGAATTTTTATTTAAGCTTTTGCATTTACCTACTCCTATATTGTTGACTAACAAAATGTATCTAAACATGAGTTAATTATCTACAAAGTTGAATTCACAAGTAAGGTCCGAAAAATTGTGCTCGAAAACCACTTTAGTTCGAAAACTTGTAAGAAGCTAGGCCTGGATTGCATCAAACTTCTTCAATTTATTTTTCAGGCAAAATCTATATTAGTTTTATTTATTCTGATTAGCTGAAGGCGAAAGAGCTCTTATTCAATAAGTTTTTAAAAACCCACAAATTAAAAAACAGCATTGATTGACGAATTTTGGCATTTTATTTTCATATGTAAAGTTTGAGAATCTTGTAACACATCGACTTTTTTTTAAATGTTAGTAAAAATTATAAGCTAAATAAAAGTAGGGTGTTCCCAGATGAAAAGTCTTGTTTTCTAAATATAGAAGGAAATAAATAATGAAGTGTTTTAAATAAAACAAATTTTTTTTTGACAAAATTATGTATTTAAAATATAAAAATACATAATAATTTTGAAATTTGGAACATATTTATTCACGACTTAGAATTTCATTGTTTATACCTATCAAGATCATATGAACGCGCTTCAATAAAGTGCAACAAATTCTTTTGAAAACTTAAACTTTCAACTGTTTCAGTACGCCAACGATTACGTTTTTTTTTTTTTTGTTGTTTAAATTAACAGCGGAAAATGTCGTTTCAAAATATTGAAAATAAAATCTTTTAGGTGATAGGTAGGTAAATGGGTGCGCTTGTAGCAGTTTGCCACAGCTTCACTTAGACCATCAGTTGGGTCCATTGTGTCCAGTTACGGGAACCATCCAGTGTGACCCGTTGAAAGAGAAAAAAACAAACCGCTTTTTATATTGAGCCACATAGATTGGTATGAATCTCATGGGTTCCTAAAGCTCCGTTGTATCATGATTCCAAAGTATGTCCTACGAGTAACCAATGTTATGAAGCCTGTTTATCTGCTAGAACCACCCAGATTTGAGTATGAATCTCAGGGGTGCATTGAGATCAACATTCTTCAAATCATCTAGAATCTAGATCATCGAAGAAGTAACTGTTGAGAATCCTCCGTCTGTTGTTTTTAAGGGCTGGGCATTCGCAGAGTAGGTGACGAACAGATTCTGTTTCTTCAACGTCCCTGCAGCTTCTGCAAAAATCATTATGCAGTATCCCCAGCCGTTCCGCATGTACGCCTATCGCACAGTGTCCAGTAATGACCCCCGTGAGTGTGCGAATATCTTTGCGGCTTAGTCCGATCATGCATTTAGATCTCTTTTCACTGAACTCTGGCCACAGTTGTTTTGTGTGCCTGCAGGTAATGAGATTGGTCCAGCGTACGTTAGTTCTACTCCAGGATTCAATGTCAATCTTCCTTGCAAGCGTTCTGATGAAGATGAAGCGAATCCGTGACTAATGCGAAATATCAAAGAAATGTATTCAAATAACAATTTTCAGCTTACTAATTTCGTAATTATTAATTCGTTTGAAAATTGTTGTTTGCCTTACAAACAATTGCTGCCCCTTTCGTAATACACGTCTAGCTGAGAGAAAAATGTAGCGGGCTTTACATTTTTACAGCATATGCAACCAAGTCCAAATAAATTCGTATAAAAATCATCAACAATTTGTCAAGTATATTACCCATACGCCATAATAGCTAAGAAGTTCTTAACTTTGTCACTGGAATACATTCGATACCTTCCCGGAAAAATGTATTAAACCGAATTTTTTTAAATTTTACAGGAGACAAATAAAATTTACTGTGAATGTACCTAATTATTTGCGTATTTTGTAATAATGTAAACTAGATAAATAGTTTTTGTTGCTTAGAACATTTTTATGGTCTAAAGATTGTCGCTTGATATAAAATTAAATGGCGCTTAAATCATTGACATGGTTTTTTTTACTATAAACAAGGTTAAAATATTTTTTTATCAAAACATTATTTGAGAAAATCTTCAAATAATCATTCCGATAAGTTTTCTCTAGTAAAATGTCTTCCTTCTCGCCAGCAATAGTTTTAACTCCCTGTGTTGGAAAATATTTTAAACATTCTATTTCCCAGTCACGAATATCGTCTTTTGTTAATATTATTTCCAAATAACGGTAATAATGTCTAGACAAAAATGTTTCAAGCGACTGCAAATGGAACAATTTTTCGGTGGCACTATGTTCTAAGCGACAATATCAGTTAAACTAAACGCCATGTGCAAAATTTTATTCTCGCGGGATGTGTCGCATAGCACAAATATTTTTTATATAATGGAGCTTAGCATAAAAATGTCGGTGGTTACAACAAACAACAGGGTATAACAAATATCTACCCAGCAAATATGTCGGATACCTAGATTCTCTCTAGTGTCGTTTGTATCAATGGTAGAGACGTCAAACCAAGATCAAAACGTGGCGCTTGGCACAATTTGTAAGGCATGTCAAAAAGTCAATTTCTGAAAAATTGTCGCTTAATACATTCTTCCGGGAAGTTATCGATATACACCTCTTTGGTTTCTAAAAAAAGTTACTCAAATAAAATTAATTAATGTATTGAAAATGATGCAATTTTTCTACCTGTAAAAGGCATAATCGCCTTACAGCTGAAATAAAAGTATATGCAACAATATCTAATATCTACCCGCGAAATACCAAATCTTCTAGGTGCATTTAATCCTTTTGTAAACATTCCAAGAACTAAGCAATTAAATAAGTTCGCAAATCTACCTGTCCACTGTCCCTTTTTCCTCTATAAAAGCAGAAAACATTTTGTTTAAAAAATCAATTCAATTCAGTAACCGACCAGTTAACATCTCCAAAATGTATCTGAAAAAAATCGATGAAAATCAAAACGAGACTGTGTGGAAGGACGAAAACAGTTCATTATTTGCACGTCCGCTGCCAAGCTTATCGAAACAGTGGGTTAAATTTTTAAACGACATGGTCAGAGAGAGAGAACAACGCGCTAAAAGGATGAGAAAGAACTCTGAAACAGTCGCCGAATTTCTCGAGCGATTCCCCGTTTCGAATGCACCAATTAATGACAAGGATAACCAAGTTAACCGATGAAATTTATAAACGGAGCAGCTCTCAAGCTCAACTCAATTTACCAGTACAAAATAGGAGTGGACTCATTATTTTATAAAATACAGTAAAAATTTGTAATAAACATATTGCATAGATAAATAAAAACTTTCAAGAATATAAATTTTGCACTTAAGCATTTTTTAAACCAAAATGATTTTTCGAAATGAATGGAAGCGATCTGGAATTGTCCAGTCCAAATGACTAATTAAAAAGATGACGGACGAATTAAAAACAATATGTCAATATTTTTGACAGAAATGTTTGGTGAGTGGTTATGGCTTTACATGATTTTCGTTTTCAAATTGGTCAAAAGTAAAACCTGATAGCTTAGCCACCAGTTTCAATATAAATATTTAAAAAAAAAATAATATCAGGTTGAATGGCTGCTACCGAAGTTGTGATGTTCAAGAGGACATCAATAAATGGGTTCCACATCAACAACTTTTGGCGAAAGACTTGAGACAACTTTGAAGCTGCATGTTTGACTGCTAACCGCTACAACCAAACCGCGCTAAACGTCTAAACCGCCACAATGTTTTTTTTTCCAAATGGAAATGTGTCATCTCCTATGGGGAATTGAAGAGCAACTTTTGGGGCAAATGTGCATCAGCTCAGTGTTCGTTTATACTTGATCGATACTATAGAATAAAAACGTAATTAGCACAATGAACAAACAAAGTCAGATTTTTTTTGTCACAAAGATAGTGCCTTGAGGCTTTTGCGCTACCATTTTTAAGAGCGGACAAATATAAATACCTCGATCCCATTGCTGCCAATCATAACTAGATCGATATAATTTCAATAGCGGAAGATGGACAGCACGCCTCAGTCCAGCACCGACAACTATATAATTATAATAAAGCAACAATTACATCTCAAACTAGCGCATGCCGCAACTTCCTTCTACACAGCGCAGTGCAATAACTCATAAACGTTCCGTAAGCGTCCATAGCTCCGGCAGCACAATTTTAACCTTCTGATCCTGTAAACACGAGTCTTGCTGGTAAGTGACTTCTTGAAATGATTACATGCTGCATAGCCCAACCAGAACGTTGATCCATAAAAGAACAGCCAATCGACTGACGCACTGACCGGTCCTGACCCCGCGATCTACTCGTATTATTATACCGCAGCCTCAGCGCATTGAGGCCATAATTTGCCTCGATGCACCTAATAGAGCAGAAATTATGGCATCACGAAATGAGAATTTATAGGACCTGCTCCAGAGAGTGCAGCTTATGCTTGCACCGCGCACGTACCATGTCCAACAATATGGGCTCCAACGATCGCCTTGTTCCGTGCGAGGATGTGAAACGGATGCTCGTAGGTGTGCGCTCATAGAAGACAAACAACACCGTGTGTTCCTCGCTGTGAAACTTGAAAATTGTAAAATCGTTTGGCCATTAAGATGAATTTACGACGTTTGATTGTGCGAACCTTTGGGGGAAGTCCTGTCAGCTTTTTGCGGATTTTCCCTTGCGAATTTATGGCTAACGAATTATATGGCCATAAACATCGGAACGCGTTATTAATAAAGTTCGTGCTGCAAAGTGGAGATTGTAAGGACATGTTGAAAATTTAATTATGTTGAAGTTAGGCGGTACGGCGGTTGTTAAATCAATCCGTGCTTGCCTGCTCAATGGGCGAGGGTAATAACTAAATAGTTAATTAATTTGCTTGTGGACTTGGCGTTGGCAGCCAGTGATCCATTCGTAACGAATCGCAGAGGTGGAGTCGTGAAGAGCTGTGCCGATAACGAGTCACGCTGTTTTTTAATGGCTCGTGTAGATAAGCCTAACTAGGGTTTCAGCTAATTTTGGTAACCAAATAATAGGAAGTATATGAGAGGCTATTCCTGTTGCTGTTGTCCCAACTTTTCATTTTAATAGTTAGATCCAATTCACCACAGAATTTCAAGTGAAAGTCAGTTTCAATATAATGGACGCGTATTAGATAGACAGATACCTAAATAAATATTTTTATTATTATTATTTCTTAAAATGATTTTCGAAATAGGCAGTTTGACCATCGAGTGAAAACTCGGCAAAAATATTTCAACTAATATTGGCATTAAGCGATTTTAAATTTTATACACATTAGGACCGTAAAATTGAACACCCCAGTAAATTCAATCAAACGAAAGTAGCTAAATGGTCTCTTACTCTCTAAAGCAAATCAGATAGAATTTAAAAATCAGTTTTATTGAGGTTTTACAGCCACAAGTATCACGCTGCAATCTTCAAGTCACCTAAAACTGGTAAAAATTCCTTACCCAGAAAATGGGTTAAGCAATTCGTCGTTTTAAGACTCATTTTCGAGAAGGACTCAACCAAAACATTCAAAAACGAAGACAGAATGCATCCATCCCTCTCGTTCACACGTGTTCTTTGTCAAGTTGCATTTGCTACCTGCTTCTTCCGGTGTAGAGTTGCGCTTTTGTCTCCTTAATCACATTCCTGGAAATAATTAATTATCCTGTTTTATTAGTTCGACAAATCTCGTATAAGAGCAGAACCCATTTGTTTTAAGAAATCAGTTCAGTTGAATAAGCGACTAAGCAACATCCCCATGATGTCTTTTTCAAGAATAAATGAAAACCAACACGGAACTTCAACGGAAGAAACGAGTATTACATCATTTGTACTCCAGCTGCCAAGTTTAGCGACACAGTGGAGGAACGTTTTCGATGACATGGTCCATACCAGCACACAACGTGCCAAGAGGAGAAGGCTAAACTCTGAAACAGTCAGCGAATTTCTAGAGCGATTCCCTATTTCGAGTACCCCCATCGACGATGATGAGCAAATTGACCGATGAAGTTGAAGCCATCGATGAACATCAAATCAAATTGATGGCACAAATTACGAGTACTTATGTATAAAAAGCGAATTCATAAAGCATACTTCAAAATTGAAACATTTAAAAAAAAATGTTTTTAAAATAAATAAATTTATAATTTTTACCTTACAACGGAATAATTTTAACTTATTATGTTGGCAATAATTTATTCGCTTTACAAATTCTCTTGCAAATTTTCTTTCAAAATAATGAGAAGATTAAAATTTTATTTGTTTGTTAAAAATCATTTCCATTAAATTTATGTTTTGCATTTAAATTTATTTAAAGCTGAATTTAAATTTTCAGTTGAGCTTTTGGTCGTTCATAAGCATACAAATCAAATAATTGGTTTCCAAACAATTTTTTGAAATTAGTGTAAAAAATAAAAAAAAAAAATTCGTGTAAAACCGAACACAAAATTTCATAGGTATATGAAGGATATTTTAAAAGAATGGCATGAAACATTCAAAGAGATTTGTTTGACCTGAAAATAGTTCTCCATTAATTATTTCAAAAGTTTCAAACATTTTTAAAACTTAGGTATTGTTGATCTCAAGAAAAAAATTCCGCGATGTGACTTGCGGTCGAAATCAATGTAGGTATATTCTTATGTATGATACTTTTTCATAATTTCTTTATATGTATTTTCCTTCGTTTACAAATTGAAAAAACAACTTAATTAAAAATTGTTTTATTTTACACAAAACTGCTTCGCACTGTCGGCCATACCCAAAACTTTTGTATGATGGCAAATTCAATTTGAGTCGGACATCAACACCGTACACCGAAGTCAAATCACCCGCAAAGCCCGCTACGTTTACAACTGCACCCGATCATTAGCTGCCTCACGAAGTCCTTGCGGTGCAAGAACAAGGTGTTACAGGTTGCTCTGAGTCATACAACATGGTGACAACAGAGTCGTTTCTGTATTAGAACTGGCATGCAACTATGACAGCTCCTTGTTGTATACTAAGAAATTCACTTTCTTTGTTTGATATTGTTATATTAGAATCCAGTAAATCGTTCAATTATTTGAAAACTGTTTCAATATTTTTGTACGCAGATGACTTTTTGACTTTTTTACCAAATTGGGCTATGTACTTGTACATCGAAGATCAAGCCTAGTATCCTGCTCGTGCTAAACTTTAGCGACCCTAGTCTCATTTTCGTTTTTCCACACGAAAGAAAAATGGTCGTAAATAATAATTAAACAAAATATAGATGGGACAAAAATCATATGTTCATCTCAGGCGTCACTAAATTTCAGACTTCCAAGACATCGCAATATTTTAATTTTCTACACAAACGTAGCTTCGTCAGCTCACATAGTGTCTCCCATTTGACCTTGAGAGTTATTGTGCATAGGCTGATGGTAAATGGTGGTAATAGTGTATCGCGTTGTTTTCGCTCTTTTGTTCATTTTCGTCGAACTCTTAAGTGTGTTGAAAGTTTTTCATCTAGTCGATAGAAGGAAAGATTACACTTCACTTAGGAAAACACTTACCAATATAGAACAGTCTTCGATTAAGTACCTACATTCAAGTTCCAGCTTTCGAATTAGTCCAATTAAGAGCTTTCACAGCCTTCACGCAGCGATCCATCTATCGTCTTCTCTTCTACGATCAGCCTTCGAATTGATCGCCTCCATTATGTTGGACTGTCGGTTTCATCTTCAATGTTGCGCCCACAAAAGAGGTCAGCACGTAACAATGTAATTTCACGAAACAATCAATTTACCTATCAATCTTCATCCACTTCATTTTATAGAGCTCTCCTCTGCAAGGCGCGTCCGCCTTGCCATGCCCCCCGCAACCTCCGATCCAAGGCAAAGGCAATTGCTCATTTTGAGTAAATCACATCCATCACGCAATCACGATCGCACCGGCAATCGGGGCAGATCTTCTGATCTTCACTGGTTCCCCATTCACAGATTCACAAAAACTGACTGACGATCCCTCTCGTCCTGCAATAAACTCTGATGTTTAACTGAGAAAGTCGGTAATTTAGCTGAAAGGAGGATAAATAACACAAGGGAAATACAAAAAAAATCCATCGACCGACAAAAGTGCAAGAATGTTCAAACGGCGAACCACCAATTACCCCTGCCAACATCGCAATGATTCCGGGCAAAAGGTAAAAGTATCTGCCACCTAAATTATCCCTGTACTGACAAAAACTTGAAACGGATTAATGGCGAACCATAACCGCAGCCGTTTCTTGTTTTCGGTTTTGTTGATCTTTGCTGATCTCTGCGCCCTGCCCGACTGAACAGTTACTCGGTATAGGTCCATGGCAACCTGCACTTGGCGATCTTCCAAACTGGATTTCCGCAGACCCCGCCCGAACCTAGAAAATAGAAAGTGCAATCGATTTCGGTTGCGCACACCAAACGCGAAGCCAATGAACCGCATAACAGATTGCCATGCTTCAGTTTATGGACTTGATTCTGTGTTAGATCACGCGACGTGAGCTGTGCGCCGTAATACCGCCGCATTAGTTGGCTCCACCGAAATGAAATAGCCTCTCGTACAGAGACGGACAACAAATTGCATTGCGCCGCACTGAAAAGGCTAATGGCACCGGAGCGACCCCTATGGTAAGATAATTAGTCACGAGTTGCAGTTGCTTTGCCCAACCGACAGTTGTTGTTCTCGAAACAGTCATTGGCTTCAAACTGCATTACGATCGATTGGAACTCGGTGGAACAGGTTTGCAACAAGGTGTCATTGCGGGTAAAAATTCGCGGGATTAAATCATTTTGAGCCGATGGACGTCTATGTACGAGTATGTGGCAGAGGTAATGTTTTATGAACGAAGTCAGCAGTGTTGCGTGTGTTTTATTTGACTGTCCGGCTGCGGAGGCATTTTAATTAACGCAGTTCTCACGTAATTAAAGTGTCAATTTAAATATTTGCCAGTTTTGCGAATTTTGCATATCAACTAGTTTGTAGTTGAATTCGTCAGACATGGTTAGGATCAGTAGTTGGATGTGATTTAAATATTTTCGTGGGCAGGATTCTGCAAACTCATTATGATCAATTAATTGACACTTCTTAATTGCATAGTCAATTGATCAGGACCTCCTAGAAAAAGTGTCTACATTGCGCTAGCTCGGGGCTCGAGTGCTTTGAGACGAAGAGCGATTGATTTACATTTTGTCGGCTCTTTTATGGTGGCTATTTTCAAGTGTTGTAATGGTTATATCGTGGGACTTTTAAATTATCAGCAATTGCTGTTTCCTTTCCTTTTAGGTACCTACCCGCATTCCACAAAATAATTAACTTGTATTGTTTTGAAAATGCCAACCTTTAATTCAATGAACCAGTGATCCCAATTACAAGAGATCAAAACGAGGGACAATGGAAAAGTTAATTTAAAAAACAAAAAAAACTGACTGTAAAAAAAGATTTACTAAAATTAAAACAAGAAAGTGTCTCGTTTTAATCTATATTTATTCGTTTAGCCAGGAAACAAAACCAAGTTAATGATATCTCACTCTTCAAAATCGGTCAAGCTGTTTGGGCGTCACGTAGGAACATACATATGTACATAGGATACGCGCGAAACACATAACACTTCCTGTGTCCGTCGGGTAAAAAAGGAAAAAAAATCAAAAATCTCAACAAATGGTAAATCATTTAAAAATAAAATTAAGAGGCATTTCATTATTTCCATTATTAACAAATTTCAAAAAATTAAATGTTCGTACTAAACGTGAAATAAAACACCGCACGGAACATCTACGTAATAATTTGTGTGTATCTGAATGCAATCAATCGTTTTGACTTCGTTCTGAACAGTAGGTATCTAATGCTTTTGCTTAGCTAGAATAGATCGGCTACCGCCCTATAAAATCAGCTGTGCAGACTTTCTAAACTAGAGTTTTGAACACCCAATTTATACAAATTGTGATTCTTGTAATAAACAGAATCACCAAAATTGTCACTCTATGATCTAAATTGTAATTGAAGTTTTCACGATAAAAACTTGTCGATTTCAGTTTAAAAAAATCATCTTTTTTTCAGAATTTTATTGAACAGTAAATTTTTTTGTTTTGGCAAACAGAACTACATGCTTTACTGGTTTTTCATCCGAATTATTGACTGCGAAGAAAGTGTACAGTGATTGGCAAACCACCGTGGATGGAATTAGATTTTTAGATTAGTAACTTACTTTACAGAGGTTTAATTGTTGTTTCAAAAAGTGTCTTTGTCGTTTAAAAAATACAATGGGATCTTGAGTGCGTATAAATGAGAAAACTTTCCACACTTCAGAGGAAAAATGACAGACAACAATACTGACCGTAACAGTAGTCAACAAATTAAAATAAATCCATCTTTTAGTATATTTGAACGGCAAAGTCTTAAAATATTTGACAGAACATTTACAAATTTTATTCTATTTTTAGTACAATTTTGTATGGGATGATATGGAAATGAACGCAATTCACTTATACGAGGGTTGTTTGCTAAGTCAGAGAATTTTTGGATAATATTTTTTTTTTGTCAAACCGTTTTTTATTTCTCAACAAATCTCCTTTTAGCTCGAGACACTTTTTACCTCCCTCCGAATAATAGATTTTCTCAAAACTCTCAATATACCTAGGCATTTGTTTTAATGATGAACTCTTCCCAGCAATTTTTTTAGGTTTGGTGACAGGAAATAGTCGCAAGGGGCCAAATCTGGAGAATATGCTGGATGGGGTAGCAGTTCATAGCGTAATTTGTGGAGTTTTGCTGACTGCACACGTATGGACCCGGGCATTGTCTTGATGAGACAGCACTTTTTTCTTTGCCAAATGCGCGCGTTTTTGCTTCAATTCAGTATCAACTATCAAATCTATCCAAAAGCTCTTAATAATAGACGCCGGTGGTCGTTTTACCCTTCTTAAGGTAATCGGCGTGCATCCCAAAATACTGTGGCCATGTTGGCAGAAAGACCCACTTTAGCCTTCCTTGGTGTACTTTCGCCCGTAGAAATCCACTGTTTTGATTGTTCCTGATGCCTCAGCCATTTTAATTCTCCGATCGTCCAATATCATTAAATGGATTTTATGGACGATTTATGGCGCAACGACCTCTTTGGGGCGTCCTGAACGTTCAGCGTCATTTGTGCTGGTACGACCACAACGGAACTCAGTAAATTACTTTTTAACCATTGAAATTGATGGTGCAAATACCCCATAGTATTTGTCTTGCCTTTCCTTGGTTCCTTAGTACCTACACACGAAATTCACTTTTTCCCATTTTTATTAAAATTGTAGAGGATTATTGCTTTAAATACATAGCTCTCAAACACAAAGTAAATGACGCCAACACTGTATGAAATTGAGTATTGAAATCCAGCATAAGTTGTTATTAACAATGGTCGATGGCAAGGTATGTAATTCCTTGACAGATACATCTTCAACTTTGAAATGTTTTATATGCGGCTTAACATCAAAACACTTCAATAATATTGATATGTGTATAAGAGCTAATATAGTATCCGAGTCTACATTGGAATTTGGCATGTCAATACTTCATGCTTGGATACGATTTTTTGAATGCTTATTAAATTTGGCTTACAAATTGCCTTTAAAAAAATGGCAAGCGCGTGGTGCAAACGAAAAACTGATAGTTGAATCTTCTAAAAAAACCATTAAAGATAAATTTAAATCGCAGCTTGGTTTGATTGTGGGTTAACCTAAGCCAGGTTTTGGAAATAGTAACGATGGAAATACAGCTAGACGGTTTTTTGAGAATGCTGAAATATCAAGCAGTATAATTAATATCGATTTAGAGCTCATCAAACGATTTCGAACTATTCTTAAGACAATGGCCAGCGGACACACCATGAACTTGGCACTATTTGAAGGTTACGCTTTGGAAACGGCTCATCTTTTTGTGAAAAAATATTTTTGGTACCCAATGCCTCCTACTGTACACAAAGTTTTAATTCATGGGCCCATAATTATAAAGAAAGCATTACTTCCAATAGGGCAGTTAAGTGAGGAAGCACAAGAGGCCAACAATAAAATGCGAGGGGGAAGTAATCAATGTTTTTAAGTGGTCCTTGACTACAGATTTGCTACTAGTAATTGCATGCGAATTCGTTTGAATACACTGTCATACACTGAGATTCACCATGAATACGCACAGAAAAGTTCCTTGAATACACCTGATTACTTCCCCCTCGATAAAATGTTCAAAAGGTACAGGGAACATTTTTCACGGAAATTTTCGCGTGAACAAACTAACGAGGATATACTCCATCGACTTCTAATTTCTTCAGATCCTGTCATCACAAGTATGCACAAACCAAAAATACAAAAATCCAATTTTGACTCAGATGTTTTGCAATTATTGGAAACTCCTGACATTAATGTTGCACATTTATCAATGTCACCTGTAGAGCGCGATTCCTACACTGATGATGACTCATAAAATTAATTTGTTAAGTTTTTTTTACTTTTGAATTAATTTGTTTATATTAAATTCATCTTCTTTTTCTTATTTGCTTATTTATTTATCTCTATTGTTGCTAAAATGAATACATATGTACACTAGAATTAATGAATTGAACTAATAAACGATATATTTTTTTTCAAACAAGGAATATATGAAATTCTTTAAAAATTAGATAAATACATTTTTTTCTTACTTAACATTCAATGGGATACTTGTGTATCGATAAGAAACATTTTTTTTTTGAATTAATAAACAAAACTAATTATTAGAAAGAGAAATGTGACAAAAAAAATGTCCGAAAAAGGAAAGCCTAACAAAATAGTTTAAAAACCTTATAACTTGATAATCATTGGGAATCCTTGGTACCCCCCATACAATTTTTCGTTTGCCTCTATTCAAGGTATCATTTCCATTAATAAAAATTAAACAAATAATTTTTGCCAACTTTTCATATAATTGGCCGCTCTGTGCGCCGGCTACTCAAAATTCCAAAGTAGTCTAATAAGAGATGACAGTTGACAGTTGATAGTAAAATAAACATTTACAGATACCTACTGAGTAAAAAAATCAAAAAGTCACTGACTTATCAAGCTGCCCTCGTATTTATTGTTTAAATTGAATATCTCAGTTTCGTTCCCCAAAAAAAAAAAAAATCCATCGTAAGGGTTCCTAGCTTTATGGACCTGTTGCGGCAACTATTTATTTTAATTGGTCGATATCAAGATTTGAATTAATAGAAAGAAGGCGCAAGTATACCCACCTCATAATAACGGAAAGCAACCTGTTATATTTACATGAATGTAGGGTCTTAAAATAAATTCAAGTATTTTTTCCTGCGTCATTGTTCGTATATAAATATTTTAGCTGAAATATTTTAGATCCACCTAGTGCTATATAAAGTAAGACAGCTTATAAAGCTATTTTTTTTAATCTGTTTTTTTAGCTGACGAACTTTTTATATATACCTAACATAAGAAATCATCTACTTTTACTATATTATTATATTAATTATATTTTCTGTTCTTATTTTCAGGTTCGTAAAATTCTATTGGTGTATTCTAAGTACTAAGCACTGCTGGACTTGTGTAAGTGATAAAATATCAATTTTAAGCTGATGTTTTTGATACTGCCTGCTGCTTCATTTGATATGTGGCTCCATTTATACTCCGCGAACTCTGTGCCATTTTATAAGCTAGATATGTCTGTTTTTCTAAATGTTTTCCGTTTCGATTTATTGAAGCAATTTTTCTGTATTTTTTTTAAACCATTTGTAAGCTAGGTCTAACGCACTTGGTGTTGAGATACCCTCTAGGGAACGGTTTGGCTTAAATAAGCTCCCTTATTCACAGCTATTTTTAAGGGGGCCATCTGCCAACCATGTGGTTGAGTTTGAAAACAACACAAGTCATTGACGCGATCATCTCACAGTTGCAAGTGGACCCGATTTAATACATTCACGTGAATCTTGCGAATAATTTCCTCAAAATACAAGCAAGAACTTCCATCTTCCATCTACCCAATGATGAACATTTGTTTTCACTGTGGTACATTTCCTGTCTAAATCTGATACCACCAATATTCCCCAATACAATATGCAGATACAGACCAAATAAACACCGCTCTATTGATAGAGCAGAACCAGAAGACATTATCCCTTCTTGCAAGGAATCGAAACGTTCTTCCGTCGCTAGCCACAGCCTTAGAGACTATTAAAGCGCCGGACTAAAAATAACTCATGTGTTTGGAAAATAATAATTTACCAACAAACACCAGATGCAGAACGACCTGCAAAAACTCACTCCATCTCATCCTGCGGCCGGACATTTGCAGTTTGCCATACTATGTGGTGTACTCCGGATATTAATATGATTATTACCAAGAAACATTCCTCTTCGGACGTGCCTGGATAGGAACAAGTGAAACATCTGCTGCTGCTGCACGGTTGCACCGTCTTCTAGGGGATATGCCAAATGTAACAAAGCCACCATACACAACGGGTAAACAACATGTGTTCATACACCAGCGCTGTCGGCCGATAGATTGTAGATAAAACGAGAACTTTTCTTTTAATTTGTCCAAATGAATGAAGTTTTTCTTTAATAAAGTGGCAATTAGATGCAAGTTAAGGTGCTTCAGAGGGCGCTGATTGCTGAAGGTTGGTGAATGATTTTGTTTACTTAAGCAGAGAGTGAAATTCGAATGTAAACTATATTTATTGTAATTTAGTAGGTACGATTTTAA
This sequence comes from Cheilosia vernalis, assembly GCA_949126925.1. Taxonomy (NCBI): domain Eukaryota; kingdom Metazoa; phylum Arthropoda; class Insecta; order Diptera; family Syrphidae; genus Cheilosia; species Cheilosia vernalis. The sequence continues at coordinate 44,407,038 of OX421361.1, read as the reverse complement.
TTCCACGGCAGTAATCCGGCGGACGGCTGTGTTCAAAAATTTGTGTTATAGCGCCATCGAAGGAAATGGTGACAACTTTCGTCCGATTGATTGAACTTAGGTGGATTTTTCGGCAAATTTGATAACAACTTAAGCCGACCTAATCTAACTGCTGTTGAGCTTTAATGTCAATGTGCCTGTCATCATAATAAGTTTTTTTAAAGTTGCCAATTAGTAGGCAATATAATGCAAATTTTACGAAAGTCGATCGTACTCGCCATCATTTTTTGTCCATTAAATGAATGGTTGTAGTCTGAAAGCTGGACTGACAGCCTACTGACTAGCGTCGACGTTGAAAATAATTTTGTAGGATATCAATCAAGCTCTTCCGAGTTTGCTTGATCGCAAATATTTAGGTCGAAAGTATTTTTAAAATATTCAGGGCTGAAAAAAAAAACCGTAACCCAACCTCGACCAATGAGAGTAAACAATCTTTAGTCTTTGGGTTAACACAAAACTAATTCCTCCGATAACAATAAGTGCCAGTACTTCTCGAAAAAGTTATTTAATACTCCCCAATGAAACTATAAAATGGCAGCCTTGGGTTAGCTCCAGAAGATCTTTTCTATTTCAACTTATAAGAATTGCTGGAGTATAAGGTTAAGTTAGGTTGGAGTGGCTGTCCGATCTGGATCTGAGAAAGATGTGTCCCGCTACCTCGTTGACAGATTTCCACTGGCACGTCCTTAAAATATTTACAAAACTCATTAACTGAAATGTTTGATTGCAGATGATAATTGTTACACGGAAAAATACTATGCATGGCTTGGTAACTTGAGCGGTATCTCCACCTGAACCGCACCTAAAGTTTTAGGTGGAAATAATCGCGAGAATATTTTGCAAAGACTTGGAGGTGTGTTTTAGCAGGAAAAGCTGCCAAAGTAGTCGGTGGATTGCTGTTAAATTTATCATTTGCATTCTCTGTCTACTGTCTAAGCTTGGACAATTGTCAAATGTACCTGTCCATCGCTTCCAAATCCCATAATTCGTTTCCTCCAATATCAGCAATCAGCCACCAGACTCTCATGACGTTGTCCAACCTTTTGGATTCAGACCGTGTGGTATTGTTTAAATTCATCAATCAACCCAAGTCCAATTGTAATCGAAAACCAGCATCCCTTTCCTAAATTTCGAACTTCACAATACCTTGGTTACCATATAGACCTAACGCACCTCCCACAATGGATGATGGAGATGGTGCAAAAATAACTGAATCTTCCACAACCATATACCCAAACTCAATTAATTAAGATTGCATTGTGCGTTCGCTTCTCATTGAAAGATAATTGTGTCAACAATCCCTTTCATTGAAAACACGTTACCTTCGACAAACGACTTAATCTCTATAACTCAATATTCCAGCTGCCATATATGCCTACTCCGATCCCAACTGACGTACTTCGTTAAGCAGTCGATTAAAATAGGGTTGCCCATGGAAGAGGGATGGCAATTCCTTCACACCAACTGGCGCCAGTGCCAGTGATGCACTGCAAATTGAATTAAATCAAATCAAGCATTGGCAAAATTTAATAACTCTTCTGCCATTGTAATCGACCCAAGAAATCAGCCCGATACAGTGGACCAATAATAATCCACCCTCGTTGCTGATGCGGGTTTTGGGCTGTAATGAAATTTCCATTTTTGAATAAAGTCCGGAAATTTGCAAAACAGTGCGCACAATGAAAGGAAACCTCTTCCACTAAGAAGTGTATAGAGCTGCAGGACGGCTGTGATATTGTATCTAAAAGAGGGTGGATTAGTCCTTTTTACTTTTTCTTCTTTTTTTTATGAAAATTTGTTACGATCCCATGGGGGATATTAAAGTACTACAACATTTAAAGGCATTCACAAGTTGGGTGGGTGGAGGGAATTTAGTTATTCCTGTGGTTCCTCCGGCTCATCCTTCAAATATTGAGTCGAATTTGTGATGAATTTTGGCAGAATTTTGGATCCTTCTCCGTTTCTAATCGTTGATTACTTCTCAACCCCACTTGAATTTAAACAAAAGATGCTGAAGGGAGAGCACTCTTTCCCCGCTCTTCGTAAGCCGGATCATTGTACTTCCAACCTCAACCTACCCCAACCAGTAAGTCGGCTTTTGTTTGAGTGTTTGCTGATTCTGGCCGCAAGCGAAAGAGTGTATCTCTCAAGATGTTTGGCGGTATTACGCCTCTCCAGAGAGACCCCTGCTTATTAATAGCTCTGTTTGTAAAATTTAAACGACGAAAAACACCCCCAAGGATATTAATGCGTTTCCGAGGAGTAAACGGGGTTCGCAGCATACTGGAACAAATTATTGCCCGTACGAGGTTGAAGCCACCCTTTGTTATGTTCGGTATACGATTGCAGAATAGAGAGAGAGTGTGGTTCGTTTTGCTATGTAGGTATAGCGGTTGCACGAGCATCCTGTGTCGCCAAGAGACCATGTTTGCGGATTGCTTTCCAGGTTTTCTAATTTCACTTTGTTGAAGGCATATTTTGGACGCAACCGGAGAGCACCCTCTTTATTAATGTTTAACATGTGCGTTATTTATTGGTTTGTAATTTTTCAAACGTGTAGATACGTATATCGCAACATACGTGTATGCGTGCAGCAACTGTGAGCGGTTTTGGTTTTTTTATTAAATCGGTTAAGGGTGGATTCAAGTCAAGTTGGGTGGATTTTTTTCAAACAAAGTCGGTGCAGTGGCGGGGTTAGTTGAGGATTTGCGGGGGAGCTTTTAGTTTATATATGTTCTTGACTCTATTTGATACCCTTGTTCTTGCCCTGCTATATATATTGGTCCGCCAGAAGTCTTTCCGTCACACTCAGTCCAAGAGCAAATTAATATTCCGGACAACGAAAAAGAAGCCCTCGCTTCCTCATGAAGAGCTAACAATCGCTGTAAGCTCTGTGAAGAAGTTTGGCAGTCGTTCTGAAAACAGTCGACGTAATTGCTAAAACAGAGTAATTCATATTCAGAAAAAAGCACCCAACAACAGGAGCAGTAAAGAGAAGGGGGCTACAGAATTTTTCGCGACATTACCCGCCATCCAAGAAAAATCAGCAGACTTGGTGAACGCTTGTAAAACGCTCTTGATTCGACAAAATTGTTCTTAACGATGATGGGAACTTTCCTCGGAGAAAAGACAATCCGCGATACCAATAGTCATTTTAATATCCAGGCTAAATTTTGCGAACTCACAATGCCGAAATTTTCCGTACATAATTGCATATTGTGACCTACAAAATATTTAGTTTGACGGTTAAAAGTGGTTTAAAATTAAGTTTAAAATGACCATATCACCTTCAAAATTAGTTTTTGTTGCACTCGTAAGGACCTTTTTCGAAATACATATGTGCTAAGCTCAAATACAAAATTTGGTTGAAATCGTTGGCGCCGTTTTTGAACAAATCAAACTGGTAAGAAAATTTTATATAGGAGGTACGGAGGAGCATACGGACAGACAAACAGACAGACAGACAGAGTTTCGCGACTCACTTTTTTGAGTCCTCTGTACGGATACAATGGGCCTTAGGAATAAACCTTTTTAGTTTCGATTCTAAATTGAAGTAATTCACCGTGGCCATGTTTTCCATTCAAGTTTCGCAATTGTGAGCTTCCGTAAATTTAAAGTCGAGACTAAAAACTGTTTATTGATAAGGCCCATTATCTTTCTCTTACTACGTAATCGAGAAGGCTAAAAATCAATATAGCTCCCAGCAACTCGAAGAGTGACAAATAGCATCTCCGAGAGCTGTCAGATTTGTCAACTTTTCAATACGAGATCCAACAATGTCAACAACTTTATGAGGGTCCCTCCTTTTTCATTTGTGGTGCGTGGTTTCCTTTCTACCGCCAATGCATTGAAGTTTCTAACTATACCTAAGGATAGGGCTGCTTAAACTTGCACTGATGGTTGTGATGCTGTCACCGACATGTTTCATGATTCGATCTGGCGCATAGCAGATCTGATTATTTTGGTAGGCACGATGCCAAGTCGAAGTATACTGTCGTTTTGTATCAAATTGTCACTGACCTCATGCTAAGGTTGTGCTGCGTTTTGATTATTAAGTTCTTCAGACCAGGGGCCGACGCGGCACATATACACGTGAATGAACTATACACACATTCAAAGCATTAAGGCCCATTTTATTCACTCGAAGTTGAACACAACTTGGGGATTTTTATATGGAAAACTCCCCGAGTTGTGTTCACTCGAAGTTGAGTTTTCCATATAAAAATCCCCAAGTTGTGTTCAACTTCGAGTGAATAAAATGGGCCGAAGTCGATCTTACATACTCAACATCAAAAACTCTCATTCACTGCTGACCCGGTTCTTTTAGAACTCGTTGCTTATTGGCGTCTTTTGAGAGGAAGTCTTCCAATCTTCATTGCCGTCCAAATCACGCAAAATCTTCTCCATCACTCAAACTTTTATCAGCTGTGGACATCCTTTTCCAAGTCGGAAGAATTAAGACTTAAGATTTTCGTGGGACAGGAATTGCAATCTCCTCTTTTCAGAACCCTTGGTAATGGCCTTCCAATAATCCCAAAAAGTAGAAGCCTGCCATCTCCGTTGCCTAAAAAAAACAACGTCTCCAACACATCAATATATTTGACATGTTTTCTAATAACAACTTTAATGGAAGCACCAGTGCAAAATGTTGTAGACATTTAAACCAGAAACCCTTAAATAGGACCAAAGCCAACCAAAGCAAAGACATTTACCACTCCCATCGACAATGTTTTCTGAAACTTGCGCACGCCACTGTTCTCCGTTCGCTTATCTACGGATACGGACTTCACACTTCCAGTTAAATTGCGCACAAACCAAAGTAAAAGAATAACATTTGCCTCCTCAACCTGTATTCTATCATCTAAGCGATACCACCATCCAAAAGCTGAAAGCAAAAAACAAAAAAAAAACAGAAACTCCACCAAAACAAAATAATGTTCCACATTTTATGTCCCTTTGTGTGTCCTGTTGAAGTGAAAATATAACGAAGTCGCGCGCACACTTGCATACACTTACATTACATCTTCGCATGGGGTGAAAATTTGTATTTGGGAAAATCCGTTTTGCCTAAATCGATACAGCAACTCTGGGAGGACGCACGTGGTCGAACACGATACATTTTATCCGGTAAAAAATACCCAAAGCACTAAATGAACATGAAAAACACAGTCGCAGGAGCTGCTGCACAGGATCTCAGCACACACAGAACGAAGGAACAAAAACCGACGAAGGAAACCCGCCACGAGCCAGGCCAGAGCCATTCCCAGTTCCCACTCATCCCAATTAGACGACGACGACGACGACGACGACGACGACGACGACGACGACGGCGACACCATCAGAGGGTTGATGTGTTGTTGGTTTTATTGCGTCGCCATCGAAGGTTACCAGCCGGTAGTCGAACTCGCAGAAACGTCCTAGAGTGATCCCAATCCCGAAACAAAGTCGAGCAACCCCTTGTCGTTGTGCACACGCACACATACCGTCGTATGGATGGGAAGAAGAAACAACCCTTCGGTTTGGCTGTATGGCTGCAGTACATTGTAGATCGAGCTCGCGCAACAAAACGCTGCTGCAATCGGCTTCGGCCCGGCTACCGCGCTTGGATAAATTACCGTGAGCAGCGAGGGTGATTCCACAGACGTGCTTTCGTGTGTCTGTGTGCACTGTGTACCCGTGGTACTTAAGTCCTTTTTTACGAGCGTCGTAATGCTCCCTGGACGGAAACATAATAATGGCGGCTGCTGTCGAATCCACGTGCACTATGCCGAAAGCCGAATATGCGAATCCCTCACGCTACGTACTGCCACTGCCGCTCACCAACACAAGCAGCACTAATACTAGTGAACAAATGAGCAGGGATTCAAATCCGAACTGTGGTAGAAATAATTTCTGATTAGATTCAGTTCGGCTCCTTGAACGGTGCGGAAGTCCTTCGCGATTCTGCTGCGTAATTATTTTTTTTTTGTTTCTGTAAGTGTGTTTACGTCGCGTCGTCGTCGTCTTCGTTCGCATCTTTAATCGCACGTGGGAATATCCTTGCGCATGACACGCGAATCATTTGTGGCGTGCTTTGCACTAAGTTTGTCCGGTAGTGGTTCGATGTACCTAATTGCATCTAGCGAAAGTGTTTGCTTTGTGAAGAAATCTCCGCGATATTGTGAGAGTGTGGTGTTGTTCTCTATGTTCTGCCGCCATCGCAATGAATGAGGATTCGGATGAGGAAATCGTCAAGGGCATGGAGTTGCTGGAAGGCAACTACCAAGTTTTCAAACAATGGATACCACCGGCGCCCAACTGTTGGGACGCACCGCCCAAGGCGGTGATTAAGTCAGCGGAAGTCAGGTGAGCCTCCCATTGGGTCATCCACAATTATTTTGGTTGCAAGGTTGTAGGACTACGAGGCATTTGGGAAATGCGCATGCTCATTTAAAACGTTTTTTGCTTTGCTATATTCCGACATCCGATGGTTGCACAGACACGCACAATGCGTGAGTCAAATAAACGCGACAGTCCTGTCAATCCTTAGACCCGGCGTTTGGTCGTTTGGGTACAAAAATTGCGGCATAATACTATTAAGTTTTCGTCACCTAGATTTTTTTGTGCATTAGCCTGACTTGATCTACAACAGTTTATTAATCGAAAATATTCTACACACACTTTTGGAGAGTTTGATTAAATATCCTGTTTTATATTGCAAGGATCGAAGATCTTAAAGCTTAACAAGAGAGTTGTTGATCCCACAACTATTTTTAAACAAACGCTTTGGGGTTCACTCAAAAAACATACTGCCAACAAATTTCGTTGTTCAAAATGGACCCAAGTATCACATTTTAGACATAAGAATGAAATTCTTATTCTTACCCTGAATACCTACTTCTTGAAAACTCAAAAACGAGTTCTTGCTATAAAATATAATAGGTAAAACAAGAACTTGTAGCTTTCACTATTTGAAAAATCCCAAAATTCTTGGCTTAACTTTTTTTTCGAGTGATGGAGTACAGCATGAGTCTTCTGATGGGTTCTAAGGCTTCTTAATTCCGCTTTGGGTTCATAACTCCTATAAGATGTTTGCTGCTAAAGGTCCACCCGAATGGTAAGCGCCATCTATTGCAAAGTAAATGGGATCTCCTTGCTTTGCCACATTCAAAAACAAAAATCGACACTGGAAATTTGTTGACGAAGCTGTGTCTAGTCCAAGAGTGGTTGCTGCTCTCTAAGTGAACACTATTGGATTGTTTGAACCGCTTAAAGGTAGAGTCGGCATCTTCTTCACCATTTGCTATTTAGACGATTGTCGAAAAGGAGTGCAAAACTTCCATCTTCTGAGGAAAAAGGCTGAGGAGTCGATTCCAAAACTGGTTGGTGCGCTTGCCTTTAAGGACTATACAGAAATGAAGCCTATATTAAAAAGTGTGCATAAGAATTGCCTTGTAGAAAGTCAATTGGACAAATCTGGCTTTCCTAATTAGCCAACGCTACAGCTCTATAATTAACATTGGTCCTTGTTCTAAACTATTTATCTAGAGTTGTTTAAATTGATTAAGCTCCTTTTCACTTGTGCAGGTTGCGCTAAATGTTCTTCTGTGTTGAGGTCAAAGACTGGGGCCGGTAGCGTTGATATCAATTAGCGATATTTGTTTCAGAGATCATCGGTAACTCGTTTTCGCTCAATAAGTCTAACCTTATCACCGCCTTTGAAGGACTGTATGTTGAGGGGGACTGGGACTATTAAGACTCATCTTAGTTGATTAACTACTTTTCATAGCCCAAATAAAACAATTGAAAAGATCTGTTATTCCCTTTATATCTGATGAGTCTTCAGATGTGAAAACGAGAGGAGATTCGTTGTAGGCAAAGTTCCTTAAATACCACTGACTATATCGTGACCTTGTACCCGATTCGATGATCGGTATTCCAGCATTTGGTTTTGGCTGGTGCCTTTAACCTCAATTAAGCGCTTCTTTTACAGATGACTGTTTTTTAAAAGCTGTCGCCTTAAAACGCCATGCAGAAAAATTTTATGTTAGCTTCGAAAAGATCTATATTTCTTTCAAGGACATTATGATGCAAAAGAAGTCGCCACATGTCAGCGCATAAGTGTATACATTGCTCTAGTTCAGCGTTATAAATACTGTCGAAGGCTGGTAAGCATCGACTAGTTTTTTTTTTTTTTTTTGATTTTCCCAGGTGCAGCGTCTTTCAGTGAACATTTTATCGAAGGTGGACGAAGCATCACTTTTCTATAGAGGATTCAAACAAGTTGTGTGCGAAGCGCCATTCTTGGCATTTTATGGCAGACATAATCTTGTACACGATATGCATTTTGTAGTTCTCGCAGCTTTATACCCTCTTGTTTGATCGGCCGAAAAGTGATATGAGATTCAATTTATATATCATACATTCATTAGAAAAAAAACCTAGAAATGATTTGGTTCATTGCCTCTATACCAAGTCAACAAAAGCTACGACCTCGAAGAAGATCGCTCAGTAAACCATCAGGTCTAACGACCTTGTTAGCCTTTTGCTTAATTAATGCTATCTGTTCTGAGTATCAACTGTAAATTTTTTAAAAGGGTCTCTTCGCCATCGCAACAGGGTTTTGTATTAGATTTATGTAGGTACTCCCCCAACCTTTGGTAGAATGTCTTCAGAAGTAGCACCTGTTAATTACTCCGACCGCGACTCCTTCTGCAGTTTTTTTTTTATGCTGGGAATTAGATGATCTATCCGTCACTGTTGTTCGTTAAGCTCGCAAATAGCCTAGGACTCCTTGATTTTCTGCGTTTTCTATAATCGATTTTGGTGGCCAAATTAAAATCAGAGGTAGGAAGTGGTAATCTGAGATCCGGTATATAAGTCATGGTGGGGTCAGTTATAATGGCTTTCTGGAGTGAAACCACTCCTCTTTGTCGCGACATTTAGCCACGGTTAGGCTCATCATTTACAACTTTTTAACATCGCACTGGTCCGTGTTAATGCGTTGGAATGCCTTGCGTCGATCGCCTACTTATTTACTTATATAAGTGGCGTTACAGTTCGGAATTGAGCTGCGTTTCAACCTATAAGCCTCAGCACTTAATGCGGTCTATGGCTAACTGCCTTCAGTTACGTACATCAAGCTGATTTAGGCTTCCTTCCAATTGTGAGTGACTGCCACTTCAAAACAGTCTTCCTTATATACCGCGTTGTCAGTTCATATGTTGGCATCATTCGCAATCATCATTTCTGTCAATTTCGTTGAATGTTTGCTATTGATCCGAAGACAACCGAACGCCGTTTTTGTGTATTGGCTATAAACTCGCAAACTGACCTCCCAAAGATGTCCTTATTTTCTTTTATATGTCTTTAAACTCGCCTTGCACCGACCTTAGGTGAAGGTATACTTAGGGCATTGCTTGAATATTGTTCAAGAAAATCATCTTTGTCAATAAAGTCCTTTTGCTCTTTAAAAGCCTATATATCTGAAATCTGATGGCGGGAAATTCATGGTTCATGGTTTTACTTACGTGTCAAAAGCTTAAGACTTTTCGACTAAATCTATGGACATTGTGATAAATCAACATCCGAACAAGTTATAGTAGGTAATCACTATAATTATAGTTATAGGTTAGGATCAAGCGGCCTTCGACAAAAAGCCAAAAACTTTTTTTTGTAATAACACAAAAAGAAATTCCGTATTTAAAATCGACCAGTTTTTGGTTAAAAACTACCAAGTAGCAAGTAACGCGGTTATACAGCTCCTACAGATTTAGTTAAGTAAAAACAACCGAGTCTATTTATTTAGGGAACCCTGTTAAAAAGGACCGATTTGTCAGTTTCCTCCAAATTTTCTCGAGTTCATAAATAACAAACTAACTTCTTGGAATTTAACCAACTAGTTGATATAAATCTGGAAATTTAGTTGATAAAAACAATTTAAACATTTTACTCGAATACTGGTGTTCAAACAAAGTAGGTATAAGTTATACACAAAATTCACTATAGTATTTTATAATATAAACTCTGCTGATAAATATATTTCCTAAGTTATTTGTTGTTATTATTTGTTATATTCTTAATTCTGAATTGAAAAGGCCAATAAATATAATATTAAGACAAATTTTGTAAAACCAAATTAGTTTATAAAACATTCAAACGCTCAACTCAAGTAAGTATACAGTCCGCCAGTTATCGAAACAACCGGTTTTTTAAACAGAAACCAGTTAAACCCATTTTTCTTGGCCGGGTAATAATCACACTGGGTTAGAGCTAATTTTTGAGTGTGTTCCACTTGAATCTATACAAAGCTGTCTCTCCATTCGGTGAACAAGTAGGTAATCAATCGTAAGAGGCTTTGAACGTCGGTTTTAATTAGGGCTCTTAGATCGTTGTAGAAGAGGGCTATCAGATTGATTTTTATTTATTGGACAAATGCCAAAAAAGTGGAGAATGGTCTCATCTACATCTCCCTTCGCACAAACATCTACCTATTTTTGAGCAGATTTTCAGTGGTTTGGAGAGGGGCCAAATTTTAGAACGCTAAAGATCCAACTTCGGATATTTTGCTACCCGAAAAATAAACAGATAATTAAATTGGAGCAGTGTGTTTCCAACAACAACTTTGCATGCACTTGCTTAGCTAGTAAACGTAGATAGGCACATTCAATATCCTTCTATTCCTTCCGCATTAACAACTGCCCGTCGCTGTGTCCCTTTTCAGCGCTCTCTCTGTTCGAAAACTAATAATTCACTCGCTTTCCCTTTTCGTGGTAATAATTAATCAACAGAGCGTTGCTGCAATGGTCATGTTCACCCACTTATTATTATTCATCAATCACTAAAACATCCCCCAAGCTGGTCCAACGGCAGTCAATGAATCCATATACCATGGCCTCCCTCGCCAGCAATAAATCATCGATCAAAAAAAAAAAAACACCACACAAAGCAACAGCCGGGTGAAGAAAAATAAATAAATATCATTCACAATAGCCCCGCCACCACCGCCAAACCACTGTCAGAGAGGACGGACTTCGAGTTGCAATTTTCCTTGTAATTAATATTCACTCGTCCGTCGTCGTCCTTTTGTGGGTCGTTGTTGGTTCGTGCACCATCATGTCGGGCATCGTCCATCAAAATCCCTGTATGTGCCGCTGCCAATCGTTGTTTGCTCTACTTTGGGCGCGTTGACGGGAAGCCCATTATCATGGACGCGCAACTTGAACTTGCAACTGTTTATGTCCGTCGCCGCCAACAAAAACCAACCAAATAACAACAGCAAGTCTTCGGTGCCCAGAAACAGGCTTTTGTGCGGTGATATCTGCGAAAAGCCAGACCGCAGAGCGGACACCACACCAATAGTCGTCTCCTTTATGATTCCATGGTGCCGATGGATGACTTTGCGTTTTGTCAGAGGGCTAGGAAGTTGTGCTGGTGCGCTGTTCGCTGTTCGCTGTCCATCAGCAGTTTCATTCAATTCAACGGAATGCATCGGCTAAAAGGACGCAACTGTACGAGTGTGGCTGTGGTCGTGCTGTGCATTGCGAACACTGTGCTGTTTTTTTTTTTTTGTTGTTGTTTACTTCTTTTTAACCAGCAGCGATCGGATAGCATGGAGATGTCATAATAAATCACGTTCATGACGAAAAGCCAACCCATCACTGGGCTAAGGTGTACCTCGTTAACCTCTACAGTGCAAGGTTGGACTTTGCAAATTAAGCAAGTGTCATGAACACCTGTGGGAAGCAACTGCACGTCGTTGGGACTGAGAGTAAAAGTAGTGAACAGTAGGAAGGGATTGGGCGGGCCAAACTTGGGAAAGTTTGCACATATAGGTGAGGGTTTGATACTCATGTGTGTTGTACATTTAGAGTGGACTAGTGAAAGTTTGATATGCCCTTCCGCTTTTAGATCCGCATTTAGTATACCTAGACCTTCATTTACAATTTGGTTGACTATGGTTACCCTATATGATTAATCCATTCATTCCTTAATTTCCAAATGCCCCGCCTTTCGATTGCAACGGTTGTATGCTAAGTGGACCCTCCATAATTCTCGATCTTCCGCCATCGAATATTAATCATAAAGTGCAAGAGAAGATGTATTGGGCTTGGTATAAATATCTACGGCACGGACTCCTTAAGACCAGAGAAACATCTGCTCCTTCTGTTCCTTAATCTCTGCGAGTCACTCCAGTAATACAGTGACAAAAATACATGAATTATTCAATCTCCCAGAATTATGTTTCGCTATTAGCTTGGAATAGTCCAGTTTAAGAAAATTTTCGACTAATCGTTTACACATGTAAAGCATACATCGTGATCATTATATAATCTTTTAAGTGCGTGACTTAATATAAGTGGATTCTCGTTTTTATTTGAAAATAACTAAGCCCTAAGACCTACATTCTTTGATGACCCATCTGACAGCTAGCTGACATAATTCGTTTGAGTTTTAATTGGTTGTGGTTGATTACGTAAGAAGTTTTCATAATTAGTGGCCAAGAAATCTAGTCAAGATTGTCTTGCCAAACCAGATGATTGGGGATGTTCACGAATCTAGTTTAGTATGTCCGATTATAGATAAGTCACGTGAAAAGTTGACGTTTACGGAATGGTGGCAGACAAACCCAGTCAAGCATTTCGTCACTCAGTACAAAATTTGACAGTTTGTATATTTGATTGTCATGAGAAAAGTCGCGTCCATAAGTGATAACTAATAAAATAAAATGTAAAACTGTTGGCAATTTTCTTAGGCATTTATTTAGACAGGAATATTTTACACAAAAAAAAATATTTATCAAGTTCAAAGCCGAACCAACAATTTTTTTGGTCAATTCAACAGCTAAAGTGGTGAACTTCCAAGCAACTAAACTGAAGTAAGATTTACTTGATATCACAATCACGACACATTTTATATTTTTTCCTTCTAACGATATACTACCCTACCTTTGGAAATTCTAAATATTTACAGGTGCGTAATTGCAGCACTCTTTTAAATGTTAATGCACTAAATGTGCTCAATAGAATTGAAATGTGCTTTGTTACAGCTTTGAATTGTGTTAAATGTTGAAGATTATATGCATCTACAGATAATTGTGCTACAAATAATTTATTTATTATGGCTGAGACACATTGGATGGTATGACTTAAATGTAGCAATTGCTTTTACTCAAATGAAATGTCAAAATCGAAGCATTTCCTTGGTAGGTATTGTATGAATAAAAAATGATTTGGGTTAACCCCAACTTTTGATATGTTCAAAAAACGATACCACTTACATTTTACTCAGATGAGTATGAATAGACAATGTCAGAAAAAGCAATTGCTACGAAAATCCAAGCCTACTATTTTCCTGATTCGGATCTTTGGCTCAATATTTTCTACCCATATTCTTTACCAAAAAGTTTAAATTGTGAATTTTCGATGTTTTGGTTATAAATAAAATAGGGTAGGGGAGACCGGACTATTTGGCATCAGTGGTCAATTGACTCACTGCCATTTATTTTGAAGAGAAGAGATGAATTTCAAGCATTTCGTTTATTTTCAGAGATTTCAAAAACCTCTCGGTAATTCATAATTTTTCTCTAAGCAATTCCTTAGAGTCTCCAAAAATATATGAAACATCGTGAAGGCATTTGGAAAATAAAAATTTTTGCACAAAAGTCGTTAGACTCACAAAGATAATTTAAACGTTTTAATTTACTGGTCAGGTTTGAAAGGAAATCAAAGCAAATACACGTACAACGAAGTAAATGCTCTGCTCGAACTTACTTTAGCAAAGTTTCTATCTCATACCAATTCAAAGCAATTGCTTTTACTTTACTAAAACCTTTTACTCAAAGCAAATGAGAGGTTCTATTTATACGAATACAACCCTTTGTGTGCTTACTTCTAGTGCTATTCGAAGGCTTAACGATCCGATGGCTTGAATGAAGCTATAACCCAAATAATGGAAGAGGCTTTGTCTATATGAAAATTATTGACCGGGCAATATCGTTGAGCGACCTTGGTTAGATATTTTTGGAGTGTATTTTGTCGACTGTTTATAGTGTATTCTATATGTACAGGATGCTGGCCCTCATACTTGCAACACTTTCACTGAGTTGAAATTTTAATAGAAATCGCCATTTTATTACACGTAAATAACATACCCTTAAAAATCCAAAATCAAGCTCATACAGCCGACATTCCATATTAAATTTCAAATAGCTCCAATTATTTCACCATACCTAAGCAACCACATAATTCAATTCAATATGGCTCATAATTTACAGAAGTCCCAAATTCTGACTTCAGCCCAATTTGTCTGATGTCTGACACTGATCATGACTGTTTGACAAAGCATATTTCGTCATATATTCAAAGTTTAGAGTTGCGTCTTCGGACGTTTTTTGAGCGCTTTTGGATCGACTTTTGATGTGCGTTTCGGTGTGTTTTCGTAGTAACAGTTTTGAGCTTTTTTGAGAACGTTTGTGAAATTAATTTTGAAACTTTTTTAAGTTGCATTTAGCTTTCGGGAGATTTTTTGGGTGATAAATTCTTAGTCAGTTCTAAGGACGATTGTCTTGTGGATTTTCCGCCAGACCATTTTTTGAAACGTTTTGCGATAAGGATTTCTAGATCGATCCCATGATGTGTCGTTCTTTAGGGATTTTGTTGAGTAGTCTGAATTTTTTTCAGAATCTGTTTTCTTCTTTTATTTCATAAGTTTTCTGTGCCAGATTTTGGATAGTTTTTTGTTTTTTTTTTTTACATTTTTATGATCGTTTTTTTAAAGGCTCTTTCTTGGATCGTTTTTATATCTTTCTGTATGTAGATTTTTACGTTGTTTTTTTCCTTAGCGCTTTTTGGGCCGTTTTCAATAGCGTTTCTTGCACACTTTTAGCTAGGTTTTTAGTCGCTTTTTTGAAGACCTCTAAAGACTGTTTCGAAGACGTTTTCTGTAAAGTGTTTCGGTGCATGTTTTGTGACGGCTTTGTAGGAATCTTGTTTTCTATCCGCTTAGTTTTATCCATCCTTTTATCCATTTCTGGAGGCATTTTTTGAATATTTTTTCGAACTTCTTTGAAGACATTTTTGAGTGTTTTTGAAGAAGTTATCTAGATTTAAATATCGGCATTTCAGTATTTTTCATGATTTTTCCATGCGGACGATAAGTCACTAATATCCAGCGGATTATTGCAACTTAGGCTTGTTTTTTTTTTAAATATGTTACGTCGATTGTCTTTGGCAGGAAGATGAATCCCTTGGAGCCCAACATTGTTCAGAATATATCCTATCTTCTTAATGGTTAATGTGGTGCTCCAATTTTGACTGAATAAAGTTCGAAATATCTTCAATACTACAAAATGTGGTCGCGAAGCTCTTAGCTTCCCACCTCTTATGAACTTCTGACAACTGTCAGAGATAACAACTCAACTTAATACAATTGCAAATGTACCCAATGCTATTTGTTCCCATAAAATAAAGCTCACGCAAACGAATGGGTTTGGGAAAAGATACCTTAATAATTTATGGACCTCCTGTGCCAACTGTTCATTTATTTATTTTTCTGATTGTTATAAGCACAATTCCCAAACACTAAAATTTTCCATTATAAATTAGCTATGTGTTTTATTTAAAAATACTTATGTATCAAACGCTCCTGTTTGGAAAAAATATCACCTTTCTCTTAAATGCTGTTGTAGATAGATGTTGCGATGGGTAGACTTCTGCATGCTCTACTTCAGAAGTCACCCATGAAAAGCTATCACCCAATCTCCCACTCATATCTCATAGCTTCACCACCTGCTCGCATCATGACATGAAGAATGAAGATGCTGATGATACTCATGCGAAACTAACAAGTAAACCCATAGTCACAATCTTTTATCTCACAAATTCCGATTGTTGACAGAAAAATGAGCCATTCCGGATGCACTTTGTTTTTGTTTTGCTGCTCTTTGTTTCACATTTGCTGCACTATTATCTCGCTTTGCGATGGTTTTCTTCATAAAACAATTACTGTCCATGTGATCACAATGGTTTCCAACAGTCTGGGAAGTACACTGCTCTGATTGCGAACAATAAATGTGCTTCCCTAGATGGTGGGTAGAGGTACGAGTATTTTGAGAAAAGTGTATCGTCCCTCAGCCATTTTTTTTATACAAGTTTTCCAGAACTGTCATTCGAGGTGGTGTCTTTGTGCGGCTGTATCATGTCAAAATGACAAGCATCGCCGAGAGAGGAAGTGTAATTTCATATTTTCTTCTGGACAATTACAAAATCTAGTTCGACTGGGTTGCTGAGGATGGCAGTGGTCGTTTTTTTTCATAAATCTTGTGAAACGATTGCGGTTAGGACAGAAGCATCGGTGCATGTGGTATGATAGGTGCTATAGGCGTTGTGATTGCATCGAGATGGAAGAATGAGGAAGGCTACCTTTTGTTAAATGAAATCGTACTTGGATATGTCACTTTAATTCAGCGGAGGATATTTATAAATAAGATCGCTTTTGATGAAATTTTCCATAACCAAATCGCAAAGTGACTGCCCTATGTCCTCGATAGCCTCACGAATTTTACCTTTGAGGTCTCGAATCGACGCTGGGCTGTTGGCGTGGACCAGACTTTATCTCGTGGCCCCAAAGGAAGAAGTCGCAAGGTGTTAAATCACAAGATCTCGGTGGCTAATTGTGATCACCTCTTCGAGAGATAACACGGTCCGGAAACTTTTCCCGTAAAAGATCAATGGTATCGTTGCTTGTGTGCAACGTAGCGCCGTCTTGTTGAAAGTAAACGTTGTCCAAATCAATACCATCCAACTCCGACCATACAAAATCATTAATCATCTCTCGAAAGCGCAATCCATTTACCGTAACTGTTGATCTAACCTCAATTTAGAAAAAGTAAGGTCCAATGACGCCGCCGGACCATAAACCGCACCAAACAGTCAGACGTTGAGGATGGAGAGGCTTTTCAACAATAACTCGTGGGTTTTCCGAGCCCGAGGTGCGACAATAATTTTGCTTGTTGACGTAGCCACCGAGGTAGAAATGGGCGTCATCGGTCAAGATGATTTTTCGATGGAATTCCGGATCATTTTCATGCATTTCAAGGACCCAATCAGCAAAGACACGATGTTGTTGATGATCGGCCGGCTTCCATTTTTGGTAATGGCGTAGTTTCTACTTGTCAAATGTCAAAGAACAAAAGCTTCAAATGTGACAGCTACCGAAATAGCGGGTCATTCACAATAACACTTCTTAATGGAAAATCCTTTATAAGGAAACCCGATTGAAAAGATGAATTTAACCTTTTCGTCTCTGTTTTTGAACACGGACTTAATTTTAACTTAATTTTTATGCGTCATATAAAGTTTAGACGATTAATGCGACAAATGCAAGAAATTTGGCTGACCACGACGTGGTAAATATCTTGTACTAGCGTTCGCTATTAATCTTCCCCCTCTAAAGTCCGGCAATTTCTGTGGAACCTGTAACTGTGCTAATGTTTGGAAAGAGCCTCAGCACCTCCCTGTGTTGAATGAATAGAAGCCGGCACAATAGACTTCTACCGGTCGCCGATTACAAAACATGGATCTATGATAGTAGATTATGTCATGTCGAAACCGATTTAAAGTTCGTGTGCAATAGCTATATGCTTATGCATATTTGGTTTATGTCGTTGACTGCCAATTGGAAGAACTATATATTTAATAAGAAACGACAACGGTACCTCCTGCTTTCCATAAACTATACCATACTCTCTCCACAACCATGCTCATGCTAAAAATATTGCTTTCGAATTGAAAACGTATTTCATGCAATATCCTCGCAACGATGTCAATCAAATTCAAAAGCATAAAATTGAAGGCAATCAAAATCGAAACAGTTCATTCCCCCAGAACTGTCCAAATAAAAAAAGTGTCTAACCCGAGGAACAATAGGAGAAAAAAAGTAACAAACCCACCGCCTCCCTGTCGGCGTTCGCAAAATGCAATCAGCCCTAAAATTTATGTAACTTTCCGCGCACTGATTCCGTTTTAAATTTATAATCCGCAATTTGCATTTTTCGTCCTGGCAGAGCGCGTCAATTGAAACTTCCCGGAATCCAATTTAACACCCCAAGTAACGCTTCCTCTCGCTGTCGTCGTCGTGAGTTCTCCATCTCCAACTCCATCGCGCGGATTGGGGTCCGCTCAAGTGTATTGTTTCCAAACAAATCTATTTCGGTGATGCAGCTGCATCGTTTCTGAATCATATTCCCAGCGTATGCCGTATGATTGTGTCGTGCCAAAGTAGTTTCTTGGCGATATGAGAGCCGCCCACCCACCGCACGGGGGGAAATGAAAGCATTCGTTTGTTGGATTGGTTGGCAGTCGGCTGTGTTGCTCCTGCAGACAAACAATTCGAAAATTTATTCAGGATCAGGTGTAAAATGATTTTATTTCAAATTGGATTGTTTCCACTTCAGTGAGCCGGAGTACCGCTCTGCATATACATGCGAGTATCTTGATGACTCTTTTTTTTTATGTCGCCGACAGTAATGTTCTTGTCGTCGTAACTGTCGTTTTCATGGGAGTATTTCCGTTGTTTTCTTGTTTGCAGCACATGCTTGGGGGGTAATTATTTGCTTTCTGTGTACGGCTTACGATTGTTTTTACAGTAATAATCATTGGATGTAAAGAGATGTGACTCAAGAGAATTAAACGTCTAAATTTAAGTTCGAGATGATTCTTTAATTGGTCACAAATGTGAGCTTCTTTATGTCCATACAGCTTAATAGACGTTAGGTTTGCTTACTTGAACGTCTTTCTAAACAAAGCAAAGTTATGTAGACAAAAGAGTAATAAAACAGCAAGAAGTCTGCTCTGAAGCAGAGGATATCAGCCTGAAAGTCTGCAAGCATTTATGAAAAACCGGTATAAACTAGCATGTCTGCAGTAAATCTCCGACATTTGGTGTGTGCCTGAGATATCAACATCGTTACTTGTCCGAATAGTAATAAATAGCAAAGGGTTGCAGCAGAACGAATTTTGGACAGTCAAGCACTGTTCTCAAAAAAAGTTATAACGCCAGAATAAATGAGTTTAATATTTAGAAGAAACAAGCGTACCCCAGCGTTCTTTGCTATGCGTTAAAATTTAAAAAAAATTCAAACTCCATATTTTGCTTCGTTGAGTCGAGGAGCTTCGATAAATGTTTTGGGACGAACATTTTCCAGCTTCATAACAAATTTTCCGCCTATCAAATCATAATAATATACAAAATTCCGTCGAAAAGTTCAAATCTTTCGCATTGTTCTGCAATTTTCCGAGTTTTCCACTAAGAATTTTCTATTTTTAAATTCGAAAAGCCATTTCGGAACAATTGCACAAACAATTTTCAACATTTTCCAAACAAAAAATCAATTTTTGATTTTTCCAATTTACTATTACTTTTTTTCCGGAGGATTTTCCCAAATTTTCTTTCGTAAGAATCTTCTCCTGATAATTGCGAACATTTTTCACACCATTATTATATACAAAGAGAATTCCCTGTTCCTCCATCAACAGCAAGACAGAATTTAAGCCCTGGAATTTAATGACATCAATTCAGTCAGAAACTGTCGATTTGTGCAGAACCAGGCACATAGTTTCTGGTGTATATTTGGCTGATTATGATCATCACTACAAAAAGTTAAACATGCTCACATTAACATCTAACGTCAAAAGTGTGATGGGGTCTCTCTTTAGATTTGCCTTTAGATTCAGTTGTAAGTTGTCACTCAGCGCTCTTTTTTAACTTTCGAACTCGTGATATTAACTAATTTTGATATTACGACGATAGAGGAACTCAAAAAAGTGGGTCACAAAATTCTGTCCAGTCTGTCTGTCCGTCCTTCCACAGACCTACAGCTAAACGGCATCCCGGATTACATTCAAACCTCGGATTTGGAGTTTTTGGGCTTTACAGTCCGGGATTTTTTTTTTTTTTTCCAAGGTTACCTCAATATGAATGGTACTTTCCATATAAAATTTTGTCACCAGTTTGATTTGATCGAAAACGGCTCTAACGATTTTAACCAAAATTTGTGTTTTTGGTGTTTTGGAAAACGGTCTATACGATTGTAACAAAAATTAATTTCTGAGGAAATGTGGTCATTTATAACTTAATAGCAAACTCCGATTTTCTCTATATTATCGTACAATGGATTTTTGAAAAAAGTATTTTTTTTTTTATTTAGTTTTTTTCAGTTTACCGGAAAACGGCGATAGCGATTTCGACCAAAATGCAAGCTTAGAGTCAAATGGATGTTTTCAAAACTATTGTGTCCTCAATTTTCAACTCGAAGCACCGAAAACGCTTATTTTAAAAACTGCTCATATCTCGAAAACCCTATCTTTGATTTCAATAAAACTTAAAAAAAACGAAGCAATACTTACATCCCGAACAATAACTTATTATAGGTTTTCAACTAAATAGTTACGTAATAGTATTTTTCTAATTAAACATTGCATCCCACTAAATCTGAACTTGATATTTTTTCTCCTCCTTTCTTTCACCCCTTAAATTAAGTTACTTAATGTAAATTAGCTTTAAGACTATTCAAATTTCCTAAGTGAGAATTCTAAGTACTATAAAAGATCATATCTTAATGTACATACCTTTTAAATAAAATAATTGAAATTGAAATTGAAATTGAAATATTTGGTACTATTAGTATTCTAAATATGATTCTGTTAAAACTCAATAGTTGCCCCCAGAGTGGTGTTCTATCGCCCTGCTATGGTCGATCGTAGTAAATGAACTGCTAAACATACTCACAAATAAGGGATTCTATGTCCATAGGTATGGATACTCTTAACGAGAAAGTTTCGTTAGACCCAGTCGTGCACTTTATTTTTACCATTTCAATAAGAATCAGTTTGTAAATGAATTTATAACAATTAATGTAAAAAGAATAAATGTTTGTGTAAATAATCGAGGTTTAAATATTCTATCGTGTTTTAAATAGTTTTTGCACGATTTCCCAGTCCAACTCCGTGGACGCACCTTCCAAATGCACTCCCATTCCACACCATCTCTCAACTACTGTCCGGATAATTTCAGCATGTCCAGTGTATGGATTTGCTATACGCACTTTACCTCAACAGCAGTATCTACAAAGTCCTAAATACAACCATATGTATAGTATCATTATGACCTGGATTGAAAGTGCAACGCACGCAAATCCTAAGTACGAATACGAGTGCGTAATTGGTACTTCACCATACATGTCCACTGACCACTCACGTCGTTAAGAGAACCAATTTAAAACTCGACTAATTAGCTATTTCTTGATTTTAATCGCAACCAATCACCGACCATACGCTACAAATTCCATTGCAAATGCCCAATTCCAGTGCCTGCCTGCTCTATTATTCAGAAGACCATAAGCTATACGCAATTGGTTCCAATTAAGCGCAGAGTCTGTGCATAAAAATATTCTCCGCTTAGGAGAACTGCCCCCCCCGGTCAAATGAACTGCACTTTATATTAATACGCGTGCATAGATTTCGCTGCTAGTTTTAGATAAAAAAAAATTCCATACTCCTCTGTCATTAATGGAATGGACGCGCAGTCCAGCGTATTAAGGCCCATTTTATTCACT
The DNA here is from genome assembly GCA_949126925.1 of Cheilosia vernalis. Classification (NCBI taxonomy): domain Eukaryota; kingdom Metazoa; phylum Arthropoda; class Insecta; order Diptera; family Syrphidae; genus Cheilosia; species Cheilosia vernalis. The sequence goes on along the minus strand of OX421361.1, from coordinate 44,385,407 downwards.
CGAAGTTGAACACAACTTGGGAAGTTTTCCATATAAAAATCCCGAAGTTGTGTTCAACTTCGAGTGAATAAAATGGGCCTAAGGACACCGTCATCGGTATGTCAACTTTTCACATTTTACACTCAATCAACTCCAGAGTTTCCATCCATGGCGGTGGAGTTCACTATGCGACAATCGAGTGGGAAACCTTTGGTGCAACCACCCGCAAACTCAACTTCAGGGTGACTGGCATGACGAAGTTCGAATGGTTGTAGGAGGCACATCAGCCACAGACGGTAGGTGCACATCAGCCACACACAGTATTTCAAAGCCAAGGCGCACGTTTACATTTTGCGGATTAAAACATTTTGACAGGGCCACCATCCCGTACAGATGTCGGCGAGACCACGCTGCCCCGAGATCCCATTTCCGACCAATTCATTTGGAAGTTTTCCATGCACTTTTTATTTTCTCGCTTTTTGCTTTTTGTCGTATTGCGTTTCGCACTCTGACAAGATTGAACTGACAACTGCCCATATTGCTGTTGCGTATGGTTTAATTAATCTTAACATAGGCATTTCGAGTTACTTGCAGTTTTGCATTGCATGTGTCGGTAGTAGTTGGAGACGAGCGGTCAATGGGCGTAATTGAAGTCGGACGGTGACGTACTGGTGATTCTTTGTGTGGTCAATGACCTGAGGGGTATAGATCTTTAATGGTTCGCAATAATATATCATAGATGATTGGAAGACGTTAGCTACACCGATGCCCTTTGGATCTATTTGTTGGGAGGCATTCAATTGATGGACTGTGTTACCCCTCATCCCCTATATCATTTATATTGAATTACCTATGTAAATACCCGCCTCTAACTGACTAAATCCACATCCGCATTTCTGTCATCATTTGCATATAGCATGAGGAATGCTCTTTAGTCACTTGAGCCATCGCCAGATCACTTAAATCAATTAAAAGACAGTTGAACCCCCAGCGCCAATTAATGCCAACGCACAGTTATTATGAATTTATTCCGAACAATCTGTCTGCACGCTCTCTATGACGAAATGACATCTCTGGCGTAGTAGAACCACATCAATTCAGTGACGAGCATTGCTAGTTGCTAGCGGCAATCATTGTGACCCTAAAGAGCAGCTCGTCGTGTGTGACAAGCCATCATAATTTTGTATTTGAGTGAACAATAGAACTTTATTCAGCTGTGCTCTGATGGCACCCCCCAAAAGGACACTTTTCGACATTGTACCGACAATGTGCGGTCGTCATTTCAACGATTGCCCTCCTTATAAGCAAATATGGTGTATACTGTGGACTGGTAAAGTTTCACACTCAAATTCAAACTTGGGATGAAGAATGGGTTACAGTTGTAACTTTTGTGATAAAATACACTTGGAAAAATTCACAATACGATCGTTCTAGGAAAGGTTCATTCAGAATACAGTGCAATGTATTTATTTACAGAAAATAGATAGGTATATATACTTGCACTTTCTTCTTTCTAAGCTCACGCACTTATGGAATCTGAATGTCAAACGATTTTTTCACACTTTTTTGCTTAAAAAATTTACTCGTTTTTTATGGTTTTTTTTTTCGGCTTTCAAACTTTGCTTCACTAAATTCTGCAAAGATAGCAGAGGAGAGCATTTTTTTCAATTTTTTTTTTTTAGTGTTTTATTACTCTTTTCTCAATTTTTACTTTTTCTTAATAAAAAATTTGGTTTCCTAATTTTTATTTTAATAATTTTTTTTATTTATTTATTTTTTTTTTTTTCAATTTTAATTAAAATATTATCTTTTTAGCTTTTAGTTTTTTATTTGTTAATAATAGTTCAAAATTATTTTTTGTTGTTTATTTTATTGTTATAGTTGAAAAAAAAAACAGAATGAGAAAAGCTTAATTTTGAAAGTATGAAATTTGAATTTATTTTTACTCGTTTGGTTTTTTTTTCATTTTGCGACGTTTTTCCCTTTTTTCGCGTTTCTTGACTCGGATAAAGTATTTATGTACCTCATGCTCCACAAAATACGTTATTTTGATACCATTTCAATACATTTTGTACTAGGAGTCGAAGAAATAATTTCTTTCATCCCCGATTCAGAGCCGTGCCTCTCTATACCTGCGTAATGACAATTAGCCCAATTTTATTCTGGCTTTCATGTTTCCTCAACGTAAATAATTTCGCAGACATCTGAGGACTTTGATGCTTCTTGGGGATTGGTGCTTCGCAAATGTTGTGATGAAATGCGAAGCTTTTTGTTATAACTTTTTGTGTGTATACACTAAACACGGTTTGTGTGTGCGCTATTTGCATAGAAATGAAAAAATTGCGTCCCTTTTGAATGTTTGTTTAGGCGAAATGTGATAATACAAGCTCACCACAGGACATTTCCGATTCGGACAGGTAAGGGACAGCAACAGCATTACTTTCTGTAAATGACGTTGAGAGGGAGATATGGTTATGACTTTGAATGGAATTTGACAGAGGGACACCTTTCTTGAAATGGCGGATGAAATGAAAACATTTTCGGGTGGAGTTGTATTTAATAATTCAAATGGATTTATTTGTGTACGGGTAGGCACGTATAATTTAAAAAAATGTCCTTGTAAGGGAAATGTTTTCATTTGGAGGGAAATATCATTGTGACAGGCTGGATCCTTGACGCCAATTGGCAAGCTTGTAGCATTAAAGGATTAGTTTTGAAACAAATTACTCAATCACGGAATGCATGACAACAGGAACGTGTCTTTTCGTTGGACCAAGTCTGGACAAAAACAATAAAATTGATATTACTCATCGCAAACTAAGCCCAGAACTGTGTTTTCCTCGAAAACCCGTCGATGCATTCACACCGACCACAAAACACAAATAAATAAACACCGACGGACAAAATTCATGCTTAAGTGAAACTGAATAAGCTTCAGCTTGATATATGTTTTTCTAATTTTTCCAAGCTGTTTTCGTTTGACGTTTCAATCAGTTGTGAGACACTAGTCGTTAAACTTCGTTGCAAACTTTTGTGGTTAAAAATTTCGATCGCATTAATTAACAAACAAAATGAACTTAGTGGATTTCAAAATAATATTAATTTTAAGTTGTGAGTTGTGACATTTTTTCGGTCCGCCATTTTGTTGAATTTGCTGAATATTGCAAAAGGTGTGTTTGTTTTAACAACCCAACGATTGGAAGTCGTTTTCGTGGAAAACGGCTTTCAACGACTCGTTTTGAAAATTGAAATATGTATAAGAAAACTTCTGTTTTCGTAGAAGTTTTCGATAATTTTCGCGAAAACCCGGTTTTGGGCTCGGAGTGAAAAGTATATATAAGATATAAAACGTACCATATCTCCACTGAAGTTGAAGTAGCCGCTTTTCTATTCATGGAATCCTTATTTCTCTCGGCAACCTTTGAGGAAACTTTGCTGATTATTAAAACTTTCTTGCGGGTACCCACTTACCTTACATTTTTATTTTTTTTATACTTCATGTTGAAGGGTTTCCACTTCAACATTCTCCGCATGTAAGTCAAAAGACAAAGGAAAAGTGAAAAGCTCTCCTTACACGTGAACCGTGCCGCACCGCATCCCCTTACACAATTGCGATTGCGAAACGCACTGAGTGGCGTTTGTTGAATTTTTAATTAAATATGACACAACAACACAAAAGTGGGGTGGCAATTGTGCACTATATACCAAGTAGCAAACGCATGCATAGAGCTAGCGCCCGCACTGTTGAATGTGTTATTTTGATGACAATGTGGTTTTGGGGTTGAGTGACACAAGGGTCTATGGAGGGTTGCGTTTGTGTCATGTTCTGAAAGTGCGAATGTAATTATGAGTACAAGTACACGCAGATATTATGTTTAATGAAATTTTCAAAATCTCCAAAACGGCGGAAATGTTGATGTGTTAATGAGCAACCTGCTATCCGCAAATTTGTGTACTTGTATGTGCAAATGCAACACGCTATTGTACTTGACAGGGTTTTTTCGTTGGAGGGTGGCAAAGAGGGTTTCAAGTTGAAAAGCTGGAGGAGGATGGTTAATTGGAAATTGCTAATACATACATGTCCTCTTAAATGGTTCTCGGATAACAGCTTTAGACATCCTTGGAATTAGTTCTGCAATTGAACTGGTTTTGCTAAAAATGCAACTCCTATTCTGAAATCTTGCATAAAACTTGACCTTAAATTTGGTAAATTGGCGGACTTTATTTTTCAAAGGTTTTATCCCGAGCGCTTTTATTTGAACAGAGAAGACCAATATATCAACACATATTCGCTTAAAGTTAATAAATCTCAGTAAAATCAAAGAAAAAAACAGAAATGAATTGGTTATTTAAAAAGATAATAACATTAAACATATTGAGAAACATTACACAAATTATGCCAAGACGTAAAATGTTGTCTAAACTGTACCTAACAGTACCTAGACATAGAAGTTACTGTACCTATATTCAGTTTCCAGTGTCTCATACGAATAACCAATTTTAGTCCCGACTTTAAATTTACGGAAGCTTTTGTAAAAATTGTGGAATCAGCACCTTTTTTTCGTCGTATATTGACTTTGTCATTTAAATAGATTGTGGGAAGCCTCGAATACAGCGCGGACGTCAAATTGATAGCGCATGAAGTTGACTGTAACTTTTTGGCAATCATAGCTTTTAAAGAAAAAGGTTATATGATTTATCACGTAGACTTTTTGTCTATGCAACGGTATCTCTTGTTGACGTTTACCCATTTACAAAAAAATTAACCTATTCGGCTGGAAAAAAATTAAATTATAGAGTAATTTTGCTTTCCGTCAACTTATCGAACATACGACGGCCTTTGCAAACCAAAGTGAACACAAATCAGCTGTCAAACGACGGACAAAGTAAGTCTGTTTTTAGTCTTGTATCCAAGTTCTCAGTGGTGAATCTATTGACAGTTTTCACAACTTCAGCTGGTACTCGTTCATTGGTTCGATTGTAAAAGAAATGAGAGAACCTATCATTGACGTTGAATGAGTGTGACAACTGACAATAGTTCGATGACAAAACCCTTTGTCAATAGAAATATTCTCCTCAAGGGAAAAAAAATGTCTACAAAGGATATGCGACGGATTCATTGGGACTGTTCACTCTTTCTTTCGTTGAATGCGATAACGTTGACGTTGACACAATGGCTAAGAATTATCCTATGTCAGCCTGCATGTCAACTTCATTTTGAACTATTGTCGAGGCCACATTTTTTCACAGTTTAAAAGGTTATTTAAATAATAACTTAAATCTGAAATCACTTTAAATTGTGCTCGACAACAGAAGACTTCACGGAATGAAAGAGAAACTTGTCAATTGATTCGAACAATAAACTTGGAACGTCGGTAAAGTAGATACGGTAGCATAGTAATCGATGAGTAATACCGACGCATTTGATGTAGCCCGTCGATAGGCCTCGCAACTCTATTAGTAAAGGTAAAGATCACCTGATGGTTTTGCGCCTGAGTGTTGTAGTTGGACCTTCTAATAACAAATTTTAGTCTTGGTTTTAAATTTACTGAAGCAAGTTATTTATAAATTTATAATGGAAAATATATCCACCGTGAACTAATAAGATTTAAAGTCGGAACTAAAAATGTTTATTGGTGAAGCCATAAGTTTTAAAATGAAAATCAAGCGGCCATACGACATACTACTACCTTCAATATTTTGTAGGTCACAATAGATTATTTTATATGAAAAATCTTGCCATTGTATGAGTTAAAAAAATGTTGGCGAGACTTTAAATAGGAATTAAAATACCGCACATTGTCTGTCATACTTGTACAATTTTTTCTTGACCAAGTTAAATCTTACGAACTCACATTCGCCGAATTTGCCCTATAAAATTATACATATCGTGACCTAAACTGCTTTTAGCTCGAAGGCTAAAAATGTTCATAGTAAGGTCGAGTCTGATGATAATGAATCCCAAAATGAATATTCTACGACGAAGTTTCGACAGCCTAATGGAACAACTAAACTAATTCACCTTGTGATAAGATCAAGTCTTTTAACTAGAGTAAAACTTGTCAACATATCTATGCGTGCCATGTATCTACATCGTGTAGATAATTTATGTTCGTATAAAGTGCACTGCGTGGCTCTTTTTCAAACTCGTGTAGGTGTAAGATAAACTCCTTCAGTGTCACATCAGCATTGTGGTGCGATAAAAGGCAATTTATGGAACATTATACCGATATGCGGAACAACAATAATTGCCGCCAACTGAACTTTTAAAAGCCTGTAAAATATAAACGGGCCTGAGCGTGACTTTGTGTATAGCAGTCGTCAGGCTTCAGTGAGTGTAGACAGTAAGACTGTGGACCGACTGTGTCGTGTCTGTAAATAATGATTTGCGTCAATTAAATACCATTCACAGCCAAGGTTAGCAATGGTGAAGAACTGCATTCTGCTTCTGGAAAAGCAATATATACTTACGAGTACACTGGTAGCTGTTTTTTTATCTCCCAAAAACAGGTGACGATTTGGTTTTTTATTTTCCAAAGATAATTTCATGTCGATTTGTACTTGAAGATAGCTATCAACATCAGATTCATTATTCGTGTCGAATGGACACTGAAACTCTCGCTGGTCCTCCACCAACTCTTAATTATTAAATTGCCATCCCCATCGCCCCATCTCATTCTGTGATTAAGTCCCCTAGGAACCCAGTATCAGCTCCGCTTTCCTGTTTATAAATCGCAACGTCAAGGACAAATTGCTATGTGAAACATGCATTTCGTCCTTCGATTGTCACAGTGCAATCTAGTTTGGTGAAGCGATGTAGCAGAGATTTTCGTGAATAGGTCTTCTGCAAATGCCAGCCACTTGGATGACATATTTTGAGTCAATGTTTGGTCCGAGCAGATTATCTGCTGTACTTTCTCGAAGTATCAATTGTGAAGTTGTGTTCTGTTCTTCTATTTCTATTGTCAGCTGAATGTAGGTATCTATTAGAGACTGCGCCACCTCTCCTACCACCTGTCATTTTAATGCCAACTTCAAGTCTTACAAATGGAGGCATTTTTTTTTTTTTCAAAATTATCGATAACAACCTATTTATTTATTTTAGTTTTAAATTTATTATATTAAGTTAGGACGTTTTTCTTTTTTTAATAAAAGTTGTTGCTGGAGTACCACTTCATCGCGTACCACTTCGTGTCGGCGGCTATAAACGCGCAGAACTTAAAATTCGCTCTACTCAGGGTCCAGTAAACGTTCTTCACTCGGTTGGTGTAGCTGAAATATTTTGTCACAGTAGTTCATCAACTTTTTGTAGTACTAAGAGATTCACGGGATATCTCCCCAAATTGAGATAAAAAAGCAACACAAGGATATCTAACTAGCACTCAATCAAACGCTTGCATAATGTCAGACTGACTCGGAGGAGGTGACATTAGTTGCTGTACCTTACCTGTATGTTTGTTGTAAGTCCTACAACAAAAACCAACGAAAACGGACCAATCTTCAGATATTTCTGTCGGTTTGTTGATTGGAATCTTAATTTTTGCATGGACCAAAGTGGAAAAAACGTCAAAAAAAAAATGTCTTTAACAAAATTAATTGAACACTGGCGAATCGGGCCTAATTCGCATTTACATTGTTATTGTACTGCAAATGAGCTAGGAAAACAACCAATTGCACACAACTCTCCACTGATTACCTTCAAATCGTGTCACAGCAAAGCGTTGAACCATTGTTTCTCTTACAATCCAATCTAGTACAATATTACGCACAAATCTTACTCTTTCAAATCATTTTTGTACCAAATCGAAACACTTTCTGCGCCGGTGTCAAGTGAAATTTAAGAGAACACCAACAAACAAGTAAATAAAAACAAAGTTTCGCTTTTACTTTTGCCAGCGAAGAAGCAAGAAGCAACCACAGTTGTTGCTTTTGTTTTCTCCATCATCAATGGAAAATCGCGTCAGCAACAAAATGGCTCAGCCGAGCAGACTCTCAGTTTCGATGGACACTAATGTTCGTGAGCATGGTTGGATTTTTACCGGTCGCCTGACGGTAGACTTTCGTAGTTTACGTAATCAAAATGGATTTAGCGAGATGCCTGAGAATATGCAATTAATGGCCCCCGTGCAAGTGTCCGATCTGATCTGTTGCTTCTCATTATTATAGTGGTATAGTTTGCGGAGTGGTTTGACGGTTTTTTTCGCATTCGAATTTGAGTTTTCTTACTGTGTGTGCTTGTGTGTGTACAGTGGTTATTGTTTAAAGTATAAATCCGAGTTGAAATGAGTACTTATTTGATTTTAATGCCAAATTATAATTTAAATACTGCCCGGACCTTGTTCCGGTGTTTGGCTATCGTTATACTTCAGCCGAGTTGAGTTAGACGTGAATAACGAATACGCGATGGGAATTGATTTTGTTTCGTATGTAAAAGCTACTTTAACTCGGTGAGAAGGCAGTAACGTTTTTACGGCCAGTTCGAAAAATAAAATCGAAATGTTTTACTGACACCTGATATAAGGGTGTGATATGACAGCTGGCTTACTTGATGTGTATCGGTTGTTACTGGCCTAGATTGGTCACTCGAACGGCTTTTTTTCAGTGGACGTTTATGGAGGCCGACAAATCTAGTCAAGAATTTCTTGACTATGAGCGGGTACTTGATGAAATTTCGATTGTCTACTTGACGTAGTAAATGCGGAGTCAACGACCGGTGAAGTCGATTGTTGAATGTGTCCAAATAAAGTATGCGTCTTCATTTTGGCCACGATTTTTATAATTGACACTACCTTTTTAGTTTTATTTTGCATGTACATTGTACAATATTTATTATCTATTATTATAATTATTATTATTTAAAAAGTAAATAAATTGCAGTTTAAATGGTCCTACAGCACTAGCTACCTATATTTGAAACAAAAAATTTAAAAATAAATCCGAATTGAGCACTTTAGGTACGAATATAAAAAAAAAAACTCTTAGGATCTAGTTCTTGCTCGATATAGGGCCACCTGCGAGTATGGAGCCGAATGCAAGCCTACTTTCAATCCTACCAAGAAGATTCCACAGCACAGTCTCACAGTATTAGCAACTCTGGTAGGCGTGTTCCATTTATGAAATAAGGGGGTCCGAAAGTAACTTTGGGCATGTGTCACTGCGCGAGTCTTTTCAAGATTTGCAGCGGTTGGAAGTTGAAGAAGACCGAATCTGGCAAGATTTTACTGGTTTTCGGATTTTGATACAAACTATTCACCGGAGAAATGATATATATACGTCGGTACAGAACTTACTTACTTAAGGTGGCGCTACAGTCCGGGGTGGACCTGGGCCTCAACCAACAAGCGTCTCCAGCCAGCGCGATCTTTAGCTAGCTGTCTCCAGTTTCGCACGCTAAGTTGGTTAAGGTCCCCTTCCACTTGCGTGCGCCACCTGAGTCGCGGTCTTCCTCTACTGCGCCTTCCCTCGGGTATGGATTCGAAGATCTTCCGGGCCGGAGCATTCGTGTCCATTCGCTCTACATGACCAAGCCACCTCAGTCGTTGGACCTTCACTCTTCTGACTAGGTCGATGTCGCTGTACAGCCCGTACAGCTCGTCGTTAAATCTCCTTCTCCATTCACCGTCAAGGCAGACGGGACCAAAAATAACGTCGGTACAGAAAGCAGTGAAAATAATTGCCAAGTCGTGCAGTCAACAAAAACAAAAACTTTTGCAATATCTAACATTTTTGTTGTTGGGCCATGGACTTACGTAGTAACGTCCAATAATTAACAATTTCCGGATCAACGTGCGGGTAGAACCTATGAGCCTATGTTCAAGCAGGATTATTTCGAAAACAAGTCTGTATGCGAAGACTAAAAGTATTTGCCTGTACCACAGTTCTCCATATCGTTATCTGACGGCGTCTGGTACAGAATAGGTCGACCTCTTCAAGACCCTTACTAACTGACTACTGACCACTAGTTCATGACATTCTGATTGGAAAATATTCCTTGTGGTCTATCAGTCTATCGCCTATCAGTTGAATTTTCGGTCACACTGTCGATTAATTGGGGCTCTATATATTGGCTTTCAGGGCCTCAATAGCTTGAGGGTTAATAGCAAAGCTCAAAGACTTTCAAGAGCTCCACAAGAAATAATAGAGTGGCGTCAAAATGCAGAGCCTTGGTTTATCATTCATCGATCTATCAAGCCGTTTAATGTTGTCTTTAAATCAAGTCTTCAGTTCACCGCCATTTCGGCTGAAACCGCATAAAGTTCGAATAAATGTCACGGAGATGTATCTAATTACTAAACGAACTCTGGCATAATTTTCTAAATATCAAGAACGGGCTGCACCTACGGCGTCAAGCGGACTTTTTACGTTAAATTGAATCTCTGATCGATTTGCATAATTCTTGACAACTGATTTAAGTTATCTGGTTACACAAAGTTGTGTCAACTGCTTCCAACTTTCTGGCCTCTCAGCTTGGTTAAGATGAGAGCTAAGTCAAAATCATCAGAACTTTTAAAACAAATACTAGTATATCAAAGTTACTTTAAAAATATTCTTTTTGATAGCTTAACTTTAAGTTACATCCTCCGCCGAATTAAAAAAAATTTTGGGCATTTTCTCAATCAGAAATATTAATAAAACACTCATTTCAATTTGAGTCTTACATTTTGTTTCTTCTCCACCTCGTCGTAAAGAATAAAACTATATTGAAACCATTTTAATTATACCTCGAGAACAAAGAAGCAAAGCTGAACATTTTTATTTCCATTAATGAAACATTAAGATCAAAGGACATTCAGTTCATCCCCATTTACAGGACCCAACCTAGGTATATAGACGTAATTTTCCATCTTTTTATTATGTCTTTTTGCGGTCCTTTGATTATCCGATACGATGCACAAACGAGAGGGAGACGACTAACCGGCTCACACTCACTTTTCGGAAGGAACAAAATAATAACTTCCAATTTTACCCTCAAACGCCTCCTGTTCCTGTGCGGGTGAGCGAAGCTGTAGCTGAAGGGAATCTTTCCTTAAGCATCATAAAAATACATTGGATGTCATTAATAGATTTACTCGTATTTAAAAAAAAAAAGGTTCGTTAAATTTAATTGCCATAGAATGGGGACTTTGACATTTTTTCCCGCGCAGTGCTGTTGCATGTATAAATTACGGAACTGGTAATGGGTGGATATTCGCAATTTACATTTAACTATATTTAGCAACATTGACATAGACTTCAAAGGTGGCAGGAACTAAAGTAGCGAATTAGCAGGCGAAGCAAAAATATGTTACCCGGAATCATTACGACAACTGCCCAAACAAACTTGTTTGTCCATCTTCTGAATGAGAACAACTAAATAAAAACTAAATGTAGCCCCATAAAGTCCTTTGTTCATATGGATTGGTAAGGTTGCCTGTTCAAGACCACTCCACATACAATCAGACAAATTTGAAAGTTTTATTATTTTCATACAGCTATGTCAAAGTTTTTTTCGAATTAAAAGGACCAAACTTGCAGTCTTACTAAGCACCAATATATAAGAGGAAGTCAAAATTTTGCCAAATCAAATATAATAATTATAATTATATCCTCCCTCAGTTGGTATAAAAACAGCAAGGAAGTGGCACTAAGTCTCTTTTATTTTTTGTACAGCTTTTTACTTAGGAAATTGAATGTCGGACATTAAAGGCAGCTATACAAAACATACATTGTACACATCTATAAAAAAAAAAACCTAACTATAATTACCTAAAAGAAAACTTTCTTCAAATTCCACCTCCATCGTCTATTCACCTCTCGAGGTACAACTTAAATCAGAAACACAAGTGCACTTCACGTTGTTGCTAGAGCATCATCAGAAAAGCCATTTCCAATCAACTACCAATTAATTTGATATTCAATGACCCACTTCATGTATACCTACCGAATTGAATAGATCCGTGCAAGTCCTAAGAGGGATGCTCTACATTGATTCCGAATTTAGTTGAGAAATTCTATTTGTCGTCCTCGTCCGCTTTTGCCACACCAATAAAACAAAATTAAATACATATCAAATGACAACACAAGCCGTAGTCGAACCCCTTAATATAACCAATAAAGTGTCCTTCATCGTTATTGACGGTCCTTGTCAACCGTACAGTGTAATCGACTAAATTGTACCTACATTGGGGGAAATCAATAAATTTATTGAGATCCTATTTTTCGATTTTCTATATAGTCCTGGTGAATTTTAAAATAAATTATATTTTCTTTCTCCTTCCAGGTAAATACATTTTCAATCTACTTCCCAAAGATAATCGATATGTAAAGAAGTGAGTGTTCGTTTATGAATTCCCTGCACGAGGCCAGAGGGATTTTTTGAGGTAAAACATTATTTAGTTGGATTTTTGCAATTTATTTGATTTTTATTTCTAGTTGCTGTTGAAAAGTTATTAAAGACGACGTGGGCTTTATGTTTAACTACTTTGTTTGCTTTTTTAAGCAAAAATAGGGACAGTTTTCTCAGGGGAAAATGAGAAGTAACCACTTTGCTAGCTTACATTGAGCTCCTACAAACTTCTGTTAGGAAACTTTTTCCGAGTCTTCAACTTATAAAATTTAATGTCTGATTTTATACAAATGTTTACAAAACGATTTTAACGAAATCTACTATATAAAAATAAGTCGGGTTTTCCTTCCTGACGATATAACTCCAGAACGGCTCAACCGATTTCAATGATTTTTGTTTTGTTTTGTTAGTCTTAAATCAGGGATGGTTTATGAAAAAAGAAAAGTCGGAAAATTCTCAACAGTTGGCGTTGTAGGCACATATTTCGTTTTTCATGGGGAAATGCACTTGGAAAAAAATATAAACTGGATAGAAATCGAGTAGTTTCAAATACAAAAAAAATATTTTAAATTTGAAAAGCAATTATTGTTGTTGTCAATTATTTTAATTATTTTCCAAGCAAATTGTTGTTGTCAAAAATTTTGAAATTTCTTTTTTTTTTTTAAATATAGGTACCTAATAACTTTGTTTATGTTTACTATGTTACATTAAGTAACTTTTTGAAATGAAGTAGATACTTTGATTTGTTTGTATCTATCATTTTTGTTTGGGAAGTAGTACCTATTTTCAATATCCTTGCATTTGAATATGTGGGTAAGTTCAAATGGAGGGGTGATTGAGATGACGATGATGACAATGATGACAGGCAACAGGAGTTGCTGAGCTTTTGAGTGTTCACAATGGGGTTGTTACGAAAAAAAAATAATTTTTCTTCATCTTTTAATCCTCAAACGAAATGTTACAAAAAACGAAGCCATCTGGTGGCGAAACGGAGTTCGTCGGGTTTGCTAGTAGTTACATAAATAAGTGATTTGCGGCGACCCTACTTTCGGGGGGATGTTTTTTTATAAGAGAAAATTGTTCCAAAAACGTCCTGAGACGTGACCTAGGTGGAAAATATATACACACATAGACAATAACCGAAGAAACGATTTACGCTAAAAATAAATAATTTTGTGAGCAACAATAGTTCAGTATCCACAAGTTGCAGAGTGGCCAAAAGCAGTAAATGGGTTTGAAGCTTAAATATTTTTTAAATGGATATTTACAAATTTGAAGAAACATTGAAGCTGAGTCCTTGCTGCTTTCTTCTAATTTCTTCTAAACGGGCGATTGGGAGCGGGTCGAAATTCTGCTTTTATTCTGTTTTGTCTAACAAAATTCTGCTTTTTAAAATTCCGACAGGCAATATTTTAAACAAATAAATTCTGCTAATTCCGTTTTTTTTTTTTTTTAATTTACGAATTTACACAAGTGGGTAGCGCGAATTAAAACACTTGTTTCTTACTTTTAAAATTAAACAATATTTATTTGGAACTATGTCCTTTATTATTGAAATACTTTTTACTAATTCTAAAAGGAGCTTAAGGCTACTATGTAGTTACAATAAGACTGTTGATAAATTCATCATACAGTCGTATTTATATACTTTTCTTATCTATCTACAAGGAGACCCAAGCGTACAATCGTCTTGCTTGATAATGAAGAAGAGATAATATTCCAACATTGTATACAAACGATATTATCTCTTTTACATATGTTATCATTGTAGCGTTGTGTGCAAGACTGTACTAGAGACTAAAGATATCATTGAATACAAATAATGTTATCTTTTTTCTCAATATGTCTTGCTATGGATACTTAACTCCCCCCCTTGTTAAACGAAATCGTCCCGATTTTTCGACGCTATTTTTAACATTTCTCTTTCATAAGTTTTGTTATATGCGTCAATCTTTTTTTGTTTTTGACGATCTGTTATACATTGTATAGTTTTTATCATTACGTACGTAAATGCTAGAATAACAATCAGTGTTACAATTGTGTATATAGTTGATAATATCGGTTTTTCTTCAAAAGGAATAATTAGTTTTTTTAAAGTATCTATGTTATCGAATTTGTACATTGTATCTTCTTTAATTATTTGGTCGATGTAAGACTCTGAATTATGATTTCTTAATATAACTTCTTTAATTTGCTTATGCATGTTTTTGTATATTTTATCGTCTAGATTTATAGTATTTTCATAAGTAACTAAGTTTATACCATTAATTGTTTGATTATTTAACTTATGCTTACCGCTTAATAACATAACACCGGATTCAATTTCTAAGTCGTAATCGTATTCTTGTTTAATGTTGCATTTTGAAGTTATATTCTTTAAAAGTGGAATAAGACAATTTTCTTCTTCAAAGTTAATTTCACAAATGTTTTTACTTAGATGATTTTGACAATTTCTTGTTCTTAAATAAGTTTGGTTACATAAGGCAATTGTTTTATCTGTAATGATTTTTCCATGTTTTGAATTTAAAGGTGTTACTTTATACAATTTACATGATTTAATTAGAACTGGATATTTATATATTGTGATGAAGAATTCATCAGTTCTAGCTAATAATATTTTAGAGTACTCAAGTATATTTATTATGGGTACTTGAATTATTTCATGTTGAATAATATTTTTAATGTCATCTAAGTCTAGGCTTTCTGATAAATATTCATTATTTTTTGCTGCATTAATTGTTCTGGTCAATAATAATAATTGTTCGTACACTTGTTCTATTACTAAATGTTCTTTAAGGCTCTGACCTTCGAATTGTTGCAAAATTTGTTCAAATCTAGAATTTATAGTTTTTTGTTTATTATTGTTTTCTATGAGATTATTTATACTCGTTTCTATGTTAACTAAGTCATAATGGTCAGGATTACCAAACACATATTTGAAAGCTGTTCCTAAAAAGTTAATTGATCTAGTATGCCTAGTATGTTCTTGTAATTGGTCTGCTAAATTCTTAATTTTACTTAACCAAATTTTTTCTTCTTGTGTAGGTTGATATTTACTAGTTACGATATTTACGTAAGGTTGAAATATCGAAGTCAGGTTGGTGGCATGTAACAAATAAGTTTGTTCTTTGAATAAATACACGTCATCTGTTTGCGTAAGTATAAACTTCTTGTTTAGTAACTCAGTTATTTGAACGTTTCCTTGCCCTTCTTGACTCTGTACAATTCCTAGTAATGTTAGGAATATTAATATTTTCGTCATCTGAAAAATGATAATTCTTTATGTTATCCTTGTGAATTTTTATTCCTTCTTTAGAGATTACAGTGTCTCCTTTATCTTCTTCTACTATTCTTGTTATGTATCTGGCGTTAGATTTCTTTCTAAGACCTGTGATTCTTACCATTATCTTATCTCCTTTTTTATACTCTCTGTGTCGAGTTCCTTTATTTAGACGTTCGATCACTTTTTTGGATGCTGAGTTTAGTTTATTTATTATAATTTCACTATTGCTATATTTATTTTGATTAAAGAAAATGTCTCTAGGTTTCAAACCGGTAACTGAGTGTATAGAATTATTTAATTCACGCACTGTTCTAAATATTTCTTCGATAAGTCTTGTTTTATTCTGAATTGTGAATATTCTAGACAGTTCAGTTATTGTACCGTTTACACGTTCTACCTGACCGTTCGCTGTCGATCTGTATACTGGAGTTTCTACTTTAGTTATGTTGTATTTCAAACACATTTGGTTCACCATTTCTGTTTTGAATCCCTTCTCGTTATCTGTCATGAGTCGTTCACATTTTGGGAAATAATTAGATAAGACCTCTTCCATAACGTCGTACAGTCTGTTTCGAGTTTCGATTTCCCGAAGGATTGTATATTTAGAATACTTATCTACTGTTACAAGGAAAGTATACTTGTCGTTGAAGTATATGTCCATATGAATGTGTGTTCCCACATGTGTTGGTATTTCTGAATTATTCAGAGGTTCTCTGATAGGTTTTCTTTCATATTTTCCAAATAGACATGCTATGCATTTTCTGTTGAAACTCTTTGCTTGTTTATTTAGATCGGGCCAGTAATATTTCTCTGAGATTTCTTGTATATTGTTACGTAACCCTCGGTGTGCTCTTTCGTGAGTTACCCTTACAAGTTTTAGTTGTTCCTCCAAATTTGTCACGTCTTGAAGTTTTCTTGGTGTGAATATAAATCTTACTAGTGGGAATTCTTTTTTTATGTTTTCACCATATTTGTATATGTTTTCAAATTTCGTATGCAAAGCTACAATCTTTTGGGGTTGTATAACTTCTTTCATCTGCCTTAGTAAAGAGTCTTTGTCCTTAAACTTTATTATGAGTCTTATTTTGTTACTAAAATAGATTTGTGTTTCGATATTATTTGTTATATCTTCAATAAGTTCGAACTGTGCAGTGTATGCATTAAAAGGCTGATTCACAGTTTTTATTATATCATTAGAAGAACTTTCAGCTGAATGTGCTGTTTCTATGGTAGAAGTATTTATGCGTTGACGTGATAATGCGTCAGCTACAAGATTTAGGTTTCCTGGTTTATAAACTAATTTTGCTCCAAAGTCTTCAATGATTCCCTTCCAACGTTTCAGCTTTGTGTTGGGATTTTTTTCTGATACAGAATATATAAGGCTCTGGTGATCGGTATATATGGTTAAGTCTGCTATACCATATATGTAGTTTCTGAGTTTTTGTAAGGACCATATGATCGCTAATAGCTCTTTCTCGTTTGTGCTATAGTTCTCTTCTGTCTTACTCAGTGTTCTTGACAAGAAGTGTATAGGTTGCTTATTCTGACTTAGTACGGCTCCAATAGCTATGTTGGATGCATCAGTAGTAAGCTCGAATGGTTTACTATAATCCGGTTGAAAAAGTTCGACTTGTTCTTTCAAATAATTTTTTAAAATTCTAATCGCTTCTAATGCTGAATCATTCAGATTTAACTTAATATTTTTACTTTGTTTTTTGTTTACTTTACCGTTATCTCCTCGTAAATATAATGTCAGGGGCTTGGCTATGCTTGCGTATCCTTTTATAAACTTACGATAGTAACCTGTAAGACCTAAAAATCCTCTCAAATCCTTTACCGTTTGTGGGACTGGAAAATTTTCTATAGCTGCTATTTTCTCAGGGTTCGTAGTGATTCTACCATGTCTGATTATGTGACCTAAGTATTCTACTTCTTCTTGAAAAAACTTACTTTTCTCATCAGATATTTTTAATGTGGCTTTATTGAGTACGTCGAATACTTGACTTATGTGCTGTATATGTTCTTCCTCAGATGAAGAATATATCAATACGTCATCAATGTAAACGTGTACGAATTTACCTACAAAGTCTCTCAAAATGTCGTCCACGCATCTCTGAAATATGCTTGGTGCATTTTTGAGCCCGAAAGGCATTCGTTTAAAATGATATTTTGCGCCATTTATAGCAAAAGCTGTTTTTTCTTTATCATCTGTTTTGATTTTAATTTGGTGGAAACCTGACTCCAAATCTAATGTTGTAAAGTACTTGGCTTTACCTAAATTTTGAATTGTCATGTTGACATCCGGAATGGGGTATCTGTCTGTTACAGTGTGAACGTTAAGTTTTTGGAAATCAACAACCATGCGCCGTTTTGGTTTTCCTTTTTCGTCCAAACCTTTTTTAGGTACTGTCCATATGGGACTGTTATAAGGACTATGGCTTTTTTCTATTATATCGTCATGTAAGAGTTTCTGTATTTCTTTGTTTACGAATTCGTTATCTGCTATGGGATATGGATATTGTTTAACATAAACCGGATTATCATTGGTCGTCCTAATGCTTGCTTCTATAGTATCTGTAAAGGGTAACGGTCCTATGCTGTTATTAATCTTCATCAGTCTATCTATGTCTGCTTTATAAATATTATTTTCCCCAATTATGTAATTAATTTTCTGAATAGATTCGACACTGCTTATGGTAGTTAGAGTCATATTACTGAAATTTATTTCCGCGTTTAGAACTTTAAGTCCTTCATATCCTAATATCATATCAAAAGACTGAATATCCTCTAATTCAAAAAATGTTATATTTTTCTTTAATATCCTAACTACTTTCTTTGTATCTACCATAGAATAACCATGCATTGTTTTTATTTTTATAGGTTTAATTTTAATTTTTTCGCTAGAATCGCATTTTCTATTAATGTAATTATGGGTTGCACCAGTATCAATAAGAATTTTATAAATTTCCTTAGAAATAGTACTAGTTAAATTTAAGCAGGGCAACCCGTCTACTAGTTTAAATGATCTATTCTTATGTTATTATTTACCATACATTCCGTTTCATCTGCTTCTGCATATGTACTGCTGACATCGTCTCTGCGTTGTTGTCGGGAGTTATTTACTCTCTGCTGCTTGAAGTTCTGCTGATAAGATCGTTGCGGTCTGTTGTGTGTGTTGAAACTCCCGCTGTGTTCACGTTTCGCTGGTGGATTATATACATCGGGTTTGTATTGATTCCAATTTTGTCGCTGTGCATGTACAATTTGTCTCGAGTTTATCTCCATCGGCTGTGGTCCTTGATTGTGTTGCTGCATATTATCGTATTGCTTCTGGGGTTGATAATTCGTTGTTTGGCTCGAATAATTTGGTCTTCTTTCGTTTCTGCGTTCATGTGGCATATTTTTGTGGTGCTTATCTTGAGTGAGATGTAAATGCCTGTGCACATTATCATGTTCTATTCTGCGAGCAATTGCGAATGCGTGTTCTAGATCATTTATTGTAGCTGAATATAATGATCCTCTTGTAAAGTTGTCACTCATACCATCAATGAATATACGAACTGCGTCGTCGTTAGCATTTTTAATTAGTCTGTCGATTATATTCGGCGGATCACCTGACATAGTGATTTTTGATATTATTAAATTGAGATTTTTATTTATCTCGTCGTGGTATTCAGACAGTGTGCTTCTTTTTTGCGTGATGGCTTTCATCATGTCTTGTAGCACGTATAGAGGTTCTTGATTAGAGTACGTATAATCTAATCTGTTACGTATCGCCTCAAAATTAAAAATTGTGTTATAATTGGTTAACACATTCGCGGCTGCACCCTGTATTTTACTTTTCACTATAGTCAATGCTGCTGCGTACTTACTGTGTGTTTTGAAGTTTTTAATGCTGTCCATTAATCTGGATGCTTCTTCGCGCCACGACCGATAATTTGATTGATCGCCGTTGAAAATAGGTAGGCTTTTAAATGCGTCTAACTGTATTTCACTACCATCTGTATATGTGGTTCTTATTTCCTCTAGCACAGGTATGTTTGGTACTATGCCTAATCCAGATTTTACTTCATTTAGTTTTGTTTCTAAATTAGTGTTTATTTGATTTTGGTTAGTTATTATTGCTGCTAACCTTGCATTCTCTGTGCGTGTGTGCTCTAGGGTTTGTGTTACTGTGTTGCTCCTGGTTTCTAAAGCTTCTAATCTTGCCATTAATACTGCGAGTTGTTCCATTTTGAACTCGTGTCTGTTGTCGTCGAATTTGTGTGTTTTTTTTCTCCACATATACACTTTCACTGAATTGCTTTGCTGCTTCGTACGAAGAAGCTATATTTGTACCTGCTATGCTAGGTAATTCTTGTAACCGGTAACGCGAGTGTTCTGTTTATACTAGATTTCACTACTTGTTCCCGAGGTCCGCTCGATTGAAGTTAAAAAGTATATTTAACCTCCTGGCAGGATCGCCAATTAAAACACTTGTTTCTTACTTTTAAAATTAAACAATATTTATTTGGAACTATGTCCTTTATTATTGAAATACTTTTTACTAATTCTAAAAGGAGCTTAAGGCTACTATGTAGTTACAATAAGACTGTTGATAAATTCATCATACAGTCGTATTTATATACTTTTCTTATCTATCTACAAGGAGACCCAAGCGTACAATCGTCTTGCTTGATAATGAAGAAGAGATAATATTCCAACATTGTATACAAACGATATTATCTCTTTTACATATGTTATCATTGTAGCGTTGTGTGCAAGACTGTACTAGAGACTAAAGATATCATTGAATACAAATAATGTTATCTTTTTTCTCAATATGTCTTGCTATGGATACTTAACTCGCGCGCTTTTTTACATTTTCCAAAACTTTTTTTTATTTGCAGAATTTTGTAAGTCTGAATTTTGTAAAACGGAATTTTGTAAAAAAGAATTTTGAAAGCAGAATTTTGACCTCCCCAGAATTTCGACCCCAACCCCGGGTGATTATTATATTCGCGAAAATTGTTGGTCTCAAATTTTTAATCAGAAAAAAGTGGTTATCACAGTTCTGTTTATTGAATCTCGTTTCTAACTTGAGTAAGTTCAAACACTGAGGTAAAATTTAAATATTTATATTTTGAACACATTTTCAAATAAGAAAGTAATAAACTTTGTTTAAAGCTTTGTACGCTGCTCGAGTTAAATTTTAGCTTCGATACAAAAATCTCTCTAAATTTTACCTGAGGAGAATTAGGGTGAATCCTTTTAGCCGAGAGGTACGCCAAAAAATCTAACTCAGAATGTACTTCATTTAACTGTCAAAATTTTGTCGTCCCCATTTAATAGCTCGGTGCATTTTCTCAAGCTGAACTTTGACAGATCGTTGTGTTCTGTTGCGGAAAAGTAAGCAAGGATCAGGTTTTTTATTGACTTCGACGAGGAGTATGTACTTAAAATCTAAATTGCTATGTAGTAAGAAGCGAATTGAATTTTTGAAGGAACTTTCTTTTTAAAGAACAGCTGTTTTCTGTGACAATCGTCCACAGAGTCCTCTTCGCCAAAGTTTGGGTTCGATTTCAACTATTGTTTGGAGGGAGGACAACTTTATTTTACTCGTACTTTTCTTTATGGTTTCTTTGCTTTTAGCCAAAATGGTCAAATAATAAAAATAAATGCAATTAATGAGGAAGCCTTTACGACCAGCTTTACTATTGTGATTGTGAGCTCGTAAATTGAACCGTGACGCTAAGAATCTTTCTTTCTACCGTACGTTGACTTGACAACATAAAATCATAAATATTGAGATTGGGAAAGTGATTGAATATTTGACGGCTCACTGTGCCAAATGAGCATGCAGAGCCAAATTCCGACAGATAGAGAAGATCAACGCAGAATCCGAAATAGTCTTTTATTTTATCAAAATACAAGGCAGCTCTAAAATGTTTAATCTATTCTTTGTTATAAAGTACAAGTTAAATTAAGTAAAATAAATATTTAAATTTTTTTTTTAAGCAATGTTTTAAAGTAATTATAATTTTATAAATTTGTAGGTATTTTACAACAAGAACAAAATTATTATCACCAACAAACACTTTTTACAAGGGCGGAGTTATGTGTGGCTCCACTTTAATAGTCATAAAGTTTCCAATAGAACAAAATTCCAGCAGAGGGCGCAGTACGCATTTGATAGTCGGGCAAATGAAGTTGGCGTTTGACATAAATGTAGCCAACGAGGACCCCGATTTTAGTAAGCAGACAATCACTCACCTCGAACGCGCGCAAATAATGTTGTAAAAGATAAAACATAAAGTTATCCACAATAGCGGTGTAAGAAAAATAAATAGTTGGCGCAACAGGTCCGTAGGGACCCTAGGCCCAACTTCTTATAACCATTCGATTTGTGTTAGATTTCATTTTTGAAACGAATGGAAGGGATCTCCAATTTTATGCCGAGAAGCTCTTTCAACAGTTGTACTCTCGATTGTTTGTCAGACGTTCGCGAGAGCGGCATACTCACAAAAATATCAAGGGCGTCAGCAAGGCCGTGCTTCCGACATTGACTCCATTAGATATACTAACGATTGTCGCTGCAAGTTGATCTTTTCAGCATTGAGCGACCAAGACGACCCCAATATAGATACCAGCAGTCTCGCTGATGTTTATTTTTCAGAGCGGAGAAGCAATCTTCGAAATGCAGCCCTATTTGTTGTGACTTGAAAACATCTCACCTCGCCAAATAAATACAAATAACCAGCACCAATCCTTTGGCTTATAAACAAAGCCTTTCTCTGATTTCCTACTCCCTGCTTAAAAATATGTGCCACTTCTTTCCCAGCCAAATCGGTCTTCCCCTTTCAACGTTATAATCTTGTCTCTTGTCGTTTTTAATGCCAATGCAATATCGGCTTAAATATTACTCGAAGCAATCATTTTCTGTTCTTTATGCAAACACCATACGACTATGGGGAGCAGATTTAAATTTACTTGCCCGTTTTTTAGCCCATTGAAAGGAGTTTCTCCTTTTTGCCACTGCACACATGTGCCTCTGCCTATACCTACTCCAGTAAGCCCCTTTTAATTGGAACCATTCTTAAAGTATGGACAGACATTTTATGTTGCGGGCTATTTCGACCGCAGCGGTTCATGTTCGTAAGTCGCGGATTAATTAAACCATATACGCGATGCGATTACATAAAAAGGCCGAGAAAAGGATGCCGTCAGCAGTGAATGCGGCCTCTTAAAATTCATTGGCCATAACCGTGTTTTCTGAATGCTGTACGCTGGTACCTACAGTGCCTATAGGCTCCTTTTGTGTGATCTGCATAACAGCTCGCTCGGAACAGGAAAACACTTTTAGTGTCTAGGACGCCCGGACATTGATAGCATGGTGGGGACTTGCCATCTGCTGCACACCTTCTTCTCCCTGCATCTCTGTAGGTCGCTGATCTTACACGGGCTTCTAATTAGCCATCCGCTGAGGCAGTATCTGTACCGCTGGCCTCGATGGCAAAAGCAAAAAACTTGCTGCCTTGGTCTCGAGATGTAATTGGATTATTTGACCATGGAAGGATGTGCTCGCATGCTGGGTGTATACTGTATACACTGTACATTCCCGATTAAGCCATACTCGAATGGCAAATACTGACACGTGTATGTTTAGAATGGAAGAAACGAAGCGGCCAACTGACAGGGAGAAACTGACTTCAGAATGATTGATATCGTCGCGTTCGGCTGTAGAAAATCGAGAGTACTTTCGATGATAACGCGAGTTGATCTCCTTTAAATGCAAGTGCATCAATCATTCGCACTTTTATTGCGTTTTGTCACTCCGGAGGATGATTAATTGCACAGAAAGGATAGTGTATCCATGCAGTGGGTATAGTATGTATTAGCGGCAGTGTGTCGCCGCGAAGATAAAACAAAACGCAATTGCAGCAAGTGGTGTGGAAAAGATTGCGCGCAAGGTCTTGGGTATCTTAATAAGCGAAATGATACTTGCAGATGAGGATGACAAATAATATTGTGATGTGATAAAGTTGGCTATCTGCTAGACAAAGTCTTGTGTTTTTCTTGCGATTTTTGCCAGGGCTTACGAAGCTGGGAAAAAATTAAACTTAATGCGCCATAAATGTAGCTATGTATATTCAAAGGTAGCACCATTTTTTCCCCCATTTGAGTCCGTTCTTCTAGTACAATACAAAACTTTTGTCGTTAAATTCTTGGTGATTGACAAATTCGACGCCCGCCAAAATAACTTTCATTGCCATACCTTCTCCAAAAGCTGTAGCCTTTCAAATGTCTTTATTGGATGACGTATATACTATAGTAAGTAAGATGCACCTACAGTAGAAGTCAAGCCTGCACAAAAACTATTGAGTGTAAAAAGACGAAAAAAAAAGCGAAAAAATATATTTTATGGTAAACAGTGTTATACTTCTTGCATAAATAATTCGTCAATAGAGTTTATGAACAGCTTCTTTGGACGTTTTATACAGTTCTTGCAACAGCTGAAATATTTGAAGCGTCTTTCGCATTTTCCTCAAGACCTTCCATCTTCCTTCTCTTGTTCCGTCTAATACACACTGATGAACTACTGTGCTAAGGCTTTTCGATATCGCTTCGTAATTTTACCAATCGTTGAGTGTCTGTCTCGCTAGACTTTGTCAAAGGTATTTTGGAATATCCAAGAGTATAAAAATAGCTTCTTCTTTTTTTAAATGAATGAATGGGCCAACAATTTCGTGTCTGTAGTTGAGTGTTGTCACTGCCTGCCTTCGCTAAATTTACAAACCGCATATTACGTTTATTTAACTCTAAAATTGCAGCCCAAGAAAATGTTGTAACGTATTATAACGTAACATTTTCTATATACGATTTCCAGAGACCCAGGGTGCCTACGAATGTCTTTAAGATCGCTCAGATCTATCCCGGACTATATTGATATAATAAAATATCATTGAACAGAAACCGCTCTCATGTGAAGTTTTTTTTTTAAACCAAATTTATTTTTCTTCAACATTTTAAATTGTGGTCGCAGTGGCCTAGTGGTTAGTGTGTTGGACTACTATGCGAGGGGTTCAGGTTCGAATCCCGCAAAAAAAACCCAAATTCCAACTCAGGGTTTTTTCACTGCGCCACCTCTCGCGAACGTCTGACAAACATCCGAGAGTATAACTGTCATGAAAGAGCTTCTCAATCGGCCCGTTTGGAACCGGCATAAAATTGTAGATCCCTTCCATTCGTTCCAAAAATTAAAAACTCACACAAAACGAATGGTTGCGAGAAGCTAGGCCCTGGGTCCCTACAGACCTGTTGCGCCAACTATTATTATTATTATTATTTTAAATTGTTCTTCACATTGAAAATTTGTCATGCGATAAAAAAACACATTCTGAAGACTAAAATTATACGTATTGCTATAACACAACACAAACTTACACTTACTTTCATCAAGTGAGGCACAATTTGACAAAGCAAACTTACAAATTGCTTGGGTTTGCTTAGTTTAGAAATTACATTTACAAATTTGCAAGTCAAGTTCGACTTGCTGCACTTGACTTTACCAGTCGCCAAGGTTTCTTTTTTTTTTTTGTTAAATGTCAAAATTGCGAGCAGTTAATGCCAATGGAGACCCCAGTCAAGAACGATAAAATGTCAAGGTAGCTTGACGTGAGCCGCTAGTCATCCAAATGATGAAATTCGCAAGTTGGGCATACGAGGTCAAGATAATAAGGTTCTTTTGAATAAGCATCTTATCCGCGTGCATACTGCACAAGTTCATCTGTGTTTAGCTCTTCAACTTACCAAAAGTACCAGCGGACTCTTAAGCTAATAATATAGAGGTTTACAGATCGGCAAATAATTTAAAAATTATTTTAAATAATTAAAGATTGCCGGTACTGTCATCGAAAACCTCCGTGGCCAGAGTCAGTTTAGGTCGCTAATAAAATAAATGTATTGAGTGACGAATAGTAAACTTTGTAATCAGTACGAACAAGTAGAATCACTGGTTTTCATATTTCACTCCTTCAAAAAACGCAGTGTGAGGAACCAAGGCCGTAACCAAACAAATATTTCGGGGGGATATGATCTTTAAAAAGTAACTTTTTATTTTTTTGGAAGCGATTGAGGAAAATAAAATAATCTTAAATTTCAAATAATTTTTTTAACTAGTAATTAAAAGAAAAGTAGGAATAGTTTAAAAAAAAAGTAGCTATATTCAACATAACAAAGTAAAGAATTATTTCATAAAACTAAATTTAATCGCCTGGCCTTCTTTGCTGCCAATACATCAATTACTTCGTCCGTATTAATTTCTATCTCCCGATGAATTGACATTAAGGCAAACTAGTGAGTTGATCTTGACGGGTACCGTTTCTAAAGAAGTTGTTAAGTTTTCATCGTCGAACGCGTTCTTTCTGGTGAACATGTCGATTGTCGATACTAGTAAGGTTGCCAAAAATGTTAAAACCCCTGTGAACCCCCCTCTAGGTGCGGCCTTGTGAGGAACAAACCGTCATCTTTCTGAGACACAGAAATAAGTGTTTTAAATACCAAAATACTTTCAGTTCAATATACATACATACAGACAGCTTTGGATGACGCCAAAAACTGATTTATATTAAAAACTAGCTGACCTGGTGAACTTCGTACCACCTAATTTTTATCTATTTGAAGTTTTTTTTTGGATTTAAACTTAGTTTGGTGATTAAATAAATTTTGTTAGTAATTCACATTAATTCAATGCCTTTTATTTTCCTGTAAAATAGATGATATTAACATTCAATGCAAAGATTTGTAGTAAAAGTTTGCAGTTGTTTGAATTCGAATGGTAAGTCCGTTGGAATCATCGGGATACGTGGAATCAAAACATCTTCTTCTCTATATTCTGCATATGCCCGGAAAAACACGTCGAATGAGCTCTTCCTTAGAATCGGTCATGTGGCAGAAATCAGTGGGCAAAGTGATAAGTCCGATCCAGATATCAACTGCAATCTTTCCATTACCATAATGTCCAACAATTGCTTCGAAAACTCATCTGCAGTTTGATCTCGTCAATCGGAGTGTCTTGACATGAAGCCACAAATTTGATGCTTTCAAGCACGCATTTAGTTCGTCGGCTGCAATTGATCGTGGGAATAACTGGAAGAGTCTCCCGAAAATAACCGGATAATACAACCATGGCTATTCCAAAAATGTTTTGATTGACACGAAGATCTTTCAACGTCTTGTCCACCGCCACCATTGACCATTTATCTCTTGTGGGCCATCGTGCATTCGACCCAATCGATCAATTTGCATCATTGTAAAATCTTCGCATTTTTTTTTCGATTTTTCAAGATGGTGTCTGGTTGATTTGCATGTTCAGTGGCAATATCAATGCTGAATGTGCAGTTCGGTAGCCTTCTAACAAAGTTGCTGTTATTCCAGATGAAGCCAATGCCGTGCCCCAAGCAATGAAATTAAGAACGTTTTGGCAGTACCTCCGGGAGCACCCAGAAAGTAAATGCTACCAGTTCTTTTGTTCACAGCTTCCATCAAAGAGGCATACGCAATCATTTGTTGTCGATTCAATTGCAGAAAATTTTTACGAACTGCTTCGGCTAATGCTTCAGTATCGTATTGTTTTGTTGTTCTCTTTGCAATTCGTGGTTGAATGCATCGTGTATTGGACGATTAAGTGATATCATGCCCAACTGCGCACTTTATTCGCCATCAATAAACAAACGTCTTCGATCATGATCATAGACTCATTATGTATTTCTGCTTTCAGAAGTTTGAACTAATGTAAGGATCCTGAAAATACTTGACAAACAAATATGATGGATTCAAACACCATCAAAAAAATCAAAGTGTCTACTCTATTTCAAAAAGTTACTTAATGTAACATAGTAAACATAAACAAAGTTATTAGGTACCTACCTATATTTAAAAAAAAAAAAAATTTCAAAATTTTTGACAACAAAAATTTGCTTGGAAAATAATTAAAATAATTGACAACAACAATTGCTTTTAAAATTTAAAATATTTTTTGTTTGTATTTGAAACTACTCGATTTCTATCCAGTTTATATTTTTTTCAAAGTGCATTTCCCTTATGAAAAACGAAATATGTGCCTACAACGCCAACTGTTGAGAATTTCCCGACTTTTTTTTTTCATAAACAATCCCTAATTTAAGACTAACAAAACAAAACAAAAATCATTCAAATCGGTTGAGCCGTTCTGGAGTTATAGCGTCAGGAAGGAAAACCCGACTTATTTTTATATAGTAGATTAAGTCCACGAAACTTTCTCGTTTAGTGCGAGTCTGACTGACTTTCAGAGTGTTCAGCAAATCGAAAATTGAGGACACAATATTTTTGAAAACATCCATTTGACTCTTTGACATTTTGGTCAAAATCGTTTTTGCCGTTTACCAGTAAACTGAAAAAAACAATATTTAAACAAAATTCCCTTATTCAAAAATCCATTGTACGATAATATAGAGAAAAACTGAGTTTGCTATTAAGTTATAAATGACCACATTACCTTAGAAATTAATTTTTATAACAATCGTTTTCGAGATATGTCGAAATTTCAAAAGTACCGTTGTTCGAATTTTTAGCCAGAAACTGGGTACGCAGTCATGGTAACCTCACCTACTTAAGCTTAAATATTAATTTTGGTTGAAATCGTTAGATCCGTTTCCGATCAAATCAAACTGGTACAAAAATTTTATATGGCACACGAGCCAAATAAATTCAATAGGTCTTAATTTGTCTTTTCGTTAGTTAGTTATAAAATTCATGTTTAATTTAAACAGTCAAATTTTAAACACATAGTCCAAATTAAAAACATAAATAAAAGTAAGGCATGGAAGTAAGGCATGGAAGCATGCTTATTTTTAACTGACATATTGTGTGACGTGTTTTCTTTTTTTTCTGTTAGCGGCTGTCGAGTCAAAAACTCTCCCAAAAAGTAGGCATGGCGACCTATGGCATAGCATATATGGTTTTCGAAGTACTACGATACATTTAAAAAAAAAAGTGCCATCTAATATGCTTTTCACACCAAGCCCAAAACCGGGTTTTCGCCAAAACACACGAAAACTTCATCGAAAACAGAAGTTTTCCCATACATATTTCCGTTTTCAAAACGAGTCGTTTGCACTCGTTTTCCGCGAAAACACCACGAAAACGACTTCCAATCGTTGGGTTGTACGAACAAACACACCTTTTGCAATGTTCAGCAAAATGGCTGACCGAACAAATGTCACAACTCACATCTTAAAATCGTTTTCCACAATTAGTTGATGGGCTAATATTATTTAGAAATGCACTAAATTCATTTTTTTTGTTAAATAATGCGATTGAAATCTGTAACCAAAAGAGTTTGCACCGAAGTTTAACGACTTGTGTCTCACAGCTGATTGAAACGTCAAATGAAAACGAGTTGGTGGTCGGTGTGAATGCATCGACGAGTTTTCGTGGAAAACACGGTTTTGGGCTTGGTGTGAAAAGCATATAACTCTGTCCATTAGTTTTCGCTGCTACACAAACTCAGAGAGTTTCATCTTGTTCCACCTGCTTCCTGTTTTATAAAATCCTGTCCAGCTCTACATGCTCCCAAAAAAAAAAATATTCCTTGTGGAACTACAATTTTCTAATCGGCATATAACTCTGTCCATTAGTTTTCGCTGCTTCACAAACTCAGAGAGTTTCATCTTGTTCCACCTGCTTCCTGTTTTATAAAATCCTGTCCAGCTCTACATGCTCCCAAAAAAAAAAAATATTCCTTGTGGAACTACAATTTTCTAATCGGCCTTTTTCATAAAAACAACTAGCATTTTTGTCGCTCATTTCTAACTACAATTGAATCTCAGAAAAATGAACAGATAACAAAAATGTCACATTTATCTTCTCGAATCGTTCAATCACCAACATTTAGTTAAGTAAGACATGTAAGCTATACATAAAAACATTAAATATATATTAAAATAACAATTCATTTAATTTTTAAAATAACAAAAAACATATTAAAAGACGAAAACGAAAAATTGATAAATGAAAACGTAAAAAAATAGACTTATTTATACGTTTTTTTCTTAAAAATCCGTTCTTTGGTAGACTGTCAGAACTCTTCAATGGGGGATTAGAATTCGTTCATCTTTCCAAACTGTTCGTCGTATAGAACCGTTCATGTTTCCCAGATTCTACTGTAACCCTCTCCTTATCATAAGTTATTCCTTGCAGATGAGCTCCTCTTCCCTTAAAGATAGCTTGCAAAATGGAAAAAGAACCCAAGACATTTTCTTAACAATCACAACAGTGGCTGACAAAACGAGCACGCCAGCGCCATACACCGATCCAACCACGAGACAGGTTTGCCCCCATCAGAGGTAAAATTCACTTTCATTGCCAAGCCACAGCTGAATAGCAGATCGATGGTCGTTCGAACAGAGAGATAACAAACCAAACGTGAAGCTTGGCTTAAACCACCTAGCAGCTCGCACCAGACAACAACATTCGGTTCTATTCAAATCCAGGGTTCTTCAGTCGCTCGATCAAACCTCACGATCAGTAAGTGAGAAAGCGTGATCGCGATCGGTTGCACCTGTTTGTCGGACAGGTAACGCGAGAACAAGAAACTCAAAAGAATAATTAAAGAAAACGCTGAAATTTGTCGACTCCGTGTTTTGATAGCATTTGTCGTCTTAAAGGCCCTCTTAGTGTTCTCGACCTGTCCCAGGACGTTAAGACGCGACGGTGACGACGTACAACAACATTTAACATCGCGCGCCATAAGGTGTTGACAAAGCATTAATGGAATTCGTGTCTCCGCGCCTGTGTGGATTACGTTGTCGTACTTGCGCATAGTACGCCCATCCTCTCTGTGTCGGGGTTCGGATTCGGAAAAGTGTTGCAATTTTAGCCCACGACTGAAGGGCTAAATCGGCGAGTGCGAAAATTCATTCACTGTGAGGCTCGCGCTTGTGATCGAAGTGTTTCGCGTCCTACGCATCTGGAATCGGTGTAACAAGGATTCGTGGTCGGGCTGCGTTTTGTATACTGGGCGTGTGTGTCTTGAAGAATAGAGAACGAGCCGTTTCATTTGGACGGCCAATAAATCACGTTTGAATACTTTAGTGCTGTTTCCTTTCTTCTTGTTTTTTTTTTTTTTTTTGTATGTCATCATCGTGAAGTGAGTGTGTTTGTGCGTACACGGATACGAAGCCACAAACAAAAGTGAATCAGTGCGGCCAAACACACGTACGGCACTGCCGTTGATTGTCAAGATTCGGTATATCTTTCGGCCCAAGTCAGTAACGGATCTGAGGCACGGTGAAAAGAAAGGCTTTCGGCCGGCGTACACCTGGTTGTGCGGGTGTGTTGGAGTCACCTTCCCAAGGAGGTTCGGACTGGAACGGCCATTGGGCGTTGATTTTTTTTTCCTACCCATCTCGGACAACTACTGAATGGATAAATAGCAATAAAATTATACGGAGACGAAGGTGGGTTTGGCTGAGGCCAGCATTTGATATTGCCCATACGCCGCATGAATATGGGCTTCTCTTCAGAAGCTACTTATTCACAGAATGTGTGCTAGGTTGTGATTTTTCAGCGTTTAAATGCATGAATCGTCGTCGCTAGGGGTTTTTACGAACTCGTACAATACGGGCATACATATACGAAGGAGGAACGATTTTTTTTTCCAAGGAATTCCCTATAGCCATTGAATCCTATCGCGGACATTAGCCGCGAGTCACTTTTCCACCATACACCGAATGCCTTCACAAAGATATTATGCTAATCTGGTTACAGCTTTACGTTTTACATGGCGTTCTATCACAAAGTTATTACCTCTTGATTGTGCGCTTGCTGCTGGTCGGGTATGGGTACGAGTGTAAAATTTATTTAGATAAGAACAGAGAGTGCTCATAACAGACAGACTTTGTGTGTGCTGGTTGCCACTGCGCCGTAAGGATAGACATGTCTTTGGTTGTTAACAAATGAACATAGTAATGAGTTGAAATCCATTCGTGTGTCTGTTTGAATAGGTAGGAGGAATTTTTCCAGGAGTCTGTGAAGGAGATTGGCTTCCTGTTCGGAATAGAACGCGTGGGGAATTCTTTTGATCGAACTTTTTAATGGAGTTGATAAATGTTGGAGTTTATATTGAAATGTCTTCGGATGGCTTGGAGTTTATAAGGGAGTTGGGTATTATTTACGGGGGGTACACCCATACAATGAGCTTTCTCTGAAGGATTGATGGGTGTTTTTTTTTTTTTTTTCTGGGGAATTTTCTTAAACTATTAGACAAGTTGTCCTGTCCGTCTGGGAGGTTTATTAAATATTAATATTATTATCAAAAGCGTGGTTCGAGGAGTAACAACCTTTTCTGTGAGTGTTTCTATAGATTTTCATTGTCCTATCTATTTTTCGAAGAACAGTAAAAGGCATTATCAGTATTTGTAAAAATATTTAGAAAAAATAAAAAGTGCTGACTGGCTAAGTAATATTTGTTTGCTCAAGAATTATTTTTGTAATTCCAGCTATAGGCATTCTATAGCCTTCAGATTTTGTAAAGAACGAAACGGGACACGAACTCGAGCGAAATAAATTCAATAGTCCTATTTGTCTTTTCTTTCGTTAGTTATAAATGTCCTGTCTAATTTAAACTGCTGAATTTTAAATGCATAGTAGGTAAATTAATTAAGTTGTCCTGTGCGTTAAACATTAAAACAAAATATTCCTCGTGAATATCGCCGCCACCCCTTTTCTGAACACCATAACCTAAGATTTTCATATGATCACTAGTATAGGTGCCTGTTTTGGCAGTACTCTTTGAGCCGGTTTGTCAATAGTTGCATTCCATCTATTGTTTGACTGATTAACACATAACACAAGTAGACATAGCTTTAGAAGGTGGTTCAAAATTGGGGATAATGGTAGGATTGTTTATTATCTGCATTTTTACTTGGGCACTCTCTTCATAAATTCGTATTGGTGCATAAGAAAAAATGAAGTTGAAAGATGAAACTTTCTCTTGAACTTAGAAGGTAAATTTCTAAGGACCAATTCTAGCTGAAAGAAACGGTTCATAGGAATAGTGTTAAATCAGATCAGATGATATGGCAGCAAGTACACAGTCGGTGGCAAAATTATTTGCACAGTGTATTTTTCATACTGTTTCAAATTAGAAAACTGGTATAGGGCTAGCTCTCAGTAACAGAAAATTTTGTAAGTTCTGGTTAAAAATACTACTGAGTGTATGAATGAAATAAATCAAGACCTAGACAGAATAAATACATGGCTTAGAATAAATAGACTGGTTCTTAATGTTGCAAAAACTAAATATATGATATTCGGGTGTAGTTCGTCTGTTAATATAAATTTATATATAAACCGTGAACAAATTGAACAAGTAAAGCTAATTAAATATCTTGGCGTTGTATTAGATGAACAACTTAACTTCAACGATCATATTATATATGTAAAAAAATATCTAAAAAAGTCGGTGTATTGAGAAAAATAAGGAGAAATATATCCATGAGTACTGCAGTAAATATATGTAATGTTTTAGTTAAACCACATTTTGATTATTGTGCTAGTTTATTGTATATGTGTCCACAAAGTCACAAAGATAGGCTGCAAATATTGCAAAACAAATGTATGCGAATTATCCTAAAATGTAGTAAATATACACCAATAAGATTTATGTTAAATGCTTTGAAATGGTTAAATATAAACCAACGTCTTTTTATGTTGTGTATGATATTTGTATTTAAAATTAAAAATAATTTGTTTCCCAATTATTTATGTGAAAATGTACATACTAATGAAATGATGGAATACAACCTACGAAACAATGCGGATCTTAGAATAGAGAGATCAAGGACTATGAGAGGTCAAAGGACTATCTTCTACATGGGCTTCAATGGATTCAACAATCTTCCTAGAGAAATTAAAAATATAACAAATATAAATGAATTTAAAAAAAAACTTATTACTCATGTTCAATGTATATAATAATTGTAAACTAAATTGTAAATATTGTTCAAAAATTGTAATCTAAATGGCTTTTAAAGCTAAATAAAGTACATTCATTCATTCAAAAAGTTAAAGGTAAAGGTACTACATACGAGTATTTATAAGCTCTTACTCTTTACTAGATTTTTGAGTGCAAGGACATGCGTAGGAGTTTCTGTTTTGTGATCTGCTATGGCATGTTTTTATTTTTGACTGGGAGTAGATTAGTGGCGCTTGTGTCTGTGATTGGAAGTAGGGTTCATAATAGACCGATAAATTTACACATTCATACGCGCATGTATATATGTTAGAATTTAGAGATTTATTTTTGAGTTTGAATTAGCAGTTGGGCATAAACCGAATATCACAATGGGCGTGTGTGGGCGTGCAAATTAAGTGGGAGTTTCTGATTATAGGCTCCTAGTGGTTGGAACTATTTTTAGCTACATACTATGCAATACGGTTGAAAGAAAGGAGAAGTGGGTATATTTGCTACAAAAGAAGTTTGATATTTTATTGGAAGTAGAGCATTGAGATTATTACAAAAATTTACCGTGGATATGTGAACACAGATCAGGATTTTGTAGCTCATTTTTGTGAAATAATTAAAAAAAAATGATTTATTCGAATTTATTAAGGTTAAATAAGTACGGGATCTTATTTAGAATACCTACATTGTCCTTAATATGCATTTGAATTAAAATAGTAAGAGTGGTTTTTACAAAATTATGCTGACAAAACAGTATCACGATAATGTGGCAACAAGGAAAAACAGCACAAGTCGACTTATGCCAAAATTGAGTTAATGTTACTATCGGATGCACCGTACCCTGCTTTTAATGTCATATTTTTTTCATACAAATTTCTCTTACGGGTGCTGTGTTATGGATCAGGAAAAAAACGCATAAGTTGTCTTCCGCCATATGGAGGCAAACCTTATTCCTGGTCTCCTGAAAAGTGGCTAAAAATGGCTTATGCTGTTTTTCCTTGTCGCCACAGATATGTATATTCAAATTTAGTTTGAAAAATGCTATTTCTTAAATATTGAGCTGAAACCTGGACGCAGAAAATTCACTAATTTAAAATCAATCAACTTTCGGTTAAAAACAACCAAGTAACACTGTTAATATAGCTCCTACAGAGTTAGTGGGTTAAAAATAACCGAGTTTAACGAAACTCGGTTAAAAATATCTCAATAATATTACAATAATTGTACTTGAGTTCCAAATTTTGGACGAATACAATTCGAGAAAGTTAAAAAGTTTAACGGTTGTGTCAGAGAGAACAATTGCTTGGAAATTGCCACTTCATATAGCAGATCTATAAGAATGCTCCGGTTTGGAATTCATAATATTTTCGGACTTTGTATTGTATTCTAAGTACTGCGACCAGATCTATTGTGTTGGCCTTAATTATTTAACCCAGGGAGCTGGTGAGGCTCTTTATAAACCTCAGTACCCTTCTTGGTTCCATGTTTCCTATGTCTGCAGGACTTATACGAACGCCCCTTGCATGTGGATCGCTCTGCTCATTGCCACAGCAGAGCATTCGCAGAATATGTGTTCCGTTGTATCCTCCTTTTCTCCGCAGAGTCGTCAGAGTCATCGTCGGATAGTCCCATTTTTTTGAGATAATATCTTAGTGGCCAGTGACCAGTAAGATAGCCCGTTAGGATCCTTAGATCTCCTTTGCTTAGCTCAAGTAACTTTTTTGTTTTACTACGAGCTGGGCTTATGAATCTTTTTGGCTGCCTCTGTCCTTTGGATTTTGTCCGCAGTGTTCGGCAAGGTGATCATCTTCCCATTTCCTGAATTTTAAGTGTACATAACTCAAAGGTAACCCGAAATAGGGCTCAGGACCAGTTGAGCAGGCGTGATGCGCCTCTTCTCGCCAGACAGTCCGCTCGTTCGTTTCCTCCGAATCCCTCATGGCCTGGTATCCACGCAACGGTGACTGTGTTGTCCTTTACGAGATCCTCGAGGAGATTGAAACATTCCCAAACTAGCTTAGATCTGATCAAATACGATCTCAGGGCCTTAAGAGCTGCCTGGCTGTCTGCGAGGATGTAGATGCAGGCACCATTAGTGTGCCTTCGTAAGCATTCTTGGACACATATCTCTATGGCGTGTACCTCCGCCTGAAATATGTCTATTTTAGGTCTTATGTCATTGGAGGTCTTCTTCAACCCCCACTGCGCTAAAAGCTATTTGAAAGTTCCTTAAACTCAGAGAAATAGGTAGGTGAATGTAGAGCTACCAGAATGGGCTCGCTTAATGCACAATTGCTAATTTTATATGGTAGTTTACCACTTATCATTATTCGTCTTCAAACTGAATTTTTTCTTCAATTTTCCTAAAAACGGCATTCATATCGGAAAGTAAACCGGATTTTATTTTAATTATTCCCTTAGTACGCCATTTATTTACAAATTCGCTATGCAAGTTGTTCACTTCGAAATATTAAAAATATTAAAATACTTAATTAGTCCCTCTTTCTGATTTGCTCCAGACGCTCACTTTGTTTCAGCGACATTTGCCCCTGGTGCAGTACCGCTTATATGAAGCTTATACCATGCATGGTTTGATTCGAGTTCCAAGAACTCGTATTCGATTGTAAATCTCTTACCATACTATCTGTGATCCCATACCTCCTTGAGCTGTCAAAATATCAATACGCTGATGAGCTTATATCTTTTCCCCGACTATATTCGAGTCGTTAGCGTCTGGAACCAGCTCATGCCCCCACTCCTGATGATCTGAATATGAATTCTCGGAAGTTTTGATTCCAAATAGCACACTATACAGTTTTTCGTTTCGCAGAAAACATAATTCCCATCGCCCAAGCACAGAAAACTGCAGTATTACCCTGGGCAAAAATAGCTCCATCATCAGTGCGCTAACAAGCTTAGCTTCGCAGTTATGCAGATTTCACTATACCTATAGTATAATTTTATTAGCCATTATGAGCGAATGTAAATCCGCAAGAACCCATTTAAAACGTTAAAGAGAAACTGCCCAACTCGCGCACAGTGGCCGCCTACTTTCAACGGAAGCTATACAGGCCGCGCTCATCCAGTGTTCACCCAAGGTGCCTGGTATACAACGTAAGCCCGAATGTCTTACCCTTAATTGCCTCGTTCGTCAAACAAAAAAACGACTCAAAATAACGCGAAGCAGCGCGGCGCAGTTTCCACGCATTTCCCCCAACACCAACAAGCAACAATGCCCAATTAATCACGACAAAAGTATACCACTACTGTTGAACCTCGGCGAGCGTAGAAAAATTAAGTCTAATGTACAGAATAACTCTTTCTTCCGAGAACAGTTAAATGACAAACTACTCTGGATAAATGGGTCGTCATTAGCTTCGACAAAAAGCAGGATATCTCTCTCTCTCAAGTCATTCGCTGACTCAACCGTTCAATTATATCATAAATCAATTTGGGAATCTTTTTCAGATACAAAGCCAAACTGATTTTCAGTGGTAGCTTGTTCGAAGTCGTCTATCTCTCACCTCGTGCTGGTACCTTCTCGCTGGATGGATGTGATTAGACCCAAAGTGTTTTCGGCTTTTATTCCTGGTGCCATTGTCTCTGACACCGCTCCGCTACCAAGTATATGACTCAATCGTGGCTGTTCGTGGCCATCCAAATCATTAGCCACACATTCGCGAACGAAGGCTTATTCCAAAGCCCGAAATCTCAGCCGAATTGAAATGTAAACAATTAATTACTACAAGATAACGTTATAAATACCGTCGAGAAAAAGAAAAAAAAAACTGCTAGTCCCGTCGAGTCCGTAATTTATGCAGAGTAGTTCTTTTGATCTTTTGACTTCCATCAGCAGCCAGCACGACAACAACAATTAGGGAAAAATCCATATTCAGAAATTTACATAACCACTTTGCGTGTGTTTTGTTGTTGGCTAGATACGAGTATGTAGCTGCCGCGCTTCAATTAAGCTCTAGAGACGCTGCGCCGTTCCTAGAGCGGACAGACAAACACTTTGTCTGGAAGAAAAAAAAAATCTATCTAGTATCTAAATTAATAAGCAGCCATCATGCGGGTATTCACCTCGCGATCGGACAGACAGACAGCTTCTCATCACCAATCAGCGGATTAATGAGGTGTCCAGTACGTGGTCCAGGAAAATGCCTACCATTAGGTTTTTCAATTAACCACGGCCACCAGGCTGTGCTCACACAAAATCTTCGCCTGACGATGTAATTAAAATGTAAATTCAACCTAGTGGCAGTGGCGGTGGCGACAGAGTTACCAAGCGCCTCTCTCTTTGGCCCATTGCGCATCACTTGCTGTAGGCCTGCAGCTGCGGAACCGATGGAGGATAAATTTAATGAATGAAACACTTTGGGCAACAGATTCAGGTTAATTGTTTCCATTACAGGGGATATGCCCCTTTTTGGGCATCACGACTCTACGTTTGAGTTGCACTTTCCAGCGATATAGCCGGCGGCCTTACTTGGCGATTGTGTTGAACGGTGTAGTAGGTAACACTTTCGTAGAAGATAACACACCGAAACGTGTCTAGCGCTTTGAGCTGCTGCTGACTGCAATTGGACCAAATTGATGGACGACATGGCTAATTGGCGATAGTCTCAAAGTCGGAATGTCGCGGCTAAACTTTCTCTCTGTTAATTGAAGTCGACTGCAATTTGTTACGATTTCAAGTATTGGCGTAGCGGGAGAGGGGAAAATCAATGGGAAGAGATGGATTGATTTTTTTATGATTGGCACAAGATTTTATCGGTTGATAAGGTGAGGACACGATCGGGGGCTGGCTTACTCTGAAACAGGTATGGGTTTCTGAAGGGTCTCTGATATGTGACAGTACTGAGTGATTGTAGTTATGAAAATTTGTATGTTCAAGCGACTGTCCAACGTTTCTGCACATATCCGCGCTTTCTTTTCCGAGTCAAACTATGGCAAACAAGAACGGACCACATCAACTTGCCGTCAATCGCTTTAAGACTCACTTGAATGTTCACACACCGCGCATACGGAATGTCATCTTAGTAAATAGTTGTAGACAAACTCCAAGCATTTCAGAGCTGATTCTACAAACTAGTTAGTATCACTTGTGGTCAAAAATCGAAGCTACCTTTTATAAGTAGGTATATGGAATAGGTAGGTACTAAAAAAAAGGGACCAACATTTTCGATATTTATTTTGCTTATTTTTATAAAGGAAAAAGCCACGTATGGATGTTGAAAAAATACTCCCCCATGAAAATAAGTCTTAACCACGAAGATGATGTACATTTTAAAACGTCACTGTCAAAATTTAGAGCAAAAATTTTATATTTTCCATAGTAACATCGTTCAAACGAAAGATGTTGGTCTAGGAGGGTAAGGACGGGAGGTTTTAAAACGCTATCGAAGACTTGGAGATATATTAAAATCCAAATGCAATTTAAAATTTTCTGAATTTACAGAAGTTACAAGAAGTTTTTCCAAAACCTTACAAAGTGTCATCTGCCTAGGGAGGTGGGTTAATTTGTGGAACTTCCTGCTATTTTGGAGACTGAATATTCACGTGCCACGTTTGGTAAAAAAAACATTTGGAGCAGCACTGCTTCTCGACTCTGTTTTGTTTTGAATGTCCTTAATGGTATTCTCAACACTTGTTTCATCAATGTTGCAGTGGGGATTTTTGTTCTTGCAAATATTTGGCATTTTTACATTCTAAAAAAGAGAAAGAAGTTGGTTTTATTTTAACTCATAAATTAGGACTTGAAACTTTGTCAATTTCTCCTTCAGCACAAATGTCAAATCCTCCCTTTTGATGGCTTTTGGGACTAATACCAAAAAAAAAAAACCTTTATATTGGTGCTCAGGATAAACTATTGTTTATAAGTAATTTTAAAACGAATGAATGTGCACTACATTGCCCTTTCAATGTCAAAAGCTACATAATTAAAATTGCTCACAATAAAAGTTAGAAGAAATGGACAAAGAAATAAAAATGACGTCCACTTCGCTTGTCTTCTAGACCACAGTGATTGTTTATTTATCACTCAAACCAATCGTTTCTTGATTCGTTTTCTCATTATTTAAAGTGTTGCTAAAGTCTTCGTTTTTTTCAGAAAAGCACTAATGTCAATTCCTCCTGCCAGTCAAATCCTCCCTCCTTACCCTACACCATCGAAATATTTATCGCAAAAAGGATATTAATCGAAACAGAATTTCATAATATCACATTCTGCGTTCTGTAACTGTGTGAATCGAAGACTATATCAATATGTGATATATTCAAGTTCTGTAACTATGAGAGCGATAAAATATTCACGAAACACAAAGCTTGCGGTAGGTAATAAATTTAAGACGCAAAAATTCAAATGCCTGAAAATCAAAAAGTAAGAAAAAAATTAAATAACAAGTATTTTATTTTTTAGTGGGGTTCAAAAATATCCAAGATTCAAATGGAAAGGCTTGTAGAATTTATGGCTGCTAATTTGGAATTTGCCAGAGGCCAACATTTAGGCGTCAATCCTTGTAAATAATTTTCAATAATTTAGTATTATTTCTTTTTGCAGTATTTGACAGCTTTGAAAAATCGTTCCAACATTCCCATGAAATAAAAAGTTGCTACAGTTTTCGCATAGAGTTAGAGAACACTAATGTTTGCCAGATGCAATAAATAGCGGAATGTTTTGTTCCTATAAGTTTTCGATGCGAAAAGTTATCGCATGAGTTGTTCTGTAACTCAGGCACAGATACAAGCGGAATATTTTTAAATTCTTTAAAAGCAATACAGCGATAAAAGAAAATATCTCCGTCTTTGGCTTTAGATTTCTTCGCTTAAAAGCGACAAGTGGCAACAAAAAATCATTTTTCCAATCGAATAAAGAATAAAGGTGAAATTTGGCGGGACTTTTCATTATTCCTATTTTGAAATGATAACATAACGTGATAACATTTAAAGTGCATTATAAAAATTGATCAAATGAAATATTCTCGCGATTTAGCTATTTCGGGCTAAGGAGTGTTCAATAAGTTTAAAAGAGAATCGTTTAAGCTTAGAAAGATTTATATTATAGTATGCAAATTTAAAATCATTACAAAATTTTGTCGAAACAATAGAAAAAAATGTTAGCCAGTTTATTGCTCTTTGGGTTTCATTTTTGAATACAGTGAAAATCAATTTGAATTTTTGAAAATTTTACTAATTCCAAAATGTGCAAGAATATGAAGAATTAAGTCATTTGGGTGAAATTAAAACCATTTCCAATTTAAAGCCTAACACAATTGCCCAGGCAATACTCGAGGAAGGACAAAAATTAAAAAAAAAAACCTTGATGTCGAAAGTCCAGCCATAGTCAAATATAAGACTTCGTTTTATGATGAAAGCTTAAAAGATTTAATGTCGCTACCGAACAGATGGTTATAACTTATAAGCTTAAATCCAGCTTATCCTGGTCCACAAATATACGAATAGCAAAGACATAAGATTTGCTTAACTCATGCTATGAATTCTATAACAGCTTGCCATTGCTATCATCACTTAAAAAAGACAAAAAAAAAAACTTAGAACGTAAAAATCAAAAAGTCATTAATTAAGTGTTATTAAAAAGAGAATAGCTTGAGTTTTAAATAACTTTTAATCTTTTAATTTAAATATTTAATTCCTTTAAAAACTTGGAAATATTTCGATTTATATACTTTCCACAAAAATAATAATTGTTTAAGAGATTTTGAATCATCGCTCTTTGTATTGTTTTTCAAAATTAACTAAAAACGTTAACAATTTACATAACATGAGGAAAAAAAATTCAAGTTTTTGTTGAAAAATTATAATATTTTCGTAATAAAGTTTAAACATTTGAAGAATGTATTTCTTATGTTAAGTGAGAGGCAAAACTTTGTTTGCCTGTATTCTTATTTTCTACATCTTCCGACTAAAAAACCGACCAAATTTACAACCAATTTGTGGTCGTTATGCGCAGAAGCCATGGCACCCGTTGGTAGAGACTTTTAAGTAAATTTTATACGGTCTCCCGATAATGTCTTCATTATCTTAGTCCTAAACTTGAAATTCCACCATATCGACCTCTGCTTATACAGCAACAGTAATAAAAAAAACACTCACCAATCCCACTGACCGACAAAACAATATCGTTTCAATAATGCTGGCACCGAATTTTTATGTTAATATACGCTCGTAGCTCGTAGGGTTCAACTGGACTTCGTTGGCAATTAATCAACATAGTCGACGGTGGATATTGGACAGCGGACAACGGACTGTAGACACCTATGAAAGTGTCGTTTGAATTAAGGTCCAATTAAGTGACGGATTTACATAAAAATGCTTCAAAGTAACTTCGTGTTTTTTTCAAAAACACAAAAAATATAATTATTCATCGTTAATTACTTTCCACTTGTTACGACAGCTCATCGTGTGTGAATTTGTAGCGATTTGTAATTAAATCAGATTTAGAACCCTCGTAAAAGCTACAACAAATTAGCCCGAGTTTAAATAAATCACACAGCCCACGTGAAAAATGTGGTGCACTTGTATTTATCTTGAAGTTGGGTAAGATCAACTGTTCTCTGCATGGACGCGGTTCTACTGACCGTATTAATTGCTATAAATTAACAGATAAAGACTGCTGCAGCCCACGTTGATTATGCGAGGTTAAGACGCTAAACGTCCGTCGGTCGGTAGTCGATGCGCAGTCCTAGCGAGTGCATTAGAGGATATACTCTCGCTGATCACTTCTAATTACACACGAGATTGAAGCGATGGATTTATTTAAATTGCGTCAAGCGAACGGGATAATAAATTGTAAGGAAAAACGTACGCAATGCCGGAATGGTAATTTATGCTATTCGAAGAATTTGACGCACGTATTTAACACATAAACCCATGTTTCTTTGTTCAAAGCCAAGGCACTGTCATTGAAGTGCTTTCGCAGTTTCGTCACGTACTCGGAGATGGCTGAGCGATTACAATGTCAAAAGCTAATAAAATTGTGAAGATATGTTCAAATTGAGTTTGTTTGGCGTTTAAACCAAGTTTGGCTAACCCAAGAAAGAGAAAAAAAAAATGTTTACATGGGCGCAATTTCGAAAGTGGGACTGGTGAGTTGATTGAATAAGGGTTTTGTGAGCTTGGCTCGGAGTACGTTTTGCCTACTTTTCATTCATTTGGTTTTTATGACCCTGCCATTATCAGTTTGGGACATCTAAGTTTTAACTGCTTATTATAAATTTCCGATTTCAACATGTTGTTTGTTTTGGGCGAGGTGCGAGAAGTTGCACAATAAACCTGACTCTGAAGTTGTGCGCCTTCACAGGTCGCAAGAAAATTGTCCATAAAGTCCGAAATCGCACACGAAGTTAATAAAAATTATATAAAATAATATTTGTTTTGGCAAAGTATGCGCAATATTAACATAGAAATATTTTAGACCTGTATTAGTCTCAAATCAAATTCCCCACCTTCCCAAGTTATTTTTAAAAAATATTTTTTCCCGATATTGAATACATAATATATCGCATACAACATCTTGTTCGGGTCATTGAATATGTGGAAATAGGGTACCAGGGCCATCAAATACAAATATTGTGGCTTGTGAGCCGTTGTGACTACAGTAAAACCCGGATAAGAGCCTCTCGCTTAAGTGCCTAACCCGCATAAGTACCTTGTTTTTGAGAACCAAAAGAACTGTTTCATATATTCATTGCTTAACTACCTTTCCCGCTAAACTACCTTTTATTTTGTATACTTTTATTGAATTTTTTTATTTTATTTTACCTGAAAAAAAATTCTTTTAAGTAGGTATACCTACACATTTTCGACAGCTAAAAAAATACAAAAGCAAAAAGATTACCGATAGTAGTCAGTTATTTATATTTATTTGTTAAATAAAATTAAGGGTTTTTTTGTTATAACAAAAACTATTATATTTTTTTTAATATTTTTTTTTTTTTGCGATACCTAAGTGCACTTAAGCGGATTTTTTTTAAAGCTGCCTAACTATAAGTGCCCATCAAAACAGAGCATTTAAGGTGAGGCAATTTTCAGGGTTTTACTGTAGTTTTGAATTTGGTGGCTTTGCTCCATAGGAGATCACAATGTTGATTGTTTTTGTTGTGAGTGAAACTGAATACGGAAACTTCACAAAGAAAATCTCACCTGACCTTGAGAGGGTTTTGGGTCTTGCGACTTGTGAGGTATCAGTGAGGTTAGCCAGAATCAGGGTGTACCAATAATTTTTTTCAACACTGTGAAAAATTAATTTAAGAGTCTGTATTAAAAACAATTTTATTAGTTTATGATTTCGCAATAGCGATATTTGTCAAATTGTCTAAAAATATATTTAGCTAATGGATCACATTTAGCTATTTAAAGTGGACGTCCATTGTAACGAATAACCGATATAGCAAATTTCGCGTTATAACGAACGCTCTTCAGATATACTTAAGTATCACTGTAAGGCGAATGATGCCTACGATTTGCTATCCGAAGTTAGGAACGTACACATAAGTTGGTTTGAAAACCCTGAAATTATTTCAATGGCAGGACCATCATCGATCGATTCACACCCAGCCACCTTCGATTCAATTTAGCATCAGGTAAAACCTTTGAAATTA
Source organism: Cheilosia vernalis (assembly GCA_949126925.1). Taxonomy (NCBI): domain Eukaryota; kingdom Metazoa; phylum Arthropoda; class Insecta; order Diptera; family Syrphidae; genus Cheilosia; species Cheilosia vernalis. The sequence continues at coordinate 44,341,215 of OX421361.1, read as the reverse complement.
ACATATTTTTCAAATGACTTTTTTTCAAATACAAATATAAAAAGTCGGTCGATATAGTGAATGATATCAAAAACTATATCATTTGTCATACTGGACATCCACTGCACTATACCCTCGAATAATAATTTTAATGCCCATTTTAAATTTTACGAACTCAAAATGTTAGGCAACATTTGAAAAGCAAAATAATCCACTGTGACCCAAAAAAGTATTTAAGCTCAAGGTGTAAGTAAGACACGATTATTAATAATTGTTGTCAGTTGAAAACATTGATTGCAAAACGAGAAAAAATTGGAATATCTCAATAAAAGTTGAGTCTACGTACGACTGCGTATGTAGCTCGAAGCCGTGTACAACTTGAGGGGTCATCTGAAATCCCTATGACGGTCTAGTTATGTCGAGTCTTGTTGGTAACTTTTTTAACCTGCCCCAAACCTATCCTTCGTCCACTTCTCATCGATGTAAATCTAATAGTTTCATCTCATGTAGCCTTGTAGCATGTCTGAAAGGTAATTTTCGTCATAATAATCTGTAAGGGCCTAAGGGGTGGGATATACTATAAGACATTCGTATAGTTTGGTTATTTCGTAAAGCGTGCTTTTTAGATGTTTTTTTTTTTCGAATTGTCTGGCAATACTTTTTACAACCAATTTCACAGATGACTGCAAATTGTTCTTTTTTGGTTGTCATTATTGAATATACTTTCTCACAGCATAACCATGAATAGACGATTACAACTACGGTTGCCATATTTGTCATTTGTGACCAAATTTGGCCTTTAATTTTTCTCTTGGTCACATTGTCATTTCTTATGTCATTTGGTAATTGTTTTACGAAATGGAAAAAGAAACTCGACTTCAATCTTTACGCAACTTAAAGCTCTTTTCTTTTCGTCTGATTTTTCTATGTTTACAAATATTTGGGGCTTAAATTATTTTGGTTATTTTTAATGAACAAAACATTTTTATTTTCAATTTTGGACACAAATTTTATTTTGAAACGTGATTACAACCCAGCTGCACTTGGCAACAAAAAAAAAACGAAGCTAAATTTTCGCATTTATAAAAACGAAAATTAGCAACACTTCGTTTTATTTATCAAATGTTAAAAAACAGTTTAGTTTAAATTGCATAGTCTTAGGATCGGAGGAATTTTGAACTTTGTAGGTTATACCTGAACCAGATAGCAGCCTGTATTTTTTGTCGGTTGAGTATTCCAGCCCCAGGACTGCAGCCAACCATCAGACCAGGTTTCCCAAAAATGAAATTCAGTTATTTTCCATTTCGAATTTTGAAAAATTACTATAAAGTCCTATCCCCTGTCATGCCGCCTTGTAACAACAACTCATTTGACTAGGTTAAGGTTTGTTTTAAAGAGGACATTGATCAAACCTGTGGAATTCATATAGGTCCATAGTTTCTTAAAACTGTTCTTCGAAACTCTCCCAACAGAATCAAGGAAGGGTGCTCCCAATGGTTTTTATTCTAGATAGTGTCGAACAGGCATATAAAATGTGGATGACAGTTTTTTTCATAAAAACTGCTTAGGAGAGACTATAAGGCCAGTTGCCTATTGTGATCGCTTTTAATCTCGTCATTTGTTTGAAGTGTCCATAGTTTGGTCATATATTTTCTAAAATTACACAATTTGTGAGGCTTCTTTATATAAAATCGGACCTCACTAGGAATTTTGAGGTTGTCGTGAGCTTAAACTGATTCATCTGGTGTAAAAAACAATAAGAACATATTTCCGGATTTTAGTACTATTTTTGAGGTTTTATTAACCGAGGAAATGACTTGGAGTCTGAGTCTGGTTGTGCAATTTGTTGGGATCTTTGAAGTATGTCGGTCTAGAGGCGAAAAACGTAAACGAAATGTCTCAAAATGGCTGGTTATTTAAAACAGTCACCGCAGACTATACAAGAAGAGCAAGAGGTTCTATGTTCAAACCACTGGAAAAGTCAAGTTCACAGGTGCAAATTGCTCTCGGCAAGTTTCCACTGATTTTTTTATTAATTTATGTACAAAAATCGTCTAATGGATTGTCTCCGATTTGCGAGGAAGATTTTGCTTAACAGCCAAGCAAACGATACAAAAATCCTGAAGGACGGTAATTTGTAGAACAAAAAACTTCTGTCGGAGAACTGTGGGTAGATAGTCCATTCCATCCTTACAGCACCTCAGTCTATCATTCTTAGCTATATCCTCAGCGGCGTGAATAACGAACGTCCAGGAATCGCCAAGATAAAGTCCACTTCCATCCGGGCAATAATAAATCAGGACAAATGTCTTGCTTGTACCTTTTTCGACTATCATAGTCACCCTCGACGATACGATCCGAATCCATTGCAATATATCCTTCGCATCTTAACTCGCTTGCACGCATCAATTTGAGTGCAGTCACTTATACGATACCTAAGTCTCAACACATTGATTATGCGGTACCAATTAATTTCTTGCATGTTCGCATATTTATGGGCTCTCGCCCGAGCTGCGAACAGAAAACAAATCAAATTTGCATCGTTGCCCATTAAAAATATCATTCCTCAATGTCGACTCATATCAAGTGGCGAATCTGCGCCCCAGTCCTATACCCAGTGTGCTCTGACTTACTGACAACATGCAAAGTTGTTTGTTGCTGCCTGCCCTCGACTGTATCTTGCGCCAGCATCTTCTAAAATCTAAACCAATTTATCTGTGATCCATATCTCGGCCGCATTAATCTATTATGCTGCAGCTTTAATCTGCACCCTGGCTCCTTGGGCTGGATGCTACACAAGGGCACACACGGACTGGATATAGGTACTGCTCAACTTTCCGCGGAACAAGACAGACATGTCGAAACGGACAGATTGAACATTGCACAATGCACATGCATGTGCCCGACCACGATAATCGTAGGTGCAAGTGAAGATCCTTCTGATGAATACAAAATAAACTACACTCGCTGTTGCAGGCACACCTCGCGCACGGCTAACTGTGCCCCCAATTCGAAAGTAATTCTATGAAAGTGTTGCACTCAGAGTGCATGCTCTTGACTTTTTTCGTTTTCCGAACGTGGGCAACAAACTGTGCAACATAAACATTTCATTTCGATATGCAGACAAAGTTCCCACAAATAAATTCTCCAATCAGCTGAAATTCCTTGGAGAAGTCGAGGCGGCAAAGGGACTGGCAAATGTTTACGCGGTCAAAACTCACCAAACCCGTGACAGCAGCAAAACTTTGGCCTGGAGCTTGGGTCTCTTATTTCAGTTTTGACTTTGTGCAGAGGTGTTAGATACGAGTACCTACGATTTTGAATTGATTTGTTGAACCGGTCGACCGGCGGTATAGTATAGTAATGTATCGTCGTTGCGATTGTTGTTATGCAAACTGAGCTGTCGTAGTCGCAGGAAATGGAACGAACAGATAAACATGTCGCGTACGAGTGCGCACTGTGGAGGTGGGCTGACGCGCAAATGTTTCACTCGACACCGTGCTTAGGCATTTGCGTATTAATTGACATAAAGCGATCGTTTATTGAGAACGCCCACCAGTGTGTGCGTAGTTATTTGGAAAACATTTTTACTACGCGTTATGTCAAAGTAATGGTCCCGCAAGTAGGATTTCACTTGAATTGGTTTATTTCAAACTGGGTAACTCACAATTTTTCAACTGATGCGTTACCCTTATAGCTGTCGGTTTCGGGTGAACACAGTAGTCACTATACGTCACACTGTGGTACCCTAGCCATTGGATTTTCAGGGCCAATTTATTCTGGTCTTTGAGAGAGAAGAGGACCAAAAGGATAGGGCACATTCGCTTAATCTGGTATAACTCATTCGTGGGTTAAGGGAAATGCAGTATCCTTAGATCGCATAAGGTAACGTTTCTGATGCTTGTTTTTTGATGGCTTATACAATGCCTTAACTAGTTAACAAATGGCATGATCTTTTCTGTTGGAAGCTTTGATAGTGCACTGCGACTAAAAATGTGGTTTTTTGTACAGCAAGGGATGTATCTCTCCCTAAATCTGTAAATTTGACCGACTTTTTGAGGTAGCTGAGAAGAACTAACATCAACTATATCTAACGCCCAAAGTCTGGAGCCGGATACGGGGAAAAAGTAGCCAAATCTGGGGGTTTTCAGTGTTATCTTGGGGGGAATATTTTGACCGTCTGGCAAAGCTGTCATCGCCTGACTCAATAAAGTTTGGCTTTAAGAAAGCCTCCTAACTCTTTCAAGTGAGCTCTTTAGAGTTTTTATTTGCAAATTGACCTTAGGCCTAGTCGAGACTTATTACTTTAAACCTCCTGATAAAAGTCAGAGAGTTCTGAACATCCATCACATCGGTTTGCATATCGTTTCTGTAAGCGGGCGCAGCTTTGCATTTTCCAAGACTTGCAACAGGAAAGAATCGGTTATAATGATAATAAGACAGGAAGTTGTGGTGGGTAAATTTTGAGACAGCTAAATTAATCGAAAAGTCCACAACGTACTCTATCTATATTTATACCTACTCTGAAAGATCCAGGATAAAACTCAAGAAGTCCCTTCGTTCCATCGTTAGTTACAGCTTATCAGTTTTAAGGCCTTATACGACACAATTTTTGGGATGCGTGTTTTTAGAGCAATACCTAGATTTTTCATCCTGTGTAATCTATTATGTTGTGCAGTGTGCACACCGAGAGGTTTGAGGTAAGGAACAAACTTAAGGGACATCATACATCTTTTTTAACATCATACTTAACAAATTGTGGAAAACTCATACCTAATCCAAAACCAGGTGCACAATTTTTCAAAAGTCTCCACAAAAAAGTAGACACTTTTACACCCGAATGACCGAATGAGATTGACATCATTGGCAGAACTCAGCGAGCTGTCAAAATGGGTTGACTCGTGAACGAAAGAAATAGCAAGTATATGCTCTCAAAAAGAAGAGGCCCACAGAGTCAAAGAATCGAACGAAAGTTTGTAACAGGCGGTTTTAAATTTATTAGGTTTTGACTTCTTTTCATGTGGAGAATTCCGATAGCCAATCGCAGTTTGTTTGAATAGTAGGGCCTTGCCAAACCACTAAGATCCAGACCAAATTTGTAGGTCCATTTGGATACCACGTAAGTGGAATTAACTAGAAGCCTTGGTCCATGCAGCAGACTTTGAATTTATATACATAAAGTTTGAGTCTGTTCAAATGCGATTTATTTGAAACGAGGTTCAAGATGAAGACTGAAAGTATACACCTGTAATCCAATAATCATTTTAGACACAAGTTTTTACTAATCTCGAGCATTTCCCAAAGATCTCTATAAGAGTCATTCTTCGACTTTTAAGTAAACCCTATATACTATGTAGTTCTTTTGATTCGTCTCTAAAGATTCAAATTATGCTTCCCAATTTGGCTTGGGAAATATGATTAGAAGCTCTCTGACAGTTTTCAAAATTTCACAATGGTCACAATTCAGCTCAAAATAACTAGTAATGCTTGCAAATTTAGTTCATGAACAGCAGTTTTTCTCTATCTGATATTTAGAGGGGGAGCTTCTACAAACTTACATAGCTTCGTGCTAAAATGTTTGTCTCTCCTCCATTTTCTCTGCAAATGTCCGGCACTAGCGAGAGCCAGATTGCGCACACTGAACCAACCTTTTTTTCGACAACCTTAGCGACATTTCGGGTATAGGGATATCAGACATAATACGGTTCCTCAACTCCACAGGCTGGATATAGGCACCGAATGATTCTCGTTCTCACCCTTAACAAACATCACAAACTAGGTAACACGAGTCGTGGTAACAATAAGGCACATCACAGTGCTACTTGGGTTCCAAGCGGGACCGCCACTTCTACCTACCTACCTACCTTTAAATTGAAAATCGTCAAGTTTGAGCCCGCCGACAGGGCTTTTTAATTGACAACAGATTGCAATTCATTAAAAAATTAGGCTACAAGGTTCTTGTCGTAATGATCTGGTATTTCAAAATCCGATCTTTTGAAAAAAAAAAGCCAATTAAAGAAGAATTTTCGTAAGACTTTAAAATGCATCAAAACATATTCAGCTCGTTCATTTAGGATCGTTAAAATTTGCACCGCTGAGAGCTTCTTGTTGATCGGATTACAAGCTATACCTTCTGATGATACAAAACTTCACAGGTTCGTGCTAACATTTTTGACACATCTCTCATCTCGATCATTCCGTTTCTACAAAATATACCTAACGCATATATTGACTAACCTCCGCTCCAAGTGAGTGCACATCTCTATAATGTTCAGCAAAACCTGCTGCAGCGATGTCAATGTATGCCGAAGTTAACCAAAGTCCAAAGGGTTCTCATCACAAACGGGTATAAAATTATAAGAGGCAATAAAGATGCCACGAAACCAGATAAGTACAGCCATTCCAAGTGATATATGACGCCTCAGACCGTAAGTTCTTACACAATTCTCATAAAATACCCGTTAAACTTCATCACTTAATCGAAGGTGTGATGCATGGCTTGCACCCTGTATAGCCCCCATTAAATTATTTAAATATTGATAGTTCATCAAGTGAGCTAAGTAGGAAAACATAAATTTTACAATCGTCATCCACACTTAACGGTAGTTATTGGATAACAATAACTCTGCGGGTTCGGTGTGACATTGAAAAAAGGTGACCGATTCGAAGATATGTCTTCAGCGAGTTTGAGAACGATTCACACGTGAGAAAAGAAAACCCAACTCCACACGAGTCGGAATTCACCTGCAGAATGCACAGTAATTAATGTTCTGTTGTAGGTATAGGTGCTCTTTACGGTCTGAAGTGTTGTCGGCATCAATTTCTTTTCAATTTATGGTAATCATATTCACTCGAACGTGTGCAATCATTTTTCCTTTTGTAACTCAATCGGCCGTATGCTCAATGAAAACTAGGTCCATATGAGCTGTTAATCCATTGTAAGTGTGATTGTATGCGGCTGCTAGTTGTGACCTAAAACCGACTACACTCACTATATCATGAGGTGGCATGCAATAAATTGATAGGTTATACTCTTATTTTGTACCAACTTGTGAAAGTTGGATTCTATTGAAGCAGAGCACACTCATGGTCTACTCAACTTTTGGGAGTGCTTACGGAATATTTTGAATGTTCAGAAATCGTGGCTAGTTTTGTGGGATTTATTGTTACCAATCTGGTGAAGATTATCCGCTCTGGAATTCGTGTCGGTGCGTCATTGTTCGGATAGCAGGCGCCTTGGTAATCTCTTGCACTTATTTGAATTGGATTCAGTTGGAGTTTTTCAAAGTATTCCTCAAAGACGGCGGAACCTTATAATTTAGGTTTGAATTAATTTTATTCATTGGACACCGAATTTTCACACAACCCGTCTTCTGAATTTGCCTAATCGGCTTTAGCATAATTCATTCACCCCTTTGGAGTTGTAACTTCGCTGGCTTCTACACATAGACCGACCTGAAATAGAAGGTTCTTTGATACATATCACAAATACGACTTTTAGTTCTCTATTTTTGTAGTTTTGGTTTTATTGAAAATGCTAATTAAGTTTTTGCGCTTAGGCTATGGAAATAAATCAATACTAGGTATGTATGTAGTCCACCAGACTTGGTTGGTGGAATGGAGCTTTAAACAAGTTCGCTACCCTAATGAGCCAGAATCGCCCTATACAATTTTAGGCTCGCATTAGCATAAGTTTGTCATAGTTGCAAATATTTCTCGATGTGACGCATCTCCTTCTGGAGGAGGGCTATGATACTTCAGCTGTTCAGTGGGCATATTGTTCTTATAACGATCCTTTGAGCGGATTGGTCAATTGGATGAGTGATAGTTTCTGCTTATGAATGTGACGGATTATTACAAGTGGTACAGAGAATTTGCTGTTGGGGCTGATTTACATATTTCAACAGAAACTTACTTCAACAAGAGACGGGACAATCCAAGAAAATAAATTGTAAATTAAAATTCAAGAGTAGGTACAACTGTCATGAAAGAGATTCTCAAGTAGGCGTTTGGAATCGGCCTGAAATTACAGACTCCTTCCCAACATTTTAAAAACACACACAAAACGAATGTTTACGAGAAGCTAGACCTAGGGTCCCTATACGGTACATTTACATGAACTGTCCCACATCGAAAATTGTCCCACAAAATTAGAAGATGTCCCACACTGTTCCACGAAATTGAACTAACATTTTTAAACCTATTTAAAAATCAGTATGATTTAACTACTCTAAGCTAAGCTTGGGGTGAACATTTTTTTTTGTAGATTAAAAAATGCGTAATCTTTCAAAATTCAATCGAAATTTTAGCAATGGATTTAAGCTGAATTTTTGAGATCATTTCATTAGGCTAATTTTTAAACTTTGTGGGCGGGCCACACCCAACAGAGATGAGAAATTGAGAAAATTGCAGATTAAAGCTTAGCGCATTAAAATCAAGTGGATTTAAAAAAGGATCTTTAGAGTGCGGATTTAAGTAAAATCTACCCATTTTTTTTTAGCATTCTCGTTTTTTGTTTAACTGAACTGATTTTTTTTTTTGTAAGCTATGCTTTGTTTCACTTTTTGCGAGAATTTTGTTTTTTAATAATTATTAAGACTTTGTTCCTGTTTTTTCGTTTAAAATAACTGTTTTTCTTTATATTTTGCAACTTCTTTTATTAAAATTGAAATTGTCCCACATTTAAAAAAAAATGTGTAGGTGTATTATTTTCGGATGAATTTCTTTACTTTGTCCCACATCTTGACTTTTTGGATCTGGTCACTTTACTATACGGGGATGTTGCGCCAACTATTTATTTACTTTTTAAATCTTTGGTGACCAAACAATGAAGACACTCAACTAGGTCTCATCTTTGGTAATATTTAAGAAATTTCTAAATCGACGGGAAGCGCCTAAATTTGATTGACAAAACTGCAACAGTTGTGGAGATTTTGATGGAGAGTCTATCACTTCCATTGAAAGACCTTATATGAAAAATAAAATAAATACTGTACGACAAAAATACACGCACTTTTAAGAGCTTGTTTGTAGAGGCAAAATTCAAGCCTTCGTAAGATACCCGCTTCACGCTTTGACAATTTGATGAGAGCCCAATATTTCTGCACTTATTTTATACACAATTGTGCACCTTTGTTTTGAGTTTAAGCTTTCCTAAGTCTTGCATGTCAGCTTTGAGTTATTTGGTTCACAAGCCTGCTTTTTGGACCACAAAAATGAAGGGGTTTTTTTTATTTGATTATTTAAATATTAATGTTTAATAAGACACTAAACAAAGCTTCGAAAACAGGGAACGGAATATATTTTCCTTTGGTTTATAGATCTCTTCAAAGTCTAACAAATTTGTTCTATACTGGGAGTAAGGACTAAAAATAGAACTTCTTTGTCTTTTTATTTGAAATCATGTATTTTTTATAATGCCAAAGAATATTTCTCTTCAACTTTATTTATTTGTTTCGTTTCTCAATAACATGCATATCAAAGTAAAAAGGTCGCCTTATTTATTTATGAAAAACTAGCTATAACTAAATAAATTTTTCGCGTTTTTTTCGGAATTTCCCTAGTTTTCCACAAAGTATTTTCTATTTTTCCATTTGAAAAAAATTGCACACAAAATGTTCAATATTTTCCATACAAAAAAAAAATTTTCGTTTTTTCCAATTTCCCGACTTTTCTGGATGGCTTTTCCAAAATTTTCTTGCGTAAATACCTTCTCCTTATAATTACGAACCGCTGAAAAAAAAATTTACCCAAATCGGCCCAGCCGTTCGCAATTGATGAATTACCAACATTTTTTACACCATTTTTATATATACTGAAACAGATAGATAAGGCAAAAAAAAAAACACATTTTTGAAAAGTTTTTGTTGTTTAAATGGAGCTACAAAGAGGCTCTTAAGGTTTGCATGTCAGAAATCACAAGTATCATCAACCCATTTTACATCCTTAGAAATATCCTTGAGGAAAAAAAAAGTCTGTCTATATATCTTTTCGTTAAAAGTTAAGATTTTTCAATAAAGAGACCACAGTGCCGATTTTCTATAAAACCTAAAAAGATTTGATAGATGGGCATTGGAGAGTTGTTGAATTTCTTGACAGTGGTAGCTTCGAAAAGTCCTTTTCCTCAAGAGAGACAATGGCATAGTGGCGGGTAAAGTAAGCAAATTCCTTTACAAATTTTGCATTTCCACAACGAAAGTCGATGCCAACTCATCTAGCACATAGCCCGGCCTAAGCCACTATACCTAAAGGTTAAGATTTGACATTGACTTCCGCTGAATAGTCAAGACGGTTGATAGGGGAAAGAGGCCTTTCGTCATTCTAAATCTGTTCAAAAAATCTGGAAATTGTTTTCAGGTCGAGAATAGCATTTATCTTTCTGCTCCGTCTATAGGCTGAGCTACAATAAATTGAAAACATATTTCAGTAGTTCTGGTTCTGCTAGTTTCCTTTTTATTTAAACATATACCGGGGTACTAATAATCATTTTTAGTGTACAGACTAAATTTTTCGAGCTCACAATGGCGAAATTTTACATACAAAATTGCATATTGTGACCTAGGAAATATTTAGTGTGAAGGTTAAAAATGATTATTGGTAAGGCCCATACTTAGGGTGACCACCTGTACCGAAATGACCAGTACAGTACCGAAATTAAACGCTGTGTACCGGTGTACCGAAGAAAATCCTCGGTACACACAAATATACCGAAATCATTCCAATGCAAATTCGCATCGAATGATGTCTATTAGGATGCCTTTCCGTGCTTTCAAGGTGCATAGGTAAAATAATATCCTTCTTTGAACTCCAGAACTAATTCTCAACAACAATTGTAATTTTTAAATATCTGAAAAACACTTTGTTTTTGAGCTACATACAAGCGCTTAGATATTTTATGCAAAATGCATGAACAAAATTCAAAACTGTTTGGATGATTCTAAAAATTTAAATTTTGTGCTCAAATTTGGTGAGAATTTTTTCTTGAGCTTAAAGAACGATATTTGCACTAAGAACATCGAAATGCCCGATTTTTTCATAAGACTAAAATTATAAGACTAATTATTTTATAGGCAGAACATTTTTCAACCGCACCGTTAAATTAATTGAAAGCGACATCATCTCGGCGATGGAAGTTGGACATGTACTCAATATTTTTATAGAATCACTTAAATCGCGACAGAAAAATGATTTTTTGTCCACAGCTGTGCAAAACGCTATTGAAAAAGCTGCAATTGATGATGACAACGTAACGAAAGAACAAGTACTCTTAATAGCTCGATCATTTTACGGTTCGTTTAAACAATATTTTATTACCAGAATATTGCGATTTAGCTTTTGTTTTAATTAACTTATTAGCGGAGTGCGTTGAATATATCAAGAAATAGACTATTCATTTTGAACATCTTTCAATCCACAATTGGTCCGCACTCGACCAACTACCAAAATGGGAATATGTTGAAGCTTCCGCAAAGTTCATTGCATTGAAGAATCGCTTTGACGTCGACTCATGTGACATTGAACTCTTCGATCAGTTTACATTTTTAAACAAATATGTAACCGTTGAAAAGATTCAATCATGAGAAGAAAACAGTGTTGCAACTGACAAACGATGGGTGGAATGTTTTCAACACTTTGAAAAAAGAAACATTCCTTACAATTATATAGGTACTTAAGATCGTTGCATACATTCTTTGTTTACCAGGAAATTCAGCCACCGTTGAGAGAGTGTTCTCTTTAATAAAGGAAATATGGACCACTGATAAAAGCCGTTTGAGCATTGCAACTTTAAAAGACCTTCTGTACGTTAGGTACAATATAAAAATGTCATGCCTTGAGTTCTTCGAATTTTTAAAAGGCAACCCAAAAATGCTTGAAGAAATAGGATCTGATGGAAAATATACCTTTAAAAAACGTGACAATAATAACTAAAACATTTAGTCTTTTAATAATATATTAAATAGTACCTATATACATAGCTGTTTGATAATGTATTAAAAATATAAAGATATGACTTTAAAAAAATTTATTTCTGTGTACCGAAATTGGCTTTTGAAAAAGTGGTCACCCTACCCATACTCTTATGAGATACATATAAGTAGGCGGTACCTTTGCAAACGCATATCCTCAAATGTTATGTGCCTAAACTTTGCCTCAGAGTATTCACTTTGAGCATGACTTCAAAGCAATAACTGAGGTTGTGAACCTCAACCTTATTCCACAGAGGACAGATTTGCCAGTAAGCTTCAACCTCTCCGCAAACTCAACAAAAATTAGGAAATAGGTATACTCGTAGTTCATATATCAAAATGTCATTTACTACTGGAATTGTCTTTCTCAAAAGCCTGCTCTCCCCAAACAAGACGCACACTTTATTGAATAAATCGAAAAGTTAAAAAACATTAAACACTTATCAATTATTCTATTTTCATTTATAAATGAAACACAATGGTAACCATGCAATTTCAGGTGTTATACACCTCTGCGCCTGCGCTTTCATCGTCGTAAGCCGGCGTTCCCCTTTATTGTGAGAGCTGCGCATGCATGATTTACGTCGCATTCATGTCCCACTTACATCCACACTTGACTGACAAAATTGTTTAAGCGCCATGTTAATTGAGATTTTTGTTGATCAACTCTGTGTCTGTACTTGACAATCTCGCACGTTGCCCAACCCGTCAAATCTCAGTAGCTATGCATCTACCACAGCTATAAACCATACTGGCGGCTTTAAATCAACAAAATCAAGACAGATGAAAGTTGAACCATTAGAGACGGGAATTCTCCCAAACGACTTCATAAATTCGCAGACTCGTGTTCGCCGTGGCACACAAAACTCATGACTTATGTAAATGCCTGGCTTTGCCAAACGGCTACGCTCACCTTCAGAGCGGAAATCAATCAGAGTCCATAAATCCGATTATAAATTAAAAAAGATGTAAAAAACAACTGGTACGTCGCCGTTCTACCATCTCCCATCATATACACAGACAGATACCCAGCCACATGTAATCTGTTTTCGAAAAGATTATTTTCAGTTCCATCAATTTCCGGTGAAAGAAGCAGACGACTGCGGACTGCCGTCTCCCGTTAACGCACACATGGCGTGGCAATGGAAAATGGGAAATTGCGTCCTGTGTACACGTATACATAATAGACTTCTCAAATCGTGTAGACCCATTTTTAATGTGCCCCAAAGCACTCAACTATATGGGCGACATGACTGGCTGACATTTTGATGAGGCCAAACTACAGTCGGTGCTGGACGCTGGACCCCAGGGCTTTGTTTCCCTGCTCGTCTCCTCGTTCGTTCTTCTTTCAGAGCAAATCCATTTATACACGCAGTATACCCATAGACGGAGTGCGGATCTGTGCGCACAATGGGTTAGCCTTCGATTGGAATCAATCATCCAAGAGATACTATTCGCTCGCAAGTAATGTGGTCACCATTCTGCCCACAAATCTAATCATTCAGTCTTATGTTGTGCTGCTGCACCGTTCGATTCGATTAAGGGAAACAGCAATCTTAATATAGCAATTAAGCATGCTCATATATGGCGGAGCCAACACTCTTGTTACACTAGGCTGGTACGCGTATATCTGTATGGCCGGTTGCCTCGATTAGGGATCATCACGGGCCGCATTGTGGTCGCGGACATAATTAAGACAAAGTCTTAGGCAAAATCGTAAATGATGTTCTCTTCCATTTGTGCAGCAGAACCGCTTTAATCCCAGCGCTACACTCTCCCAGTCTGAGCAACAGAATACAGAACACGCGCATGCGCAGTGAATTATGCAAGCTCACTGCTGGCCGATCATTTGACGGACCGCAGCCGGGGAGACTTCTCTCCATCTCTCTCTGTTTAATAAGACATTTCAAATAACTTATGATGTTCTCGAGTCCGTATAATAGCAACGACTTCTGTTGGTAAGATACACCAGAGGCGAACGTGGAATTCTGCGTCTGGGAGTGGATTGAGTACTCCACGCGCCTCGGGTAGAATAACTTGGGCATGTCTTCGGCGCGGCTGCTGTTTAACCATCTATACATGATGCAGCTGGAACAGAGGCTTTGTTCTCCTGTGTGCCCAAGATGATGCCATTGAACTAGTGAACGTGAATTCCATAAAGTGCAAAAGTGTATTCCGATATCCACAATGATGATGGTGCCGAAGAGGTGGTGCGCAGAACACATCGGACAGCACAACAGAAGCATCATGTCCGACACTTTGAGCTGCGTACCTATAGGTATATAATGCAGCAGTGGCCAGTGGGTTTGTGCTTTCCTTTCCGGTGTTGTCGGTCGAAGATTTATGCAGAAGCTGAAAGTCACTAACAGACAACCAAAGTGAGATATGATTTGCGATTTCGTGTTGCAAGATGGTGCGTCAGATGTGTCAAACTTTGGAATGCATGCGGGAGCTTAAGAGAGACTTACCGCCAGATTAAGATAGGAGTTTGGTGGATTTTTTTTTTTTTTGTAAATGTCAAAAGGGACGACTTATAGGTGACGTGTCTGTCTGAAGACAAATTTTGACTGAAATTTGTCAGTTATTGACACCAAGTACAGGCCATAGCTTTTCTTAGAGGTTTGTTTGGATATTTTTCCGCACGTAATGTGCACATTATCTGCCCTAGCAGAGAAGAGTCATACAGCTCATGCTTTTTTTCGTTTTTGGAAAACGAAAAATTATATGAAGCTGTACTTTCGTTTAACGTTTTCGTTTTTTAGAAGATGAGCCGATTTTCTATAAAATCTACATAATGTCTCAAATGTCGGCTTATGCGATATAATAAGCCGGTGGCGATCACAACCGTCAGACTATATGCAGGAGACCTAGTGATATTGCTAAAGCGCGAATTTTGAACTACGAAAAGTTTTTTTAGTTCGGTGTCTTTTAATAAGTTTCGATTGAACGACAGCTATTTTGTAATCGTTTCATTGTTTTTGCAGTTTTAATTATAAATTTTAAGTATAAACAAATATTTAACACTTAGATATGTTCTTTTTTTAGGCACTCGCTCTTATCCGAGTTGTAAAAGAATGCATTCTTTGCAACAAAAAAAAATTGTTATCAAATGAATTACGTATATTTGTTTTACAGTTGCATATATTTTTAATGCAATTAGAAAGAAATGCAATCGTAAAATCACATTCATTGATTTCGTTTTACAACTCTACCCTAAAATAAAAATTCTACTACCTATATCTATTTTTGCATTAAATGATGATTTTCGTTTCAATTAATGACAGCGAAGAAAAATAAACAAATTCAAGAAAAAAAAATATTTCCATACATTTTTTTGATTTTTTATGTGTCAGAGTTACAGTCATGTTCAAACCGTTCAAAATGAAAACGATTCGATTGAACGATCCGACGATGATGTTATATGAAGCAAACTAAAAACGATATCGTTTCATAAATTAAGCCATGAGAGCCCTGCTAATTTTTAACGCAGTTGTTTTCAGCTTCTTTCAAAATTCTGGTTTTTCACACTTAAATTCAGTTTTCTGATTTAAAGCAATAAAATTAAGCTTATTCCGTTTTTTTTTTTCTCAGCAAACAAATGTAATAAAAAATTTAATTTATAAAAACAAATAAAAATTTTACGTTAAAACAAAAATACAAATTAAATTGAAAAAAAAAAAAAAAAATTATATAGGTATATACCTACCTACCTATTAAAAATAAAAAAGAAAACTACCTATATCTATCAAAAAATGGAAAATTTAATTAAAAAACAAACTTAGAGTTAGAGTTAAAAATTTATTAGAAACTAAATTAAAAAAACTCACTAAAGTAATTTGAAAAAATTTACAAATTAAAAAGGAAAATGTTTTCTACATCTCTGATTTACAAAATTCTGCAAATAATAAAAAATGTTTTGTAAGATGTTTAAAACCATGCGATTTTCAACATCTTCCAAACCGAAAGCAGAGTATTGTGAAGCTGAATTTTGTATAAGTACCCTTCCAGAATTTAGACATCAACCCGTCTGCGCGGAGTCGTGTCTATCTATGTACTCGTATTATACAAAAAAATCATTCTTAACAATTATTTGAAAAAAAAAAAAAATGTATACTCATGGTGACAAGTGCGTAACTTGAGAAATCAAACCAAAGTGACAAGCAGAACGAGATATCTGAAGTGTGTTCTAGTTTAGAGCTGTGTCATTCGATATGTTACTGAAGGTTAAACCTGTTACGCTGTTCCAAGATGTTGAATAGAGACACCAGACACTATATGAGATTGGGATGTTAGACAAAGCGTGGAATACTACAAATCGTATCTAATTAGCTGGTAATAAATTTGATTTTATGTCACGCACATACGCTCTTCATTTAATTGAGTTTAATGAGAATTTATTGCTATTTTGCGGTTTTACACATTTTTTTTCCTGATTTATGTATCATGTGCGAAATTAAAATAGCGATCGTGGGATGAAAATGCTGTTATGTGGGTAGATGTACTTAAATAGATTTTATGCGTAAATAATCGTCCTGATGAAAGTATATTGGAATAACTCGGTTTTATGTATTTCAAGCGTACGATATGTGGCGTAAGATATGTGGCTTTTTATTTTCAATTCTATTAAGTGACAAATAAAAGGTAGTAAAATATCTATGTGATTATTTCTGAAAAGAAGGTGACATTCTCGCAACACCAATTGACAATCTTTGATGTGAGATATTCCTTTTTTGCTACCATAGTGTCGACGAAAAAGGTGGTATCTTCCTGTGGTACCCTCAAAGCGGCTTCATTCAAGCGGATAGTGTTACCGACCGACCGACGGGACCCCCTGCCTGGAGAGTACTGCTGTGCTTGGGAGTCTAATTGCTTTTGACAGCTTGTGCTGGTGGCAATTTACATTAATAGCCTCTTTGCGGCTTTCTTGTAAAATTTCGCAACTCTCTGGAGATATCCCAATGTTATACAAATGTAAACAGGAGCCTCCATATGGACCTTTTGTGGAAAAGATGTGCAATTGAAAAAAGATAATTAATGATTTAAGTGAGTTATCCATATTGAAATTCTCCATAGATACCCAGTGTCCGGTATTTTACGAATCATGTTTGCTTCTGGCAGTGCGCCAGAGGTATCTGTCACTGTTCGATCGTTTTAGGGAAATAAATTGTTCAGAACAATCTTTTTTTCTTCTATTTGTAGAACTCTCTGCTATTCGTCTTCTTCAATACCTACTGATATCGGCGAAGTAGTAACACCCTGTGGTTCATATTAGAGGTAGACAACTGTCCCCTATTTCATAAGCAAAACTTACAGACTTATGCTTTTAACAAATTCTCAAAATTACGTTGCATTTTTAGCTGCGAAAATCATTCCTATAATTCGCATTTGCTGTCACTATTTGTTATTATGTAAAGCTGGAAGCGCACTGCACTTGATCCAATGTATTGGAAAAATAAATGCTTGCTAGTTTTTGTCCATTTCTACTGCGGTGGTATATAACTATTTCTTCGCTTTTTGAGAAGTGGTAAATTCTGTTGGTCTGTAGACCAATCACTCTGAAACAAACACTTGGGAGAACATGACATTTACCACAATCGAATAATCTGCTCGCTTTCATTATTTCTATGATTTTCGAAACCACGGCTTACAGCCCAACTCTTCTGTTTCTAGAAAAAATCTGTGAAAAAAAAAAAAAACCATCGACCTGATCCAAGTTTTCTGCTTCAAAGTTCCGATGTCGTGAAAAAGTGGTCTGTTCGTCTGTTGGTAACTGGATTAAATAATTTCCCCCCTTCGTAAGTGAAAAGACAATTTTACGAATAAAGATATAACAGGTCCACCAAATGTGAAATTGTGAATTAGGCACCTACTTTATCAAAACATGCTCTCAACACTTACCTGTTCACAAAAAAACTGACATTTAGAGTACCAACGAACTCTTTTGTTTCTACATAAAATAAAATCATATATAACTACTTGGTTGAGACTGGACTGGAACGTCAGGGAACCTGCATTTAGTCAGGGAATGTAAGGGAATGTCAGGGAAAGTCAGGGAATTTCGAAAACATTCAGGGATAATTCACTGCGCAGGGACGTGAGTCCACGAGACATAAGTTCATAATGGACTTGTTAGTTGTTATACCCACTTTGGTTGGACATTAGTTCCAAAATTTGATTACGGAATGATGTCCCTCTAAAGTGGGCTGGCTATTAGTAGGGATGCCATACGCCCCCCTTTAGGGGGGACAGTCCCCCATTTTCATACAAAAATGCTGTTTGTCCCCCCTAACACAAACTACTGTCCCCCTTAATAAGTCAAAATTCAATAAAAGAAAACATTCAATTGAAAATTTTTATAATACTTTCTTTTAATATTTTTAACAAGATTCTTTGTGAACACATCCATTTGAAGTGCAAGAAAACTTTCAAAGCTATTTTTATTTCATATTTTTTGGACTCTGGTGATCAATAATAAAAAAAAATATTTGTCCCCCTTTTTTAACACTTGTCCTCCCTAGAAAACTCACGTTGTCCCCCTTTTCGTATTTTTTAATCTGGCATCCCTAGCTATTAGACCATAATATATTTTTCAAAGATGGGACATAACCCCAATATTTTGTAAGTAGAATAATATGCTATCTTAGAAAAGTCCAAACCCCACCTTTCAGAATTTTTTTTCCATAGTAACCATAAAACATTACACTCATTAACAAGAATTATTTTAACGAAAAACAAAAAAAATATTCTGTAGCTAAATCTCAATTTATTTTCTCAAATATTTTTTTTAAGCTTCGAAAAATTTGAGAAAACGAAAGATCGCCCAAAATAATATTTTGCTTTCCATTAAAAACAATTTGCGAGATTATTTATTATGACAAATAGCCCAAAATTAAAATCAGAAAATAGTCCAAACTTAAGTGAACCATCGGCCAAAGTACAATGGGGCTATATTTGCAAAATTTGATCAGGGAAAACTTCTAAAATCAGGTAAAATCAGGGAAACTTATTTTTTAAAAATAGCGGCAACCATGAAGCAATTTTCAGTCCAAAATTCTTAATAAATGCAACTTGTATGCAGAGCTCCTGTATGGACTGCAGCTCACTCTTATTCCACCATTGAATCGAGTACTTAAAGCACATTCAAAAAAGCGAAAGGTATTTTACTATTTGGGCCAAAATAATTTTCCACAGGCATCGTATATCCAACGTACAGCCGATGAATACGAAATTTGTAGACCGTAAACTTTATTACATAATTAAAGGACATTATTTTCCATTTATTTGAACCAGCCTCTAAAAAATGTTGGTTTTCAGCCTGTTTTTGCGGTCTTGGTGGTGTCCAGTCTATTTCAAAATATTGTGAATGAATCTTCGCTTTATTGTGAAACCGGTCTAAAACCTGCCATCCAAACGTATAATGTCGGGCTGTTTTCAATCATCTCAGGCTCGACCACATCGGGAAGCCTTCCTGATGCCACAACTCCACAAAATTTGGGAGCAAGTCAAATCAGCAAAAGTTTAAGCGGCATATTTTTTTTACGTAACAAGCTTCCCCAATCTTGGACTTTTGGGAAATCTCAATTTAAAGCCAGTTGAAAATCTTCTGTGAACGTAACTCCCATTCGATATATAGACTCATCCAAATCACATGTTTCATTTCGTTAAATTCTTTCGCCTTACTGTGTTTTTATTGACTCTTTAAATTTGTATCCCGCTTAAATTTAAATTAATTATTCAAATTCGACCACACTAGCTGGGGTTTTTATTGAACCACAATTTTCCAATCTAAAATGTGGATCAGAGAGTGCATTGCGTAAGTAGCCCGTTGACGTAGACTAGACATGCCTGCATATTAATTCCGTTTGATGTTCTTTCTTCTTTGTTGACCAATTAATTAAACCAATGAGAGAGAAAGAAAGAAGGGAACTTTGTTATAGGAAATTGATAAGATAAAAACCGCAGAAGGTAGACTTTATTTAAATCTGTCAAGTTGACAAGATGTTGCATAAGCACTTACTATAGGTATATAAACAAGTTTTTAGTTATATAAAACTGGTTCGAAATTTTGCTGGTAAAAATGTATTCTGTTTTTGATTAGAAAATAATTTGAATGATAAAATCAGTAGATGATTATGGGAACGGAAGAAATCATTTTGAGATGCCTCCTAACAATATACGATTGCTGAAGCTTGTTTTGTAGATGCTGAGTCAACTTCATTAGAAAAATTGGTTAAAAAAAAAAATTCACTCTTTCAGTTTATTTCCCTGTGGCTGTTTGACAAGTTGCGGACTTAGTTCCTAAGTATATCACTCACTTTTGAAGTTCAACTCATATACATCTACGGAAAAGTCGCCCAAAGCTTTGCTGAAGCTCCCTCTAATAACCTATTTGATAATTTTAATCTCTGAAGCATAAATTATAGCGACTAGCCAATTAAGCGTGATGCTTTGTTCTGTTCGCAACGTTGAAACGTTGAACTTGCTTTCTGTCAGAAAAAGTGCCAAACGCAATCTCCACCTGCCAATCAGTAAATCACCGATACCCTGTAACACGGGCATTCATCTGTCAAGTAAATTGAATAACTTACACAACTAATGCGTCAAAACTGTATCAATCTGCTGAACTGTACACAACTGATCTAAAATTCCGATTGAGTGTAAGCTTCGCCGGTGTCGCCTTTCGTACACGTTCTGTCACTCGCTGTCACTGCTGATACAACTGTCGGCGGAATAATATTATGTCACAGAGGTGTAACTATTTTTTCTGTCCTCCGTTGGAAAACAACTTTTACAATGATATTGTGTTACGCAGAATAGTGTGTCGGCTTCCATGGTACATATTTCCAGGGTCCAACGTATGTAGGTACCGTCAACTAATGGACCTGCTTCCACCCATATTTATGATTTGTTCCTTGCAGAGTTAATTGGATTATTTATGACAAGTTCTAAATAGAATTTTTGCTTTTTATTCTCATCTGACAGCCATTACTCGCATTTAGCTGTCATTGCGCTGCTTGGCGTTGCCATACACATAAAAGTGTTGTTTCTCTTGGACGTTCAAAGTGAGAATGTGACTGTAACTAATGAAGTGGCTACAACCAACTAACGATGAGTTGAAGTAATAATTACTGCGTTGTCTTGAGTGCACGTGTTTTACGAGCTCATTAAGAAGTCTCAACCCTCAAGATCTATAAATGCCGGCGAGTGAATTCCTTGCGCAATAATACGCAATGTGTCGCTTTGCTTTGACAGAGATTCGAATGTTTTTTTTATTATTTATGTCAAGCATAAAAGACAACTGCACAAACAAACAACAATCTGCACCACATACTTTGTTGAAGTAGAGATGGGTACCGGTTGAAGAGAGAAACGCTGAAGATACACGGATTTGTTGATATTGCAAATTAATTTCCTGCTAAGGCTTGGTGGCTGTACTGTCGGTCGCAAAACGACAGTAGCTGGGAGACTAGTTTTCCGGAGAATTGAAAAATTCGTTGGTTTTGATTGTACGACGCGACCAGCCTATAGTTATTGGAACTGCGTGCTAAAGACTTAACCTCGACCAACAAAAAAAAATCTTCATTAAAACAGGCCTTACGTCCGAAGTCACTCCGCGATACTAATAATCATTTTTAGAGTCCGCTAAATTTTTCGAACTCGCAGTGGCGAAATTTTCCTTCTAAAATTGCATATTGTGATCCACCAAATAATATAGTTTCACACGAGTGGAAGCTATGATCTAACAGAACAGATAACTTGACTGAAACTAGGTTCAACGTGGTGGGTCCATTAGCCTGATGCCGCTGCCTTTTTTGTCACTTTTATCAGTGTTGCAAGGTTTTGGGTCTTCCCCCAGATTTATGGTCTTTTTTTGGCGGACGGGAGGAAATCGGGTTGAAGAAATTGTTTATGGGGAAATCTGGGGTTTTTCTTCTATAATTCTATTTTATTCGTATTTCGTTATAACTAGTGTTGCCATTCTGACCGGATTCATTTCATATCTGACCGAAATCTCTTCACTGTGACCGGAGAAAATTTTGAAATCCTGTCAAACCGATTTTTAACCGGAACGAAAAAAATGTTTAACCGGAAACCCCTTTTTTTGACCCGAAAAATAATATTATTCTTTGATTAAATCTTTAAAGACATATTTCTATAATTTGAATTAAACTTGGCCATACTTAAGGAACACACTCACAACTCCATACAGAAACCAGTTTATTGTGAATAATCTTAGAATACAGTAGATTCACGACCACATGGCATTCTCATATTTCGTTTGACATTTGAATGCTCACACCAAAACTGTGACTGGGTGCATTCAAACAAGACTGAAGTAAAGTCAGTAGACCATGCAAGACTTATAGGAAGTTTAGTTTGGAAAAATAAATAAACTACCTACATAATATTAGCAAATTTTTTTTTTTATTTTTAGCAAAAATATTACTATAATTATTCTATTTTTGAGCGAACTTCTGGTCAAAAATTGTTATTTTAACTTATGACCGGGTTTTTGACCGAATTGGAAAAAATCGAAATCGGTCTTCGGTCATTCGATCAGATCTGACCCAATTCACTTTTTTAAGTGGCAACACTGAGTTGAATTTTCATCGGGGGTATTTATTTGACGCACAATTTTGCATTCGTACGAGCAAACATGTTCGAGTTTCAAATTTAAAATTACTACTTTTAAATCGTACGCAAAACATGTAAGAAAAATAACAACAAAAAGTTGGGAATTTTTAGAAAAAAAAATAGCTAAATGTGGGGTTTTTTCAGATATATCCTTTAGAGGGCTTATTTTGACCGTCTGGCAACGCTGTTTTTATATTTAAATCTCCTTATCCAAATTCCGCCGCTTCTGGCCCAATACAGCCAGTGACAGCTCGCTGAGTTCTGCCAATGATATCAATGTCATTCGGTCATTCGGGTGTGAAAGTGCCTTCTTTTTTAAAGAGACTTTTGAAAAACTTTGCCCCTGGTTTTGGCTTATGAGTTTTCCACAATTTGTTCAAGTATGATGTTGAAAAAGATGTATAATGTTCTCTAGATCTTTTTCTTTCCTCAAACCTCTCGGTGTGCACACTGCACAACATAACAGATTACACAGGATGCCAAATCTAGGTATATTGCTCTAAAAACACGTATCCCAAAAATTCTCTCGTATAAGGGCTTAAAACTGATAAGCGGTGACTAACGACGGAACAAAGGGACTTCTTGAGTTTTGCCCTAGATCTTTCAGAGTAGGTATAAATATAGATAGAGTACGTTGTGGACTTTCCGAATAATTTAGCTGTCTGAAAATTGACCCACCTGAACCTCTTCTCTTAGGAAAACCCAGAATTGCTTCCTAGTATCACTCTCCAACCTTCAACTAAAGTCAATTTAAGGAAGTCTTTCAACTCAAATTGGGACTTTGGGAGACTTCCCGAGAAGTCTTTGAAGTCCCGCCTTCCGTTATAGAAGTCATAGCATCACATAGATTTGTGGGCCATATTTTCATGTCCTCTAACATAAGTCCTTCGCATGTTAGGAGTAAAAATATCTCCCTGGGAACTTCGCCTTCGAAATAAAATTCCCGCGTACAGGTACACACCATGGCAACATGCCATCTTGGGCAGAAAGCCGACGACCGATTCATGCATTTATTCCAGATTAAAAAGAAATTACCTTGTTTTACTGACAATGACATAATTTATTTAAGGTTGCTGACGACACCGCAAAGCGTATATTCTCTGTTCCTAAGGCAGATTTCGCCCAGCAACCCAACACACATACTCACAGATAGAAAAGGACCACTCACTTACAAAAACTCAGCTCAGAAGGCTCAAACCAAAGATTGTAAACCAACAGACAACAAGAACGGACGGACAAAAAAAATATAATCCCAATCGGCAACATGGAAAACATGTCATCATCAATTGAGCCGGTTATGCCGCGCACCGCCAATTTGCTAGCGTGCAAACAATGGTGGCGTGTTTGCTTTCTGTATGGCGATCAGCAGAAATATTATCGACAGGTCTACAGTAAAGCGGCTGCCCAACGCTTAGCATTGTCTTCGATGGTCCAACAACAGCAGCAGCACAACAAGAGCAGCCCAACCGAGCCAACCACCATAGAAGCCGCCAGCATCGGCGATGAGCAAAATAATAACAACAAAACCAGCAACAATAATAATGGCGTTAATAAAACCACCAACGATAGCTTCAACGATATTGGCAACGCCAACGCTGCCAACCACTTCAGCCCACCATTGTTCCCGCTCAAGCAGAGCACGCAGAGGCGCAGCAAGAAATTACTCCGATCGTTACGAGGCAACAGTAGTGGCAATAAAGCCCACCACAGTTCAGTTAGTGGTGAGCTTACAAAATCCGATGCCAGAGTCACGGTGCTGGATGATCCGTTTCTGTTCGGCGTGGATGACGTCGATGACGACGACGATGGGAACGCGAATTCTGACCCGCTCACCCTGTCCACTCACTATCCGGACTCGCTGTTGCCGAATGACGATCACATTCAGAACTACTTCAGTATGTGTGCGGACAATGAGTCGGGTCAGGAGCAAGTGGATTTTAATCACCATCTAGTCCCGGAAGATGACGACGAGAAACCGCAGTTACCTCCGAAGAGTTGCAGGAAAGGCGGTGACTTTGCAGCGGGCGCAACGATTGACGGTGGCGAGTTGCAGCTCAGCGAAAGCGACCTGAAGTTCTTGAATTTGAATTTTCGCAGCCGCAACACGGGACATGAGTGCAGCACTTTGCCAAAGAGTTCGAAGCCGTACAAGGATCCGCACGATATTAGTTTCACTTTCAGAGAAATCGCCACCGTACACCAGGATACCGGTGATGGATTACCACCACCGGCAGTCACCCAAGGCAGTCAGGATCAGTCAAGCGAGTAAGTTTAGTATATGAACGCATTTTGTGGGGGCTCAGTTACACTTACTGTCTGACACTGCAGGGCGTGGGAGTTTCGGGTGTGTTTTTTTTTAGACATTTTCTATGCGTAACAGTTACGTTTGGTTTAAAAAATATTCCCTTCGAATTGTTTAACGAGTTATAGGAAAGAGAGATATCGCACGTCATGGTAAGTTTGCAGGAGAGGGAGTGTGAATTAGATGAGCTAATTTCAAAGGTTGGTGCACAGGCATTAAAGGATGAGAACACAAATCTCTTCCTTCCATCTATCAATTTTTAACCTTCTCTCTTGGCGCTTATTCATTGAAAGGGTCGCGAGCTTAGACAGCTTAAGTGGGCTCGCGATCTTCCTGCACAAACTCTAATTCATCAAGTGCAGTCCCCACACGGGTAGAGGAGAGATTTCAGACTTGGATTCAACCATCTAAACCTTTCTAATCGAAAAACTGGCGGCTCAAGTAAAGGGTCTTGACACATATCGGGTGGTGGTGGTGATGGTGGTCCACATACAGTCACGCAACGTTGCTGGTTCGAGACTTTTTTGTCAACAATCTGCGGGCTAAAATATATTTTTGTGTGATACGTACGACCCGTTTGTGGAGGCTTGTACATCCTTGGTATCAGGTTTCTTGCACTTTGTCGACGAAAGTCCTTTTTTTTTATGAGGAAAATACGTCTTCTTCCAAACAGAACCTAGAATCAAGCCGAGAATCAAGCAGTCCAATCTCACATTCAATTTGTTGAAATGACGTCTCAGGTCGCAATTAGCTATGAGACGATGAACCGTCTTCCTCTTATGGTTTCATACACCTTTTAGGTTTTCCTGGGTGGCTTAAGTTGAAGGCTGGCCAATACCGACCCATTGTGATGGGTGTCGGGGAAGAAATTTATCCCTTACCCACTGTAACCCTTTTTGCAAGTGCTGCAATTGATCATCTTCATCCTGATTATTTTATAAAGTTCAATATCTTGTGCTAATTCATGGCGCAGTGGCTTAGTGGTTAGTGTGTTGGACTACTAAGCGAGGGGCTCAGGTTCGAATCCCGCGAAAACCCAAATTCCAACTCAGGGTTTTTTTCACTGCGCCGCCTCTCGCGAACGTCTGACAAACATCCGAGAGTATAACTGTCATGAGAGAGCTTCTCAATTAGCCGTTTGGAATCGGCATAAAATTGTAGATCCCTTCCATTCGTTCCAAAAATGAAAACTCACACAAAACGAATGGTTGTGAGAAGCTAGGCCCAGGGTCCCTACGACCTGTAGCGCCAACTATTTATTTTTTTTTTTTTATCTTGTGCTAATTAGATCGTCTGCAGTCTTTGTAAAAATCATTCCCAAGGCACTTATATTTTTGGTGAGTTGGAGACCTTAAAAGTGACATTTTCTCAAGAACTTTCTTAACGCAACCCCTGCAAAGCTATTTTCATTCTCCTGTTCATTTTCCTCACGTGAATGCCTTTCAGCGGTATTGCAGACTCACGGTCTAATGTTATCAAAGCAAAGACCTCCGCTTGGAAGACACTTCTATAGAAGAAGACTAGACCGTATATTGTCCAGGCGGGATTCAGATTTTGATTCACTCATCGATTTTAGGAAGACGCCTGACGACCCTATTCCTGTGTCCATTTTTGATTCGTCTGTATAAACGACAATGGATAAAGTTTAAGTTTCATCCTTCCCTGCTGGTATAGGTGCTCGAGAATGGTCTTGTATATTTCAAGTATACGTGGCTAAAGTGTTTCTAAATCTTTCCGTCTACTGATTCGGATGACACTAAGGATTGTCAATGATTGTATAAAGCTGTGTAGAGGAAGCAGTGGCTTAGTGGTTTGTGTGTTCGACTACCTACCGATCCTCGGAAAAATATCAAACTCCATCGTAAGGCTTTTCTTCGCTGTGCCAACTCTGGCGAAGGTCTGACCAACATCCGGAATATAACTGTCCTGAAGAAGCTTCTCAATTAGCCGTTTGAACTCGACATAAAATTGTAAATCACTTCCCATAAAAATGAGAAACTCACACAAAAGAAATGTTTTGAGAAGCTAGACCTAGGGTCTATACGGGCCTGTTGCGCTAAATGTTCAATGACTTACTTTTTTCTGAGGAATCAGGTTAAAAATAGCCACAAGTCCGGCATTTGGAGTTGTCCTCGTTACGCTAAATTCGCCGAAGCACTTCGGTCTCTTATATTTTCTAAAGGGGTTTATGCTTAGCCAAGTTGCTAACCACCATAGGCCAAACGAGACTGGTTTTGCTTGATCCGTGTATGTCGAGAAATTGGATTGTCTAAGAAAAGCGATGTTTCCCCAGCAGGCTATAGAATGCATTGAGCCTTCTAAGCCAACTCTCTTTAGCCGCTTATACTTTTACACCATCAAGGTTCGCGACATGTGTATATGCTTGTATATTTCGAAGACACGATCAGTGACAGAGACTTGTGAGTTCCATGCTCTCTCAAGAACAATGCCGATATCTTCTCAGCTGCTTACAAAGATTTATTTCCCTTTTGTTTTTTTTATAAGATGAAGATGAAGACCCGATGTATGTGAAAGTCCCTTACTTCTTCAGAGTTACCTCAGTCTTGCCACCTTCTGTCGGATCTGCAGTTGTTGGGTCCCAGTTCTTATTATTGTACTCGCCCTCCTTAACGTAGGTACTTAACTCTTTTAAGCCGCTTTGGTCTCTATACACGCAAGCGCACCAGTGACAACTCGCAGTGTTCTGCCAAATATGCCAATATCCTCGCAGTATGCCAGACATTTGAAAAGCGCGCATACTTTTGATGTCTTCGAAGTCGCATGACCAGCCCGTCGCCTTGTCCAAATTTGCATACGACGTCAAAATCGTTACTGGAGCCTATGGAAAAATTTCATAGGGATGTCACATATAGATATTACCTTGTCCCAGTCATAGATGGCTTCCAGATCGATTCAAATCGGACCCTATTAGTTTCCTCAAAAATCTGTGTCTACGGTGGACATTTCCTGCCACAAAAAAATAACACTCATAAGTGTCAACTACAAGTGTCAGACTTACGAACCTCTCTTCAAGTTCCAAGAGAACAGCGACTATAACTGCGTTCCCAATATTGGTTTTAAAAGATGCACTAGTTTTGCGCCTTTCAATTAAGAGTAACCGCCGCAGTTCAGCGCAGATCTTGCAACCATAAATCATTTGTTCAATATTACCACATTCATCGCTGATGAAGTGATGACACATTCAACTTCCTTTCGAGTCGTCTCATTTACTCAAAACCATTCTTCACTATCCCCCTCTCGAGATATCGCCCAAAAGTCGTTCGAATTCTATTCATGAATAATTTCAAACTACCACCGACGACAACTGCGAGAGAGAGAGATGATGGTGGAATCAAATTCACAAAAAAACCAACAACCATACAGCGAGTGACGACAAATCGACAAAGGAACGATATAAAACATCTCACGGATGTCGCGTTCTATTGTCGCAAGAAACGCGAGAAGAATAAATCATATCCATACCGATAGCGAGACATCCATATATGCATGATGATGTGATTTCATGCAAAACGCAGCCAGTCACCTCGTGCACCTTGCCCAACAGTGCATATTATGGTAATTGAGAAAGTGAGCTGGAATCGGATCATCGGGATTGGATTACCTACAATGGCGCGGAATCTTCTTGACAATGGACAAAATCTTCGAGTCTGCAACGACCAGCGCGATGGCCGCAGATGATTCATTCCGCTGAACACCGACGACATGGTGACAAACTTGACAATGTCTCGCCCGGGTTGATTGAGTGAATGGCCGACCTCAAAGTAGTGTCGTTTACGGACGAGTTTACGCATAACGCCACCATTGTGTGCGCAGAGGGACCGAGACCTCCTCATATTGCAGAAGATGCGCAGGCAGTCTTCTTTTTTCTTTTGTGGCTTGCAAAAACATTACAAAAGATCAGTCAGCTCAAGCAGGATGTGGTCGGAGTATGCTTAACGACTCTGGATAAAAGGGAGCAGAGAAAAAGTGCTCACGCCGATGAATTGTGTTCAATGGGATCCCTTGGGATTGGGTGGCAAGAAAATATGTAATCAATCATCTAAAGTGCACTAGTTTGTGGGACCTCCTTGTACGGCACAGTACTGACAGTGAGTGCGGAGACTGAACATTGGACAGGCAGCGGCAGCATGGGTAGTTGGGTCTTGGGTGATTGCGAATGCGATGAGAAAATACTGGGAGGTGTGGTCGGCAGGAGAAACAATTAGTTCCGCATTGGCGGGGGAACATGATTTATGACAGAATTTTAGCGTGATGAGGAAGACGCTTCACTTTGGTGCGACGCGACCTAAGTCGATTATACCAAAGTTAGTTGACATGAGAAATTGCCTTTTTTACCGCTTGACCCAATTGGCTTTATGGCTTCGCCGATCCTCAGTTGAGTTATTTTAGAGCTCGGACTTATAGCCCTTCGAATAATTTATTGACAAAGAGAAGGGAGTTCTAAATAAAATCCTGCAGAGGATTTTAAAAACTTCAGCGCTACTGATATGCTTGCTTTATAGAATGCGAAACGATAACGGGTGTAACAAACGCGGAAGAATTAAAAAATTTAACAATTGAAATAAGTTTTGTTCCATTGGAAGCGAAGTTAAATTGGAATTTTCACGACAAAAAGTAGCACATGTCTTTCCTTGGGCCAATACGAAGCCACCAAGCCCAAAATCGTAAAAATCGAACGATCCATTATCGAGGTATAAGTGCACACACGGACGTCAGTCTCTTTTATATATATATGTAGCTGTACACGGTCTGTAGTATCGACAAAATCTGTACTGTATTATTATAAAACTGGGTATGGTCAATATATCGAATACAATTATATGTTTGACATATTGCTAGAACAAACTGACTAAAGACGTGTCCTATTAGAACTCTACAGGGTCTAAAACTATATTATCCTTTAAACTGGAACCAACAACACCCATCTTTGAAATTTCATTGTAATCAGTTACGCGGTTTCGAAATCGACAACAGCGCCACCTATAGGATCGACCGTCAGCTCCCGCGCACCTACATACTTCCCCCGCAAAAATTTGAAAGTAAAATTTTGTTCAATTTCCTATCTGGGCGAGGTGTTGGTTTTTTTTAAACAAATTAAATTGGTTCACTTGTCAAAGCATTCCACTAGTTTACCAACTAAAATTTTTATGGAAAAGGTGTAATTGCCGTAAAATTCGTTTGCAAAAACCGCCTATATACCACCAACTTCGAAGAACGTCGCCTCGTTTAAGTTTTTTCGGGTTTTTCTCAATACTTGCTTGCACTTGAACAATGTTCACAGTCCCATCATTTCGAACATGCACGCGTAAGATCAAACACATCCCCTTGTTGCGCACTTCGAAAATGGAAAAAAATTGGTATGATATTTGTGCCTGAACACGAATATTCAAAAGAAAACTGAACAACTTTCTGTTCTTAAGTTTTGTCCAAGTAAATTCTGAAAAACCGGTTAGCAAAAGAAATTATTCAATAATATAAATATATAACGTCACTTGTGCTCCAGGCTGTATAAACGTGGTCAAGCAAAAGCTAACCGCTGTCAATTAGAACGTTTTCTCTTTCGACAGCTGACAGACTGATATGCGCAAATAATTGATAAACAATAACAATCTGTCAATCACGTTGTATATACATTCAAATTGGTCTAAACGCGCTGGCTCTATTTGACACGTCTGTAAAAAATTCGCTGTCAAATTGACTTGAAAAGAGCAAGTCTAATTGTACAATTCAAAATTAGATATGTTAATAAATTAGAACTGGAATTGACATATCCGCGCAGACCTTTGCCTACTTAGCCGCGTTCCACTGACTGACAGCTGGCAGATAGTACCCCTAGATGGAGCAACAAAGCCGACTTTAGAGCTCCAGCAAATGCGGATCAAAAATGAAACTTGATTTTTTTTTAGTCACGTTTCTTTTTACTCCAAAAATAAACAAATCGCTCATGAGGTAATTTACACTATTAGTTCAGTCTACTCCGATTTTTGTCGATGAACTCTAACTAGCCTCTGTTTTTTTTTTTTTTTTTTTTTTCTTTATCCAAATTGGCAGACTTTTAATAGAACTACGTTGACCAGCAGGTTTTTTTTTTTTCTCAAGCGCTCGAGTAAGAAAATTTCCTTAGAAATCGGTACTGTTTACATCATTAAAAATTAAAAATGTGTTCAATGTGAGGCTGGATCAGTGTTACCAATTTTGGGGATTTCCCCCTCGATGTAGGCTTTTTTTTTGTGAACAGAGGGAAACCTGGGACCAGAAACTGTTTAGAGAGGGTAATCAGGGTTTTTTTTTTTAATTCTATTTTATTCGTAATTCGTTAATTTTGATAACCTTAAAATGTGTTTAGAGAACGCAGTCTTTAAAAGAAAACTTTTGCCAGTTTCACTAGGAAAAAGTC
Source organism: Cheilosia vernalis (assembly GCA_949126925.1). Lineage (NCBI taxonomy): Eukaryota > Metazoa > Arthropoda > Insecta > Diptera > Syrphidae > Cheilosia > Cheilosia vernalis. The sequence goes on along the minus strand of OX421361.1, from coordinate 44,309,915 downwards.
ATAAGAATTTTTTTTTGTTTTTGTAACAGTTCCTTAAGTATTTTTTTCGGATTTAGGCACCAACCTCATTTGTAAATTTTATTAATAACTATTTCGTGAAAGTTGCACTGGGACTGTGTAAATTCCTAAAAGATGGTTTCAAAAAGCAACATGCGTTGACATTTTCATCGGGGGTATTTATTTGGCGCACGTTAGCATTCGTACGGACGTATGGGCCAACATGTTCTCGTGTCAAATTTTAAATACCTACGTTTAAGTAGTATGCAAAAAATGTTAGAAAAATAACAATAAAAAGTTGCAGATTTAAAAAAATAGCCAAATCTGGGCGTTTTTCAGATCTATCTGGGGGGAAATATGTTGACCGTCTGGCAACTTTGGGATAGATCCAAAGTGCAGAGGAAGCGTTGCCGAAGGGGGCCCAAGCTGAAAAAAGGGGCCTCCACATAAAATACTAATGTAGCAAACAAAAAGAAAGAAAACAAAGCATTTTAGAAATTTATTTTTAACTAAAAACAAATCTAATCTTTCGAAACACTTCTTTTCGTAGGCTTGGATTCTTTTTCTTTCATTAAAGAATAAAATGTTACTTAAACTTAAAAAGCGGCCATTATTGATCTTTTTCAAAATGTGGGGGCCAAACGGCAACGTTTGGGCGAGGGCGTCTGATATCTGCACTCACCGTTGGCGACTATACTTTTTTTACAGTCCAATTTTCGGCACGGTTCAAAGAACACTATTTAAGCGGCCGTTAAGCGTGGTGTGGGGTAACTGCTAACTGGTAATCCACCATTGAGCGCCGTTATTGTCTTTTTTGATCGGTCTCTTTCCGCATTGCAAGGACTCTCCTTGCTGAGTACTTAAGTCTTCTCTTACCGGTAGATGGTAGTCCCAGACACCGAAGAATGGTCATCGATCACCTATACTTTTGTATATCTGTGTTTTCTATGTGGCCTAAGTCGCCCATTTACCGCGCTCCTTTACTCCATTAATATAGAAGACGCTGACACAAATAAAATATAATCTAAGCCACTAAATGAGCGCTTGTGATAGCGTCTATCTTAAACCGCTTTAGTTTGAGGTTTGCTGTGAGATGGCAATCAGGAAAAAGGATCAAAGCCCCATTAACCATTGTGAAAAGCACCGTCTATTGTGTAGACATTTCCACGGATAAAGATAACCAAAGGACCTCATCCAAACGATGCGCCCTACTTGGCGATGTACTTGCCACGATATCCATATCTGTGCTCGTTTAATTATTAATTAGCTTTATATATTCGCCTGCGTGTTGTACGCTCGCGCGCACTCAACGGCTATACGTCGACGACAACAACCAGAACAACGACGACGGTGATCTTTAGCGAGCATGTTACCCCTCTGCCGTGGCTAAGACTGCAAGATAAAATCGTCTTTTAACGTCAGCTAATAAAATTGTAAATAAATCATCGGACCTTGTAAGACGCCAGCGATTTGTTTTGACCGCGCAGCAACTTCTACCGATTCTGTTTCATTAGGTTGCGGTTGCTCCATTCCGACGCACGGTTATTTGTTTTGTTTTACCGTTTAAGGTTGTATGCTATGTTAATTGCGAGTCCTCGCACTCGAATGCGTGTCTTCTGCACGCTATGCTTAGCGGTTCCATTGCCCATTGCCATTGCGACGGGACAAAAACACGTTTCGGCGATGTTACATAACGTTGCACAGATCCTATCGCTATCACCCGTTAAGAGATCGAAATAACTGCTCAAGCTGGAGCCCGGATGTGAAACACCTACAAGCATCGCGTCTCCAATCGGATTATTATGATTTTTCTGCTCTGTCATCCGAACTGTCAAACTGAATGGCAGCGACGAAAGATAGTCACAGATTTAATTAAAATTCCTCTCACTGCCAGAGTCGTCGTGGCTCGTAGGTATCTGCTTTCCTAGTCCACTGATGGCCATGATGTGCGCTCGCTTCGTGGAAGTGTTGATCGTCGTCAAGCACTCAAGTGGTCATTGCGTGTGAAGGTAGCGGCAGTAGGATCGCCTCAAGATCGACCTTCTGCTAGACTGCATCTGCAATCTAACTTTGGCCGCAACCGAGCAGTGCAACTCGAATTGCAAAATTACCTGGATTTGAGTGCATGTAAACACTGCCGTCTACTTATACTGGCGCACAGTCCTCACGGTAGGTATATGATTGACTCTTCGCGCAGAGTTAGCCCGCACTAATGTTAGGCTGCCGCCAATTTATCCTGTTACTGTGTGTGGCTTTTCCATGGCGTTCTTGACGGATAGCCCGCAGGGCTTTAATTTTTTTGTTACTTTATTTTATTTTTTACTTTAATTTTAGGTTAGATGTTGTAGTGTTGGTGCTTACCCTTTGGTTTGGGCCTTCTCTTTTGGCAAGGAAATTCTGTTCGCATTACTGTAATTAGTTTCGAAGCAAGGCCAAGAGTTGGATGCTACTTTATTCAGCAGCAAGCCAGAGAGAGAGACTTCTGTGTGGAGAAATGCTATTTCGTGTAATCAAGGAAATTCCATAACACCTTGCAATTACGCGATGAAACGTGATCATTTCGATTGACTTGGGTCCAAACAAAGTATATGTGCATTTAGGTATCAACTATGTGGTAAGGGTTTGCGTCTCACGGAATAAGCCTCCCTGTTTTAAGGAACTATTCTCGATTGGTTAGAAATAACCCGAAAAAAACGAAGTTACATCTTAAGATCCGCGAATATAACTGTCATGAAAGAGCTTCTCAATTAGCCGTGTGGACTCGCCTTAAAGTTGTAGATACCTTGCATTCGTCATAAAACTAGCTAGACCTAGAGTTCCTACGGACACGTTGCAACAACTATTTTTTTTTTTTTTTTTTTTATTATTTAGAAAATGCTCATCGATATTTGTTTTCCACAGTATGTATTGTATTCTCAATGAAGTCACTTGCGACTTTCTTTAAGCTAACTTACTGTTGATATAACTTTTATTTGTTTCTCTGTTAATTATTATCTTTAAATTTACAGGATTATATTTAAAAAACTTATCTAACTATATCTCTAAGGGTTGCTGTAGCTCTCAAAGATGAAAAGTATTTTTAAAGTCCAGAGATTAATCCCGACAAACTTTTTACCTTGTTATAAGGTAAGCTTCAAAAAATTTCAGAGATATTTTCGAGTTCTTATCTTGTTTATAGTTGCGTTTTGAAGAAGAAATGTCCTTACGATTGTAAAGTGTAGGGGAGAGCGGAGCTAGAATTTGATGCTGCTCCTAAAAAAAAACATCAATATTTAAGCTATGGAATTCAAATTATTTCATTTAAAAAAAAAAATGTTGTAACAATAATTTTAGAAACGAAAAAATATGATAAAACGAACAAAATTTTCTGATTTGGTCTTGGCTACTTTTCTGACATTTTTTTTGTTATTTGGTTGCCCAAGAACCGCTGTTTTTTCTAGAGTATCGCTTAAAAAAGCTCACTTTCTTACACTCCGCGAAACCGGTTTCTTTCGAGGCCCTGTCTTTAAGTAAGGCCAAGCGTTCTTTGTGGAAAATGTCTCGTTCTGCATTCCGGGTGGTTCAAGTAACGTGTTATCAGGGCCCGTGGTCTCCCTTCGTGGTCGCTCTTCTAGTTTTTTTTTAGAATCCACACGGAAAACAATCTTGAAGTAGGTAGTTTCTTAAAACAAGAAAATAAAGTTCGGTTTTGGTCCAAGCCATATATTTCTTCTTTTCAACATTTTCTGCGAATGATTTAAGAATGACAGAAAAAAGTAAAATTTAGAAAATAATTCTAGATTTAGGAAAATAATTCTTAAATATTCTCAAGAATGGTTTTTTTCCAATAAGATTTTTTTTTTCTTAAGTCGTGCATAGGTTTTCTTGATCCAAGAAACTGGTCGCTTAATGAGTTATGTGACATAAAAAAAATATTTCTTAAATCAATAACTTTGGTCTTTGATCGTGCAGAATTTTTCTTAATTCAAGAACCGGTTTGTGCAGAATGACACTTGTAATCAAGAACTATTTTCTTATACCAAAAACTTTTTTCCTGAATTCCAGAACAATTATTCTTCATCCCAGAAACAAATATTTGAATGCGAATTATCTCACCAAGAAAATGTTTCTTACATGAAAAATTTATTTCTGGAATTCTGAAGTAAATTCTTAAATACGAAATTCTACCCCAAGAATAAACTTTTTCATAAATCGTGCAGTATTATTTTTAATCCCAGAAACGATTTGTTAAATAATACAAAATGCACGCTTAATAACTTCTAATACCAAGAAATTTATGCCGTATTAATATATAATTTAAGAAGTCTTTATTATTCGCTTGTTCACAGTCTAGTCAATTTATTCTAGCAATATATCAAACATATTATTCGTATTCGACATATTGATCATACACATTTTTATAATAATACAGTACAGATTTTGTCGATACTACCTACCAGGTACATTTCGACTTGCGGACTCCAGATGCACTCGTATCCATTTTGAAACTATCACTGTACCATTGGTTATCGATTATGCTGTTGATATATAAGTTCAAATTTAGCCTTTTGTCTAGAATAACTGTCAAATATTTGACTTCTTCGAAATAGGTACCCAGTCTTTGGTTGAACTTAAAATCCGATCTAACTTTCCAATTTTTTTCTTTACAGAGGGAACTTCACAGCCTTGCCGGGGTTAATCGATTTTTCTTTTTGCACAATTTTGTTATAGCTTAGTTGCCCTAAGCTTGAGTGACAAGACTTACTTTCGCCCTCAGGGTGAAGAATAAGCCGTCGGTCAAAGAGCAAAATTCGCATGAAGACCAACAACAGGTGGAAAGAACTTACAACCTGAATTGGGTAACTTTTGAAGCACGTTATCGATAACCAAAGGCGACAGAGTACTCCTCCATTACGCCTGTTACTGATAAAGAAGTTAGCCCCGATGAAACAGTTTTTTCTTAGGATTCGCTTTAATCCACTGAATTATAGAATGTTCTCTGTTTCTGTGATGTATGTCTTTGGGTTAGGTTAGCTAGAGCAGGGTGAGCCCCGCAATACCTCACTTGGTTCCTCGTGGACCCATCATGATGTCCTTTATTTGGGGTTAACCGTTGGTGTTCTATCGGTGGTCTCCATCCTCCGATGTCCGCAGAAACCTTTAAAGATCAGACAAAGAGACATCAGAAAGTTCGTGTACGTCGTGGAAGTAATTACTTCCAAGTGTTCTGTTCCTTAACGGCCAATGACAAAGGAAGTGAAGTGTGTCCTCATGTACCTGCTCGTCTTCGCAGCCTTTACTTTCATTAAGTGTTTCCTTAGGAAGTTATGTCCAATCAGAGCTCCCATACTAACTTAGATATCGATGACCTATCAAACTGTAGAAGTTTGTTGTTCCGACCTCTGTTATTTTCTGATTCTGGCCAAAGCTTCCGTGATACATCACAAGTCGTGAGTTCTTTCCACCTGTTGTTGGTTTTCATTCGAATTTTGTTTTCCACGCGGTCTCTGAGATTGCAAAGTGGTGGCTTGATCGATAGAAGTGCCCTATCAAGAACCATTACGGAACACTTTCCCGCAAGTTCATTCGCCCTCTATAGCGTCATATCAAGTACGTCAAAAAGGTTGATTTGTGTTGTTAGGCTTAACAGAGCTCCTCCGTTGAATTTGCCTTTCTGACAGGCATTTGGACAGGAGTGCCGATAGGTATGCTTATCCTTAACAATTCTCTCGATCATTCTTTTCAGAAACAAATATGCCAAGCTCATAGGACGGTTGTAAATAATATACAAATTCGTATGGCGTGCAGCACCATTTATGCTATAGATAGTCCCTCCTCCTTCACCATCAAGTGTCTGATATTTTCTGGATAGACTATCAGTTTCCAAATTCCCTCCTAAATACCTGCCTAATCACAAGCATAATCTTCCGACGGACCACGCCAACGCGCATATAGAAATTAAATTCAGGTATTCACACTGCAGCTAGAAAAGCTACAAAGCTCCAAAAAGCCTAAGAACTAAAAACCCAATCAAGCCCAAGCGTTGATGTCCCATTTTACATATGAATGAAAAGTTATGCCATGTTTTTGGAAATAAATGCGAGAAATGAGTGTTTACCCTACAAACGGCCTCCTCATCCCCAGAGGGCCCACGCAAATTTACAAAATTTTCCGATTATTACTTTTTAATGGTAAAATAAGTGGGCCTCTGCTACAGAAAGACCAAACTTAATGCCCTTTTGATGGCCTCTGAATTGAATTCATCGATATTTTGACTAAAAATCCAATAAACTACGCTTATCTATCCCGGCTGACACGAAGCGTGTAATCCCGTGAACTCCAACGTTGTATAGGCCAACTCTTATGTAAATTAAATCTTCTCTGTTGTGAACACTTGACAGGCAAAGTGCTCAAAACAAACGTAAAATAAGTCGGAATAATTCAAAAGCCTTTTCTCTCGATTTTAACATCAAAAGGCGAACAAATTTTGACACTCACCTGAGTGTTTTTAATCAGAAATCGGTCTTAACGCTGGCCAGGGCAAACATGACAGGGCGCTCACTTGTGAATGACAGTTGGCCCCGCAGTTAGATAAACACACAACATCGACCGGGATTACGTTTAAGCTGATAATTTCAATAGGCGCGTTTTGTAATTGCGCTCTCGCAACACAACGTCAAGTTATTATAATGACCGACATTTGTGCGGACTGCGAATGAAAAGATGGAAAGAAAAAAACGACAAACTCTTGTGGGAGGAAACGCTACTCACACGCCGACAAACGCAAAGTTGTTATTTCCTCCAAATGTCAGTTTCGGTCCGTTTTGGTTTCGGTTATCGCGGGGCCTAAATCTTGTCAGGAAATTATTTCAATTTCAATTCCACCTTGGTTATTATTTTTCTCGTTTTTAATTCACACCCCAAATACCTGAATTATTATAGTTTCCATCTTGTTGGCGTTTTTCTTCCGATGGCGAACCAACTAAAATGTGTCTGGCTATCTGAGAACAAGATGTCTCGCCGAGGTACGGTCGTATCGCTTCGTCAAATCAGTGATTGATCATTAAATTGCCTCATTCCGACAAATTGAAGAACACATTTCTGCCATAATAAAACAAACAGAGCTAAAAAAAAACAACAACGGAAAACACTCTCGAGAGATAAATCAACATGGCATCACATAAGAAACTTTACGACTCATGTGCTGCAGAGAAACTGAAGCCAAAGAATGTTAAGATGTAACATCAACATGACAGCTATATGGTAAGATGTGTATATAGGTACGAGGTTTTTTTTGTTGTAAGGGTGCATCTTTGTCTCACACACACAACTAGTTTGTAGTTTTGATGTGGCTTCGGCAGGCCCAACAAAGGTTCTGAAGGTCAGTAATTGCTTGGGTGCCCCCTTTCTCCAGACTGCGATGGTGTGCGGCTGTGGATTTATGCTTGTTCCTGGAAGTTATTAAAATTAAAAGTGAAGGCGGCGCGCTGAGAATCGACAAGAAATATTAACGAGTAGGTTTATCTATTTACCAGACAGATGAGTTCTAATGGGCTTATCCTGGCGGAGAGCTTGGGTTTCTGCTGAAAAGTCTGTGAGTACGTAAAAGTAATTGATGAATTGACATGGTCAGTGTTGCGATGGATGAGTAAAACTCGTACGTCAACCAATTTATTATGACCAAAAGTCGGGGACGCGTTTGAATGAACCTTGCATGCTGAAGGCTTTCAGTGGCTTAGAGGCTGTCAGTGGTCTAGGGGCTTCCAGTGGCTTGTGAAGAGCTATAAGTTCAAGAAGGGGCTGATGGGAACAATCTCAAGTGGTTCGGCTCATACCATATTCGGAGCAGTGTAGCTACGTGACCTCTTGTCCAGTTGATATATATTTTTTTTTACGTGCAGCCATTCGACGTCGTCTTGGATCACATTTTTTGCACGGCCCATCGGAAAGCTGCACGTGATAAAGCAGCCGTTAATTTTCACTGCCAATTTCGACACTAACTTCAAAAATTGAGGCTAAACGGGATAGTTGGAATTAATTTGAATACCCATCTGTTTGGATGAAGCTTTGATTTAAGGGGCATACTTAGCGTTGACTTTGAAAGGCGCCGTATCATAACATAAGTCATTTTGCCGTCGATGCACCCACCATAGATTAGAGAGACGACACCACACGAAGGCGATTTGTTAAAAGCATCGACTTTCTTGTCTAAAACCAGAAATAAATAGTCGCAGAAGGTCCAGATGTGCCCTTAACTTCTCACAACCATTTATTTGAGCGAGCATTCTTCGAGCGATGAAAGGTGAGCGAACATATTTTGAATAGAAAATCGTTCTCATGACAACTAAAGACTCGGAAGTTCTTTACCTTCAGGGTCAGTGGAAATAGTCTTGAAAGTTTTTTTTTTTTGTGGTATTCCACAGGTCGAACTTGCTACCTTCCGGTCAATAGTAAGAGAACACTGTAACCATTTATCCACTAAGGCAGCGTTCAAACTTCAAAGAATGTAATCTTAATAAACAGAATGGGCTTTTGCTTTTTGAGTGTCCCTAGAGTTATATATTTAAAATACAGTAGACCAAACACGCACAAACTATTTATAAGGAGTGGAGACAGTTTATTGAAACAATTGACTGGCATAATGTCATCAGTGTCAGTTTAAAAATATCGTGACACAAGTTGGACGGCGTTGCTTGCGGTTATACCGCCACAAGTAAAAAGTACCTTATTAGTTGGTTTAATTACACGGGCAATGTTTTATTAACAAACTTTGTGGAGAGTTGTGTCCGCCACTAATCACTTAAACTGCGATGCCAACGTCCAAAAAAATCTAAATGTATGGATATAGGGTCTTTCGTACCTACCCCCAGAAAAATTTGAGCTCAAAAAGTAAAGCGCCCTCTACGCGCTAATAGCGTATTAGATTCTATTAGCCCCACTTAAAGGTAGATGCAGTGTATGGGTGGAAATGCAATTAAACTCAAGTTGTTATAGATTTCAATACCCCAGGTAACCCATTTTTACCTCATTTCGTTTTGGCTAATACTATATAGTTCGCAATCGTTATCCAAAAACTTTACCACTACCGCATTAGCAAAAATTGTTTTCGATGGCTGAATTTTTTCACAAACAAGAACTGTAGTGCTTTTTAGTTGGGACACCTTCCACCCAGCAAATACTTCAACCACAGTTATGATTTAAATCACGTCTTTTTCGCAATATATCTTTGAAATAGCCTTTGGAACGATAGTCACTAAAGAGCTTCGTAATTGAGGTCAGAAAATCTGTGCCTGAATATATATTTCGAAATCGAGAAAGAGAAAACGATAACACGATATCCAAAAATGTTGCTACGGGTGTGCTGTCGAAGCTTTGAGGTTTTACGAATAACTCTACACCAATTATGCGGCGAAGGAAAAATGGATTCTCTGTAGACCCTCGTTGGAAGAATTTTGCCCGCACCATGATCAAGTCCAATGTCAAACCCAATTCAAACGAAGCCACAGACAGATGGGATGGCCCTCACCTTCTTAAGGCTGTAGCTGACAGGTGAAAGCTTGAAGGTGGAAGCCTTGCATGAGGCCTCTTGGGTTCGGGGTCTATTGCCGCAAGCTCAAATCACTTAAAATTCTCGAAAACCCCGATTTGTTATAAATCATTAGTTCTCAGAGGTCGGGAAAAAATAGGTAGGTACCTAGCTTGCTCTGCTACTCGAACTATTCGTCTGAGCTGGCTCTCGAAACGGGAAAAATCTGGGGATGGCGATGGGCCCGCTATGGTGCCTGGTCTTTTGTGACGATCTCACAACCCCATTCAACCTAATCTTACGGGTAAAATCGCTGGCTGACAGAGACATCTTCAAATTTCTTAGCTCACCTCTTTCTAAATTATGCACTTTCCAATTGTGTCTTCAAAGTGGTACCTATCGCGTGGCGATTCTATCGATTAATCGATTTTTTATAGTGGACAGTGAGAGGACAAGTCTAAGGTCTTATTTAAAGAGATAACTAGACTCAAACCCAAAGCCTCATGGATCATGACTAAAAGCCATGCTCAGTCATGAACTGAGTCAAATAGATGTTTATTTTGCCACGACTGACCTGTTTTCGACCTAACCTAGGTTGCGATGTACCGGTTTTTTTTTTCTTAATTTCCCTTTTCAGCAAAATTGCTAGCGCAAAGTCTTTTGACTTCCTCATCATAGGTATCGTTTTTATGAGTTTGGAAGTCTCAAGCGACTTTTGTGTTAAAGATATGCACGGATTTAACTACCCGACCAAGCTTCCTAGAAATCACAGTAGAAATTTCGTCACACTGCTGTATTAATAAAATAAGACCGGTAGCTCCTGCAAGAAGTTGTCTTTTATATTCTGTTATTGGCCTCCTTATGCACCTTCATGAGGCTTGAAAGCTTTGGAAGCCTTTTTACATTCATGCTCTAGAAAAGTGTTCAAAGCTTCGATGGGTGTCAATTACCACTCCAATTTACTTAACAAACGGTTGACTCTACATACGGTCCACCTACTCTATATACGTGGACGATTTTCTTTCCATCTAATAAAAACCACTGCTTCCGACTTATGATCTGCGAATTTTGGAACACCGGCACCAGCTATAGCTATCTACGATAAGTTGAAACTGTCTATAATCAATAATTTTCTTCCACATTTGCCAAAATTTCATCCACAAAGTCTGTACTCTGTAATACTGAAGGTTCTCTTGAAATCGGTTGAAGCAAAATTTCGTCATACTTAATATTCAAAAGCAGAGGGCCTAGAACCGAACCTTGTGGACAATCGCCAGTAACTTTGTTCCCCTTTAGGGATGCCATACGCCCCCCTTTAGGGGGGACAGTCCCCCCTTTTCATACAAAAATGCTGTTTGTCCCCCCTAACACAAACAACTGTCCCCCTTAATAAGTCAAAATTCAATAAAAGAAAACATTCAATTGAAAATTTTTAAAATACTTTCTTTTAATATTTTTAATAAGATTCTTTCTGTCGGCGCAGTGGCTTAGTGGTTAGTGTGTTGGACTACTAAGCGAGGGGTTCAGGTTCGAATCCCGCAAAAACCCAATTTCCAACTCAGGGTTTTTTTCACTGCGACACCTCTCGCGAACGTCTGACAAACATCCGAGAGTATAACTGTCATGAAAGAGCTTCTCAATTAGCCGTTTGGAATCGGCATAAAATTGTAGATCCCTTCCATTCGTTCCAAAAATGAAAACTCACACAAAACGAATGGTTGCGAGAAGCTAGGCCTAGGGTCCCTACGGACCTGTTGCGCCAAAAATTATTGTTATATTATTAAGATTCTTTCTGAACACATCCATTTGAAGTGCAAGAAAACTTTCAAAGCTATTTTTATTTCATATTTTTTTGACTCTGGTGATCAATCATAAAAAAAAATATTTGTCCCCCTTTTTAAACACTTGTCCTACCTAGAATACTCACGTTGTCCCCCTTTTCGTATTTTTTAATCTGGCATCCCTATTCCCCTTTGTTTCCTCAAACGTTTCATTGACGAGATTTCTATTAGCAAAGAAATTATTTGACAAAAATAGTTCAACACTTTGATCTGAGCGACACTACTCAAGCTGCCCTCCTACTTCTACGAATTTTTCACCACGCTGCAATTTTTAGTGCCGCCATTCTAGCGCCCATAGTTCCTTAGGCTCTCGCTATTACCAAGTTGAGTTGATAACGCCTGCTGTGAAAACTATATACTGTTGTGCCGAGAGTTCTACTGCCGTTCAAAATGATGTTCAATTGCAGAGTGTCCACTCAAGGTCTGTGGCTGTGTCGCTTTTAATAAACAGATAAGTGGACTTGCTTTGGGTTTTGACTTGTCTATTCAGTCGCTCGCTTAAAGGGCTTGACTGACACCTTACAAGAATTTAAGCAAATATGTCATATCCTGTCCTTTTAGAATATCATCCAGCAACTGTTAAAAATCAAAACCAAACATAGGCTCATGCACTAAATCAATTAGGTACTCCACATGCATTTGTAACTGTAGCATCGACATTTCCGGGAATATACATGCAACAGCGAATGCCTTCGGCAACTACTGACAAAGAATGTTCGCTGTAGGTATAACAATTCTACGAAACAAGTTCCGCAAATTAAAATGCTAACTTCCAGAGAACCTCTTGCCCCAAGGGTCAAACAAAATATTAAACGTCAAAACAATATTCTCAGTTTTTGCACATGCAGCTAGCCGCTATCGAGTCGACCGCAACTAGCGTGCTATCACGCAACATTCGGAATTTATGCTTGTTTTTGTTGCCAATTAAAAGTATACCTACGAGTATGTCTGCGCGCGTTTTTTCGCCCATCCAAGGAACACCATCAATTATGAGATCAATTTGCATCTATACAGAGGGCAACTGTATATACAGGAAGAACAACAAGGAAGATACAGCGCAGTCCACATTGAGTTGTCAGTGTGCGTCCACGCCCCGATTCTCAACTATTTGGAAATGGCTAAGTGCGCACTCATTACCCGGGCCTATTAGGCGATTGTAAAATTCGAATAACGCCATCTTTGAATGAAAACTCGGCGGCAGTTACTTAAGTTTAATATCTTTCGGTTATGGCTGCGCCTTAGGTTGAGCGGAGCAAGAAGTCATCCATTTGATGGTGGATCTCGCTTTCGTTGGTGCGTATTCTTGGTCATGCCATAAACCTCGCAATTTATGTTGAGATACTTAATTGAACTTGCAGCATGCTGTATGTGCAGTGTGCAGTGTGCACTGTGCAGTTGGTGCAGGAACAAACTCCCAATAGGCCCGGTTACTGTGCATAGTTGTTGGAGAGTAGTTTTCCAATTTTACTGTCAATTTATGGTCTTTGATACGCGGGGTGCATTTACGATCATAGCCGCGGATCGTATCAATAAATGGATGCCAAGCGGTGGCGTAGAATTGCCCAGGGAGTTCGACTGGTAATAGTTAGATCAGCATGTTAAGGGAGTTTATGATGTTTCAAACATTAGCGACAGAATGTGAAATGCACGTGTAATATGCTCAAGTTACTGCAGTTCAAATGGAAAATGTTTGTATAATTAATTTGTGTGTTTAAAATATAAATGCAAATATCTGTAAACTGCATATTGCGCTAGTTGAACAAAGTCAGATAAATTCCTTGAGTGGATGCGATCTGCAGTCAGGAAATGAGATTTTGTGACAGCACACAGGAAATTTGAATACGAAGTCTTTTTGAAGGGACATTTAAAATAAATAAACAGTTGGCGCAACAGGTCTGTTTCGACAGTAGGACTTCTCATATCAATTTGTTTTTATGTGAGTTTTTAATTTTTGGGACGAATGGAAAGGATCTACAATTGTATGCAGAGTCCAAACAGCTAATTGAGAAGCTCTTTCAAGACAGTCATACTCTCGTTTGTCAGACGTTCGCGAGAGGTGGCGCAGTGCAAAAAATACCTTAAACCTTAAAATGGACCTAGGGTTTTTTTTCTGGAATCTAACTTTATTATAAGGCGGGGCATTTTTAGTTCGAGTGATGACAACAGGAGAGAGCTATTAGGATATTTTATGTTTTATATGTATATATATATCTTTGCCAAAATCACATGAAAAAAACTCTTCGACCACATGCATTCACAAAAAACTCCCCCGAGAAAGTCACAGAAAAAAATATATAAAAATGAAAAATCAGACCAAACAATACTTTCCATCGATAATTGCTTTCAAAAAATCCATCCTGGAAAATAAATTCTTCTAAAAAATAAGTTGCCGAGAACTGAGATGGCAAATGAACTGACCGGAAATTGATCTGTAGTGGATCAAGACCGAGAGATGAAGTCGATCAAGCCACCACTCTGGAAAAGAACAAATGTAAACAAAAAATAAATATGTATAATACAAAAAATTTTAAATAACAAAAAAAAATGTTATTTAAAAAGAAAATTTTAATAAGAGTAAAAAAAAAAGATAAATTAAGACAAAAAAAATTTTAAATAAAAATTAATAAAAGAACATTTTCTTTACAGTTTGGGAAACCTTTTTTTATTTGAGAAATTAGTAAAAATAATTCTGCCACTTCCAAAATTTTTACCCCAAGCCAAGGACAGAATATAATATGAGCCTGTTTGCTAGAACGTTGTTAAACTGGTATGTGCCTTGACGGTCAACAAACCACACAATAAAGTTCGAAAAATGTAGTCTGGATCTGGACACTAAAAATAATTATTAGTATCGCGGAATGAAATTAAATCTCCAAGACAATGGTATATGTAGAGACAAGTGAGACAAGGACACACCTTACTTCCTTTCTTAATGTACAAGACTCTGGCTCTTACTAATAATCATCTTTAACAATCACCTTATATATTTTTTGTTGGTCACAAAATGCAATTTTTTATAGAAAACTTCGCCATTCTGTGTTCGAAAAATTTAGTATGGCCAGAAAATATTATTATTACTATCGAGGTCTGTGGCTTGAGGAACAGGACACTTGGAAAATATATTACTTCCATTGCATACAGAAACTTTCTGATGACAGGTTTTAAATACATCAAGTCGGAAGCATGGAAAACTTAAAATTCATCGAGAGCAGCAACGGCAGGAGCATCATAATGGGTCCACATAAATTGCTGGCTCCGCTCTACCCGCCCATAAACCTAACCTAAGCTTACCTAGCTCTGGTATTGTTCCTCCAAAGTGCAAATGTCCTAATAGAACTGTTCCATTTACTCTTCACTAAAATCAGCCACAATTTCATGGAATCAGTCAAAATAGTTTGACAAGTCAATCTAGCTTATTGCTCGTATTCCGTCGAAATCGCTGGCATTAGTTGCTCGATCTGTTGAGGCCTGAACTTAGCAGGACGAATATTGTTCCCTTTTCTAAACGAACTCATTTCACGTAGTTTTTTCAGCAACTACTACGCAATTGCTGAAAATTTGAACCATTTTCTGACCTGAGAAGAACATTCATCTTATTTAGACTCGCCGGGAATGAAGCTTCTTAAGGACTACTGAACAGATTTGAAAGAGGCTTCCACCGTTATAATATCATTTCTCCGAAATCTGTTCATGACATATTTATAAAATTTGATATGTTGCTTCTCCATTCCTAAATGACCTAAAATCCTTAATTGTATTTGCGCCTCAAAAATTCGAGCTGCTGCATTCAAATCGAGATCAAGTAACTTGCTTTTCTAATCTCGAATTCGAACTTTCATTGCATATTTTTGCTACTAGATCCAAGGATAAACCTGACCGCAGTTTTAGGAGGTCTCTCGTCATCAAATGACAAAATTCAGTTAAATCAGTTCAAATGCGTCACCCAACTTAAGGCATGTTCATTAAAATATATCGACTCATTAGGTGACCTACATTATTCTCCACGAATAAACTGTGGGAATTCTACAGCCTGTTGAATATTAGCGCCCCTCCTATCAAACACTTTCGGACTCTGATTTTGATGTATCGAATTTCTCCTCTTCCCTTTAATTCTCGGATGACAAAGATAAGGAAACCAAATGAACACGATGTTCAAGCGCTTCCTCTCATTGGTATTCATTTCAGTTGGACGATGTAACAATTCAAATTAATTCAATCTGTCGTAATTTGACTCAAATTTCAACGGGCAACATTCGCTGAGCCCGGTTGAAATCAAATATACGACTTCCGTCAAAATAAAACTGAAATCATTCAAGCAGTACTCCAGCGTTAATGAGTGGATTTTAAAAGATGCCACTGTTCATATTATGGACGCTCACATTCTTTCGATAAATAAGTTTCCTCCATTACCATGGACTTTATATAGAATGCCTGCCTTCGATTTTGTCACACTCGTGATGAAATTCTTTAGATAGCTTTAAGGCCATCATTCCGTTGCAATGGATTGAATTGCGTGTGAAGTTGGAAGTAATTTAATTGCGGCAAAAAAAACCGCCATTCTATTCCCCCGAAGATGGTATCCTTTCGAGACTACGACTACGAATACGATATTGTGACGCAATTTATGAAGAATTTGATGGCGATTTGTGATTTAGTTATTTTATTGACCGCAAAATAAGTAGGTATATGGGTATGCGAGGGCATTTTTTTTTTTTCATACCTATCTCTCTCGGGAATAAATTCCTTCTCTATTGTGTGGCAATAGCTTTTCTCTATAACTTGATTTTAGAAAATATTTTTTCATTTAAAAAAACTGAGTTAGGTAACAAAACCCCAAGGTGAAAGATATTTATCACATCAATCAAAGGAAGAAGTACCACATTAGAATTAAATTCCACACTATGCATCTTTCTTTGTTTGTTTTACATACTTCCAACTTAAAAATAGTTGTATTTTTTAATTTAGTGTTGTCGGTTCAGAGTTTAAAAATAGCAATCAAAATTCGACTGTTCCTTGGACAGCAGAAGTGAGTCGAAATATGTCCTGTATCACTGCAGCAAAAAGGGGAATCAGTGAATTTGACCTATAACAGTTGTGTTTCTATTGACTTTAGAGCCACCTTCTGATGTCTACAATTACGATTCACTCTACTTACACTTTGCAACTCCAACGCAGTATGTGCTGAGTGCAAGCATATAATTTGAGTAGGTGTGGTCTATCAACACCTATCTATCTTTTCAGTGGATTTAGTTTGGTGATCTACAAAAGAGATCCCATCTGCTTGAAAATGACGCAATTTGTCAAATACCTTGGTCTTGGACCTGTTTCTGAGGAACAGTACACTAGAACAGCGTTTCCGTTCCGTAGAAAAAACATAATCGTGCCGTCGTGGCGCACCGAAATTCATCATCAAACAAATTCATACATCTAGTCATCCGCGAAAAAAATATGTTGCAGGTTACTTCAGATGATGAAAGAAGCATACACCAAAATTTGATTACCCTTAAAAAATCATTGGAAGAGTATTTTCCCGAGAAAAAGGACGACATCGACTGGGTACAGAATCCATTTGGAAATTATAGCCAACCATCAATGCTAACTGTGCCAGAGTATGAAAATTTGATCGACATCAAAAGTTCATCCCTTCTAAAACAAAATTTTGAATCACAAGATTCTAATTTAAATACATTTTGGATTGGACTGACAGATGAATACCCTGCAGTGGCAGACAAAGCTCTTATGGTTCTCCTTCCATTTGTAACAACTTACGGATGCGAGGCTGGGTTCTCGGCTTACACTTACACGAAAAACAAATACAGAAACAGACTGTACGCAGATCCAGACCTTCGCATTAAGTTGTCGGACATTAAGCCTAATTTTAAGGATATTTTAAGTAAATATGTGAAAAAATTTCATTCCTCACATTAAAAAGTTGCAGCGTATTTTTTGTTGTGCAATAAATGTTTTATAAAACTTAAAATAATTATATTTGTATTATTTATTATTTCTTTTCTTGTCAAACATAAAAATATCCAAACCGCACTTCAAGGAACGATGTTTTCTGTTAATATCAATATGGGGGTCCGCCAAAATAAGTTTTATCATTTAGGGTTCCGTGGCCGAAAAAAATTGCGAACCCCTGCACTAGAAGATGATGCCCTTCATGACATGCAAGGAGAAGTGTTGAAAAAAGACTCCTCTGTAAATGTTTTGCCGGGGTCCACACCTGGCAAAGTTTGTCGGTTCTTTCATTCCCACTGCTGGTCGTGCTTCTAGCCCGAAGTAATGAAGAAAGTTGTCTTGAAA
Organism: Cheilosia vernalis; assembly: GCA_949126925.1. Classification (NCBI taxonomy): domain Eukaryota; kingdom Metazoa; phylum Arthropoda; class Insecta; order Diptera; family Syrphidae; genus Cheilosia; species Cheilosia vernalis. Next base: position 44,292,266 of record OX421361.1, on the reverse strand, counting down.
CAGTGGCCAGTTAGGGTTAGGGTGTTTATGCTTCCTGCAACTAGTTTGAATTCGGACTGGGCATGGTTATGTCAACAGTGACTGTTCGCCTTGTTTTGTTGTCCGTTTGTTTATAATTAACTAACAAGATTATTTAATTTACCTCCGCCTTGAGGACTATTTGTCAAGGGTTTGAATATATTTTGTTCCGTTAAAAAGACACCTCTTATGCCTGCTATTTTAGAGTCCATTTTAAAAATCTTTCTACCTCTAGAAGTTCACGAAATCCGGCTTTTTGAGCTTCACTCTATCTGCGTTTCCATAAATAAAATCAAGAAGGAGGCAAAACTCCGGCGGATCGCCAATAGCGACACTATGAAACTAGGCTCCAAGACCATGTTCCGGAAGAACAAGTTGCTAGCCCTCTCTTTATCAAGCAAATAAAGTAGAAAATAATGTCAGCCAGTCACGACAACGACACACCTCGGTTTAATAATAGAAAGGCCCGATGTTTCGCGGAAAAGAGTTGATCTTTGTAACGAAAACGCTGCAAATGTTGGTGCTTCATGAAGGAGAAAGAGTCAAAAATCTAATCTGTGAAATGAAAATTGTTTAAAAACAAGATTAAAAAGTTTTTTCATTACGAAAACATTCCAAAGAATGTTTATATTAAATATAAAAGAAAACAGCCCATCGAACGTCTATTGCGTTTGATGGTGGATTAATGATGTTGTTCGAAATGACTGTTGAACGTCGTTCTTCGCACTGAATTCCCACAAACCTTATAGGCAAAACTGCCGCCATTGGCATACAGACCCACCCTATGAAACCACCGAAAAGTCTCAAAGGGTAATCCACACTTCCATTCGTTTTATTTATCTACCTACCTGTATCTGTTTGACTTGCATGACTATTTCAAATTCCAAGCAACTGACGTGAAATACAGAAACAAAGGAGACACGTACAGTCGTACACGACTGCAATCCACCCATCCAGCGCACAATTTACGACAGGTCAAAAGGATCAAAGCAAATCAAAGTGCGCCTCAAATCGGCGCGGCTCCGCTAAATTTGAATCTAATTTAAAATGCATCCGCAATACGGCGCACACAGCACTTGTGACCAAAGCGACTGCTCTATTCCGTGATAATCTTCTAACAGTTTTAAATATTTGACCTGCATCTTCTCACGGATCGTGATTTCTCATTCTGCAGCGTAAATAATAATAATAACAATAATAACGATCACAATCAGTACACGGGGTACTTCCAGGGGCTCACACAGCGAATCAACTGTCCACTCTGTACGAACAGTGCCAACGGTCGGTCGGTCGGTCGCCTGGCCAACAGTATACCTGTATCACGGTCTTTTCTCGGATTACCAATCATAACTCTTCTGACCACCATCTGGCTAAAGGAGAAATAAAATAAATTTCGCCACACAGCGGTCTTCAATTTTGCTTGCGCGAGCACTCTCCGATGATGATGATGCTTCGACAGAGATCTAGATTTCACAACGCGGTACACGTGCCCAGCACCCCTGCCGTCCATCAAATGATTACCCACATTGCCGGCCGTTCCAGACGACGAATCCATTTATTTGCGGCAATAAAGATTTTCCCATTTTCCTTGAAGCCCCATCGCTCCCTGCCAAACCATCCGATTGTGATTGGTGTGACGCGATGACGCCTGTTCGAACGTATATCAAGCGTCCCTTGGCGGGGTCTGGAGCGCCCGCTCTCTGACATGGAAATAGAAACCAGCAACTCCATACTGATGGTGTGGTGGTGGTTTTTTGGTTTTTGTCGCTTCGCTCTAGGTAACTGGAGTAACATACGCTGGCAGGAGCTCCAACTCCGACACCGAGTGCAAGCCTCTCGCACTTGTGGTTTATACAGTGGTATGGACATGCATGCAGAGCAGGACCCGCCGATGCTTCGGGGCTTGATTAATTTATCTGCAAATTGCGTAGGTAAAGGCGTCCCAGATACAATAGTGTATTACTCGAATGGAGGCCAGAGTCAATAGGGGTACCAGGCACCCAGGGGACACACAATTTCAGTTTATTATGTGCTCCGCGTGGCATAGACACGGATGGATCCTTCCTTGGAATTTATTGCTGGGCTGGATTTTTACCACTTTACTAGTTTAAAGTGGGCTTGGCTGTGACGACTGCCGGCCAAGTGGTTTGCCAAATGAGTTCCTACTGGCCACCTAAAAAAAGAAAAAAAAAACAACCAGGGAACGCCACAAAGTACTCACTAATGGAATTGTAATAAACAATTTTCAAAGGCGCTCGTTGGGGCTTCGTTTTGTTTGATTCTCAGTCCTTTGGATGGAAATTTTAATTAGATGGCTTTAAGGGTTATTGGGGCTATGCCTGGGATTGCCTTTTTATGGTCCTATGTGATACCTTTTCGTACTTGGTGTATCGAAAGTCCCCTCAAAGAAATGACTTACTGGGGGATACATTGTTGGAAATTGGCGTACGCTGCGTGTTGAGCTGTCATTAAACAATTAAATCAGGTTTAACTGTCCACGTGAAGGTGCTCCCTATTGCGATTTCGAAAGGGCACGACCTTATAAAATGCTAATATGAAACTGGCTTTTATAGATCTCAATAAAATGAGGACTCTACCCTCGAAATGAAGTTCTAAAATATTTCTGTGCAGCTGTATTTTGGAAGAACTTAGTTGTGGTTATGAACAGGTCATCAACTTTTCTATAACGGAAATGTTTGAACTGTAACAGCTAAATGGAGTCACAGATACATTGGGAGCGACATGAGAGGACCTTTTACGCACTATAGTAAGAGAAAGATATTATAATAATAGTTGGCGCAACAGGTCTGTAGGGACCCTGGGCCTAGCTTCTCGCAGAAGAGATATTGCGCCGTACTAATAACCAATTTTCGTCGGATGCTAACAATTGTGAAATTTGTATGGAAAATATAGCCACTGTGTGAGTTACTCAAATCTAAAGTCGAAACTAAAAATATTTACTGGTAAGGCCCATTGTACTCGTCAAAAATTTCAAACTCGAGTTGTTAATCAATTCGGTGATAGAGGAAATCAAAAAAGTGGGTCGCGAAATTCTATTCGTCTGTCCCGAGGTCTATAGGCTAAACGGATGCCCGGATATCGTTCAAAACTCGGATTTGGAGTTTGGGGGCTTACATTTCGGAGCCGCTTCTTTTTGCAAAGGCAACCTCAATATTTATTGTACTTCCCATATAAAATGTGAGCTTAAGTAGGTATGGCTAACATTACTGCGTACTCAGTTTTTCGCTAAATAATCGAATTTGTTTCTCTTGAGTTTACCTGGGAACAGCACTAACGATTTTGACCAAAATGCATATCTAGAGTTAAATTTATGTCATCAAATTGATTCCGTCGTCAATTTTCAATTCGAATCACCGAAAACGTTTGTTTTAGAAACAGGCCATATCTCTAAAACCCCATTTTCAATATCGACAAACTTTAAAACCAATGACTGCTTACAACAAAAAACATTATCTCATATACCTACCCAGTTTAAGTAATTGAATTTTTCAAACTAACCATTTTAATATTTGTTACTGTTTTGTCTGCATAATTTTACAAAAACCGCTCTAATGATTTTTTTCAAGATACATATAGGTACCTATGTAGGATAAAAAAATAATTCCAATTAAGATGCCGTACTTAGCTGTTCGCGAAAAATTCGAGTAAATAAGTGTTTTAATTATTTTTCAAAAACTACCTACTACCCAAAAGCCGACCTGTGCTCTTTAATTTTTTTAAAACTCAATACCGCCATTCCGTTAAAAATGCAATATAACAGCGACGCAAATATTACGCAATTCTTCAGTTTTTTTTCAACCATATTGAGTATTCATCTTAAAATAATTGCAACCACTTGGAGCCTTACAGAGTCAAAAACTCACGAACCGTTTTTTTTTATCAAGCATCGCTTCCAAAATTTTTAAATACCTACCTAATAAAATAAGAAAACAACCAACCAAACTTTTGATCAACGAGAAAGTTTCTTTGGACCCAGTCGTGTATTTGATTTTAATCAATTTTAGATAAAACAAATGCAATCGTTTTTTTTCGGACTGATTTTTTCCAGCGACTTATTTTGATTCTTCTTTTGAAGAAGTATTTTTGAAGGCGTGTTTCTTGGATACCATTCATGGTGCTTTCGGCGTGATTTTTTCTCGAATAATTATTGAGTTTGCTGCCTTTTTATCATGTTTTTTAAGTCCTTTATTTGTTTATTTTCAACGCATTTTGATGCAATTTCTGATACATTTTTCAAGTTATTTAGGTTAATAACAAATGTTTATTCCAAACAAAGCTACTCGTGACAGCTGGTTTGTTGCGTCTTAGAATTTAGTCAAACATATTTTTTTTTTTTTGATTTATTTAACAATTTGGATGGATTTAGGAAAACAAAATTGGCACCACTGTTGAGTTATAGGCTTTTCACACCAAGTCCAAAACCGGGTTTTCGCCAAAGCACACGAAAACTTCATCGAATACAGAATTTTGCCCATACATATTTCAGTTTCGCCAAAACCACGAAAACGAATTCCAATCGTTCGGTTGTTGAAACAAACACAACTTTTGCAATGTTCAGCAGATTCAGCAAAATGGCTGACCGAACAAATGTCCCAACTCACAACTTAAAATCATTTTCCACAATTAATTGATGGGCTAATATTATTTTGAAATGCACTGAATTTATTTTGTTTTTTAATTGATGCGATCGAAATTTGTAACCACAAAAGTTTGCACCGAAATTTAACGACTAGTGTCTTACAGCGGATTCAAACGTCAAACGCAAACTAGTTGGTGGTCGGTGTAAATGCCTCGACGAGTTTTCGAGAAAAACGCGGTTTTGGGCTTGGTGTGAAAAGCCTATTAGGATCGCTTTTCAATTACAAAATTTTCTAAGTTTATCCACACCATTAATAAATTTTTCACAAATTTATTCTCGAGCTGCAGAGTTTTTTTTTGCTCTCGGGCCATCGATGAACTGAAAAAAGGGACGGACGTATTTTGGATCTCGAGTTATGGGTGGTCGAACGAACAACAGACAGCAAGATGGATTTCAGAGTGTCTCCCTAAAAAGTCTTACTAATGCCTTAAACTAATATCAGATGAATGAGCTCTAAACCAGTCGAAGAAAACGTAGTTGCGGCAGGACATATACGCTGTCTTATCTGCCGAAACTGCATTTCTACCGCCTTACTAATTTTAGGATAGTACTTAGTACATATTTGCACATTTCTCAACTCTTTGGAACATCTTATATCCACAGATAGATGGACACCGTATCTATTACAAATTCAAATGTATTCCAGAGGCACAGCTGCTTTGCCACTCCATTACTAGAAATGTCAATTTATTACGCCCCCTCAGTGTCAGTGCTGCTTAGCGGTACGCATATCATTTCCATGTTGTTGTCTTTTCCATTTGCACAAAAATGTCAGACCCACCTTCGGAGGAGTGCAGTGTGCAGCTAGTGTCGGCGGAGAACATTGGGGACGTTCAAGTATCTAGTTTAGTAAGTCTGACAGCTGTCTGACTAGATCTATCTCGATTTTTATTGGCCCAGAATGGTCGTGTGGTTAGTTTTGGCAGTTGACGTTTATGGAGGGGTAGCCGACGAATCTAGTCAAAAAATTCGTGACTGAGTAGTAAGTTGACGTCTATTTTGCTGCCATCGTGAGCAATGAGTAAGGTCTCTCTCGCTCTTTTTTTTTCCTGTCTGTGAATACATGGAGCTTTTTCAAAAGAAAACAATTTGTAATTGGATTTATAACAATAAATGCAAAGGGGATAAATGTTGGATATGCTTTTCTAGATAGCTTTACTTGTTCTGTATCCATTTTAGATCCCAAAAAGTATTCATCCATTCACATTTCAGGTTTTTTTTAGTTTTCTTTACATGAAAAATATTTTTTACAGCAGAATTCATGCAATTACATTTGGGAGTTTGTTCAAAAAATAGGTTATTGCCATGTGAGTTAAGCCCATGTTTTCACTAGGCAAGTGATTTTTTTTATAAATATTCCTGAACTTTGCATAAATTTCCAATAATTGGTGGGTGTTTTCAACTTGGTTTTTTTAGCGCCATATCTGTTCAAAATCAAAATATGATTGGGAATTCTATTAATTTTAACAAGAGTCAACAGTTTTGATGTTACTTAGGAATACTAAAAATGCAAGTTTTTTTCATATAAAAAAAGTGGTAATTCTCGGAACATAAATTCGTAAAAATGAGTACATAAGATTGAACTCCTAACAAAAAGAAAATATAATGTGCTAATTTAATTCTGCGATTTGATCCGATTTCAGATTTTGCAAATTTAATCGAACAGGAATCCAAATTGTTTTGTTATTTATTGTTCGCATGTCATTCTATTTCGTTTTCTATAGATACTTTCATTAGCAAATTTAATAACATTAAATTTTGAAATGCCCACTGATATTTTTATAAAAGCCTCTCTAATGTCGTTTTCGATTTGGCTTTTCAGATTTTGATCTGAGATTTCAGATTTCTGCTGGCAAATCGAACATAAAATCTGAATTATATTGGTATGTGTGTGTATTGAGTTGGCGGCAAAAAAAAAAAAAACATATTTGCACTTGCACTCGAAATCCATTTCAATTGATTTTCACACATTTATAGTACTGCATTTCGAAATCATTTAATATAAAAACTCGATCCCATACGAGTTAAATAAATAATTCAGTTAAAAAAGCAATCGTTCCAACGATAAACAATTCGTAACCGACGCTGTGTGTGTGTCATAAACATTGGTGTTAGTGAAAGTATGTGTAAAATCTGAGGAAAAATTGAGATTTCTCAAAAGTGATCTGAGATCAAAAAAAAGATTGATTTTTGTGGCAAATAGAACATGAAAAGCAATCTCGATCAAAAAAAAAATTGATTTTTTGTCAAATCGAAAACGACATAAATTATAAATTAACAATAGCCGTGTTTTTTTGAGCTTCTATGTATCTCGGCAAAGCAAAGTAAAGTAGGATTTTCGGCACGCAAATACAACAACTATTGCGAGTCTCGAAGTGTCAAGTTAGTATATCGTAATTGTTGTAATTACTTTACTTAGCTTTGCTGAGTTCGAAGCTCAAAAAAACAGGCCTAATAATAAGTGAACTTATTGCGTGCTAAAAATCCTATTTTGCTTTGCTGACATCGAAGCCAAAAAAAAGAGGCCTATTATGGGATTTACCAGAAAATGGAAAAAATATCGAATTTAACAAATGCATACTTGCATACATTATTGTTCAAGTATGCATTTTACGTACCATTTACAGATTATAAATGTTAGAAATTATGCTAATACAAAAATATCTATTTCTCCACAGCATGAAAAACACGGTTTCCCCAAACTGTATTAAAATACCTATTTTGTTTCAAAATGACTTCGAAATAAAAGCTTGAAGTTACAAAATATCTTAAGTGCAGAGACCGTTTAAATTAATTTTATAATGAGATGGATTTTTGCTAGATGATTTTATTAAGGTACCTATTTGGTATTGTGACGAAATTATATCAGCAATTCCATTTTACAATAATTTCATAAACTACAAAAACTTTCAAACTGAACTGCGATGTGAACATCGTGTAACTAATGGGCACCAAATTGCCGAACACAGTCGCTCTACTTAAACCCCACGTCAAAAAGTGACGTTCCCGACCAATCTAGTTAGTTTTTGCGTTCAGGTTATTTCTTATCCAGACCAATCTAGTCGACTTAAGTCAACTAGATACTTGAATTCGGCCATTGTCTCACAGCCCACTGCAATGCATCTCCCGTAAAAGATGTCCGCCGCACTACAAAAACTAAGAACACTCAAAGTATATCAACACATAATTTATTTTAATGGAAATGAAATTCGTGAATGTCAGAGCAGACACACACACACATTCTGCTGCTGCTGTCTGCTGATGGTGACAACGGCCGAATAGCGAACAAGAACTCGACTCCAACTCACGCGGCGACAAGCGCGAAATTCAAGACCAAGATTTATAGTCACACGTATATTCAAGAATCTGTTGACATTTCTGTCTTGGTTCTCATGCAATTAATCGCTGTAATGGATCCCTGAACGAACAAACAACCCAACAAAAAATATATCTTTCTCTTTCAATCGCAAATTGCCGCCGCACTGATGCCCTCGATGGGTTTTTCATTCCATCAACAGGCGATACACTTCCTGATAACAGTGCAAAACTAGAATTATTCCCTCACCTAGGATGATATGCAAAAGCCGTGGCCACTCTAATTGGACTAATACCGGGAAAATGCCGCACACCAGATGGCGGCAAAACAAAGAAATTGAAAACGGAAGTCGCTGACTTCCACCACAGACCCCACTGGGCACTGACTGCAGATAATTGTTTTGACGTGATTCTTGCAGCTCCACGTCAATTTGTCCCATTAGTGCCAACGCCGATTGTAAATTGACGCCTGTTGTAGTGCTGTAGGTAGCAGTAATCAAAGTGGCTGTCGCCCGTTATAATGGCATTTGACAGAATACAATGGAAATACTGCTGTCAAATGGAAGTGTGAAGAGAGATCATATTATTTGCTGCAGGACACATGTCCCGTATATGTTGTGTGTATAGTCCTTGGAACATCTCGTTGAACAACAATAAACAGGACGAGTCTCTAAGGTGAAATTCCGAGACGAACTTTTATGGACCACCTGTCGCCTTGTTGCCGTTTCGTTGCTTTTGCTTTGTCAATGTAGTTACGTGTTTATTTGTTAGCAAAGTGTGGTTGTGTCTGGTAATGTTTCAATAAAAAGAACGTCACGGGAATGTGAGAATAATGGCGACTTGAATTATCCCTTTGTTCGGGATGTCTTCCAAGTTCCAACATATAGCTGCTGGTGTTGGTATTAAAGTGGAATTAAACGAAGAAACGATGTGGGATGTGTTGTGTGCTGTGTGTGTCTTCCGCACTTCGTTTTGGTGTTTTAAGAAATAGAGGAGCGCAAAAGAAATGTGGGGTCCCTTCCTTTAAGTGCAGGCCAGAGAACATGTCCTTATAACGAGCAGATGCAAGAAACTCGTTTCTACGGCACATGTTTTGGTGTCAATTGCATAAAGTAATTTGTACTGCAAATTACAACTGGATTTTATTGAAATTCGATTAATTTCATGGAGCAGTGATGCAGGAAATGTAGTTCGATTGGAAATTCTTCAATTTGTCTCGTAGGAGTTATCGTACTTGTGTAGGTTGAGGATTATCTCTGCCAGGAAGATCTTACTTATAAACGAAAGGAATGCTTCTAACAGTCAAGCTATAAGGCTGTTTTAACCTGACAAAATTATACGCTCCACAAAGTTTTTTTTTTCTGATTGTATCATTTGCTAAGTTTGGTACGAGTGAAAACCGACAGGTGCTTTGAAAATTCCAAATCTGTCATTTTACTAAATATTTTAAACTTTTCTCACATTTGAAAAAGAAATGAAGCTTCAGAAAATAAAATCAATTTGGCTATCCTAAAACTCGTATGCAAATAATTTCAAACATATTCAAAGCCACATGACAGTTGTCACTTTTTATAAGAACAACCAATTGAATGCTTAAGCTGAGAACGCTGTCCGCGCTAAACAAAATTTTACCTGTTCTCCTACTTTTCTCTCCAAACATCAGCTAAATTTTGACATATAGAGCGCTGAATGTCACAAAAAACAGTTGTTTTTTTTTTCAAAATAACTTACTTCAAAAATTCAACTCTCTCTAATTTAAACCATTTCCGAATCTAGGAACTCTTCGTTGAGGAATTTATTAAAGAAACTCATATTTGCTTACTTCTACCTCTCTCCGCAATACAAAAACGCAACAACACAACAGAACACAACAATCTGTCAAGCTAGAGAAAATGTCCCGACCAATTGAATAGGTGCGCTTAATTTTGACAGATACGTACATTCTGAAATAATAGTTTGATAATTTAGCTCGAGCAACATACCACTCAGCTAAATGGGTTCGCTTAAATTTAGCTCAGCTAAATTTTGGAGATTTTCACATTAGGTCCCACAATTCCTGAAAATAAATCCTAATGCGCATTTGCTTTTATCCGGGTAGTACTGTAAATACTAGAATTACATGTGACGCAGGCGCAGTGATCCCAGATGGAGGGGGAAAGCATCAATCTAGGCACTTTAATAACGAAAAATAGGAAAACGACGGACAAGTTTGAAAAGGCAGTGGAAAATAATTTGTGCTACACAATTAGCAGTGTTATTAGGATCCTTAGGAATACATAAACAAGAATGCATACTTCTATTGCAAACGTTCTCTTTTCGTATAACTAAAACTGTCCTTTTCGATTGGGCATTTCTGATATTGATCTGACGTTTCAGATTTCCTGCTGTCGAATCGAAAATTATATCCGAATTCACACTTGCACTGGAAATCGATTGCAATTGATTTTCATTTATACCTTTCCGAAATAACTTAATACAAAAACTTGCTTCCAAAGGCGTGTTTTTTTGTTAAAATTTAAAACTGGAAACTTGAAAAGACCTTGGGTTATGAGGTTGTGTTGTGTTGCTTTTTCTTTTCTTAATTTAATATTGTCGTCTTTAAAAGGAATGTAATCAGAAAAAGGCGCACTTTTCATCTTAATATTTGAGCTTGGCTATTTTAGGCTCCAAGATTTTCCAAATTTTGGTACAAATGTCAATGTTTCGCAGAAATTTAATGACTCACACAATAGATGTTTGCGAAAAAAGAGTGGAGAATTGTACCAAGCAATCTACTGCAATTACCCACCTTTCGCCATTATTTGGCAGCAGCAAAACGGAAAAGTAGAACGAAACTGTTCGCTCATGATTTCGTTGTGTCACTTTTGATTTTCATATTTAAGTTCGAACTAGACTTAAATATGAAAGAAAATATCCGGTAGAACGTCTACGAAAGCATTTTTCTGTATCTGAATTCATTCACTATTTTTGACATTTTCTCTGTTACAAAAGGAAATCATTGGAGACGTTCAAGTATCTAGTTTAGTAAGTCTGACAGCTGTCGGAATAAATGTATTTCGGTTTTGATTGGCTGTAATCGGTCATATAAGCAGCTATTTCAGTTGACGTTTATGGAGGGGTAGCCGACGAATCTAGTCAAGAAATTCGTAACTGAGTACTATCATATTTATAACCTTGTATATTATTTTTCGAAACCTGTTGATTGTACTTATATCTTAGATTCAATAAACGAAATGAAATGAAATGAAATGAAAAGTTAACGTTTGCATATGGTTATGGTTAAGTTTTTGCGTTCAGGTTACACCTTATCCATACCTATCTAGTCGACTTAAGACAACTAGATTCTTGAACGTGCCCATTTTCAATTCAAACTTTTATGTGATTCAGTTAACCAATACTTGTTTAATATGTGTATTTCTGTGTTATATGTCTACTTTAAGCTAGTTAATAAAAACTACTTATGTTTTTTTTTACTCTTCTCTTGTGCAGGTGTGGAATTTTTTCAATTTAAGACATTTCTGACATACCGAAAGAGCGGACATTTTCAAAAGCTATTGCTTCTGATTAAGGGTGTTGGGCTTTCATCGAAATCACATCGCATCGCAACACTGTTCATAATATGTACATATTTGGCGTTCTAATGTTTTTCATTTTTGATAAAAGTTAGTAAACAATTTTGCTGCACAACTATTTGCCTTTAAAGCTGTACCAAGTACCACTCCAATTGAAGCTCAGGTATTTCAATTAATCGTTTCCTAATGTTCCCTCGAATGTTTACCGGCAGATGAAACAATAATATCCCCCCAATGGATCACCCTTTTAGTGGTGAGCACATTCCATGCTGTAGCTAGAATCTCCACCATACACAGGCAATATGTAAAACAAAAAAAAAAACAGTATAGGCAACAACAACAACAAAAAAGGAGTTTACCAGTGGCGAAGAATTTGCATATCTGTGCGGAATACCAATGAGCTGGGATATCGGTCTTTGTCAGGTGGTATTGTCGAAAACAATGTGGAAAAACCGCACCGCCTGGCTGTCAGAATACCGACTACTGTTCTGTGTTTTTGTGCACTCACCGGCGCACTAGTCGGAGGGTTGCAAACGGTCATCTCCTGACAACGGTATGTTGGAGGCGAATGCATTCAGCCCTAAACACAAACATTGTTCCGAACCAGGGAGGGCGACACCAGAAATTAAATTAATTCTACCAGACTGTGTTTTTTTTTGTTTTTGTGTCCGGGTTCCTCGTGTGTCGATTTCACAGACAGACACGGAGCACACATCATTTTTATAGTCACGTCCCGGGTGCGCGCGTTTTAATTAAATAAAATTGAAGCTTTGACCGCACTAAAAATATTTCCCTTTTTTCCTTTTTCAGACCAATCAGCCGAACGCCCGCCGCCCAAGTATCGTACCTGCAGAAGATCCCAACACTTCCGAGGCACTTCTCCCGAGAGGGTACACTGGCCGGTGTGATCGGCCCTGCGGGCAGTATTGGACCACGTGGAACTGTCTGCGGTTTGCCAAGCAGTTCGTCAGCGAGCGCTTTATACTCACCCGCGGGATCGTTGTCACCACCTCCGCCACTGGGCAGCGGCCTTCCAACGTCGCCACTTCCTATGCAGAGGCAATATCACCCGTCCGCTAACCAGTCGATGCCAACAACATCGAACGCACTAGGACTGCCAGTGAACGATCGTCTGCCGCCACCCGTACCGCCGAATCTGCAGTCTGCTGCGACCTCCATCGGTGTCCCACCGGGTGGCTTTCCACAGTTTCTTCCCCATCACCAGCATCCGACACATCATCATCATCAACTACACCAGCAGCACCACCAACAGCAACAACAACAACAACAACAGCAGCAACACCATCATCACCATCAGTTTCAGGCGCATCAGCAACTTCTACCACCTGGTGCCAAATTTAACTCCTCTCAAAATATCGCCAATCTTGGGAGTGGCAGTGGCAGTGCCGGCGGCATAATCAGTGGGGGAGGCAAAGCATCGACATCGATCTCGTCACCATCACCACCATCCCTGCTGCACCATCACCAGACGACGCATCCCAGCTATTTGGTTGGACAACAGTTGGACATTCAAAGGCACTCACAATCGGACGATGACAGCGGGTGCGCTCTGGAAGAGTACACCTGGGTGCCACCTGGACTCAGGCCAGATCAGGTAAGATTGTGTTCTCATTTAGTCGGCCAAAGAAATATAGCGGCAGACACGGATTACGGCCATGTCATGCTGGCTCTACTAGTTGCGCTCTTGAAATTATTCATTTAATTGTACATTTCACGGTGCATGCTTGGTGTCAGTCAGCGTGAGGGGGAGCGTTGCCATTAATGACTTGCCTACTATCGTCAGTTGTTGCTTGGCTTCATTTTTAATTTGTGTTGCCGTTGAGAAACCCAGGCTCCTCTATGATGTGCTCTCGAAAAAGCAATTATAATCTTGTAAGCGGCCGTTCTGACGGATTATCTACTACTCGTAGGTACAGGTACATTGTTGAGCTTCATGTGGAAGGGTCCTATGCGAGCTAATGAAATATTCATTTATATTGTACATCAGCAACAAAATTGCCTTCATAAAGTTACATATGTAACGCAAGAAATGCAAATGAGTACACAACTGCGTTAATGGGATAACTAAAAGGTTTTAGTAGGCTGACTCTTTGGCGGCAAGGCTCCTCGCTTTATAATTGGAGGGTAATAGGCAGTTAACCCGCTGAAAAATTTCAAAAATGGGCACCCACACACAATACTAGATAATATAGGAAAATAAGGAGCAAAACATTTCTGTAATGTCACCTGTCACCATTGCCTTTGCCTGATGTTGACATCATTTGCGAGTAACCCTTTAAAAGGGGACGGGGTAATTTTTTTAAACGCCAAACAGCTATAACTTTTATTTATCTAAAGAGCGTATCAAGTATATCAAGTCTCAGAGGTCTGAGCTATAAAAATGTCATTTAAAACGGTAAGGGTGGCCTTTAACGCCAAGAGGGAAATGCTGAGCTACGTCTTTCGTCATAAGTGTCTTACAATGCCTGTTCATTGTAAATTCCAAATAAATCTGAATTTAAATATATTTGCCCTTAGTAGCGCTGGGCTAGTGGTTCGCGAGTTATGAAGAAGCCCCCCTCAAAAGATCTGGGAGGGTCATCGAAGATCACTTCAGGTTCATGTCGGTTGCTTAATATTCTCATTGTTTATTGAGCAATTGATTAAACCGTCGGCCGATCAAAAATTGCATAGAATGCTGTGCTTCAAAGTATATCCATGATGACTTGTCAAATTACTCAATTTAAATGTCAACTTGAAAGCGAAAATGTTTGACATGGTTCCACTATTGGACGAATAAAAGGAAGCTTCCAAAATGGCTGAATTAGGCAGCTTTCTCAGGACAACAATGCTCTTGGATATTTGTCGGACGTTGGTTCTTTGGAAAAAAATATCAAGATGTAGTTTAAAAATCCATTAATTAACCACAGAAACACCGATTCTGAGTCCCGCTGTAGAATTGATCTCAGCTCTATTACTTTTAGCGGTCGGGTACTAGAAGGACGAACATTAAACATAAACACGCACAAATTTTAACCTTAACCGAGTGGAATTTAAAAAAAAAAAATGTGTTAAAATTATCTAAGTCTCTGTAGAGAATAAACGAGTATTTGTTGTTGAAAACCAGCTAGTTAAAAAGGTTAAATCATACTGTTAAAAATACAACAACACACTTTATCAGTTGGTATCAACCATGTTACTCTGTTGTTATTATAGTTAGCTTGTTATTTACGACCGAGAAAATTTGGAGAGGAAATTGATAAATCGGTTGTATTTCAAATAAGTGATTTTTCTGCGTGAAATATATGACTGATGTGGAAGTTTTGAAAGCGGGTCGACAGCCCTGAACAGCTTATATAGTTCGTAGTTAAATCCTCACCATTAACGCAAACGGGACCGAATATTTTACAAGGAATCTCCCTTTCAAAGCGACACAGGATATCTTCATCTGTCCAAGATTCATTTCCATGAGGCAGGACTTGGATTACCAATGTTGTATACATACTAAACTTCCTTCTGAACCCAAAGTAACTGCGATTGGCAAGAGCTATTCCCCTCTGAATTTTTACATGTTATTGTGAAAATTTATAACAAAACCGACCTCAAAATTTTACTTGTCAATTGTGACGTTTATTTTCCTTTACACCCGTCTTTGCTAAAAGTCACTTGGTGTTTTTTAGTCACAGCAGCATTTTAGCCCGCTTTAGGAAAACTTTCAATTCGTATGTCTCTTTTTGAAGTTGGCCGATTTCTTTGAAGTAAGGACTAAAAGTTGCTCTAATAAGATCTGTGATATTCCTGAAAAATTCATAACGATTGGGAGAGTGATCTTACCTTAACACTTTAACAAATCCACATTCAACAGACGAAGAATTTTATCATAAAATGTTGGTTATACTTTTCTTCTCTTGCGGGGGGACCTGTCCAATAAAACAAACCTAACGAGCGCACTTAAACCTTCCATGCACTAGTTCACTTATTTTGCGAGGGAAAATGCATGTGCGTCCCTAGTCTCAGTGAAGTGCGACTCAAAGAAAATAAATGTCACGGCAAATGACTAGAGTGATAATTTATGATCTCATTCCAGCCAACTCTTGGTATAAGCCCACCACCGCCAACTTCTGGATTACATTCGCCAATATTATGCCCGAAGATGGCTGTATTTCCTCACAAGAAAAATAAGTTGAAACCGCCATACACTTGCACTCGACTTAAGCAATCAGTTGGTTAGTTGATGTCGTCAACATAAATGAGAGGATACGCAACGCATACGAGTATTGAGTACCTACATCAGATACGAATGATGATGGATTTAGCACTAAAACTTAATGCGACAACTAACTAGTCTTAACAGTCGGCCAGCTTCAAAGTACAAGTGCAGAGCTGAAACTTGCACTTTTAAATAAATTCCCTGTTAGTATTCTGTTTTATTGACGCGATGATGCCAGATAGTGTCAATACTGATCGACGTAAAATCCATTTCAGGCGATAAACTAAAGCCGATTAATTTATTAAGAAGCTTGTGGCTTGATGCCTTTCTATTTCAACTACAGTATTAAAAGAACGCGTCTGCGTTTTTATGGCTAATCAATTGAAGCAATCCAGGACGAGTTTTTAAAGAGCCATTTTTACTGTATCGTTGAGAAAGACTTTGATTTTGTAACCGCTTTGAATTGTACTTTTCAAATCAAGTGAAGAAAGAAATCACTGTTGAACAGTGCTGCCAGTTTTCAAGAATATATATGTAATTGGGTTGATTTTTAGACCGAAACAAAAATGAATTACAGTTCTCAGAAAATAAGACCCCAAAGTAAAAATTAAACAAGCAACCAAAAATGCGCACACAAAACAACAACAACAAAAATTGTCTAAAGTTGGGGTGCAATTATAAAATTTTTTCAATGAAATTCAGTGAATTCAAACCCGAACATTATTATTGGCACCCAATTTAATTGTTTTTATTTTTTTTTAAATAATACCTACGTAGCTGAAAAAAACTTTGTAATAGAATACCTAGCTCAAAAAAACGGGCTTACAAAGTGAGGCTTACTTTTTAAGTTATTGTAAGCGACTAACAAATCAAGCGTTCTATTTAAATTATAAGCCTCGGGTTGAAAGCCATCAACGTGTTACAGAAAAGCTGACAAAATTGCGCTATTTGTTCAGCTATTGTATTATTCGCTGATAGTTTTTAACGCGAGCTCACATTTCACGTTATTGTAAGCGACTAACAAGATAGCTGAACAAATTAAATAGAAAGCCACGCGTTGCCAACCATCAGCGAGCAACAGAATAGGTGAACAACTGGCGCGATTTTCAAAGCGAAGCTTACTTTTTAGATTAATGTAAGCGAGTACTAGAATAACTGAAAAAATCGAGCGATGGAAATCATTATTTCAAAATATAAGCCTCATTTCCTTAGGGGGCCTAATTTTCATTTTAAAAATGAGGCATAATTTTACGATGGAAATTTACCCCCAGTTGTGTAATTTATTTAATTTATTTTTGGAGCTTAATTTCATTTTATTCGGGCCTAATTACTACTTTATAATTTCATTATGAAAATGTATCCCAACTTTGGGCCATTACTTAATTTTTACTTTTGGGGTCTAATGAAATTTTTTCCCAATTTTGGGATTTTTTATTTGGAAAAGGCCCTTTATAAATTTAAAAAATTTTTTTTTTTTCAAACAAGTACATTTAAAATGTTATACGGTTACTATCACAACACTATTATAGTCTTATGCGAACTAATGGTTCTTAAATATCCTGCGAAAATTCTAAATTACCAGAGTAGCCTTGGAAATGACTCCTTTTTCTCTCACCGGCCCTTTTTTCGACTTATCAGAATTCTGCAGCGGCCACTCTGTTTGTTTTAAATTTGGCTCTTCGTAATGTCAAATGAGTATGCAGGCAGGATTTTCTTGACTAGATTTGTCGGCTTCCCCTCCATAAACGTCAACTGTAAAAACTATACACGTGATTACTCTGGGCCAATAAAAACTGAAACACATCCAGTCAGTCAGCTGTCAGACTTACTAAACTAGGAATAGGGATCCGAACGTCCCCAATGTCTTGCCAAGAGGAATACATACGGAAAATTGTCTTTCGTGTCAGAATTCATCTGCTAAAACAAATATATATAAGTGAAAATAGCTTTCATTCCAATTAAAGAATTATACTGAAATGTCAAGTCGAAACGAAAAATGTTCCTGGTAAGACCCAAAGAGGCCGTTCACAAAGTTGTTGCTCTCACAGAAGTCTTTGGTGGAATATAAAATGGTTTAAGCTTATCATTCGGAAGATATTCTCTTCCATCCAAAGCATATAGCTATTTAGAAAGACAATAGCCGCCCCTCAAACCGAAATCTATTACAATCCAAAAGCCCCCAAACGAGTATCTGAAAAATTGCACCGTATATCTGCATTTTAATTCACAATTTACATGCAAATCTGCTCGCAAGGTCACTACCATTGACACCATTCATTTTTCCTTTACCATTATGTACATTTACTTAAAAAAGACGCTTAGGTGCAGATGCCTGCCCAAAGACG
Source organism: Cheilosia vernalis (assembly GCA_949126925.1). Taxonomy (NCBI): domain Eukaryota; kingdom Metazoa; phylum Arthropoda; class Insecta; order Diptera; family Syrphidae; genus Cheilosia; species Cheilosia vernalis. Next base: position 44,274,146 of record OX421361.1, on the reverse strand, counting down.
TGTACAAACCTCTGGGGGTCAGATACACCTCCCCGCGTGATCGTGAATCCAGCGGGATTCCTTTTGAAACGTGATGATAGCCGCGGAGATTGTTTGCATTAATTTTTGGATAGAATCGCACAAACAGCAACGACTGACATTGATTCCATGAACTGCCGAGTGCCGACTGCCAGCTATTGAGGAAACGCTTTGGCATTCTCATATGTTATTTCGTTGGCACGTTTCATGTTTAGCAGATAAGTATTCCCCAAGGAAATACGGAGGAAATCTGCGGGCTATCAGTTGAAGGTGTCGTACGAGAATTTCTGCACAAAACAGTGTGTTGGAGTATGAATATACTGGTGTGTAAGTGTGGAGCTTTGTTGACAGTTGATAGGAGTATATAACAAACAAGGATGAGCTATACAAATGTGATAAAGACTAACTTGAAGGGTTGCCATTGTTGCATCTTTGCCATTCTTCTGTATCATTATTACCCATGACAACAACCCAACCATTGTCTGTTTTAATTTCTCTCGCAATATTCCTCCAGTAGGTGGCGTTCTTCTTCATAGTGAGGGCAAGGGAACATTCCGGGCTTCTGGTTTCTGTCGTACCCAAATACGCTCTAGAATTTATCTAAGGCATCCGTTGTCTGTATCTCTGTCCTAGAGAGATACTTTTCCAGCGCACTTTTACCATAAGGTTGATTGACACCTTTCTAGCTGCTACACAATTAAAGCCTTGATTCGAAAAGCTACCTCCGTTTTCAGTGCCTTTAATATGATTTCATTCCCAATACACTTGTTTTAGGTTTAAGTCTGGCGACAGTTGTCATCGTCCTTGACCGAGCGGAGCCTTCCTCTTGCCCCCTTTTGTGCTGTGTTTTCTTGCTGAAGTCTTTATCTTTGGTTTGGAAATCCGTACTTGTTCGTTGCTGATACTGTCGGAAGAAAAGAAAAGCGAAACTTGTGATGCAGCTTATTAAAGGACCATAGGTCAAGGAAGTTCCAATTAACTGTTTTTTTTTTTGTTTTTGTTCTTAAGGTCTCTGCCTGTATTCTCCCCTCCATAAGTTTGGTAGACCCATGCATGTCAGTCTGTCTCCAACAGTCCCGTCAGCTTCATTGCAATCATGATCCAACTCCTCAATGAGCTTGAGCTTGACCATAACCTTGTCCCTCATTCTGATGATTTGCATCCAAAAGAGTATAAGGCCATCTTTTAAAGAAAAAAAAAGGTGAACAAAGGACTTCCCAGTTGTTGTTTTTTTAATTTTTCTTAATTTTTAATCAATGCTGGAACTGGAACCAAATCATTATCCCTTCACAACCTTTTTGGGCGTCCTCGTCTGTCCAGCGCTGGTCCCTACAAAAACACACAAACTTCCCACACACAGCACAGAGGTAAGCGCACATCCTCAGGGAATACGCGCACAACTCAAGATTTGTAACAATAAATACGCGAGAATGATCGTTTTATTCAATTAACACAAACGAGAGTTGTTTATTCACATAGCAGCCAGTTGCGGTCATCGTGTGTGGTAAATAAAAACAGTAAAGTTGGCTTCGTCCTAGCTGTTATTTCCACGTGCATGAAGAACACCTAACGAACGTGGTCATCGGTCGTTAAGGATGATACATGTGCGAATAAATTCGGGATTCTGTTTGATATGCAACCGGGCAGGGATTAAAAACGTGATATACTGACATCCGGAAATGAATGTGCCAGCAGTGAGTCTTCGCTTCAGTCGAGTGGCGAGAGTTTTTTTTGACTTCAAGCGGATGGGACAGAAATTGTCACAGATTTTTTTTAACGGTCCTCTGGTTGGTATAGAAGGAACCCGCACTCGTACCTCCTGTCTGTTTCGTTAAAACAAATACTGCACGGATGTGAACATTGAATGAATTTTTTATCTATCCACAACCAGCACGGGTGTACCGGAGAGCCAGAATGTCCTTTTTTGCTGCATTCTGCGAGAGTTGTGGGCTGATTTTTTATTAAACACTTGGGAAATAGATTACTAAAGATTTATGGGTAACTTCCTGGCAATTTATTTATTCAAAAAAAAAAAAATGAAAAAATGTTTCGCGTGTTTTTTTGTTGGTCATTCATTTATTTTGATTTGTCTGCCATGTTTTCGGGAGTTAAAAAAAGGAGAAAAAAACACTCGTGTTCTCCTTGTGATCCTGGTATATGATAGTGATAGATGACTTGGTAAACGAGAAGCATAATAGATTACATGCAAAATCTGAACAAGGACTAGTGACTAGCTTTAATTTTTGAAGGATGTTATGACACTTTTAAAAATAGTTTTCGTAGTTGCATTTTAACGAATTTAAAGACCACATAACATGGTCTGTCCACACTATCTTTTAATTTATATATTCATAACTATGAATATACTTATGGTTATGATTATACTTATAAGTATTACTTTTGCTTTAGCTTACCTATACTTGGCCTTATACCTATACTTATACTTACACTTTTATTTATTTTCATTCTTACACTTCTTATACTAATCCTTCCACAAAAAAAATCGGTAGTCCTCATGTTGCAACGCTCGTCGAAGTTCTGAGAGGTCATAAGGTAAAAAATCCCCCGGTCATTTTAAACTCGGCAAAGATTCCTGGCACAGTAAGTTGGACGTTTAACTTTAAAAAAAAAATTAAACTGTCGGCAATGGCTGTTCCGGCACGGACCCAGTATAAAACGAAAACTTCTCCACAATTGGCCATAGTCGGACAGTAGGTAATCATTTTTAAGAGCCGTTTTTCTTTTTGGCTCGTGGTTAGAATTTTCAATAATTGAAAGGACTTAGGGTTGGTATTTCACAAACTATTACTTCAAATTACTTATTCGCAGTAAAAAATATGTCTTGTGTTGCGTTCAAATAAGGATCAGAGCTGCAGTAGACATCTCTGTACGTAGTGAAAAATAAAGTGCACCACTGGGTCACACGAAACTTTTTGGTTCTTCAAAAGTTTGGTTGAGTCAGTTGGTAGTTAGGTAAAAAGTTCAGAAGCAAGCGTACATAAAATGCAAGAATAGGTAGTGTGAAGTGAAACTCACTTTTAGGTTTTTCATTCGATATGGCAGTACATTTAAATATTTAAACAACAAAGTGAGTTTTTAAAAGTTCAAGCATATAAGGAGCTTCTGTTTTCTGATCTGTTTATTTTTGACAGGAATAGATTAGTCACGTTCGTTTAAGGTGTCAATGATTTAAAGTAGGGTTCGTTGATAGATATCTTTACATGAATAAGCATGTAACAATTTGTTGTTTTTTTATTTACATTAGTAGTTATAAACAGGGTTTTTTTTACTGCGCCACCTCTCGCGAACGTCTGACAAACATCCGAGAGTATAACTACTGTCTTGAAAGAGCTTCTCAATCGGCCGTTTGGAATCGGCATAAAATTGTAGATCCCTTCCATTCGTTCCAAAAATGAAATCTCACACAAAACGAATGGTTGTGAGAAGCTAGGAGGGTCCCTACGGACCTGTTGCGCTTAAAATTATATTATATAGTTATAAACCGAATATATACCGATGGACGTTTGTGGGGGTGCAAATGATGATCCAAGTGGTTGGAATTATTTTAAGTAGCTTATTCAATATGGTTTTAAAAAAGAACAAGTGGGTAATATAAGCTAAAAAGGAGTTTTGCGGAGCTGTTATTTGGGACAGCATTACCGCTGAAAAATTTCCAAAAGGGGACTAAAAAGGGGCCCGAGCCGAAAAAAGGAGCCACCACATAAAAAACTCATAAAAAAAAAGAAAGCAGATCGACAAAATTATTTACTTTTAACAAAAAAACTAATTTATGCATCACGAAACACTTCTTTTCATATGTAAGCATTTTTTGTTCGTTCAATAAAGAATGAAATCTTACTTAAACTGAAAAAGGGGCCAATATGATCATTTTTCTAAAAGTGGGGGCCAAGGGTCCTGAGCTTCGAAAAGGGGCCACGCTGTCCCGTTGATGTGTGAACACAGATAATTTTTGAGAAATAATTAAAACACTGATTTATTCTAATTTTTCGAGAAAAACTAAGTACGGGATCTTAATTGGAGTTATTTCATTATAAGTACTAAGTATCTATGTATTTTGATCAAAATTGTTGGAGTGATTTTTCTACCATTAAGCAGACAAAGCGGTAGCAAATTGTATTGCCATGTTTATTTTGTAAAATACTATTACTTAACTATTTAGCAGAAAACTGAGTATGTGTAAGTGTATAAGGTAACCATTGCATGGTTTTTAAAGTTTTATGGAAATTGAAAATGGGGTTTTCGAGATGTGACCAATTTCTAAAATTAACGTTTTCGGTGATTCGATTTGAAAATTAAGGACGCAATAAGTTTGAAAACATAAATTGTACTCTAAGTATCCGTTTTGGTCAGAATCGTTAGAGCTGTTTCCAGGTAAACTAAAGAAAAACAAATTTTTAAAATGCCTTTCTTCTGATAATATAGGGAAGAACTGAGCTTGCTTTTAAGTTAAAAATGACATTGGCCCACCTGGGCGGGTTTCATCTTCGATACTTTCCCTGCCTCATTTGAATTCACTTGGCCACACTTCTGTACGATCGTTAATAAAGGAGCAGAGTCTTGATAAACGGCTACCATTTCTTAATGGATATTTTTTTCGAGATTTTCCTTGTTTATTGAGAAATTTAATCACCGCACGATGCACGATTTTCTTCGACATTGTCGCGTCAGTAATTTTTATCGTCTTTGACTGAAGGTCGCAAGCAAACTAATGAAGTTATCAACATGACATTTTACATGAATACCGTGAGATAATGCTGTTAGCTAATGATATATATTTTAATTACCCGCAATAATATCAAATCACCCCGATACCGAGAATACATTGAACGCCCCTCGTATATGTAGAACTTACATGTTCAAACACTTCCTTAAATTAACTCTTACATGAGTTTGCAGTTTCGTTATTTGTAATAGTATCGTTTCAACCAAAGTGTTTGTGTACACCGACGAATTCTCTCATCTAAATTAATAAATATCTAAATATATAATTTGCCTATACAAAAAAAAAACAACTTCGGATCTAGAATTTTACTAAGCTTACTTAGAATATTTCGAATCCTTGAATATTTAAAATAGAGAATATTTGACGCGAACTCACTATCAACAACTTGAGATATAAAGCTAGAGATCCAAACTCCTGATACCCACTACCGACAAATCGTTCACACACACTCACAGACAGTAGTTGGCAAGGTGATTTGCCTTCCTGTCACCTCCACGCCATTCCATGCACCACGCGTCCGCACTTTGCGTATTCGAATCTCTCCCTAGCAATCTGTTCCAGTCATTTACACCATCCAGTTCCAGATGAATATTCGCATAGATAATTCGCAGAAGAATATTAAAACGATCTGGACTAGACAGAGGTTCCATGATTTCATGGCTATTCTACATCCAAATCGTTATTGGCAATCTATCTCAATTGTCACCTTTGATCCATGCAACGTCCATTTGGTATAGGCCGGCCGAGGTGTGTGCATATACAAACCGCATATCCCTGTGATGTTTCAACAACAAACCAGCGGCACTCAGCTGGGTGCCACCGACCGGACCGCTTCCAGGGAAGAACAGCCCCAGCCACTATATGCAGCTCCCCGGCGGAATGCTAATTCCGACCTGTTGCAATCGAAGTCGATCTCGTAAGTCCTTCTTATGTGTACATTAAGCTAATAGTCGTCATAAATTCCACGGATATTTCCAGCATAAATAACAGGATGCAAATGTGTTCGCGGAGGAAGCTTTTGTGCACCTGCGGTCATGGTCAATTCCAGTTGATGCTCTTATTAATAACCGTTTTTATTGCAGCTCTCACCCGCCGCAGTCGTATCGCCTGTTGTATCTCATGGTTGTCCTTTCTTCTTCTCGTCCGTAGGTGCGATTGTATTTCTCGCAGATACCCGATGACAAAGTGCCATACGTGAACAGCCCCGGAGAGCAGTACCGAGTGCGACAATTGCTGCATCAGCTTCCGCCACATGATAATGAGGTAAGAATCACTCACTGGTAGCAGTGGGGGCATCCACTTGCCATTGTCCTATTTCAAGAGGGATACAGTTATATATGTTATGCTTTTCGAGTCGCCACTTCTTGCCCTTGCCGCATGCGAAGCTGTTGCACAACAAGCCTACCGGATCAAGTGATTTGCATATATGCTTGTTGATGGGATGGCTACCGTTTTGGGACCCGCTCTAAGTGGGCAGCAGTGGTTGTGCTTGTTGGCAGCAGCAGCAGTTGATTGACCAGTTCGGGAATGGATGGTAACTGCGCCTGATGGCAAGGGTGGGGGGCGATGACAGCGTGCACGGCATTGATCGGATTGCCCATTGAATGATCATTGTTTGTTGTCATTTTAGGTTCGTTACTGTCACTCACTGACCGACGAGGAGCGCAAGGAACTCCGGCTGTTCTCGTCGCAGAGGAAACGCGATGCACTTGGACGTGGCACCGTGCGACAACTGATGAATGCCAGGCCGTGCGATGGGGTAAGTGTACTTTGAGTGGACCCTATAAGTATTTACTATTTATATCTGCATATCTGTGTATATCTATGAGTGGTTTGACAAGTCAACCGTGGCAGACATGACATGCGGCCGTAGAGTGCATTTATTTACACATGCGTCGGAATTAATTAATGTAAGTGCGATGTCAGTATTGCCATCTACACCTGTTTGAGCATCGAAGTGGATACCCATAATTGATAGATGTTCTGCTGATTCCAAGGATTATTTCTTTTCCATGATCTTGCTCACTCACGGAGATACGAGTGTAGTGGACTTTGCTGGGCACTTGATGTAGGGTGCAGAGAACAGGAAGTGTCTCATTAATCACTGCGGTGCGATGTGTTAATCTTGAAATTGCAAATTGCGTTCAAGTGGGAAAGTTCTCACTTATCTCTGTCAATTAGCAGGTGCCTTGTTTTGCCTTGTCGGTTTTTCTTTTTAGAACACACATGTGCGATCGGGAGGCTTAATGGATCACGTTGTAAGGTTTTTTTTATTTTTTTATTATTAAAAATCATGAGCCTAGTCAATAAAAGCTCACTTTTTTGCGGCCCGTGTATTGTAAAGTCGGCGTTGTTTTATTTTCGTAGTTTTTTTTTGGGATATTGTTGTGGCTGTGGGTTTTGGATGAGAATATTTTAAAATTGGCTGTCACCCAGGTTCTGAACTTAATTTTAGGTCTTAAGCCATATCGAGTACGAGGATAAATAAGCCACACTAAACTTTGCAAATGACTATGAGCACTTTCAAAAATTAAGTCGATTGGTATGAATTAGAGTTCTAGACCTACTCTCAACGTAGAAACTAGATTTGTCGGTAACGTCACTTTTCCTAAGTCAGCCGCAATATACGGACTGTCAACTTAGGACTCAGTCAGGAAATTCTTGACTTGGTTCGTCAGGTTCTCGTCGATAAACGTCAACTGAAAAGAAAACTGTTTATGTGACCAATCTATAGGCCAACTGAAACACAACAAGTCAGCCAGCTGTCAGACTTACTGAACCTGATTCTTGAATTTTTCTTTAATTTTGAGATTTACGAAGTCCATTTTTAATATACCTAATTGTTGCTCACACCTAACCATAATTGTAAGACAAAATGTAAACCACACCTAACATGTAACTTACACCAAGAGGGCGATTGGCACAACAAGGAAATGTCACTTTGATTGCTCCATATAAAACCTCGTGCTCGAGTTCGTGTCATTCTCTTTTCTTTTCGTGCCGGTGACATATTGAAGCTTTAAAAATTTCGCCACAAACATTTATTTACGATCCTCGACTCAACGAAGCAAAGTATGTACCTACCTTCATTTTTTTTAATTTGAACGCCTTGCAAAGCAGGCTGGGGCCCAGCGTTACCAGTTTGGGGGTTTTCCCCCCAGATTTGGGGGTTTTTCTGAGCGACGGGGGGAAATCTGGGGGGAGAAATTGTTTAGGGGGAAATCTGGGGGTTTTATTTTGTTACTGCGTTCAATTATTATTTTTTTTTGTCACTAAAAACAATGAAAGCTATAAAGCCACTGCACCACCAACAAACCAAATCAATGTATGTGCGAGTAAATCCGATGTAAAAAAAATCATCTATGCCCATTCCATTCCAACGCATTCCATATATATACATTAAAAAAAATCGTATTAATTCTTGAAATTCGTGCCTTTTCAATACCCTACACAAATTACAAAAAAACGTTTTTATTGAATTTTAATTTTAAATGCTTTTAAATAAATTATTTAAAAAAAAATGGGGGTTTTTTTCTTGAAAATAGCTAAATCTGGGGGTTTTTCAGATTTGTCTGGGGGGAAATATTTCAACCGCCTGGCAACCTGGGCTCCGCTAGTATGAAATAAATAAGTGAATAGTTGAAAATTGTGTTGGAACTTATTTCTATTGTTCATTATTTGGAATTCCGACTGGTCACCATAATTATATCAAGCATTTTCTATGTCTCGAAAACGGTTGCAAGAACTTTTATGAAAAGTCAAAGAGTACCTACTTCAGAAAACTTGTATATAAGGGTTAAACGATTTTGAAGACGACCCATTTTTGAGATGCCACAATTCACGGTTGCCAACACGGTACATGTGGGACAAATTCTTTGTCTTTTCCAATCTTTCTTTGACCTTTGTCCTTCCCTATCATTACTCAGTCCCGAACTAAATTTAAAAAAATAAATAAATCAAACAAACACTGAAGAATACATTATACATTGGTAATTGTTAACCTTGGTTATGCGAGAAAATATTTTCGAAATTACTTTTAGGTAGTACCTACTTTTTGAGGTGTACTAAAGTACGAGTAGAGTTTTGCAATTTATTATTTTCTTGCTTTTCATGAAAGTAGTTTTTAAGCCGAATAATGTGTGTAAAATTTGTTATTTTATTTGGAAAATTAAATCTTTGCCCCAATGTTGAACTCTTCTTTTCATTTTTTCGGTATATTTGTCCGACGTTCTGTTTAAAGTTGGCAACCGTGCCACAAATATTATGTATGTACTGCTAAAAAGCACTACCTAGTGTTTGACCAGAATATAATTATATCGTGGGCATTTTTCAAAAATTGCGTGCTTTTTCACATTAAAATTTCGTATAAACGTTTACTACATTATACCTCCTCGTGCGTTGAGAGTGTCTTATGGAACACTATTATTATTAGATTTTCAAAAACTCAACAATTGACCCAGTTGTACCCTTTTAAATCGGATATATATTGCCTTCCGAAAGTATACAAGGACTTTCACTTCATACATAGAATGCAACCTTGGATGCCGCCGATAAAACTGTCTTTTTAAAAAGAAAAATGTCGGCTCAATGAAAAGATTTGAAGAATATTTACGAGGTATTTACATTAAATTTTATTTTTAGAAGTCTTACTTATAATAAAAAATGCAACGCATTGTTAGGCGTCTTGAATAACTCAAACGCGTAAAAATAGCCCAATGAATCCTTAAAAAGTCACTCAATAAATTGAGCTAACAAAAAGCTAAAGCGATTGGTATGTAAACTTTTCAACCAGGACTAGTCCTGATTACTAACTAAAAACTGAGTGGACCTGGGAATCAAACAATACACCTCTTCAATTAGCTCTGTCATCTTAAACGACTGATTCGCACTATTTTGACTTCTGTTAATGTCGCTGTTCGGCTTAGTGGAGCTCACTGTTAAATGTTCTTTCCAGAGCCCGTCAAACGAAACGAGTTCAAAAATCATTCGAAAAAAATATCTTCATATTTATATCTTCTACTCGTGCTTCATGCCACATATTTATTGGGACAGGGATGGCCATGGTCTTATATGGAGTATCCTCAGTGTTTCTTGGCAAATCCAGTTGCCTTCTTAGCCGAAATAAACAGCCTTCCTATATCTATTTTTGCAGGGAATGCGATTTCTGAATTATGTTAGTAACATAATGTTAACTAATCTGTTATAATCTGTCTGTACACTGTACGGCAATTAGCTCCGTCGCCTCAAAATAAACTCGTCTCTCTGGTGTCGCCCAACAGTCTAACAGTCCAAGCCGGTTGAATTTTGTGCAACAACCATATTTGTTCGCGTAGATTATTCTTGTTGTGTTCATAAAAAAATGTTACCGAACCTCCTTCGTTCAACTCCCCCACAGTTGCACATTTACAACCCAAAGTGTCTGCTCAATTTAGCAGCTGTTTGCGTTTCAATTTGATGTTTAAGAGCCCAACAAGGATGCTCAACAACGCGCTTCAATGCAAATGACAAATCTTTATCCTTGCTCACATAAGACACACAACGCAACAACGTTTCTGTCTTTTACTTTTACACTGTTCAGCATCTTGTCAGAGCCCAGGCCATCAAAGACTAACTTCAGGCATCGCAAATATTTACCCACAATCCCCAGTTATACTTGAGACTTTATTTTTTCCTTTGTGCAGCTTTTCCTTGTGCATCAGTTTCAAAGGACACGCGATATCCTATGCAAACAACTGGTAACCCCCTCACACACAGCCAAATGCAGATATCACAGGATTTCAACAGCACCACACGCCCTCCCCGATATAATTACACCCCACACAATGTGCTCCCCCTTTAAATACTGCGACGCTCAAGTTTGAAACAAATTCCAGGCACTCACCACTTGGATCTATGTGCTATGTCCCATCCCACCCATGCTCCCTCTCCGACTCTTATTAACATTGACTTCTCTCACCGCAACGCCTGTTTTGCTCTTTCTAGTGTGACGATTCTGTATCCACTGGGGACATAGCTGTGTTCGCATCACGTCTTGGCCCAAATGCGTCGTGGCACCCGGGATGTTTCTCCTGCTGCATCTGTCGGGAACTTCTAGTCGACCTCATCTACTTCCACCGTGATGGACGATTGTACTGCGGACGACATCATGCGGAAACCCTGAAGCCAAGATGTTCCGCCTGCGATGAGGTAAGTAACTCACTCAAAATCAACCTCAACCCCATGTTCACATGCAATATTCTCGACTTTGTTTGCTCTTGTAGATCATCCTGGCCGATGAGTGCACCGAAGCCGAAGGACGTGCCTGGCATATGAATCACTTCGCCTGCTTCGAGTGCGACAAACAGTTGGGTGGCCAAAGATACATAATGCGCGATGGCAAGCCGTATTGCTTGCAGTGCTTCGACTCGATGTTTGCGGAGTACTGTGACTATTGTGGCGATGCGATTGGCGTGGATCAGGGCCAAATGAGTCATGACGGACAGCACTGGCACGCCACAGATGAATGTTTCTCGTGCAACACTTGCCGCTGTTCGCTGCTGGGCAGGGCGTTCCTGCCACGACGTGGGGCGATTTATTGTTCCATCGCTTGTAGTAAGGGCGAACCACCAACACCGTCGGACAGCTCAGGCACGGGCATGTATCCACCTGCAACTCAACATGTCAGACCGCAAGCTCGTTTGCCCAGCGCCGAATCGAATACACCACCACTGTCGCCGCAGTTACAGCAGCAAATGATGCCAATGCAGCCTGCTCTAGATCACCAGACCATGTATCAGCTACGCAGTCAACCGGTGATGGCTGGCAGTCCGATGTTCGAGCGAAAATCGCATCACGGTCCGTACACCATGTCGCATGACAGCAAGGACGAACAGTGCACTGCCGACTTCACCGACTTTTCGGGCGGTGGCCCATCCAACTCCTCACAGAACATGACCCCACTGACATCGCCCGGCGAATACCAACACATCATGACACAGAAAACGGTCAGTAGCGATGGCGGACCGTACAACTTCACCGAAATGAGTCTAAACCTGGACACCTGGAGTCCCAAACACAACAACAGTAGTACAAATAGTTATAACCTCTCACAGCATATCCGCAACAAAATGGACACTTCGCTCACCTCCAGCATGCCGGAGTTGTCTAATCACCCAGCACCATCATCATCCGATCCCATGTTCACCGAAATCCCCTCATCAATTGCATCTCCGTCCGAGGTGCCAGAGCTGCCTACGCCAAATCTGTCGGTAGCTTCGACTGCCGCCCTGCCCGACATAATGGGCGCACAAACAACCCCCGAGGGCGAATTCCACTCAAACAGCCCGCCGCTGAATTCATCGCTCTCGCCGACGACTCCACCAGCTCCGCTGCCCGAAAAAAAAAAGGGTGTTCGCTTCGAGGGTATTCCCGATACTCTGCCGCGTTCCAGAAGCTACTCCGGCAACGGCGCTGGCACTGGCGGCAGCAGTGGCAGTGGCGGTGCCCACAGTAACAGTGGTGGCAGCAGTATTTCGCGTCGTCGACGTCGACGAAAATCATCATGCAAGAGCGGCAGTGCCTCCTCATCGTCATCGCATCCTAACCGCCACAGCAGCAAGGAACACCACCAACAGCTTTCATTATCGTCTTCGTTTCAAGGAATCACGACGCCGCAAAATCGCGATGATCAATCGGACGCCTCGAGCGATTGTTCGACATGCTCGTCGAGCTCGTCCAGTTCGGAGGACTACCTGTACCAGTTGCCCCAGAGGCGTCACTACGGTGGCGTGCGTGTAAGCTATGTGCCCAACGATGCCATTGCGTACGATCGCAAACGCAAGCCCTCCGAACTGGGCACAGACAAGGACAAGAACTGTATCATTTCGTGACGATATTTAATTGCACCATATCCAACGTCATATCCAAACCGCAGTGTGGTTGCTGGACCTCTAGGAGTTCCTCCTTCCTTCACAAAAGGCGGCACGTCTGCTGCGTAATTAAGTTGATGTGCGGCTCTCTCCAATCACAATCAGAATGGCGGGCTAATTAATGTCCGTGTTCCGTGAAGCAAATCGTTTAACGAGTAGTATTCAAAACAAAACAAAGAAGTAAGATATTTTTTAACCTGTAAATAGATCCCTAAGAGAAAGATTTAAAAAATAATAATATGTATACAAAGATTTAAAATATAATATATATTTATACATCCAAACAACATCAGAAAATGTATGTGAATGCAATGCAATTAGGAAGAAAACACGCACTCACACCCATACAGACGCATATACGTTTTGGTATATTTTTTTATGTAAGGCAATAGGATTAAACTAAATACAACTATTTTTAATAAATTTAACACATCAATAAAGAGTTTGAGATTATAGAAATAGAGAGTTGGCTTTTATTTCGTTCCACAGGGATGCCCTTGGATTTGTTGCAGGTCAGGTATGTCAAACAAAAGAAAATAAACTGATGAAAAATGCGAACTTGGATAACCAGCGACCAAAGTTTGACATCATTCTAGGGGAAAAGTTAAAGAGTTTCCTTCGTATTTATAAAAGGCTACATAAAAGATCCACTACAGTTGCGTCAAATTTTGTTTCCCAACTGACGTCTGCTAGTTAACTGTACACTTTGATAACACAGAGGTTGGTTCTAAAGTTACCTACCTATTTTGCTTGGACAGAGTTAATGGATGCACAAACATACTTCAAGTCCACTCACATGAGAGAATTGCCTACCAACGAATATTCATAAAATGTTGACAGTTCATTCCCACACATTTTAAACTGTAGCAGGTAACCGCGAACTCAACAAATTGCAATGGCATTTCGTGTTTGAAGAAGTAAAGTTGGAATGAATTTTTTACTCGCTCATTTGTGGAACGCCTTTAATATTTGGAATTCGAAATTTCGTTCTTAAAACTCTTGTTAAACTTGTTTCCTTGTGTCAAAAATGGTTTGTTCGCACTATGTCGTTCGTTCGCTCTCATGTGAATACTCCCTTGTTACGCAAACGAATATGAAGTAAAGGTCTATTCACACGAGAGTGCAATAAATTTTGCGTTTCCATTTCTCAGACACAATAAACATGAATGTCAATAAACCCATTCCCGTACTTTTTTTTTTCTGTAGAATTGGGAAAATATCAAGTTTGGAAGTTTGAGAGGAAATTTGATCAGCTAAAGTCAAATTTACTTAAAAAAACGTTAACGAAACGTATAGTTTCCAGGGCGGAATTACATAAACGCCAATTCAAAATATTTCATTTGACAGATTATTAAAATTTACAAAAGTAATGTGTCACATTGAAAATTCTTATTTATACCTACCCTAAACGCTAAGACTACTCGTAGGTCGGTAAAATAATTTTTCCCACGTCACCCGCATATTCGAACTGTCAACTTATTGCTCAATCACTACAATTAGATTCGTCGAAAAGCCATTGCTAAATGTCAAATAAAGAAATGTGAAAATGCCAATCAAAACTGAGACACATCAATGTCACCACATCCTACGCAAGTATTTTATTGGAGATTAAAGATCGAAGACTTAAGATTTTAAACAAAAAACAGATGATAAGCGATAAATATTTGGAAGATGGAAGATTGAAGTAGGAGATGGAAGGATAGGTCATCGTCGTCGCCGGTTCGGTTCAGAGGTGCGGAGGCGAAATTATGATAGTCGGAGACAGACGTCCCAGTAAGGTACTCGGCGGAACTGACAATTCTCCGGAGCATTTTTTCTGCTCTCCAGATATTCTTCCGAACAACTGTTCAAACTTCGAAATATTTGTTTTATTCGCGTATGCGGTTTAAATCGATCGCAATCGACATATAAATCGATAGCAAATACACGTAGGTAGGTACTCGTTCTTATCAAAAATGACAGAAAAAGCGAAAATTAGCAAAATAATAAGTGACGAGCAGATCTTGGCTTGAAACAGCTCAAAAACTTTTAACCGGCAAGTACTGATAAATATGTCAAATGCACAAAGTTGACAAGAAACAAATTCAAAATCCGTCGTAAAAATCAATTGTGCACAAATATAAAATCGTTGAAAATAGAGAAAATTCGTTGGTGACAGAATGTTCTCACAGAAAGCTTCATTGTAAGTGCACTAATGTACTAAAGATGTTATAAGCCGAGTTTTTTTGAGCTTCGATCTCAGCAAAGCAAAGTAAAGTAGGCTTTTCAGCACGCTAATTACAACAACTATTGCGAGTCCCGAAGTGTCAATTCGAATGTAGTTGTTGTAATTGCGTGCTGAAAATCCTACTTTGCTTTGCTTTGCTGAAATCGAAGCTCAAAAAAACTCGGCTATAGTATACCTATTTCTGAAAATTTTCATAAATGGGACCGAAAAATGGCACGAGTCGAAAGAAGGGGCCTCCACATAAAATGCTAATACAGCAAAAAAAAAACTGGAGCAACAAAGACATTTATTTTTAACGAAAAAAAAATGTATTTCTTACAACACTTGTTTTAACATGTTTGCATTCTTTTTCGTTCAATATAAATAATGAATAAAATCTTACATAAACTTTAAAGAATAAAATCTTACTTGAACTGAAAAGTAACCTTTTTGATAATTTTTCAAAAATCGGGGTCCTTAGGCGTAAAAAGAGGCCAAACGGCAACGCTGCTTTGGAGTATATTTTCAGCTCACTGAGAGAGTATGGCTTTATTTGTTTGTTGAATTTGACTCGGGAAAGTACGCGAATAGTCCTATTGTTTCGATATAATATCTAGTGCAGTGCTTTCTTCAGTGACAGCTTTATACGATTTTTTTCCGACATTCTCCGAAAAAATATAGTTGCACAATTTATTTACGATTTGCAGTGAATTTTTGATAAATGTAAACAAAAGAAAAACAATACACAAACGGAATTGTTTATATTTATTGCTTTTATCTGTATTTTCAGTGCAAGCATATTATGAACAAAAACAAGCACCAAACAATAAGAGGAACTCGAATTAATACGTGAATATAACGACACCGAGCGTGCGTTGAATTTTGAATACCGTGAAAAATAGTTTTTCGTATGAAAATTTTTCAAGTTTGGTTTCACCTTTTCGTACAACGAGAATCGAAAAAAAGCGGTAAAAAGGTGAAAACATTTTCGTTTCACTTCTTCACAGAAAGAAATTTGGCCCCAATGCTTTCTGTGAAAGCGCGAAGACTTAAAAATTGCAGAGAATGGCTGGATGGTCAGGGAATGAGAAAACTATTTGGCAGATTCTGTATAGTTAAAGAAGGGAATCGATTTTTGTGTCTCTCACCTTGATACCTTTTAACATGACGGCAAAGACGTCGTCACCTGTTCATCATGGACACAAGACACAAGTAGGACCGAAAGACAGGTAGCCTTGGAGGGCAGTTCGGTCCTCACATAGTAATAGATGGACCTAGATGTTTCAAAGTGCGCCCACTTTTTTTTAACTTCGATTCTATTAGCTGTGGCTATCTTATTTACAGATTATACTAGCCCGCGACTATAATATATTTCGTGGCTTTAGGGTTTTGGATACCCTATAGAAAAACGATGCACCTCCACCCTTCCTTCGACCAGGTTAAGGACGATTTTCGGCTGTTCCAGAGTTTTGTCTTCTTACCAACTGTCTGATGTCATATTTGATTTCCAAGCAGTCGCCTCACATTGGAATTACCTGCCTTCAAGCGTCCCCCTTATTAAAGCTCCGATGGAGCAAATGGAGTACGCACTTTAATTGCAGACCTTTCCAGTGAAGTTTATAAATTACTTCTACAAGCGAATTGAGGTGTACCTCCACCTTCATGGACTACGTGTCAAAATTGTATTTTACAAATAATAATTTGTGGCTTTTACCTCCACCTACATATATATATAGAGAGAGCACCATTTAGCAAATGACTTTTTAAAACGTTCATTATACCGTCGGACCATCACCCCATCTGCGCTGTACATCAATTATATTTGCATTACCACAAACGAACGTCATCTGCACAATGGCACAACAAAATCGTCAATAAATCCTCAACAGTCCTTCCCTGGCCTGCAGATTCCGATTCCAATTCAATGGATGTCCGGCCAAATAATGGCAGCCCGAAACCAGTGCGAAATAATTCATTTTGCCAGTTACACGAATTTCCCATTACACCGACACAAGTAATATGGTTGCAGGACATCCAATGGTGTGTACAAAAACTCCACGTATAACGGACATCAGACATGTGATAAAACATGTTATGATGCGCCTAACACAAGCGGTCGATGTAGCATCCATCCAATCCATTTTATCATTCGAATGCAAATGCGCACCACCCCAGACCACAGAGCACGAGTGGACATTTATTTTGCATATTAATTGCAGACATTTTGTCCTTTTCCCCTACACTCAGCTCCGCCTCTCGCTAGAATCGCGCCTATAGCACCCGCAAGATCGAACATCTATTATATCGATCGGAAGCAGGTTCCACTGACCTTCAGCATCCTTTTGAATTACAGCCTTGCCAACAGTTGGCCGCAGGCGGCATAGCAGACGCCAATTAGGTCTGCCATAACAACGTATAGGGCTCTCTCGGAACAAGTGGATTAATTTGATACCATTTGGAGCTTCATTTGGGCCAAACTTGCAATTATAGCTCCTTGGTGCGCCGCGCGAATTAATAATCACAACTCTAGGGGGCCCGGGTACTTTTCGATTATAACAACTCCGACAACATGACTAGAAGCGGTTCGATGTCAATTTTACTGCTGAATTAATGATGTCTATACGCCACCAACACGGCTGCTATGAGGACGAAAGATGAAAAATGAGAGGAGACTCCATCGTTGCCCTGAGGAATTTCGCGTTCGTAATTGTGAAGCAAATGCTCCCCCACCGTCGCGCGTCACCGAGCGGTTAAGAAAACTCCGTCAAAGTAATAATGACAAAATCATGTCTTCTGTCAAATATAATTTTCGCCTCCTTCGCTGGCGGTGGCTTACATTCTGCCGCCTTAAACGAAGGGGGCACACGGCACAGCATCGTTTCCATGTCTCAACTCAGCACTTACTAATCAAATCAAAGGCAACTCCAGCCCGAGATGCAGATAACCCGATACCCGATGCCCGACCCCGAGTTAAGAAGAAGCTGTCAGCCGCCTAATTAAATTTGAAAATTCCATCCCGTATAAATGGTAATAAGTCCCCAGGGGCGAATTATGCAAACAACCCTCCGCCTCCTATTGTAGTGGTATACTGACGAGATGTTCGGTTCGTATACCTCTATAGACACAGTACAGAGTCCTGCGGTTTTCGGGGCAAAAGTTTTCCCATGTCACTTCGGTTAGGTATCCCACAGATTGTTAAATTCATCCATAGCCAGGATGATGCCGATGCCGATGCCGATGACGACGATGTTGATGATGATGAAATTTTGCAGCTCCTTGTTCAAGTCTGAGGGCATGAAATATCGGTGCGCTTGCACATACGAGTATATGAGCCTCGTTTGTGCTCGCAGTAATCCGTCATCGTAGTTTATGAGTTCCATGCATGTAAGTACACCCATCTAGATAGTCGTACATGCGATAAATTGCTAGATTTAATCGTTTAGTGTTCGGCTTTTATTGCCACCGTTGTTTTGAATACTTAGGGCGCGTACATAGCCGCAGGCTGTTTTTGTACACGTACCACCTTTTTAAATGGCAACTTAGGCGGCCGTATGTGTGGAGTTAGTGCACAAAGTCTATCACGGTTGATGCATTGCGTCAAATTTACATACGTAAAGTGTGGTCTTTCTATTTAGATGGAAGTTGTACTTTTTCCTCTGCAATTTGAGTGAAATTTAAATCAAAATCGAAAGGATAATAATATTTTCTGTCGTTTCTATAGCACGACTGGGAAAAACTTTCTCGTTCGAGCTTTGCACAAAAAAAGTGTGGCTTTATGATGTGAGCATGAAAAATCTTCTTTTGGACTTATACTTGTTTTACCGAAATTTAAATTTAAAGAGATGCCCCACTTGCTCTTTTAGAAGCCAAAATTGAGCCTGTAGTCGTATTGGGCACATTTTTTGGTTTGTCTTACTGATTATGTCGTTATTTCACAACTGACTTTTAAGAAATGTTGGCCAAATGAAAGATGGATTCCCAAAAGTGAGTTTTCGCTTGTATTGGTCTGTCACACGCGATGAATATTCACGAATTAAATGCTGTAATAGAGGTCCCTAGAACTGTTTTTAACTCTCGGACACTCTGCGCCGTACCAATAGCAATCTTTAGTTTTGACTTAAATTTTACTGAAGCTCACAATTGCGAAATTAGGAAAATGTTGCCACTGTGAACTGCTTAAATATAGAGTTGAAACTTAAAATGTTTATTGGTACCTAAGGCCCTCTACATTTGGTGCAGTTAACGCTAAAAACTATTTATTTTAATTAATATTCATGGCGCAACGTGTTGCAAGTTTTTTTTTTTTAGAAAATGTCAGTCTTTAGATGTATATTTAGCTAGTGAAAGAAGCCGCTGAATCTGCTTACAAAGATATGAAAAGATCGCAAACCAATGCAGGTTATGGTCGGAGCTTGTAAAGTTAAGGTCGGCCCTCAATCCTTTCTCTTCTTCATACCCATTCCATTCCAAAGACTCATAATTGATCAGGTTGCTACGTTTACATTATTTTACACTATAGATATTTAATTTGAAATCCGCGGTCTTACATCGACAAATTAGGATCTTAAAATTTATTAAAAGAAATAAACTTAACGTTTTCTTTAAAGTGTAACCATCAGCGTTGCCATTTTGACTGCTTTCCAGTCAGATCTGACTAAAATCCAGCCGGCTGACTTTTCAGTTGGATACGATTTTTATTTGACTGTTTTTAAATGATTCGTGTCATAGCTGTCCAATCAGAAGTACCCACCTATACATTTTTAGATTCAAGCCGAGAACAAAATTAAAGTTAAAAGAAGAACAACATTTTGCCTGAATTTCGTTTTTCTGCTTTGAGATTGGAAGCGTATCCCACCAATTCAATCATTAAATTTATGCGTTTGCATTGATACAAGGTTGTTCTCCCCTTTTTAACTTACAAATGCTGTTTCAACTTTGATATACCTACCGTCTAAAGTTACAAAAAAAAGAATTGATCTTAGTAACTGTGGTCTCGACAAGTTCAGATGTTTACAACTAATTATCGCAATTAATTAGCTTTATTTGTGGCTTATTCAGAGATGAGTGCATCGTGCTTTGGTATGACTAGCTCTCAGTTTTTGTCGAAGTCTTCCTTTTAGGGGAATCCCTGTCAACTAGGGAAGTCAAATAAGACGGCCGTATTTCAGTGGCCACTCCCTTGGAATATCTCAGACGTATTGTTCGGCCGCTTTAAGCGGCGTAACTGGACTAGCTCCACATTGGAATGCGAATGCATGCCTATATGTAACAAAAAACCCACCTCCAGACAAGGCACCGTGAAAGCAAATTAAAAATAAATAAGCTATTGCATTGACCTCACAGGACTGTTCCGTTTATAGCGATGCATCTGCAAACACCATAAGCCCCTGGGACCTGGTTTGCTTCTTTCAGACTCTTATATCCATTCACATACACGAACGTGGACAAGTAACAAACTCCAAGCTTAGCTATCCCACCCGTCTGAAAAGACAAGGTTTCTTATTTAAACAAATAAAAAAAACAAAAAATAGATCTCTACCTCTTCGTATTTAACTTTTTCAATTTCCGTTGGCTTTGAAGGCCTCGGGGGACCATCTGCACACCCGACCCCTTGTACACACATCCGCAAACTATACAGCAGAAGAAGTCCTCTTGTATATGGGATTAACTTCAAATGGCACACGACTATACTGACTACAATGTTTATCTAATGACGCACACCCTTTCAAAGGCGTATTGAGTAGATCAGCTTCAGCTACCCCGACCAAGTACTTGAGCGAGAATTGCATCAAATGGTACAAACGCAAATATACGAGTACAACAAGGCAAGGGGGGGTCCGTTTAAGGATATTTCAAATGCGCCATGTTTGTTCACATAATTCAAGCGATGTTTGCGTTCAACTCAGCCAACTGGAAGCAACCTAACATTAATCCCTTATGAAAGTGATTGTTTGCTGGTTTCCTGTTTTGTTATCACTTCTAGGCTAGAGGTTGAACCTATACACTTTGGCACCATGTGCGAGAGATGATTTTTTAATCATATTGTGATTCTTATGGGTGCGAGAATGCTTTATGTTCTGTTTGAATTAAACGCAAACAACTTTTGGGTTATTTTCATATTGGCATTGGGTTACGGGGAGCTACTCTGTTTGGACTCAACTTAGGTATGCCACTGTGTTCTGCTTTGACAAATGTTGCTATGGTTGTAAATTCAACTGAAAGGACAATTTTTTACATGAATCCGTGATTTTGTTCTTAAAACTATTTCATTTGCAATTGCAGTTCCAGCAGAACATTTAGTTTTAGGCTCATCAAATGAAATCATGAACCGTTCGTAAATCTCACAACAAT
Organism: Cheilosia vernalis; assembly: GCA_949126925.1. NCBI lineage: Eukaryota > Metazoa > Arthropoda > Insecta > Diptera > Syrphidae > Cheilosia > Cheilosia vernalis. The sequence continues at coordinate 44,252,920 of OX421361.1, read as the reverse complement.
TAGTGGTCCCACATTGAGGGGAAAGCGTCATTTTAATGTTTTTTTAATGAAAAATTGAAAAAAGAGGGACAAGCTTAAAAGTGGGGAAAAATAAAAAAATATCTGTGAAACGTAAGATGCTTAAAAATAAAATTAGAACGAACACATTTCAAAGAATGAATTGTTCATATTAAACATATGAAACAGCACAGCCCATCGAAGTATGTAAGACTTTTTGTGCATTTGAATGCATTCACTCGTTTTTAAATTTCTCATAGAAAAGGAAATTATTGTATAGTATATGCATATTTTTAACTTTCTCCATTACGTAGTAAGAGAAAGATATTGGTTTCGTACAAAATTTCGAACTCGAGATTTTAATCAATTCTGATATTACGATGATAGAGGAACTCAAAAAAGTGTGTCACAAAATTCTGTCCGGTCTGTCCGTCTGTCCGTCTGTCCGTCCTTCCACGGGCCTACAGCCTAAACGGCTTCCCGGATTACGTTCAAACCTCGGATTTGGAGTTTTTGGGTAAGGTAACCTAAATATTAATGGTACTTCACATATAAAATGTTCGTACCAGTTTGATTTGATCAAAAACGGCTCAAACGATTTCAACCAAAATTGATATTTAAGCTTAAGTAGGTGAGGTTACCAGGACTGCGTACCCAGTTTTTGGCTAAAAATTCGAACAACGGTACTTTTGAAATTTCGAAATATCTTGAAAACGGTCTACCTATACGATTGTAACAAAAATTCATTTTTAAGGTAATGTGGTCCATTAGAACAAAAGCAAACTCAGTTTTTCTCATTATTATCGTACAAAGGATTTTTGAAAATTGTATTTTTTTAAAAATGTTCTTTTGTTTAATTTACCTGAAAACGGCAACAACGATTCTGACCAAAATGCAGACTTAAAGTCAAATCAATGTTTTCAATTAAATTCGAAGCACAGAAAACGCTAATTTTAAAAACTGCTCATATCTCGAAAACCATATCGTTGATTTCGATAAAACTACGAAGCAATGCTTTTCACCTAAATATTTACGCAATAGTATGTTTTAAATTAAGCATTGCAATATTTGGTACTGTTTTGTCTGGCAAATTTTACAAAAACCGCTCTAACGATTTTGACCAATATAGGTACATATAAAAGATAATATAAGTATTATAAATAAGATCCCGTACTTTCTTGCTCTCAAAAAATTCGAAGATGTGAGTTTTTTTAAATTATTTATCAAAAAATACTACAGAAATCACGATCTATGTATTTTCACATATTATATCTACGGTATATTTTTGTAATAGGCTTAAGTTGCACTTTATTTTTTGTGTTTTTAAGTTCTTCTTATGAAAATATGTAAGTTCAAAATTCACTTAGGTCTTCAAAGTCTGGGAACACTGCTGTAACTTAGATTAGATATTACGGAACAGATAGATACTAGTGATCCAATTTTTAATGACTCCGCCGCTTAGATCCGTCTGAATTTGTGCTTTTGCAGGAGTTAATTTAAATTGCACGTAATGCAGAATGTACATCATGGCGTCTGCTTGTGTGGCACGTAGCTCAGTCCTGCTGGAATCACATGTCGTCTACCTCCATATATTTCAATTTGTGGACTTGTTCAGTAACAAAACAGTGATTCCAAACTTCGATCCTCCAACTATTGAGGGTATACCCCTTAGGGTAGCCGGTAGTGCCAAATATCTGGATATAATCTTAGTTATGAAGCTTAATTGGAAATTAAACGTCAATGAAAGAGTACAAAAAGCTACAAATACTTTTTACGAATGCAGCCGAATCTTCGGCAAAAGGTAGGGACCAAACCAAAATAATTCAGTGGATGCATACTCACGTACGGAAGCTTAGGTTGGTGGCAAGCCACAAGCAAAGCATCAAATCTTAAACTATTGACCAAAATATAAAGACTAGCTTGTATAGGGACAACCAGCGCAATAAGGACAACACCTACTGCTGGAATGGAGGCTTTCTTCAATTTGCTGCCTTTAGACCTATACATGCAAGAATCTGCAGCCGAAAGTGGCATAAGAATGAGCCAAACCAAAAGCTGGAACCTGGAAGTCCTACAAAACGGGACACGCACAGATTCTGACTTTGATAAACCTTTCTGTTTTCCTAGCAGGGATGAATGGAATACAGATGAACCCACAAAAAGAAATTCGATATCCATCTACACAGATAGATCTAAAATGGACTGTGGAACAGGTGCTGGAATTTTCTCCGAAGAGTTAAATATACACCACTCGATCTGATTGCCTGATCCGTCTTTCAGGCGGAGTTTATGCCGATCGCCGAAGCTGCTCATATGGTGTCAATGCTGGCAGTACCAAATGATGATATTACAATATTTATTGACAGCCAAGCGGCTATAAAAGCAGTGTCTGCTATTGAAATATAATCAAAGCTAATTCGCTGCTGCCGCGAAGAGCTTAAGGTTCTCTTTCTAAGAAACCACACAATAAAATTCAAACTCAGGAATGACGATACCTATACCTATATGTAGGCGCGTTGCGAAGACGAGGAGGTACATGAGGACACACCTCACATCCTCTGTCGCTGCCCAAGTCTCTGTCATTTGAGGAACCGAACACTTCGAAGATACTACTTCCATGACATATGGGAACTTCGGATGTCTCTTTATCTAATCTTTAGAGGTTCATAAATACACCTGGATGGCTGGAGAGAGGGAACAAATACCCAACAAGGGCATCACAATATATCCATATGTACCTAAGTGGGGAACTGCAGGGCTCGCTCTGCCGTATCCACCCATAAAACAAACCTAAACTGTCGTTACTTTGCAGATAAAAACATTATCCTTGATCAGTTCAAGAAGGATCTATTGAGCTGCAACCGAAACCTTTAAATGGGGCAAAATGGATCACTCATTTTGTTTTTAATGGAATAAAGAAGCAATTTATAATATTCTGTTAAAGTTTATATTTGTTACGTACTATAACCACACCAGTTTCCTCAGCAATAACTAGTTGGCGAAAAGTGATCTTCGTCAAATATTTCTGAAAATAGGTCAAGATAAGCTGAGACGACTGGCTTATTAAGTTCAGGGTGCCTTTAATTGTTTCCACCAGCTCATAGGCTACTGTTCGTTTCGAGTTGACAACACTAATAATTTTTTTTTTTTGAAGCACATGTTCAATAAGTTAATTTTCTTGTTCAGGATTGAAAACTGTCTTCAAACCGTTTCACTTTTTTTTCAGCTGTGCCAATATGCACTCTTCAAATGAGGGTTGTTTTGGCAATATTAAATATCTTACTTGCACAAAAAGACAACCCTTTTGATTACTATCAAAATTATATCGAAAACAGAACATCATGGTCATGGGGGTATACGGACTACCGGTCCATTTTTCGCTTTGACGTTCCGTTCAAAGTTTTGAGCAAACAAATATGTTTTATATAAAAATAAGGTTCTTCTACATTTTTTCTTTATAAATTCGATAGATATAACAGCAATTCATATAGTAAAGACAAATTTCCTCCACGAATTAAGGCGGCTGGCTGGGATGTCTTTCAAAAACTTGGCGTTTTCTATCGACTATTTTACCGAAAGTTTACTGTTTTCATGATTTTCCTGAAACCAACTTCACTCTTTCTATGAAAGTAAGGGATGCATTCGCAAATTAAGGGCTTTAAATAGCTGTGATTATTGAAAATTATACATGGAGCTAGAAAGTTGGGCAAAAATTGGTTTTGTCCCCCTCTCCCCTATAATTGTCTTAAAAAGCTTTTAACACATTAGCACAGCTCGATCGAAATCCTAAATTCTTTATTCCTGTGCACAATATTATCTTTCTTCAGCTCTTAGTACCTATACCAACTTTCAAATCGTTGAGATGTTGCAGTAGCAAAATAATAATGTATAGTAACATGAAGTGTAATTAAAATTCGTAAATTCACACCGGCGTCGACGGTTTTCGATCTCTTCCAACTGCCATTTAAGAAGATCCCAGTTTCAAATTCTAGCCAAAATACATACAAGAAAGTCTGCTCTATATATCAAAAACAATACAAACGCAACCTTGCTAGTCCATCGCTTTTAAATGTGAAGCACCAAACTGCTTAACTTAATTACAACCGTAATTCCCAATGAACGAGAACGGTATTCAAAGTTAACTCTCGACTAAAAGTGAAATTCACTTTCCAAGTAATCCCTCATAAAATGCAAACGCTCCTAAGCTGGTCATTTGCACTAAAAATAATTAAGTCCTTGCACTCTCTCTCTCTCTCTCCCTCTTTCGGATACTTTGATGAGAGGCTCCTTGGGTTAGCGTTGGCGTTGGATATCGTCTCGTAAATTTAACTTTTATGCTTTTACAAAGTTCGCAGTACATCAACACAAGGAAATTGTTTTGTTTTATTACCTCGCCATATAGAAAGGGATGCTAACTGGGACACCCCGCATTCTACCACGCCATTCGTTTGAATACAATCCAATTTAGCTGCTAACAATGGAGCAGATACTTTATCTAGACGACAACCTTGTGGATTACTGAGGATTTGCATATTTTAATCATTTAAATTGGTCCTGCAAAGGAGCTCCGATCCCATGGCATCAATGAATAATTGCTGCCGGCCCGCACTCTACACCCTTAATTTTACGAGGTAATAATTAGACGAAGAAGCAGGTGCTCGAAGAAGGATATCGATTTATTTGATAAACACAGGACTCACGCCCTTTTCGGAATGTGATATGAAAACTTTGTCTGGAATTTAATTCGGCTCACACAGACACACCCGCACACAGTCAGGGACTACATTGTATCCTGTAAAATGTTCAATATCCGAATTTCATTCCCGGTCGTGTCGTCGGTAACAACCCAAATATCCGTTGTCACGGTGACGATTCGTCGGCGGAATGAATACAGTTTACAGAGCACGAGGATTCCTTTAGCAGTCCCAGACCCAGCCCAGTTCGACCTGCTGGAATCGGCGTTTTTGTGTCGGAAGTTTTGATTGGAATCTCTTAGCCAGAAACTCCTGTCACCCGTACCTCATACTCAACTTCATAAAGGTACTCGCATCACAAGGATGAGTCTGTGCCCCGCCAGAAGGAACATATCAAAAATTTCGTAACCGTTTTACGAGTTGAATTTCCGCTGCGGGCCGATTGCAATCTGTCATAATGGAATTTATAGGACTTGCTTTTATTGCGTTTTGAATATCCTGCACAAAGCACATATTCGAGAGTACGTTCCACTCAACTTCGTTTCTTGTCTCCTCTGGCTCTGTGTGTGTATGAGTGTCAATTTAATGGTACACGCTGTTCGTACACTTTTTGGGGGGAATAATCAAAAACGTATGATGTATCCTTTTCGACTGCCCGGGGATAAGCGCACACACACACCAAGTCAGCCACCCTCTTGGAGCGTAATGTACTTTACAACTTTTGGCGGCAGCGGCGGCGGCTCTTTGCCTGGGGGTGGTTTAGCATTTACATTTAAACTGTTGTATCACACTTTAATGTGTTTTTTAGAGGGGATCCCGGTTATTGTACCCCAACGCCAACCCCAAAGGTCTGGGGTCACATAAAGCTGGGGAGATAAATGTTTTGATAATATAATTATGCATGAAATTTCATCCAGAGAGGAAATGGCAGAGATATTCGTCTGGCTTCAACTTGTTGCCCGTGATGGACATGATGGAGGAGTGTTTACATGCGGGCCTGCCGTTTAAGGCTGACAGTAAACATTTTAAACGTCGCCGTTAAATAAAGCACATATAACCTTAAGAGGACATAAAGCGACGACGTTTTGTTTAAAGACCATCACGATGGGTCGTAACTTGCGTTACAGTTTATGTACACGCCTAGGTGATGGTCATAGGGCACAGCCATGGGCTGTCAAGTTGACACGTTGGTTGGATTTTTAATATGTCGGTTTTTTTTTTATTTAACTGTAGTAGGTACATTTTGCTGTTCAAACGAGGTTAGGTTGGTTTACGTTTTTGTCATTAGGTGCACCTTTCCGATTATAAATGTCACATTCGTAAAATGTTTATGTGATTTTTTAATTTAAAATGGTACTGGGTCATTTCAGTTTTCCTGTTATATTTTATTCGTAGGTAGAACATAAATTGCACTGATATGTAAACGCGGGGAAAAGACGCCTTTCCTACTGGGTATTTCGAATAACCGATATCACGATCAGCACTTTTAGTTAATGGACAAGACTCAAAATTAAGAGATTATTTAGCCAAATACTTTAACTGGGGGTGGTAGATAACTTACCCAATTTAAACCAGTGAGAGTACACGAAGGCAAAAATCCCTACATGTACGTATTCTCGACTAAACAAATTACCCCGAAAAAAAAAGACAGATTTTTACGACCTGTAAGCCTGCTGTAGAATTAGGTATTTTTTATGTTTTTGTTTTTGTTTTCTCAAGAACCCTATTTACACCGAGCCGAAAACCGTGCTTTCATCAAAAACTAATGGATGCATTCACAAAGAGCAGCAACTAGTTTTCGTTTGACGTTTCTATCAGCTGTGAGACACTAGTCGTCAGTCGTGAAACGTTGGTGTAATGATTTTAAGTTGTAAGTTGTGGCATTAGTTTGTTCGGTCAGCTGATCTACTGAATATTGCTAAATGTGTGTTTGTTTCAACTACAAACAAATTGGAAGTCGGTTTAGTGGTGTTTTCGTGAAAAACAACTTTAAACGACTTGTTTGGAAAACTGAAATATGTATAACTTGAGCGTTTTCGAGCGTTTTCGCGAAAACTCGGTTTTCGGCTCGGTGTGAAAAGGCTGTTAGTCTGAAATCGGTGTTGTTGTGGGATTTATCTAATTTTGTGGGTTTTTCGATGTCGAAAAAGCCTTTCGTGGGATAACAGAACGAAATCATGGGAATTTCAGGAATCTAATAAAAAAAACACTCAAACTATAAATTTGTGCTGCATTTTTATCAAAACATCTACATTTCACCATTAAAAATTAAATTGTCTTTTATGAAAATGTTCTAGTACCATAAAAAAATTTTTTTCATGTAGTACAAATTTTACTTTAAAAATTGGAATTTTTCCCAAAAAAGTATCGAGGGATTTTTAAGGGAATTCAAGTAGGTAGGTACTGTGAAATGGGAAAAATTACTACGCTTCGTACGATAAATGAAGAGAGAATCCTAACAACACTGCTCTGCATTCAAAATTTATTGGCCAAGTATACCTATTACCTACACTTCTTTAACGAAGAAGTAAGTCGTCAATTAAACGAGCGATTAGAATTATTTAAATATATATACTAATTTAATTTAGTAAATATATACCTAACAAATACTTCTGCGCGTCTGGTTTTATTACTTTCTATAAATTAACTAATTTATTGTTTAATATTCCCATTTGTAGATATAACATACTTCTTTTACACTTTGCTTATTGTTGCATACTTGCTTAATATAACAAACTTTTCTGCGTCTTGTTGAAACCACAGCTCCTGAACATCATGGTTATTCAATTAATGAACGAAAAGGTAGTAATCATGGCTCTGTAGCGGTCACCATTGACTGTAAGCTGTAACGTTCTGGCCAGCATCGTTTTTAATGAAGTACGGACCAATTATTCCACCAAAACATAAAGCACACCAAACAGTCAGTTTGTGTGGATGTAACGATGTCTCAACATATACTTGAGGACTATCATCCATCTAAATACGGCAGTTTTGTTTATGACGTATCCATTCAACCAAAAGTGAGCTTCATCGCTACACAAAATTCGCTTATGAAAATTGACGTAGTGCGCGATACGTATTTCGAATAGAACCATGATTTTCAAAATAAATTTACAGAATCTGGAACAGTTGTTCAGTCGTCAATCTATTCATGTTGAAATGCCAAACCAAACTCAAAACTAAAAATAAATCACTTGACAGCTGACAAAATGGCGGCCAGTTAAAACAGTGTTGCCAACTTAAAATTCTACCTCTAAAAAAAAAAACAACCTTCACACCTAAGAAAGCGCGTTGACCGAACTAACTGCAGAAGATCCTACACCTTTCTTGCTAAATTTGAGCGCATAAAAGTTGAGAAGAATACAACATCAGCATCCTTAAGAAAAGAGATATTTTGAGCTGTTTCTTCAAACTGTTAGCGGCGTTTTTACGAATATTGAAAGGTAGCAGTGAAGATTAGGCGGGTTGTTTAAGACTTTCGAGATGGACGACTGAACCAAAATCATCACAATGGACAGATATAGCTTAAAGACTTTTGTATTTAACAGTCATCGCTGTTTCTCCGGGCAAAGAATGCATCTCAGAAGCAATGCCCTTTCGCATTAAACCAAACAAATATTTAAGAAGACTTTATTTATCCTGGGATTATCAAAATATGGATGAACGCCTTTTTTGACGCATTCAAAGAAAGCTTCTTCGTTTGATATTCGGTGCAGTTTGAATCGATGGAGTGTTTGCTGGAGAAGATCTTCCGTCGAACTGTACGATTTTATACACCGACACCGGCTAGGTCACATAAAGATTACGAAAAGCAAAGCACCCTGAGGTGCAACGCAGAAGCGAAGGATCCCACCACGTAGTAAAGTGTCCTAGAAAATTGCGCATTTTATTTTAGACACCCCGCCATCTAAAATAAACAAAAGTAAGTAAAACAATTAAATTCAGGTTCAAAAAGTCACATCTTCCGGTATATGCTTTTCATAACATAAGTATAGGTACACAAAGAGACCTGTCAATTTAATTGATCTCAAGTTCTGTTTGCTTTCAACAGACGACAAGCAGTTAAACACGTTCAGACTTCAACACATCCAACGAGCAGGAAAGTTACTTCCCTGTCCAAATTGCAATCAAGCACAAAAACGTCCATTAGGCGAATGCTTTCACCAATCGATACACCTATAACAACAATAGAGCGCACTGTAATACAAACCACTCAAGTACGTAATTCACACTCTGATAAGCATAAATCAAGAACAACACAAACAGTTCCACCGTCCTGGTCCTACATAACCTGTTTAACCCGTTATCGGCTGCTAGAACCTGTCTCAACAACGATAAAGGCGAAATATTTACTTACTCCGAGGCAAACACTTAACAAAGGGGCTCAGGTGGTGGCCCCAACCAACACAGCCAAACGTTGGCCTAATGAATATTAATTTCGTTAGCTTTTGTATTTATGAACCCGTAACTCAAGGTGGCCGCAGTCACCATTATCCTGGTAAATAAAACAAAAACCCATCTCCCCAGCTGAAGGAGCTCTTTTCCACCAGGTTATTGTTATGAAAATGAGCTGTGGAATCGAAAGAAGCCTTGCAAAAAAGTACCCAACTGTGAAAGGACTCCTATAATAGGCGCACAAAGTGAATTTCGCTTTTATTTGCTTCCGAATGTGCTAGAAGACAGTTCACAAGAAAGTGCAAAGTGCCTGAGTTATCACCTGAGGAAAGTGAAGCTCAGGCAGCATTATGGTCATTGTATCCCGTAAGCATTTGGTTTTTCGATTTCCTCAGCAAGGACATCAACATCATACCACGGAAGGAAGATATGCAAATCAGCAGTTCAAGGACATGGGATAAATTAATATCGTCAGCGAATGTACGATGGAATTTCACCCCGCGCGCAAGGTGCTCTGACTGGGAATAATTGAATTCGTATATCAAGGACATGCGATTAGTTGCAAGACCTTTTGGCTGGGGTGCGACGACCGTTGTCGCTCCACGTTGTTTCATAACAAATGTATGTTTGGTTAATTTGCATATTTTACTATCTTGATAGAATTTGGGCGGACTTGTGGTGGAGGAATGTGGACAGTCCTGTCTGGTACGGAACAAAGGGTTGGATAATATTTTCTATATCACGACGTTGATGGCGGGAGTTTTAAATGAACTGCGTATAATATTATGGCGTCCGCGATGCAACTTACAGTAGAGAGGCTTGTACGTGTTTTGTAGTTGTGATTTCTACTCCGAATGAACACGTATGATTCAAATATTTGCGCAACTTCTTCTGGCGTTTTATTGAGGAAGTGGGGTTTTCTTGGATGTAGGCTAAAGTAGAAAAATATAACGCACGTTGAAGTCATTCAAGAAGCTCTTGAAAAGGAATAGGAGTAGACGAATATGTCAGACTGATGTACTGAAAAACGAATTTATTCAGTCAGAAATAGGAAACAGTTCATTCATCAAATCCTGATCAGACGAATACCTCAGGGCAGTGCTATGTCCCCTCCAAAGAGCCCTATATATTCATAAATCGAACTCTGAGATAGTGGGACCTAAATTGTTGCGTCGATGACGTCTTCATTTTAGTTTTGAAAATGTTATTTCCATATGATGTCACTATGGGCTCTGATTAAATTGCCCGCTAGATCCCTGCGGGTCCAGGTCCACCCCGGACTGTAGCGCCACCTAAAGTAAAAGATCCCTGCGGTGCCTGGTATAATGCGCGCTGATGCTGTATGTCTAAGACCAATACCAGAATGAACCTTCGGGCGATTAAAAAATGCAGCCATATTACCCCTTTCCACAAAATTTAAGCACTTACATCTCTTTTTATACCCGAAAACGTAGTTGAAAACTTAATCCTGCAGTGAAACTTTTAACAAAATGTACCGATCCAGACAGGAAAGTTTTCTGTTGATGTAAAAATTTATCAAGTTCATAGAAGGGCTTTAAAAAACAATTTCGAAACGCACTCCTTAAAATTGTCCCTCTTGATATAGAGAATTCGGGAGCTGAAGTGCAACACAACTTGGTCATAGTAAAGATCACAATGTAAGAACGGTGCCAAGTTAAGAAATAGTTTTCTCGATCTACACAGAGCGGCAGTTCCATTGGTGATGGTGAAGCGTACTAGTTAAGGCCCAGGTTCACCCGAACTCTGGTTCCACCTAAGTAAGTATCAGATGTCTTCTGACTTCTGCTGACTTGAGATAACAGTATGGAAGTCCCACACCCACCTAGGGCAATCTGGGGGGAGACCTTGTTTAGGCAGAAATCTGGGGTTGTTCTCAATTCAATTTTATTTGTATTGCGTTTGAATATCCTTTTTGGTACCCTCATAATGTGCTTATGCAGACAAATTAAATTTATAGGCATGCGAACGTGAGAAACGCTGAGTTCGGACACTTTTGAATCGTATCCGTTCTTCTACTCGGCATTCAAGAGCGGCATTGTTTATTTCGTTAACTTCTACACCCAAAATGCACACAAAGCGTATTTTATCACAATTACCAGCTGAAAGCCCTGGTAGCTAGTGCTGCCAATGTATTATATTGGTAATGTAATTTATTACTTATTAATAAAGTATATAATAATAATAATATCACAATGAATTCCACAATTGTCCGAAATGTTTCAAGCTTCACAACGAATTGTCCACCTTTACGTCGTCAAAAATCCAAATCATGCGATAAAATTCAAAATTTCGTCGAAAAAAGAATTCAAATTTCCGAGTTTTCCACTAAGAATTTTCTGTTTTTGCCATTCCGGAACAAATTCAATACAAAGAAATCCATTTTTCGATTTTTCCAATTTCCCGAGGGTTTTCCCAACATTTTCTTGCTTAAAAACTCTCTCCTGCCAATTACGAACAACTGAAAACAAATTTGAGCCAAATCGGCCCACCCGTTCTCAATTGATGAATTACTACACATTTTTCACATCATTTTTAAGGTTCCGTACCCAAAGGGAAAAACGTAACCTTATTAGTTTCGATCGGTTGTCTCTCCGTCTGTCTGTCCGAACCCACTAAGCCAATATTGTTACCAGGTCTATCTCAAGAACCGATTGACATAGGAGGCTAAAATTTACACACAACAACCAGTATAACCTCTAGTTAAACGACAAATACCAATGGAAGCAATACATCTATTGGTTTTCGATTAATTAGTAATCTGGTGAAAAAAATATTTTCATTCGCCCAAAAAACGGTTTATTTCTTGATTCACAAAAAAATACATAAATTCCTTTTTATCTTTACTACGCAGTTGTGCACAATTGACCCCATCAAAGACAGAAGAGAGTCACTGGTGGTATACCACCAGGGTTCCCGCTTGCTAATTTCGTTGGGGAGTATAATACATTTTTTTGGGGAGTACAGAGCAAAATAAAAGTAATATATTTTTAGTCAATAGTTTTTAATTGGGACAGGTCGCATACAGAATGGAAAATTGGCGTGGGTTGGGTACTAGGTAATAACTAGAAAATGAGATTCATGTGCGAGTAATTTTTGAGAGTAAAAATATTAAGTAATTAAATTAAACTAAATTGTGATGAATTCATGAAGAGGGGAAAGATTGAATGATATTATAGATTTCAAATAATATCTGATGTGTTGGACTTTAGCCAAACACGGAACCTTCGGTGCGCGAGTGACACTCGCACTTGGCCGGTTTTTTATATATATAAGATTATTTCACTTGCGACCATATTATTATTCACCCCAAAAATCAAACCCAAGTCCATATAGTTTAGTTATTAAGCCCGAACATGAATTTATTTTTACAAGCGTGCGTCGACGTTTAAGTCGACTGAATTTAGACTGCACTCCGGGGACCAGTTGAAGTATTTTAACCCGGGTGGAAACTCAATTTCATAATATTGACATTTCTTCGTTTGTGAAATAGAATTTAAAATGTAGCAAGAAGCTAAAAAAAATGCATTCATTTGCAAAATGGATGAAATTTTGATGGCTTCGTCGTCAGAAGATGAATTTGTCGAAGAGCGGATGGAACAACAGATGGTGAATCAATGTCGTACACGTCTTCGGCTATATCTACGCTGACCATCCGTCCTTTATTTAAAAGGACAGTCCTTTCTTTTCTACCCCTGTCCTATATTTTTTCTTTTTAATAAACGACAGATTTTGTCCTTTATTTTTTAAACTGTCCTTTAAGGCACTGAACAAAATTGTTTGCATTTAGGGCGGTTAAAAATATTGGCGCAAATTTATAGACATCGTGTATTAGGAGATATTTCACGTTCTAAAATAATTTTTAAGTGGGCTGTTTTCTTTCTAAAAAATACAAAATAATTATTGTCCTTTATTTTCTTTCGACATATATGGTCACCGTAGCTATATCGAATGCACAAGCGGGCTAGGACTTGAGTCAATGATTAAGATGTCGTAGATTTTGGGATATATTTCCGACTAAACAAAGATGCATATCTTATGCAAAATTCATAATTATTACAATAAAAGTGATTCTCTGCAGTCTGCACACAGCAAATCAAATCAATTGCCAGTGAGAAACAATAAAAAATATATGTTATTTATGTGAAATTTAGCATTACCTAAGTTTAAATCGTGCTAAAATCGGGTGAAACTCCGGGCTTAAATACATCTTTATCCTTTTTTACTTTTAAGTTAAAACTATATATGCAAATTTAAATCTTAGGGTTTAAAAAATACGGATTAAATGTATAAAATTAACTTAAAAATATGTTCGGGGTGAAAAATACATAAAATAGCCGTTAGATTCAATAAAATATGGTTTTTTTTCTCTTGAAAACAATATTTATGTTATAGCATTTGAAAAAGAAAATTATTTTCTATTTTCTACGTTTTAAATATTACTTCTTTGCAGTTTTTATTTTTAGTACAATTGAGAAAAGACGATAAAATAAATTTGTATATTATTTTTAATTGCTGTTAAATAATCCATCGATCCTAAAAAGCTATGTTTTCCAATGCAAATGATTTATTGTAATACTACTATGCACTATTTTCGCCTACGAAACCAATTAAAAAAAAAAAAACTAATACCAGTTTAAACAGAAAAAAAATTTTAAGTTGTTTGTACTAGTTCCCTAACTATTTTACCGGACTTAGCACCAACCACACTTGTAAATTTTATAAACAATAAAATCATTAAAGTTGCGTAAATCCCTACTAGATGGTTTCTAAATGCAACATGCATTGTACTTATTTGCCGCACACTTTAACGGAAAAACATGCTATTTTTAAGTCATACATTAAACATTGCAAAAAAAAAATAATAACAAAAAGCTGGGTTTTTTTTCAGATTTATCCTGGGGGAAAATATTTTGGCCTTCTGGCAACGCTGTTTGTGGCGTAATGACTCAGAAACTACTCGACCGATCTTGAAAAGTTGACAAACTTTATTTTTCGCAAGCGTTTAAGCAAGTTTAAATAAAATCCGAAAGGGAGCGCTGCTGTTGTTACAGTATTTACATTTTAATAGGTCTGTCTCTATATGACTGCTCGAGAACCACTCAACGCATTCGGATGCGGTTTTCACTGTTATAATAACATTTGCACATTTTGTGAATGTGAAAATCTGTACAAAGAATTACGTTGTCATTATCGTAAGCTGAGCATTCGAAGATCAAGTGAATCGTTGAAATGCGATTTATTATATTAAAAGAAGAAAGAGCTTTTAGTAAAATCATCAGCAAGTTCTTTTCCACATATCTACTCAAAGCAATAGCAAACTGGATATTCTAACGCATATTACGTGATTGGGGCCCCATAAAAACTTCGCCTATTAGCAAAGATATATACCTACTCCAGCCCTGAATAGACTAATGACAGCACAAAGCATTGTACGTAGCCCCATGACATAATAACTCAAACCACGATAGATTGATGTACGAGCACGTTGCACCTTTTCAATTATATTTTATTGGAACTTAACCAGAGCTTAAGAACAGGCTCATAATAATTAGCCTTCAAAGCATCCTTCATCTGGACAAAAAAAAAAACAGACAGAAGTCCACCCAGAATGCAGATGATACTGCCACGTCATACTTGATCCGTTACAACGCATTATGGTCAATAAAAACCAACCACGACTCGGGGTGCAATCAATTTGATTAACCGGTCGACATCAAAAGCGTTCTCTCAAATATTTATAATTCAATTTTCATACGCGCGAGGCTATCTCGCGCCCAACCACTTTTTCATAGGGCGTCCTTTCCAATGCAGCGCTGAAGGCTAATAAGAGATCGTTATACTCGATCAAGAGACTAACCTACGCGAGAATGTAAATTGCCCCCTGCCGTGGCATGCATAGCTAGGATTGCGAAGCGTCGATTATGCTGATAGCGTAAACCTATAATTAATTGGAGGATAAAATGTATAACTTATACCATGGGATGACTCCTGCCATACAAGATGCATTAACAGCGACAGGAATTGTGCTAGGCCATGTCAGGACAGGAGTCGCGGATAATATGTATAAAAGTGAAGGTGATTGGGCATAATTGCGATCTATATTTCAGAGGATGTATATAGATGAGTGGCAATTGCCACTTGGTATAGATTTGCTATGCGGACTCGCGATGAACCGTTGCAATGTTACTGCAACAAGGAGTATTCGTGTAGGATATAATTTCATTTAATGGTAGCTTTGGATTACGGAACAGTTTATGAACGTAGAATTAGGAAAGCAAATTCTCTTCGCAGCGAGAAGGCAGAGTGGGAATAAAATCAATGGTCAGGTGTCGGAAGGATTTCGATACTAGGTGTTCATTGAAACGTGTGATGATCCAAGACAGTTTGGGGAAGTTTATAGGCAATTTCGAAGGCATTTGAACTGAGTAATAATGATGACTCTCACTCTGCCTCTTGGTCGAAAGTAGGGTTACGATTGTCCCGGTAAGAGATCATAAATGCCGATTGTAAATGCTTGTCCGTATTTGATCTTGTCGTACTCAACGTAAACTAAAAGAAGACGAAAATGACCCATAGATGTGCTTAACGTCAGATATCCTTTTCACATCCGCATTAACAAAGATTTACATTTTATAGGCTTCTCACACCAAGCCCAAAAACCGGGTTTTCGCCAAAACACACGAAAACTTCATCGAAAACAGAAGTTTTTCCATGCGTATTTCAGTTTTTAAAACGAATGATTTGCACTCGTTTTCCACGAAAACGACTTCCAATCGTTGGGTTGTTGGAAAGAACACACCTTTTGCAATATCCAGCAAATTCAGCAAAATGGCTGACCGAACAAATGTCACAACTCACAAATTAAAATCATTTTCCACAATTAATTGATGGGCTAATATTGTTTTTAAATGCATTAAATTCATTTTGTTTGTTAATTAATGCGATCGAAATTTCTAGCCAAAAAAGTTTGCACCGAAGTTTAACGACTAGTGTCTCACAGCTGATTGAAACGTAAAACGAAAACGAGTTGGTGGTCGGTGTGAATGCATCGACGAGTTTTCGAGGAAAACGCGGTTTTCGGCTTGGTGTGAAAACCCTATTAAGTAATTCACCAGCTGCATAATGTGTTCACTTGGCAGCACCGTTCGCTTCTTGAATGCACCCATCGCTAGCAGCACTCCAGCTCAAAATGCAGACGTCTATTCGACATCGCGAACGGGTGACGATATAAAAATTATTGGTTACGTTCAAGTCTTCAAAGAGGTACCTATGTATCTAGTTGAGCAAGCCTGTACCTAAATTAATATGTTAACCCTGTTTTTTAGTTTAGAAGCATAATTGCATCACCCTTAATGAAAGATGCATGACAGCACTCCAAAATGCAGTAACGTCTAATTAATAAATAAAAAATAGAAAATAACAGCACAAATTACTAAAAACTCTTAAAACAGAGAAGCACAACTCCGTGCTGTAAGAGACAAAAGGCGTTCTTCCCGTTCTGCTGTAAGAATCAATACTAATAAAATATTCAATAACAAACATATTATGTTGTAATAGAAATAGATCTTTCTGCGAGTTCATTAAGCTATGAAGTTGCAGAGAGAAACCGATTTTGACACTTTTCATGTGTTCCACCTCAGAAGATGTCTCTTTTTCAGAAAATTATATGCTAGACAGTACAGAGCAACGTCATTGGACAATTTCGGGCGGCATTTTTTTTATGGAACATTAAAAACTCGTTTTTCTTAGTTCTTTTCTATGCAACTCAGACAAACCTATTCATATTTAATAATAATTAAGTAAACTAGTAGTCTTCACTCGCCCACACTTCATAAATTTACCGCTATATTTCCAATAGTAACAGAAACTTGACATTTAAATGGTAGGTATGGAATGACGAAAGTAAAATCAACAAGTGCTAATATTAGGTCTGTTCCTTTACTTTTAAATCTTACGAATTGTTACTAGTTCTTACGAATTTTTTCTCATTACCGTTCCCTAACTAGAAAAATCCGTAAAAGAGAGCGGCTTGGAGAGCCTCCACTGAGAATCTTACGAATTTTATTTTTACACAACAAATTTCTTGGTGTTTTGAGGTTTGTTATTCCATTTGGCATATGCGTGCATTTGTTTTGATTTTTACGTATTAAAATGGTATCAACAGGCGGCAAAATATTATTGAATGTTCTCCTCTCTCAAGATTATTTTAGCGACTTTTCGACCACTTTTTTGGATTTTTCAATTGTGTATCTGCCATTTTCCATAGATTACTACAAAAGCGTCCCCTAACTTTTTCGTGAGTGTCTCTCTGTGAGAGAATCTATCCCTACCATTGCCATTTTCCATTTTTACTACAAAAGTAAAGAAACAAACCTATTTTGGATCAGTGGTTGGTTTGTTGGACTACTGTCACCTACTGTCACTCGAAAGTGGCTCCAAAGGGTTTCGCTTTGACAATTTCTTAATTTTTGTTCAAATTGTTGTTAATACTTTTGTACATCTTTTCTCAAAAATTCTCGTGCTCTGAACTGTCAGTAGTACCAACTGTACGGGGCAAAAGTTTTACTTAACGAAAATATTCATACAAATCATAGACTCATCGTAGTTTTTACTGACAATTTAGAGATGTACTTTTATGTGAATGGAAAATTTCTTAGAAACATTTTGTACATTGCATAATAACTTTTATTTTATGTCGTTTTGCATTGGTACAGAAAAGGCAGTTATTCTGGTCTCGAAATCAGCTGGCTGTCCGATTTCATGTTCCATTGGCCGCAAAAAAAACTGATTTCTGAGCGAGATTCACACCTACTTACACTTACACCAAAACATTTGTCATTTGTCAAACTTTAAAGTGTGTTATATTTACGTTTTTAGAAGCGACAAGTCTGTGAAAAATAGAGAAAAATGTACATTTGGCCGCTTCAATGGATATTTACATAAATTGAATAGATTTTTATAAACACAAATTGCAGTTTAAGAACAGCTGACTTTTAAAACACGCACAAATCCAAAAATAGAAAAAACTCGCTTTATGTTCCGGACACGAAAAATCTGAAATCTGAGAGCAAAATCTGAATATACCAATTGAAAACGACATTGAATTATTTGCGTTTTTGCTTACAAATATACTCGTACTTATAGCTAGAAGATGCAACAAAATGTCACAATATAGCGCTTGGCTACAAACTCATCAATTGTTGTATTCAAAAGTTGGCATTAGTGAGTCCTTTAATCAGCTTTAATTTCATCTTCGCTTCAGAATTGTGTTCCCAGACTTTGAAGACTATTTTCCTCTTTTTTATGAACAAAAGCATTCGTTTTCCCCTAAATTTAAAAAGCGATTCCATTAGGTTCAGAAATTTCCATGTATGTATTTTCATATAGAGAAATTACAAAAATTGGAAGCAGTTTTATTAACAAGCTTAAAATAAACATATAACTAAAAAATACACTTTCATATTGCACAATGATATCCTTTTCTCATAGACATAATATCACAACGATTGAATGCATTCGGGTACCTACACCAAATTTCTTACGTAAACGTTCGATGGGCTATTTTTATTTTCTTAGCTATGAAAGTTGATTGTAATGGAAATGTGTTTTAATTTTACATCTAAGCAATTTAAGTTTCACAGAGATTTTCGATTTTTCCACTTTTTTTTAAGCTTGTTACTTGTTTTCTCGTAGTAAAAGAGCATTCTGTGAGAGGCGGTTAGTAGCATAGACAAACTAGACTTTATTAAGCTATGTTGACTTTCGAATTTTAAGGAATAATTCTTCTATTACAAACAAGTCCTGATCCTACAAGTCTATGCGGAAACGATAAGACACATACAGAACATCCTTAATTCGCATATCTCACAAGTGGATAATAAATGAAACAATCATTCATAATAAGTAACTTCTAAATACTGACGCACTTTCAGCTTAAATAATGGACATTCAGTCTGGTGTATGTTATACGCTTATATCCGACACCGTCCAGTGTTTTTATCTCTATCCCTTAATAGCATTCGCCATGCCACCCAACGTTAGTTCGTTACCCCAACTGACGATGGTCCTGCAAATGCCAAAAATAATGCCCAGCAGTTCCGAAATAAGCTTTGGAAATATATTTTACGATTATTGTTTGTTATGATGTCGGCCATAAATGTTGACCTAAGCCACATGTATTTTTGTATCTTCCTTTAATTAGATTTTCCTGACACGTATTTTTTCGCAGTTGGCCTTCCTTCTCGTCCTCACATGTCCGAGATCCGAGTAGCGGCCGAGAAAAGAAAGTACAGTATGGGATGGCTCTTCGGGGGTGGAAAAGTTGTTCGTCCGTGTGGCTGTCCTCAGTGTATGGTGCTAATTGAATTGCCTTTTATAAATGTCCTGGTGAAATTAATTAAATTTTTTTCCCTGTCCGCATTAGATGCCACCCACACTCTGGCCATATATCAGAGAAGTATGTCGGTAAGAACGTTATAGTTATGACTTTTGTGCTTATGAAACTAATGAAATCTGCCATAAATTCAGGATTTTAAGAATGGGAAATATTGGGCACGGGAAAGCAAAACGCGAGAGCAAACGTAAAAGGAGGTTTGGGCATATATTGCTGTAAGTGTAGATATTATGCGCGTCCATAAACATGGAGTAATTTATTTGCTTAGTATGGTTCCAACTTGGTAGGGTAGAATTAGGCCATTCGCCAATCCAGGGTGGCATTTTTTCATTCGGTCTTGATTTCAGGAAAAAAACAAATCACAAATCATCTTAAGGTTTTTCCCACTGCGCCACGTCTGACAAACACCCGCGAGTGTAACTGTCATGAGAGGGCTTTTTTATTAGCCGTTTTGGGCTTGACACACACTTTCAGATCCCTTTCAATCGTCCCAAAAATGACAAACTTACTCAAAACAAATATGTGAAGCTAAAGAACCTACGGGCCTATTTATTTTATTTTTATATCTGACTAGAATTTCTCCGGTTCAATTGTGATTTTTTGGCACTAGCTTCCGATAAAAGTACAAAAACATTTCGCCTTCATAAAAAAACCTGCAACAGATGCTGACAGATGGTTGTCAAATCTATCAAGTGATTATTTGTAACTGACTTTTTATTTGATTTCATATATGTTTTGTGCAAAAGAATTCAACTTTTTTATTTCTGCAATAAAAGCTTTGTTCTATTTACGCCTATAGAAAAAATTGGCATTTTTCAAATCTGTGGTTCAACGCGTCCCTTTTCTTTTGGGTTATATTTCATTTCGGTGAGCTAATTATCTCGCAATGAATGAAATGTGACATTTGCCAAAAATGAATCAGAAAGAAAGGGAACAGACCTGACGAACAATAAATGATATAAATGGGCAAGTTACATTGAACAAATATTACTAAAAATATTTTATTATACGAGTATTTGATCGTCACTCAGTAGTCCAGCACATTGAGCACTCTTTTTGGTGGGTTTGGCTTATGACACGCTATAACTTGTCTTGCGGGCTCTAATGTCCAAGAACTCAAGGCATGAATATTGAACATATCCAGTGGCTTAGTAAGTACTATAAAATGCAACAGTTTAACATTCGCTCATCTTTGTAGTTTGACTTAACTATGGTAAGGTAGACGTTTCAGGAAAAAGTAGAAATTGTCGTTCTGTTTAAAATGGTGATGTTCGATTTGAAGTTTAAGTAGCTACATATACTAATGACACAAATGCTGTCATTAACGAAAGCTAAGAAATACGAAAAGATGTCGGACCTCGGGAAAGTGTGATCTTGTTAATGATTCACTAGTTATACGAGGGTTGTTTGATAGGTCAGTGACTTTTTGGGTAATAGATTTTTTTTTTGGAAACAGGAAAAGTCGCAATGGGCCAAATATGGGGAATATGCTGGATGGAGTAGCAGTTCATAGCGTGATTTGTGGAATTTAGCCATGCGCAGATAGCTTTCTCATGGCCAAATATTCATGTAAAATATGAAATACCCGCTTATTTGAGATGCTTGATGCCTCAGCCATATCACGAATTAAAATTATCCGATCGTCCAATATCATTAAATGGAGTTGTCAGCGAGCTGTCGTTTCATTATTATTATGACCTTCGTATTTAATCATTTAAAATAATTTTTTTATAGCTGCCCTTTCTAAAGAATTTATTTTTGTAAAGGAAACTATTTGGCAGCACCAACTTGAGTTTTAAATGTCATAATTATTGGAGACTTTTTCTGTCTCTTTTGCCTTTCGCAACTTCCATACCTACATACTTGATTATGATTCCGTTGTCTTTTCCGACTGTTGCTCTTGTTAGAAAACGGTGGAAAAAGTATATAAGAAAGTTCCGTTCGGTTCGCGCGATAAAGTTACGTTTTGATAATTGGGTTTTGTTAGTTCGTTGAGAGCGAATGAATTGTTCTTGACGTTGCTGCCATTTGGTGTCCCCTGCCGTTAAAACCTTTATAAGTGCTTACATTTCTGAATTTCTTATATTGAAAATTTTCCTTTTAGAAAATAAAATCTGCTTAAAGCGTTGGATATTTGGATATTTGTTTTTGGTGGTGATTAAGGTGGATGTTGTCGATTTCTGGCGCAACGACATCTTTTGGGGCTTCCTGAACGTTCGGCGTCATTTGTGCTGGTACGAAAACAACGGAGCTCAGTAAATCACTTTTTAACCAATGCAATTGATGGTGCAGATACCCCATATTATTTATCTAACCTTTCCTTGGTTTCGGTAATGATTTTTTTACGTAAAAAATATTGCTTAATCAGCACACGAAATTCACTTTTTTTTCCATTTTTATTAAAATTTTGGAAGTTTATTGCTTTAAAAAGCTCTCAAACACAAAGTAAATGACGCCGGCTACTCAAAATTTCACAGTAGTCTAATAAAAGATGACAGTCGACGACAGATTTACAGTTACTGAGCAAAAAATTCAAAAAGTCACTGACTTATCAAACTGCCCTCGTAGCTCGTAGGACTTGTTAATTTCACTTTACTCCGGCTGCTTCATCCGCTATATTGTTCACTCTTATATCCTGTAAGACAATTGTAAATGGCATTTGAACCGATTTGAAGAACGCTTGCATTTTGAATAAATTAGCTCAATGGATTTTCCAAAATAACAGCTTCGCAATTACGTATAAATATATAGTCTTCCTTCTGTCCCAGTCTGTCCCTGCCAAGCATCACCTCTAACGACCCAGGAGGAGTTTAAATTTGAAATATGAAATTGCTTGCCTAATAAAACAGAGAGGCAACAAGATTGCCAATTTTGTAGCGCCAAACGAATGAAATTCTTTTCAATTTGATTACAGCTACCGAAAATGCTCATACTACTTGTTCGTATCTCACGTCATAATCTTACGGTGATGTTCACGTTATATCAAATAGAGACTTCCCGCAGAACAACCTCAAATGGTCTGTTTGAGTTCCACTTTTTCGCTACCGACATCAGCATGCAAATAGTCTGGAATCTCTGCACTTTGTTCAATGGTGCACCATTCCAACGTATTGTTTGCAAAACGAGGAGATTCCTCGACTAGGACTTCTTCGTCGACATGCTTCGTATGTATGGTGAACGTTAAACAGAATGTTTAGGATTTTATTATTATTTGCCTTCGTGATTACACTGAAAGATGACATGTTGACTTTTCCGTAATTTTGCAAAGCGCACCACAAACCCCATGCATATAAGAACCTCAAAGGCATTTGTGTCTGTGGTATTTATTTTTCGTTTTTCTCGGGCTTTCATTTGTAAGTACACAATGTCCTTTCCGTTTCGGATCCTTTCGGCACACGTCAATTTGTATATGTGTGTCTTCTTTGCTGCTGATGGGTGTTTTTCGTTTCGCCCAGACAGCACGATGTCCTTTTCCACCTCCGGGGACTAACATAACCATTTTCTTTTGGTTTTTCCTCACATTTTGTTAATTTTCCGGTTGTGGGTTTTTATTTTCTAATTTAAAAGCGCTCATTTTCTTAACCACGCCAAAGACTATGAAATTGTAATGTTCTGGTGGTTTTCTGTGTAATGTAATGGTGGCCGGCGGTAGAATTAAGTTTTTAAAACGTTGAAGAGAAATCTAGTTAAGTACCCACGCATTTCGGGCTGTTTTACGATCTTTGAATCTGTAGTAAAATCAAAGCGCGTTGTAGTGGAACTCATTGGCCAACGAAAATCGGTTTCTTTTTTGTTTTGTTAGGCTGCATCTTCGGTGAAGGTTTTAGAAGAAACAAAATAACCACCAAACCCACTGCGTCCATTTGCACGTTATGTACAGGACATTTTCTGTAGCAGAAACAATGCGACAAAAGTCAGCAAGGAATGCCGCAGCAATTTGAAAAGAAAAATGGAAAAGTGAAAGTTTTTCCTGACAGATACGTAATTTATTCTATTTCGAGTCTGGAATGAAATGACTTTTACGTCGGTGCAAGATATGGAATGGGTAACTCATCTAGAAGGTCTTCAACTAATTCTGACAAGTTCTAATTTAATTTAATTTATACAAACCAAGTTTGCAATAAAATGGCGCCTATTGCAACGAAAACTGCCTTTTACTTTTTAAAATTTACAGTTTTCTTAACACATTTGCGATTCGTTGATGTAATCGTACTCGAGCAGCCATTATTGTACCAATCTATTGACATTGCAACCGTAAATCGTACGTACTACGCGGAACTTTTCGGAAACGGTACGGCACAGCAACAAATTTTAGGTAGGTTTTTTATGATTTCGATCCATTTTTTTTGTAAAATGGTGACAAGTACAGAACCCATTGAAAGCAAAATGATTGCAAATATATCTATTCAAATATGGCCGCAGTTGTCTGTCAGAAATACTGAATGACACATAGCAGCTAAGCAAAGTACGAATATAAATTTAAGCAATTTTTATGAATGCTGGGGATAGAAACAGTTTACCCATAGCATCCAATGAACAACAAAATAAATGAGTTCGGTTAAATAGACACTTACAATTTGACATTTAAGTTCGTTGACAGCAATCTGGTAGTGCTTACTACAGAGCTTTATGAAATTTCTTGTATTAAAATCTGCAGGTATTTTTATGGAGACAAATTGTTTCGTTCTGCCAAAACTTTTGCATAAGGGAACGGAATTTGACGAGATTTGGTTAAATGTGTTGTGAATTTGGGTTAGATTTACAATTTAGAAACTTTTTAATCGAATGGATGAATTTTTTAATTTTCTCTTCGTTAGACCCTAGCTATAGCCATACGTGAAATGCAACAGAAAATGTTGGAACAGTATGAAAATGATTTTTTTTTTTTCGTTTTGGCGGTCATAGAGAGAAATTTCCCTACGAAAACAATCACAACCAATCAAGAAAAAAAAAATCCTGAAATGATATATTCCAGTGGAATGATCTGTTTTTTTTTTTTGTAGTAGTAGATCGGAAAAAGTTTTTCGTTCGGAAAAATTAATAAATTATTTTTCTAGAAAATTTAAAGATTATTTGCTTATATTTTTTTTCATGAACTAACTTTATAATTATTCATAAGCAGTATTTTAAGATCAAGATTGAGCTCAACCATTAGGATTTTGGACTAAAAAGCAGAAGAATTTTTTCCGGCTTCGTTTTACGTATGGCTGTAACTAGGGCCTTAGACGTATACGTAACATTTTTTGGAAAAAAATTGTTCAGATAAAGAACGTCAGATGTCAAACTTTAGGGACAAAAGAATGTGAGCGTGTTTTTGAATGCTATACAGCATTCACAATGGAAGAATATAGGGATGCCCAGTACTAAATAGCCATCTGACTAAAAGAGACATCATTACCTAATGTGCAGAAATCTTATTTTTTATGTGGTAGGAATTGTAGAAAAGTACTGCATGTTGATACTTTAATAGCGATGGCTTATGTAACTTCGCTCTTTTATACAAGAAAATGGCTTTGAGAAGTGATGAAGGGGAATTATTTATTTATTTCGTAAGACTTGAACTTATCAAGTTGGTTTAATTTACTGACCCCAATTGCCACTCTCATTTCTCATGTTTTTAATAAGAACCAGAATAGTGATTGTAGAAATGTTGGTCTCCGGAACTTGTGCTTATTTCCGTTTTACATATCTAGAATTGTGAATAAAATAGCTTTAAGTGTCTGATTAGTGATCTCATTCTTACGCCTTTATTAACATTGACAGCGGACAAACGAATCTCTCTGTCCGTTCTCGTGCAAAAATGCGCAGTTTGGAACACATTAGCTTAGGTTCTCGATGAAATTTTATTTCAAACAAAGTGTATACAACTTTATTGTGCAGATAATATAGTTAAGGTGTTCAAAACAAAATTAAATTCTATATTGTCCTAAGCTTCAATAATTATTTTAAAATGTTCCGCAGATGAATCTAAAATATAATTGTTTACTTGTAAACCCCACGCAGAACCGTAAAGTACGTATATGATGCATTCAAAAGAGCTTGGAATGTTTCCAGTGTCATCGGATAGATGTTGCCCACCATTATCTGCAAGTGCACAAAAAGGACACAAGAATACTCATATATGCAATTGTCGGTTAAATGAAACTCCCTTTTACCATCAAAGGTTTTTGGCTCCTCATTATGAACAAGAGTAATGTCCTCTTAAAGCGTGCGCTGCAATGGAACCACTCCACATCATAGGCTGCCTCGGAGATTTGAATGCTCTTTTTTTTTTTGTATTTTTGAAGAGTTTCCGCCGACAAATTGTGGTAATGGATTTTTAACATTATTTGAGGATTCCTTTTCGTTTCATTTCACAAAAGAATGACTTACCTCAGTCAACAGTTCGTTGGCTTGCCAGTAGTACGTGAAAAGGACATACAGCATCGTCATAATGTACATGAGCACCGAAATGATTTGCACTACGGACTCAATCTGCGTATACAGTATTTAGTTAGGTTTTCAAATTAAAGTATAATTGCATGCATACTTGAGACTTACGATATTTAAACAAAAGAGAAGTGCACATAGGATCGAGGAGAAAATAAGGAACTCTGCGAACACGATGTAAGTTACCAGCGAGTTGAAATCCTCAACGAAGCTTTTTTGTTTGATGGATAATTATAGACACATAAATGGATTCTAAATGAATACTACCTTATTATTCGAGTATGATATGCAATGCATGCAACTAGGTCAGCATAGATCATTTCTTCTGACCTCGTTCGGCTGTATACACATTTAAGTTTGCTCTGGAGGACTCTTAGAATGGCAGTGCCAAACATTGCGTACGAGGCAAACAGACTCACAAATGGCATATACATTGATGTGAGGATGAGCGGAGTTGGCAGCTGCAGGATGTAAATTATTTCATAAACTGGAAACGATGTAACATCAACTCCGGGAATCGCAACTCCATAGGGATGAACTAGTGAAATGAAAGATAAAATGCAATCAAAATTAAACTCAAATCTTATTGCAACGTTTAAACAAAAATTTCTTCAACCTCCTGTAGGGCCATAGAGTGGCAACAAACTTCTTTCGTCTTTCTCGGTCCGCAGTTCTTGGTCTTTCGTTCATTCTGAGGATTTTTTTTTATAATACACACATAAAAGTAAAAAATTTATGGCTATGGTCTTATAATGTAAGGTGAAATACTCTGGGCGAGCACTAAGGAAATGGGGATAGATAAGACAGGCGATACAGGGGCGCAAAATGGCTTTGTCTTTTCATAAATTGTCAAGTAGAATAAAAATAAGAGTTTAGTAAAGCATTTCACAGGGCGAAAGAAGGCTCTAACATTCCGTATTCCTATTGCAAGGACAAGTACAATTGTAACATGCTAGTTAGCTTTTTGCTCATGTCAAAAAGATATAGGAGTATATGCATGCAAGATGACAGAAATCACATTTTCCAAACCGTGAAACCGTGGGATTTCTTGTAAAAAACCGTTCACCCTGTACGAAAAATGGGTTTTTCAAAAAAGCACACAAAACATTGGAAACCATTAGACTTTTGTTTATAGTAGAGTTTTCAATAGAACCTTCGCAAAAACTACTGGCAGAATTAAGGTTATTAAAAGAAACACACCTTTTTAAAACATTCAGCAAACAACTGAGAGGTTTTCTGTCTGCTTTTCTGCTGTACGGCTAATTTTATAGGAAGCTAGGCTTGCCAGCCTCCCACGTTCAAGTTTTCAATCGTCAGTGTTTCGATCCTGATCGTTGTTTGCAGAAATTTGTATTTTCCCTAAACATAAATTAAACTTATTAAACATCTGAATTAAACTGATTTCTGTTATGTATATTTATGGAAAAATATTTCTTTATAGTTTGTTTGTTACAAGTATTTCAGAGTAATTCTACAGCTGATTGAAACGTCCAAGAAAATGCAACTGATGTTCGGTGTAAGCATTTTAAGTACCTAAGTTAAGTTAAACATTAATAGCACAAACTATTTTCAGGGCATACAATTATGCACTTTTGAAATAAGCAATATTCGTCGACATAATGACAACTAAATTTATTGAAACTTCCTCTACACAAAAAGCCTCTAAATATACGCATTTACAAGGAAAAACTGAGTTTGCCATTGAGTCTTGAAAAAATGGATTTTCGTCAAAATCTAGTACAATTTATGCTACATTGAGTAATGTCAGAATTACTGTTATTATCTAAAGCTCAAAACTTTGACTGAAAACGACTTCTTTCCTTTACTGAGTACATATAAATATACCAGCAAGTTAATAAGTTTGTGTACCAGCTTTGATACTTTGCCAATATTTTCCTAAAAAGACTGC
Source organism: Cheilosia vernalis (assembly GCA_949126925.1). Taxonomy (NCBI): domain Eukaryota; kingdom Metazoa; phylum Arthropoda; class Insecta; order Diptera; family Syrphidae; genus Cheilosia; species Cheilosia vernalis. Next base: position 44,225,082 of record OX421361.1, on the reverse strand, counting down.
TTTAAGTTTTGCTAATTATTGGCAAACGCTTATGTTTAGAGCATTGTTCAAGTTCCTTATTCCATGATGTAGAAACTTTTACAATCACTTTGAACGGTTAAAACTTAAAAACTCGACATAAAGATCATAAAACATTTGCAAAAGTAAGATTTGATAGGTTATAGGTGATAGCGTAGCGACACACAACTCCACAACACACCACACGTTACAAGTGTGGTTCCGGCTTAAAGTACAAGTTTATAATAATCCACCGTTAGATGTTTGCTTTCCTTTGCAAAGCTTAATGTACTTCTTTGGCTTTTGCATGTATTTAGTTTGAAAAAATAGAAAGGTACCTTATGAATTTAAGGTGGCTTCAAATTAGTAATTTAAAAGATCTTTTGACAACCATCTGACATTGTTGCAAACTAGTCCAATGACTGGAAACAAAATGTACATCTTTTTTTTAATCAAGGGCGCAAGTTCACCTCCCACTTTCTAGTTCCTCTTATCCCCAATTTGTACATGCTAAAACAGATTTGGCCACAGTTTTAAACGCGCGAACGTTCTGGGCAACCCCATACTAAAAAGTAGAGATGTTAATGAGTTCAATATTTCTTAAGGGCTACACATAGCTCAAAATGGTGATGGTGTCTATATGATAGTTTGATAAATGCCACTGTTTTTTTTTTACATTTCCACGGTTATTTTACCTTCCGTCCACTGTTGTTAAAAGCAGCCATTCCTCCATGGGTGGATACACATGTTCTTCCTGTTCTCAAATTATATTCAAAGCAATAACTATTTGTTGCACAACAATAGCTCACCTTTAGTTTGGCTAAAAAGCGGATACATGACAGCACCAACAAGATCAAGAAACGAAGCAGACAAATTGAATATTGATATTTTCCTTGCTCCCATCGTTGCCTTCTTCACAATATCCTTTGCATAGTCATCGTTGCCCTCCTAAAAGAAGTACAACTCGGCAAAGTAAAGCGAAAAATCTAATTTAATGCCACAATCCCACTCTTACCACAATTTCTGTATAAAGCACAGCCAATTCAATCATAAACGCTTCGAATTTCCTTCGCTTGATTATGACCAAGCACGTTCGCAGCAAGGAGTTGAAGATGGCTATGGCGTAGAAAGCATTCAAAATAAACGTACTTACTTCTCCCCATTGCTGGTAGAGGAACACAAACTGCATGACGTTCATTATGGCAACTGGACCGACAAACAAGTACCGTCGCCAATTGTCATCTGACAATATTACAGAACAAAATTTCCAAATTTTTACATTTATCGACAGGATAGGTATGTCCTCAATCTTCATGACCGAATAAATGAAAATCCTGCAAACACTTGAATTGAAGTGTTCGAAAATTCCATTACGGGTCATTTATATAGATTTTCGAATGGCGTCGGCTTACGGTGACAAGTTGTTGCAACATTAATGTCGCAAATGCATAGTTACGCACCTGCTGTCAATTGTATGGCCGTTTATTAGGATATTATGAAATTTATTATTCGTTCAATTATAGGATATAGCATTCTGCTTTGCATTCATATAATTGTAGGCAATTTTAGCAATTTAGGATTGCTGAAATATTGTGAAAATATGGATTTTTAATATTTTATAATAGGACGGGTAAGTACTTAATACAGTTGGAGTTGGGACATACTATTTTGTCGCTTAAATGGCTAATTTTCGAAATGAGTGTAACTAATTCGTGGAAATTCGTATGAGTTTTATAAACAATATGCATACCTACCTACCTAACTTCCAAATATACTCGATGTTCATTGCTGAAACACTAACCATCAGAAGTATCGTATTTTCAATCGAAACAGTTGCAGTTATAAGTTAAAAGAACTTATCGATAATGCAGAAGGCAGAACAAATCGTTTCTTTTCGTGATTTTTTCTACTTCAAATAAATCCTTTGAGTCAGGTGAATGTTTTTTGGTAAATATTTTATGTACCTACAAATGTTTAGAAATCCATCGGGGTGCAAATTTCGAGTGATTTGATTTAAAGTTTAACCATAATGAACGGAAAACGCCTTTAGAAAAGTTGCCAAGGATACACGTGTTCCAATCGCACGAATATGTGACGTTTTTATGTTCGTTTAGACAAACGAGAACTAAAATCTGAAGAAGCCCAATCGAATACCACATAAGATGAATCTAACTTCTGAACGCACACCACATAAATTAAGATCGTATACGATCTGAACATAATGCGCACATTCAAAAATCTAGTTATCTTAATTCGACTAGATTCATCTGGATAAGATGTAACCTGAACGCAAAAACTAGATTGGTCGGAAACGTCACTTTTCCTACGTCAGCCACATATGCGAACTGTCAACTTATTACTCAGTCACAAATTTCTTGACTAGATTCGCCGGCTACCCCTCTATAAACGTCAACTGAAACAACTGCCCATATGCCCGATTTCAGCCAACAAAGCCGAAAAACATCTAGTCATCAAACAGCTGTCAAACTTACTAAACTAGATAATTGAACGTCCCCAGTGGTACAGAAATATATGAAACGATGTGGAAGATTACGTCATTCGGACGATTTCTTGTTTTTGTTGTTAAATTTAAACGCGACACCGAAAATGAGAATCCTTATTCAAATTCAGCCAACGTAAGTAGTGTAAACTTTATATCGTGCAATGGGCATATTATGCAGTAGAAATTTAAGCCGCCTTTTTGGGTGCGCTTTGGAAGCTTTTCGAAACGTTTTTTTGTTGCGTTTTAAGTACAGTTTTGGGAGCATTTTTCAACGTGTTTTTCAGTGGATTTTTGAATGTGTTTTTGGGTTGGTTTTTAGACACATTTTTTTTCAGCTATATTTGTCCAGCAGAAATTTTAGGTCTGTTCCCTTAGGTTAGGTTAGGTTAGGTAGGCGGGTTGGCGTGGAGTAATCCGTGCCACACTCAGGTCAATGTTGACCCATTGTGATGCCCATTGGGGGAAAAGGGTTGTCCCTTACCCATGTCGACCCTATCTATGAATATGTGTGATTAATTACTCACTGTGCCGTTGGATACAAACCATCCTGTGGATTTGATGAAGCTCATTATCTTGTCTACTGGTGTGCTAGATAGCTCGTCTATGTCCTGAAAGAAGTGTCTCCCTAGGAATCTGTGCCTATTGTGTTGGAGGCTCGGGCAGTGGTATAGGAAGTGGGTTGTGTCCTCAAGAGCTTCCTCATCACCGCAGCCTCTACAAAGTTCTTCTTCCGTCAAGCGTAGTTTCTTCATGTGGTACCGCAGAGTGTTGTGCCCCGTTAGGATACCTACGATGATGGAGAGGGATTTCCTATCCTTTCGTATTAAACTCGCGGTTCTTGCTTCATTGAAGCTTGGCCATAGCATTCTTGTAGTATGGCAAGTTTCTAGTGTGGTCCACCTAGCGTTCGCCTCCCTTGTGGCTTTTCTCCCTGCTTCAAGCTTGAGTAAGCAAGGCGGGATATTCACGGAGGGATCGGCTTGTTCTAATACAGCTGCTGAACCTTGTCTAGCTAATTCGTCCGCTTTCTCGTTGCCTGGAATACCTTCATGTCCCGGAACCCAGCAGAGCAATACCTTATGCTGAGTGCCAAGAGCCATGAGTTCTTCGCGACAGCATTTCACAAGCTTTGATTTTATTTCTGTTGCAGTTAATGCTTTAATAGCTGCCTGGCTGTCGATAAAGAAGGTAATACCTTCTGGTGGTATTGCCTTTATCGCAGACTCACGGGCTGCCGTTGTCACTGCCAGGACCTCTGCTTGGAAAACACTGCTGTGGTCGGGGAGGCGTATCGATTTAGAAATTCCCAGCGATTCGGAGAAGACGCCTGACCCCACTCCGGTTTCCAATTTTGAACCGTCTGTAAAAACGGCTATGGATTGTGCATTAGGCACAAGTCCGTCTTTCCATTCCTCTTTGCTGGGATAGGCGCACGAGAATGGTCTTGTGAACTCCAGATATGGTGTTATATAATCTGTGTTTGGTACATAACCAAAATATTTCTGTAGGATCAACGAATGTCCCTTTTCATTCAGTTTCCAGTTTACTGATTGGCTTATTCTCATGGCGCTAATGGCGGCTGAAAGTTGTATAAAGATATCTAGCGGCAGCAGATTGAGGATAGCCTCTTCCCTTACTTTTGTAGTAAGTAGAGAGACACTTACGAAAAAGTTAGGGAACGCTTTTGTAGTAAACTATGAAAAATGACAGATATGACAGATAAATAATTCCATAAATTGCAGTGGTAAAGAATATTTTCAATACGATGGAATGTTCGGGGAGAACATTCAATATTTATTTTGCCGCCTCTTAATACCATTTTAAAAGAACGCAAGAAATCAAAACAAATTCAATCGATTGTAAAATATACAAAAAAAAAAATTTCAAATCAGCTGTTAATTGTTTGGTGACTGACAGCCCTTCAAATTTCTTACACCAAGAAATTTGTTGAGTAAGAATTCGTAAGATTCTCAGTGGAGGGGTAACATCTTGCTCTCTCGACAACGCTCTCTTTTACGAATTTTTCGAGTTAAGGAACGGCATTGAGTAAAAATTCGTAAAAATTCGTAAGATTTTAAAGTAAAGGAATAGACCTTTTGTAAATAAAACCAAGCGCCATTTTTTCCGCTTACGTTAGAGCTCTAGTTTGCATCTGTCATTTTATCTTATAGACGTTTAGCACTCAATGGAACGCGGCCAACTTCAGTGATTTAAAATTGCAAACGTTGTTATTGTTTCCCTTTTGTCATAATTTTGCATGGTTTGTTCAAATTTAGATTTCCTAAAAAAAAAACACATTTTTTAAACTTATCAGTGCTGTCCGCCAGAGTTAAAATAGTTCACTGAGAAGCTAAGCTCTTTCAATTTGAAGAAAAAAATATCACCCATTAATAATCTGATCAATTATTGTTCTTCACAATCATATAGGCACCATTGAACCATCTAATGCTTGCTGCTACATTGTCCACTTTCAGTACGCGATTCATGGGGGATTAGGTTAAGTTTATTGGCCCATTACTTGCAGTCGTCGTTTTCCTAACTTCATCAATGAACACATTCTGCCAACAAAAACCAAACCCATCCCTAAAAAGATCGGCCAGACAGAATAAATCTTTGAAACGGCTGCAATCAGTTTTCTCTAAGAGGTAGTAGATCCGCAAACCGACCGTAATGTCCACTGGCGAGATAAATAACATATCCATGGTGATGATTAAATGCGAAACAGTAAATAACGTTTGTTTTCGGACACAAATCTAATACGAATACTGGACGAAATTGTAGGTTATCAAACAAGGGAGATGCTTGCTGCTACATGCTACCCATCAACGACGAATTCCAACCCTTTCAATGTGCGGAAAATTAATATCCCGTGATTAACAGAAGATTAAATCTGATACAACCACCACAACAACAGAATTGCAGAAACGAACAAATAAACAAACCCACCCCAAACCGCATAGTCCCGGTCAATGTTATCAACCATTCAACCGCTATGTGTTTGCAATCAGCTTTAATGTCTGTTTAAGGCAATTTATTATTCCTGGACATCCATACCCACAGGGATCCACTTTGTTTCAGAGAACGACTATTTGACCGGGCGCCGTTAAAGGATGCTTCCGATTCCGAGCGTAAGTTTGTTTATACCCGGATGCGGCCAAAATGCATTTTGACTTGATTTGCAATGCGATATCATGTGTGTCAACGACTTTTCAGTATTTGCAAAAGGAGGGATTCTTTGTTTTCCCCCGACTGGAGAACATCACTATTTATATAGCTACATCCCCACAACAATTTGGGGTGGTTTTTACTTTTTACTGCATTTTGGTTGCGGTTTGTTTGGTTTTTGGATTATTCTTTGAGAACGGTCCGGAGCTGGTCGGGAGTGCTGGTTAAGTTGACTTTAATGAGGGTATTAACTCGTGGTATGTACGCGGTTAATTAGATTTAATCTGTTGATGCATTTCGAGAAATTAAACATTTAACGATTGAAGTGATTGAAACACTGTCTGGTTTGTGGTTAATTCGCTTGAACAACTTTGCGAGATGAATCAACGCCACCATTTACTGCTTTTTGTTCTCTTCAGTCAGAGGAAATTAAAAACACAATTCAAACATTTATTTAGGACATCGCTTTTTGTAACTTTTCAATACCATCATCTCACTCATATAAGGTCCCTAGCCAAATATTTTCGCTTCGACGGTGAGTAGCAGTAGCATGGCCATGGATTTAATCAGCAAGAAATGTTTACTCCTCTGTCTGGGATCCTTTTCGGATGTTGTTTTTTATTGATGTGTGAGCAGATAGAGGGTATATCGATCAACTACTTACGAATTAAACAGCACTAGGTACCTGGAGCTTGCGATACGTCACAGCTTAAATAAAAATTCTCGAAAGATGTTTAATGCAATTTGACAACAACTGCAATGATTTGTTTACAATAATATAGTGTAATTTGTTGGCAATAGCAGTGCAGTTGTTTATAGGGAATCATCAGCTAAATATTAAAATGGCTTTATTGTTCTGCTATAAAATTTATGCGATAAGGAAATGACAATCCGCGGTACTAAAAATCATTTTTAGTGTCCTGGCTAAATTTTTCGAACTCACAATGTTGAAATTTTCAATACGAAATTGCATAAATTGTGACCAAGAAAATATTCAGTGTGAAGGTTAAAAATGATTATTAGTATGGCCGAATAACATTTCTTATATTTTGTCAATAAAGTAGGTAGGTTATAGCTCGTATCTATAAAAAAAATAAATGTACGCAAGTAAATTAACTAGTAGACATCAGTTAGCGCAGACAAATTTGATTTATCACACCCGAATGCCGCAAAGCCCGCAATATTACCCTTTCCCATCGACTACCCCTTTGACACATATATCTCGTTCCCTTTCTAAATTGCTACAAACGCAAGCATATTATTTTGCCATTTAACCATAACCATAGGCGCAGTGGCTTAGTGGTTAGTGTGTTGGACTACTAAGCGAGGGGTTCAGGTTCGAATCCCGCAAAAACCCAAATTCCAACTCAGGGTTTTTTTCACTGCGCCGCCTCTCGCGAACGTCTGACAAACATCCGAGAGTATAACTGTCATGAAAGAGCTTCTCAATTAGCCGTTTGGAATCGGCATAAAATTGTAGATCCCTTCCATTCGTTCCAAAAATGAAAACTCACACAAAACGAATGGTTGCGAGAAGCTAGGCCTAGGGTCCCTACGAACCTGTTGCGCCAAAAATTATTAGTATAACCATAAAATACATTTTTGTCGCCATTTTTTGTTAAGCAGCATGGTTTTAGCTATACAAAGTAAGGTTAATACAGCGAACCGAAAAGCGGGTTTTCTCGAAAACAGAAGTTTTCCCATAATATTTCACTTTTCAAAGGGAGTCGTTTAGTCATTTTCCACGAAAACACCAGGAAAACGACTTCCAATCTTTTCGTAGTAGAAACAAACACAACTTTTGCAATATTCAGCAGATTAAACAGAATAGCTGACCGAACAAATGTCACAACTCACAACTTTAAATCATTTTCCACACTTAAGTAATATTAGCCCATCTAACATTATTCTTAAATTCTATGAATTAATTTTATTTGTAAATTAATGCGATCTAAATTGGTAAAGCTGCGATTAAACGGCCATTTTTTCGAGTCATTTAAATGAAGCTCTGACGTCCGCAAAAAATGTCGTATTGGAGTGCCATTCAAGCTACGATTCGTCATTGGTCATTTGCGAAAAAAAATGCCGATCACACGAAATGACTATTACCCTCATTTTTGTCCCAAAATCAAATGACAGACAATGCGAGTCATTTAGAATTCTCCATTTACATGACCATTGATGACATTTAAAAGATGAGCGAAAAAATGGCGATCACATGGCAATGACTTGCCTCATTTAAATTACAAATGACACCAATGACCAATGAGAAAAATATAGCTACTGTCATTTAGTGTTTTTCTTTCAGCAAAGACACATGCGTGCCACCTTTTTAATCAATTTAAATTGCATAGAAAACAAAAAAAAAATGATAATAAATAAAAAATGTCAAAAAGAACTTTGGCGATGATGGTGGAAATTGCGGAGATGGGAGTAGCTGATGCTGACTACAAATTGTTGTATGTCGATGTAGATCGCAACGGACGGTTCTCGGATGGTGTGGTGGTGTCTTTAATCGCTTTACATTCGGTTAAGCATTGGATAGCAAACAGCTGCACCTGCCAGCATATCAAAAGCACTGCCTGAGAGAAACACTCCCGTTTTGATATTCTGCAGTTTGTATTGGGGAACTGGCAGTATCCCAAAGTGCCCGTTGTTTTTGCACCGCCACAATCGAACGCGAATTCTCCTATTCACTCCACGAATGGCTAGTTTTTCTGTTCCGCTTCCCTACTGCTTTTTTGGTCTTGGAATTCATAACATAGTTCACTGAACAGCCCATATTGTCGGCACTTGAGGGCGACGGTTCGTTTTCCATTACACTCAATAGGTAGGTACCGAACAACGCAATCACAAAAAATAAAATTTAAACCGGTTTATTAATTTCACGTCCTTTCGCCACGAGACAAAATTCAAATTTCAAATGAAAGCAAGCGTCATTTCGTCGGCTTACAAGCAAAATTGACCAACTGCCTAAAATTCTATTTTGTATTAATGGCAAGTATATAGAAGAGCAAGTAGAAAATTCTGCCAAAACTTCCTATCTGATATTTTTCCTATAAATTATTGGTTGACTATCTGACGTGCACAAAAAATTCAGGAAGAACTGAGAAACTTCAGATAGTCAATTTTCCCAATTTTGCAGTTTCCTTAAACTGACTCGGCTATTTTTAATCCACTTTACTTTGTATGAGCTATATTAACAGTTATCACTTGGTAGTTTTTCAGTTGGTTGATTTTAAGTAATTTTTCTGCGTGCATTAATTTTTACCAAAATAGCATCCACAGATGCGACTCATCCCTTCGCTACAAAAAAAACCAAATCTTTCATTATCTGTATCATATTAAATGCTGCTTCATTTTTCATTTGCGTAGAAAATGGCATAGCATGAATTTCGTGCCTAGTCATTTTTTTGAGGCTGCCATTTAAATGACGCAACAGCTGAAAAGTTTAGTCATTTGTCCTAGGCGTCATTGAAGAGCGATCACACAGCCATTTTTTTCCGTCATTTAAATGGCACAAAATTCATGTCATTTGCTCTGCCATTTTCCTAGTCATTTAAATGACTAAAAATGGCGATCACACGCAACGACATTTAAATGACGGCTTTGTGATGAGATTTTTACGTCAGAGCGCCATTTAAATGACTCGAAAAAATGGCCGTGTAATCGCTGCTTCACAGCTGTTTGAAACGTCAAAGGTCGGTGTGAATGCATCGTCGAGTTTTCGAGTAAAAAAACGGCTTTTGGCTCGATGTGTCACGATGCTTAAAGTTCTCAAGTTCACAGATGTAAACAATTTTTTTTTTTTTTTTTTTTTTCTTTTTTTGTATAAAATGCTCGTAATAGGTTCATTCGCGTACGCGGTTTAAATCGAACGCAATCGATATAAATCGATCGCAATCGCACAAAGTCTATACAGGTTCTCATCGAAAATGACCGAAAAAGAGAAAATTAGCGAAATAACGTGTAACGAATAGTTCCTCTCTTGGCTCGAAACAGCTCAGAGAATTTCAACGGGCAAGTACTGATAAATATGTCAAATGCAAAAAGTTGACAAGAAACAAATTCAAAATCTGTCTTAAAATTCAATTCAGAAAAAGAAAATCTATGAAACTAAAAAAAAAATCGGTGGTGGTCGAATGTTCTTCTAGAACGTTTCATAATATGTTGCAAAAAGGTATCTTATATATTTATTTTTGATGTGGTTTAGATCTTAAAGATGAAAGTAGCTCAAAGCAGCTCGAAGTCTATCCACGTACTTTGGGGTATTTTTTCAGGTCTCTGAGAGAGTATCGCTCAATTTGTTTGGTTTGACAGATTGTTAGTGTTTGGCTCGGGAAAGTACGCGAATAGACCTATTGATGTTATTGTGCAGTTCACTTCAGCAATCTTTTATTAACATTTATTTTAATATTTATTTGGCACAGTGTGCCATATTTTCTTCAACATATTTATAATCATATGAAATATTTTTCTTATAGGTATGCAAATTAATTAACTAGGTGCCATTTAAATGACGCAACAGCTGAAAAGTTTAGTCATTTGTCCTAGGCGTCATTGAAGAGCGATCACACAGCCATTTTTTTCCGTCATTTAAATGGCACAAAATTCATGTCATTTGCTCTGCCATTTTCCTAGTCATTTAAATGACTAAAAATGGCGATCACACGCAACGACATTTAAATGACGGCTTTGTGATGAGATTTTTACGTCAGAGCGCCATTTAAATGACTCGAAAAAATGGCCGTGTAATCGCTGCTTCATAGCTGTTTGAAACGTCAAAGGTCGGTGTGAATGCATCGTCGAGTTTTCGAGTAAAAAAACGGCTTTTGGCTCGATGTGTCACGATGCTTAAAGTTCTCAAGTTCACAGATGTAAACAATTTTTTTTTTTTTTTTTTTTTTTCTTTTTTTGTATAAAATGCTCGTAATAGGTTCATTCGCGTACGCGGTTTAAATCGAACGCAATCGATATAAATCGATCGCAATCGCACAAAGTCTATACAGGTTCTCATCGAAAATGACCGAAAAAGAGAAAATTAGCGAAATAACGTGTAACGAATAGTTCCTCTCTTGGCTCGAAACAGCTCAGAGAATTTCAACGGGCAAGTACTGATAAATATGTCAAATGCAAAAAGTTGACAAGAAACAAATTCAAAATCTGTCTTAAAATTCAATTCAGAAAAAGAAAATCTATGAAACTAAAAAAAAAATCGGTGGTGGTCGAATGTTCTTCTAGAACGTTTCATAATATGTTGCAAAAAGGTATCTTATATATTTATTTTTGATGTGGTTTAGATCTTAAAGATGAAAGTAGCTCAAAGCAGCTCGAAGTCTATCCACGTACTTTGGGGTATTTTTTCAGGTCTCTGAGAGAGTATCGCTCAATTTGTTTGGTTTGACAGATTGTTAGTGTTTGGCTCGGGAAAGTACGCGAATAGACCTATTGATGTTATTGTGCAGTTCACTTCAGCAATCTTTTATTAACATTTATTTTAATATTTATTTGGCACAGTGTGCCATATTTTCTTCAACATATTTATAATCATATGAAATATTTTTCTTATAGGTATGCAAATTAATTAACTAGGTGCCATTTAAATGACGCAACAGCTGAAAAGTTTAGTCATTTGTCCTAGGCGTCATTGAAGAGCGATCACACAGCCATTTTTTTCCGTCATTTAAATGGCACAAAATTCATGTCATTTGCTCTGCCATTTTCCTAGTCATTTAAATGACTAAAAATGGCGATCACACGCAACGACATTTAAATGACGGCTTTGTGATGAGATTTTTACGTCAGAGCGCCATTTAAATGACTCGAAAAAATGGCCGTGTAATCGCTGCTTCACAGCTGTTTGAAACGTCAAAGGTCGGTGTGAATGCATCGTCGAGTTTTCGAGTAAAAAAACGGCTTTTGGCTCGATGTGTCACGATGCTTAAAGTTCTCAAGTTCACAGATGTAAACAATTTTTTTTTTTTTTTTTTTTTCTTTTTTTGTATAAAATGCTCGTAATAGGTTCATTCGCGTACGCGGTTTAAATCGAACGCAATCGATATAAATCGATCGCAATCGCACAAAGTCTATACAGGTTCTCATCGAAAATGACCGAAAAAGAGAAAATTAGAGAAATAACGTGTAACGAATAGTTCCTCTCTTGGCTCGAAACAGCTCAGAGAATTTCAACGGGCAAGTACTGATAAATATGTCAAATGCAAAAAGTTGACAAGAAACAAATTCAAAATCTGTCTTAAAATTCAATTCAGAAAAAGAAAATCTATGAAACTAAAAAAAAAATCGGTGGTGGTCGAATGTTCTTCTAGAACGTTTCATAATATGTTGCAAAAAGGTATCTTATATATTTATTTTTGATGTGGTTTAGATCTTAAAGATGAAAGTAGCTCAAAGCAGCTCGAAGTCTATCCACGTACTTTGGGGTATTTTTTCAGGTCTCTGAGAGAGTATCGCTCAATTTGTTTGGTTTGACAGATTGTTAGTGTTTGGCTCGGGAAAGTACGCGAATAGACCTATTGATGTTATTGTGCAGTTCACTTCAGCAATCTTTTATTAACATTTATTTTAATATTTATTTGGCACAGTGTGCCATATTTTCTTCAACATATTTATAATCATATGAAATATTTTTCTTATAGGTATGCAAATTAATTAACTAGGTACCTACCTATATATTTTTGTATGACGTAGACCAAGCATACTGCATTCTGGTAACCTGGTAACACTTTAATTGATGTTTCTTCAACGATTTCTTGCCCGAGTCATAAAACGAACGAACCCTCACCAAATAACATACCTGAGTTTTTATTATTTGACATATCTCTTAATGACATTTCAATGTTTATCAAATAAATGGGAAAAGTTATAGAAATTGCTTTTTGTTGAATATAATCACTGAAATCGCATTAACTTTCGAACAAACATGATTTGCAGACTTTGTTTAAAGGACATTCTTGAAGTAATAAACATTTTCGATGAAATTGGAACAGAACTTAATGTCTCCAATATTTTAACAAAGTACTTTTGGTTTGAGGTATGTTAAACGAACATGTATGGTGGACTGGTAATTTCTTATTGGGACACAAATTTCGATGTTTTCTAGCCAAAAATTGATGATCCCATATCGACTGCTATATGCAACGATTGCTGGGTTAGTGTAACCAATTTCCATGAATACTACCTATCGGTGGAGGAAGCTCATCGGCTGCTCGCAGAACGATTTTTTGTCAAAACAACCGAAGATGTTGCCGCAAAGGATTACAGTTCTGATATGAAGGATGAAGACAGCAAAAATGATGATTTGGGTTGGGATAATATCGCTGGAGTAACATACACTTTTCAGCTTGAAGATGAAGAAGAAGACGAAGGTCTGTAGATGCACCTTGCCAACACGTTTCCTTTTGTTTTTGTTAAAGCTTAGTTACTATTTGAATTTAGAAGAGAAACCAGCAGACGTTAATACCGATGGCTTTATAATGGAAGAGTTGACTGATAACGGAAGTGAGGACATTAAAGGTACTTCCACTGTTAGAATTAGAATTTGCGTGTTAAATTAGTTGAAGTATTTGTGCCACAGACGATGACATCAAACTCCAAACCGAAGATATTTCTGAGCCGGATAGCAGCAGCCGTTGTTTATCTCTTCGGTCGAGAAATTTAAGCCGAATAACCCCGTCGCCCGTAACCGAAACTAGTCCCAAGAGAAGAAGAGTTGGTAAAGTGAAAAAGGAACTAAAGTCTCCCACTGAAATGGGTCTCGACAAAAAGGTGTCAAAATACAATTTGCGGGCAAAGGAATACGACCTTCTGATAGCCAACCACATGAAGCTAACATGTGAGATTTGCCACATCGAACTGAGTGACTTTACTTCACTGCGTCAGCACTTTTGGCTTGCACACGGCCAAAAAGGTTACGTTATTTGTTGCAATAAGAAGCTCTTCAAGCGCGTTCTTTTGGTGGATCATATTAACAAGCACTTAGATCCAGAGTACTTTAAGTGGGTAATGGAATACAGACTTGATGGGTTCGATCTGACAGTTGTATTCTTTTTAGATGCCATGATTGCAACAAGTCTTTTGCCGATAAACAATGTTTGAAGAACCACATCCTCATCATGCACCAGTCTGAGGAAGAAAAACCATTTCAGTGTGTTCACTGTCCCAAACGCTTCATAAAACAGTATCTTCTGGACCAGCATCAAGCGATACACGTACCCATGGAGGAGAGGAAGTTCCCTTGTGATATCTGCCCAAAGGTGTAAGTACGAGCTGTTACTTATCGACGGAATCCCTTCCGAACCACAAACGTATGTTTCTTAAATTATAGCTTTCCCAGCGAGAACACTCTAAATACCCACCGGAAAAACGCCCACACGCATGAGTACGGTAAAATGTGCCATATATGCGCAAAAGTAATTCGTGGCAAGGCAATGTTCGAAAAGCATCAAATGGAGCACGCCGGAGTCAAGCAGCCCGAAGTGCAATGTGAAAAATGCGGATCATGGCTAAAAAACAAGCACAGCTTACAGAAGCATCTGCGTCGCCACAACGAAGAAGGCAAAGTGCACTCGTGCAATATTTGCGGAAAAGTGGCGCCCAATCAAAGCGCTCTGCGAAGTCATTTTCGTTATGTACACGCCTCAGAGCGGTCATATGCTTGCGGTATTTGTGATAAGGCATTCAAAAAGGCCCTCAGCCTAAAGGTAAACAACAAAATTTATTATATTTCTTGTTCGAATTTTGATTCTCCTCGCCCTTGCAGGAGCACATGACAACGCACACGGGGGAGGTTCTGTACTCATGCCCGCACTGTCCAAAAACATTCAATTCGAATGCAAATATGCATTCACACAGAAAGAAAATGCATCCCAACGAGTGGGAGGCGAACAGAAAACATCGAAAGGGTAAAATTGCGAGCGGTTCTGCGGCACGAAAACGAAGAAACGACAGCGGTAATGAGATGACCGAAGATGGTTACGATGAGCCAGACGAGGAAAACGAAGACGTGCTTGAAGATGGAAATGAACTGTCAGTAGATGATAATGAAGTGCCAGACACTGAAACACCCGAGGAAATGGGATTATTCCCAGAAAGAACAGACATGGTCGACGATGGGAAACAATAGATATGCTAAGTTTGTTTTATAATAAAATAACAGATAAACTGTCAGGGGAATGAGTTTCAAATTGGTAAAAGTATAAATGTACTTATAAATAAATCCAGAATCGGCAGGAAAATGTGGTTTATTCTCCCGCTACAGGGTAAATAACAGCTTTCCGAGCAAATGGCTTTAGTCGTGGTGTAGAAGAGAGTCGAGATTGGAATGGTCCGACGAAATGAAGGGCTCATGAAGGGGGACTCTATGTTTGCTTACAAAGAGCACCCGTAACAGTGTACACTCGCCTCCGGGTCCGGGGCGGAATGTTTATGGCAGCGAGCACGCGGTTTCTGCTACGATTCAGACTTTGTGAGTAGCAAACGGGGAGCCAACAGGGAACGTAAATGATTCAGTGCCCTTTTTACAGCCTATTCCTGACAACCCGACTGCATATTTTTACTTGTAAATAAAACTCGATACTACGTTCTTTAAGATTTGCATTTCTTTTCCTTTAAGCTTGTAAAAGACACAAAAAAAAACAACACGAGATGCCTCTTTAAATAAGTATGTACAAAATTTTACAGAGGAATGTAAAGGAAATCATATTTCACCGGCGAATTGAATACTAACCACGTTCACAGATGATCTCGACAGCATTGGGCTCCATTAGTATTGACTCCAAGCAGCGATGCACAGCTGACCCCAGGATTTCGTCCAAAAGGAAGTTGACCAAGCTAAAAGCAGAACCAAAATCAGACATTTCTTCGATGAACAGAAGCGTTGCCTACTTTTCATCGGTGACAAAACGCCAGAGATTCATTTGCAGGTAATGAGTGTCGACTTGTATCTGCTGCAAGCCGAACTTACTAAACGTACGCAGGCGAACGCACTCCAATAAAGTCTAAAAAGAAGAACAAAAACGTGTACAGCCCCTTGCAACAGCAATAAGAAAACGCTTACTTTCAGTCCAATCTTGATTATGCCGGTTATTATGGACACCTTTGAGAACTCGACCGAGGTGAAGATGTCTATTCGCTCGGAAAACAGCCGGTGAATGTTTGAAACGTAACTGGACTCCAACTGGGAGGGTGTATAATTGGACCAGGTCGACCGGTACTGTTGTTTCGATTGTGTTATATTGCTGAAGTGAGTTTTACGACTCGAGTCACTACTGGCGGCCGTTCGAGTGCCCGGCTCATACAAACTCGCCACAACATTCTCAATGGTTGATAGTTCCTCAACAACTCGCTTCATAACAGCACGCACAGACCGAGGTTCCAAACAGTTCAGCCAGTCTCTGGTCTCTACGCTTTTACGAAGCATCTGCAAATGGGAAAAAGTTAAGAATGCCCTCTAGTAGGGTAGGGTTTGCGAAGCTCACTTGAGAAATATTTGTGCCCTGCAGTCGCACATAGGCGTCCAGTAGGGTTTGTGCCGTCTCCCGCATTTCGCTGCAAATTTCTGTTTCATGTGTCAATATTGCACTGTTCTCCGAGTCTATTTCATAGAGGTCGTCGCCAAGGGATATCTAATTTGTGAAAAGTTAGCAGTTGAATAATTGTTTGAAAAGTGACTCTTTCACTTACTAAAACATGAGCACCGTTCTGCTCCATCTCAAGACAGGTTTTCGACAAAACCAGCAACAGGTTGGGCGGACTCGATGATGATGTTTCCGCAAAGGAAGACATCACCCGTGCGATGTGTCGAAGGAATCCTTAAAATAAATTAAATCTTAACACACCATTACCATAAACATCCACTTTAACTATTACCAATTAGCAAGTTTTCGCGTATCCCCTCCACGCACAGTGTGCCCTTGTACTCGGCCTTGATATTGAACGACCATTCGGTCTGCAGAAACACCAGCAAGTCCTGAAGAACACCCTTTACTTTCTCCACAGTGGATACATAGAGATTTGTAATCAAATCGTTTAGGTTGGTGGTGCCACTCTCGCTTTTCGCTGACACTAAGGACAAACGCACCGAGCTCAAACTATCCGAGAAATGATCCTTCAGGTTCTTTGTGTGGACTTCGCACAATTGATGAGCGGCTCCAATAATTATGTCGAGAGCATTGCGTTGGATTTCAATGCCGCGGCACATGTTACGCATCGCCATGAGACGTCGGTGAAGTCGATCCAGCCCACGGAGCATGATTTCGGTGTCACCGAAGCCGATTTCTGGTTCCACACGATCTTGAATCAAACTTAGGTACTTGTCGATGTTTTTATTCACAAAGTCGTTGAGCTCCTGTATAGAGTTCTCTTGGAAGTCATCCCTGAATGGCACAGAAGAAGAGATAAATGGCATCGTAAGTAATTGACAATGCAAATCGACCAAAGGTTTGTCAAAGAACACGCTAGGACAAAACTACTTAATGGGTAATGTTGGCTTTCTAACCATGCACAGCATTTTTGGCAATAATACCATGCACATCAAATATATAGCAGTTACCTTTCCCCTTCGTAATGTTTAGCCAGAAACATATCAAAATAAGATGTCACCACCAGTGTCAGGTCGTTCAGGAAACCCTCGATTCCCATGTCCACAAACTCAATCATATCTCTCTCAGTTTGATCCTATAAAACATCCACTTTTAATTTATAATTTCTTCCACAAGTACAGCACCAATAACTCACCTGCAGCATAACAATTTGCTCATGTAATCGCTTTGAAGCGCACTGTAACATTTCTCTAGCTAAATCAGCTGGTTTCTCGTCCAACTGCAACATCAGCTCACCGATCTCTGTCAAAGACTGAGCGGTGTTTCCAGCTAATTGGAAATCCCTTCGCAACTTGTTCTTCAAATCATTTATTATAGTTTCACAGTCCCTCTGAATGCCATCGAACGATGGCTGGTTGCCATACTGCTGAAATACTTTCTTGGCATGAATGTAATCCTGAACAGCTTGATTGTAGTTTTCTTCATCGATGAGACTCTTCAACTTGCCAGGCAATGACGATAGAAATTGTAAGCGCTTCAGCAGCGAATGTTTCTCCGATAGTTTGCAAAGCTGTGATCGTGTTCCTTGGAGGGTGCCAGTGATTTGGTCACTAAACGATGTTATAGATTGCATTTTAGTTTTAAGCAGATTCATATCAGTTTCCATTTGCTTGAAATCGGTTTTCATTTTGCGTATGGTATCTGTGGCCGATATGAATTTATTATAGTTTTCGTAAACCAAAGTTTGCATATCACTGTGCAGTGTTTGAGTGTCCTTAATAACTGCGGCTTCCGTGTCCATTATTTGCTTGAGAGTGCATTCCTTGGTACACGATTACACAAGTTAGTCAATTTTGTATGATAAGGTGATGGCTCTTACCTTAAGCAGTTTTTCCAAATAATGCTCTGCTTCAAAATTTGTGCTGTCCATGTCGAATGGACTTCCAGTTTTTTCCGACATTGCTATACCTATTAAATTTGGTACAGAAACTTTGAGGATTACTTTAATTTATGTGCAAATTGTTAATTATTGTTAAAATACAAACTATGTTACGAGTTGTCAAATATTTTTGACAATTCTAATTAGGTTTGTTTGATGTGGCACCCGATTGGGCAGAAAAGAACAAATTTTCTTGCTCTAGGTCACTTTTAATGTTCCATATAGGTATTCTTTGCTATTTGTGTACCTAGGTACCTATATGTACCTCCCTACCTATAAATACCTAGGTTCCTACATATCCTTCGATTTGCAGATTAACCTTCTTGGAATCAAGAGCACTTTTCTCGGATCTAGAGTGGATTTCAAGCAAAATTAATTTACTTATTCATACTATTAACGATTATAAATTTATTTCGGTTAGGATATAAAAGAAAAATGTTAATTTTATATCTGCGAATTTACAAATTATCATTTTTGTTGATTATTTGCTAAATGGAAAGGCCATTTGTCTCTACTAAATTGTTAATGGAAGTCAAATATATAAAAAGACTGGCTTCGCGTTGCGTTCCATCATGTAACGAGGTTTGAGAGTAATAACAATAAGCCGTTCCCAGATAAAGTGTCCTTCATCTAACAATGTCAATGAATGACATGACCAACCAATCAATTTATTCGTTTCTTTCATCCACAATTTGTTGTAACTTACGTTTTCTCAAAGTTATAATTTTGGAGAACACTGCTCATCTACACGAAGTTAATCGGATAGATTATGGGAGAGAAAACTCTGATGCGGCCTCACAGGTACCTATTAATTGTGTCAAAATATTTAAATTAATTCATTATTAGGTAATTTGGGTACCTACTTATAGAAATCCAATCCCAATCCCAACCGGTACAAATGTTGGCTCCACCTAGTGCAAAATAGCTTATGTTTCAACCACTTCCAACTTCACTTGCATACGTCGACTGTGTAAAATAGGAGAAAGTCACCGATATGCCAAACTTTTTTCCGTCGTCGACGACATCATTTAACACTTGGAAGTCGGTACGTACGTAGTTTTACTTTGGGGTGCGATTTACCACATTTCTTAAAAAGAAAATTTACATTTTTCATTAATAAAATCCATTTGCAATTAGAAATCACCATCGTAAACAAAGAATTCCCATCATATTCTGTGTTACTTCTATAAGAAATCAAATAAAATCATCTTAACTTCTGCAGAATATTGTTTGGAAAAAATCTCTTCGCTTAGCTTCAAGAAAAAAAGTATATATTTCTCGAAAAAAAAGAAAGAAATGGAAAAGTGTTGGCAAAATGTGTGTGCTTGTGAAAGGAGCGTGTGAAACCGGAAATTTTACAAAGAAATTTTCAACTTTTTCCAAATAATATTCGAGTTAAAGTGAAAAGTCATTTCAGCCATTGAAACTAATTTTTCGAAAACAAAATTAATTCTTTTCCAGAAGAAGACACGCCAAGTTCAAGCTGGATTTTACGGTATCAATTAAATAGGCCGGATTTTTTGGATTTACAGTACAGTAAGTACCTAGTGATTTATTATTTTTTTTTTGTATGTGCAATATTGTACAACGTGCTCATTCACATAACCAACAAAAATAGCATTTGCCGTCGTAGACTTATTTCGTCCATCCATTTCCAACATCATCGCAGTCGGCCTACTTCTCTTCTCTCATGCTTCCTCTTTCTCCACCTCCGCCTTTTATACATGTTACATTTGTACACATACGTAGTAGGGGCAAATAGTAAAAAAAAAAAAATCCAAAAATGTCAAAAAAAAAATAAAGTTTTCGTTCTTAGCTATGAGCGTCTCGCTCCCACTCGTATTACTTGAATAGAAAACGTTCCACATTTCATCCTTTTTCTACGACACGTCCGCAAGTTTCCCCATTTCTGCTGAACTCCACACGATACACAGCCCGTAGCCGTTGTGTTGGGGCTATTGGCCGCGATTTCTTGCATTATTTATGCGGCAAGAAAGTATTTCCCTCCTGCGGGAGAGTGGAATGTTGCACCCGCAGATTAGTTCGGCGCATACATCTGATTTCGTCTGCACAATTATTAAATAATTTTCTAAATTGGGTCATTGCATGGACGGCCAAGATCGATCCAGTAGCACCACACCAACACCATGCTCTTTCGCTGTGAAGCCTACAGTGTACACGTATGCAGTGCTGGTGCACACGTAAAAATTTACCGGCTGATTAGCTATCCCAGTGTGTGTGCAACTGGAGACAGTCGTGTTGTTATTTTTATAAACGATTTTGTTACTTCTAACTGCATTAAAAGACGTCTACAATTCGAAACTTGGAATTCGTTATTAATGATCAACTGATGGGTTAATGTCTATATGACATTTCAGCCGATCGTGTGAGTAGCATCGACACACAAGAGATGGTTGGGATCCTCTTCAGACATGTACATGGATTGCGTCTCTTATTTTGTTCAAATAACTCTGCTCTAGTTAGCATGTCCTTTTGGTTTTGAGTTTAAATTCTTTTGGTTAGTTGCTGTTATATAAGCTGTTAGACTTGTTATCTCTAGCGAGAACAGCACCATTTTTGATATTTGTTTCTTCGTAGCGATTCACGCAGTCGTAGCTCTTTGTAAAACGATGTTATGTCGTGTTTCCGCTTTCGCTGCTTGATACAGAGTGATATATGTATGGCAGCGCATTCTGACGTGAATTGAGTGCCGCGGTTTAGATTAATAGCTAAGAGATAAGTTAAATCACATCATATTGAAAGTTCGAACTTGTTTGCCATGTTTCTATTTTTATTTCCTATTTCTTGGCTTCAACTTTGAGGGTGCAAAACAACATAAGTCAATCGTAGTGAAAGTTAAGAGAATCAGCACCATATTTAGTTAAATGAATTTCGACAAAAACAAGTATAGGTGTTCGTTGGCATCTGTGTGGTAAATACCTTCTTCATTTACATCTGAGAAAAAGGTATGAAACTACAAAAAAAAGTAATGGTCGACTTATAGTGATGTATGTCAAAGTATCATCAGAAAAAAACTGAACAGTGTGGAGATGATAAATCCCAATGCGCTTTTCTATATGAGGCTCCTCTGTGGAATAGAAATTACACTCCGATCGCTTACGTTCAAGCCAATTCAGTTGTTCAGACGCTGCTCAACGTCGGTGTATAGCCTGAAAAGTAAGTTGTGGAATCCTCTGTAACTGTAATACATAGATATCCCACCAAATATCACCCGAAAAATTCTTCTGCTAAAACGTCTGATGTTAGTGTGAGTTTTACAATCGTTGCAAGAATTGCGGTCATATAAATGCCGAGTGCGCGATCAAAATCGTCATCCTGCAAAACTCAACATCCCTTCGCTTTTGTAGGAGACTTTAAGGAGTGGCTGGCGTTGATTAGGTCCATGGTTGACTTTCCCTGCATAAAACCCCACGGATATGGACCCATGAGCTTAAAATCTTTTACACAGTGACAATTATGTTCTACTTGATATTCTCTTCTATTTTGGGGAATTCGCAGTGTGTCACTTTTTAACATGACGATAAGGTTCCATTTATCGGGTATAATTTTATCAATCTAATTTTCCAGACAAGTTTGTGTTCCTATCAAGCCATCTCCCACTTTGAAAAGTCGCACGTTATTCATCCAATTTGCGGCTCTTTTTTACAGTAATGCATTAAAATCCAAGTTGCCACCATGTTTCTTGTTTTTCGTGCGGTACAAAAAAAGCTTATTTATTAGTTAAAAAGTTAATCAACTTGGGACTGCGTCGAAAAATCATTGTATGTCCATCCAGGCATCTATTCTTCATGTGCCTTGATTTGTTTGTTGATTTTTGCTCATTGAAAGAGGATCTTTTAGATGTGGCACCAAAGTTCTACGTCCATCTGTCATTTAAAACAACACTTCTACTACTTAGGGAGCGCTGCAGTCCGTAGTGGGCCACAACAAACACGCCCGAATCTTTGGCTAACTGCCTCCTGCGTTGGTGTCAATTCGCTTTACATGTATCAGTCATCTTAGAAGGCTGATGCGTACTTTTCTGAGCAGGTCGATGTCGCTGTTAAATCTCCTCCAAAACCCGTCGCAAAAGCAAACGGGACCGAAAATCACTCGAAAAAGAGATCTAAGCCACTTACTGTTAAACAAATCCTCTTCATTCAATATGATTTTGTGCGCGACCCACGCGGCTTTAAATATATTTATCTGCGTGGGTTCAACCTAAGGAATAACAAAAACAGCAAACAAACATCCGACTGTTCTGAAGTAACTTGTTTTTTTACTTTGCCGGTGGGAGTCGGTTAAGTTGCAAATCCCTTTCAGTGTTTTTAAAAACTTGGTAGCCCTTGTTCTCTTGTACAGCGCCGCTATCCACCCCTCAATGTTAGGTAATATTTTTGGTCTCGTAAAGCAGTGTAGGCTACACCCACAGTCACGTGCGTTGTGTGATGCTCTTCAATAGGGATTAACTGCGTCAGAGGTGACCTTTCTTCCTGTATAGATATACCAGACGCTATCCAAGCGGTTTTAGGTATTGATAAACACGGGAATGTTCTTATAAATAGCAGCTTACAAGACCGAATACTCTGTCGTTGACAGAGAGAACGTGAGATGCTTTCGCGTGGCAACATATAAGTCGTCATCCTTAAGATTAAATAAAGTTATGACATGTCACAGATTCCACCAGCTTTCACAACAATCTTCTGACATACTGTAAGAATTCATTGGCTCATTTCTTACCAGTTCATGTGTCACCTATTTCCTTGGTTTGACATTGTGTGCAGGAACCCAGCAGGTCTCTGTATCATGGTAAAAACCTTAAGCTCTCTGTTTTGGCGGCGGTCTTGCTTGGATTAAATTCTACAAACTGGCTACCTCCGAAATTGCTAGAACCTGCTAAACACGGCTTTTATCAGAAAGTTCTACCATTTGCAGGGATCCAGCCTCCTTCGCTGTGCATTCCATGTTGGTGTGTGGTATTCGCCTTTAAGGCGATCTTAAAGCGTTCATCCTCCTTGTTCTTAGCTTGAAAGTCGTGCTTCTCCTTTTCGTTGTTTGCTATTACCGCTGCTTCGAAGAACGGCTCAGCTCAGTTCAATGTTAATTTTGAAGGTTAGAAAGTCGGATTTAAGAGGAACAACGAGCATGTTGCCGAAGACTATTTAATTCCGTTTACGAACCTACTAACTTGTCCTCTCTTTTTAGTGGTACTGTAACGACTTGGAACGAAAAAGGACTCTTCTTTTTTATAAGTAATGCAAGCAGCAGTAATGGACGAATCAAACGGTAAGTCCACTTTCCTATGCCATTGCCATGTTGTATGCTAAAACTCTATCCCGCAGTTAACGAAGCCGTTCAAACCCAGGAAACAACTCCAGCCTTCAGCTATGACGATCTATTTCCGGCTTTACCGCAGAATACTGCAGCACCCGTGCAGTCAAGTCAAGCTACGCCAGCTAGTATGCGAGTCGGTAGCTCTGTTGTAACTCAAGTATGTTCCTTAAAAAAAAAATAAATAAATATATAGCCAACACTAATGACAAAACTTGCACAGGTCTTACATGTTTCGGTCGAAGAACGCAAATCCACCGATTCCGAAAAGTTTGGTGAAGGCGAATCGAAGCGCATTTGCCAACAAATCAACAAGGAAACTGGAGCCAACATTGAGATATCCAGTGCCAAGAATCAGTCGTTGTCTTTTCTTATCAAGGGCAAGCCAAGCGAGGTACTCGATGCACGCCGCAAGATTCTCATTCATTTTCAAACTCAGGCCAGCAAGACCATCGACATTCCGAAAGAACATCATGGTCTGATTCTGGGCAAAAAGGGTGAACGTCTGCGTGAACTGGAAAGACTGACAGCCACACGGATTAACGTGCCCAACATTGGGGAAGAGAGTGACACTATTACCATTTCGGGAACAAAGGAGGGTATCGAGAAAGCCGAACACGAAATTAGCACCATGTCGCAGGAATACTTCAAGAGGACATTTGAGCGGATTTCGGTTCCGAAAATCTACCATCCCTTCATTGTCGGACCGGGTAATGAGAACCTCGTCAAATTGTGCGAGGAAACGGGAGCCAAGATAAATGTGCCCCCGCAAAACGTGCAGAAGGACGAGATTGTTATTGCCGGCGAGAAGGACTGTGTCATGGCGGCCAAGGATAGGGTTGAGCAAATCTACAGGGAAATGGAAAAGAAGTGCTCGACTGTTAGCGTTGAGGTGGCCAAAGCCCAACATCGCTACGTAATCGGTCCCAAGGGATCTACCATTCAGGAGATCTTCCAACTGACCGGTGTATCCGTGGAGATGCCACCATCCGATTCGACCATTGAAACGATCACGCTGCGTGGTCCCCAAAACGCATTGGGAAATGCTTTAACCGTTGTCTACGAGAAGGCCAATTCGGTGAAATCCTTTGAGATCGATGCACCCAACTGGATTCACAGGTATGTGATTGGCAAGAAGGGCGCCAACATGAAAGAGCTCGAAGTTGACTGCCCGAATGTCAACGTCAACTATCTGGACAACAAGATCAAACTCGAAGGCGACCCAGAACGCGTCGAAAGGGCCATTGCTTACCTAAATAATATTATAACGAACTATTTGGAAAACTATACCTACGTTGTGATGACCGTGAACCCAAGCTACTACAAGCACATCATTGGTAAAGCTGGCGCCAATGTGAACCGCCTTAAGGACGAACTGAAAGTGAACATAAATATCGAGGAACGCGAAGGCACAAACAACATCCGCATCGAAGGACCCAAGGATGGTGTTGCCCAAGCCCACCTCGAACTACAGGAGAAGATTGACAAACTGGAGAACGAGAAGTCCAAGGACGTGATCATCGATCGTCGTCTGCATCGTTCCATCATCGGTTCGAAGGGGGAGAAGATTCGTGAAATCAAGGATCGCTATCGTCAGGTGACAATTGTAATTCCGTCGCCCAACGACAACACCGACATTGTAAAGCTGCGCGGTCCCAAGGATGATGTCGACAAATGCCATAAAGACCTGATGAAGTTGGTCAAGGAGATCCAGGAGTCGTCGCATATCATCGAGGTGCCAATCTTCAAGCAATTCCACAAATTCATCATCGGCAAGGGTGGTGCAAACATCAAGAAAATCCGCGATGAGACCCAAACTAAGATTGATCTGCCCGACGAGGGTGACACCAACGAAGTGATCGTGATAACAGGCAAGAAGGAGAACGTCATCGAAGCAAGGGAGCGCATTCAGAAGATTCAAAACGAACTGGCCGACATCGTGACCGAGGACGTTCAAATTTCACCGAAATTCTATAACTCCCTTATCGGAGCTGGCGGCAAGTTGATCTCTGCCATTATGGAGGAATGCGGTGGTGTTTCGATCAAGTTCCCCACCAGTGAATCAAAAAGCGACAAGGTGACTATCCGCGGCCCCAAGGACGATGTCGAGAAGGCCAAAACTCAGCTCTTGGAGCTGGCCAGTGAACGCCAGTTGGCTTCATTCTCTGCCGAAGTACGTGCCAAACAACAACATCATAAATTCCTCATCGGCAAGAATGGAGCGTCTATCCGAAAGATCAGGGATGCCACCGGTGCCCGAATAATATTCCCCAGCAACGATGACGAGGACAAGGAGGTGATCACAATCATCGGTAGGGAGGACACCGTCCTGGCGGCCAAGGAACAATTGGAAGCAATAATCAAGGATATTGATCAGGTGACTGAGGGAGAGATCGCAGTCGATCCCAAGTACCATAAGCATTTTGTTGCCAAGCGCGGAGAGATCCTACATCGTATTTCCGAGGAGTGCGGCGGTGTTATGATCTCGTTCCCACGACCTGGAGTCGACAGCGACCGAGTAACGCTTAAAGGTGCCAAGGACTGCATTGAAGCAGCTAAACAACGAATCCAAGAAATTGTTGCCGAACTGGAGGCGCAAGTAACCATTGAAGTCGTCATTCCACAGAGGCTGCATCGCACCATTATGGGAGCTCGCGGCGCTAAGGTACAAAACGTGACATCCGATTACGATGTGCAAATAAAGTTCCCTGATCGTGAGGCCACCGAACCGGTCGAAGGCATGTTCAATGGCGGCGACGAGGAGGTACGCCAATGCGACATCATCCGGATTACGGGACGCGTCGAGAAGTGTGACGCAGCGAAGCAGGCTTTGATCAACCTGATTCCAATAACCGATGAGATAAACGTTCCTTTCGACCTCCACCGATTGATAATCGGCCAAAGGGGAAGCAATGTGCGTGAATTTATGAGCCGCTACGACGTGCACATCGAATTGGCACCGCCAGAGTCGCAGCTGGATGTTATCAAAATCACCGGCACCCCACTTCATGTTGCCGAGGCAAAGGAAGCCCTGCTCGCACAGGTGGATGAACTCGAATTGGAGCGCAAGGATCGTCAGTTGCGTTCGTTCGAGCTGAAGATCGAAGTCGATCCGGTCTACCACCCGAAGATCATCGGACGTAAAGGTGCTGTAATCAACAAGCTGCGCGCCGACCACGACGTAAATATTTCGCTGCCAAAACGCGTCGATGACAACCAAAACGTGATCACAATCATTGGTTACGAGGCAAATGCTGAAGCCGCTCGCGATGCCATTTTAGAGATGGTCCATGGCCTGGACGATCTGTACAAGGAGATCGTTGAGATCGACCAACGTGTGCACTCGCACATCATCGGTCACCGTGGACGTAACATTCGCGCCATCATCGAGGACTTCAAGGTCGATGTGAGGTTCCCAACAGCCACCGATCCCAACAAGGATGCTGTCACAATTATCGGCAAAGAGGAGGACGTCGAAAACGCCAAGGAGCACCTCCTCGCCGTCGCTGAGGAATACATCAGCAACTTTGTCGATACTCTCCCACCGTCCAATGCCGGCACCACCGCCATCTTTGGCAACAACACCGCCACCGAGAACGGCTTCATTCTCAAGGATGCACCATGGGAACGCCGCAACGACAAAGGAGCTCCAAATACTCAATCGCAGGAGGACTTCCCTGACTTTGGTGCGCCAGCTCCCGTATCTTCTGCCTGGGGACCCAAGGCCTAAACGGTCCGACAAACACACACACACAGATAAACCACACCCCCAAAAATTGCTCCCAATTCGTTCGTCCGCAACGAAGTTCCGGTTGTGTTTGCAACTCTCATAAATGTTTTCTGTCCGCCTTCAGACCAGATACTCCGCCAAACAGTTCGTCACGAAATTATTCTAATTTTCTATATATACATATATTTTTTGTTGTCTTACATCTTCTTCTTCTTTTTCACACCCCTCCCCAATTTGTTGTGCAATTTTTTTACGTTAAAAAAAAAGTATGTTTTCCTTTACCCAACAAACCAATCCCTTCCTCGATTCTTAACCCTCTTATAACCCTCTTAGTTTGTCAATCATAATGTTAAGTTAATAAAAGAATTATATTTCTTCAATAAGTTAAAACTAATTTTATCTAAACGAAATTTATGTACGAGGAAAACACATGTTTAGTAATGTAATTTAAAAACAAAAACAAATGATATACAATTTATTATATATAATATATACGACATATATATATAAATCATGTTTTTCTTTTCATTTTTGTTTTTCTATTCAAAACAACAAGTATGTTTTTTTTTTCTCAAACAAAAACGAATACAATTCTTTATTTTGTTGTTCATGCTATTTGCTATTGCGAGGTTAACAATAAACGTTTCTATTTGGTTTACATTTTGTTGACTTGTTTGATTTATAAAGAAGATAAACAAGAAATGAGATAAAATTCGTTATAATGTAAAATATCTATTTTCCTATTCCAAATGAGAGAGTATGTGAAAAGTAAAACTAATGCAAAATAATTAAAAAAGAAAACAAAAAAAAAAAAAGAGGAAACTACAATAAAAGAACTATGATAAAGAATAAAAATAAAAGAAACCTTTGTTTGAAACAAAATAAAACAAAAACTATATATAAATATATCAGTAATAATTAATTATTATCATTTTGATTGTGACTGCAAAAAGACATTTGTTATGAGGATAATTCAACAGATTTTTTATATCAATAAAATAAAAACAAATTAAAACTGTATGAAAATGACTTTACTGGCGGAAAGTGGACATGGATAGCAGTCATGTCATAAGTCAAGTTGTTGTATTCAATACAAATGCAAAGGGTTCTCATTGCCGCGTCTTTTTTTGTTTCTCCTTCGACTCGCTGAGAGTTCTGTCATCTTCAGTTGATTGATTAAGGGTTGTGGGATGACTGTTTTTGTTCGTGCCTTGAATCCTTCCTTTCCATTCGTTCCACAAGCGAATGGTCTTGAGGAGCTATGTAAAGCGGTCTGGATGGAACTTTTGTGCCAACTTTTTAACTTTCTCCATTACGCAGTAAGAGAAAGATATTGGTTTCGTACAAAATTTCGAACTCGAGATTTTAATCAATTCTGATATTACGATGATACAGGGAACTCAAAAAAGTGGGTCGCAAAATTCTGTCCGGTCTGTCCGTCCTTCCACGGTCCTACAGCCTAAACGGCTTCCCGGATTACGTTCAAACCTCGGATTTGGATTTTTTGGGCTTACAGTTCGGGAAGTGTTTTTTTTTTGCAAGGTAACCTCAATATTAATGGTACACATTTTCTTACCAGTTTGATTCGATCGAAAACAGCTCTAACGATTTCAACCAAAATTGATATTTAAGCTTAAGTAGGTGAGGTTACCATGACTGCGTACCCAGTTTTTGGTAAAAATTCGAACAACGGTACTTTTGAAATTTCGACATATCTCGAAAATGGTCTATACGATTTTAGCAAAAACTAATTTCTAAGGTTATGTGGTCATTACACCCTTTGTTGCCTGGTGGTTCCAACATGAACCTTGAAGTGATTTATAAGAAAAATTGTTATTTTTGTTATTTTGAAATAAAATGATTGGTAAGTTTGATGACAATCGAGTTTATTTGGATATTGTGTAGTGTTTTTTGAGTGTTTTGTATTAAATTTAATGGTTTTATTGATCTCGTGTGTTGCATATTATGTGTGGTTACTCTAAGAAACCACCGGGACCTAACCGACCGTTATTATTTTTTTTTTTTTAGCTGGAACGCGAACGAATGATGACATTATTGGTATTTTGGAGGATATCCCATCGGATCCTGAGTCTGATATTGGAGATATTGACGAAGATGATCAAGATGAGGCAATATTTCTACAAAATGAGGCAGATCTTGTTCCTTCCGATGTTGTTGATTCTGATCAATCTGATTGGGAGTCTGAAGACGAAATTCCACTATACATTATAAGGGCTAGAGAACGGGAGTCTTTTACAATTTGGACAAAAGATAATACCTTTTGTGAGAAACACGTAAAAGAGTTTGTGGAGGAGACTGGACCAGCCATTCCGGGTAATTTGGAGACACCGACCGATATCTTTTTGCATATATATACGCAAGAGTTAATCGATATGATTGTTATCCAAACAAACTTGTATGCCATTCAAAAAGCTGGTGGAAGTCTTGCATCTCACACTCCTACCAACAGTCAAGAGATCAAAGCGTTTCTGGCCGTAAATCTACTGATGGGAGTTAAAAAACTACCCAGTTATCGTGACAACTGGTCAACCAAGCCCGAATTACGAGATCAACATTTGAGCTCCTTGATGAGCAGGAACAGATTTGCATGGCTTCTGGGAAACATTCATTTGTACGACAGCACGCG
Organism: Cheilosia vernalis; assembly: GCA_949126925.1. Lineage (NCBI taxonomy): Eukaryota > Metazoa > Arthropoda > Insecta > Diptera > Syrphidae > Cheilosia > Cheilosia vernalis. Next base: position 44,195,211 of record OX421361.1, on the reverse strand, counting down.
ACAACCATTGAGGGGTAGCACAAATTTTGACAAGCTTTATAAAATTCGTCCGATGATAGAAACACTGTCCAAAACATATTTATATCGTCCTATAAGCCATCAAAAGAACAATCGGTTGAATCAATGATCAAGTTCAAGGGACGGAGCAGTTTGCGCCAGTACATGCCAATGAAGCCCATCAAGCGTGGATATAAAGTGTGGGTCCGTGCAAATGAATCTCATACATATCAGAGTTCCAAATATACACAGGCCGAATATTTGAGCTGAAAAGAATTTGAGAGCTCGAGTAGTCAAAGACCTTACTCGAAGCTTAGTGGGAAGGGGACATCATGTGTATTTGGACAATTATTTCAATTCTGTGCAATTGCAAAAGGACTTAAAAAAACAATTCATCTACGCCTGTGGGACAGTACGCGCCAATAGAAACGACCTGCCAAGTGACCTAATGGACGAAAAAAAAATGTTCAGGGGCAAAACCGACTGGCGTGTCAGCAAGCGGACGGACTGTCGTTTTTGAAGTGGAAGGACAATAAGGCGGTTAATGTTCTTGGAAACTTCCTCGATCCTTCGAAAAACTCAACTACCTCCCGAAAACAAAAGATGGGACTACATCAATTATCACTTGCCCGGAAATGGTTGTTGAATACAACAAAAATATGGGTTTTGTCGATAAAGCCGATATGCTGAAGTCATTTTATGAAATTGATCGGAAGTCCAAAAAGTGGTGGCATCGGATAATGTGGCACTTCCTTGATGTTTTCCTCGTAAATGCATTTCTTATTTTTAAAACCAGGTCACCTGAAAATGAGAAATCTTTGTCATTGAAAGAACTTAGAATAGCAGTGGTATCAGGACTAGTTGGAGTGAATGTAAACGACACCCGCAGAGGTCGTCCTTCAACAGCAGAACAATCGAAGATTAAAAATTTCAAACCCAATGTTCCATTCGAGAGGAGATATGACCAGTGCCAATATATACGCTACTTCCAGACGATGTGCATACTGTAGCACAAAAAGTGAACCTCATCGCTCCAAATGGTGCTGCTCAGTCTGCCAAGTAGCATTATGCTTGTCAGCGGAAAAAAGTTGTTTTGCTAAATATCACACTAAATAAATGTCTTACTTATATTTTATATGCTTCCCTTTCAATTATTTCTGTTTTATTTTTTCGGAAAAAATTCAGTTTCTCTGAGAAACCACCAACAAAATGTTAATAATAGTACAAAATAAATTAACATAAATTAATTTCTTGGGTTATTCAAAACTATAAAGTTTCCATGTATATATTTTTATTGTTTGCTTTCAAAAATTATAAGAAAAAATAATTTGGGCAACAAAGGGTTAATAGCAAGCTCAGTTTATCTATATATTATCGTAGGTACAATGGATTTATGAAAATATTAATTTTTTTAAAACGACAATAACGATTTTGACCAAAATGCAAACTTAGAGTCAAATGGATGTTTTCAAAACTATGGTGTCCTTAATTTTCAATTCGAAGCACCGAAAACGATAATTTTAAGAACTGCTCATATCTCGAAAACCCCATCTTCGATTTCGATAAAATGTCAAAAACGAAGTATTTCTTTTATCCGGAACAATATCTGCTTAATAGTTACGCAATAGTATTTTTCCAACAAAACATTGCAATATTTGCAACTGTTATGCCTGGATAATTTTAATAACAAAAACTTCATTTGCACCGTACACACGAGCATCGGGATATTCAATTTATAGCTACTAATGCAAATTCACAAACGCCTGAATTAATTCATAATCTTTCTAAAGATATCGGTCTATCACGAGCAATACTTCCAATAATTGAAAACTTAAATCATATTCCAATCAAAATTAAAAACATATCCTTAGGTCGAAAACAGAAACTGCTACTAGGTACGCTTGTCTTGTACTCAAAAATCAAGTGAGGAGTAAGACTTTATAAAATAGTACAGTAGACGCTCGCGACATTGCCAGTTACTGAGAGCTTTAACCTTTAAAAACTTATATTGTTATTTTATATAACTGCCATATGAGATGAATATCCAAAAGAGAATTTTGTTTTCTTTTGTCTAGTATCGAGAAAGTTTCGTTCGACCCAGTCGTGCACTTTATTTTAGCTGTTCCCATGCAATTTTATAGCTCGAGATCTCTTTGCTTGTTCTATAACTCTGTCCCTGTTCCTGGTCCCTGTCCCCTAAGCAGCTGCTGAAAATGCTACTAAAACTACACCATTCCCTGTGAAGAGAACATAGTCGATCCTATATAAAACCCAGCAGATAGTTGTCTCGCTAACTTGTCAACCCGATCTGTGCTGGTTACTGATTTATGTCAAATGATAAATTGTTCCTTATGAACTATGCCTTGCCAACAAAAAGGACTAGAGCGTTCGACTTTCACAATTCACAGCCGAGCTATGAAACTAAATGCCAGAACGTTTACCCGTAAAAAAATGTTGTTTGCGTGCCTTGTATCGTCTTGAGAGAGTCAAGTTTCTGTATGGATCCTAAGCCTATGAAAGTGGAGACCCAGTACTCATCACTAAGCCTGTAGTTGCTGATAAATCCTGTAGTTGCCTTCATGTTTAGGCTTTCGGCCAAAACATGGAAAAAATTAGTTTCACGTTTGCAGTTTCTTTAGTTCTTCAGTATTGGGTGCAATTTTGTGTGCCTTTTCTTGGGCTCCCAAAATAAAATCTAATTTGTGAGGAACTATCTAGCTCTAGGTAACAAATAGGATACTGATCTTTTGCACAGTCGCACTGGTATTGCCTTAAGATGTAACATTGGCGCCTAAAATATCTTCCAACAATAATTATTGTCGTTACAACACCTTGTTGTCCAGAAAACCTACCTGTTATGTCGCAAGTTCACCCATTTGCTTGCCAGAAACATGGCAACCAAAGTTTAAAAATGCACCACTCTTCACATTTTCCTCGATTCAAACAAATCATTTGTAAACTCGAATCAATGTAAAGTTCCTAAAGAAACGCAACGCATTGTTGTATTAAAACAAATATAATTTTCCACAAAACAATAAACTAATATCTACGTTTTAAATAAAGTTGAACAATTCAAAAATGTATTATATTTTGTTTAAACATTAAACAGAGTTTTATATAGCAACGATAAACTGATGCAAGTGACTACTTCTTCGAAACATAAATAAAAAAATTGCCTTTAAGAGATACCTATACAGAAAAAGTTTAGCATAGCACGTTGCCCATTCCATATCTACTACTTTTAGAGTGTTTCAAGCTGCGGTATGTCCTCAATGAGCGGACGATACTTCAAGATTGTATCTGCACGTTTGTGAAGACAGCCTTCGCGAAAGAGTTCGTTTAGTTGGTTGGACGCTCGGGGATGATAACAGGAGTTGGTCAATAGATCAAAAGCCGTTTGTTTTAACGCAATATATTGTCTTTGACTTTTTGGCAGTTTAAAGTTGCTTTCGCGTTTCAAATCGCCGGTGTATTTCAATTGTTGCTTAAATTCCTTGGGATCAATCGTCAACTTTTTATCGATAATCAATTTGCGGCGCCTGAAAACGACGCCTCCCCTACCAGAGGGATATTTTGTTGGATTTACCTGGAAATCTGGCAGCGCTTTGCCATTCTTTCCCAAAGGCATGGGTTTTACATGCTCCACTTTAGGCGGTGTTTTCTTTTTTTGTCCAATGCTGCTGCGAATGTATGTTCTTTGCGGTGTGATGCATTTCCTCCATTTAGTTGCGCTTCCCGGGGCACTCATTTTTCTTAAGAGAAACGAATGATTGGGAGACTGTGCAACGGATGATTTGTTTGTAGTGCTGCTGCTGAGTGTGTTAGGAGTTCTGAACATGGATACATTGGACAGATTTCTTAGGATTTGTGTTTGTCTGGCACAAGCAGAGATTGTCTGAGGGCTCTGTATTCTTGATCGATGAATCCTGGCAAATTTACTCGGAGTATTTGGAGTAAAAGCTCTGTGCAAACGCACGACACTTATTCCTGGCGGAAGAACTGATATCGAATCATTCCTATTTCGTAGACTGGGGGAATTATTTTCAGGAGTGTTATTTGAAATGCTTAGTCTGGGCGGTGTCCTAAACATGGATAGGTTTTTAAGATTTCTTAGAGCTTGCGGTTTTACAAGCGTCCTCTGTGTTTTTGATGATGAAACAATTTTGGCAACTTTATTGGGTGTGTTTGGAGTTGGAGCCCTGTGCAAACGTACCACTTTAATTGCTGGCGCCAAACCCTGCACGGAAGCATTTTTATTTTGTACCACAGCTCTGCGAACAATATCAGGAGTAGGAAAACGTTGCACTGGACTTAGGTTTTCTTTAGAAGACTGATATATTTTGGCGGGCGTACTATTGGCCAGTGGTCGGACACGTTCGATGGATCTTTTTGGCAAACGTTCAGCATTTTCGTTTGTGGACTGAAGCATTCTTGAACAACTGTTCAAGTTTTGTTTGCAACATCGCCTGTCTTCTATTGCATTTATAAGAGTTAAACGATTATTAATAATTTGAGGAACAAACACTTCGGATTCATATCCAGGACATTCCATGGTAATTATTTTACCACCACAGAGTGTCTTGATGCGAAAAGCATCACTAATTTCACTTATTTTGGCCATTTTATCGGGAATATATCAATTTAAAAAAGAAAAATGTTTCCTTTTAATAGCTTTGTTTGGAAACTAAACTGACAGCGCATGACAAAAACTAAACAGCGCATGAGGCCCATCTGTTGGAGAGATTTGGAAGCTATTTTGTTACAAAGCATGCAGATGCGACATTTTGCGTGACACAAATTTTTCTTCGTTTGCACTAATGAAGGGCACAGATAATTTGAGGTTAGAGTGCAACTTAATAAAATTATTGACATCGTCTCCGTATATCGTTTATGTAGGTACATAAGAAACAGAATAGGCTCAATTGTCGATCCTTCTTGTACTCCCCAAAACGTTCCTCCTATTTCGGAAACCTTTCTGTTTATGGATTTTCGCTTAATATGTTTTCTCAGACACGTGATCATCAACTATTTAAACGGAGTAGTAGGTACTCATTAAAACTACAATTTAACAAGTCAAAACAGTCTTTGCACATATTATGCTTATATTTGATAATTGTATATACAAAAATATTGCTGTTCGCATAATTGTTTTCATTATATTATAAACAACGTTTGCAACAGAGCTTCTTAGGCAGAAGTCAATTGTTCTCAATCCGCATTTGTTTGAATCTACTGATTCGCTTCTTGGGAGTGTGCATATCGACGAATTTCTCTTCGGGCAACGGATCAGGGGCAGTTGGTTTATTTTCGACGACATCACTCATCACCTAAATATATTAATTGTTATTATATCCATTTGCTAATCTGCATGACACTGTACCTTATTGTAGGCGCTGAGATACTCGTCTTCTTGTTTTGGCTTTACCGTCTTTTTCCGCATAGGTTTGGCTTTTTCCTTTTTCTCTTCAATATGTGTTTCGCGTTCAACAGCTGATTTGTTCTTTAAAATCGACCTGGACTGCGGCTCTGTAGACATACTCTCACCAGTCACTGGCGACAAGTACTAAAAATAGATCGTAGAAGAATTTTAATTTATTACCCAAATAGCTGTTACATACCTCTGATCTGGGGTCAATATATGCTTTTCCACTGACAGATTCTTTCTCGTTCTCATTTGCTGGGGGATAGAGATCTTCCTCTCCACATACCATGCGATATAAATCAGCGGGGCTAGAGGGAATAGGGGTTTTCAAATTGTCGGAACTAGCAGCCGCCACTGCTGTCGAGTGTTCGAAATGTATGTGAAGAGTTTCAACTTGATTTGTACTGGAGTCTATGATTTTTGTGACTAAATCGGCATCCTCAAGGCTCTGGGTTTTCAAGTTGTCTTCAACTTTTTCCAAAATAGTCTTCCGTCGGTCGACAAGTTTATTTGAATCGGATTCTGGTTGCGGCTGGTTTTCTATGAGCATTGGCTCATCCAATCGAATTATGTCCCTTTGCGGTCTCTCCTCTGTTGGCGAATCGCTTGGAATCATTTGAGCAACGGTTTCATTTTTTCTAAACTCCAGCATTTGATCTTCCAAGGCAAATGATATTTTTCTTTTCGGTTCGTTTGATTGGGGTTTCTGGTCTTTAACATCTTGTTCAACGTCGTCTGCCGGTGTATCAGTGTCTATTGATGCTGCATCTTCAAGAATCTCTATGATTTCTTCCAAGTAATCTCGAATTTTGAACAGCTGCATCTTCTCTTGGAGTTCTTTGTTGTTTCGAAAGGTCATTCCGACAATTTTCTGATCAACTATTTGCAGTTGATATTGGTAGAATCCCATCCGGTCGCCATGCGGTAGATATTCGGCTTGCTTTTCAATTCGATGTATTTCTTCGGGAGTGTCGGATGCAATGGAAGAATCGGAATCAATTTCATCAGCCATCACTTCAAGGTTGGTTCTGTGGTTTAGTTTGCTTGCAGATAAATTTGGGATGGGATCACTAATCGGATTCACAGATTGAACGTTTGATTCTGATTCTATTGGTGTAAGTTGTACAGAATCGGCACGTTTGGAATCCGCTGTGCTATGTGCGATTCTCTTTTTAGGTGATGGCAAGGTCATTTCACCTGACAATAATCGACTGAGAATTTCTTGAGTGTCATTTTGTGGTTGAATTTTAAGCTCCGACAATTCTTCATGTAATTCGTTGATCATGTCTTCCTCTTCCTCCTCATCCTCCAATGTCTGAATAAGCTCATCGTGTGCGTTCTCTTTACTCAATTGCTCCTGTCGCTCTTCTTTTTCTTTCTGTTTTGCTTCTTTAACTTTACGACGGTGTTCCTCTTTCCAAACCCTTTCCTTGTCCTCGTCATATTCTTCGATAATCTCACGTTCTTCTGGGCTAGGTAGGACTCCATCCAGGTATGGTTTCTCCAATTTGTTTCTGTAATGATTTTGGTATAAGTTACAAGTTTTCTGTTAGGGATTCAGGAAAAAAGTTGTGAAGCACATCTACAACAAATCTTAAAAATCTGAACCATCATCTGTCCTGCAGTCGCAATAACTTTCAATGAAGTAGATGGTATCAAAGACACTTATGGTGTTGCTGCAATAGTTATTGTTCATTTGGCTGTGAAAGCAGAGCGTGGCGGACAATTATATTCTACCATTAGTGCTTCATGTTAACTGATAATAGTGATAACAAACAAATCCTCTGATAAACTACAAATTTATATACATACTACTTACTGAAATAGATCCTTTTCAACTTCAAGTTGCTCCAAATGCTTTTTACCATTATTAATTCTCATTTTACAAATTTGGATGGCAGTGTGGGCAGAACACTTGGAAAAGTAGTCCTGATAGTGACCCATCAACACTTCATTTGTATGTATCAGACGACCAGGAATGAATGCTTTACGTCCAACAGGTACCATAACGTCCACGGTAAGGTGCTTACTGAACATATTTATATTTTCAATTGCAGTCTCGTTGTCCTTAACATAGGATTCCCATCTTTGGATTTCTTGCTCATTTTTATCTAGCCCCTGGAGACATATGAATGGTAAATCTTTGGTTTAAGTGAAAATCAATTTGAATATATATTCGACCTCTCGGAGTGCATCTTCTCGTTTCTCCATTGTTAATAATTATAATTCACTTTCACAATGTAAAAACAAACGAAAATTGTTGGCTTTCATGCATTCATGCAAATACAAAATTTGACGTTTCACAGATTTGACAGCCGGTTAAATGCAACCGTATTCCATTCCATAATTGTACCTCTCACAAAGGTGAGTGGGTAGCTGAAGGTAATGTCGTTTTCTATTGGGCAAAAAGAAGCGTCCGGGAGAGTCCGGATCCGGAGTCGAAAAAATTACTTCTGAAACCGTTCCGGTATCCGGTTCCATTAGCATACAAAATACTCTTCTGGTGATTCTGAGGAGAGAATTTCGCTCCACAAGTATAGTTTGTGTATTTTATACAAGTCAGATGACAGCAAAAGCTGTAGATTATTTTTTTTTCATTTCACCAATACTCGTTTTCCATTGGGCAAAAAGAAGCGTCCGGGAGAGTCCGGAATCGAAAAAATCACTTCTGAAACCGTTCCATTGGCACAAAAAATACTCTTCCGGTGATTCTGAGGAGAGAATTTCGCTGCCGTAGATTATTTTTTTGGAATTTCACCAATACTCTTATGGATTCAATCAGAAGCAGTTTTCTTCTTCCATTGGACTACAGAATGAGTGGATCCCCGAGTGAAACCAATGGAAAACGACATAATTGTCATTATCTGATGATTTTACATTATAGGCTGTTCAAATCAATTATGTTTGTAGGTAAATTAAAAAATCTAAAAAAAGGGTGTACGGATTCTATTACACAATAGGGTAACGATACGATTGACACCTCGTATAGCATTTTCACTATTACCGCGATATTTCTCTACGTCTGATTAAATATTCTTTTATCACCACAAACTTAACTTAGATTTATTTGTCAGAAATAATCGTCTACCTCACACAAATTTAAGTTATTTCTTATTTATGTCTAATATTTTGTAAAAAAAAATGCATAAATTGAACGTTTGTTAAAAAATAGTAATTAAAAATTAAACACAACTCTCAATTTTTAAACCATGGTTGCGAAACGCACTGCCATACCTACCATCTTACTTGTGCCAGGAACGTGTAGGCATATTTTCATTTCCATAGCATTCCGATTCTCTGTTATGACATTTGCTAAATGACATAAAAATTAAAGTCTCTTCCCTAGGTTATGTTTAATAATTTTCTTCCTGGGTTTTTTGAAATAAAAGTTGTATTATAAAAACATGGCAAGTCGAGGATTAATACTGCTTGGACAATGCGTACCTTGCATCAAGAAAACCGCATCAAAAATTCGCATACGCCGCATGGAATTGGACACCAATCTGAACATGGTAAGTCGTACAATATTCTGCAAACACTGCTCGAAAATATGTTTTAATCCTTCAAAACACACTCGCAGTATTTCAGGAAAGACGAATTCATCTTTGCACATGATCCACAGAAACTTTGCAAAAGTGGAGACATTGTGCTAATAAAAGAATTGCCGGAGAAACTAACTCGCCTGATTACACACAAAGTTGAGGAAGTGGTCTATCCACTGGGTGACATAACAGATCCGCTAACTGGGAAGAAGGTTGTTGTCGGCAAGTATCGTGACCAAATCGCTGAAGCCAACAAACTGTTTGGAAAATCCGACAAAGCGTTCGATTATGAGAAAGCTCCCCCACGTGGTAGGCTCGAGGGCACAAAAGATTTTACCCACGGCGAAACCTATATTAAGTACCACGACGATGGAAAGGATCAGCCATTTGCTGTTTAATGATGAGATGTTCAAGATGTTGCTTTTTGGTTTTAGTTATGAATAAATGTGTTTAATATATATATGTATCCGTATTTCTACTTCTAACAATACACATTTTCAGATCAGCCTAGTTGCCGACATATTAGGTGTATCAAACTTTAAAACTCCATAGTTAAAAAGCGTCTGGGCGTCTGACTGCAACGCATAGCCTTTTAGATTTTTGATAGATGAGTACATACTCAGTTTCAACCGACCGTAATCCGAATACACTGACGCCTCACTGAAAGTATTGGTCACCAATGGAAAGGACTTCCGCACATTTTTTTTCACACGCATATCAGGCGAGTTTGTTCATTTCGGCCAATACGGTTAGGCGGTTTAATCAAGCTAGAAGGAGCAGATTTTTTGTAAGATTGCTTACCACCGAGGTTGCCATTGAACCTTCCTTGGCCCTGAAATTTTACTACTCAGTTGTTTAAACATAAAACATCACAAATTTCAACTTAAAAATCAATTTATTTACTTCAATCAATAAAATACTTAAATCTAAAAGAAACAAAACTGGAACCTTACTAAATACTCGATAAAATCAACAACCTCAACTTTCTTTCTTGATCTTCATCGGGGACGGCTCACCCAAGCTCGGATCGTCTTCATTCTCTTCAATTGCACCAAGTTCCTCCAGGTTATTAATGACACAACTTTCATGATCGTCCAATTTCTCGTTGTACGAAACAATCCGATATGCACTAAACTCGCCGACCTTCTTCCCATTGATGTAGTGAAACGAAAACAGACACACCGAACACAAATACGCTGGATCGTGCAATTGTCTCACGCTGTTCTTGACCACGTACACGTACTCCCTCTTGCCGCACATGTTGCAAAATTTCGCATTATACGCATTTACCGACTTCAAAAGCGGATACAGCTGTCGCACTAGACAAGTGTGCTGCGACACGAGTTCGATGTAGGAAAACGTAAACAAATGCTCGCAGTTGCCATGATGCTGATACAGCTGAGGAAAACCCAGACTGGCTTCCAAGTCAATGAAACGAGTGTCTTCCATACGGCGACTCTTAAATTTCGTTTGTCTATAACCTTCGGCTTTGGCGACCCAATGTCTTATGCTCTCCGAGTAGTCGGGGTTGGCTGGATTCCGCATGTCATTGTAGAACGTGTCTTCTATGAAGAAAAAGCCAGGATCGACGACTTTGTCGGGATTTTTCACTGTTGGGTGTTTGCTCAGCTCAAAGAATCGTTTGTGATTGCATACACATGAAATCTTGTCGCGCAATTCGGTGAGAAGGTTTGAGCCCAGACATTGAAACTCCTCGCTAAATGCCGGATAGGTTCTGCGTTTGTATGGCGTATCGGTCTTGGGTCGGTAGAAGCGAACCGTAATCACAATATCGCTAAACGGTTCCATATCATGTTCCGATGGTTTCGTCTCGGTATGCACTTGTTTGTATGAATATTGCGTTTTGCGAAAGGGACTGCTCACGTTTGTCTCTTTTTCTTTGATCAGTCTTTGTAGCGTGTGTAGCCTAGCGGATGCGGTGGGCGCCTCCAGGATCGATTTACGTTTGTCTTCACTAATTCCGGGTACATAGGGTATCACACGCACATCGTCCGGAGAGTCCAGCAGTTCTAGCGATATGGATGACTTCACTTTTTCGAATTCATCATCTTTTTCCTCCATACCCAACAGTCGTTGGACATCTGCATCAGTCTTCGGGAACTCTGTCTTGGCCAATTCAGTGACATAGTCGTCGAAGAATTTCTTAAAATTAACTGGTTCTGTCTTGGGGATGTTGTAGATTTTATCCATATTGATATCGATTAGTTGCTGTCTTTCGAAATCAATTGTTGGAGGGCTTCTTCGTATGTTAGGTCAACCTGCAAGGGATTTTTACCGTCGCTTATGTCGGATGAGTCGTCCTGGGCAGTTGGTTCTTTGGAATTACTTTCTGGTTCGACAAAGATTCGCGAGAAATGCAGTACTTTGTTTGTTTTATCGAGATATTTGAAGGTTCGTTTGGCATGCTTCTCGTAAATTGCATCTACTGGTATAGGTTCTTCATCTTCTTCGAAGAAAACATGGGTTCCCATCGAAAACTCGTATTTACCTGGAAGGAAAATAAGGAAAATTGTTGTTAAAATACGTATTTCTGGTCATTTGTAAAGAAATATTTTTTTTGTTCGATTTATTTGCGTTGGTTATATTTTACTATACTTAGGTATAGTTATTGATTTTGTTACAAAGAGTTGGTTTCACCACAATGAAAAAAAAAAGACGACTCAACTACCAGTGTTTCTACTTGATAAAACATATGAACAATACTTGAAAAGTGTGGTTATGTTATTGAATATTAGTGGTAGCGATGGGTTTAAATAACAAAATGGTATCAGGAACTGTTCTATGTAGCAAAAGCAAGAGAAGTCTATCGACAGAAAGTCGAGCAAATAAGTTTTAGCAGCTGTTTGAGTGAACTGGCAGTTTTTTTCTTTTTAAGAGGTAAATGGATGTTTGAGTTGAGATTACATAAAAAAATTGAATAGTTTACTCACCTTGGTAAATTGTTCTGCTGCCCCAGATTGTATGATGAGCAATAGAACATTTCCCCAATCCAGTTTAATTTGCTCTACCACAAACATGTTATCTTGAAATAGAAGGAAAATACACATTTTAGGGACATTTACCAACATTGAAGTGATAATTATTTAACGTCGACTTCTCTTAATCAACTTCGGAGAGTCGCATAATGAATTTTTTTATAAATGCTAATGTGATAGTTTTTAGAGTGCATAAACCGACACATCAGATATACGCAACTAATTTCCTTATCAATATTTCCTCCGGATCAATGTCGTCCACCTTTTTAGGCAACCTACGTAATCGGAATCAATTAATTGTGTAAATTCACGATGCAGTCCATAGCGTGGTGGCTTAATTTCCCGGTGTACAGTCTGCTGGTACACTCATCCTCTCAGTTGTTGTATTGCGAATCGATTTAATACGAGATAAAAAAAAAACTCTAAAATACAAAATAATTGTTTCTTATATATCTGAGGTTTTCTTATAAATGCGAACATGTGTACACGAAACAAGTCTAGTGTTTCCGCATGCGTTTATTAGCTTCGTCGACTGTACTAGGTCCCGAGGGGGAAGTAATCAGGTGTATTCAAGGAACTTTTCTGTGCGTATTCATGGTTAATCACAGTGTATTCAAACGAATTCGCATGCAATCACAAGTAGAAAATCTGTAGTCAAGGACTGCTCAAAAATATTGATTACTTCCCCCTCGCTAGGTCCTTTGATACGAATTTGTTTCTTATTCGTAACACGCAAAAAAAAAAATTAAAGACGCGTTTTTACCATCGTGCGTGCCCTCCAAATTGGAATCGGCGAAAACAAAACGTTTTTGTTCGGCAATATTAAACGCATGATTTCTTTTAGTTGCAAAACAGGGGTTAGAAAATAGCCATCTCCAAACCATTTTGTGCTTATCGAAACGCAGAAACTGGCTACTTGCAATTGCAACTCAGCGTGAATTTAACTCTTATATAGATAGCTAGCATATCATGCGTTGCGCGTTGGTAATGGCGAACCAATTCAATAAGAGATCGCTTCCGCTTGGCTTCCTTTTAACGTAGGTATATGATACATATTTTCAAATATGGCAGCATATAAAGCGGTAAAAATTCAATGCCACCAAGGTAATGAATTTTGTAGAAAAAAATGTGTTTGGATGCACGTCATTTTTGAAAAAAAAACTGTACTTTTTACCGATATGTAACTACATTGATAACGCATTCCCATTTTTGTTAGCGGATGAAAGTATGAATATGGTTTGATATTTAATATATAACAAAAAGGGTAAATAACTAAGCGAATATTTAATACACACAACTTTTTACCTTTGAATATATTTCCGTTCACTTCTGCGATTGGATTGTCCGAGTCGATGCCGATAATTTTAACAGAAGTGTTTGCTGCTTCAAGCTCTTCTAATATTAAATTATTTTTAAAATCAGCAAAAACTAATATTTCTTCTTCTTCGTATTCAGAATCACTTGCACTCATATTTACCTGGAATTTACTTAAAATATATACTTTTACTGGCTTAAATGAAGAAAAAACAGTTGACTCCTCCGCGTTCTGCGACAAATTGATGGAAAATGAAAAATTAATAATTCTCCACAATTTTCATTGATGGAATTGGCGCAATCGCAAATCGGCACCGGCAGATACCGGCTTCGACGTTGGTCTTTGGCTACCGGCGCGGCGCTATAGCTTCACGCCGTAATCGGAGCTAGGGATTTCAGCTGACGGCTAATAAAGTTCTGTTTCCTTTTCGTTAGCATTTATCACTTCTCAACAGAAAAATTATTAAAAAAAATTATTTTGATCAAAATTTTCCACCATAGGCATCAAATTGCAAACAAAAATTTTAAAATGTTGATCTTAGATTTAGGGCGGTATTTATCAAGCGCTCTTAAATCGATTATTAGTTTATGAGGCTCATAACAGCAAGTTTTTTCGATGTATTCACCAAGCACTCTTATACCATGTTCCCACCAACGTGATTTAGCTAAATCCACTTGATTTAGGTAAATCATCTCATAAATTACGTGATTTACCATACATTTTCGTGATTACTGATTACGTGATTTAGACGTGTTTAATTTTTAATTACGTATCTGTCATGGCAAATCCACACAAAATAAAAATACCTGCAGCGCTTTCAATTCAATTCAATGTTATTCAACAAACAAACAAAAAAACAACACAAATGTCAAAAATATTATCCCAAATTCAATTTTCTTCATGTTTCGGTGTATGTTGGTATTTTTATTAAGTACAACAATCATAAATTGTTTTATTTTTCGCAGAGGTATGATAACAAAAGAAAAACAACGAAAAAAAAAACTACCCTCTCCGAAGTGGACGAATTCTTTCTGCTGGATGTCAAACTAAATCACGTAAAATTCGGTGGAGACGCCTTTCGTGATTTATAAATCATATGAGCTAAATCACGTTGGTGGGAACATGGTATTAAGGATCATTTACATGAGAGCGACCAACTACCTACGAACGAACGAATATTCGCAAGTTTTGACAGTCCATTCACATGATACATTTAATTTGGTCGCAGACACCCGCGAATTCAATGCCAGTCGCCGTTATTTGTCTCTATAACATTTTGAGTTTGAGGTTAAGTTCGAACGAATGCTTTATTCGTTAGTTTGTGGAACGCGAATTGAATGATGTTGATTGTGAATAAACTTTGACAATTCGCGCCAAGGGTGTATTCGTTCGCGGCAAAAAGTTTGCAATCCGAAATTTCGTTATTTTAACTGTTTATTTAACATTTTTCTTAATACATTTTGATGGGATAATTAACTATCCTCCTCTTGGAATAGTAAAATGTACAATTTTCTGTTCATAAATGCATCAAAAGTGGTTTGTTCGCATTTCAGCAATTCGTTCGCTCGCTCTCATGTGCATAGTCCTTTAGGTTATTTGTATCTATGCTATTTCGAATATGCGAAAAAATAAAATTCGAATGTCCAAACGCGTTCTAAAATGAGTTTCTGAACTGTTATTCGAAAATGTTAATTGTCAAAATCAATTCGTTTAATTTAAATTAGACTAACATATTGTATTCTTTTATTCAATTTATTGTGCGAATATGAGCGATCTTCCTACTTCCTGACACTTCGTCCAGCATTGGAAGTATGCTTTTAATTGCTTTGAACTTCTTTTTAACGAAGTGCTGGAAGCATTAAACTCATCCGTTAATTGCTACCAGCACTTTTTTTTTCCACGGTGCTGATGCAGTCGGGTTTTTTGCAATTTATTATGCTGGCGTATTTAAGCACAATACTAATTTTTTGTTGTTTTTCCTTATCGGAAAGATTTGGCTTCCTTCCCTTCCCTTCCATTTTGTAAACAAACGACAGCTGATTTCGAATTTCGAAGTTATTACTGCTCAAGTCTTATGAGCGCTCGTAAACATGCACTAGTAACCATTGGTGAATAGATTTACGAAGCTCTTAGTTTAATATTGGTCGATGAATACCGCCCTTAATGTGTGAAAATCAATTGAAATGGATTTCGAGTGCAAGTGCAAAATTGTTTTTTTTTTTGCCGCCAACTCAATACACACACATACCAATATAATTCAGATTTCATTTTCGATTTGGCAGCAGAAATCTGAAATCTCAGATCAAAATCTGAAAAGCCAAATCGAAAACGACATTAGAAACTATTGAATGCCTCTACTCCGAACCACGTGTGAAACACATCATTTCTGTTTTACCTACTGTAGTATGAACCATAGTCCATGAGTCTTTGTTCAAAGATTAATTTTGTCGAATTTATTTACCCGTGACGTTGCGCTGTCTCATCAAAAATGAATCCTTGACTGAAAACTCGTGTCTGTTTCTGTTAGGTAGGTAGGTACCTATGTTTATGCTAGGTACCTACCTACCGAACAGTGTTTCTTGAACGTGTCCCATTAAGCTAGAAGCTGTCCTTCCTCAAATCGCTTAGCTGTAAGCCGTCACCATTTTTGTTTGTGTTTTGCCTTTGCTTTTGTCGTACTTCGTAGAATTTTTTTTTACCGGGAAAAGTCGAATTGGCTACGTTTTTGTGGGAATTTTCTGAAAAATTAAATCGAAAGGCATCCACAAATTTACAATTTTCCGATCAATTCCTTGCATTTCATTCAGTAGAATAAATATAACTTTTCAATTATCTTCAACTATTTATTAATTATCCAAACGGGTTATTCTGAATAACTAACCGAAAGAGAAAAAGTTAAACCTCCAGTTGTTTGAATTTACTGCGTGTTCGAGGGCAACCATTTTGAGTGCATCAATTTATTTTTTTTGCCTGTGTTTTGTGTGCCGATTTTCCTTCGGGTTTTTTTTTATTTGCACATATCCATCCCATCCCTGTTTGTAAGCCAGCGCGACGTCGCACAGAAGATAAACTTGGGGGAGATAGTCGTTATATACGAAAGCCTGCATCTGTATTGAACAAAAAGCACAAGAAATGGCAGACGAAGACCTATCACTGAACGAAGATCAGCTTCTGGATAACTTGGATGATGCCAACGGAGAATCGGAAATTTTGAACGAGGTAAGACGTGTTGGGGCGTAATTTTTTCACCGCGAATCTAAAAATTCTTTTTGTTTGTGCTTTTTCGTTTGTTCGGTGGACGAATATTTTATAGGAGGAATCCAATATGCAAATTGACCCAGAATTAGAAGCAATTAAGGCTCGTGTTAAAGAAATGGAAGAAGAAGCTGAAAAAATTAAGCAAATGCAAACGGAAGTTGATAAGCAAATGGCCGGCTCAAATACTGGCATCGCTACAGTGCCTCTGTCTATAGAAGAGAAACAAGAAATCGATACTAGGTCGGTCTATGTGGGCAACGTCGATTATGGGGCTTCGGCCGAGGAGTTGGAGTCTCATTTTCATGGGTGTGGAACTATTAATCGCGTAACAATATTATGTAATAAGGCTGACGGCCATCCCAAGGGCTTTGCCTATATCGAATTTGGCTCGAAGGAGTTTGTGGAGACCGCCCTGGCTATGAATGAAACGCTGTTTCGTGGCAGACAAATAAAGGTAAGAGTTGTTTATTGATTTTTCTATTTTAATTGATCAAGTAAAATTCATTTGCTCTTTATCCCATTTTCCATGGCTTATGTGATAAATTTACAATTGGTTGGGGTGGGAGTGGGACTTGGGTGGAGAAAAGGTTTCCATGAAAAAAAAAAACTCATATATACCTATAACGTGCAAGAAAAGTTAGCGTTGTATTTTGTATATATTCCATTGGCAAAAGTGGGGGGTTCGTATTCGCGTTCGTATGTGTGTGCGGCGTTCAATTTTCCGGTTGGAATTTTTTTTTAACACAAAATGTTTGCAAGCTATTTTTGTTTGACATAAAAATGCAATTAATTACTGACAAATGAGAAGTTCGCTGAAAACAAAGAATGTATTTATTGAAGGTAGCATAACAAAAAGTGCAAGGTTGGAGAAAGTTTTTAAAGTCAGCTCAACCAGAAATGCATGCAAATTTTGAACGCTAATATTACGAAAATAAATTAAATTAAAAAAATGCGGTTTTGGCAGGTATCTCACAAGTAGGTAAACGAAGAGACGGAACTAGTTTCGTTAAACCACTTAAAATTGAATTAGGTTAAGTAGAAGTTCAATCAAAATAGTTTGGGAAATTATGTTTCAAGTCATGTGATTGTTTACCTTTGTTAAACTTTAAAGCGGAATATACCGCTTAAGGCCCGTTTGCTGATACTACTTATAGTTCTACTTAAATCTTATGGGCTACTTTTTCTATGTCATGAACTGTCAGATAAGATTTCAAGTGGAATTTAAATCGCATGAGTAGTATCAGCAAACGGGCCTAAAAACTAAAAAAAATACAAATTGAAATAAAATTTCATCAGGAATAAAAGGAAGGCTTTTGGTTGGTAGCGCAGTTTCCCCCGCAATTCACAGAGACACTTTTCAGAACGTTTTATTCTAAATGGAAATTCTGTACTACACATTCTTAAAATCCAATCTTAAAGGATTCAACCATCGAAGGTCGAGTTAACGTGCAACATTCCGTTCGTAAAAAACTCATCATTGACATTGATTTGGTTTTGAAAATCGGTGTCGTGGACAAACTATATATTTAATTTTTAACAGTACAATTAAGTAATTTGGTTGGTTTTGCATTAAATTGCATTGGACTTGTATTTCATGGTAGATACAGTGCAGTTCACGACGGATATAAAAATCACTTCTATAAGAACAAATCGCAAGAAACGCATGTGGAAACACAGTGTCACTTTATACGTGTTTAACTCTTAGGTACATAAGAAACTGTGGCGCAAAATAATAGACATGTTAGGAGCGATTAGTAGATACTAACTACCACCACTCTAACTCCAAAGCAGATGCCTAACTTTTTAGTAAATAATAAACGCTTTGGAACGTGCCTACAACTAGTACCAACCTTAGAGCGGCGCGACGCAAATTTTTGTCAAACAGACCGAAAAATGTACAGTTTGAGAAACTAAACACAGTTTGGGGAATTCTCTTTAAGCAAGTTTTAATGAAATGACAGCAAAAGAGACATAAAAAACAACAAAATTGAAAATGCGGTAATGGAATGAACAGTTTTTTTTTTATTAAATCTGTAGGTATCTTCCTAATTGAAATCTTAAAATGGATTTGCTCGGGTTTTATTTTGTTTTTCTTACCAAGCCCAAAAACGCGTTTTCCTCGAAAACGACTTCCAACTCGTTTTCGTTTGACGTTTCAATTAGAATTAGAAGCCCAAAAAATTTAAAAATTGCGAGATCTTAAAAAAATGTAAACATCCTGGAAACATTTCTTGAACAAATTTCAAAAAAAAAAAAATTTAAATTTTTCAATAGAAATGACAGATGGGTTACGATTGGGACTATACTAAGGGATAAAATGTGATTTTGATGGTTTTAAATTTAATACCAGGTTATAACTAAAGTGGGTATTTTGTCGACTATAATTAGAAAAATACTAAAGGACCCTTCACATGAGCGCGAACTGCGAACAAATCAATTTATCTGTATTTATGAACTGAAAATTGCTATTTGTTTTACCACAAAAGCATTATATTCAGTTAAAACACCTAATCTAAAAAAAAAACCGAGACTTGATTGATTAAAATAATGAAATTTACAATTACAGCAATTCTCCCGCGAATTTCAAATTCTTGCCGCGAACTGTCACACTTTATTCACAATCCACATAAAACAGTCGCGATCCACAAACCAGCGAATGAAAAATTGAAATTCGCTCGAACTTAAGGATCATTCACATGAGAGCGACCAACTACCTACGAACGAACGAATATTCGCAAGTTTTGACAGTCCATTCACATGATACATTTAATTTGGTCGCAGAAACCCGCGAATCCAATGACAGTCGCCGGTATTTGTCTCTATAACATTTTGAGTTTGAGGTTAAGTTCGAACGAATGCTTTATTCGTTAGTTTGTGGAACGCGAATTGAATGATGTGGATTGTGAATAAACTTTGACAATTCGCGCCAAGGGTGTATTCGTTCGCGGCAAAAAGTTTGCAATTCGAAATTTCGTTATTTTAACTGTTTGTTAACTCGTTTTCTTAATTTTTGATGGGATAATTAACTATCCTCCTCTTGGAATAGTAAAATGTACAATTTTCTGTTCATAAATGCATCAAAAGTGGTTTGTTCGCATTTCAGCAATTCGTTCGCTCGCTCTCATGTGAATAGTCCTTTAACCTTCAACAATACAAATGATTCGCGGGTACCTGCAACTAAAAAAAGTTTTCATGTAAATGAAGTGTCAGAATCTACGAATATTCGCCAGTGAATGGTCCTTAATACGGACATTGCCACGTACTAAAATAATCATAAAGTGGGCTTTGTCCTACTATAATTTTGCGCAAATTTTTTAGGATTTTTAAATTTCTTTTATCCGTCACGGACTGTATGTTTTCAAAGTGGACTTTGTTTTTAGTTAGTTGAATTGCATTCGTTTATTCCCCTCTGCTATTGCTAGTCCCTAACTATACGACAAAAGGGAAATCTCATTCATACAGGATGCAGCTTGTATCCAAGACCTCTTTCGCCTGGTCAATACCCAAATCTCATGAGAAGAGGTGAGAGTCTCAACTAATACCGATTGAAAGACCAATAATTTATGGTTTATATCGAATTCAATTGAAACAATTATGTATTTTTTTTTTTTTGTATTTTTTTTTTACACCTCTACCTATGTGTTTTTGTAAAAGAAAAACCAAACGAGAGAGCCAACAATTTGAAGCAAGAATTTTTGTTTTAATGGGTAGGTACATTTCCGCCTTCAAATGTGACAAATAATGAGCTATACTCGTGTTCATTATTTTTCGGAAAGAACCGTTTTTGTAGTTTTGCTTCTAAAGGCGCCTCTAGACGCTCAATATTATTGTGAAATATTTGATATTGCATAATATTATTGTTCGTCTGTAGATAACATTGCAAGGTTGTGCAATATATTGTAGAAAATCAAAATGCTTTGAAATTTTTTGCGCAATTTAGAAAAATTGTATCGTCTGTGGGTAATATTGTTCATTTATATTTCAGTGGCGTAGCGTGGCCCCTAGTAGTTTTCCATGTCGTTATCCATTGGTTTCGCTCGGGGATTCAATCATTCTGTAATTTAATGGAACAAGAAAACTACTTCTGATTGAATCCACAAAAGTATTGGTGAAATGCCAAAAAAAAATTTGCGGTTACGGATGACTCGTTTGAAAAACATAAATTTCACTTGTGTTAGTGCTTCTTGGGTGGATTCTGACTTCAAATCAAGAAGCTAAGTTTTCTTCTCAGAATCAAGAGAAGAGTGTCTTTTGTGCTAACGGTTTCAGAAGAGATTTTTTTTCGTTTCCGGACTCACCCGGACGATTAGTTTTCTCAAATGGAACACGACAATAGGGAAAATTTGTTTCCTTCTCTTTAAAATTGGACATTACCTACCCATTTTTCTGAAAACGGTAAGTGCTGTGTTGCGTTTTCACTTACACTATCGCAGGAAAATAACTTCAATTTTGTACACACAATACCAAACATCGTAAATGTCCCAATTGTGATCATCTATTAATCCATTGATTTGTTTTCATTTTAGGTTATGTCAAAGCGAACAAATCGCCCCGGACTATCGACGACCAACCGCTTCGCCCGCGGCAGCTTCCGAGGCAGAGGCGCCCGAGTATCCCGTGCATGCTGTCACAGTACCTTCCGAGGCACCAGACGGCCAATGTAATTTAGGATGTATGAAATAAATTTGTCCTTAAAACTAATTCCATTTTTCCATTTTTCTTTCTTAAACTTTCGTTTTAGAAGGGGTTACCGTGGCAGGGCAAACTATTACGCACCTTACTGATTATTGCTTTTTCCTTCTTATTTTTAAGGTAAGTGTCTGTTCACTTTCTTTTTTTGTTCTGTTTTTTTTTTTTTTTTTTTTTTTCTTAATTTTGTCTGCGAACGTAAGCAAAAGAAGAAAAAAAAAAAATTATTGCTACATCATCGGGCGGGTCTCTTAAGCTCATTTACCATTAGTAGTTTCTTTGAGTCTGCCGATAAGTCATCATCACCGGTAGAAATGTGTGTATAAGGCTCATTTGGATAGTGTAGAGTTGCATGTATGTTCGTTATGTTCCTTATTTAGGAGAGGATTTGTATGTACGTGAGAAATTCTAAATAAGGTTAGGTAGCGGGTATTTGCTATGTTGGAAGAAAGTCATATTTAATACAGATTGTAGGTATTTAGAGCGAACAACTGGTGGAGGTTTTGCATACAGTGTTTAGGAAGCCAGAGGATTCGGAAAATTCTTTTGTAAAGTGCGATTGTAAAGTTTCTTTATGTGAATAACAGTTTGTCAGTGGCGCAACAATCGTTTGGCACAGTTATTGCCCGCTTCTTGGGACTCAATTTTCGAACATCACTAATACTGAAGTTATGGGGTAGTGATTAAGGCAAATCCGTTGTTGTGTGTCCCAGTTGTGGTTATTTGTTAATAAACTCTGAGGGACATGTTTCCTTTAGCAACAATGTAAATCAGATTGCTGATTGTTATGAAACAGGCTTAAGCACTGCATCCACAGCACACTTTATCTAAATTTGAGTATAAACATGGAAGCAAGTGCAGGAACAACTGACAAAAGGTTTGTAATCACATTCCCGAAATACCAGTGAAGGGAATCACAGTTTACTCGAAATTATCCGAGTCAAATTACAGACCGAAAAAAGCTTCACAAAGGCTGCGTGTGGTGGCACTTAGATGCTCAAGAGGAAAGTAAGTACGAATCACTTTGAGATTGTAATTCGTAAAGTGGCTCCAACTGCTCCTGGATTGTCGAACAAAATCTATAACTAATCCACCATGCAGCCAGCCTGTAATAGCTTTATTGGACCATGTGCTTTTAGATTTTACAAATGCTTTAACTAATTTCTGGTTTTTGATTAGATTTACATGACTACTGATCGTGCTTTGCTTTTCTTTAACTTTCTCTCCCAATTTCTTGATAGTTTGGCGCCCACCACGTTTGCCCTCCACGGTATGTTACGGCTTCGTTGTAATACTTTTGTGTTTTAGCAAATTTTAATTCTGCTTGTCACTTTTCACAGTGTAAAACCACTGATTCTTTATAGGTGGCTCGAACATTTACAGTGACAGGACTACTCGCGAGTGTGATTGGCTTTTAGCCTTCGGAGGGTCGGCGTGGTTTGTTGGTGGTATACTGAGGTGGAGATCTCATGGAATCTCGAACCCCCCTTTTTGATTGGGTACACTTTTGAAAATGAGAATCTCATGTGGGGAATCATCCTCAAATGGAGAGGTAGTATCTCAGAATGTTGACCATATCTTGCCCTGTAGACCGGTACTGGCAAGTTGTAAACGTATCGACGAACCTGAAAAAAAGTAGCAACAAGAGTTTTGAAACAACAATCAGTTAAAACGAGCATAAGGGTTTATGAAGCTATTTTTTGGATGACTCCATTTATTAGCTAAATTTGTACATCTCAAAATGTATACCGCAGGTCACAGTGCAATCATTGCAATCGACATTTTTGTGAAAATAAATTGGTAAAGATTACTTAATTCGCCTTTCACATTACTTTCTTAGGGAGTGGGTCTTAAGGTCGAGGTAAGTTAACTTTTAAAGAATTCCCGCCAATAGTGTGATTTTGATCTATAGGAAGAACCATAATATGCTTCAATTGTTATTTATTCTCCACCATAAAAGGAATAGGGGCTATTTTGAACGTTGGACGGAACGAAGATACGCCCGTTTTTGACACATAGTTCTATTGTGGTTGTAACAAGTGTTACAAGTCCAATTTGCCACGGCTATGCTTTAATTGCTGTAAAAATCAAACCAAATCATGGGCGCCATACATTTACCCAAAAAGGAGAACCCTAACGATTGGTTCCGAGGGAATGTATTTCATTTTGAGCTTGCTAACTAAAAGAAGTGCTCTGTATCGATCTGGAATTGATCGGTTTTGAACTTGCCCAACCAAATATTGCACTGTAGATGCCGATGAAGTTATTGGCAAAATGTTCCTATAATGAGATATGTCTTTCACAGAATTATGCTGGTTCCACACCCATCTTACATACAAAGCAAAAACATTCCTTCGAATATGAAGCTATTCGACCCCAGATTTACCGAATGCGTATTCCCCATAACCGACTGTGAATCTTCGAAATTCCCGTGCTAACCGCTCTATGCTCATTTTCGTGCTTTGGATCTTTTCAAAATCGTTAGAGGTAGTAGAACTTTCGACTGCTGTCTCTGTAGTAGCACGGCCTATTAGATTTATCCGCCCAATTCTCGGGCTTTTTCTCTTTCCTCCTTTTTTTTGCGTACTTTACCAATGAATATGACTTTATGAACATAATAAGTACAAAGGTGATTATATGAATGTACATTGTAAGGTGTAAATTATTTAAGAAGTCAACATTTTATTAAAATGCGTGCAATATGTTAGGTTAGGTTAGGTTAGGTTGGGGGGGCAGTTTTGCAACTGATGCAAATTTCACCCAGAAGCCACGAAGGCCCATTGTGAGTACCCTGTTTGTACATGCAAGGACATGTTGCTAACAAAACCACTTCGATCTGTTGAGGAATAGTTTTATGTCTGATAGGGTTACCACTGCCAAGTCGTCCAGACTTTCGAAGAACCTAGCTCCCATACAGGATGAGCGGCGTTCCTGTAAAGCTGGGCAGTGGCATAGAAGATGTTCCACGGACTCTATTTCCTCCTCGTCTCTACAGCTTCTGCAGAAGTCATTTGCAAAAAGTCCTAAGCCATGTTTCCTATGATGCAGTGTCCGGTTAAAACGCCGACGAGCATCCGGATTTGGCTTCTATTAAGGGAGATTAGGAACTTTGATCTTTTGGTGTCAATCACAGGCCACAGACTTCGGGTTATGACGCAACCGATGGTGTTGCTCCATTGTTCCTTAGCCAGTTGTGTGATGACCCCTTCAATAAAAGTCTTAGCAGTGTTGAAAGGCGGTAACACCCCTCCGTCCGCAAGTTGAGGGTTCATATCAGAGCCGTATCTGGCCAATGCGTCCGCCTTTTCATTCCCTTCCACCCCAACGTGTCCCGGAACCCAGCAGAGTAGAATTGAGTAATGACGTATAGCCCTGAGCGCCACGAGGCAATCTGTAACACATTTCGCATTTATAAGATTGGAGCCGATAGCTTTGAGTGCTGCTTGACTGTCCACACAGATGGTTATTTCCATTGCTGGTAGTCCCATCGATAAGATAGTCTGTGCTGCTTTTTTAACCGCATATATCTCAGCTTGGAAGACAATGCAGTGATCGGTCAGTCGGTACGACTGGCTAATAGCAAGCCTTTCTGAGAATATGCCGGCTCCTGTTCCATTTTTGAACCATCCGTATAGACGGCTATACCTTTAATGATGTTACTGGGTGATTTCCAGTCCTGCCTTTTGGGTATAGTGATTCTAAAGTTTTTCTCGAAGTCATATCTGGGTTTCTTGTAATCGGTGAGTGACATGAGTCCCTTCCGATTGAAGATTTCAAGTATGCTTGAGTGTCCGCAGTAACCAGGCTTCCAAGTTTTGTTCTCTCTTAATCTGAGAGCGGCTTTGGCTGCCACGTTCATAGTGAATAGCTCAATGGGTTGCAGGTTCAATAGCGTTTCCAGACCTAATTGTGGTGTGGATTTAATTGCGCCTGTTATTCCCAAACAAGCAATTCTCTGCACCTTGTTCAAGTTCTTTAGATGGGATTTGGTTTTAACCGCCTCCCACCAAACTACTGAGCCGTAGGTAAGAATGGGTCTCACAATCGCGGTGTACATCCAGTGCACAATGTTTGCGTGCAATATTCAATATATCAAAATTATTTCTGTCAAATGGCCAAACTCTAACGAAGTTTTTGAAGACACGTTACAAGACCTTTGGATCGTACCTTTCTTTTTTTTACTAAGAAAAGTTCGGATCATCGTAAAATTTCAAAGTTCTCACTTAAATCTTGTGAAATCTCACCTTTTCCCTGTTGGACAGTATCAGCATTATGCAAAAGACACCGCAAAGCCTAATGAATAAAAACAGGTTCCCTTAGTTAATTTATTTAGTTTACGTCATCGAACAGGGTATTTGGTTTGTTGAATTTAAAGCCACTGAAGCTGTATCGTGTCATATCATTTTTATTTCTAATTGTTTGGTGTTGTACATATTTGTATGTGTTGTTATTCTCTCTTCTATTTATACAACTTGTCAGGCAAAAATTCGTACCTTTTTTTATAGGTGTGGTTTATTATTATTTTTAGTTTCATTGAGTCAGGGGCATATATATTTATATATCTCAAAAAGGGCTGTCGACGAATGCGCTAGCCAGTTTTAAGTTTCTATGCAGTACAGCAACAGCCGTTTACCAAATTAAAAACACAAAAACAAATAGACCGTAATAAGAAAAATAAAGAGAAAACCTTAATTGTTCATGTACATAACATTAATATGCCATGTAGCTTGCTGTGTATGAATTCTATTTGAGCCTTACACTAGTTTATAAGATCCTTGTTATCTTGACGAGTTAGACATGAATAAATAAATAAATGAAACAAGTCCGTAGTCCATGGAAGATCCTCAATAGTTAAACATGTCTCGAGATCGACATTTTTGACCAACAGAGTAAGAGAACTTTCAAAGTGCGCGACCTTGTATTTCCGAAATTATATTCAATAGAAATCCAATATACACATTTTTCTGTCACTTCAAAGTGTTTAAGTCCTAATATGGGATCGATGCGTCTCTTCTTCAATGGATTAGAAACTACCTCTCTGGCCGTTCAATTCAAGTTGTATTGGATGGCTTCAAGTCTGAAATTCACCATATAAATGCTGGTGTTCCCCAAGGCTCCGTTTTGTCTCCGACTCTCTTTCTCATTTTCATAAATGATCTCCTGTCTGTAACTTCTAATCCAATCCACTCCTTCGCCGATGACAGCACCCTCAGCTTCTCATATTCATTCCAAGACTCACGTCCCTGCTCTTCGGCCGTAGAACTGGAACGGCAACGTATGTTAAGCTCATTAAATTCCGATCTCGACAGCATTATAAAATGGGGTTCAGCCAATAGAGTGGAATTTAATGCTTCCAAAACCCAATGCTGTCTGCTGTCATTAAAGCGAAACCAGAATCCTCAGCCATTATCCATGAATGGCACTTGCATCGCCGAAACCGAAAGACTTCATTCTTGGTATGTGTGTCCATGACAAACTCCGTTGGAATGACCACATACACGAAGTCGCCAAGAACGCTGCGAAATGTCTAGGTTTCCTCAAACGGTGCAAGAAATATTTTACCCCTTCTGATCTGGCTGCCATATACAAGGCGTTCATTCGCCCCAAACTTGAGTATAACTCTCATATCTGGTCTGGTGCGCCCAAAACCTCATTGCACCTGCTGGATAAGATACAGAATCGTACTTTAAAACTTATTGGAGACACAAATATAGCGAATTCTATAAATTCGCTCGAACATCGCAGAAATGTAACATGTCTCTCATTGTTTTATCGCTATTTCTATAAACAGTGCTCAAGCGAAATCGCCAGCTGCATTCCACCCCTTTAACAATTCAACCGCAATACTCGCCAAGCCAGGAATGCCCATCAGTTTACCCTTCAGCCTATTTTCGGTCGTACTATGAAATATAGAGATTCCTTCATAAGCCGTACCACGCGAATGTGGAACGCCTTGCCCGGCTCTGTCTTTCCCCCTCGGTTCAATTTGCAGACATTTAAAACCAATGTGCATCGGAATCTCCTATCTTCTCTATCCCAATTTCCTTAACGCCCGCGCTGTGTACTTCAAACTACACCATAAGAGTAGTCATAACCTCTTTAGTGCGTGTTAATTATAAAAAAAAAAAAAAACTGCTGATTACACAAACGCATGATAAAAAAAAAGGTTTTCCATCTGTTGGTTTCTATTCAAAACTGGTGGAACGCAAACACTGTTCAATATTTTTCAGCGCTTATAGCTTATTAAATGTGTGGCGCATTATGTTACTGGCAGACTTTTTTAGACAAAGCGTAAAAATTTAGAAACCATTATCCAATCCAGCTTTCGAAAACACAATAAAAACTGTCCATGAAGTAAGTCCATTACAAAAAGGCTATAATGGTTGTTAAAATTACGAAAACAATATTTTCCAAACAATCACCTTCATTAGCAATCAACCCGTGGGTTGTTGACCATCATAATAATAATTTTTGGCGCAACAGGTCCGTCGGGACCCTAGGCCTATCTTCTCACAACCATTCGTTTTGTGTGAGATTTCATTTTTGGAACGAATGGAAGGGATCTACAATTTTATGCCGATTACAAACGGCTAATTGAGAAGCTCTTTCAAGACAGTTTTACTCTCGGATGTTTGTCAGAGGTTCGCGAGAGGTGTCACAGTGAAATAACTCTGATTTGGGGTTTTTGCGGAATTCGAACGTGGACCCGTCGCTTAATAGTCCAAGTTGACCATCGGCTTGGATAATTTACTGACAGAATAACGCAAGCAATTCAGGATTATAATCATATACACTGGCTGTTGGCACTGTTTAACAGCTATTATCAACAATAGTGGATTGGATACAATTTAATTCACTCTAACGCTAGTTGTTGGAAGAAGAGGAACCCTTTTTATTTCGTCTCAATATTGTAGTTAAGAGTCATAGACGTTAGACTCTCTCTCGCAGTGCGAAATTACGTACACTAGGTACGTCTATGCTTGGCTTGTACTCCTATCAGACGTAAGGCGTAACAACTGACTTTGGTATTCAGCGACAGCCCTATTTCCCATAATAATACCCTTAGATCAGAGCTTGCAATAATTTGTAGCCTATAATCGTGTTTAAAACAAAAAATATTTCCATAAATCAGCAACCAATTAATGGTGTTATGTTGTCTTATTTAATTTTTCAGAAGATCACATTCTCTGATTTTTATTAATATGAAGGAAAAACAGACTTTAGGTGAAATAAAAAAAAAAAAACATTTATTCTACCACTTTTTCGAGCACCACTTTGCTTTCATTTGAAGAGCGTTCTAAGTTGCATTCTTTCTTTGTTTTCGTGCCATTTATGATTTTCGGTATTTTATCTATGATCTATCAGTGTGCCAGTTGTTTAGTGAATTAGTTACAAAAAAAAATATATGTTCCGCTCAATTTTATTTCACTTCCATTCTTAAAAACAGTTTTATGTTCGCTTTTATTCTATTTTATACAAGACACACATTATTGAGAACTTACACAAAATTCACCTCCACAAAATTCAGCTTGCATGTTAGTCGTTAAGATATTTACACTTTTAATTTTAACAAAATCAATTTATTTCAGATTTTTATTGAAAAGAAAAAAAAAATATATACAGTTCAAAAAACATTATACGTCTTCTTAATTAATAAAAAAAAGACTAAACAAAATAATAAATCAAAACAAAACCACAAAAGAACGAAAATGAGAAGAAAAAAATAAAAATAAAATGAAAGATTTCATATAAAAAAAGAAGAAAATTACAAAGGAAAACAAACTAAAAAATATATATGTATGCATATATTTAACGGGCGCTTATAATTTCAGCTATAATGTTTTTTGAATGTCGGAAATATATATAAAAAAAGTAAAAAAATATTTTAAGAAATAAGAAGAAAAAAGACAAAAAGAAGAGCAACAAAGAATTGCAAAAAAGAAAAAAATATATATATGAAAGGAAAAGAAAGATAAAAAATGATAATGGTGGAACAAAAAAGGGAGGAGACGATTAAAAAAATAATAACAAGAAAAAAATCAAAAGAAGTAATAAAAAACCCAACACAAAAGAAAACATACGCAAAACAAGGAAAAAATCAGAAAAAAACCCTATTTAAACGTATATAATAGTTATATAAAACAAAATGCTAACAACTAATGATAAAAAATGAAGAAATAATAAATATTATTCAAACAATAGTGTGACTGTTTTATTTGCAGAGCAATCATATGTTTAAAAATATACTTTACATTGTACATTACAATCAATCCTTGTTTTTCTTTTTCCATTAATTTATCCCTTCCTTACCATCCGTTGTTTGTTGTTTTAATTTTGTATCCTGGATGGACGACAATGCTTTTCTCTTGTCGAGACAGTGTAAGTGCCTTTTGTCATCAATTTTCTTGAGTTACTCGTAGTACGTAAGTCTCGACGTAAGTAGCTACATAACGAACAATTTCAAACTACTTGTCTACTCTAGCAGTAAACAATGTTCTTTTTATCTTTTGTAGAAAAGAGTACGAAGATTTATGGTAAATCTGAGAAAATATCTAGATTCGCAAAAGTGCTCTGAAATCTGAAAAAGATTGCTTTTTCCTGTACCAAACGAACATAAAAATTGCTCTGAGAGCAAAAAAAGTGCTCTGAGAGCGCCCAATCGATTACCACATTATATTCAATCATTCGAAATTTGCGTCCTGAACGATTTCTAAGTATGGGCGAGTTCATATTGCAACATTGTCGCACATGCCATGAACAGAAATACTGCTGCAAGTTTGCAGTAGTTTTGCGTTTCCAAAAAAAGAGTTCATTATGCAGTAGGCAGAAAAAAAAGAAAATTTTTAATTTATCTTTCTTCTTTCAGTGACGTGACAGATGGTTGTTATTTATAAAAACTTTAATAATTTCAATTTAAAGAATCCTTTTATGACTGATTCTTAATCACTTAAATGGATCTAATTTTGAAAGTGTTCAGGCAAAAATTTCTGAAAGATGTAGAAGAAAAAGGAAGATTCTTTGAAGATTTGAAGAAACATTCCAAAAAGTAAGAGTTTTCTTAAAACCATAGGACAATTTCCAGATGATGTTTTCAGAAACCATTCGGATCGAAATCAGCAGTTTGGTGTCAGCATCCGACCACAATTTTTATTCACTTTTATTCTTATAAAACACAAATAATATATATTAACTTTTTAATAAAAAAAACTTCATTTATTTTGGACATATCTATTTAATTTTCATTTATTTTACTTACATAATTGTTCTTGCCATTGCCATCTTCCTGCAACTCGGCAATAAAATTCAATGCAGAGTTGATCGCAATTTGACTGTCATTTTACTTATATGAACGTAAATAAAACTGCCGTCATGCAAAGATAATGCAGGTTTTTTACATTTCTGAACGCAAAAATTGTAGTACTGTCGCATTTTTACTTTTATGAACTCAGCCTATTTATACAAAAGCCGAGTTTTTTTGAGCTTCGATCTCAGCAAAGCAAAGTAAAGTAGGCTTTTCAGCACGCTAATTACAACAACTATTGCGAGTCCCGAAGTGTCAATTGGAATGTAGTTGTTGTAATTGCGTGCTGAAAATCCTACTTTGCTTTGCTTTGCTGAGATCGAAGCTCAAAAAAACTCGGCTAAAAATAGATTCATCCGAGCAATTCCTTAGAAAAACCTAACGAAACAGTAATCAAGCTCCGCCAATTATTGTCAAACTCAAACGTGATGGTAAATCTGAAGCAAATCTGAGAAAAAAATCCAGATTCGCAAAAGTATGTTCTGAAATCTGAAAAAGATTGCGTTTTTGTACCAAACGAAAATAAAAAGTCACCCAGACCAAAAAAAGTGCTCTGAGAGTACCGAATCGAATACCGCATTAGATTAGAACTACAAGAAGTCGCAATGCTCTTATTATATGCCGCCATTTTGTTTTCCTATCTATGGTTATATGTATTTTGTCAATTATTATTATTATTTCTTTATTATTAAGTAAATTTATTACTATAACAATAAACGACAATATAGCACTAGCTACCAGGGCTATCAGCTAGTTGGAAAAAGTAGGTTAGTTTTTAAATATATTTGTTGATGTTTACACCCCTATCGGGAATAATATTTCCCCGGGAATGTTCCCTTGTCAGCAATGTAAATTAGATTATGTTTTAGGTGATGTTGTTATATGTTTTTGGAGGTCAGATTGTTGTGTGTGTAGAAGTTGATCAGTGGTTCTGTTGTTGCAGCTTTAGCAGCTTTGTCGGCTTGTTCGTTTCCTGTGATACCGGCATGACCAGGAACCCACATGAGTGTTGATCAATCTTTTCAACGCGTCTGGCAAAAAGTTGCCGACAATTAAACCGTCTTGGAGCTATGTTTGTTATGTTTCGTTCTATGTTGAGGAAAGCTTTTGTGAGGTTGCGTCAATGTTTGAAGGTTTAGTTTCGATTTTTTTCTGTGTAAATAGGGCGTTTTTGACGGTTCTCGATCCTTTGAACGCGTCTGGCAAAGACTTGGCGACAAGCAAAACGTCTTGGACTTATAATATATTTGTTATCAATGAATTTTTTCTCTAAATTATAAAATAAAAATTAAGTGGTTGCATCAATTATTCCAAATTGGCATTTTTTCAATATTTTGAATTCGTCTGGCAAGCCTTTGGCGACATCCGAAACGTCTTGGACCTTTATATTTGTATTCAGAATATAATATCCTTCGTTTTAGGAGAAATTAGTGCGATTGCATTAATTATTCAAAATTGGAATTTTTAACGCACTTCCGCTGCGTCTGGCAAGGTTTTGGCGACACCTAAAACGTCTTGGATACACATATTTGCACTGAGGGGATGATACTCTATTATTTGCCAGTCGATTCAAGTGGTTGCACAAATTATTCCTATTTTGCATTATAACGGATTTTCAATGTGCAGTATGCAGTTACACCTCACAGCTGCCATTACGTGCTGCCAGACGGACATATTTGAATTCGTGGGCATCAGAGCGTTATAATTACGCAAAATTTATCCGGTTGCCTCTCACGTCCAAAATTTACTGCGGGGTCTTGGTCTATTGGGTAGTTCTAGTAAAGACAAGGGTAACGGACGAATAATGGGTAGAATAAAACTACTACAAGCACTGTAGTACAAACGACAGTACTGTTTTAAGCCGAGTACGGACGGCGGAACTGATAAGCTTTTCTAGGCTTTTTTATTTGTTTTATTCGGGGAGTTTATTTCTTGAGATCCAGAACTATTTGATTTCCGGGGCTGAAAATATACGGCCCTCGGGATTTTTATCTGTAATGTTGTTTAAGAAGTGGTTGGACCGTACTGTCCCTTTAAATACTTACTACTCGTATGTAATAGAAAAATTAAGAAACAACAAATTGGTCTTAAATAAAGCCTTTTATTTATTTCGAATTTAATTCTTTATGCTTTCCTTTACAAGAGGTAGATTTTTGCTGAGGAAACATTTAAATCCACGAAACACCCAAGAGCAGGAGTCACTGCCCTGTTCGTTCTTATCGACACATTTCTCGATTTCTGTCCGCACTTCCACCTTGTCGTTATCCTGTCCCAATTGCTTCACCAGATTTTCCAATTGAAATCCGCTCTCAGCATTAAAAAGTTCGAATTTATTAAAAATACACTCAATGTAGCAACGCGTTGTATCTTCGTCGGGAAAATCGAACTTCTTGTACTTTTCTATTAGTTCGGCGGTCACATTTGTTGATTGGGCGCATTCCTTTCGAAATTTTATGAGGTCTGCATTGTTTTTTACCGAAAACTCATTGGCCGTTATCTATTGAAAGAGACATGTTAATTAAAGTACTGTCCTTTTAAAATAATTGCTTACCACAGCTACAACGGCGAGTATGATGCACAATACGTATTTCATTTTGCTGGTGACGATTTGACGACTTCTCGCAGATCACTGATTTATGGAATAAACTGCGAATGGGTTTTATACCGAAATTTTGAGATTCCATTGACGAATTTAAATTGTACTGCCTTTTGTGCTGCTCTTAAGTAGCAATCACTTGAGCACTTTGCGAGTTAAGTGAGTTGGTGTTTCCATCCAGAGCCGGACACTAAAGAAAACAAAATTGTTCTGGGGATGATTGTGCGTTTGGATTTTTGCTACGCTCATTGCGAACTCTCTTTGTTGGCAAATCATTTTTTTGAAGTATGAACAAAAATAAATATCAAGAGATCAACTTATCACTAACGATTCCTGTCATGAATGTATGAGTTGTCTGTCAGCAAAGAAATTATTTGGTTTTTAGCTATATTCGCTTTTGTGTAAACCATTTGAAATGTATATAAAAACTTTGCTTATTGGCATCCGCTATGGTTGGTTCTTTCTTTGAAACAGAAGTATTCGGTGTTTTTGTTTTCTTGCCGTCTCGTGCTTTGTGGTTGGGATCCCTAAAGATTCTGTAGTGCTTACAATAGCTTATGAGTGTTTTAATCGTTTTAATGACAAACTCGGGATAGAGATTATGCTGCATTTACTAGGTATACATCATATTTCAATAACAAGGAAGATTAAAGAGATTCCCATTGCCCAGTACCGTAGCCAGGATTTTGATTCCCGGGAGGCTTGCTTCCAAATCTTACATTCCAATTCCTTGATTTTTAATAGTTTTTAAATCGTATGTACTCGTACTTAAACGAACATAATAGGTAATTAAATTATTTTTTTTTACACGCATATTTTTTTAAAAACAGAAGACGTCCTATTTTTTTTGACATTAATATCCGATTGAACAGATATCATAGCAAGTGAGCTTATTCTTGCATTCCCCATAAAGCGTAGGGACACTGTTTTAATCCTTTCCAGTTGAAAAGCTTCTTGCAATGCAACACTAGCTGTGGTCACTGGAAGCGTGGCCAAAACCGACAGCAACAAGTTTATAGTAAGTCTTTTCACATAATATTAAGCAATTTCGAAACTATGGTAGAAGGATCACTCGACGATATTTCTTCGCACCGAAGAATGTACTCAGCTTTTACAGCTGACAACGAAATTACATTATCAAAGTAGGTAACATGTTAGCTTTTCCATTTTGTTCACTCGCTCAACTACAGCAAAACCTGGGAGCAGAGCTTGAAACGATGGTAGAGCGTCTTCGTTGACCATGAATCTGTCCGCAAGATTTCGTATTAATGAATCTATGCAAGGAATCAGTATATAAACTCTAAAATAGGCTTCAGTAGAAGAGGTTTCTGGATTGGAACGCATTGTCTGTGTCAATGAAGTTCTTGGAGATCTTATTTGAACTTCAAATAGGTCTTCGGCAAGTCAGGATGCGGTTGAAAAGCGTCTCTGAAGAAATCATCGGCATTTTCCCTTATGTTCTTAAGAGAATTCAGAACTTCTTTTGTGCGGTCGATTGCGGAAACGAAAGTATTGATGCTTTCGAAGACATCCGCCCACGTTCTGCTCGTTATTTCTTTCCAATACTTATTGAGATGCATTTAAAGAGCTCTACAAACCAGAGACAATACAATAAGGTTTGTCTATGCTACAAACAAGGTTCATTGAAAGTTATTACAGTGTTCACCCCTATCGAGGTATCCGTTCGGAAAAAAATCCGATACGAAAATCAAATACGATCGGAACTAAAATTGCGTTCGAAGTATATTCCGTATATTCCGCAGCAATTAGTTTTCGGAGAGCTTCGGCAAAAATGTGCCACGTAGCTGTCAAAAGTAAGTGTTATAACGCGGTGCCACGCAATGCGACAAGGTGCGCTATATGTCATCCGAGAAATTTTCCGAAAGTCGTATCAGAACGGATACCTCGAATGGAATTTCTCCGATTTCGTACAGATCGGAGAAAATTCCGTTCCGAACGGATACCTCGTTAGGGGTGAATACTGTAATACCTTTCAATGAATCTTGTTTTACAAAGGCGTAGAAATTGAGTGGCTAGCACTAGTGCCCACTAGTGCGCAATGAGAAATGTCAGCTAATTTTCACGCCTGTCAAAAATCCCGTACTATTGCCTCCTAAGTAATGACGCTTGTAAGTATAAAGTCACCCGTTAAGTCTAAAGATGAGTGCGTGAGATCATCTCACTTAAAAAAATCGACAATTGGTTTCTTGTTTAATATAAAAACTCGTTTCCATATGCGTAAAATAAATAATTCAGCTAAAAAATGCAATCCTTCCAACTCTAAACAATTCATAGCCGCCAGCTGTGCGTCATAAACTTTGGTATTAGTGAAAGTATGTGTAAATCTGAGAAAAAATCGAGATTTTTCAAAAATGCCTCAGATCAAAAAAAATTTAACATGAAAAGCAATCTCGATCAAAAAATAAATAAATTTATTTTTTTACCAAATCGAAAACGACAATACATAATCGATTCCCTAATCGCATAAACTTCCGTTTGTTTTTTTATATTTTGTCCTTTCGGATGGGTTTTTGGCGAACTGTCAGCAATACATGTGTCGCTTGGAGTTCTTAGATAAACTCGTCGGCGAACAACGAACCAAAAGCGAATGCCCTGGTTCTTAATCTTTAGAACATCAACACGCTGGGAATTAGACTTCAGAGTGTCGCTTAGGGTTCGAAAAATCAGAAAAATCGAACAGTTACAGTCCTTTTTTTTTTTTGTTTACGTCAACGATCTCGTATCCAGTTGTTTTTAGCGTGGCTCTGGACACAAACCAACCCCACACTCTTTCTGAAGCCCTTCAGCGAAATCGGACGCATAATGCTGGAGTCACTAACCTAATAATGCCATGATATGATAACTTTTGTGTGATTGTGCTGATTGTGAAAGCTACCGTTGATTGAATCAAGTGATATCGTTCGCCGCACGGTATCGTTTTGAGGGGGTCATGTTTGGATACTGATATTCATGCGGGTAGTCATGTCCGACAGAGCATTGCGATAGGTATTACAAAAGAAGATTGGGCAGATCTTCTAGCTCAAAAATTGGGTTTAAGAGTTTTTCAAGCCCGGCTTGACCTGAAGAAAGCACTCTTTGTAATGAACATCAGATGTTGCCTAATATCTGCTACACTCAGCCTTCAGCCACCGCCATTTATTGATTAGTCCCCCCAACCCTTCTACAATGGTGTGCAATTTTCTGCTGCAGCTCTTCTAAATGCCATCTTTAAAATAAATAGTTGGCGCCACAGGCCGTAGGGACCATATGCCTAGCTTCTAACAACCAATCGCTGTGCGAGTTTTTCATTTGTGGAACGAATGGAAGGGATCTACAATTTTATTCCAAACCGAGACAGTTATACTCTCGTATGTTTGTCAGACGTTCGCAAGAAGTGGTGCAGCGAAAAAAAACCTAAGTTGGAATTAGGGTTTCGGTATTCGAACCTAGGACCCTACCCCTGCGGCTACAAATGTTATCTTTGGATTTAAATAATATCCAAATTTGAATTGCAGCGAAAAACTTGTGCCCCAGGACCAAAATAACAGACAAAACAAACATTTTTTAAGCAAAATTTAGATTTATTTATATACAGCTATAATCCGTGATATAAATCAGCTTATCTTCAGCTCAAGCGCTGCGAACAAAATTCAAAGCCTCTAATTGGCCTTTAAGCTCTGTTGAACTAGAGGTAAGTTCTTGCTAATGAAGCACTTGAATCCACGGAACACCCATGAGCAGGAGTCACTGCCTTGTTCGTTCTTGTCGACACATTTCTCAATCTCAGCTTTGACTTCGGTCTGAGTGCGATTCTGTCCCAATTGCTTCACCAGATTCTCCACTTGGAAACCAGTCTTGGGATTGAACAGTCCAAACTTATCGAAGATGCATTCGATGTAGCAGCGCGTCTTCTCGTCATCGGTGAACTCGAACTTTTTGTACTTTTCCACCTGTTCGGGGGTTACTTTCTTGGCCACGACACATTCCTTACGAACATTCGCCAGATCCTCTTGGGTCCTGATTTTGTACTCTGTGGCAGATGTCTGAAATTGGAAACAATTAATTACGCGTTCGAAAAAGACGCTGACTTTAAATTACGAATGCAAACAAAGCGAAAAGGATTCCGAAAATTGTGTACTTCATTTTCAAACAGATGTGGTATTGTGGTTGTGATGTGTAAGCGTTGATTGATCAAAACTGTGTGATAACAGAGAATGCTGCGATCGGGGTTTATATAGTAGAATTTTCAGATTGTAGAGAGGGTAGATTTTTGAATGACAAAGCGAGGCGACTGCTACTAATAGGAGGTCATTTAGCGCATCGTACGACTGAGTGGGCGAATTTGAATGGGCAGAATTTAGGTGGAATGGAAAGCATGGAACATTTCTTGTTGTCGTGACTGAACTATTGTACCGGCCAAGAGGGGTACTGATGGGGCCGTCGCACTTAATTATGTTGATCATTATTTGTATTTATTAATCAGATGCGTTTGCTCAGGGTGACTTGGTAAGTTTCCATTGCGAGTATGACGCCAGATGCTGCAAACGCAACTCCTCAAATGGTATACATCTGCAGCATCAGATTTATGGACAGTTTAATGAAGCCCTTACATCGATAAATATACCATCGTAGGCAAAGTGAACTAATTATTGCTGGGGCGAACGAATTAAGCACAACATTAGCAACTTATTCTGTTCTTGATTCCCCGGTGGGGCTAGTCACTGAACTCTTTGCATACCTTTTTGCTTTGACGAACTTTGCATATAGTTTAACGAAGTGGCTATTTGAACGTTAATTTTTGGACTGACTTTTTCGGAACACGGCTACGTATTTGGCGTAACGTTATGGTATTTTCATTAAAAATAGTGTTTTAAGAAATAGATTGGGCCTTGAAACGTACAGTATTGTGCCCGAAAATAAATACTGAAGCTTTGAGTCCTTTTTGCGTGCGAAGCGAGCCACATACTTCTACTTTACGCGATTAAGCTTTGACATTATTTCGTTACGTAGCAATAATGGCCAAAGGCAAATTCATAGACATCAAAGCAGATATCATGAGGAATGCACTCAAGAGTGGTTGAGCGGGGGTGTCTGGAGCAGGAAAAATCTGGAATTTCGGCCCTTAACACTTTTCAGATCGGAACTAAACAACGACGAAGGCAACGAAAAGGTGGACTCCCTTGCAAAAGAGGGCTAAACTGAAAAATTGCTGGGACCAGAACCATTCTCTTCAATTGTCAGAGGAATGGTTGAACAGCTGATTCACAGGTGGTTAACCGTCGAATGTAGACAGGCTAAAATGACAATTACGTGGTCGACCTGCTCTACACAAAGAAGGGTTCTAAGCATAAGTCGAGGAACATTGAAATTGGTGGTGGCTTTGTCTACAGGACATGGTCATTTCGGGTATCACTTAAGGAAGAAGGGCCTTAGAGAGGATGATACCTGCAAACTATGCCTGGAGGAATCTGAGACAGCGGCACATATACCTACTGTGTAAATGTCCGGCGTTGGATGGCAGAAGATTGAGAATCTTGGGACATCATTGGGTGGCCAGTGGACACCCAGTCGATGAAACACATCTCACATAAACAGATGCCAGCGTTAACACTAGGAATCGAAGCCAGGGAAGCACTCTGGATAAGTCCAGAGAGTCTATCTGGGTAAGATTTATAGTGGTAGAGAGACGAAAAGAGACCCGTCAATGGTGGTCTGATTCGAGTATATCTCGAAATCTTAACATATATATAGTTATATATACATACGTAGCAGTGTCCCGAACGATGTGCGAATAGCATCGCCATAGTTTAAGCAAGGTGTGAAAGGGAAATTTTGAATAAGTATTTAGTTCGCCGATCTACTATTGTTGCATCCTTCGAATGAAATGATTTTAGGCTTAATTGAAGCTTACACGTTTTTAATATTGTTATAGAACAATCTTAAGATAAGAATAAATTAAAGGTTCTCAAAAACATTCTCAAAGTAAGATTATTGTATTTGGATTAAGATTTTCCGAGCTTAACAGACTTTCTTCAAAGGATAGGCTTGATCTGACACTGACTGTCTTGACTTTATCTCGTGTTTTTCCTGCGTGAAGGTAAGACACTTTAAAGTTTAACAAATCACAAATGTTTTGGTGTTAGAGTAAGTAGCTGTGAATCCCGCTGTGGCCAATGAAACATGAAATCTGCCAACCATCTGATTTCGAGAGCAGAAAAACTGCTATGAATCTGAAACTGTCAACTGTTCTGTGCGTCATGTATTTCTCAGTTGACTCGTTCTTCCTCCATGCTTTTTTGAACGGGTTCCATTGCATGGAAAGTTTAGGTATATGGAATGTCGTTTTTCATTCAAAATAACAGAGAATCGGCCCAAAATTCAAAATTGCATTTTAACAAAAGTGTCCTATGCACTCTTTAAAAATATTCGGTCACTTCTGTCGTATTAACAATTCAATCGAAAACGCCAGAAGCGTCACAGTTTGTGCTGATCCACTGACCTGGGTTAATCTTTGTTTTAGTATTAAACTTTCGAGTTAGCGACATTGTTTATTAATTTAATAAGTACATATTCCATAAATTTGAAAAGTGTTGTAAGCGGACATCGAAATCTTAAGCCTTACGAACATAGATAATAAGAAAGCAAGCAAGCAAATTTTTAAGGCTAATACGCTCTTTTGCTAGAAAAAATTTAAGATGGTACGCATTAGTGTCGAAAAATATTGAAATCTGCCAAAAATGATTCAAATCATTCGCAGAATTGGTGATGTAATCCACAAGAGGCTAACTAGCTTATTTATTGTAACAGTTCTGTTCCTTATCCGGTCCAAAGCCTTTGAGCAGTCCAAAGCTATGAGATGGCCAGTAAAAACGAACTGCTGCGAAATACTGCCGGTCACATATTATTCTGTGGACTCGCAGACATAGTATAATATTTTAAAAAATAATTTTCCTTTACCGTGGCAACAAATTTTTGAAAATCGGTTGAATGCAAACGTCATTTCATTGAAAGGGGCAATATCTAAAATATAAGTACGAGAGGTTTAACATCTTCCTGAAAGTGCATATTGCATATTTAGAATATACCAATTAATACGAATCTACATTATATTCATCGAGTATATAACAGGTATACCAACCTAACTACAGGCTGAGAGAATGGTTACGTAAACACCTATACTCGTCGAGCTATAGGTTAATAACGTTAAAGTTATAACGTTAATCAAATATGACATTATTAAATAAAAAGATAGACAAATCGAGTTAATTTCTAATCGGTGGTTGAGACGACCTCGAATCTCCATATATACAACACATCGTACTCACGTAGTCACATGCTTAATATTGTCATCGTCCAGACAAGTGGAAAACTTCTCCGAGTGCTATTATCAATTTAATCATACGCCTCCCAAGCATACACACTACACAGTGGATAAATCAGATTTCTGGGTTGTTAAACTACTTTCATTATGGAATAATTTAAGTGCGTCCATTCTATTAAATAATACGAGGTCTTGAAAAAAAAAACGAGAGTCTTTCCTTTGTCGATCTGACTCCGTACAGCGTGTCGCTCGGCAGAGCTATAGTATAGTGTCTTTTGAAAATCGAATAATCCCTTTTAACTATTCTCAATCACTAGTTGTTTAGATATGGAATAGTTCACATTTTTGCTGATGGCCGTTATGTCACAAATGTGTCGTTATAGTCAATGTAGGCTGTCAGCTTTGTGAAAGTTCACTGATCGTTTGGAATCTTCGGTATGTTGTGTGTTGCATAAACCTAGCCCGGCAGCAAGGTTTTTTTTCGTAACGCCCCACAAAAACTACTGTGGTTTATCCGAGTTTTAGAAAGCGACCCAACTAGGCATTGTTCCAAGTTACAGGCGAACTTGGTACTCTGAACTGGAGGAGTAGTAGAACAGCAACTTCAGGAAATATGGGAAAATATTTCAAATGCCATTGCTAAGCCAGATACCTGTTCAGTGGTATTGAATTATGGGCATTCGCAGAGCTCTTATTTTATGTTCGATATCGATATCTTTTCCGATTTCAGAGTACTTTTGCTAATCTGGATTTTTTCTCATAGTTACCTCAGTGCGCTTGAGTTTGACAGCTTATAGAGTTTGTTTACGTTTTCGTGCAAGAAATCAATCTAGGCGCAAAATTTTGAATGTTTTAAATAAAATGTATCCAGAGAATGAAAAACAATTGGAAAAGTGTCGAAGGCTTCACATGTTCCAACCGCAATCGAATATCAACAAAAAAAAGAGCAAGTCACGTTTTTATGTTCAAAATCGGAAATCTGAGCTCGCGAAGTACCTACCTACAGATTCGCAAATCGGACATATATCAATGTAGGGTGCAGTGTTGGTTGGAAAGGCCTTATGGCCCTACCAGCATCCTACTTTTCCTTCCTGACAGCATAGGTCGTATATCTACGGACTACATTGTACCCAAACTCAACTTCCATAAAAACTTCTCTGTTAGATTCCACCCTAGTTCAGAATGGGTGGAGAATGCGGTCGTAAATGAATTCGACATACCTTTCGTCACAGATGGTTCCAAGACGAACTGAGGAGTGGGAGCAGGCATTTTCTCAACAGATTTAAACATCGCTAAAACTCTTCGCCTTCCCAACGCAGCCAGCGTCTTTCAAGCAGAAGTATTTGCATAATTAAGGAGGCGTGTAGACTGCTCCTTAGCATAGTTACACCCAGAAAAAAATAGGCATCTTCGTCGACAGTCAGGCCGCGATTAAGGCTATTGGTTCAACTAAGTCGACTACCAAGTTTGTTGTGGAATGCAGGGAGACACTGACCAGGGATTGTCATTGGTTTGAAATCACTCTCGTCTGGGTTCCCGGCCATAGGAACATTGAGGGGGATGAGAAGGCCGATGAACTTGCCACGCGTGGCTCTGCTCTGTGAGTGTCTCATGCGGAGGAAGTTATCCCTCCGCTGGGATATGTAAAGAGAGAAATCCTCCTGCTCTTCACCCCAAGGGCTGAGATTAGACGGATGAAATGACGAACTGTGTCATTTCAAGGAAGATCTGGCCAACCTACGATTAGTACTAGCAATTAGTACGGGTCATTGGCCTTTAGGAACTCACGCAGCCAAGCTTGGCATCCCCCACAATACCCACTGCCGTAGCTGCGCTGACACAAACAAGAGTGAAGCAGTGTTCCATCTTTTTTGTGTGTCCGGCCCTAGCCAAAACCAAACGCAGTGCACTAGGTCATCCCTTTTTTGATGATCTTTCGGCCATCCAAAGCATCCATTTCAAAAAGATTATCAAATTTCTCAACTCCACAGGCTGGTTTTGAGCTCTCTTAACTACCTTCATCCCCCTTCATTTCAGGTTCCGTTAGTTGTGGTTTCAAAACGGAGCTCAATGCGTTATTTGTGTTTTTCCCTCGTCGGTAACGGGAATACAGCCTCTTAAACCAACCAACCAACCAGGTGCAGTTAATACACTGATATTGGTTATCCATTAAAATATCTTAGATCTGAACAAAAATATTTAGTGGTCCCAATGGAAAACGACATTATTCGCTTGATGGCTTTCTACCTACAATAATATTATTATCTCAATTCGCTTTCAAACCCATGCAGCATAAAATTGTACCACTGTCTACTTGATTCGAAATTAAAACGCAATTACGCTTCCATTTAACTTACGCCAGATTTCATCACAAATTGTTGGCACTTGGCACCGATCAGGATCACTGAAATTATTTTGCATTAATCGTGTCAGACTTAATGACTCTATATTTCGAGAGAAATGTTTGAAAGTCAAAAAAGAAAAACTCCATCGATTTAGACAAAATACGTTAAAATGATATTTTGTGAGATTAGAGCTCTATTAATTACGTTGCTGTATAAATTTGTATCTGGCGGCAGAGTTTGTGCACTTATCTGCTGTAAAACAATAGTGCCTATGTTGTTTTAGAATGTTTATAGCAGAAATGTATGAAAATTACTTATTCCTAGAGTTCCATATGCCCGTAATTGTTTTTCTAAAATCACTTTTTATTTTAACAGTCACTTTAGAAGAAGAAGAATACTCCAAAAATGCGAGCACTACTATAGGCAGAATTATAATTGTTGCCACTGACTTCTTTGAAGGTTTCTTTGGAAATCATACGCATGCTATAAAATGCTATTTTTACTTCCAGTAAATATTATATAGTTTACATTTTAGTACACATTTTAATGACATCTGCTCTGTGTGCCTCTAAAGTCAAACATAGTTGCGCAGCATAAAGTGGCCTGTTAGGGAGCTTCCACACCGGATGGAACAAAACGCCTTAGACAAACAAATCTTTTTTTTTGGACTTTAAATACCCACATTTTAATACGCGCGCCCACACTGAATAAGGCAAAACAAAACGAGAAAAGCAGTTTTGTTTGTCTGTTCCATCTGGTGTGGAAGCACTCTTAAGTTCCAAGTTCATAAGTCGTCAGTAAGTAATTTCACATTTCCGATTATTATTAAAAGACATGTTTCTTTTTCAAACACAAGCCTAGTTGAATATTTATTTACTTTGCCAATTCAAATATTATAAATAAACGTATCAAGCTCCCACTTGATCTGTGTTATATAAATGAAATGCATTTTATCAGCTATATAAACTTGATTTAATCAAATTACTTGTGTACGCTTTAAGCCCTAGCTTTGTTTCATTAAGTATAAGTACGAATAACATTTTTAAAATAATCTAATGCCTTGCGATTTAAATGTAATGAATTGCTAACCCAGCAAAAGCTATGCTACGAAATTGAATAGATATTCTCAAGACAGATTCAATGGGAGCAAAGCGCACTGGAAACAAAAATGCTAAACGTAAATTCTAAGCAGTCCATATATGCGAAAACTGTTTTTGTATTATATACTTAAGAACATATTTAAAAACCCAAAACGTTTCTCGAACAATACCGGCACGCATCTTAAAAGTAAGTAGTACCACCATACTAGATGATTCATGGAAAACTAAATTATAAGATAATTGAAAATAAATAGTTTCGACTTAAAGAGAGAAATAAAATAATACAAAAAAAAAAAATAAGAATAATAACATTTACAAATAACGAACAGTGTAACCAACACAGCTGTTTATCACAAAAAAAAATCTGGAAATATGTCTTCACTTATAAAATAATAGTAAACAAATAAAATCTAAACTAAAACGTAATCCTTTAAAACATAAAACATAAAGTGGAAAAAATATGAATGATCAGGGATAGAAAATTCGGTTTCTTTTTAGTTTCCACATCCTTTTCTTAGTCGGTAACATTG
This sequence comes from Cheilosia vernalis, assembly GCA_949126925.1. Taxonomy (NCBI): domain Eukaryota; kingdom Metazoa; phylum Arthropoda; class Insecta; order Diptera; family Syrphidae; genus Cheilosia; species Cheilosia vernalis. The sequence continues at coordinate 44,150,799 of OX421361.1, read as the reverse complement.
GCGTGTTTCTTTCAATTAACTTCAGATGATATTGAATTATCTTAAAAATATTTTATGTAGAACAAAGAATAAGCGATATATCACAAATGAATGCAAAGAAAAATACGACATAGTAGCAGTTATAAGTATACAATATGGTGTTCTATGATTTTCTGAATATAAATGTGTTTTTTTTTTTGTGTTGCAAGAATAATATTGGGTAGAAACACAAGTTGTTTAAAACAAAAACGGTTTCTATGTGAATATTCTGGTTTATGTATTTTGCTCCTATGTTTGTGGTGTGATTAAGAATATGTATTACGATACTTATGTAATTTATTTATAGTCATCATTTTGTTGCTTTAAGTTATGTAAGTTATTTTATTAATGGTTTGTTATTAGTTCTCTGGAATGCTGCTTAAGGGTTTCGACAAATTGCTATTTGTTGTCGGTATCAAGGTCTTGCTATCGTCTAACTCGATTTCAAGCTGTGGCAGCGGATCACGCCAGTAGTTGAAGTTCGAGAACTCGATGGAACCCTCGTCGTACTTGATTGGTGGAAAGAGTTGATCGACAATGTAAGTCATGCTGCAGTACCTGCAAGTAGAAAATGAGCAAATTAACAAAAGTTTTCGAAACATGTCTCATGAAAATGGTTATTAACTAGTAATAGTTTCCGTTGAAATAAAACTGTTAGCTATGAGGTATGACGACAACGGTTTCTATGATGTCAGTTCCGAGATTCAGCAATCGGGACAGATTCTGCCCTAAAACACTTGACTTAAGCATACAAATTTAACAATAAAATCTTAGTAACCTTAAGAAGCTAATACTGATATTGAACTATATGCAACTTGAAATAATGAAAATCTAGGATCGTCTTTGCACTAAGTCTTTGTTGGCCAAATGCAGCATTTGAGGGATTGTTGCATACTGGTAAAGTTGGCGCAGTGGAGAGCGAGTTAACAGATCTGAGATAACGATGGATAATTTAATTTGGTATCATCGCGCCATCACGTACGTATTTTTTTTAGAGTTTGTAAACTAAGTAGTAGTGATGGTAATATAGTCCAGATTAAATCAATCAGAAGACGGCGAAGATTAACTGTCAGTGCACAAATTCAATTCTTAGAAATGAGTGAGGATGGGCCCAAACTTATATAGCGTATTCAAGGTGCGGTTTAGCGAAGTGTACGTAGAGAGATTTGTAAGCTAAGGTTCAAGCCCTTTTATAATCGTTTTATAAAGCTAAACGAATCGATTTTTTTATTATGTGGAGCGGAGTTTAAGCTCTCATGATAGATTTAACGTAGCTGAAAGAACAGGACAGTTGCAAAAGAAACAAGTTATTGAAGGCTGCTGAAAGAGGTTGTAGCTGCAACCGACCGACATTGAACTCATTAAAATTCTGTTACAAGGAGTGATACTAAGGGAAACGAAATAATAGGCATATTAACAAGAATCGGCTAAGTGCCTACTTTATGAGACATAAATTATTGGATTACTTTACATGATTGTCTGACGTTCAAGGGCGCACTATATACTGAGGGCTTTACTAATAATCACTTTTAACCTTCAATTTTGTATGGAAAATTTCGCCATTGTGAGTTCGAAAAATTTAGCCTGGACACTAAAAATGATTATAAGCTACGCGGTGAGTCTTTCCGCCCACAACAAAAATCAAAATCGCCCAAAAATTGACACCACCTAGTCTAACAGCTACGACTGTGTTATTTTTCTACCTGTCTATTTGTCTGATCTGTCATACTCATACGATAAATATAAATATAAATGCAAAAACCTCCAAGAATGTCAAGTTATATTGACGAAAACGATTTCGAAAAGTTCACTTATTCAGGGAAATAAATGCAATGACAATGAGTGTACGAAAGAATGAAAAGAAAGACTGTATTCTAAACAAAGTAGGTCTGATCCCTAAAGATAATGCATTCGAACACATTAGTCGAATTTAGTCAATCTTCCATTCCACCAAACTTTTGCGTAAGAGAACGAGGTTTGAATAATGTAGGAATTGGAATGCATTATAGTTAGGCAACAGACCAACTTTGTTTAGCTAAACCAAACACACACAAGTCTTTTACAAATCTTTTAAATTTTCTCTTGGGCACATGATTTTGAAACTTTTTGTTCAGAGCTTTCATTGAAAAGTTTTGATACTTTTGCAAAAAGATGCTGTTCGCAGGCAAGGTGTTGGAAAGTGTAGACGCAAACACGAAAGAAAAACGCAATATATACTCTACTCAGTATGTCTTTAATGAACGGATTCAAGTTTACGACTGACTGTATAATCTGTATAATTCATATGTCATAAAGTAATTCATTTTCTACAAATACATTCCTCTCTCTCCAACCACTGCATCGCCTGTCACCCATACTACTACACCCCTTCTCGATGCATGAGGCCTAGTTTTTGGGCAAGACTTCGGAACGCCTGCTGCGGTAACGCCTTCGTAAGAATGTCTGCCTCCTGATTGTTGGTACTCACATAATGTAAAGTTACTTCGCCTACTTCTACCTTTTGTCTGATGAAGTGGTGTTTCACATCAATATGTTTGACCCTTTTGTTTTCCATATTTATTGCCATCTTAATGCAGCTCTGGTTGTCCTCCAAAATCGGAATGCTTTTCACTTCAATAAGCAAATCAGATAGTAGACCTCTCAACCACACACCTTCTTGCACAGCCAAAGCTAAAGCAACATATTCAGCTTCGGTTGTAGAACAAGCGACAACTTGCTGCTTCTTTGATGTCCAGCTTACTATGTTGCCAAAAACTTTGTATAAAAATCCGCTGGTAGACTTCCTATCGGTTTCGTCGGAAGCATAATCTGCATCGGCAAATCCCACCAGTGGCTTCGCATCTGGATTTTTGTTATAAACCAATTCGTAATCAATGGTCGCTTTCAGGTACCTCACCAATCTCTTAGCACTTTGCCAGTGTTCTACTCCTGGGGAATCTTGATAACGACTGAGCTGGGATATTGCAAAGCATACGTCTGGTCTGCTACACAACATCAAGTACATTACTTTCCCAATCAGCTCTCTATATGGCAACTTAACTTTTATGTTTGTATCCAATTTCTTTAAACGTGCTGACGGGTCCATGGGAGTGGAAACCCCATTACAATCGTTCATCTTTAGATATGTCAACAGATCATTGATTGCTTTCTTTTGTGACATGCCTAGGCAAGATTTCTTTTTATCGTGCGTTATTCCTATGCCAAGGAATTGTTCGAATACTGTTGCCTGTTTCATCTCAAATTCGTTTGTAAGTAATCTCTGTACTTCAGCATGTTGTTCTCCATTAGCGCTTATAAGCAAAAGATCGTCAACATATAAAACTATATACGTTACATACCCTTCGTGCTGTCTGACGTATACACAATAGTCATGGTGAGATCTTGAAAAACCAATTTTGACAACGGCATCATTGAACTTTCGATACCAGCAGAGCGGAGACTGCTTTAGTCCATATAAAGCCTTTTGTAGTTTGCAGACCATACCAGGTTTTGTCTTCATGCCTTCAGGAACCGTCATATACACGGTCTCTTTCAGCTCGCCGTTCAAAAAAAGCCGTCTTCACGTCCATTTGGCTTATTAAGTAGCCTTTGTGAATCGCCACTGAGATGACGGTACGTATAGCTGCTAGCCTTGCCACGGGAGCATACGTTTGCTCATAGTCGACGCCAAACTCTTGCTGACAACCTCTTGCCACAAGCCGAGCTCTGTACACGCATGGTTTGCCGTTTTTGTCAGTCTTTAACTTAAAGACCCACCTGCAGCTTATAACTTTCATGTCGGATGTCTTCACCACCATCTTGAACGTATTGTTTTTCTTCAATGACAGCAACTCATCAGCAATGGCAGCTTGCCATTTGTCACGATCTGGTCTCGCCTCAATTTCACTAAAGTTTGTAGGTTCATCTGAAACATTAAATTCGGACAGATTTAATTGTTCGAAATTAGTATTATAGGTTAACTTGCCTGGAGGTTTGCGCTCACGACAGCTAGGCCTTTGATTTACCAAATTTGTGTGCTGTCTGAGCGCTGTTGGAGTTTCTTCTTCACACGCAGACTCAAAATTTGAATCTACCGATACAGCATCGCCATCTTCCTCGAATCCCTCTAGCGGTGTCATGTCTGCTAACGAATCCGCTGATTGATGATCATCTCTGCTTGGAGTTTTAAATAAGTCCCCTTCTGCAACTGTTGTCTCCATCCGTGTCATGTCTGCCGTTTTTCTGCTTGGGGTTTTAAATGAGTCCCCTTCTGCAACTGGTGTCTCATCTGCCGTCATATCTGTCATATCTACCGTTTCACTGCTTGGGGTTTTAAATGAGTCCCCTTCTGCAACTGATGTCTCCTTCCAGATTGTCAATGGGGTTTTAAATGTGTCCCCTCTGCAATCAGTTAGTCGATTAGAGTTGACACTTGATGGGAATTTTGACTCGTCAAATTTAACGTTACGAGCAATCACTATTTTTCGGTCCTTGGGATCCCACAATCGATATCCATTGATAGCGTAACCAACCATTACCATCTCCTTGCTTTTAGCGTCAAACTTCGACCGCTTCTGTTTTGGTAACAGCGAGTATGCTTGGCAGCCAAAAATTCTTAATTTCCCAACATCTGGTTTAACACCATACCATACCTCAGCTGGAGTTACATTTATTAAATTTTTCGTAGGGCATCGATTTATTAGATATGTTGCTGCTAACACGGCTTCTCCCCACATGTCTTTTCCCAATTCCGACTCAACGATCATGGCTCTAGCTCTTTCCACTACACTTCGGTTGAACCGCTCTGCAACACCATTCTGCTTCGGACAGTAACCAACGGTTGTCTCCAATTCTATCCCTTTTTCTGTATAGAAATTCCTTTGTTCATTTGATAAGTACTCTCTGCCTCTGTCGCACCTGAGATGCACTATATTGCAACCGAATTTTGCTGTCACATGGTTGTGGAAACTCTTGAAACACTCGAAAACATCCGATTTTTTCTTTATTAAGTAAACACAAGCGAAATGGCTGTAGTCGTCGATAAAGCTGACAAAATACCTCTGCCCGTCATACGTACATGGTGTAATTGGACCGCACACATCTGAATGGATTCTCTCAAGAATTTTTGTAGTAGCTGGTCTCTGTCGTGAGTAACGCAACTCCGTTTGTTTCCCTTTTGCACACGGAACACATGCCACATTTTCTTCACCAACCTCCAAGCCGGTTACCATCTTTTTATAGTTTAATTGTTTCAAGTGAGAGTTATTAACATGCCCTAGTCGGCGATGCCATACGTCACTGAGTTCACACACATTCGCTTGCACGTGTATTGGATGAATTTGCACTTCATACAAAGAATTTGACATCTCTCCAATGGCGATGGTATGGTTTTTTGACTTGATCAATGCAATTTTCTGGCGTCCAAAATTAATTTCGAGGCCCTTCTCTTGTAGCGCTTTTATTGAAAGCAGGTTAACTCTTAGCTCCTTAGCGTACAGCACACTATTGACATCGATATATTTTCTTTGTCCATTCACAAATGTGTATCCTTTAAACACTCCTATGTGAGTTGCTTTTAATTCACCGCCTTTTTCCGCAGTACTTATTATCAACGGCGTATTTAATTGTTCGACAGATGTTAAAATATCTAAGTTATTGGTCGCATGCCGTGTGCTCCCAGAGTCCAACACCCAAACACTTTTATTAACACTATTTGTCGCCATCATAAAAGCATACGCACTGCTGTCTTTTGAATATTTGGGATAGCCACCTCTTTTTTTATAATTGGATTTAGATCCCTTTTGTGGGCAATTAAAACTTTTGTGCCCCCTTTTTTTACACTTGAAGCATTCACCAGAGAAGGCCGCCGAAAACGCCGCATCGTGATTAACACCAACATCCACACTCTCTTTGTTAACTAGTTGTCTCATTTCCTCATTTAACAACCGGGACTTCGCATATTCAATGGTCAGGCCATCATCAGTCATATTTTCTAATGCCGTTATTAACGGCTGAAATTCTTCTGGAAATGTCTTGAACAAGTAATAAATTGTTTCGTTTGAACCCAACTTCGCGCCTGCTGCTGATAATTCCCGCACACACTCATCAAATCTGGTGAAATGCTTTTTCATATCACTACCGAGTTCGTATTTCATTTTATCCAATCGAGTCCGCAACATATTTTGCTTTGCCATGCTCGTTCCTGAAAAGGTCATGGTCAAAGCCTTCCACATGTCCATGGCGGTTGTTTTACTTTTTACATATTCAAGGTGATTGTCGTCGACCAGACAAATAATTAAGTTTTTTGCTTTCGCGTTTTTTTCGTTCCATTCATTTATCGCGGCCCGATTTTCCTGTGTTTGTTCAGGCTTAACCGTCGTAAGAACATTTAGCACATTTTGCGCCTCAAGAAAATTTTCAACGCGATACTTCCACGAGTCGAAATTTTTACCGTCAAAAGGTTTAATTTTCGCAAATACTAATTCCAAAGCCATTGTCTGGGCCCATAACCTGTAGACGCAAACACGAAAGAAAAACGCAATATATACTCTACTCAGTATGTCTTTAATGAACGGATTCAAGTTTACGACTGACTGTATAATCTGTATAATTCATATGTCATAAAGTAATTCATTTTCTACAAATACATTCCTCTCTCTCCAACCACTGCATCGCCTGTCACCCATACTACTACAGAAAGACATCGCAATATGTTGAGTTAATTTTTAGTTATTCAATTTGAAAATGATACCTTAAAATACGAGGTGACACACTTCCACGGAAGTGTACTTGAAATTTGGTAAAAAGGGAATCAGAATCTTTAACCGCGATGGCGACCAAGGTATCGTAGTCAACAAGATTGCTTTAGAAACAAAGCTCTACCTTCAAAGGAAGTCGAAACATCCCAAGTCCATACTAATCGATCTCTTCAAATATTGAACACAAATAAGTATACCAAAAAATATACTGTAAAAAATATGAGAAGGGGTCAAAGATCACTCAAATTAGTTTCCGCATTTGTATATGGCAGTTTACATCGCACGCGGTGCCTATTCTCATAATATACATTTTTTGCTTATGCTCAAATAAAGTTGTCTACGGTTGGTTAACAACAATTGACTATCAAGCTTAGTTACCTACTTTAGATACCTACTGCCGGCTGTGATTACACAAGGCTTTGGTATTAGGTTATTCAAAAAGTACACGGCGAAGGCGTTTGTTCGGAATAGATTCAAAAAAAGTAATGCACGAAATTGATTCCGGTTTCCACAGTTGCATTCAAAATTGTCGAGATTAGCCCATAGGATATCCTTTAACATTATCCGCTGTCCGAAAGTGGAGATCTAAGCTAATATCTAAGAAAATTTGTAATTCTCGAATGCCCTCTATTTCCTAGCTTTGGAATGACAATGTTGTACAAAGATTATTTTGTAGATATATACATTAATCATCTTTGTACGTTATTCAAAGTTACAAATCGGCAGAACTGGGAACAGAATAAACCCACATTTGCCAATGATTCTCATGTATATGGTGCACAGATGGATCGAAAACAGATGAAGGAGTTGGCGCTGGAGTATACGGCGTAAACACAAAAACGTTCATCTACAAAACCATGGACAAGTGTAACTCCGTATTTCAAGCGCAAGTCTTTGCAATAGAACTATGTCTCAGAGAAAATCTTTAAAAATTCCATAAAAAACAAGAACATATAAATATTCGCTCTGATAGCAAAGCTGCGCTCGTAGCCATTAATAGATATGAAATAACATCAAAACTACTATGGGATTGCTTACATTTACTCACATTGCCAGCCAGCACAAAAAGAGTGCATCTCATCTGGCTGCCATCAGGACACAGTGGACACGTGGACACAGACATACTAGCCAGAAAAGGATCAGCGTCGACCTTCATGATGCCAAGACCATTCTGTGGACTAGCCATTAGCACTGCTAAATTCTACATCAAAACCTGGCTGAAAACCAAAACCAATCATTACTGGACCAACACTAAAAGTAACAGACAAGCCAAAATGTTCATGCCAATCATCTCCCTTACACGAACAAAACAACTCCTAAAGCTGAATAAGTGAATAGGACTCAGATTCGTATAGTCACAGGGTTCCTCACTGGACATTGTCAAGTCAAAAAACACCTCATGAGGGATGTTACGGAGGTGGTTTTACCGGAGTCGGAGTCGGAAGCCTCATACCGACCTCCGCGGAGTCGGAGTTGAATCGGAGTCGGAGGCGGAGGTCGCACGCAGACACAAATTAATTATTAAAATATAAAATTTGAAAAATCAATTTTTATTAGAAAATGAACAAAAAAAAAATACAAAACAAAATTGTATTGTCACTTAATAAAATTATAGACTAATAGTCAAACTTCAAAATGGGTAAATTATATTTTATAAACAACAACTTAGCTGCTTTGTCGCCATCCAATCTGTTCCGTAGTGGGCTATAAATCAAACCTGCTCCACTGAACAGTTGTTCGCTCGGAACGGACCCTGGTGGAGCTGACAAAAATTGTCGCACAATTGGCTTCAAAACATGGAACTTTGTATTTACCTCCGATGTGATTATATCGGAACCGAAGCCGGATTCGGAGGTGTAATTTAAACCGGAGGTTCCGACATATCGGATTCGGAGTCGAAGCTCCGTATCAACCCTATCATGGGAATAACACAAGATAATACTTGCAGACTATGCAACGAGGACATAGAATCCGCAGAACACATACTGTGTCACTGTGAATGTCTAATCAGGCTGTGTCAACATCCTCTAGGAAAAGCTTACCTTGAGGTTGAGGCAGAGGACATGTATCTGACAGCCCACTCAAAGATCTACTGGTATTCACCAAAAAATTCGAGCGAGCTCTAAATGTAGGTAATCACAACAGACCCACTTGTGGCCGCAGTGATATGGCAACTTGATTCCACTTCCCCCAATTAATCTAATCTAAACAATAAGCATTAAACGACAATTTTTATCGATTGAAGCTAGATCGTTGGATTTTCCCAGCGTTCAGTGGAGGAAATTTTGTGTGTGTGGCAAAATCGGTTTCTCTTTATGTAACTTTTGTGCTCTGTGCTTTTTACCCGACTGTACACAGGGAGGGTTATATGTTTCGCGCTTGTGCTATTTGCGTTCCTACGTGACGCCATGTAGCCCAAACGGCTTCACCGATTTTGAAGGTGTCATTAGTTTCGTATTTTTCCCCGGAGTGTCATAGGTTAAACAAATAAAAATGAAAAAAGTTAAGATACAACAAACAAAAAAACCCGACACTATACTTAACTATTTCGCAGTCGGAGGGTTGGAAGAAGGGATTTTCTTTAAGAAATGGAAAATACAACGCCTAGTTTAAATCAGCAAAAGAAAAGGGGACCAAAACTCTCCTGCAGCCTATAGACCGCTTTGCATGTTGGATACGGCTCACAACTGCAATCCAGGGGTGGAATCGGCTAAGGTGATAGTTGACTGTCGCATTTTTGACTGTCGTTTTTGATTATCAACTATTCTTTCCTCTGTGTAAAGCGATCACTAAAAGTAATTTTATGGAAACGCATCCAGAACTAGCGAAGTCATACAATGCCTTATCAAGCGGTGGGCGAACCACCCAAAGACAACATTGGGAGCAGCAAGCGATGTTACTATAAATATAAGTGGACCGAGCCAACCTACATTGCTCACGAAAACGACACAAATAGTATGAAAACGACACCTAAATAGCTGTCACAAGCAAGCGGTTGCAAAAATGCGATATTCAATTTGATAATCACCTTACGTAGACCCAAAACATGAATTTCGATTATCAACTATCACCTTAGCCGATTCCCCCCCAGAGTGCAGGAGACTCGGAAAGACAACACGGATTCAGAAAACGACACTCAACGATCGGAGCAGTTGAGGAGGTGATCAAAACAGCGAAAGCCGCTCATCGAGGAGGACATAGCTCGAAAAAGATCGCCGTTCTGGTTACCCTATACGACTCGGCCCTCCGAAGTAATACGAACAGTGGTTCCAGGGAGCTGTTAAAGAAAGCCAAAGGGAGAGGGGGAGTTTAGTCAGTAAGAGTCTGACACACCAGGAAAATTTAAATTTCTTGACGGTGCATGATGCATTATTCGCACTCCCTGTAGGAAAAAAAAAATAAATAAATTTCTAATTTCTATAATTTCCATTCTTTTACTGATTTTCATAAAAAAATACTTCATACCTACATACATAATAAAAAAATTCCTACTTTCACGGAGTGGGTTCGTATAACGCTAATTATTTTGCTTTAAATTTGAGAAGTGGAACTTTGGCGAAGCAATTCTACGGATGGCAAAAGAAGGAATCGGAAGGGAGAAGTGCATTAGTTCAAAAGAATATAATGTATGGCTCGAAAAACTTCCACTTCTAGCTATACCCAGAGATGATAGCATCAGGAAATTCAATTTTGAGAAGAATTTCATAACGAAGTTCAGCAATAAGAAAAATTGGAGCAATGAATCCACGATTTACGGACTGAGCCAGCACACTGTAAAATGGTATACAGATGGATCAAGAACGGATGAAGGAACTGGTGCAGGAGTGTTTGGGCCAGGAACTAAACACTACGAATCCATGGGCAAATATACCAGCATCTTCCAAGCTGAAATATGCGCCATAGATAGGTGCGTTCGAATCATCCTCAAGAAAAATTACAAAAACTGTAATATAGCAGTGATGTCAGACAGTCAAGCTGCCATCAAGGCACTTGACGCCTATATCATAAAGTCAAAGCTTGTATGGGAATGCCTGCACAAGCTTAACAAATTAGGTAAAAACAACAGAGTAACCATTTCCTGGATACCTGGTCACATCGGCATCGAGGGCAACGGCAGATGTTCTGGCAAGACAGGGGGCGGCGGAGCCCTTAATAGGCCCTGAACCATTCTGCGGCATAGGGGAAAGGGGAACACACCCTACGAGAAGAGTTCAGCAAAATGGAAAAGGAAAAAAGAACCGCAGCTTTCAAAAATACCCAAGGCCTGAGGCAGGCTAAGAAACTTATAGGGAATTACAACCTAAAAAGATTCAAAGCATGTATCGGTCTAGGCAAAAACAACCTAAGAATCCTTACGGGACACTGTAGGCTTAAAGAACACATGAGGAAACTGGGCCTATCGGAAGAGGGTCTCTGCAGATTCTGCGATGAGAGCGCTGAAACCCCAGACCACATTCTGGAATCCTGTGGGGCACTAACCCACAAGAGGATTAAACATCTGGGCAAGTACCAGCTAACAGATAAGGATCTACAAACCATAGACCCACTACTCATTCTCAGATTCATAAGAGAAACTGGTTTGGATGAAGTGCTCTAAAGTTTATATTCTTGCCAAGGCAAAGACAGAGCAAACCCTCAAACACGGTTCTTAATGGAATTGTGATGCGATGGCGCTCTGGAAAAGGGCACGAACCTTTCCAAGGTATAAGCAGGGGGCACAATATACCACAAGGTCGCAGTGCACTAGACCCTCTCTACAATTATTACTATTATTATTGGCGAAGCAAGGCGAACACGAGTGAGCTAGTACAATAATAAATGAAACAGAGTTGCACCACAATGTGGCGAGAACATTTAAAGAGAACCGTACAGTAAATATCACTGCACAGTTAAATGTGAAAATGTCTACAAAATTGTGTTTTGAAATCGTCGATATAGAGAGCGGTTGTCCAAAAGGTTTACAATCGAGAAACTAGTTACTGGCATACTTAAACAACCTAAACGCTATGAAAATGGGAAAAGAAACTAACGACTTAAAATTGGACTAGTTGCCAGTATATCTATATATATGTGAAATTAGTAGATAGAGCATGATTTCAAATTTTAAAAGGCAAGCTTATGCTAAAATTATTTGTTTACCAATTCTGTTTCAAAGAAGCGACCTTACTTACATGTACATTCGAAGGAGAACACACAAACTATTTTAATTCAAAACTAAACACCAAAACAAAATTAAAATCTCCTTCATTTATTTGCTTTCGCCTTTCTCTTATTTTAAACATACAATTTTGTATGCCTCATAATAATACGTTTATATAAAATAAAAATCACTCTTAGTTTTGCTTTAGAATAAATGTTAGTCTTAAACCTAATTATAACAGTTTTTTGTTTTAAAGCATATCACATTTAAGTAACACAATTTGTTTTCTGCTTATATTCTTCCATTGATATGAAATGGCGGTTTGTTCTACATGTATCCTTAGGATAATATAGTTAAAGCTTGACTTTGATTAAAAGTCCACTTTGGTATTGTCAGTGTCATCCGTATTGGTATTGACTAATTTACTGCGATTATTGCCAGCGAAAACATCGTTATAGTCATCATCTGCATCCGTTTGACTGAATTGCAATTCATCTTCTTCGCCTGATGAACAGTCGAAGTCATCGTCGCTGTCACGTTCGATAGGTGGGAAATATTCATGTACCTCCAGGGATTGATTGATGTAGCTACAAGAGAAAGTGTCATCATAACAGATGGACAATCGTTCACAACCAGGAAACTTGACAAATGCAGACAGAGATGTAGAGGGAGCATCACCAACATTATGCAAATGATTTGATTGGTAAACATGAGGATAATCGGGAGCACATCACCAAATGGATTTTCTGTTTGTTTTGTTATTTACGATTTATATGTTCTTTTGGGGCAGTTTTCTTTTTTTCTTTTGTTCGCCAATCATATGTACATGTGTGTTTATGCTTCAAACTTAATTATTATGATGAGTCGTGAGTTACCTATAAATTAGCTGCTTTCTCGCTTTAATTTCCATCTCTCTTTCTTATAGTAATGAACGAATTAAGCGTAAAAATTTGTTAAAAGCTATAATATTAATGAGAATCTTAGCATACGCTTTTACCGAGTCTTTAATAAGGATTCAAAGTTTGAAAATGGGTAATGCGACTGCGGACATCAATTTATATATTTATAGCTTTGAATGAATACGAGATAATAATGGTTACAAGTACATTTAGGTACTATGCAGACAACATGCATGGAAATAAATAACAATATTAATGAAAATTTGTTGCCTATTAACTAAATGTCTACATTAGTAAGGTTTCATAATGTATAATTTGACGGCAGTAAAACAGGGCATACGTATCCGTAAGTAAGACGAAACGGACATAATACCTACTCTAAGAAGATCCTACATAAGACCCTCATCATCACAGTCCTGCTCTAAGGCACAGGTTAATGAACGGTGCCAAAGAGGAACTTACTTAAGGTGGCGCTACAGTCCGGGGTGGACCTGGGCCTCAACCAACAAGCGTCTCCAGCCAGCGCGATCTTTAGCTAGCTGTCTCCAGTTTCGCACGCTAAGTTGGTTAAGGTCTCCTTCCACTTGCGTGCGCCACCTGAGTCGCGGTCTTCCTCTACTGCGCCTTCCCTCGGGTATGGATTCGAAGATCTTCCGGGCCGGAGCATTCGTGTCCATTCGCTCTACATGACCCAGCCACCTCAGTCGTTGGACCTTCACTCTTCTGACTAGGTCGATGTCGCTGTACAGCCCGTACAGTTCGTCGTTAAATCTCCTTCTCCATTCACCGTCAATGCAGACGGGACCAAAAATAACACGAAGAATTTTTCTCTCGAAACAACCGAGAGTTACCTCATCCGCTTTTGATAAAGTCCATGCCTCTGCGCCGTATAGCAGAACTGAGATGATAAGGGTCTTATAAAGGGTCACTTTAGTTGTTCGAGAGAGGGCTTTGCTACTCAATTGCCTTCTTAGCCCAAAGAAACAGCGATTGGCAAGAGTTATTCTTCGTTTGATCTCAGCGCTGGTGTTGTTGTCTGAATTTATAGCTTTTTAGTTGACAGCATATACTTCGTCTTGCCCTCATTAACCCCCAAACCCATCTTCGCCGCCTCAGTCTCAATACTCACAAACGCGCCATTAACATCACGCTGCGTTCTGCCAATTATGTGAATGTCATCGGCGTATGCGAGTAACTGGACGGACTTTTGAAAGATAGTGCCTCTGGTGTTGGCGTTTGAGTTTTGCACTATTCTTTCAAACTAGACATTGCTCTGTATAGTTCGTCCCTATAAATGCTGTCATAGGCGGCCTTAAAGTCGATGAAAAGGTGGTGGGTATCGATTTGAACTTCCTGGGTTTTCTCCAAGATCTGCCGCAGTGTGAATATTTGGTCTATGGTGGACTTTCCTGGCCTGAAGCCACACTGATATGGACCAATCAGGTTGTTTACGAAAGTCTTCAGGCGTTCACACAAAACGGCAGATAAGATCTTGTAGCTTGTAGGCAATGTTTACAAGACTGATACCTCTGTAATTGGCGCAGTTCAGAGGGTCTCCTTTCTTGAGGATCGGGCAAACAATGCTGAGGTTCCATTCATCGGGCATACTTTACTCCGATCATATTTTACAGATGAGTTGGTGCATGCTCCTAACCAAGTCATCGCCTGCCGCTTTTAACAGCTTGGCGGCTAGGCCATCTGATCCAGCGGCTTTGGACTTCAGTTTAGATATAGCTATCTTCACCTCGTCCAGAGGAACATAAAACGTTATTAAATCAAGTCGCACATTAGGTTACCATTGATCAAGCTGTTGCAGACGATTGAATGTAGGAGAATATACAACCATCAACTTTATGAGCTGTTCCAAGATGTGGATATATTGGTAGATTAAGAATACAAAACATGATGGGTTTTATAAAACAAATACAAAGGCAGCTTTCAATCACAGTGCCAGGTTTCATATAACCGATCCACTGTTTTAAAGACCAAGCCGTAGCGGAGGGACGAGCACTTGGTATAGACGCCTGGAAAAGTGAAGTGTTGCAGGCATTGGCTATCCAAGTAAGTGTGCCGTGTCAGGCTTTTAGGACGAAATGTAAAACAGAACTGTCATCTTCAGTATGTAATTGCGAACAGCAGAAAATCACACCTTCAGATATGTATCACAGCAAAGTCATCATTAATGCGGACGCAACAAGGAAAGCAAATCATAGATGGAAACATCTAGGATATTGTGATGTTGCCAGGTTTAATTCAATTTTATTTCATTTCAATCAAATGAGTACAGTACATTACTTAACACAAAAATATACTTAAAAACGACCACCAAAGCCTAACATCAGAATTAATTTATTTCTAAATTAATCCCTACCAAGATGAAAATCAAATATACTAGCATATCTATTGGATTCCCTAAGACATCTAGAAATTGGCCAACACTGGATAGCAAAAAATCCAGGGAGCTTCTGCGACTCAACAGATATAGTATCTCGTTAGTTGCCAATATTAGGTAATGAAAAGGCCGACGCTCTGGCCAAGGAAGGAGCGGAGCTCCCACCTAACACCATGATTGAGGACATAAGACCACCAATGGCCGTGGCTAGAAGGGTTGCTTTTGAAAAAACTTCCCATTTAGCAGCCACAAGGTGGTCACAGCTAGATGGTAACAGGGTCTCAAAGGCACTGTGGCCCATTTTAAACCGGAAAAAGTCTGAAGAATTACTCAACTTCAGTAGAACCAAACTTAGGTTAACGGTAGGAATACTCTCTGGACATTGCCTTCTAAGGAAGCATGCCATGAGACTAGGACTAGCTAACTCGGACATATGCAGGTATTGTGAGGACCTACAAGTCACGGAAAACATCTACCACATTTTATGTGAGTGTCAAGCAATCGCTCGGAGTAGAAGGAAGCACCTTGGCAGGTACTTCTTTAATCACTTAGAGGAGGTTGGTTCCTCAAACAATATTGGGACCATTATTAAATTCTGCAGGGAAATTGATCGTTTGGGTGATTTGGTTTAGGTTTTTAACCGTAATGGTTCCCTGGGGATGGCGATGGGCCCACTATGGTGCCTGGTCTTTTTTAGATGAACTCACAACCCCACATGCGCAAAGACTTGGTCTGCCATACAATGACTTTTGCAGAAGCTGTAGGGATGAGGAGGAGAACGAGTCCGTCACCCACCTTTTTTGCAGCTGCACCGCCCTTTCCAACCTAAGGATGGCATACCTAGGAACCTACTTCCTCAATGATCTTGGCGTTCTAAGCTGTATCAGCGCTGCTAATATTCTTAGCTTTATCAATGGTAGTAAATGGTTCACATGAGTAACCAGCAAAGGAACCCCTAAACACCAGTGGTATGCACAATGGGCCGATTAACGGCCTAAGTAATCTCTCAACGAGAGTCACTTTAACATAACATAACATAACAAAGTCAACCATTTTCGTTGTTCAATAAAACATAGTTTAGCATGAATTGTTTTCTTTTGTCCAAGAGTGTATAGACTTAAGCTCCGTCCGTTCGTTTTCTTGATGCAGTGTTGTGTAGGCTATGCAAGTCAATGGTGTTGTCAAATATGAACTTGACATTTTTTGTTATTGTTTCCTGTACGGTGGCATTACGCACCGTCAAAGCCAACGACCATACCACGCTGGAAAAATTAGTTGGGTGCGGTTAGTACTTAGATGGACCGCTTGGGAACACCGCGTGTCGTTGGCATTTCACCAGGCTGAGATGATTGGACTACTTGATTTGAGGGTCAGGTGGAAGGAAGAAATATCCTTAAGCACTGGACAATCAAGCGGCGATCAAATGCATGAAGCAAACATTACAACATCATTGGCAATGGGATGGCTGGCAGAAGAATGGAAATCTTGGGACATCATTGGGTTATATATGCACCGTCATGAGATTTCAATGTTCTTGGGTCTCAGACTCTTACTGAATAAAATCCCTTTTCTTCAACAGCCCCCTGGAACCATTATTCGTATTACTTTGGGGGCATTTTTTTGTCCGTCTACCTCATGAGGTTTCCTGTTCTTCTCTTTTCTTGGTTTTGAACACAGTTTCCATAAACGCTGATGCCCGATTCCAGCTGTACTTGGCATTAACTGGCACTTACTTGGCTTTGACGCTGCCGAGAACGAGTTTATACGTTATTCTCCGTCTTCGAGTGAACGTGTATTAGCCTATATTGGCATCAACGTGAATTAACACTTATATTCCTAAACGTCGAGAAATTGTGCTTCCAAGCCTGCTTCCAATAATAAGTCCGAATCCAAATAGTCGATGTTTTTGCTCTTGCGCTCCCGTTTTCCATACGCCTTCAAATCGGCTCACTTTAAGTTTTGATTGCGTTGATATATGTTTTGTACATAACCAAACTCTCCATCATGTGTTCGGCAGCATGTAGACAGCTAAATGTATCCACCCTCCATGTGCAGTATATATCCAACTATTGTTAGTCCATATTTCGTTGGAATGGGTCGCCAGTTAAATAACAGTTAAATTTACCTTATCCGAGACTGTGTTTGTGTTCATCAATACACATATTCGTAGGTATACACGCATATTGACCTTATTATCAAGGTTATAAATTTTCGAAATATATTTTCCTATTAAAACATAACAGGAACATTATAATATGTATGTTTTCGTTTCCCGTTTATCACACAACTTCTGAGAACAGACCATGAGTTTAAAACTCATTTACGAAATAGTTCAAAAATCTACTGAAAATGCCACCAGTACGAATTCTTCGAAATGACTCGGAATCGTAGAAACTTGTACGACTAGCACTCAACTGAATTGGCTTCAACTTCTAAGCAAGCCCTAAAATGAGCCCTAAATTCGATAAGTTTTCATGAACAAATAGATTGTATATGTAACTAAATGCTAATATTAGTTTTATCTGTGATTTTGAAACGTGCAATAGGGTATATACACTCAAACACCTGAAATATTGTAAGCCAACGGTGCAAAACTACTTACGATGATTGGAATGTTTGAGTTAACTCGTGTTTGAGCTCTCCTTTGGTATTAATCGTGAATATTCTCATAATAGGAATTCCGACAGCGCGATACGCCCAAACATCCTGCAAAAAGAAAAAAAAAACACAACAAACAATGACGCATGTTTTCGACAAAGGGCATGTTCGAAAGAAAATCATACATTAATGCGGTTTCCATAACCAGCGTAGAAGGGATTCTTCTCAGGGAACAAAGCTTGAATGTCCGATAAGCAGGCAATTTTGAATTGTTCAGGTTTCTTTTCAATCACTTCCCGATGGAAAGCTGAGATCAATGAAGTAGGATTCAAGAGCAATGGACCGTCGGGCAGCTTAACATCACCCTGGCGAATTGATCGCAAGTACTCGCGAGTGACGCGCGACTGTCCAATTGCTCGCGCCGATAAATACAACAATTTGTAGCCGTTCTCTTCGATTTTTGAAAACAATTGCGCCACACCCAATTGCGCCCAGTCCTTGCCCACCATCGGCAAGATGTGACCCAGAACATCTGACTTGGTGATGGTACCATCAATGTCCGAAATGACTACCTTATCGCTGTGCTTCCAACGGAATAGGTAGCACTTGCAACGAGTGGTGCCCTGGTATGCGGTTGTCACGCTGAATTCGATCTCATTCATACCGGCTTTTAGGTTAAGTTTTTTCTACACAAAGAAATACATTGAGGAATATGCAAATTAACATGGCCGAGTATACTTACAATCGCCTCCGAGCTGAGCCGCAAACTCTTCTTGAATTTCTCATTCTTGAGAGCCAATTTGGTTGACGAAATGGATTCCTGAGAGAGTTCGTCGTTGTCAATAGCTGCCGAGGTGTTCTCAGCGTTCAAAGTTGAATCTTCCGTCTTGCTGAGGGTGTTTTCACTCATACTGACATCTGGCGAGGTGGGACGTGACGTCTGAGTCGCCACTGCAGTCTGATCGGCATCTAAACCTGAAAAAATACAATGTAATTGAAGAGCTAAAGAAAGCGCGTTCATTTCCAACCTTTGATGTCGTCATCCTTTGAATCAATCTTGACACTCTTCATATTTCCAACACTGCCGCTGGCCGGGCGACGCCAATACCACCAGGAGCGCTTTGCAGCGGTGGTATTAGCTCCACCAGACGTATTACCATCGACGTCAGACTTTGTGTTTTCTAGTTTTGCGTTGTTCATCAATTGCTCGATGGCATCCTAATATAGAAGATTTTATTAGATTGGGTCAACACACATACAAGACTAAAACAAAGAATAGTTTAAACAAAGAATAGTTTAAACAAAGAAAATCCAAAACAGAAAATAAAGCAAGAAGGAGAGGGAAGGAGAAAGGTAAATTTGATTGTTTTAGGGAATATAATTTGTTTAACAAAGCAAACTTACATTAGACAGAGGCTTCTGGAATGTGATTATGGTCATGACGATGGGGCATGCAGCAGCCCAACTGTAGTATTTACCATTCAAACGTACAACTAAATTTGGCGAGGAAAACAGGCTGGGGTTTTGGCAGACCTGAACAAACACAAATGTGCGATTTGATTGGGATATTTTATTTGGTGTGTATAATGTATGTGTGCGTGATTGTGCTTGGTTTGCATATTATGCACATTTTGTTTTGTACACTGCTCATGAAAACTTCATTCACGTCATTCTGGTTAAGCACATTTCAATTTAGACAACTACTAGACTAGACGTTTACGAAATGCAATTTCAGATCAGCAAACAGTTTTGGGTGCGCGTTTTTGTTAGTTTTCATTACTGTTGGCGAAGAATTTAGTCCTTTATAATTATTTTCTGGAGACAATCGTCTTTAAAAACCCAGTTGCAAACCATTGTTTGCTCTCTACTTATGACATTGTCATTGAGAAGACATACATCACAAACTATGAGTGTGGTGGTCAGCCAATTTAACGTTAGTTCTTTTTTAATGTGGACGTCTGCTGCGAGATCCATGTGAAAGAACACTTTTTCTGTCAACAAAACCAAATTTAGAGGTAAAAAATACGTGTCTTACCGACAAAGTTATGTGGTGTCTTTATATTAATAACCTAACTTCCAACTAGCAAAATTTCTTGTAATCGTGATACATACTTTGAAGTACTCATTTCTCGAGTGAAATCAACAATCAAACGACTATAACACGCGATGGAGATGGACAAAAACCCCAAGCAACTGATTATTTGGCAGAAAAAAGAAAATCACACTCAACACTGTATGTAGAAAAAACTTGGCTTAAATTGAAATGTGCTCTCATTAATTTTAGTATGTTAGCGCACTGAACAGCAACAAACAGGCTTGAAATGCATATCACAAAAGCCCCTTTACTTACGTCCGAGTATTTGATAAGATTTCTATCGAACTCTTCATCAGATGGCTCCCCCTTCTCACTGCCACCACAAAGCGACATAGCAACAAAGTCTAGATATCTGCAAAAGCAATACGATATTGAAAAACAAATATTGAATTACAAGAACAATCTTCCAACTAACTTAGCATCTTGAGCAAGCTTGCCATCTTCATAGTCAGAATCCAAACTCTTGGGACCTTCCATTGAGCTGGGGCTGTGTGGTAGACTTGTACCATTGCCACTCTCTCTGTCGTCTTCATTGGCAGCCATCGAGGCGTCTTTCATCGATGGGAAATACATGGCAGCCATTTCAGGATCCAAACTTTCGGTATCCAATTCAGACAAGTACATACCACCATCATTGGCATTCTTACGCATCTTGTTGGTTTTCTTCATGAAATTGAACATTCCACTCAGCATCGAGTTTCGTTGACCCTGTCCCTGAATGTCTTTTTGGTCTTCGCTTTGTGTCGGCAGTTCGCCCCACTTCCACAAAGCAGAATTCATATCCACATCGTTGTCCTTCTCTCGCATTGACATTTCCAGTTCGCTGTCACTTTGAATCGGTGTACTTGGGCGACCGGCGCGAGTACCCGACGCAACTTCAGTGTCGCTAAAGAAATGTATGTCCAGATCTGGAATTCGGCTAGATGGCGTAATGGGACTAGTTTGACACTCACTAATCGGACTTGGAGCAATTGTTTCATCGGTTTTTGTGGGCGATTCATCGTTCGATGAATTCGTATTGTTCGACATTGATACCGTATCGGGTTCGATGTCATTGCTTTCCATTGGTGTTGTACTGCCGACGGAGCTGCTCGACGAACTCTTACGCTGGGCGTTTTTCTTCTTCATTTGCGACTTCTTGCGGCGTTTCTTTTTGCTCTTCGACTCTTCCTTAATACTATTGGGATCGGCTCGAAAGTCACATACAGAAGCATTTGACGCTGCTTCCTTGGTAGGAGGAGTAGCTGAAGTAAGTTTGTTTGATTCGTTTGCTTCTAGAGAAGGTTTTGGTAGTTCCGATTGCTCGGGAGTAGTCTCTTGCTTGACTTCTTCGGCGGCTGACTTTCCCTCCATCCGCAATGTGCTGTTGCTCCACTCCTACAAATGAGCCACGTTAATACAAATAAAACAAAACAACAAATTATGTCTACCTTCTTATCGGCAACATCGAATTGGAATATTTGCTCCTCGTGTTCGGCCCATTCCTGGCGTAGTTTCTGTGTGGTGTACTCTTTGATTTTCTCGCTCAAGTTCCTGCGGTCGAGGACATTGTCAGTGTGCCTAAAACGAAACGATAGTATGTTCGCAATCTTATTGGACTCTCAGGACATGATACTAGCTAGCTGAGCTTACAACGTTTCATTTCATGATAATTAAATTACATACGTATACTACACAAGACTACAAAACTATTTGAAAACAAAAAAACGAAATAAAACGATGGTGTCCCGCATATCGTGGACATACCTCCGCTGGCTAAAATCTGAGAGTTGATTCTCATATTTGGGCGTGGTGTCTTCCTTTGTGATTTCTTTGGAAAAATCAATTGAATTTCGTCTTGGCAATGGCAAGGACAGCGGTATGTCATCACTAGCTTTTCTAAATGTTATGTAAAGAAAAAGAAAATGCAAGAAAGTCAAAAACAACAACGAAAATAAAATCACCAAATCAAAGGAAAACCAAATTAATAATGAACATGACGAGGCGAGGGAATCTGTGTTGACTGAATTTATGTAAGAAGCATGCAGAGAATTTGTAAAGCAGCAATGACATTTTTGTTTGCAATAGGAATTTTGCAGCAGAAATAGATTTTTTTTTTTGTTTTTCTGTTTTTAAGAAGGATACATGCTGGCTGTTTGTGAAGGGGGCTTTCATATACGTACTTGGCCTTCTCCTCGCCATCATCAATATCGACATCATTGTATTTGCTGGGGAAGTAGTCGCTTGGTATTGGTGATGTTGCCAAATTGTCTGGCAGCTCTTCAACATCTTCTTCGGCGCACTCTTCGACAAAGAACGCTTCACCGGATTCGCCCAGTTTCATGTGAATGTCGACCGGCTCGCCATTGATTTCAATGTCAACCTGAAAGTTAAAACATCATTTAGTTAGTACATAATGAAATGCTGCAGCAGTTGTTTTCCCCGTCTGGATGTTTTCTTATTTGTAAGATTTTATTTATAGTAGGCGCAGATGTTTCCGGTGAAATTTTTCGAACGAAATATGAATTTTTTAGGTCTCCATGTTTGGTTACTACTCAAATTAAAATTTAGCCATTGGCGTGGAGTCTGATTGGTGTATGTATGTCTTTTCCAAGAAGAAACGCTTGGAACGTCCTACCTCATTAACGCAAAAGCATGGACATTAGCGTTGGCAGATGAAGATGTTCTAGGACGATCGATTTTTGCCGTAATTGTTAGAAGAGTGCTCTAACCTTAACCAGTTTTGAGTTGGCCAGGTGCTAATGATCGCTCTGTTTTATGTGAACAATTTTTTATGATCCAATAATCCGGATAGGAATCTTTATTGTGCCTAGTTATGAAGGCAAGTTCACTTAAATAGTGGCGATATTATTTCAGTAGACAACACATATACATCTGTCGAGTTATGCGGCACTGTTTCTTTTGCCACATGTCTTGGCCACTGCCTGGCTCTTATCAGCGCATGGAATTTCTAACAAATTTTGCTTATCAAATCTAGTATCAATAAATAAAATGAACTTTAAGCATTAATATCTAAAAACAATGAACGGGTGCGTATGTACCGACATATCTGTGTTATTAGGAAAAACAAAATGCGATTGAAATAATGTTCTTTTGTTTGTTAAACTCACCACTTTTTCGCGACTTCTTAGAACGCCCAGCTTTCCAAATCTGACATGGAATGGAGAACATTGGTACTCGCCATCCGGTTGTTCGACAACAATCACATCGATGGCTCCAGTGAGGGTAGCACCATTTATCTCACTGTAGAACTCCCTGAAGTTA
This sequence comes from Cheilosia vernalis, assembly GCA_949126925.1. Lineage (NCBI taxonomy): Eukaryota > Metazoa > Arthropoda > Insecta > Diptera > Syrphidae > Cheilosia > Cheilosia vernalis. Next base: position 44,127,656 of record OX421361.1, on the reverse strand, counting down.
CTGAAAACTTTCACCAAACTATGCATGTTGAAGTTGGCAATTTTATTTTTGGTTATACGTCAGTTGGTGATTAGAATATTGTACTCGAAATGAGTTCAGTTTTTAAATATGAATGTGGAAATGTTTCTTATTAGCAATCAATTGGTAAAAAGTTTATATTATTGGCATTTTTTTATTCGTGTGCTTTATTGCTTGGAGTGGTTTGCTGTGTTTTTGCTAGTGAGTTATGTTTCTGCAGCTTTTCAATCTGAAAAAAAAAAAAATAAAAAATGTTTTTAGTTAATTTTTATACAACAGCAGAGATACACTTTCGAACAAAGGTCACAAAAAGACACTTGCATTCGACGAAATACTCATAAGTTTTAGCTCAAGTTAATGACAAAAGGAAAAACAGACTCATGGATAAAGTGAATTACAAAAGAGCACACGACTTCATTGAACTGTTATTATGAAATATTGCCATATCCAACTAAAGTGTATTCACGGTCACTTCTCACTTGCGCTATACTCTATACAGACTAATGAGCTGTTAAGCGCTGTTCGTGGTGACGATTTGTTTTATTTACTCTAGACAACAGACAAGCCTGCCGAATTGCCGTTGTAAGACTGTGAGCACTTTTAGTGAGTTTAAATGCGTAAGTACTTTGACGTGGTCATGATCGCTAAAGCTCTGCACGAATATTAATGCTTTACTTTCAAATAAAAGACCTTGACATTTATATAAATAGTGCAATTTTGTTATTATTTGTTTCTCCTGACAACATTTTTATAGTTTCAAATCGTTATGGTTTTGGTTGTTGGCAATTGTTTTTTTTTTTTTTATTATTTTAAGCGCTACAATCAAAAATTATCAAAACTATTATAGTCGCTTGCAGGAAAACGTCGGTAACCTAATTTTATTCAATTTATTCGAATTCCAAATAGACAAAGTTCCAATTTCTCGTTGTTAAATGAACTAACAAAAAACAAAAATAAAAAGGATGTTACGTCTATCACAGAATCCGTCGTATTCGGAATTTTGCTACGAACCCCGAAAGAACTATCATAGAATTCGTCGTAGGGGAAATTGTTTGCTACGAACTTCGAAATTCATAGCAAACATTTCCTCTATGACGGATTCCATGGTAGTTCTTTCGGGGTTCGTAGCAAAATTCCGAATACGACGGATCCTGTGATAGACGGGTATGATTGATACAGTAGAGCAGCGGTTCCCAATCTTTTTTAGTCGCGGAGCACTTTTTAGGTGAAAAATTCCTCGCGGAGCACTTCTTTCCACTTATGCTATTTTTCGCAGCTATGTATGTGTAGCAAGTGCAATAAATTGATTACCGACCGAACAAAAACCGTATCTATCTATTGGGCGCGTTTAAAACACGCCATTGCCGCTAACGCTAATTGAAATTTGTACTGGGAAGACGTTTCTCTGTTAGCGGAAATATTTCTGACAAGTTCAAAAGCACAAAATTAACTACTCACTAGTGTATTGGAATTTTGTTATTTGTTTTTTTTTTTTTTCCGTGGAGCACTCCGCGGAGCACACTTTGGGAAACGCTGCAGTAGAGAATCAGTTCATAAACTAACATCGATTATTAGGTAGTTGGGTTTCTTTTCCAATTAGTCCTGTGATCAATTTTGATCAACCAAAAGAGAGTTAGCTGACAGCTAACTTAACTAAGAAAACATTAATCCTAGTCTACCAATTTTTTTATTTCTAAAGACGTCAGGGGTGGAATTCTTTACAAAAAAAAAACGAAACGAAAACCGCATTTCAAAAAACGAAAGAAATCACGCAAAAACGAACATTTGCTCATGTAACTCATTTTGTTTCCTTTTTCTCTTTCTAATGGGTTTAAAAAACAGTGTGACGAAGAAATTTAAGTTTGAGTAGCTGAATGTATCATAATGAGCATATGTCAGCCAACAGCTGACAGCTGACAGCTTCAATACATTTTAATTGTTGATGTTGCGGTTTAAATAAATAATTATGTAAGTAAAATAAATAATTACCGGCACATATAGCTACCTACTCTTTATTTAAATTAGTTACATATTTACAGGACATCCACAACAACACAAACACAGCAAAGTATAACGATTGAGTGGATGGAGAAGTATCATTTTCTAGCTAAAAATTCGCAGGACAATGCACAGGAAAGAGATAAGGCTAGAAAAAGATGGGAGTAACTTTGTAAAATATTAAACGAAAATGGCCCACTTCGTTGCCAACTTTCTACTGGTAACCACTTCCAGCCAGTACCTACCTCAATCGTTGAACATAGCCTTAAAATAGGAGGGACGTATGTGTTTCGCATTATCCTTTACGAAGACAAATGTTGTCCAGCACATACCTAAAAGCGCTTTTATTCAACCGAAAACGTTGAATAAATCTAAATAAAAAATTAAGGACTGTAGACTTACAATTCAACACAAATCTACATCACTATCACTACCTTTTAACAAATAATTCGCCAGCATATTATGCAGGGAATAAATAACACAACCACCAATTTAGCAATCAAAGAAAATGAGAAACGTCATTGAATAAGCTGTCGTTGTTTTCTTTTAGAAGGGAACGAACATTTCATTCGTTTTTAGAATTACAAAATAACCGAAATGGCTTTCGTTTTTTTTTTGTTTTCGTGCAAAAAAACCGTTCGTGCAAACGAAAACGATCGAACGTTTTCATTTTATAGAATCCCACCCCAGGGTCGGCATTCTGTAAGGCGAAACGTTCAAACGTTTTCGTGTGCACGAATACGAAATTTGCTTGTGTAAAGTATCTCTCAATTTCTCTTTAATATGCCCGCTTTCACCACTGAGCTTTATGAATTTCAACAGACAAATTCTAAATATACGAGAATAATATTTAAAATTTAAAGGTTATAGATGAGCCAATCTTAAAGAACAAAATGCAACTGCTCTGGATCTGGATCGGTGTTGAGAAGATACTAATATCTGCTCCGAAAGTGTTCCAACAGCTTATTATAAATGTCAGGCGCTGCGGTCTCATTACTTTAATAGTGATACTGATGATAACCTTTTGTGGGAGTAAATATATATAGCCCTAGCCTCTATAAGAATTATATTAAAAATCACTTTCAGATATTTAAATATGTCAATGTAAAGCGTCTGCCTTCTTGCAACTGATAGCGATTACACTTCAACAAAATTTGATTTAATATAAAACTTAAAGCTCGTTAGTCGCTATAGTCAATTAGACATTAAAAATAAATCGCGTAGCTAGTGATGTTTCTGCAACTTATTTAGAGTGCACTTAAGTTAAATAAGGTTATTAAAGTCTTCAGTAATTTTTTTTTCTTTATTCCTAAGTTTTATTGACCGAGTCTGGTGATATTGATTTCTTGTTGTGCACTTATTCATATAGCAACGTGGGTAGTTTGTCGGTCTGTCGGTGGACAGTCAGCGAAAGATAATTCAATTAAATCACACGTATGGCTTCGTGCAAAACAATTCACCCAATCAATGTCAGCTAAACGCCATGTTTCTTTCATGTCATACGCTTGAACTTGTGCCTTTGCGATTTCCGTTATATATTACAAACGCATTAACTGTTTTTGGACATAGGTACTGTGTAAATACCAATAGCGAAATCAATTTGAAAGTGCATCTGAGCTTATGTTAATTTTTACTTTTTGGAAACCGCTGTTGCTGCTTAACAATTTTGAGCATGAAGGTACATCAAACTCACAATGGCAACATTTTCCATGTAAACCGCTTGGGAATTACAATCAGTTGAAGGTTGACCTTTAAAATGATTATTAGTTATAGGTCCATCACTAGTCCTAGAGGTTTAGAGCTTTGATGGAAAACAAAGGACTCTTTCTATAACAAGGGGTTACAAAATAGCTTACAAGTTACTGAGAAACCATTAAAAAACTCGTTTAATTTCACCGCTTATTTATTTTGTTTTTTTTTTTTTCATCGGCTTTTCTTATTGCATTCAATAAAATTTACTATGCGCCACTTAAATTGGATAGCAGTTAAAAACAACTTTATTTCGCGTTTGAGTATCATAAAGATCGACAATGATTGAAGTCGAAGTGTACGACACAACCAGTGATGCCAACCAGGATCGCCATTCTATGCCTCAAAAAAAAAAAAAAAACACAAATAGGCCTTTTTGGTAAAAAAATAAATAAAAATTGCATGCTTAACAAAGGAAGTTCAACGAACCCACAAGGTGATTGAAATTTGTTGACAGAAAGTTAATTTAAGCCTTGTTGATTTCTGCAAACCAATGTTTGGGTTTGGTGAGTAAGTAAGTAAAGTACCTACCTATAGATTTCGAAAATAAGCATAAGAAAAGGCATTATTATGCTGAGTTGGCATCACTGATACGCAACTAACAATTTTTCATGATGGATTTTCATAAACCGATATAGGAATTCCGACCTTTACGTGGCTCGTTCATTGACTTTAGCCACTCGTCGCTCTTACAATTACGGATACGAAGCCAAACGATACCTATACCTATATCTTCGGGCATATTTAAATTATCTATCACCGTATCGATTGTTGAAAATCGATTTCGTTGGCAAACCCCAAGGGCATTTTTCCGATAGTTTTTACAATATCGTAACGTGAATAATAATTAAATTTACAGTCATGGAAATTTACAGATCATTTTATACCATAAACAATGATTTGAAGTTTGTACAGTAAAACAGTACAAGAGCAAATAATGTTACTATGATATTCGTATTGGGTTCAAGTTTACATTAGCTTGCACACAAATTTAAAGGTGTATGTGAATGATTTTCACTTTAATTGGGTTTCCAATGTGAGAGACTGTGCCTCCTTCTGCTATAAATATTTTACGAAGAAAACAAAACAAACAGAAAACCAGAAGTCGTGAATTATTTAAAAAAAAACACCTCCACGAATTGATTTAGATACAGAAGCAGTCAAAGCAATGGCCCGCGAGCCAGAACACGCTGTAAGTGGGCGTCCTCCAATCAATAGGTACCTACCTACGTTTAAATGAGCAAACAATGAAATAATTCACTTATGGTTCACATCTTGCATAAACTCAGCATTACAACTAAGATTATGACATTCAATTGTTTTTCTTCTATGTAAAATACAACCATAATTTTGTTGTATGATTGGTAAATTTGGTTATAGATTTTCTGAGTTTAATCGCTGACGGTTCGTTAAAAACCTCATTAAAGAACAAAATCCGAATGTATAGACAAATATTGCAAAACTTTCGGGAAACATTATGCGTTTAAAAGAATATAAAGAAAATAATATAATAAATATGAGTCACAGGTGGTGGTCCTATCGGAAACGGTAATTCCTTTCTGCTTCCTTTTTTTATTAAACTTCTTTAGTCTTCAGCTGTCAAATTGCAATTGGTGTATGCACCTACCCTAAATTTGAGAAGGATGACAGTGACAGTTCGCAAACTAAAATGTAATATTTTCTTTCTTCAAGTTAGTAGCTGCGTTGGCATGGCTGTGTAGAAGTCAGTATTGGCAGCTTTCACCAAACGTCAGAAGTTTTTCTCATTTGCTAACACATTCCTAACTGATAATTTGTTAAAATAAAATGGCGTACTCTGTTGTACTTCACACTGATTCTAAATCACGTAATCGTACATCAATGGATAGAAATTTAAGGGGGACTTCATAAACGAACAAATGTTAATGTGTAATGTCATTAAATCGTAAACAGTTATAAATCTGTACTTTATAACAGTTTTTCTCTCAGAATGTTCTATGTGCAATATATTAAATTTGATACAAAATATCAACTCATCAGTCCTCTAGTGAATGGACACTTCTTAATGTGTCAACGCAAAAAAAGTTCGTCGCTGTCTGCTGTGGAACATCACGAGACTAGACTTTGTTCTCAATAATAATATCTGTGCCAGTCATTCATGTGAGTTTTCTGCCAAAAAATATTCCCGAAAGAGCAAAATTCAAAACATATTCACATAGGGCAGGTATTGCTGCCAAAAATTGTTTAGAGATTTTCCGCGCAATTCTTAAAATACATATACCTACTCTGAGTGGAAAATTTGTTTTTACCGGTGCCATCTGCCATACCAAATTAATACAGACTGTAAATTTATGGGAAGGTATACTTAAAAAATTAATTATTTATGATAAATTTACTTCAAACAAGGCTACAGCAAGTTTATTGGCTTCAGTGAATGGTTCTTGTCTTTTTATTCGAAAGAACTTTTTATTTGACCTATTCCCTCAGAAATTCTATAACGAATTTGTAAATCTATATTCAAAATGAAACCTTTTTGAATTACAGAATTAGACAAATACCACAATACACATTGCGCCATACTTATACTTATACTCATACTTATAGTCATATATGTAGTGTCGAGGCTAGATTTGACGCACTCACAATGGAGAAACTTTCCACATAAAATTACAAAAAATATTTAGTATGAATAACAATAATAATAATTATATACATACATAGGGCCTTACCAATAAACCTTTTTATTTTTGACTTTAATTGTAAGTAGTTCACAGTGGCCATATTTTCCATGCAAATTTCGCAAATGTGAGCCTCCTTCAATTTAAAGTTGAGACTAAAATTTGTTATAAGTACGGCGCAGAGTACAAATCAGAAATTTATAAGACTAGAGGACTATTCACATCAGAGCGAATTGCGAACAAGCGAATATTCGTAGTGTCTGACATTTCATTCTCATGAAAACTTTTTTTTAGTCGCAGGTACCAGCGAATCAGTTTCATTGTGTTTGTGGATCGCGGCTGTTTTATGTGGATTGTAATTTGTAAATAAAGTGTGACAGTTCGCGGCAAGAATATTCAATTAGCGGGAAAATTGTTGTAATTGGAAATTCTGCTATTAAGACGCAGTTTTGTTGTAGTTTAGATGTTAGATTAATGAAATATAATTATTTTTTGGTTAACAAAATAGCAATTTTCAATTATTCATAATTACAAGTAAATAGATTTGTTCGCAATTCGCCTATTCACAATTGGCGCTCATGTGAATAGTCCTTAAGGTAATGACCCCGAACGCAATTCTATAAGTTCAATTGTGCCCAATGTCTTGTGTAAATTTGTGTTCTAATTTCAGGAATTGTGACTTGTGTTTACTGTAAGTTAAGCTGACTAAGTTTGTACTACATACGATTTGCCGTCTCTGAAATATCAATAGTAATTAAACCTGAGATACCTATTAAAATGCCTGCTGACAGTTTTGGTATTCAATAAAAAAAAGATAAGCCACTATCAATGAAAAAACAAATAAATTATGTTGTTTTGATGTTTACAATAACTGTGACGATAAAAAAACACGCCACAAATATAACAACAGCTGACGTAAATACCGTAATGCATGTCATTTCATTATTTGTGTTATGAATTACATAAAGCTCGCACACTGAATTGCATACATTGTAATGAACGTTGACGTTTATTTTCAATTCAGCATGTGCTGTCATCCCGTTTTTCGAGATACTGACCAATTTGTTGCATAGAAACAATTTTTGTTTTGTCTAACATTGTTTAGGTAGGGTAAACTGTCCCACAGTGGCCCACGTTCCACAGTGAACCTTTTAAATTTACTTAATCTCTACTTATAAGAGAAAAACGAAGTAAAGAGAAAATAAACCGCGTTACGATCCTTTGTGAATTTACCTGAGAGTTGAAGTAGTGCGCACGTCTGTGTCAGTTGTGCTCAAGAAAAAGTGATTTTACTTATAAGTAAATTAGAAATCGTGCTTCTTATTTTTGTTCCATTTAAAAAACTATTGTGCTTTATGAGATTTGTGGGATATAATTTAAAATGTTAATTACTATTATTAATTAAAATTAGCTTGTCAATCAAATTTGTGGAACTATTTTTTTTATAAAAATATTTTTCTACAAAAAAGGCACTTGTCCAACAGTGAACCAGCTCCTAGTGGTACACAATGAACAATGGTAAATATGGTAGCATTTCCCAGCTTCAGAATTACGTATTTTTATTAAGCATTAAGCAACGACCTTACATCATTTAACATTCGTTACTATTATTTTTCGTTAGTTACAAGTTTTGTGATATTACTGAAGTCCTTGAAAGTTATTTTTGTTAATGTTTTGCTATTGTTTATTGGTGTTATTACTTTTCGTTGGTTTTTTTACTTATGTTTTTGTATTGTTTTGTTTTTCTAATGTTAATATTAAATAAAAACTGAATTGTACCAATTACTTGTTTTTGTTCTTTATTTTTCTTACGGAATAAAAAATAAATACTATAGGTTCACTGTGAACTACCCGGTGTTTCACTGTGTCCACCCTCTAGTACACAGGGAACCATTTGAGGTGCGTCTTAAAAAACTAAAAATTTAGTATTTTCTACGATCTTTCTAAAGCTGTATGTGTTTAAATACAAAGCTAATAAAGCATGTAATAAGTAACTTCAAACCGTTTAAAGATTAAACAAATAATTTATAAACTACATCTAGTCAAACGCAAATTGGTCCACTGTTGGACAGTTTACCCTACCTACAAATTTGTTTGTGCTATAATTTCACACAGTGAATGATGCAAATTGTTTACAAATATTTATCTGAGGCTGTTGTACAAATAGAATTAATTCAATTTGAATCATGTCGTTGATGGATGGTAGTACACTTTTTTATTATTATAAACATGTGTGTTAAGACTTTGTTCGCGTCATAAATAATTAATCGGTGTGTATATTTTGATAAACAGTATAATCAGTGACAGAGTACCAATAAATTGAAAGAGTAGCTTGCGGCAAAAGGGAGTCACACGTAATGGCTACATTGGAGTTTTTTCTAGACAACCATTTTATTGTGGTTACTGTTAAGGACCATTCACATGAGCGCGAACTGCGAACAAATCAATTTATCTGTATTTATGAATTGAAAATTGCTATTTGTTTTACCACAAAAGCATTATATTCAATTAATACAACGTCTAATCTAAAAAAAAACCGAGACTTGATTGATTAAAATAACGAAATTTACAATTACAGAAATTCTCCCGCGAATTTAAAATTCTTGCCGCGAACGGTCACACTTTATTCACAATCCACCTAAAACAGTCGCGATCCACAAACCAGCGAATGAAAAATTCGCTCGAACTTAACCTTCAACAATACAAATGATTCGCGGGTACCTGCGACCAAAAAAAGTTTTCATGTGAATGAAGTGTCAGAATTTACGAATATTCGCCAGTTCGTGGTTCGCAATTCGCTCTCATGTGAATAGTCCTTTAAAATATTCGTATTTAGACTAGTACTTTTTTTCTTTATCTGTCAAAATTGAGTTCAGTTGCGCACTCTACATAAGCAGTGGAGAGATTTCCGTACAGTTTAAGAATGATGCTGGTAAAATTTGAATCGAAATGACCAGCGCTTTAATGAATTTAGCATCTAGAGGATTTTTGTGCGTGAGCTTAAATTAATCGCTACTATAGACTTAAGGTTTCAATTGCTATGCTCTCTATGTCAAAATTAGTTAGCTGATGTTTGGAAAGAAAAGTTGGAGACCAGATAAAATTTACTTTGGCTCGAGCAACGTACTCAACTTGAACGTCAAAATCTGAAGTTTGAAGTTCCCTAATGCAGAGTTTGACCGTTCTGAGGAATGATGTCTTCTGCAGATTATAGCTGCAATGTTCAAGCTTCAAAATAAAGCAAAAACTAAATAGTAACTTATTGAACCGTTATTTTTTATTTAAGATCGTGTTAATCTTAATGAAATACTGCTTATAGTAGAGGTATTACAATAATAAAAGAAAACAATTTAGGAGCGATATGAGAATGATCAATTCTCTTCAAACTGCGTGTCTTCGAATTCTAGCGCCGCAAAAATTCAGGACCCGAATTACCGCTTTCACCGAGTATCTATACTACGTTACTGAATTTTTTATTGTTTTGCATTTTAAATCGCCACATTTCAGTGACTTACTGTTCGTTCACGGATGCGGTAATTCGACCCCAATTTTGAGTTTAGCGGTTCGGAACTAGGTTTCCAAGAATTAGCATCCGCACAGCAACTTGCCGCTCTACAGACTTTCGAAGTTTGTGTTAGAGGGAGGATCTTCCTTTAGCAAAAACTGGTTCCGGAAGAAAACAAAAGGCTCTCCGGTGGAAGCATTAACAACGTTCGAAAATAAGAGAACTAAGTAGAATACTCATAAACTCTTAAATAAGCATAACTGACATTGACAGCGTATATGTACCTATTCAGTAAACTGTTTAGCTTAAAACAGATGGACTAAAAGAACGGTAGCAAGAAACACGTCAGTTTGTTTGACTTAACAGACAGAGCTCTCCAAAAGTAGAAGACTTAAAATACATCTCACTTATGCCGGGTATTTCTAAAAGCCTACTTCGTTACAAAACCTGACCCAACCACAAAATAGCTACATTTCAATTGCGTGATTACCAAGCACATTTGCAAATCAACTTACGTCTATAATTTAACAGCTACAGCTCCAATGATGTAACTAAATAATCCACAGACAAACGGGAAACGATAGACGTTCTCCAAATCCGTATCCAACAGAAAGGTATAGCTTGTAACAGACGATACAAACAAAACTTTCACTACCGATATTTCAACCGTACACACACTCGCACAAAACTATATACTATGGTATAATCTGTTTAGGAAAATAACAACATTTTCCTGGTTTTTCAGCGTCGTGTCGGCCAAAATTGTTTGACCTTCAAATGCACACAAAAAAAAAAAAACACAAACGTACCTAGCCCTAGATACAATCAAATTTATTCTGACAGCGCGAAATCCGTGCAAAATGTTTGCTCTATATGTGTAAATGTATTCAGCTGATCAAAGATCGCTCGATTTTCTTTTCTACGTATCGCACTTTTTACCCGACTGGTTTATGTTTATTGATAAAACAGAAATGCACCATATTTCAACATACACTATCAAATCAACAAGCAGCTGTCTTGTTTTTGTTAACACTATCTCAATTTATAGACTAAGGCTTGTGTCGCGTTGTTCTTTTTATTTAAATTGCATTTGTTTAGACTGTAACTGCCGTTTAAAGAGGTTTAAAGTCCACCGATGACAGGTAGTCTTCGAGTGAGAACTCGTTTGGCAATTTCATAACAAAGGGGGCGAACAAGTAGCGAGAGCTTTTTTTTTTCTTTTTGTGTTATTTCGTTTGGTCTTGTTTTCTATTTCAGATACTCGCGCAAAAGCGACTTATAAGATAGTTTGACTGTACTCGTCGAAACGGCTCCGACAAGTGCGGATCTCAGACTGAACGATTTGCCCGACGAGATATAGCTAAATACTGAGCAAAGAAAAGTTCGAGAAAACGCAAAAAGTCAGTCGGTGGACGTGGTATACAAAAAAAAATTTTCATTTGTAGACACGAACGCCGGACACAGCTGGGTGACAGAAACAGCCGGGGGTCCACCACCCGCCGATGATGTTTAGAGGGTTGTATATTGTATGCTCTGATATGAAGACGAGCCAAGTATATACTACATCTGGTACTTCTACTGAGACATGTACATCAATGGATGCGGATTGTTGAACACTCAGTCGGTGGGACGAAGAGCAGGGAAGCCACATTTCATGCGAATTATGTGCTTGGAACGGTAGCGGAACAGTGTATACACGATCAATGAAATTCGTGCGAAGGCACGGTGCAGAAAGCTTCTGGGGGTTTAGCAACTTTGTTTGGATAAGCGAGCTTTTTGTGACGCAAAATCAGAAAAAGTCGGACAAAACTACTGGTAACGGGGTTATCATTTGTCAGCTGTGCACACACATATGAGCAGAAATCAATCATTACGCGTCGCCTACACTTCGCGACTTTACATGGAAACGAACGTATGGAATGTGTTGCCAAAAATATTGTCTACATTACCTGTGAATGAAATACACTTTATGAGAATTAAGTCGATTTTATGCACAAAGCACAAAAGCCAATAGTCTAGTGCTTGTTGAAGGACAACGCAACTGATCGTAGAGTGTACACAGAGAGCTAGGAAAATATAGCAGAGTTGAACTCGAGTTATGCGGGATATCAAAGGGAACTGCTGCAAAACTTACTTCCTAGAAGAACCTAGGCCTCAAACAATACGCCACTCCGGTCGACGCAATCGTTGACTAGCTGCCTACAGCAGCAAAGTCGGTAAAGGCCTGCTTCTACTTGTAAACGCCACCAAAGGCGAAGTATGCATCCCTCAAAGTTGGTCCGGAACGTTGGTATCTATATTTCCTCTTCATTGGCAAGTCATCTCAAGTGACCAGTGCGCAGTATTTGCCTTTTTTAAACTATAGGTCAATATCGCTGTATAGCTAGGGTTCTCTGTTAAATCTCGTTCTGTAATTCCCGTCCGCAGAACAGGACCGAAAATGACTCGAAGGAGACAAAAATCCCGCAGATATCTAGCGAGTTCTTAAGAAAATGGAAATGAACTTCAAAAACCCTAAGGACGACTTATGCATATAATATCATAAGTTACGTTACAAGTTTTAGAAACATAAGGGTCCATTGAATGAATCTTGCAAAAGTAGTTAACAAACCTCTTTTATAGTACAAGTACTTGCCGCGTTATGTTATAGGGTATTTATTAAAGTTACACAACCTTTCCATGAATTGTCAGGGCCAATAACGCAGTAACAGAAGTACTTGTTGCTCAAGTTTATTCCTTACGTACTTTTGGAACCAGGATGATCATATTCAACTGTCTCCATGTCCAGAGAGATGTATCCCCAATTGAAGCTGCATCTAAATAGATGTCTTCGCAGATAGGAGTTTCATATGGTTTTTTTTTTTTTAAAAGCTGCACTGTTCAGTGTCCATTTGCCTTAAGACTCAAGTTATAGCCACACGTAAAACAAAACAGTAAGAAATTTATTTTGCCTTTTTTGACCACTTAAATGTAATTGTTGAGCCCAATTTTGTTCTTAAAATGTTTCTTATGAGCTATAAAGTTGGTTATTCAAAAAAAAAAAAACTAGTAAATGATCTTGAAATACGAAAAACTTCTTCCGATCCACTTCTCAGTCAAATTTACCAAATCTTTCCACTGAAATACTTCATTTCTTTAACGTTCCATCCGTCAGGAATTCTTTTTCCGATGGAATCCAATGGTGGTTGATTTTTTGTAATTGTTTTCGTAGAGAAACATTTTTCTGACAGAGTTTTTTTGCTATGACCGTCTGAACGTAAAAAAAACTCATTTTCATACTGTTCCAACTTTGTCGGTTACATTTTACGTATGGTTATAACTGGAGCCTAAAGTAAATCATTAAAGCAATCCGTCAAAACAACACATCAGATTCTTTGGTCAGGCGTGTTCGAACTTCATCAACCTATGAATTAATGAGTTTAATGATTCATCCACAAAGTCAGCACATGCGCCTGACGATTAACCCTTTGACTCGTCATGATACAGAGGCACAGAACCGCAATGGCTATACTTTGAATTGAAACCTTTGTTAACAACATTTTTGATGTATGCAGTGTACACCATCGAAATGTCAGTTGGTCTGCACTAACAACACGCTCAGTTATACATTTCCGTGTAGGGTTTTAAACAATCTGCGGTATAATTAATCCCCAAATTGTAACGACCGGGAAGCCCCTTGAGTCACGATTAAAAACAAAATTCTCTGTTCCAGGTTTATGGTGGAACGTATGCCAATTACGTAAGTGCATCACACGCTAATATGCATTTTTACTCACCTTTGCTGTAATTTCAAGAGTAGAACACAAAGGTGATTAATAAGTACCGACTACCGATACACACCATATGTGTCAGCACAACACAACTTTATTCTATACGTCAGAAAAATAAACCACTTCTACAGTCTTATGGAAATATGTATGCGCGTACATATTTACAATGCGGCGGTGTCCGTCATTAATTGTAAAATAAATAATACAATCGGTACAATATCACCGATTCTTGATCACCCTAATAAAATGGTATGTTCATTGATTATATTCCCACGAGCGTACGTCACACTTTCCCGTTGGTTTTTCAATTTTGTACTTTAATGTGCTCCCACTGTCATAGAACTCTGTGATTCATAATTGACTTTTTATTGTGAAAAATGCGTTTGGAAATTTCCAACTCTATTTGCCAAGAATATGACGTTAATTGAATTTTTCTTTACGGTCGTATGATGTCACATCGTGGACTTCAACCTTTGGATGCTTTCATAAGAAAAGTGCAAATGTGGGAGCATGTTGCACGTATTCAGTGTAGGCAACTGTGCGCGTGGAATAGACTGCCCATTGTTTCATTCACTTTCAGCGCACAGTTGAATAAGTTTATGCTGGAAAACCAAACAGCTCTGTTAAGTTTTTTTTTCTACTTACTTAGCATTTTCAACTTTGTCGTATACATACACGCAGTCGTAGGTTGTGTAAGACGTATTGTTGTGGATCAGAATTTCCAACTTAATAAATAAATCAATTCGCATACTATGTGCTGATAGAGGAACGTCTGTCGGGATGTATCAAAGCAAGGCTTAAACTTACTTCAGGGATCTTACTTTTTGGAGCAGGATTTTAATTTTCATTTTAGCCCGAATAAAAACGGTGGGTATCTCCACTATAAGGTAAATTCAACTTTCTAAAAAAAAAATTTAGCAATTTAAACAAAACACGATAAATTTTTTTGGGTTCAAAATGGCGCTTTTAAACCTTTTTTTCGAAAACGGAAAAAAGTTCATCAAAATCAAATTTAAGATAAAATGACAAATCTTAACCTTATGACGGACGTACTAAATTGGCTATTATAGTGTTGTCTTATTTAATACTTACTTTAACGTACCTATTTTTTAAATGCTGACTTTCTATGTAATTCTAATTTTTACAAAAACTTCACTGGCAATAATATGTGACTACCTACTAGACGTCATCGGCAGATTGAAACAGTTGTTCACTTTTCCAGCTTCTGTTCCAATTACTGAAAAAAGGTGGTGCTGAATTTAGCAGTACTTGAGGTTCAGTCTCACTTCCATGAAAAGTGCCGCATAAAGAAGAATCATCATAATCATCTTTTCAGGATGTACCCTCATTCTGTCCGACCATTGATTGCGTACGCGAACTACGCTTCTACAACCAGAAAGGGGGCAATTCGAAGAAATTCATTGCCAAAAGAAAAAAAAAAACAAAAAAAAAAACTGGCATCCCATACAATAGTTGTGTTAGGTATTAATAGAAAGAAACCATAAAACGTTTATTTTTGAATGTAGCCCACTGGAATTATTGACATTTTTTGGTGCGACAAAAATAAAATGAATTTTTGGCTAGTGGTCACCATTGGTCAGGAAGTACCTAAATTGTAGACGTTGGTAGCTACACGTGTGATCTTTTTTTAAAAATAGCCTAAAGATTCATTAATGAAAATTCCATTCGAATTATCATATCCACGGGAAGTATTATTTGGGTAGGTACCTATTAATTTTGTTTGTCTTTTTTTTTTTAAAACGTCATACTAAAAGTCAAAATTGACACTTACCGACATTAAAATGTTTGCATGCAATTGTTGATAACAACGAAAGATCTGTGATGTGTCTGAACTTTAAAATAAACCCAATTTTTTTTTGACAGTTCATCCTTTGCTCTGAACTAAAAAAGAAAAAAAAGCTTAGAACTCCATTTACACACACGTGAATTTTTGCAAGAGACAGAACAGAGAGATCCGTTTTCCGCAGTCAATGCTAACAAAGGAGTAAGAATGAGATCACAAATAAGACGCATAAAGTGTCATGGATGTTCTACCCATAATGGTATTCCATTGGGCGCTCGCACAGCACTTTTTTTTGCTCTAGCTCTAGGTCACTTTTTATGTTCGTTTGGTACAAAAAAAAAACAATCTTTTTCCGGTTTCAGAACACTTTTGGGAATCCATATTTTTTCTCAGATTTGACCTCCTAGACCTACCAATACAAGTGCGTTTGAGTTTGACAACTAGTGGAGTTTGTTTACATTTTCGTGAAATGTTTCAACTCCAAAGAAACGCTTTGCATTGGGTGGATCTATTTTTGTTAATTTTTTATGTAAATGTGCTTAGACATCCATCTGTTCGTAAATTTCGATTGTTTTAATGTAAAATTTAACCAGTGAATGGGAAATTCTTAGAAAAGTTCCGAAGGCTACACATATTCCAACAGCACGGTTATATAAAAAAAAAACAAGTGACGTTTTTATGTTCGATTAAACACACGAAATCTGAATCGAGTACCACATTAAAAACACGTTAATCGGAAATAAACACAAGTTCCGGCGACCAACAATTCCTGAAATCAAATGAAAACATTTCTACTTCTGGTTTAAAACATGTGAAATGAGAGTCAGTAAATTGAACCAACAATTCATCAATCAGTTAGACGAAATAAATACATAATTGACCGTTCACACGTCTGGAAAACTTATTTCGTTAGCTAGCCGTTATAAAAATATCAACATGCGGAGCTTTCCTATAATTCCTGCCACGTAAACAAGATGCCCGACCAAAACTCGTGTCACATATTTATGGGTGTCAAGTAACTGTCCCTTTTTAGTAGGACGGATATTTAGTAGTATGGGCATGGGCATCCATTTAATCTTCCGTGTTAGGAATGTGTGTTGGTTTAAATGCAGCATTAATTAAACCCTGACAGTGACATACGTTGTGCAATCAATAACGATATCTTAACCAAAACGCAAGAATTAAAACGCTCGCTGCTTTTGTGTAGAAAAAATCAAAATCAATCGCTTCGACAGCTGTCATTGCATAACTTAATAGCCCTGTACAAATGATTTTTTTTAATAAACCTTACAACTTTCGGGCAACATGATGTTTTCTTGCTAAACGATTTATTAAGATAATTGGTATCTTCATATCCATTTAAAAAGTAGTAAATATTAAGAGGATTCCAAAAATGTTTAACTTTGGAACGCGGCAACATTTGCTTTTCTTTATTTTCTTGATTCGAAATAGTTTCCGCTATACGATCCAACAGCACAACTGATCAATAGTACGAGCACAGAAAGAAATAAGGGTCGTCCGTTCGTACTTTTTGCAAACGTAGAACTATTTAAAATGTGCTTAGAAACTGAGCGAATGTGATCTCGTACTGAGAAAATTGCAAAAAATTAGAGGGAAATCCACTTGCCCTCTTTTAATCATTTCGTTATTTTCTACCGGTCGAATTTCGACTTACTGAAAAATGAAAGGTGCCAACAAAGTGACAGCTCAATACTTTGACAACTAAAACTCTATTTATTTTCGCCTTCAAACTGTTAAGTTTAATAGGTATTTAGCTTATGAAAAATTAAATTCGAACTTATTTTGTAGATGCTGCATTTAAAGGGAACCTTGTCCTTTGTCAAAATGACATTTCTCAAACTTTTTGTAAGAAAACCGGTCACGGAGTTATCTTGAAATTGAGATATTGGGGACGTTCGGATACCTAGTTTATGTAAAACGTCAACTAGATTGGTCGTGACTATGAATCCGAACGCGTTCACTAGGCAAGTTGAATTGTTTTTGTATTCTCGCGCTCAGCGTTACCTTTGCTTGATTTTGCACTTTTTTATTTGGAAAGGCCCTTCATAAATCTTTAAACAATTGTTATTTTCAAATAAGTACATTTAAAATTTAACACGGCTGACAATCACTACACTATTATAGTGTTATGCGAACTAATGGTTGTTAAATATCGTGTGAAAATTCTAAATTACCAGAGTGGCCTTAGAAATCGTTTCTTTTTCTCTCATCGCGCCTTTTTTCGACTTCTCAGAATTCTGCAACGGCCAGTCTGTTTATTTTAAATTTGACTCTTCGAAATGTCAACTGAGTACGCAGGCAGGATTTTCTTGACTAGATTGGTCGGCTTCCCTCCATAAACGTCAAGTGCAAAAACTGTACACGTAAACACTCTGGGCCAATAAAAACTGAGACGCATCTAGTCAGACAGCTGTCAGACTTACTAAACTACGAATCCGAACGTCCCCATTTCTCCCTCGATTTGTGAGATTTGACATTTTGCATTTTTCGTTCGTTTGTTAAGTGTCCCATCTACCTACTGCGAATTTTTTCGTATTCCGTCTTCGGCAAGAAGGAACTGTGATCAATCATAAAACTGGTAAATCTACGTTTGGACAGTCCTAAGAGAACATAAGTCGAATAGGCGCATCTGTTGGTGAATACTATTGAACATCGAACATACATTTTTAAACGTTTGATTTTTTTGTTCATAGGCCGGTTATTGTTTTTTTTTTTTTATGACATTTACTTCGAGTCTGCAGGTGTAATCTGAAAAAGAGAGAGATATTTCCAGAATTGTTTCGTTGGGATTATCTGCAAGGGAACGGTTTTCAAAATGATCCCCAACTTCACGCGAGCTTTAAATGAACTTTGAGCCCCACAAATCTGCTTTAAATCAATAAACTTCAAAAAAGGTGTATGTACAAAAAATTTAGATTAGGTTGGAACAAGCACATACATACAGAAGACATCCGTATTGACTTAATTTTTCGTCATTATTGGAGCGTTTGCTTAGGAATGGAACATCGATAATCTGCCAGAGCTACAAGTACTCGTAGGTATATTTATACTGACCCCCTAACCTCAAAATACTTCACCATAACACGTCCGGTATCGGTTGTTACACTTTAGGAGTTGATTGAATGAGCGGATAGTGTGACCCAGCTTTTCTTCCTAGTGGCAGTAGAGTGGACCTGCTTGGGAACACCTAGAACCACCCAACCCAATTAAAACAAACATCAACAAAATGAAATAATAATATAAATGCACTGATATATTTTTTTCGCTTCTTCATAAGTATATGTATGTTGTTTTTTTTTACAAAAAAAAAAAAAATAATAATAATAATAGTAAACAAAAATCTAGTACACTTATGTCGCTTTGTGAAACTTTGCATAATTTAATAACTCAAATACAACCATTTGCTTTGTAAATTCAAAGGAAACAAAAAAAACAGATTAAGATTTACTCGCGCGCCACGCGCCTCATGTCAATATCAGTTTTTCGACTTCCTGCGTCTAGCATCTGTTATAGCACCCCAGAGTTCAATAATAAAGTCATCCGTAAACCCAAACGACTCCAGATCCGAGTTGTCGATCGC